>CM053032.1:242291579-243566579 GCA_028564925.1 Lithobates sylvaticus
TAGCAACCTCCTTTTCCTCGCTTTGGCAGCTCTACACCGATAGGTTAAAATTCAACGGCTGCCATGACCGAGATGGTGATGCAAGTCAATCTGGTCCTATCAAGTCTTGCAGGACATCAACTATGCATGGACAGTATGAGATCTTCAGAGAAGGGTTCACACAGCTGTATGTTTTTAGTGTCACTGTTCTAAGCCCCAGCAAGCCTTTAGCTATCACTGTGAAAAACATTGGCGGTATATAAAATCGATAAGAACCCAGTTGACAGTAATTTAGGTGCCAAGATAGCAATCACATCAACGCCTCCCTTTGAACTCAAACAACTTAAACATTCAAAGCTTCTAAAATCTAGCAAAAAATTAAAAAGAGTAGCAATTTAAAACACAAATCTTGGCATACACTGTGCCTAATGACAAAGTTTAGTCTGCTACAATAAATCGTGATCCCCCCACCAATGAATTCCATTGAAAAGAATCCTATAAACTGGAAGGCCAGGCCCTTTACAAGAAAACAACTATCCATTTCATGTTTAAAAAAAAATTCTGCTAGCCATCCATAAATTCATTTAGACTCAGAAAACAAACTATGGACAAAGTTTTAATACCTCTCAAATTCTCAACTTACAGTAATAAAACAGATAGCGTGTAAGACAGACTATAGATCGGGTAGCAGGAAATATCACTTTTGGCAAGGAGAGTCAAAACAAAATGGCTTTGCTCTGAAACCTTTGCCTAACTGGAGAACGAAGGGGGGGAAAAGAAAAAAAAAAAAGAAAACGAGGGCCCAGAAGAGTGAGGTCTGGGTTATTTTGTGTGTCTCCAGTCTGCACCAATTGATTTTTAATATCTTGTAATGAAATACAAATGCTGGAACTCCTGGTTAAAATGCACACTACAAATTCTATTTAATATGATCCAGCGAGGGGGGGGGGGGGGGGGTAATTGCACTATTAAATGCAAAAAGCAGCAAAGCAGGAGTTAAAAAATCTTTACGATCGACTGGGCTTTTTATTTATTTCCTAATAAGTTTGCCAGTATGCAAAGAAAAAAAAAATGCAAGATGGTAATTATATCTGCTGTGTACAGATGCATCATTATGTAGTAGGCTTAGATGGGCACTAGAAACGTTCTGTATGGTCGTCACCCAATGCCACCACACTAGTGAAAGGATCACGATTGTAGCAATTATTATTGCCATAGTTGGCCAAATTTTGGATTTGCTTTTGTTTTCTAAATCAACTACGTAGGAGATTTTTTTTTAAATGAAGCTTGAGGTTAACCTCTTGTAGACAGATTCCTTGACTACACCAAGGTGTAGAAAACAAGGCATCAAGGGGTTAAGCTTGTACAACAAAGATAAAAATTATCCTCAACTTGTCTACAAATTAAAAAAGAATAAAAAATGGTGGCCAAATGGACTTTCTTTTCGATTCTAACTCAACTACGTAGGAACATTCTGAATTTCTTGTAGGCATGGGGTTAACCTCTTGTAGACGTACATTGAGTAGACCATGGTGTAGAAGACAAGGCATCAAGGGGTTAAGCTTGTACAACAAAGACTAAAATTACCTTCAACTTGTCTACAAAATAAAAAAAAATAAAAAAATGGTGGCCAAATGGACTTTCTTTTGGATTCTAACTCAACTACGTAGGAACATTCTGAATTGCTTGTAGGCATTGGGGTAAGGGTTAACCTCTTGTAGATGTACATTGAGTAGACCATGGTGTAGAAGACAAGACATCAAGGGGTTAAGCTTGAACATCAAAAGATTAAAATTATCCTCAATTGGTTTAAACATTTTAAAAAGAATAAAAAAAAGAAGTGGCCAAATTTTGGACTTGGTTTCTAACTCAACTATGTATGAGAATTTTGAAATGCTTGGAAGCATGAGGTTAACCTCTTGTAGGCAGGTTCATTGACCAGATTATGTTGTAGAAGACAAGGCATCAAGGAGTTAAGCTCAAAACAAAGATTTAAATTCTCAATTGGGCTAAACATTAAAAAAAAGTAAGAAAAAAAAAAAGTGGCCAAATTGTGTACTCTTGGTTTCCAACTCAATTGAAATGCTTGGAAGCATGAGGTTAACCTCTTGTAGACAGGTTCATTGACTAGACCATGGTGTAAAAGACAAGGCATCAAGGGGTTAAGGAGGTAAGGAAAAAGGAACAGCATCCACCGTTCCAGAGGCTCAAGCTGAAACCCATAGCAACTAAATATCATCTTCACCTATGGGCTAACACGAAGGCTTGCCCACCAAAACACAAGGCCAAAGTAAACTAGATTTCTCGAGTCGAAAAAAAACAAATCCTTTTTTCTTAAGGCCAAAACAGGCTCTATGCATCCATCGTATTCTAAAAAAAAAAAGGTCACTTTTCATGAGCTCCCCACACAGCACAAAACAGATTAGCTCTTTTCAAGGGCTCTGTCCCCAAAATGTTTCTTGGTCAACACGACTACAAAAACAGCAGACGCTTCAATTCAACCGACCATCGTCCAATCTGCACCCCCCCCCCCCTCTTCCTTTCTATCCATCTCTCCCCCCACCCCGTGCCCCTTTGGGCCTCAATTCAGCCAGAGAAATTTCGAGGCAGGCTAAAGTTTTCTCAAATGAGAGAAAGAGCTGGGTAAAGCTTTGATATGGTAATGGACCCCTTCAAACCCGTAAGAATTCACACTTGCATTAATTCAAACAATTTGTGCAGAGTGATGTGAAATGGCACCTCTTATAGTAGCAGGCAACAAAAGAGGAGGGGGGATTGAGGGAAAGAAGAAGAAAAAAAAAAAAAAAAAGGAAAGTAAAAAAACCAAACAAGAGGGCATTTGTTCTGCAAGAACCTTCTTGTGTGCCCTGGGATATTTATGTGAAAAGAAAAAGAAGGAGGCACACACCTGAACATAAGCATAGAGGGGTGCTGGCAATGGGTGCAGTCCATTCACAGCGTCGACAGGCACACATAATATCCATCAGTTAGGAAATGTGCTGAGGATAACACCTCCAAGCCTCTCTGTGTGCCCCCCCCCCCCAACCCTCCCCGGCCGCAGCTGTCCAAAACCTTGCATATGTTGCTAAGCTATTCTGCTTCTCTTTTTCACAAGCCCATGCCACAAGGGGTCAGGTAACATTTACGAATTGCAGGAGAGCATCAGTAACTGGAGGCACAATGGGTTCTGGGAGCTTGAGGGCCACCGTGAACGCCACTCATGGTGATCACATGCAGGAAATGCAGAGAACCCCCCCACCCCTCTCTCTTTTTACGTCAGGACGAGGGGGTGAAGAACCAGAAATAAAATGCATAATCCTAGCAGTTGGCTCCCTACGTTTTGTAGCTTCCACCATAGGCCAGGAATTATAAAAAAAAAAAAAAACAAGAAAAAGAAATTCTACCTTAAGGAGGTTTTCCAAAAAGGCACCCGACCCGGACAGTTACTGAGCAGCACCGGAAGCCTATGGGAAAGTTCGGGAGCTTAGCCCCCCGGATTGTGTCTGGCTGGTTGGCAACCCAGAACAAAAGAAGCCCGCATCTAATTGTTGCCATTCATACCAGCTCCAGGGGCCACTTCACATCTGGCTGCATTTTCGTGTAACCTCTCTGCTTGTCCCAAGATACAGCCGACCTTCCCTCCCCCCCAACCTCTAGCAGACCCCCAGTCCTGCAACAACCCCCCCCCCCCCCCCCCCCCACACCAAACCCTTACTCCCCTGCCCACCCTAGCTACATGCTCTATGAAATAAAATAAAGGACTACACACATGCATACATGCAAACACAAGCCATGTAGGACACACAAAGGGGTTACTGCATGTCTGCAGCCACCCGATTCACAAATCCCATGGCTGAAACCCCCCCTTTTTTTTTTTTAGAGGGCGCATGGATAATCCTGGGAACCACACTGCCCTCTTTGGGCACGCCAAGAGGTCTTCTACCCCACCGCTAAACGTTATTTACAAGGGGCCCTCGTTGCCTAGGGCCAGGTCACCTTTGGAGAAATGCGTCTAGAGATCCTATTAGGTTACATGCGGGGGGGGGTGCTGGGTGACCCTGCTGGGTGACTAGGACACCGCAGTGCACAGCGGCAGCTCAGCCTCTTGTCTTCCAGTAGGTGAGCCCTGGGAAAGGATCAGAACAATCCCCTCCAGGGATCTGGGTTGGGAAGCAGATCGCTTAGCAATCCCGGCTTTGAAATTAAAAAAAAAAACACACATTACACCAGTTGAACCTCCGAGCTGCAGGAATAATGGAAGTTTGCAGAGCTCGGCGCATGATGCACACAGCCTGACAAAGTAGGAAAAAAAAAAACTACGATGTTAGCTAGAGAGAAAGCAATGTGAGGCAGCAGGATCCTGCAGTCACTATACAGCAGCCTCCCTCAACCAGGGTTCCACCAAAGGTTGTTAAGGGTTGCAATGGTGGATCAACACCTACCTACACTGGCCATCTAGGTATAGGGGCGATTTTCAAAGACTATGCAACGTTAAGAGGTCCCTTCTACAGTGGCCATCAATGTACAGGGACATTTTTCAATTGACAACCAACGTAAGGGGCCCCTTCTACACTGGCCTTCAATGTACGAGGGACAATTCAGAAACAGAGACCCAATGTAACAGGTCACCTCTACGATAGCCATCAATGTACGAGGGACAATGTTCAACAGATCTCCAACGTAAGGGGCTCCTTCTACATTAGCCATTGATGTACGGATACATTTTTCAATGGACATCCAACATAAGGGGGTCACTACTACACTGCCCATCAACGTATGGGGACTTTTTTCAATGGTCAGCCAACATAAGGGGTCACGTCTACAGTGACCATTAATCTATGAGGGACATTTCTCAACGGACATCCAACATAAGGGGTCAATCCTACAATGACTATCAATGCAAGGTGGCACTTTTCAATGGACTTGGGCTGTGAACAGTGGTGTCTCTTGGTGTCGCACCTAATATGACCATTAATGTATGGGGGCAAATTTCCAATTCTATCCAACGTAATAGGTTAGTTCGATGTTGACCATCGATGCAAGGGGGCACTTTGCAAGAGAACTTCCTTGAGCAATGGTGGACTTTTGTCTCCTACCTAACCAACCATCAATGTAAGAGGGCACATTTCCTACCTAACCATCACTGTAAGGGGGCACGTTTCCTACCCAACCATCACTGTAAGGGGGCACGTTTCCTACCCAACCATCACTGTAAGGGGGGCACGTTTCCTACCCAATCATCACTGTAAGGGGGGCACGTTTCCTACCTAACCATCACTGTAAGGGGGCACGTTTCCTACCTAACCATCACTGTAAGGGGGGCACGTTTCCTACCTAACCATCACTGTAAGGGGGGCACGTTTCCTACCTAAGCATCACTGTATGGGGGCACGTTCCCTACCTAAGCATCATTGTATGGGGGCACGTTCCCTACCTAACCAGCAATGTAAGGGGGCACTTTTCCTACCTAACCATCAATGTAAGGGGGCACTTTTCCTACCTAACCATCAATGTAAGGGGGCACTTTTCCTACCTAACCATCAATGTAAGGGGGCACTTTTCCTAACTAACCAGCAATGTATGGGGGCACTTTTCAAGGGAACTTCCTTAAGCAATGGTGGACGATCTTGATCTACCGATGCTAACCACCAATGGATGTTGGCAATTTTCCAATGACATCCAAAACCAAGGGTCACGACTACACTGACCATTAATGTAATGGGTCACCAATGTTAGGGGGCACTTTTTAACCAAACCTTCCTTAAGCAATGGTGGATGTTGATCTTCCACCTACACCAACCACCAAGGTATGGGGCTAATTTTTGACTTCCATCCAACATAAGGGGGTTACCTTCAACAATGATCATTTACGGATGGGGCAATTTTTAATCTGCATCCAACTAGTTCCTTCTTCCCTGACCATTAAAGTATCGGGGCAATTTCCACTGGTATCCAACAAGTTCCTTCTACACAGACTATTACGGTATGGGGCAATTTCCACTGGCATCCAATGAGTTCCTTCTACACCGACCATTAAGGTACGGGGCAAATTCCACCGGCATCCAATGAGTTCCTTCTACACCGACCATTAAGGTACGGGGCAAATTCCACCGGCATCCAATGAGTTCCTTCTACGCTGAACACTAATGTATGGGGCAATTTCCACCGGCATCCAATGAGTTCCTTCTACGCTGAACACTAATGTATGGGGCAAATTCCGCCGGCATCCAATGAGTCCCTTCTACGCTGAACACTAATGTATGAGGGCAATTTCCACCGGCATCCAATGAGTTCCTTCTACACTGACCATTAACGTAAGGGGGCAATTTTCACTGTCATCCAAGGACTCACTTCTACACTGACCAACAACGTATGGAGGCAACTTTACCATGGACCATGAACATAAGGGGGGACCTTGGCCACCCTATTCTTTTCTGCCCATTATTTATTGTAATTGTGTCCTGTAGAGCAAGAAGAGGGTGTCATAAAACGCTCCGGTAAAAATTCTCCAGGTAAAGCACATTCATGCCTTGCCTTCTGGATCTACACATTTATAGGAGGATCACCTGAACACACCATGAGCTGTAGAAAGCATGGGGGGGGGGCCCTAGGAGCCTGTAGGGGCCCCTCCAGGGTTGATAAAGGCTGCCATTCCAGGGATCCTGGACCTCAAACCTTCTCTTACAAGCTACTTGTGTGGTTACAATTGTACCAGATTCCCCACAAAAGGGAAACCTCTACACAAGACTCCTACATTGTAACAGATTGTGACAAAGGAAAAGCCAACATTGATGAGATGAAGGATCTGCCTGGGGTTCTGGTGATCCCAGAGAACCCAGGACAGATCCTCCAGGACAGATCCTCCAGGATGGATCCCTCCCAGGGATGGCTCCTCTTACCTGCTGCTGATTTGCTCCCAAAGCTGGTCGGGTTGCAACAGTAACAAAAAAAATAAATAAATAAAAATGTCTCCAAGTAACAAAGAGGAAAAGAAGAAGATCAGGGGGGGGATCTGGTGATCCTGGGATCCAGTCATCAGGTGTGCAGCTCCTGGGATCCAGACATCGGGGGATCTGGTGGGATCCAGTAATCAGGTGGAGGGATCCAGTATGAAGGAGGAGGGATCCAGTAATAAGAGGGGGGGGGGGGGTTCCAGTAATCACAGAGCTGGGATCCAGTAGATCTCTCTCCAGGTCCGGATTATTAAGTCAACATTTTGCCAGCAGTTTGTCTCTTCCCATATAAAGCGGTGAGATCCCGAGGAGGAGGAGAGGGAAGGAGGAAGGAGGGGGACTCCTCTGTTGGGGGAGTCACAGCTCTCCGCAGCCCGGACTCGGATGGAGTGTCGGGAAAGACGGGAGAAGCGGCAACATTCCGGCCTGGCTGGGCGCTCAGTGTCACATCTCCCCCAACACACACACTGCGGGCACAGCGCGATCCGGCCACAGGAGGAGGAGGAAGGGAGGGGCGGGGCGGGGCGGGGCGGGGAGAGAGAGGGAGGAGGGGCTCAGACTACCGCCGGACACACCCACTCCTCCCTTTTTTTTTCTGCACGGACCCGCCCACCGGACGGCGCTCCTGGAGAGCTGCAGCCCCGGCATTCCCCCGGATGTGACCCGCCTACCGGGCACGGGGGAGCCCGAGACCGGGGGGGACACGTCCTCCGATCACAGACACACAGCTCCATATACAAACCCACAGCACTGCACAGAGCCTTTAAATTGGCCATACACTATGCAATCTGATTCCATACACTATACAATCTGATTGTACATTTCCTTTCATTATACAATCTGATTCCATGCACTATACAATCTGATTCCATACACTATACAATCTGATTGTATATCTCCTTTAAATTGGCCATACACTGTACAATCTGATTGGACATCTCCTTTCCTTTCACTATACAATCTGATTGGACATCTCCTATCCGGTGTCCATGCACTATACAATCTGATTGGACATCTCCTTTCCTTTCACTATACAATCTGATTGGACATCTCCTATCCGGTGTCCATGCACTATACAATCTGATTGGACATCTCCTTTAAATTGGCCATACACTGTACAATCTGATTGTACATCTCCTTTCACTATACAATCTGATTGGACATCTCCTTCAGGTGTCCATGCACTATACAATCTGATTGGACATCTATCCAGTGTCAATACACTATACAATCTGATTGTACATTTCCTTTCCGGTGTCCATGCACTATACAATCTGATTGGACATCTCCTTTTTTGTGTCCATGAACTATACAATCTGATTGGACATTTACATTGGCTGCACACCAGTCAATCTGATTGTACGATCCCCTTGAATCCCCACCCAGTCAGGGCAGCTCTTGTACTACAAGAGATTGTACAATCAGATTGGACATTGTATGGTCAGCTGTACAACATTATGGGGCTGTTGGTAGAAAATGCTGTTTGCCTGGCTGCCCAGAACACGGCATTATTATTCTAGGACTTGTTATTTCTTAGCTCTGACCTCCCCGATCGTTGTTTCCGGTTCAGATTGACATCTCGGCACAGCGGGAGGACTTGCAATACATCTACCGATGTGTCTTCCCGGTGTAATATGTTGATTATTAACCACTTGGCCTCTGGAAGGTTTACCCCCCCCCCTCCTGACCAGACCACTTCATTTGTGATTGTACAATCAAATTGTATAGTGCACAACTGGTCACCAACTATACAATCTCTTTTAAACCGGCCATACACTATGCAATCTGATTGTACAATTTCCTTAAAATCTACCAACAGCTACGTACCGTGAGGGCCTTTGTGGTTGGATAGAAATTGTGCGGGTTGTAAAGGTTGGTCCTCCTATTAAAAATGATTAGACATGTGCAATTAGTTTCGTTTTTTTTAGTTTTTCTTTTTTTTTCGTTATTTTCGTTAGTTCGTTTTCGTAGGAATGAACGAACGATTCGCTAAAAATTTTAACGAATCGAGCGAATCCGAAAATCCGAAAAAAACAAACTAGAAACAACGAATGTACGAATGAAGAAAATCCGAAAAACGAAAACGGGAACAACGAAAATGAAAACGAACGAAAAAATTTGTACATTCGTAACTTTTTTTTTTGTTGAATTGGTAATTTTTTGTGTCTCTTACAATGGCGCTGCTTAATGTGCTTCGAATAGATTGAATGAAAAAATTCGTACATTCGTAACTTTTTTTTTTTCGATTCGTAATTTTCTGTGTCTCTTACAATGTAATAATAGCATACACATTACATAAAATTATGAATTATGCTCCGATTACGAATCTACGAATGTTACGAATGTTACGAATGTACAAATAAATACGAATGCGTCCGAATTTCGAATAAACGAAAATAAACGGAAAAACGAATGAACGAAAAAATAACTCTAACGAAAATACGAATCGTTACGAATACGAACACCGACGACTTACGAATTTACGAATCGTTACGAATCAATGGAAACGAAAAAAAAGAAAACGAAAATAAACAAATTTTTTTCGGAAACGAAAAAAACGAAAATAAACAAATTGATTTGTTGTGCACATGTCTAAAAATGATTGTTACTTATTTATGTATTTGATTTCTATACAGTGCGATTCCTTCCTGACTATTTCCCCTGATGAAGGGGCGCTCGTGTCCTGAAACGCGTCGGGCTGTCTGGACTCTATGGGAACTCAGCATTAGTTTCATCCAATTTTTATTGGTTTGATATTTGTGTGTATATGAATATAAATTCAATAAATTCTATTGTATTTTTGTACTCCGTTGCTGTTAAAGTCCCAGTTTCTTGGAGGGGGGGGGGGGGGGGGGTCTCCATTTTCCAATGTCCTCCTATTACACGGTTTTGGTGAATGAGATTGTACAGGGATTGTGACAATCAGATTATAGTGTGTGTGTGTAGTGTACGGGCCGGCCTCATTGGATACACACGGATTGGATAGGAAAGGATCGATCTACATCGGGGGACTCTGGGTTTTTATTTTTTTAATAAAGGTATTGCCAAAAACTGATTTATTTTTATTATTTTTTTATTATTGACACTTTTTTTGGTGAATGATACAATGTACTCCATACTCATTCACATGGGGGGGGGTCTGGGGGCTCCCCTGGTAAAGGGGGGCTTCCAGATTTCTAAAAAGCCCCCCGTCCACAGACCCCCCACAACCATCGGCCGGGGTTGTCGGAAAGAGGCCCTTGTCCCATCAACATACTTTGGGGCAGAGCCCCCGCCACCCCAAAGCACCCCCCTATGTTGAGGGCATGTGGCCTGGTATGGTTCAGGGGGGGGGGGGGCGCTCGTAGAAATATGCACTGCTGAAAAATTTGTTTGTTTTCATATTTATTTATTTATTTTTGTTTGTTTTTTGGGTCCTTCGTTATGATCGAAATTTGTAATTTCAAATAACTTCCGAATTTTTTTTTCATTCGTTAAAATCCCAAAATAAGAACCAAAAATCCGAAAATTTTGAAAGAACAAAAATCTGAGAATAAGAGCGAAAATTCGAAAATACAAAAAATTGAAAATACAAAATAATAACTATTAAGTTATAGGTATTGATATTTTTTTTATTTTTTATTATTGACACTTTTTTTGGTGATACAATGTGCCTCATACTCATTCACATGGGGGGGGGGGGGATCTGGGGGCTCTCTTGGTAAAGGGGGGCTTCCAGATTCCTAAAAAGCCCCCCGTCTGCAGACCCCCCACAACCATCGGCCGGGGTTGTCGGAAAGAGGCCCTTGTCCCATCAACATACTTTGTGGCAGAGCCCCCGCCACCCCAAAGCACCCCCCTATGTTGAGGGCATGTGGCCTGGTATGGTTCAGGAGGGGGGGGGGGGGGCGCTCGCTCGTAGAAATATGCACTGCTGAAAAATTTGTTTGTTTTCGTATTTATTTATTTTTGTTTGTTTTTTGGGTCCTTCGTTGTGATCGAAATTTGTAATTTTGAATAAATTCGTAACTTTGGAAAAATTCGTTATTTTGATCATTCGTAAAAATAAGAACCAAAAATCCGAAATGTCAAAAGAACAAAAATCAAAGAATAAGAACGAAAAATTCGAAAGAATGAAAATTTGAAAATACGAAAATTTGAAAATACGAAATAATTACTATTAAATTATTGGTATTGGGATTTCCTTTCAAATTTGGCTGTTTGTGATTAGTGAATGTAACAAATAAGAATTTATCCGACGTTATGAATTATCCGAAATAAGAAATGCCGTATGTAAACAAATAGAACGTAACAAATTAATAATAATAAATAATAATTAAAAAATGTATTATTATTATTATTATTAATAATTATTATTAATTTGTTACGTTCCATTCATTTAGATGCGGCATTCATTATTTTGGATAATTCGTAACTTGGGATAAATTCCTATTCGTTACCTTCACTAATCACTAACAGCCAAATTTGAAAGGAAATTCCAAAACCTATCATTTAATAGTTATTATTTTGGATTTTCAAAGTTTTGGGTTTGCGAATTTTTGAATTTCAGATTTTTGTTCTTTTCGAATTTTCGAAAATTTTGAAAAAATTTGTGTAGCGCCGGCTCCTGACAAACACGCGCTATGTGTTTTCAAAGTTAAAGCGGGGCTCCACCCTAAAGTGGAACTTCCGCTTATCGGATTTCCCCCCCCCTCCGGTGCCACAATTGGCACCTTTCAGGGGGGAGGGGGGTGCAGATACCTGGATAATCCGGGTATCTGCACCCACTTCTGGGACTAGCTGCCCCGCCCCTATCCGCAGCTAGACCCCGCCCCCCCCGTTGTGTCTTTGGAAACACACAGTTCCCAGGACACAACAGGGACCAGTAAAGACACGCAGCATGACTTGCGCATGCGCAGTAGGGAACCGGGCAGTGAAGCCGCAACGCTTCACTTCCTGATTCCCTGACAGAGGATGGCGGCGGGGGCAGCCGAGAGATGATCGGTCGCTCGTCACATTCTGCCGACATCGCTGGACCCTGGAACAGGTAAGTGTCTATTTATTAAAAGTCAGCAGCTGCAGTATTTGTAGCTGCTGACTTTTAATATTTTTTGTTAAGGTGGACCTCCTCTTTAAATATTCCTGAAGCCACGGTTGGGTTTTGGGGCTAATTATGCCAAATTATGGTTTCAGTACCAGTCTGGCTGGACTGCACTGAGTCCTACTTAGCCGCGGGTGTCACTGTCACCGCCGGCAAGTATGAGAACGCAGTTTTGTCAGGTGTATTGGATGCCCTTCTTTCTCTCTGAACCAGCCCAGTGGTAGTGTTTATCCTGCTGTGCATTCTGGGAGAAGGTATTTAAGGTACTAAAATCCTGTGCTTCGGGGTTCCGGTCCAGTCCAGAAGATATCTTCTGTCTGTTTGGTCCTGGTCCTCCTGACCAGCCCTCATTGCCCTCTGGCCTGGGGTGCGGATCCATGCAATTCCAAGTCTCGGGGCTGGATAGCCCGAGGCGAAGCAACTGCAGGGACAGGCCTGAATGGATATCGGGGCCGAATTATCCAAAAAGAGGTCCGGTGCCGTCTCGTCTAAGGAGAGGCCCAGCAACTGGAGAAGCATCCAGGGGAGGACTCCTCGGGAGAGGGCCATGCACAAGGCTGGTTCCTCAGAAGGAGCCTGGAGGCTCAGTTGAAGGACACTAACTGGATCTACACTCATACGGTATCGCCGGACCGGCGGCAAGATACTGGTACCGTATGATAGCTCTCTAAATTTGTCTAAGTCCCTCAGTTCTACAACCAAGTCTGTGGCAGAGACTTTTGCTTCACCTAACACTTCACCGGCTGCTGGGCCTGGTGAGAGGAGGTCTATCCGAGGGTTGTGGGAATCCAGCTGTGAAACGATAATTCTCTGGATTTCTATAGTGAGAGACTTTCTATCTCTGCAGTATCCAAAAGTACCTGAACTTTCACCCTAACCCTCTACCCTACATTTAAGAGATGTTTTATCTTTTTTGAATAAATAACCAAAAAAGGAAGATAACGTTTCGGTTTCCACATTTCTTTGGGCCATCGACCACGGGAACCCTAGACGGGGACGAGGTGAAGAAGGTGACAGTAAGCCCAATAAAACCAGCAGCTCCTTCGGGGGTCAGTGCTACATTCGTCAAACGGGTTTTCGTTAATTTGAATATTTCTGAATGAACTAATTTGTAGAACTTCGTCGAAAAACTAATTCGGAACGAAACTAATATGTCTACTCGCTCGTCCCCCCCCCCCCTTTCCTGGCCTGCCAGGATGCATGCTCAGATAAGGGTCTGGTATGGATTTTGGGGGGACCCCGTGTGTTTTTTTTTTTTTTGGCGTGGGGTTCCCTTAAAATCCATACTAGACCCAAAGTGCCTGGTATGGATTGGGGGGTGACCCCAACGCCATTTTTTTTTTCTATTGCCGGCAATGTATTTTTTTTTTTTTTCATTCAGCTGTCAGCGGGGAAGCCCGCTGACAGCTGATGACTCATCTGTTGTTAGGGACCCAGCGGCAGGATACCTGGCATGCCCCTTAACAATCAGCTATTCACTGTGCAAAGCTTTGCCCAATCAGAGCTTAGAATGTACTGTGCAGCATGCAGTGCATTGTGGGGCGCTTGGTGGGTGAACATCCCGCAAATTCGGATGTTCACTGAACAGATGATGTTCGGGTTGAACTTTTGTTTGCCCCAAACCGTTCACCCAACACTACTTGTGAGTGGCCTAGGGCTCCTATATCTACATCCTATATATACAGCCTCATACTGTAGCTGTACATCTGCAGTGTGAGATCTAAGGTAGCGTTGCCTCTGACTGTTAAGCCTCGTACACATGATCGGACTTTCCGACAACAAAACCGTGGAATTTTATCCGAAGGGCGTTGGCCCAAACTTATCTTGCATACACAAGGCCACACAATTGTTGGCCAACAATTATGAACGTAGTGATGTACTACGTTGTTTTTCAGCTCTTTAGCGCCACCCTTTGGGCTCTTTCTGCTAATTTCATGTTAGTAGAAGTTTGGTGAGTGTTGATTCACGTTTTTCATTTCGCACTTTTCATTTCGCACTTTTCAGTTCGTTTCTGAACGGCCGTTCGTTAACCAGACATGTTGCGGGATCGGAGGAGATTACGTGTTATTTATTATTGGCCTTGGAGTTATTGCTTTGACATTTTTTTGTTGAATAATAATTTGATTTGTTATATTTTCTATATTTTTGGATGCATAGAATTCACTTTTTGGTTAAATTCTATTGGCAGATAACATTTATTTATTTTTATTTTTTATTTTTTATATTTTTGGATGCATAGAATTCACTTTTTGGTTAAATTCTATTGGCAGATTTTTTTTTTTTTTTAATGCACAATAAAAGAATTGTGTAGAATAATACTTGGCTATGTGTTTTACTTCTAATGACAGTTTGGGAGTCGGCAGTTTTAAAAGCATTATTAAAAAATACAATATAAAATTGACAAGAGACACCAACATAGTTGTATCTTTGATCTTAAAAACTACGGGATAACGGTGCTGTGGTAACAAATAAAAAAAAACAAAAAAACATAATAATATTATTTTTGATATCACTATAAAAAAAAAAAAGCCTTTGAAAATTTGTTTGCAATAACTCCATCAGCATCACCAGCAAAGCAACTTCATTATTATCCCATTAAAGAAGAAGAGAATTGTGCGCTGCATTTGGAGATTTCATCATAATTTGCCGCGTCACAAATGTTAATTCTCCATTACGAACGCTAGTTTACAAGACCGACCACTTCTGCTTCCGAGCATGCGTGTTTGTACTTTGGACTTTTGTCCGACGGACTTGTGTACACACAATCGGAAAATCCGACAACACACATTTGTCCATGGAAATTTTTTTAAACCTGCCATCCAACATTTGTCCACGGAAAATCCGATGGAGCGTACAAACGGTCAGATTTTCCGCCAACAGCCTGTCATCACACAATTCCCGTCGGAAAGTCGTGTGTACGAGGCTTTAGTGTCACGAGATCTGGAGTGAGATTTGGTGAAGCCATTACTTTGCTGCTCACTGTTCTCCTTGCTGGAGGATCTGATATGAGGAAGCAAAGCCCTGCTCTACCAAGATGGCCACTTCTATATAAAGAGATGGACAAGACATGTGAAGTCAGTAATGGGAGAAGATCAGGGAGACCACAGACAATACTGGTGACTTGTCCTCTACCTGACAGTTCTTAGTACATCTTCCACAGCTCAGATCCTCTCTAATCACCGTCTGCTCACAATGTTATTCCCTACTTCTGGAAAACCGGTTTGTTCAGTATTTGCCGGTTTAGCTTCTCATGATCCTCTTTGCACACTTTTGTAGACTTAATCCTGATTTAGGGCTCCTCCACACGGGTGTCTGGGGAAGGGGGGGATGGGTGGGAAAAGTGGTTGATTTGCAGTTTTACTGCCCCCTCAACTGCCCCCCTCTTAAGTTGCAATGGGAGATACATAGGGTTGTTCACATGCTGCACCCTTGTAATTTGCCCCTCCGTGGCAGGAAGAAGATAGACATCAGCATATTGTGACTTCTATTGGCCAGATATTCTAAATATTGGATCCACGCATATATTTTATAAATACTATGTTGTCAAAAGTTTTGAGACACCTGCCCTTACAAGCATATGAACTTTAATGGTCTTAGTCTGTAGGGTTCAATATTGAGTTGGCCCACCCTTTGCAGCTATAAAAGCTTCAACTCTTCTGGGAAGGCTGTCCACAAGGTTTAGGAGTGTGTCTATGGGAATGTTTGACCATTCTTCCAGAAGCCCATTTGTGAGGTCAGGCACTGATGTTGGAGAGGAGGCCTGGCTCGCAGTCTCCGCTCTAATTCATCCCAAAGGTGTTCTATCTGGTAGAGGTCAGGTCTCTGTGCAGGCCAGTCAAGTTCCTCCACACCAAGCTCATCCATGTCTTTATGGACCTTGCTTTGTGCACTGGTGTGCAGTCATGTTGGAACAGGAAGGGTCCAATATTGAGTTGGCCCACCCTTTCCAGCTAAACCAGCTTCAACTCTACTGGGAAGGCTGTCCACAAGGTTTAGGAGTGTGTCCTAGTGGGAATGTTAGACCATTCTTGCAGAAGCGCATTTGTGAGGTCAGGCACTGATGTTGGACGAGAAGGCCTGGCTCGCAACTCCCAACTTTGTGGGAACAGTTTGGGGGTGGTTCCTTCCTGTTCCAACATGACTGCGCACCAGTGCACAAAGCAAGTTCCATAAAGACATGGATGAGCGAGTTTGGGGTAGAGGAACTTGACTGGCCTGCACAGCGTCCTGACCTCAACCCAATACTACACCCTTGAGTGGAGACTGTGAGTCAGGCCTTTTCGTCCACATCAGTGCTTCTGGAAGAATGGTCAAACATTCCCATAGACACACTCCTAAACCTTGTGGACAGCCTTCCCAGAAGAATTGAAGCTGTTATAGCTGTAAAGGGCAGGCCAACTCA
This sequence comes from Lithobates sylvaticus, assembly GCA_028564925.1. Classification (NCBI taxonomy): domain Eukaryota; kingdom Metazoa; phylum Chordata; class Amphibia; order Anura; family Ranidae; genus Lithobates; species Lithobates sylvaticus. Next base: position 242,307,994 of record CM053032.1, read on the forward strand.
ATATTGAACCCTATGGACTAATGCCCCATACACACGGTCGGATTTTCCGACGGAAAATGTACGATCGGACCATGTTGTCGGAAATTCCGACCATGTGTGGGCACCATCGGACTTTTTCCGTCGGAATTTCCGACAGCAAAAATTTGAGATCCTGCTCTCAAATTTTCCGACAACAAAGTCCTATCGGACTTTTTCCGACCGTGTGTAGCGAATTCCGACGGACAAAGTGCCACGCATGCTCAGATCACATTAAAAGACCAAAGCTATTGGCTACTAGCCTCTACGTAGTTCCGTCGTACGCAACGAACGTCACCACGTTCAGAATGATCGGATTTTCCGACAACTTTGTCCGACCGTGTGTATGCAACACCAGTGTCGGACAAAATCCGCCTGAAAAAATCAGACGGATTTTGTGGTCGGAATTTCCGACCGTGTGTACGGGGCATAAGACTGGGATGCCATTAAAGTTCATGTGTGTGTAAAGGCAGGCGTCCCAATACTTTTGACAATACAGTGTGTATATATATATATACAAAGGGGGTCCCCAGGTTACAAACCCGTAAGGGACTTTCCTCCTGTTTGTAATTCGAAAATGTTCGTAAGTCGACCGCGCATGCGCAGAACGACAATTATTGACATTTCCGATGCTCTGTTGAATGGCGTTCTGCGCATGCGTGGCAAATTACGGACATTTCCGTAATTTTCCGAGGCTCCGTCTGCCCGCGCATGCACAGAACGGCCGATGTGCCGAGCTAAACGGCGGAGGGTCCCCGCAGCGCCCAGATCGTAAGTAGGAGTGGTTCGTAGGTCGGACGTTCGTAAGTCGGGGACCCCCTGTACAATTCAGTATATCATATTATCATACAGTATTTAACTCCGCTTTCTAGTCATAGTCTACCAGGGCCTGCTACATTCTCACCCAATGTAGCAGGAACCCGCGTTCATGCGCATGTTATTTTTATTTTTTTATGTAACGTACATAGGACTGTCTATTCAAGTGAATAGGCTGCCCTGTGTGCAGCAATTGCACCAACGAGGGTCCGGAACCTTCTTGGAAGTGGAGCGTCACACGCGTATGCTAACTTCACTTGGGATACCATTAACCACTTCCCTACCGCCCATAGTCATATGATGCCCACAAGGTGGATCTCATATCCTGGGTGGGGGTCATATGACGTCCTACCATTCCCGGCCGCCTAGGGGGCGCGCGTCGCTCGGGACACGGCGCTCGTGCCCGGCGGCCGCAATGTCCGCCGGGCACCTGCGATTGCCCGTGAAAACAGCGGGACCGTGCGGGACCGTGGAGCTGTGTGTAAACACACAGCTCCACATCCTGTCAGTGGCGAGGAGACCGATCTGTCTCCTTCCCTTGTGAGTCCCCTCCCCCCACAGTTAGAATCACTACCTTAGGGAACATATTAACCCCTGCAGCGCCCCCTAGTGTTAACCCCTTCCCTGCCAGTCACATTTACACAGTAATGACTGCAATTTTATAGCAACGATCGCTGTGTAAATGTGAATGGTCCCAAAAATGTGTCAGAAGTGTCCGCCGCAATGTCGCAGTCACGAAAAAAAATCGCAGATCGCCGCCAATACTAGTAAAAAAATAAATAAAAATGCAATAAATCTATCCCCTATTTTGTAGACGCTATAACTTTTGCGCAAACCGATCTATATACGCTTTTTGCGATTTTTTTTTAACCAAAAATATGTAGAAGAATACGTATCGGCCTAAACTGAGGAAAAAAATAGTTTTTTTTTAAAAAAATGGGATATTTATTATAGCAAAAAGTAAAAAAAATATTGTGTTTTTTTTCAAAATTGCCGCTCTTCTTTTGTTTATAGCGCAAAAAATAAAAACGGCAGAGGTGATCAAATACCACCAAAGAAAGCTCTATTTGTGGGGAAAAAATGGACGTCAATTTTGTTTGGGTGTAACGTCGCACGACCGCGCAATTGTTAGTTAAAGCGACGCAGTGGCGAATCGCAAAAAGTGCTCTGGTAAGGAAGGGGGTAAAATCGCTCAGTGCTGAAGTGGTTAACAAAAATGGCACTGCAAGCAAAAAACATGTTTTTTTTTTTTTGAACATTTACGAATGCGAGCAAAAAACGCATTATAGAAAGGTGAAGGTGGATGCAGCCTTCTTATCCTATAGGTACCTTCTGGTGGTGTCGCCCCCACTGTGAACTGCAATTCTGCAGAAAGCCAGCAGGGGGGATATCCACCATCTGACCCACAATGACCCTTAACTGATCCTTTAAATGGGAAATCTCAGCTCCTTTCCTTTGTAACTCAATTTGTTACAATGAAAATCGAATTATTAGCAAAACAAGTGAGAAGGATGGAGAGAAGGTGATAAATTCTGCTGCATGCGTGGTGGAGCAGCTGCTGTACAATGGGACTAAGCCCCTGGTTCACACTGGTGGTGCGGCTTTGAAATTGCGCTACTTCAAAAATGCAGATTAGTGCAATTTGCACTGCTGATTTCATTGCGGCTTGCGACTTTTCTTTAACAGAAGTTTATGCCAGACGCAATAAAATCGGTAAAAAAGTAGTACAAGAGCCTTTTTCATAATCGCTGCAATATTATTATTATTACTATACAGGATTTATATAGAGCTGACAGTTTGCACAGCGCTTTACAACAGTAGGGCAGACAGTACAGTTACAATACAAAATAGGAACAGTTCCATTGCTGGCGATGGGGTGTGACTTGTCATGCGATTTGGAACTGTCGAATCACATGACAAGTTACACCAGTGGGAACGGGGGCTACAGACAATTTTTTTTTTTTTAGCTTTGGAGCAGGGTTAGAACGCCTGTCATTTTTTATTGCTGTTTGTGTCCCATTAGGAGTGCTTCGTGAGCGCGCACAAAAACGTCCATTTTTGTACACATTTACAAAATGTGGAAAATGCCTGTTTCGCCTGCGGTGCCATTCATTTTTAACGGCATCTTAAGCGTGGCAAGCAGACATGTATTTTTTGTGTGTAATAAAAAGCGCAAAAAAATGCATAAAAAAAATACGAAGCGCAACACCCAAAAAGGTAAATGAGCTACGTTGATTAATTTGAAATAGTACATTAGGACAGCCCATTGGAATGAATGTAGCACAAAAAGGCATCAAAGAGACGCAACACGTTACGTCTTCACTCATCGCCGTCCCGGCTTCACGTCTCCTTCTCATCACTCGGCTTCTTTGGGGGAAATTTTCTGTCAACTCCGTTCCAGAAAAAGATAAAGAGCCCGGCTGATATATTCACTCAGGATGAATGTCCACCTGTAGTTTTGGAGGAAGGGATAGTCTGCAGAAGAAAATGGTAGTCTGCAGGAGGAAAGGATAGTCTGCAGGAGGAAGGGATAATCTGCAGGAGGAAAGGATAATCTGCAGGAGGAAAGAGTAGTCTGCAGGAGGAAGGGATAATCTGCAGAAGGACAGGGTAGTCTGCAGGGGGAAGGGATAGTCTGCAGGAGGAAAGGGTAGTCTGCAGAGAAAGGATAGTCTGCAGGAGGAAGGGATAGTCTGCAGGAGGAAAGGGTAGTCTGCAGGAGGAAAGGATAGTCTACAGGAGGAAAGGGTAGTCTGCAGGAGGAAGGGATAGTCTGCAGGAGGACAGGGTAGTCTGCAGGAGGAAGGGATAATCTGCAGAAGGAAAGGGTAGTCTGCAGGGGGAAAGGGTAGTCTGCAGGAGGAAAGGATAGTCTACAGGAGGAAAGGATAGTCTGCAGGAGGAAGGGATAGTCTGCAGGAGGAAAGGTTAGTCTGCAGGAGGAAAGGATAGTCTACAGGAGGAAAGGGTAGTCTGCAGGAGGAAGGGATAATCTGCAGGAGGAAAGGGTAGTCTGCAGGAGGAAAGGATAATCTGCAGGAGGAAAGAGTAGTCTGCAGGAGGAAGGGATAATCTGCAGGAGGACAGGGTAGTCTGCAGGAGGAAGGGATAATCTGCAGAAGGAAAGGGTAGTCTGCAGGGGGAAAGGATAGTCTGCAGGAGGAAAGGGTAGTCTGCAGGAGGAAAGGATAGTCTGCAGGAGGAAAGGGTAGTCTGCAGGAGGAAAGGATAGTCTGCAGGAGGAAAGGGTAGTCTGCAGGAGGAAAGGATAGTCTACAGGAGGAAAGGGTAGTCTGCAGGAGGAAGGGATAATCTGCAGAAGGAAAGGGTAGTCTGCAGGAGGAAAGGATAGTCTGCAGGAGGAAAGGATAGTCTGTAGGAGGAAAGGGTAGTCTGCAGGAGGAAAGGATAGTCTGCAGGAGGAAAGGGTAGTCTGCAGGAGGAAGGGATAATCTGCAGAAGGAAAGGGTAGTCTGCAGGAGGAAGGGATAATCTGCAGAAGGAAAGGGTAGTCTGCAGGAGGAAAGGATAGTCTGCAGGAGGAAAGGGTAGTCTGCAGGAGGAAAGGGTAGTCTGCAGGATGTAGGGATAGTCTGCAGGAGGAAGGGAAAACCTGCAGGAGAAAAGGATAGTCTGCAGGAGGAGGGGATAGTCTGCAGGAGGAAGGGATAATCTGCAGGAGTTAAGAGTAGTCAGCAAGAGGAAGGGATAGCCTGCAGGAGGAAAGGATAGTCTGCAGGAGAAAGGGATAATCTGAAGGAGTGAAGAGTACTCTGCAGAAGCAAGGGATAATTTGCAGGAGGAAGGGATAGCCTGCAGGAGGAAGGGATAATCTGCAGGAGGAAGAGATAGCCTGCAGAAGGAAAAGATGAGGGTCCCCCAGGCATACACCTCACAAAGAATAGTGTTCCCTTAAAAGCCAGAGCCCCTAGTCAGTAGGCAATAGGCTAACCTGCAGTCCTCTCCAATAGCCTCAGTCTTGTGTGAGTCTGTCACAGAAGGGATAGTCTGCAGGAGGAAGGTATAGTCTGCAGGAGGAAGGGATAGTCTATAGGAGGAAAGGATAGCCTGCAGGCAGAAAGGATAGTTGTCAGGGGAACAGGATAGTCTTCAGCAGGAAGGGATAATCTGCAGGAGGAAGGGATAATCTGCAGGAGGAAGGGATAGTCTATAGGAGGAAGGGATAATCTGTAGGAGGTAAGAATAGTCTGCAGGAGGAAGGGATAGCCTGCAGGAGGAAAGGACAGTCTGCAGGAGGAAAGAGTAGTCTGCAGAAGGAAGGAATAGTCTATAGGAGGAAAGGATAGCCTGCAGGTAGAAAGGATAGTCGGCAGGAGGCCAGGATAGTCTGCAGCGGGAAGGGATAGTCTTCTGCAGGAATAGATACTCTGCAGAGGTGGGGGATGGGAACACAGACACTGCTGTTGCCATCCTGTACTGAATGAGGGAAAATACAGCTTTTGTTCTTTTATTTCCAGTATAAATGAAGACATTTGGAGTGGGATGGGGTTAGAACCTCTGTATTCTTCTGACTATAAATAGACTTCTCAAGCCGGGTGACCCCCCAGTCTCCGAGGATGACAGCTTTCATTAAAGTGGAGTTCCACCCAAAAAAAAAAATTTTCATTAATGTACATACAATTTTTTTGAAAAAGAGAGAAAAAAAGAGAAATTTTTTTTTACTCACCTCTAAATGGCTGTTGCTAGGGGGTCCCTCGTAATCTGCCTCCTTCAGCGCCTGGGCTCCTGACATCACTTCCCTTGGCACAGGAAGGGAGATCAGCTCTCCCCCCTCCCTCTAGGCGATCATCTGGGACACGTGATAGGTCCCAGATGATTGTCCGGCCAGTCACTGCGCGCGGCGCGGCTCACGCATGTGCAGTGGGTGCCCAGCTGTGAAGCCACAGCCAGGCTCCCACAGTTACAATGCCGGCGCCGCCCAGTGGAGGGGAAGATGAGTGGGGCTACGATCCCCCGCATCGCTGGACCCTGGGACTTACCTGTCCGATTATTTAAAGTCAGCAGCTGCAGTATTTGTATCTGCTGACTTTTATTTTATTTTTTTTTTAAGCGAAACTCCGCTTTAAGATCTCTTATAAACCAGCTAAAGATTTGTAGCCTTGCTCCCACTTCTGTCTGTCCCCTTATAGAGATCCACTCTCTGTACCTGTCCTGATCCTCCACTGGGGACTGTTCCCATGACAACTGTCTAGGAGGACATTTTTGTCACATTGGAAAGATTTCCTCTCACTTCCTGTTGAGTCTTCAGGACAGGAAGTGAGGGAAAGTCTACCTAATGGAACACAGATAGCAAAAACAAAAAACAAAAAAAAACACGCAAAGGTTCTATAATTCCGACCAAAATTAACACAGCAAGGTTTTGTTTTTAGATTAATTTATAGTATAAGTTTAGCCCAAACTTTATTTTTTATTATTGGATGAAGTGCCTGTTCACACTGGAACGCGGTGTGAGAAATCTGCGTTCAGGGCGTGTGTCCCGCACCACCTTCCAGACACATTGGGTGTGCGATCTGCTGCCGGTGCTGCTCCGGATCTCAGGTACCGCAGTGCCAGGATTTACTACTGCTTGGTGCTTATTAACATCGGCCTATTTCTACACACGCATGTTTGTGGCATTAGGGCAGCCCTTTAGTCCGCATTCACACTATAGCATTTCGTTAACCTGCGCAAAATCATGTGATTACACCCATATCTGTGAAAAACACGCTGCGAAAAGGTGACATACTATTAAACCACCTCAACACCGGGCATTTTCACCCGCTTCCTGCCCAGGGCAATTTTCAGCTTTCAGTGATGTCGCACTTTGAATGACAATTGCGCTGTCATGCAGTCCTGTACCCAAATTACATTTTTATCCTTTTTTTCACACATATAGAGCTTTCTTTTGGTGTTATTTAATCATCACTGGGTTTTAAAATTTTTGCTAAACAAACAAAAAAATGTTTTCGTTTTTGCTATAACATTTTAATGGGCACTAATGAGGCAGCACTGATGGGTACTGATAACCTGCTCTGATGAGCGCTGATAACCTGCACTGATGGGCACTGATGGGGCCGCACTGATTATCTGTGTAAACAATCTACTGACAGCCGTGCTGCTTATCAGAAATCCTTTCCTCACACAGACACAGCTTGTGAGGAAAAGACTGCAGATAACCGGCACGACTGTTTACATGTGATCAGTAGTGATTGGACACAGCTGATCACAGCTGATGGGCAATACTAATCTGCACTGATGAGCACTGATAATGTGCACTGATGGGCACTACTAATCTGCACTGATGAGCACTGATAAGCTGCACTGAGGAGCATTTATAAGCTGCACTGATGAGCACTGCTAATCTGCACTGATGGGCACTGATAAGCTGTACTGATGGGCACTGATAAACTGCACTGTTGGGCACTGATAAGCTGCACTGATAAACTGTACTGATGAGCACTGATAAACTGCACTGATGAGCACTGATAACCTGCACTGATGGGTACTGATAATCTGCATGTATAACCTGCACTGATAATCTGCACTGATGGGTACTGACAATCTGCACTGATGAGCATTGATCATCTGCACTGATGGGTACTGACAATCTGCACTGATGAGCATTGATAATCTGCACTGATGGGTACTGATAATCTGCACTGATGGGCACTGATAATCTGCACGGATGGGTACTGATAATCTGGACTGATGAGCACTGCTAATCTGCACTGATGGGCACTGATAATCTGCACTGATAAACTGCACTGTTGGGCACTGATAAGCTGCACTGTTGGGCACTGATAAGCTGCACTTATGAGCACTGATAAGCCGTACTGATGAGCAATGATAAACTGCACTGATGAGCACTGATTACCTGCACTGATGGGTACTGATAATCTGCATTTATAGCCTGCACTGAAGAGCACTGATAATCTGCACTGATGGGCAGTGATAATCTGCACTTATGGGTACTGACAATCTGCACTGATGGGCAGTAATAATCTGCACTAATGGGTACTGATAATCTGCACTGATGGGTACTGATAATCTGCACTGATGGGCAGTGATAATCTGCACTGATGGGCAGTAATAATCTGCACTGATGGGTACTGACAATCTGCACTGATGGGTACTGACAATCTGCACTGATGGGTACTGACAATCTGCACTGACGGGCACTGATAATCTGCACTGATGGGTACTGATAATCTGCACTGATAATCTGCACTGATGGGCACTGATGGGCCCGCACTGATTATCAGCACTGATGGGTACTGATAATCTGCACTGGTAATCTGCACTGATGGGCACTGATGCTTGCCACTTATCAGCAATCCTTTCCTCACACAGACACAGCTTGTGAGGACAAGACTGCAGATAACCGGCAAGTCTGTTTACATTTGATCAGTAGTGATTGGACACAACTGATCACATGGTAAAGGGCCGCTGTGATTGGCCCTTTACCTCTATCGGTGATCGGCTGTGTCTGAAGGACACAGCAATCACAGAGCGTGCCCCGATGCGCCAGGGGGCGCCCTCCCAGAACGAGAGAGCCATGCTGAGACTGTCTTTCGTGCTATAGAGTGGCATTAAAGTGCTTATGTTTTGCCATGGCTGGAAAGCACAGCATTGCGTCCGTAGCAGCTGTGAGCGGCTGTATGTTAGTGTTTGAGTGTAGCCATAGGACACACCCCCTTGCCACACCCCCTTAAAGGAGAAATGTCCAAAAAAGACAAGATTGGTTAAACCCACAAGTGCTTTTTTACCACTACTATTCCTTTATATTGGCTTTTGGAATTTACAAATGCAGCAATTTAGAAATCAGATGAAAGGTTTAGCGCTGGAAAACACTTTTTAATAGATAAAAAGTGCATTTTATATCCAACTACATAGATCTGACCAAAATGAGGGACAATTGAGCAGGAATGAGGGACAGAGGGACATTGCTCCAAATTAGGGACAGTCCCTCAAAATCAGGGACAGTTGGGAATTATGTGTATGTTAGTGTTTGGGTGGGCAACTGCCTGGTTTTACTGACCCTTGGCCGCGCCTGTGAATAAAGCCATAACGCAATTTTGTGAATGATCCCTCACTAAGGTTTTAGTCCTGAATTATTCTTATTAGATTTCTCAGACAAGTAGAAGATGTTTATATTGTTTGTGTTGTACATGTTGTAATGATAAGAAATGACTCAGCTGCCCTCCTCTGACATCACCCCTTCCTTCACTCTTATGTCATCACATTGTACAGGGAAAGAGGACCGCACTGTCCCTCTATTGTACTACACAAGGGGGATAATGACTAAAGCTTCCCTTTCACATTGTAATTACTACATTCTTCAAGGGAAACTCCAATTATTTGGGGTCAGTTTTATGTTACTTTTTCTAGTGTATATTAGGGTCCATATTCATATTTTATATCTGTTTTATGGTGGGCCATACATGCTTTTTTTTTATCCAATCACTGTGTGATTCAATCAAAACGATCAGATCTGCAAACAGTCAAATCACCAAAACCTCCCTTCTGATCAATTTAGACTGATTTTTCAATCAGAATCCTAAAAAAAAAAAAACGAGTCGATCGACCTGGCAGAAAATGATCGATTGTTTGGCAGCACCAAGATACTTTGTTCATGAATATTATTTGATTTGTTTTTTTTATTTTATTGATTTATTTTAAATAAATAAATACAAATTAATTAAAATAAAATTACTTTATTTATTTTGTTTTTTATTTTACTTTTTATTTTAGTTTATTTATTTATTTTATTTTATTTTTATTTTTATTTATTTTTTAATGCATTTTTAACTGCTTCAGCCCCGGAAGGTTTTGCCCCCTTCCTGACCAAAGCACTTTTTGCGATTCGGCATTGTGTCGCTTTAAAGTGGTTGTAAACCCTTACAAACCACTTTGACCTACAGGTAAGCCTAGATTAAGGCTTACCTGTAGGTCCAATAAATATCTCCTAAACCTACATGGTTTAGGAGATATTTAGAAAAGAAAAGGCACCGCTATCTACGGCGCATGCGCCGTAGACAGCGGCGCGCAGGCGCACTGAGCATGCCGCGATCACTGCGATATGCCGCTCTCGTGTGCATGCGCGGGAGTGACGTCATCGCCGCTCCAGCGAATGACAGGGCTGGAGCGGCGAGACCCGGAAGTCACTCCGGGTTTGATGGCGGCGCAGAAGATTGTGGATGAGGGACGCTTCGGGGGCTTCATTCTCAGGTAAGTCATTCATAATGAGCTAGTATGCTATGCATACTAGCTCATTATGCCTTTGCCTTGCAGGTTCGTTTTTTTTTTTTTTTTTAAAATAGGCTTTACTTCCTCTTTAACTGACAATTTCGCGGTCGTGCGACGTTGCACCCAAATAAAATTCATGTCCTTTTTTTCCCCACAAATAGAGCTTTCTTTTGGTGGTGTTTTATCACCTCTGCGTTTTTTATTGTTTGCGCTATAAACAAAAAAAATAGCGACAAGTTTGAAAAAAAAGCAATATTTTTAACTTTTTTCTATAATAAATATTCCCCAAAAATATATCAAAAAAATTATTTTTTCCTCAGTTTAGGCCGCTACGTATTCTTCTACATATATTTGGTAAAAAAAAACAAAACGCAATAAGCGTATATTGATTGGTTTGCGCAAAAGTTATAGCGTCTACAAAATAGGGGATAGACAACCCTGCTCCATACATTCAGCATAGTGAGTAAACGTTGTCGCCCTAGAACAGGAATGCCCCACACACGCGCGGGAAAAGTCCGATCGGATTATGTTGTCGGAAAATCCGATCGTGTGTGGGCTCTAGCGGACTTTTTCGGTCGGAATATTCCGACAACAAAATCCGATCGAGCAGGATCTAAAATTTTCCAACAACAAAATCCGATCGGACTTTTTCCGATCGTGTGTACAGAATTCCGACGCACAAAGTGCCACGCATGCTCAGAAAAAATGTGGAGACAAAAGCTATCGGCTACTGGCCTCTAATGCCCCACACACACGGTCGGATTTTCCGACAACATAATCGGAAAATGTTGTCGGAAATTCCGACCGTGTGTAGGCTCCATCGGACTTTTTCCGTCGGATTTTCCAACGGACAAAGTTTTATCTCCTGCTCTCAAATTTTCCGACAACAAAGTCCTATCGGACTTTTTCCGATCGTGTGTAGCGAATTCCGACGGACAAAGTGCCACGCAGGCTCAGATCACATTACAAGACCAAAGCTATTGGCTACTAGCCTCTACGTAGTCCCGTCGTACGCAACGAACGTCACCACGTTCAGAATGATCGGATTTTCCGACAACTTTGTCCGACCGTGTGTATGCAACACCAGTGTCGGACAAAATCTGTCGTAAAAAATACGACGGATTTTGTGGTTGGAATTTCCGACCGTGTGTACGGGCATTAGTAGTCCCGTCGTACGTTTTGTAAGTCCCCTCATTCTGAACGATCAAATTTTCTGACAACTTTGTGCGACCGCATGTATGCAAGACAAGTTTCGTCCAAAATCCGTCTGAAAAAATCCGACGGATTTTGTGGTCGGAATTTCCGACCGTGTGTACGGGGCATTAGTAGTCCCGTCGTACGTTTTGTACGTCCCCTCATTCTGAACGATCAAATTTTCTGACAACTTTGTGCGACCGCGTGTATGCTAGACAAGTTTCATCCAAAATCCGTCTGAAAAAATCAGACGGATTTTGTGGTCGGAATGTCCGATCGTGTGTATGGGGCAGAAGTGTGTTCCTGGCCAAGGAGAAAAAAAAGAATGCAGCCACTACATCTAAGGATTGGTAAGCTGTAATAAATCACATTTTTGTTCACTTTAACTCAGAAGGAACACTGTTAGGATTCCCTGGAATACGTTTCCGCCATGGGAGTCCGCCTTTTGGTCTCGGCACATCTAAACAAGGCACGACCTATTACTCATATTCATCCATGTGCCACGCCTGGCTGCTTAGACAAACTGTACGTTCCATTTACTGTAATTTGGAAGATGACAACCAGGTCGGGGGGATTTGCCGGTTAGGAATAAACGAGGACTCCGCGGCTGAGGAAGGAAGGACGACTGTAGGATCCTAAATGTAATCAAAGTTCTCTAGGTCTGTTTCCCTCATTTCCTTAAATTGAAATTATCCCTTCAGGTCTGCCATTGTCCACTGAGCACGTTCCCTGGCTGGGGCAGGAATGTCGCTGTTATCAAAGCCTGGAATCAAAGGCTGTAATCAAACCTAAAGGAACGAACAAAAGGGCCAAAGAAAACCCCGAGCGGATTCTTACTGACAACTGGAAGACGTGCCAGAAAGATATCTATTAATTAAAAAATGAAGCATGTCTTAATGCTGGAAACCTCCAGTCGCCGCCTCGTAGAGTGGACAGATAAGGAACGGTTACTCGATGAGGGGGACCCAAGCAAAAAAAAATATATATATGTATAACTTTTTTTTTAATTTAGATGTAGGGTGGACTGAAAACAAAAAAAAAAAAGTTTCATTATTTCTAAGCGATAAGTTCAACTAAGCAGAAATCCATTACGTCTGGCTAATAAAACCGATAACTGGTAAATGATACATTAGGAATGCCTTCGGTAATATGGTTGGGCCAGGAATGTCTAGAGTTTGGATTTCCCTGGCCAGTAAAGTAAAACTAAAGACAAAACTTATTTTCTTAAGTTTTATGGATACAGTGGAGGGGGTTTAGTACCATACCTCCCAACATTTTGAGATGGGAATGAGGGACACCTACTACCAAACGTATGTAGGAATAGGACACGCCCCCTGCCACACCCCCTTTAAGGAGAATTAACCAAAAAAAAAGGTTAAAAGTGTTGTAAAGCTTCCTTTTTTTTTTAACCGGTTCCCAACCGGCGCACGACGATGTACGTCGGCAGAATGGCACAGACAGGCAAATGGGCGTACCTGTATGTCCCTTTAAATTTGCCGCCGTGATACCCGCGATCGTCTCACGGAGAGGCAGAACGGGGAGATGCTAATGTAAACAAGCATCTCCCCGTTCTGCCTAGTGACAGTGTCACTGATCAGCTCTCCCTGTGATCGGGAGCGGTGATCAGTGATGTGTCACAGCTAGCCCATCCCCCCTGCAGTTAGAAACACTCCCCAGGACACACTTAACCCCTACAGCGCCACCTAGTGTTAACCCCCTTCACTGCCAGTCACACTTAAACAGTAATCAATGCAATTTTAATCGCACACACTGTATAAATGTTAATGGTCCAAAAATCAAGCCAAAATTTGCCGACGTGTCCGCCATAATGACGCAGTCATGATTAAAAATCACTGATCGCCACCATTGCTAATAAAAAAAAAAATATTAATAAAAATGCCATAAAACTAACCCCTATTTTGTAGACGCTATAACTTTTGCGCAAACCAATCAATAAACGCTTATTGCATTTATTTTTACCAAAAATATGTATAAGAATACATATTGGCCTAAACAGAGGGAAAAAAAATTTTTTTTATATATTTTTGGGAGATATTTAGTATAGCAAAAAGCAAAAAAGATTGCGTTTTTTTTTTAAAATTGTCGCTTTTTTTTTGTTTATAGCGCAAAAAATTAAAACCGCAGGGATCATCAAATACCAGCAAAAGAAAGCTCTATTTGTGGGGAAAAAAAGACGTCAATTTTGTTTGGGAGCCACGTCGCACGACCGCGCAATTGTCAGTTAAAGCAACGCAGTGTCGAATCGCAAAAAGTGCTCTGGTCTTTGGCCAGCTAAATGGTCCGGGGCTTAAGTGGTTAAATAACAAACATACTTACCTCCACTGTGCAGCTTGTTTTGCACAGACTGGCCCCGATCCTCGTCTTCTGGGGTCCCTCTGCGGCTGTCTCGGCTCCTTCCCGCATCAGCTAACCCCCGTTCTGGGAAGCGCTCTCTCAAGGGGGTAAGCTTGCGGACGCGCTCCCGTGATACAGTCGGCGGCTATAGCTGTATCACTCGGCCCCGCCCCCCTGCTCGCTGCGTCATTGATTTGATTGACAGCAGTTTGAGCCAATGGCTGTGCTGCTATTAATCATCCAATGGAAGAGCCGAGAAGCCTGGTCGAGAAGCCAGCACGTTCACGACGCTGGACTTTCGAGGGCTCAGGTAAGTAAACGGGGGGGCTGGGGGGGGGGGGCTAATCGTCGGATGTTTTTTCACCTTAATGCATAGAATGCATTAAGGTGAAAAAACATGTACCTTTACAACCCCTTTCATTAAATCCACAAGGGCTTTTTTTTTTTACTACTATTCCTTTACAGGGGGTCCCCGACTTATGAACGTTCGACCTACGAACATCCCCTACTTACGAACGGGGCGCTGCGGGGACCCTCCGCCATTTTTCGCTGTCCTCCGGCCGTTCTGCGCACGCGCGGCCATACGGAGCCTCGGAAAATGCCGGCAAACTTCGGAAATGTCCGTAATTTGCCGCGCATGCGCAGAACGGCATTAGACGGAACATCGGAAATGTCCGTAAATGTCCGTATTTGTCGGTCTGCGCATGCGCGGCCGACTTACGAACATTTCCGACTTCCGTACAGGCGGGCAGTCCCTAACGAGTTCGTAACTCGGGGACCCCCTGTATATTGTCTTTTAAAATGTACAAATGTAGCAATTTAGAATTTGGATGAAAGTTTTAGCACTGGAAACACTTTTTGAAAGATAAAAAGTGAATTTTATATACAACTATATAGATCAGACCAAAATGAGGGACAAATGAAGAGGAAAGAGGGACAGAGGGACATTGTTCCAAATCAGGGACAGTCCCTCGAAATCAGGGACAGTTGGGAGCTATGTTAGTACCCCTGTCTGATTTATGCCCTGTCCCCATTATGGATATTCAACCTACGGTATATATTTGCCCCGTTCAACAATCTCAGCATTAGGGAAAAGAAAAACAAACTTTTGGTTGTCACCAGAACAGGAAATCTTTCAGTGCGGACACTTTCTTTCACTTCCTGTTTTCGCTATGGTACAGGAAGTGAAGGGAAATCTTACCAATGGGACACAGATGACAAAAAAAAAATCTTACAGGGTTTATACCGTTATAACCTTACTCTATCCAAAATGAAAAAAATAAACAATTGAATTTAGGGCCCCTTCACAAACGATTTTCCTGCATTTTTAACTTGTTTCCCTTTTAAATGTTTCCCTTTAAATCCTATTGGACTTTTCACACCATTGCGCTGCGGTACTCACCAAAAAAGCAGCCCCCCACATTGGAATGAATGAAAAATGCAGCAAAAATGCACCAGAAACTTACCACATTTGCATTTTTGGTGCTTTTTTTGAAGTCATATGTCCATTTTTCACAGGTGCAAGCAACCAGAAAACGCACTGGAAACGCATCTCAAATGCGGCAAAATGCATATATATGCGATTTTACTACAGAGCAGTGTGAAAGCAGTCTTAATTTCAATGGGCTTCCCTATGTGTGAAATGTGCAAAAAGAGTCCTTTCACACGGGCCACGTCAGCGGTAAAGCGTCGCTAGTCTTAGTGGTGCTTTACTGTCGTTTTAGCTGCACTATTTGGCCGCTAGCGGGGGGCTTTTTTCCCCCCCGCTAGTGGCCGAAGAAAGAGTTAAATGCGCCCCTGTAGCGCTGCTGCTGAATCACTTTGCAGGCAATTCGACAGCGGTGCCCATTCATGGGCAGGGGCGCTTTAGGAGCGGTGTATACATCGCTCCTCCACCGCCCCAAAGATGCTGCTTGCAGGACTTTTTCTAACATCCTGCAAGCGCACTGCCCCAGTGGGAGGGCACTCTGGCTTTCACATTAGGGTGGCAGGGGAGGCATTTTTTGGGCCCACCAACTGTCCCCCCCCCCCCCCTAATCCACATTAGACAGCAGGGAATGTTTACATACCACGATGCTTTGTGCTCACAGCAAAGTTGACCCAACATGAAGCGATCGCCGAACACTACACATTCAAGTCGATGGTGAAGCGCCGCAAACAACCCACAACCGCATGCAATGCACGCTGCTGCAGCGCATTTCTCAGTATAAATTGCACCGCATCGCTTCCTCACCACCTGTCAGTAGCCTCTGGAGCGCGAGGCATTGGAGATTTAGACACATTTCTAACGCTACCCTGAGAGTCATTCACTTTTGATATTTCAGTGCTGTTCCTATAGAGTACCAGGTACCAGTTCAAGTAACTCCATTAAAAAAAACTCTAGACACACAGCTACATACACAAAAGGAGGTCATTCTGAATATGAAAAACAGTTTGACCTGCCAAAGGATTTATATTCCTGTCCTGTATTCTTGTCCATCCAGTCCTGAGATTCACACAGCTCTGCCGTACAGTACTGGCAGTGCAGAAGACCTAATTTTTCTCCTCTTCAGTTAAGTAACACTTGGGGCTCATTTGCATGGCCATTTCTGAAGACATATTACCAAGATCAGCGGTGGAGTGATTGCATACAGCTAGGAACTGACGAGCAGCTCTGTACACAGACTCTTTGTGTCCAGGGCTGCTCATCTGTCCCTAACCACTGTTAATTGCTCCGTGTTCAATTACATGGAACTGTTGTGGTGGTGGCTGCTGCTTCTTTCTTGAAAAAAGTTAGTTATATACAACATCTAATAGTGATGTCAAAACTGAACTTCCGGAGGTAAAACCAACAGTTGGGGTTGGAGCCCAACAATCATAGCAGGTCGGTCGCTGTGCAGCTTCCATTCTGAAAACATCTTGCATTCTTTTTAAAAGTACAAGGTGTTCTCTGATTGGACAAGGGAAGATTGTGACTTTCATACGGCCCACGTCCAATCTTATGCCGCGTACACACGATCGGAAATTCCGCCAGCAAAAGTCCGATGAGAGCTTTTGGTCGGAAAATGCAACTGTGTGTATGCTCCATCTGACTTTTGCTGGCCGAATTCCAGCCATTTTTTTTACAAATAAATATGTGAAAAGTATGGTGTGCATTTGTATGGCGCCCCCCTGAGTCAATACTTTGTAGAACCTCCTTTCACTGCAATTACAGCTGCAAGTCTTTTTGGGGATGTCTCTACCAGCTTTGCACATCTAGAGAGGGACATTTTTTCCCATTCTTCTTTGCAAAATAGCTCAAGTTCTGTCAGATTGGATGGAGAGCATTTATGGACAGCAATTTTCAAGTATTGCCACAGATTCTCAATTGGATTTAGGTCTGGACTTTGACTGGGCCATTCTAACACATGAATATGCTTTGATCTAAACCATTCCATTGTAGCTCTGGCTGTATTTTTAGGGTCGTTGTTCTGCTGGAAGGTGAACCTCCGCCCCGGTCTCAAGGCTTTTGCAGACTCTAATGCGGCGTACACACGGTTGGAATTTCCGATGGAAACAGTCCGATGGGAGCTTTTCATCGGATTTTCCAACCGTGTGTATGCCCAACGGTCTTTTTCTGTCGGAATTTCCGACGGACTTTAGATCGAGAACCTGTTCTCAATTTTTCCGACGGAAAACCTTTCTATCGGATTTTCCAATCGTGTGTAGGCAATTCCGACACGCAAAATTCCGACGCATGCTCGGAAACAATTCACACATGCTCGGAAGCATTAAACTTCCCTTTTATAGTGCTGTTGAATGTGTTTTATGCCGCTGTGTTACAGACCGTCGGAATTTGGTGTGACCGTGTGTAGGCAAGACAGTTTGAGCAAAATTCTGTCGGAATTCTGACGGGAAAACCATCAGAGCTTTTTCCGACAAGAATTCCGACCGTGTGTACGCGGCATAACAGGTTTTCTTCTAAGATTGCCCTGTATTTGGCTCCATCCATCTTCCCATCAACTCTGACCAGCTTCTCTGTCTCTGCTGAAGAAAAGTATCCCTACAACATGATGCTGCCACCACCATGTTTCACGGTGTGGATGATGTGTTCAGGGTGATGTGCAGTGTTAGTTTTCCGACACACATAGCATATTGCTTTTAGGCCACAAAGTTCAATTTTGGTCTCATCTGACCAGAGCACCTTCTTCCACATGTTTGCTGTGTCCCCCACATGGCTTCTCGCAAACTGCAAACAGGAATTTCTATGGCTTTGTTTCAACAATGGCTTTTTTCTTGCCACTCTTCCATAAAGGGCAGATTTCTGGAGTGCACGACTAATAGTTGTCCTGTGGACAGATTCTCTCACCTGAGCTGTGGATCTTTGCAGCTCCTCCGGAGTTACCATGGGCCTCTTGGCTGCTTCTCTTATGAATGCTCTTCTTGTCCAGCCTGTCAGTTTAGGTGGGCGGCCATGTCTTGGTAGGTTTGCAGTTGTGCCATACTCTTTCCATTTTTGGATGATGGATTGAACAGTGCTCTGTGAGATTTTCAACATTTGAGCATTTTTTTTTTAACCTAACCCTGCTTTAAACGTCTACACAACTTTATCCCTGACCTGTCTGGTGTGTTCCTTGGCCTCCATGATGCGGTTTGCTTCCTAAGATTCTCTAACAAACCTCTAAGGGCTTCACAGAACAGCTGTATTTATACTGAGAATAAATTACACACAGATGGACTCTATTTACTAATTAGGTGACTTCTGAAGGCAATTGGTTCCACTAGATTTTAGTTAGTGGTTTCAGAGTAAAGGGTGCTGAATACAAATGCATGGCACGCTTTTTTTTTTGAGTCAATTGTTTTTTATTGGTATAATAAAAAGGGTATACAGAAAGAAAAATTATACAGACCTGTATACAAGGATATACAAATGTATAAAAGGTTAATACAAATATGGTACACAGGAAATGCAAACATTGAGGTATACCTATAGACTAATAGGTAATGGTACAAGCTAATAGGTGGTAGAACAGACTATTATCACAAACTATTAGAAACTGTTATGCCCCGTACACACGGTCGGAAAAAATCCGACCACAAAATCCATCAGATTTTTTCCGACGGATTTTGTCCGACACTGGTGTTGCATACACATGGTCGGACAAAGTTGTCGGAAAATCCGATCATTCTGAACGTGGTGACGTTCGTTGCGTACGACGGGACTACGTAGAGGCTAGTAGCCAATAGCTTTGGTCTTGTAATGTGATCTGAGCATGCGTGGCACTTTGTCCGTCGGAATTCGCTACACACGATCGGAAAAAGTCCGATAGGACTTTGTGGTCGGAAAATTTGAGAGCAGGAGATAAAACTTTGTCCGTTGGAAAATCCGACGGAAAAAGTCCTATGGAGCCCACACACGGTCGGAATTTCCGACAACATTGTCCGATAGGACATTTTCCGTCGGAAAATCCGACCGTGTGTATGGGGCATTAGACATTAGTGCAACTGTTGGTTATTCGTGCCACTTTTACCTATTGGTGCACGTTGGATCGTCAGTAGGAAAACCAGAGTTATAAGTATATTGTACGGATGCATGGCACACTTTTCACATATTTATTTGTAAAAAAATTTGAAAACCATTTATCATTTTCCTTCCACTTCACAATTATGTGCCACTTTGTGTTGGTCTATTATATAAATTCCCAATAAAATACATCCACGTTTTTGGTTGTAACATGACAAAATGTGGAAAATTTCAAGGGGTATGAATACTTTTTCAAGGCACTCTATACCTTTTAACTCCACGTGTGTTCTAGCCGGTCACTTGACAAGTCAGGGTCCTTCTACAACCTTACTGGTACCTAGCTAATGTTCCAGTGATGTTTTTGCCCACATTTCCACTTTAATTATACCACAAAAAATTCAAGAATATACCAATGAGTATCAAAAAATACTCATTGACTCTTTCAGAAAAAGAAAACACATCAACTAATACCCTCTTGTGCTCTTTGCCTGGGGAGGGGAATGGATGGAGCTAAAGAGGTAATGGACTTTATTAATGCTTAAAGATTGAAAATGTGTTAGAATTATGACACTATGATGCCTTGGGTAGACGTTTTGGGTAGTGTTTGAATCACACTCTCCTTTCACGTCTGGAATACTCTTTTTTCTCTAATTCTGTGGATGACCGGTCTGATGCTGCATTAGACCCTATTCGTCTTGCTTTTCTTTGGACACAGCTGGTCCTATTGAGGTTCCATTTGTATTGCACTAAGAGCCGGTCAGTTGCAGCCCCTGTAGCCAAATGCATACATTCCAATGCAAATTGCAGCTTTCTTAAACAAAGCCCATTAACACAAGTCTTTTCCTGAACGTCACCATCCTGCCATATATGATGGTACAGGACTATAAAGAGAAAATATGGTGTGAGACTTAAATTGGACTTTAAGATGCCAGCTTGACCAGACTTCCCAATCTCAAACTGTAGTAGAGTATTGTACTGGGTTAGCCATTGATTAATGCTGAACCTTAACCTTTGGAGTTTAGGTGATACCCTTTATTGGCTAACTTGAGTTTCTAAAGATGCAAACCTTTATGATGAAATGTAAAATAGTGTTGTACCATGTTAGTCATCGATTCATGCCAAAGTTTGGATTTTAATCGATACCCATTATTGGCCAACTTGAATTAGATGAAATGTAGTAGAGTGTATCACCATGTTAGCCATCGATTAATGACGAAAGTTTGGAGTCTAAGCGATACCCTTTAAGTTTTGTTTTAAAATTATCCGCTGGACTTGGCAGTCCAGCGGACAATCCGGCCGTGTGTAGTATGGTCCGGCGGACCAAAAAGGACGCATATTATTTTTCGTTTTCTAGTCCCGTCGTACTGTACGTCATCGCGTGAAGATTTTGGGATAAGCTGGAAAGTCCAGATCCCTTCATTAGGCTATATACATTTCTTATTGAGGCATTTGAGTTATCCTAAAAGCTTGAATCCTAAAGTAGAATTCCATTTTTAATGTCACTTTGGAGTTTAAGTAATTTTGAGTTTCACACTGGCATAATATATGTAACAATGGTTTTGGTACTTTGAATTCTTTGTTTTATCGTTTTAGCCCCCCTTACCTCTTGAAATATGTGTGATTATGGGTTGGTGTCATATATCCTAGGGGAGGCTTTCAAGGGAGGTTTGTTTTGCACAACTTGTTCATGGTTTAAAGATTGTAATTTTACAGTTTTTGTAACAATATAAATTATATTTTTAGATACATTGTTGGCACGTCAAAAGTCCATCTTTTTTCCCTTCCAAATCTGACCATACTACTGTTGGAACACAGCCCCAAGCACTGTATGTACGTAATGATACTACACTCTATTACCGCACACACAGCAGCTATATCGTTCTGTAAAGGCACTATTTTGATTGGGCCAGCTTGGCCCGCACAAACTATTTAAAGTGACATTAAAAATGGAATTCTACTTTAAGATGCCAGCTTTTGGAATAACTAAGATCTCTTCATTGGAAATGTAATACAGACATACCCCACTTTTAAGTACACAATGGAGTTTATTTACTAAAGCTGAAAAGTGCAAAATCAGGCTCACTTCTGCATAGAAACCAATGAGCATCCTGTTTTATTACCAAAGCTTAATTGAACAAGCAGGGGTTAGAAGCTCATTGGTTTCTTTGCAGAAGTGAGCCTGATTTTGCACTTTCCAGCTTTAGTAAATAAACTCCATTGTGTACTTAAAAGTGGGGTATGCCTGTAAGCTTGATGAAGGGGTTTGAGTTATCCCGAAATCTTGCATCTTTAACAGCTCAAATTAGTCAATAGGGTTCCACTTAAAATACATACTTTCTGAAGAAGGGACCCAAGGCATCCCAAAAACTTGCATCCTAATATTTAAAATTAACCAATAAAGTGTATCCTTAAACCCCAAACTTTTTGGATGAAATTTATAAAGCCTGAAGAAGGGATCCAAGGCATTATGAAAGCTTGCATATTAATAACTCAAGTTAGCCAATAAATGGTATCACTGAAACTAAAAACTTTTGTGATGAAATGTATAACGGCTAAAGAAAGGATCTAAGACATCTAGAAAACTTGCATCTTTAATATTTAAAATTAGCCAATAAAGGGTATCCCTTAACCTCCAAATTTTTGGGATGACATGTACAAGAAGAATGAAATGACATGTACAAGAAGAACATTTTTGGGATGACATGAAGAAGAGATCCAAGACATGCCAAAATCTGGCATCTTAATAACTCAAGTTAGCCAATAAATGGTATCACTTAATTCTCAAACGTTTTGGATGAAATGTATAAAGCCTGAAGAAGGGATCCTAGACATCCTGAAATCTTGCATCTCAGTAACTCAAGTTTAGCCATTAAATATGTATCGCTTAAACTCCAAACTTTCGAGGTGAAATGTATAATGTTTAAAGAAAGGATCTAAGATATCCATAAAACTTGCAGCTTAAATATTTAAAATTGGTCAATAAAGGGGGGTGTCACCTAAGGAAATATATAAAGCTTGAAGAAGGGATCTGGAAAACTTGCATCTTAAATATATAAAATTAGCCAATAAAGTGTATGACTTAAACTCCAAAGTTTCTTCGTTAATCTCAGGCTGAAGACAGTGATAATGCTCAGTGACACACAATCACAGGAACAATGTCTATATTGTGTAGGTTTGTGGCCGGGGGTGGCCTCTTGTAAGCAGTGCCAGTCACCAGGGGGGGTTATTCCACACAGTGGGAGGCTTCCAAATGGTGTTTCCAAGGATTTCAAGTGAATTGCAGGAGGGTTGCTGAGTGTCAGCAGATGTAATTATTGACACAATTATCTTTTCTCCTTCCTCTCTTCCTTAAGTGTTGTACTACTGTGTAGCCTCTTAGCAAAGTAATGAGCTAAATCAGGGCTGGAGCATTTATAACAGGTATAATTAGCAATGGGCTGAATTTCAATATGGCATGCCAGTTCCATCCCTCTGGCAAATAATGTTGGAACAGAGAAATTACAGTAGGATGGGGCTCATTTATAAGATATTTAATCATTCTTGTTGTGTTTGGGTCATCTGCCCAGGGTCCTGCTTGTGTTTGGAAAGCCCATACTTTAAAACCAAACTCCAGGCAAACAGCTAAATACACCAATAACATACTTATTAGGGGTCTGTTTTACCTGCCAAAAGGATTTTTATTTCTGTCCATCCAGTCCTGCCACACAGCTCTGCCACACAGCTCTGCCACACAGCTCTGCCACACAGCCCAGTCCTGTCTAGCAGGGCAGGGGACTTGAACTTTTTTGAATGCCTTTTCACTGGGGAGATCTTCTTCCCACTCCCTCCCTGTGACTAGTGCAAGGAGCAGGAGCGCACCAATGAGCCCATCTCTCCATCAATCTGCTTTCTCCTCCTATCAACATGCTCCTTGTTAGCACATGAATACTGCAGCACCGTTAACTGACTCCTTGTGCTCCTTCCACCTCTTCCAGTTTAAGCAAAGCTGTATAGGGTATTACAGTATCAAATCAAATTTAGTTACTTACACACCATGCATTAGAGAAAAAATAGTGAAATGATTATTGAATGTAGATATTCATTACGTGTATCTTTAATCTGCTTGAAGTTCTGATTTAAAGCGGTAATAAAGTTAACCAAAAAAAAGGGGCCCCCCCTACATGTAGACAGGTGCAGTCTACTTTCTCCACTACAGGTAGCACTCTTCTGCAATGGTACTGCAGTCTGAAAGGGGGTCAAGAAGAACAACATGGTTCCTCTAGGGTTCCATGAGTCCTATTGGATGCTGCCACCCCATGTGACCTTTGCAGCCATCTTGGTTTAGGGCAGAGCCTTTTTAAGGCCCTGGTTCCCAGGTTGGCATGCATTTTGCAAGTTGTTAGAGTAGGGATAGGTACCCTGCCTAGTGGGGACAGAGCTAGCGGCAGGGAAATATCCCCGATGAGGAGAGAAAGCGTAGGGCTTGCAACTTTCCTGGACATCTTCCCGCTTGGGCACAAGATGACCAGGCTGCATTCTTCCGCACTCTGCAGATGCTGTCAGTTTGGCATGCTGTTGGAACTGTGATGCCGCGTACACACGACTGGACTTTCTGGCAGAATAGGTCAGACGGTCTTCCTGACGGACTTTGGGCGGAGTTTCCGACGGACTTTCCGAACAAATGGACTTGGCCACACATGAACGGACTAAGTCGGTTCGAAAGTCCGTTTGTTTTGAACGTGAGGACGTAAACCGGACTAAAATAGGAAGTTCATTAGCCAGTAGCCAATAGCTTCCTTTGCGTCGTGTTTGGTCAGTCGGACCAGCATACAAACAAATGGTTTTCCCAATAGGAATACAGATTTGAAACATGTCCTATTTCTAGGTCCGTCTGATTTTTTTACCGAAAAACGATTGGATTAACCCACACACGATCAGATTCTCCGACGGACTAATCCCGTCAGACCTAGTTTGCCGGAAAGTCCGGTCGTGTGTACGCGGCATGAGTGTCCCTGGTTGGGCTGCCTTCACACCAGGTTAATTGTGAACTGTCTCTGCATTATCTCAATACAAGTTCTTTCATTGCACTTGGACTGTGTGTCTTATTGCCACTGTACTGTGCTGCACCCCACCTATATACAGGTTTAGGCCATAATGTGCTAGTATGTGGAAAAAAGCCATAGAAAAGAAAACGAATGCAGCCAAAACATCTAATGATTGGAAAGCTGCAATATATTACATTTTTGGTTTTGGGTTTAATGGCGCTTTAACTACATTCAAACATTCCCTGGCACTTAGATTCTGTCTCTAATATTTTGTTATTAAACAAGATGTGTTTGTATGCATTTGCAGATAAATGGGAAAGCCAAGGCGCCTCTGCACAGCGTGGTCCCCACTCCAATCTGCAGGAGCACCCACTTTGGGATAAATAAAGTAATGAATAAACTGAGAGCAAGCTTACCAGGAGGCAAATCATATTTTTGCAAATAGAAGACTCTGTTTTAACAAAATATTACAGACTGATTCCTTTGGGTTTCTCTTACACGCTGACACAGTAAAGAGCTGACAAGTGTTTCCTTTTTTTTTTAAGGAAGCAATCATTTTTTTTGGTCAGCTGTATTTTTTTTTAAATGATTATTCATTTTTTCTATCTACATGCAAACTTTGTTTTGGAAAATAAAAATGTAATACAAGACAAAAGGATTCCCAGAGCACTGTGCAATGGAAAGAGACAGCACAACAAAAATAGCTCACTTTCAGGAAGGATCTCTCTCACTGAAACTGCAAAGTGAGCTTTTTGATGGAGGACAGATCACTCCTCTGACTCAATCACTGTGCATACATTTCACCTTTTGCTACTGAGCTCTGTAATTGAAGGTTTTTTTATACTAGGTGTGGTAAGGAGACAGAAAAAGAATGTGAAAGGGAGCCTAAAGTCTCACCTGAAGACTGAATTAAAGACGAACTCCAGTTGTTTCCAAAATTATGAAAGGTCAACAGCGACAAATACTGTAGTTGTTGACTTTTAATAAACAGGTACTCACTAGCCCAGACATCCAGCACTGTCCTCACCTGGGCTGGTTTCTTACTGGTCTTTGGATCCCTGGTGCCGCCATCTAAGCTGTGTTTCATAGCTGGCTCCTCACCGTGCATGTATGAGATTGTGCCGTCCAGCAGCCCCCTGGGATGTATGACATGTCCCAGGAGGTTGGGGGCCCAGGGGGTGGGAGGGACAAACTTCCGTCATTTTTGCCTAGGTGGGATATGTGGAAGTTGGTGCAGGTAACTGTCAGAAAAAGAGAAAAGAAACTTTGAAATATGGTAGAGGCAGATTAGCTGTACTTACACTGTGTGGTGAAGGTCCACTTTAAAGTCTGCATAGTATTCATATGTATTATTTTATTTGACTCAAAGTGACTCAAAAAGTGAAGGATAGAGAAGAAACATTAATTGTACCTTTTGTCTTGAACTCCTCATAACCCGGCCATAGACAGTTTGAATCTCAGCCGGTTCAGCAGGAAACAATGTCAATCCGTCAGCATGTTGGATTCTTATTGTTCAGTTCATGTGATGGTGCTGACCAATTAGAATCCATCTGTTCCATCCTGGCAGTGCTGGATGAAGAGGTGAGAAGGCAGCAAAGATTTAAAATTCCCAGTCCAGTGGAGTGGAATGGGGGAGCCTTGACAGCTCAGGATCGGGGGAGGTAAGTACAGAAGAAACGGGGGGGGGGGATTGGGGGGTTCTGGTGTTAGGTCACCTTTAGGCTGGGTTCAAACTTATGCAAATTACATGTGGGATTTCCACATCCAATTTGCATGATAGGAGACTGTGACTGGCTCTCAATGGAGCTGGTACACACATCTCCCGGGTGGCAGCGGAGCGCACAGCAGAAGGGTCCAGTGCATCTTTGGCTCTGTTTCAGGTCCGAATTCAGGCAACAATGGAATGGAATGTGAATAGGAACGCAGCGGAACCCCTGGCTGTGCCCGACCCGCACATAGTGTGAACCCAGCCTCGCAGCTTTTCTATAAAAGTGAACTAACACTTTAAATCTTTGGTCTCTTGGTCTTCCTTGCTGGAGAGAAAGCTGCAATTCAAGGATTTTCCTTCTTCTGCTTCATTCACTCTCCTGCTGCTTGAATGTTCCTTGCTGCAAGCCATCCTTCCTCCACCTCTTCAGCTGTGGTTTGAATATTCTCCCACCAGTCATCAGGGGGGGCAGATCTGACCCAAAGTCCTGACACTACCAAGATTGCCACCTCCACACACAGATACAGAGCAGAACAAGGCATGGGAATCAGTGATGAGAAAAAGATCGGCTGCAGGGAGACCACAGGGAATACTGGAGATGACTAGTCCTTTGTACTATTTTTTTTATATATACATATACAAGTTAGGCACAGCTTTCAAAGTTCAGGTCCTCTTAAAAACAAAAGAAACATTTCGCATTAAAAGTTTATATAAAACATTTACAAAGCTAGTTTTAATCCCAGTAACAGATATAAATTAAGAATACAAATATAGTAGACTGTGCAGCCAAGCAACTGGTATTTTCGGAGGGAGAGGTCAGCAATGACAGCTCGCATGTTGTTCATTGTTATACCAGATTATATTATTTGAGAAATGTATCCTATATACATTATTTGCAGAGCTACCTCTCTACTGCACAATCTGTCAATCAGTGGAAGATGTAAAGCTTGTATATCACTAAAGCTGCAGAGAATTTTGGTGATATGAAGATTAGGGTTAAAGGGTCAGTTCACCCAAGAATGATATTTTGGTTATAGAGGGAGCCTGGTGGTCTGAGTCCTAAATGTCTGGGAGATTCCAACAGTGAGATCTCCCTGCCATAATTTATGTTCTTGTCGACTTGGGAGTTTTGGATGTTCTTGCTTACATTTATGTGTTCCAGCTCCTCCTGTGATGTCACTATATGGGGTTATGAGACCCATAAAGAAAAAGGTTGATTTTCCCACCACGGAAAGGAATGTTGTTTTGCTGAATTCAGTTCACATACCATTAGAGCTTAGCAGATTTATTCTTTAAAAGGTCTGTTTACCCCAAAAGGATGTCTTAGTTCTCAATGGAGTCTGGTGGGCTGAATCTGCCCCTGGCTTGTTATATGTCTCATATACTCATACAGTGAGATCTACCTGCAACAATTCCTGACTCCTGACCACCTGGGAATTTCAGGTGTTCCTGCAATCTACGTGTGTTCCAGCTCCTCCGGCAACTTCCTCCATAATATATAAAGTAAGTAAATAATCCATCAAGAAAAACATTGGAACCTCTCATATTGGCAACATTTTAGTTGTTTAGATACGAGAACTACCCAAGAGAGTCCCCAAAAGATATAAGGATTGGCAGTTGGATTCCATTTTTCAGCATCTACCTAAAACAGAAATATCTGTTTGAAAGGAATGAAAGCGAATGGAGGCAACCTACAAGAGTGTCATCATCATCATCCATGTGTGTCCAGAACAGAATTATCCCTATACAGGCATATCCCACTTTTAAAGTGGAGTTCCACCCACTTTTACAACTCTTCAGCATTCCTCACCAAACTGTGCACTATAAACGAATTGGATATTTTTTTTTTTTTTTCTCAGCACCTACTGTATATCTGCTGTATTAATTTTTCACTTCCTCCTCCCTGGCCGCAGCCCATCGTATCATGTCCTGTTTGCAATGCCTCCTGGGAAGGGGCGGCAACTTCCTCTGACAATGCCGTTGCTATGGAAACCTGACCTGAAACCTATTACACTGCTTGTGCTGCACTGAGCATGTGCGAGATCTGCAAGGATGAGATCCAGGAAGAAATGCAGTCTGGCTTCAGATGCCCACACGTAAGATGGCCACGGCCTGCTGTAAGTTTATAAAATAACAAACTACTGCTATAAACTAACAAAACGGACCTTAGTTTACAGACTAACTTTACTAGAATACATTAGGCTTGTGTATTATAGGGGTATTTTTATTTAAAAAGTATAACTTCGGCCGGAACACCGCTTTAAGTACACAATGGGGTTTATTTACTAAAGCTGGAAAGTGCAAAATCAGGCTCACTTCTGCATAGAAACCAATGAGCTTGTAACCCCAGCTTGTTCAATTAAGCTTTGGTAATAAAACCTGGAAGCTCATTGGTTTCTATGCAGAAGTGAACCTGATTTTGCACTTTCTAGCTTTAGTAAATAAACCCCATTGTGTACTTAAAAGTGGGGTATGCCTGTATACAGTTCTGTGTGAATAGCCCACCTAATTAGTTGGTTCAAAATTGTCAGCATCCAACCAAATGAAAATTATCTGTTTTTGGTGAACTTAAAGGATAAGTTCACCTTTTGTAACATGTTACACCCACATTCAGGGCATAATATGTAACATGTTACAAATGTACCGGCCCCCGCACCCCCCCCCATCCCCCGCTTTTGGTAGCGAGTAGGGGATCTTGTCCCCCCGCTCGCTGTCACAATCTAAATAAAACCCGGCTGGGCGGGACTCCACCCGCCCGGTAGACATGGGACCCGTCAAAAAATTTGTTTTGTTTCGTTCCGTTCCGTATAAAAAAAAAATTGTAATTCGTAATTCGTGTACGAAATTTAATTCGGATTCGTACGAAATACGAATTTCGTACAAATCGTTACGAATCGTTACGAATCTTTACGAATCTTTACGAATCGTTACGAATATCGACACTCTACGAATAATAACGAATTATCCGAAAACGTATTAACCTTACATAACACAAGTCTATTGTCTATTGTTCACCAATCACTCAGAGGAAGTACGAAATACGAAATTTCGTTTACGAATACGAAATTTCATATTTCGTACTTCCTCTGAGTGATTGGTGAACAATAGACAATTGACTTGTGTTATGTAACGTTAATACGTTTTCGGATAATTCGTTATTATTCGTAGAGTGTCGATATTCGTTATACTGAATCTCAAATTCATTCGAATCATTCGTTATATCCGCTATAATTTCTTTCATATTAGTTGAAATTCGTCATTTGGTAGTTTGGATTCGGATAATTGGATCCGAAATTCGTAAACGAAATTTCGTATTTCGTACAGAATTCGTATTCGTAAAAATTCGTAATTCGGATTCGTACGAATGTATGAATTTCGAAAAATTCGTCCGAAACTAATCGCACATGTCTACCGCCCGGCAACGTCTTTATTCACAGTGTTGAGCGCTGTGGTTGTTCATTGATTCTTCCTGCCAGTGTGAAAGTGCCTGCTTATATGATGTACAGGCTGACGGCTTACACTGACAGTCTGCAGGAGACATGCATGACATCATCGATCAACTGATTACTGGTGCAATGCTTTCCAGGTTCTTAAAAAAAATAGTAAATGCACATTTTTTTACCTGCAAATAAATTTGAATTTACCCTTTAATGAAGACAACAAAAGAGATAGGAGGTAGCCTATAAGCATGTCATCATCATCATCATCATCATCATCCGTGTGTGACTAGAACAGATTTACTGTATATACAGCACTGTTTGATTGGCCCACCTAACCATTGGTTTAACTTTCCAGCAACTAAGCAAAACAGAAATATCTGTTTTGGGTGAACTCAATGAAGGCAACAAAAGAAAATGAAAGCGGCCTACAAGGGAGGTGGTATCATCATCATCATCTATCTATGTCCAGAACAGAATTATCTCTATAGATATCTCTGCTTGAATGGCTCACCTAACAGTTGGTTTAAATTTCTGTTTTTGGTAAACCTAATGAAAGCAATGAAAGAGAGTGGGATTGGCCTACAAGGGTGTCATCATCATCCATGTGTGTCCCGAACAGAATATTCTCTACAGCTCTGTGTGAATGGCCAACCTAACCAGTTGGTGTCATCATTACTATCATCATCATCATCAGCCACGTGTGTCCTGAACGTAATTATCTCTATATAGAGTTCTGTGTGAATAGCCCACCTAACCAGTAGGTTGTAAATTTTTAGCATCTAACCAAAACAGAAATATCTGTTTTGGGTAAACTTAGTAAAGGTAATGAAAGAGAGGGAAGGCAGTCAATAAGGGTGACAACATCATCATCCATCTGTGCCCATAGCAAAATTATCTCTATAGAAGCCCATAGCAAAATGATCTCTATAGACGCTCACCTAACAGTTGGTTTAAATCTCCAGCATATAACCAAAACAGAAATATCTGCTTTGGGTGAACCTGATGAAAACAATGAAAGACGGTGGAGACAAAGGGTGTTGTCATCATCATCCTCAATGTGTGTCCATAACAGATGTATCTCTATACAATTCTGTGTGAATGTCCCACCTAATAAGTTGGTTTTAAAATTTTCAGCATCTAACCAAAACAGAAATATCTGTTTTGGGTGAACTTAATGAAGGCAACAAAAAAGAGTGGAGGTCGCCTAAAAAGGTGTCATCATCATTATTCATGTGTGTCCAGAACAGAATTCTCTCTATATGCAGCTCTTTGAGAATGGCCCAGCTAATAATTTGGTTTAGATGTTTAGGAAGCTAACTAAAACATAACTAATAATTTTGTGTGATCTTAATGAAGGCAGAGTGGAGGTGGCCTATAAGGGTGTCATCATCATCATCATGTGTGTCTAGGACAGAATTATCTCTATATACAGATCTTTTTGAATGACTCGCCCAACAGTTGGTTTAAAATTCCAGCTTCTAACCAAAACAGAAATATCTGTTTTGGGTAAACTTTATAAAGACAATGGATGTCATTATCCATGTGTGTCTAGAATAGAATTGTCTCTAATATACAGCTCCATGTGAATGGCCTACTTAACCAGTTGGTTTAAGCATCTAACCAAAACAGAAATTTGAGAAATAGTAAGGAAGGCAACAAAAGAGAGTGGAGGTGTCCTATAAGGGTGTCATCATCATCATCATCCATGTGTATCTAGAATAGAATTATCTCTATATACAGCTCTGTTGGATTGAGCCACCTAACTGTTGGTTTAACTTTCCAGCAACTAACCAAATCAGAAATATCTGTTTTGGGTGAACTTAATGAATACAACAGAAGAGAGCGGAGGCAGCCTATAAGGCTATCATCATCATCATCCATGTGTGTCTAGAACAGAATTATCTCTAGATACAGCTCTGTTTGATTGGACTACCTAACCTTTGGTTTAACTTTCCAGCAATTTACCAAAACAGAAATATAAACTTTATGACAATGGGTGTCATCATAATCATCTGTGTCTATTCAGAACAGAATTATCTCTACATACAGCTCTGTGTGAATGGCCCACCTAACCGGTTGGTGTAAAATTTTAAGAAGCTAACAAAAATGAATTATCAATTTTGTGTGATCTTAATGAAGGCAATGAACAACAGTGGATGTGGACTATAAGAGTATCATCCTCATCATGTGTTTCCAGGACAGAATTATATCTATATAAAGATCTTTTTAAATGACCCACCCAGCAGTTGGTTTAAAATTCCAGCACCTAACCAAAACAGAAATATCAGAAATAGTAATGAAGGCAACAAAATAGAGAGGAGATGTCCTATAAGGGTGTCACCATCATCATCCATGTGTGCCTAGAACAGAATTATCTCTATATACAGCTCTGTAAACCTAACCATTGGTTTAACTTTCCAGCAACTAACCAAATCAAAAATATTTGTTTTGGGTGAACTAAATGAAAATGAAGACAACAAAATAATCTTACCTATCTTACCTATCTCACCGCACCTTCTGTGTCACTTACAACTCCACTTCCTCCTCTCCAACTCCTCTTACCGTTGGGGTCCCCCATGGTTCTCTCCTTGGACCTCTACTATTCTTGATCTAGACGTCCTCCCTGGGTCAGCTGATACCTACCATTTATATGCTGATGACACCCAAATCTATCTCTCTGCCCCTCAGCTCACCTCATCAATCTCCTCATGCATCACTGATTTACTAACAGACATAACAGCCTGGATGTCAAACCACTTCCTCAAACTGAATCTATCTAAAAATGAGCTCTTAATATTTCCTCCCCCACGTGCCCCTTCTCCTGACTTCTCTGTCAAGATCAATGGCACATCTATCAGTCCATCCCCACATGCCAGAATTCTAGGGATAACCTTAGACTCTGAACTGTCCTTTCAGGCCCACATACAATCCCTGTCCACATCATGCCACCTCAGCCTCCGCAACATTTCCAGAATACGCCCCTTTTTAACTAATGACACCACCAAGCTTCTAACTTACTCACTGGTTATCTCTCGACTACTGCAACTCACTGCTCATTGGACTACCTTTACATAGACTATCCCCCCTTCAGTCCATAATGAATGCCGCTGCAAGACTCCTCCACCTTACCAACCATTCAGTGTCCTCCACCCCTCTCTGCCAATCCATCCACTGGCTTCCACTCGCCCAATGAATACAATTCAAAGTACTAACAATAATTTACAAAGCCATCCATAACTCAGCCCGAGCTACATCACTAACCTAGTCCCAAAATACCAACCAAGCCGCTCTCTTCAGTCCTCCCAAGACCTCCTGCTCTCTGGCTCCCCTGTCACCTCCTCCCATGCTCGCCTCCAGGATTTCTCCAGAGCTTCTCCCATCCGTTGGAACTCCCTACCCCAATCTGTCCAACTGTCCCCTAATCTATCCATCTTTAGACGATCCCTGAAAACCCTTCTCTTTAAAGAAGCTTATCCTGCTTCTAACTAACACTGTTTTACTTCATCCATCCCCCACAGCTATTACCTTTTGTATCAATTGACCCTCCCTTTTTAGATTGTAACCCTAATGAGCAGGGCCCTCTGATTCCTCTTGTACCAAATTGTAATGTAATTGTACTGTCTGCCTTTATTTTGTTAAGCGCTGCACAAACTGTTGGCGCTTTATAAAACCTGTATTATAATAATAATAATACTCATCATCATCCATGTGTGTCTAGAACAGAATTATGGCTATATAACAGCTTTGCTTGATTTGCCCACCTAACCTTTGGTTTAACTTTCCAGCAACTGTATCTAGAACAGAATTATTTCTATATACAGCTCTGTGTGAATGGCCCACCTAACCAGTTGGTTTAACATTTTAAGCAAAAACCAAAACTGAAATATCAGTTCTGTGTGCTCTTAATGAAGACAACAAAAGAGAGTGGAGGTGGCCTATGAGGGTGTCATCATCACCCACGTATGGCCAGGACTGAGTTATCTCTATAGACAGCTTTGTGTGAATTGCAGACCTAACTGGGAATCCAGAATCCAGAAACCATTTGTGTGCGCCTAACAGCGAGGAGTAACAAAACCAACTCACCATTTACTCTGACATAATACCACAAGTTATCGGACAATTGTTACAGTTCAGCTTAGATTCTTTAGAAGTCACTAAGTAGTGGTGTCCATTATTGTCCTGTCTTTAGGGATAATGCCAGCACCCAGGCCATATTCAGCGTGATTCACTGGTCACACATTCATTAAATCTTTTTTTTCAGCTCAACCTCCTCACTCTTCATTGTGTTTCCAGCAAGTGTACATTCCGAAAGAGAGAAAGGGGAGAGAGAGAGCGTGAGGGGGGGGGGGGGGTGGGGAGGGCAGAGATCTGCAAAATAGAGATGTCTTTGTTCTAAAACTAAAAACTGCTGTTTGTTTTGTGAATTGCAAAAATAACACATGGCCGCTTATTTTTTTCCTGAAAGTACAAAGTGGTTTGGGGGTTTAACGCGCAGAAAAAAAACTTTATTCATCCCCAAAAAAAAAAAAAAAAAAAGATCATCTGGAAGAAAGACTTTTTCTGTAGTAAAATACTTCTGTTTGTGTGTAAGAGCGTGCTCTGCTTAAGTTGAGTTATGTCACCAACTTGTTACGGCTTAATCCCAATGGAAGTAGTTTAGAAAGTTTTTGGTGTGTATGTCACATTCCATTTTTCTAATAAAAAACAAACAGAAACCTTAAACATTTATAAGAGGCCTATTACGGATTAAGGAAGTTGTGTTTTCTTTCAGTGTGTGTTGCTGCGTTTATCTGTTGTAACAAGTTGGGTAAGGTTGATTAAGTGTCAAGGCAAACAATGTTTTGACTGTTTATGCTATTTAAGCTATTTAAAAAAAAAAAAAAAAAAAAAGCATATATATATATATATATATATATATATATATATATATATATATATATTGTGTCCCAAATGCCTCCATGCATAGGAGAAATGAACAAACTTATATTATATTTTATATTGTATTTAATATTTTTTGTATTCATATATTTGTTTATATTTTTTTTATTTATACTTGCTACAGGATGACATAGTGCCGTCTCTCTTTAATGGAGATGGAGAGTTTCCGTCTGATGTTCAACATGACGGGGCATCACCTCATTATAGTATAATGCCCTGTACACGCGGTCGGAAATTCCGACCACAAAATCCGTCGGATTCTTTCCGACGGATTTTGTCCGACACTGGTGTTGCATACACACGGTCGGACAAAGTTGTCGGAAAATCCGATCATTCTGAACGTGGTGACGTTTGTTGCCTACGACGGGACTACGTAGAGGCTAGTAGCCAATAGCTTTGGTCTTGTAATGTGATCTGAGCATGCGTGGCACTTTGTCCGTCGGAATTCGCTACACACGATTGGAAAAAGTCCAATAGGACTTTGTTGTCGGAAAATTTGAGAGCAGGATCTCAAACTTTTTCCGTTGGAAATTCCGATGGAAAAAGTCCGATGGAGCCCACACACGGTCGGAATTTCCGACAACATGGTCCGATAGGACATTTTCCGTCGGAAATTCCGACCGTGTGTACGGGGCATGAGTGTACGGCAATGGCTGGATCAACAGTTTCCACGTTCGTGGATTGCTTGCCACGGCCCTGTGGCATGGCCTGCGAGATCCCCTGATCTTTCCCCACTCATCTTTTGATTATGGAGCCACTTAAAAACCGTGGTGTACAAGGAAAAATTTAGAAACTAGGATCATTTAAAGGAACGCATTAAAATGCAATTACTTGTATAACATCAGATACAGTGGTGTGAAAAAGTGTTTGCCCCCTTCCTCATTTCCTGTTCCTTTGCATGTTTGTCACACTTAAGTGTTTCGGAACATCAAACCAATTTAAACAATAGTCAAGGACAACACAAGTAAACACAAAATGCAATTTGTAAATGAAGGTGTTTATTATTAAAGGTGAAAAAAAATCCAAACCATCATGGCCCTGTGTGAAAAAGTGATTGCCCCCCTTGTTAAAACATACTATAACTGTGGTTGTCCACACCTGAGTTCAATTTCTCTAGCCACACCCAGGCCTGATTATTGCCACACCTGTTCACAATCAAGGCATCACTTAAATAGGAGCTGCTTGACACAGTAAGGTCCACCAGAAGATCCTTAAAAGCTACACATCATGCCGAGACCCAAAGAAATTCAGGAACAATTGAGAAAGAAAGTAATTGAGATCTATCAGTCTGGAAAGGGTTATAAAGCCATTTCCAAAGCTTTGGGAATCCAGCGAACCACAGTGAGAGCCATTATCCACAAATGGCGAAGACATGGAACAGTGGTGAACCTTCCCAGGAGTGGCCGGCCGCCCAAAATTACCCCAAGAGCGCAGCGACGACTCATCTAAGAGGTCACAAAAGACCCCACAACAATGTCCAAGGAACTGCAGGCCTCACTTGCCTCAGTTAAGGTCAGCGTTCATGCCTCCACCATCAGGAAAAGACTGGGCAAAAATGGCCTGCATGGCAGAGTTCCAAGGAGAAAACCACTGCTGAGCAAAAAGAACATCAAAGCTCGTCTCAATTTCTCCACAACACATCTTGATGATCCCCAAGACTTTTGGGACAACATTCTGTGGACCGATGAGACAAAAGTGGAACTCTTTGGAAGGTGTGTGTCCAAGTATATCTGGCGTAGAAGGAACACTGCATTGCAGAAAAATAACATTATACCAACAGTAAAATATGGTGGTGGTAGTGTGATGGTCTGGGGCTGTTTTGCTGCTTCAGGACCTGGAAGACTTGCCATGATAAAAGGAACTATGAATTCTGCTGTCTACCAAGAGATCCTGAAGGAGAATGTCCGACCATCTGTTCGTGTACTCAAGCTGAAACGAACTTGGGTTCTGCAGCAGGACAATGATCCTAAACACACCAGCAAGTCCACCACCGAATGGCTGAAGAAAAACAAAATGAAGACTTTGGAGTGGCCTAGCCAAAGTCCTGACCTGAATCCTATTGAGATGTTGTGGTATGACCTTAAAAAGGCCGTTCATGCTCGAAAACCCTCTAAGGTAACTGAATTAGGACAATTCTGCAAAGATGAGTGGGCCAAAATTCCTCCAGGACGCTGTAAAAGCCTCATTGCACGTTATCGCAAACGCTTGGTTGCAGTTGTTGCTGCTAAGGGTGGCCCAACCAGTTATTAGGTTTAGGGGGCAATCACTTTTTCACACAGGGCCATGATGGTTTGGATTTTTTTTCACCTTTAATAATAAACACCTTCATTTACAAATTGCATTTTGTGTTTACTTGTGTTGTCCTTGACTATTGTTTAAATTGGTTTGATGTTCCGAAACACTTAAGTGTGACAAACATGCAAAGGAACAGGAAATGAGGAAGGGGGCAAACACTTTTTCACACCACTGTATCTTGTAATGTGTTTGGCAAGAGTGGGGGAGAAGACGTTGCGTTTGTTTAGAAAGCGGTCGCAAACATGTAGAGAACGTTTTGTAAAAATTTTTAATGAATATTTCATACATTTAGCTAAAAAATTTTATTCTCCCTATCTATGGTGACTTTTGGGACACCATATATAGTACTACTAGATTTTGGAATGAATGTCATTTCATGGACGAAATCCGCATACACTGTTGGAAAATTTAATTTTCCATCCTGCACCTTTGAATTTTCTCTTTTCTTATGTTTTTATGAGAATTCAAAAATTTTGGTTTTCCTCGGATGCCGGCCACAGATGGTTTGCACCAGCAGGAACTGGCCAAGATTTGAACCATCTATGGGCAAGCTGAATGTATCCAAGTTGATCCATCGATTTACTTGGGTACAACCGGCTTGTCAGGTTTTCGGCATGTGATTATTGCTAGTGGCCATAGCCGCTAGCAATATTCATTACACTCTCCCAGCAGAGATGGCTCCCCATGCCCCCCAAACGGGAGAACACAATACCTCGGCTGGAAGTATTCCTTCTCTAACACTGATTGTGTTGATGGGGGAATCAGGTGGTTTTCTTTCCTGCAACCACAAGGACGATAACATCAATGGCCTGCCTTACTTTCTGTCTTAGGTATGTGGTCACAATGGTCACCAAGATAACTAGAGAAGCAAATCTAACCAGTGGGGACACAGAGCAATCAAAATTGAGAATAGAGTATATAGTACCCCTACCCATTCACCAGAAAAGTGTCAAAAAGTAATAAAAACACACACACAGTTTTTGACAATTCCTTTTTAAAAAAAAACAAAAAGCTGTGTTCTTATATAGGAAATGGGCCACCTGGGTACAGGATCTGCAATGTGAAGCCCTTCAGTTATTGTATTTTGCAGCAACCAGCGGCATTAATAAGTTTCTGAAAGACCTGGCATCTGGTCCCAAGGGTGCTCTATTGGATTGAGATCTGGTGACTGTGGAGCCCATTGGCGTACAATCTGCCCATTCTCCTCTAACATCAACAAGACATTTTCGTCAACACTCACTGGATATTTTATCTTTTTTGGACCATTCTCTGTAAACCCTAGAGATGGTTGTGCGTGAAAACCCCAATAGTTTTTGAGATACTCAGGCCAGCTCGTCTGGCACCAACAACCATGCCATGTTCAAAGACACTTATATCCCCTGTCTTCTCTATTATGATGCTTGGTTTGAACTTCAGCAAGTCGCCTGCACATTGAGTTGCTCCCATGTGATTGGCTGATTAGTAATTTGTGTTAACAAGCAATTGAACAGTTGGACCTAATAAAGTAAATGTTCTGTATGTCATCTCTTCATCTTCTTTCTCCTAGAATAGTTACTGCAAAGCTTACCTGTGGCACCCAGCATGAAACTCCGGGAAGAAGACGTTGGGGTCAGGGTTAAGAATTGCCTCTGGCAGTGACTGTTTACAACATGCTTTGCAAACGCCTATATAAAAAATGTATCTATCAAGTACTAGCCACTTATGAAAATTATCTGAAAGTTTCTAAGTTGCTGCCTGAACTAAGCAGGTATCTGTCATAACTTTCCATAACAATTGGAATCTGACTGCTTTCTGCAATACAGATTTATTTTTCAGACATTTCCTATACATGACGCCTTGATAAAGATCAACAAACTCTGTCATCGCTGGCTACATCCCAAGGTTCATGTCATTTACTGTCCTTAAGACGATCTCCTACGCATTCTTCCTTTTTTTTATTTCCATCTCTCTTAGATCAAAAACGCAGGGAGAAGAAATAAGACGATCTCCTACGTGTTCTTTCTTTTTTTTTATTTCCATCTCTCTTAGATCAAAAAACGCAGGGAGAAGAAATTGCATAAACAGGATAAAACGCTTCTTGATATAAGATGTAAACAAATCCACAAGGAAACAAAACAATTTGTGTACGCTGTAATGTACTGCAGATCCGGGTTTGTGGATGAACACATCTCCATGGGAATTTGGTATGCAGACAGGAAAAAAGAAAAATTGGCAAAACCTTTCCCCTAGTTCCAGTAATTTTCCTAAAGCTAAATTTCTTGCAAAATATAAACATTCACTCAGTTGGTGGGTCAAGTGTCTGAACTAAAAATTTACTGTATGTTCTACAAAGAAATCAGGAGATGGTAGACCTCCCTGTTATAATGTCTTGGCTTGTTGGCTCAAAAGGTGTCTATATACTTGGTGGCTATTAAAATGGACCTGAATTTATGAAAGGAAGATTTAGCATCTTAAAGGAAACATCTAGATGTGTTAATTGTGCCAGAACCGTGCCCTAAAGATTTACTTTTTGCCTTGAATGCTTCTCGAAAAATAGTGCTTCACTTCCCGTGCCCAGGCACCTCCGTTCCATGAGCCTCATTGCTGTATATTTAAATTGTGGACATTATTTACTAAAGAAAATTAGACTGTGCACTTTGCAAGTTGCAGTTGCACTAAGTGAATGTGGTGAAGCATCATTCTGTAAAGAATATCCAATTACATGCAAAGAAAAAAAAACACAATTTGTGCTTACAAATGATTAACCACTTCAGCCCCGGAAGAGTTTACCCCCTTCCGGACCAGAGCTCTTTTTGCGATTCAGCACTGCATCGCTTTAACTGACATTTGCGCGGTCGTGCGACGTGGCACCCAAACAAAATTGACGTTCTTTTTTCCCCACAAATAGATCTTTCTTTTGGTGGTATTTGATCACCCCTGCGGTTTTTATTTTTTGCGCTATAAACAAAAAAAGAGCAACAATTTTGAAAAAAAATCAATATTTTTTTACTTTTTTGCTATAATAAATATCCCCCAAAAATATATAAAAAAAATGTTTTTCCTCAGTTTAGGCCGATATGTATTCTTCTACATATTTTTGGTAAAAAAAAAAATCGCAATAAGCGTTTATTGATTGGTTTGCACAAAAGTTATAGCGTCTACAAAATAGGGTATAGTTTTATGGCATTTTTATTATAATTTTTTTTTTTTTACTAGTAATGGCGGCGATCTGCGATTTTTATCAGGACTGCGACATTATGGCGGACACATCGGACACTTTTGACACATTTTTGGGACCATTGACATTTATACATCGATCAGTGCTATAAAAATGCACTGATTACTGTAAAAATGTCACTGGCAGGGAAAGGGTTAACACTAGGGGGCAATCAAGGGGTTAACTGTGTTCCCTGGGAGGTGATTCTAACTGAAGGGGGGAGGGGATTGTGTAGGGGAGATGACAGATTGCTGTTCATACTCTTTATGAACAGATGATCTGTCTCTTCTCCCCTCAGAGAACCAGAAACTGTGTGTTTACACACATAGATCCCGGTGTACTATCATTAGCCGTCCCCCATCACAAAGTGTCCGCTGTGTACTGCGCATGCACAGTACACAGGACACCCATATTCCGAAAATTGCCGAGGAGGATGAACGGCGCCTGCGCCGTGAGTCCACTTTCAAGCCTCACCATCCAAGTGGACATAGAGTTAGAATATAAAAGAGCCGAGTGTAGCCCTATGTCCGCTTGGATGGTGGGGCTTACACATCGACTCACGGCGCAGGCACCGTTCATCTTCCGAGAATTTCCAAAAATCTTTATGCTCCGTACCGCGCATGCGCTGTGCATGCGCAGTACACTTCGGACACCTGGTGATAGCCGGACTGTTCATGACAGAACACCGGTTCTCCGTGTGTCAGCCGTGATCGTGACCGCCAGGCACTCGCATTGGCTCCGGGGGCGAGCAGTGGGCATGCGCACGCCCCTAGTGGCCACAGGGCCAAGCGACGGAACATAACGTCGCTTCGCCCAGCCATGCCATTCTGCCGCAGTACATCTGCGCCGGCTGGTCGGCAAGTGGTTAAATGATGGAAATCAGCAGAACTTCACCACATTCACTAAGCTCTGGGGAAAATGGGTGCAACTGCACTTGCAAAGTGCACAGTCTATTTGACGTTAGTAAATCCAATACCTGTGGCTTTGAACAAAATGGTGGTCGTCCGCTCACAGACACCGACTCCTTATTGCATAAATGTGAATGAGATAGTTTAAACATGGCTTCAGCTCATGTTCTCCACCTGTAGAGCACATTCCAGATGCGTTTTGCCCTTTACGAGGCTGAATTGTGTAGGCTTTGACTGCTATTAGATTTAGGCCTCTTTTACACGGTGGCTGGGGCAGTAAAAACAGGTGGCTGAGCAGTGGTTTTACTGTCCTCCCACTCGCCCACCTAATGGCTAAAACACACCCGGAGAAGGCTGTCCACATGCCGCGGGCACGATGCTTTGCATTTAACATAAATGCTTGGTTCAAGGTTGTGGCACCTTGGCCCTATTGTAAATTGTTGTTTTTCTGCAAATAAAAAAGAAAAGGCATTCAGGTGGCAGCAGGATCAGCCTGACACTAACTGCTCCCCCCCCCCCCCCCCCCGACGGGGGAAGACAATGGCTCAGTAGCAGGGATTCCTGCATC
This sequence comes from Lithobates sylvaticus, assembly GCA_028564925.1. Lineage (NCBI taxonomy): Eukaryota > Metazoa > Chordata > Amphibia > Anura > Ranidae > Lithobates > Lithobates sylvaticus. The sequence goes on from CM053032.1 coordinate 242,349,179, forward strand.
AACACTGACTATTGATGTGGTTGTAGGAAGGAAATTTGCTCCGTCTATGGCTGGCCTTATTCCTCTATGGCATCCTGCTGCAGAGATGTGCATGTCAGCAGACAACCTCTATGGAAAACTTTGGGTTGTAGTTCATAATACAGAAAAAAAATAAAGTGTAGCTGCTACCCCTCACCAACCAATCGGTTTTTAGCTTCCTTGACTCCAATGCTGGCTAGAGAATAAAAGCAAGCACCTGATTGGTTTTTATACGACACACTAATATTCCTCTAGGAATTTTATTTTGTGTTTCTTCTTCTGTATCTAATACTCCTTTATGCTTAACACCATTAAATCATCTTTTTAAAATAATGCTCCTTTATTGTTATTTTTTTAATCTGAGAACAAATGCTTATTTGTTCACATGTTCTTTTTTAATTTTAAAATCCAGTTACATTAGCTTAGAACCTACTAAGTTTTACCACAATTTTATTGTTTTTTCAGACTAAGTTGTAGGCACGGCTGCGGAAAACACCCATTTCCATTTGTTTTATGTTAGATCAACACATAACCACTTAGAGTGATTTCATTCAGAGAAAACACAAGGAACATATTAGCCTTGTGGTTGGGGAGATTGATGGGCTTCAAACATTTTTAAGCCGGGATATTCCTTCTCAAGTCTACACTCTCATGCTTTTAATTTAACTAGGCCAACCAAAAAAAATAATAACTTGGAGGATTCCGCTTGAACTGCACTTTGTTTAGTTATACATGGAATGAAAAAAAAAGACTAAGTATTTTTGCATTATTTTATTTATAGAAATATGATACTTGGGTTATAGGTGGAGTCTGGTGGTGCGTCATCTGCTGTCTTCTCCTAACCCACCCCTCCCTCCTCTACCGAATCCCCCAATTAGATAAAAAAAAAAAAAACAATAGTAAATAACCTAAGCACTCCTACACCCTGCCATGTGAAACATTGAGTCTTTCTTTTTCTGCACTGAAGAATGGATGGGTCTAAGTAGAAGATGAGAAAAATTGGGTGTTTACGAATGACCCACCAGTATCGTACTCAAAACCCAGATTAGACAGTCATAAAAATAATGATTTTTATTACAAACAATTATTAAAAACCTCAAATTTAAATATAAAAATAAAAAGATAAAATGGTAAATATCATATTTTAAACCACCAATGTGTTTTGCGGTTTCCACCGCTTCTTCGGGACATCAAATTTCTTCATGTGACAGAATGCCGGTGTCAGAAACCATGAAATCAGACCGAGACAGAAGTACAGTTAAATCACACTTGTTTAATAATAAAAGTAAATAGAACAAAACGTAGTCAAAACATAGCCAGAGTTCAGGAACGGTGAAAACGGATAGTCAGACAAGCCAAACATCAGGGAGATGGAGATGAGCGTAGTAAAACAGCAAGCAGGATCTGGAGCCAGAAGGGATGTCAGCAAAGCAAGTCTTGAACAGGATCGCAGGAGATAGTTTCTGTGATGTTGACCAAGGCGAAGGCAGAGATCCTCTGGGCTGAACGGCTTAAGTAGGCTTGGCTGACGAGCAGGATATCATCAACAGCTGAGTAACTGTGGAGAGATAGGAGCTGGCAATTAGCCGACAGCTGAGCGGCCAGCTCAGAGAAGGAAGGGCTGAGCCCAGCCCTGACAGCCGGGTAATAATATATTTCATCTCTCAAATAAATAATAAAGCATAAATACACTAAATAGCTGCATAGATGTAAGATCATAATCATACAATATGGAAAAAACACATATAAGGGAGATGAATAGCGCTGCACACCCCAAAAACGAAATATAAGGAAGAGTTTCCCCAGTGGGGTTTTATAACAGCAGGATAGCAAAGTCAGATAACTTTACCGTAGTTATATATAAGAATTATTTATTCGAAAAATGTCCAGTATCATGGTATAATTAAATACAATATGTACAATATAAAATCTGGTCCAAAAAATACACAATATATATTCCACAATCCAATGAACAAACACATTTATACACATCATTGTATTACATAATGTTGTATGGTATTTGAGCCCCGACGTGTTTCGACCTATATACGGTCTCTTCAGGGGGACAGTTGGATCTAAAAAATATTACATATATTCGAAGTTAAAAAACATGTCGTTATAAATCACATTGAATGAGCCATTGGTGGTATATTTACCGCTCAAAGGTGAAATGAGTATTCCTATTGCCAAAGATTATGAGAGCCGTTTGAGGAATCCGAAGGGCTCTGATGGTGTCCTCATCTCCCCAGGAGAGAAGAGCCCACCCCGAAGGGCTTACAAGGAGCCACACTATTCATGCCCTTAGAGGGACGGAGGAACCTGCGCCTGCAACCGATACCCAATAATAGCCATTTAATAATTAAGTAAAGTTAAATGAATTAACTCATAGTAGATCCGCCAGAGTATCATTTATGTTATAAATGTTTCTTAGTATATATGTAAAGACTAACGGTAAATAGGGGTTATCGATGTAAACATTTGGCACGATATCATATGTGTCCGATAAAAGTAATAACTAACCAATGTTAGATAGTAATTTCCTTAAAACAACATAATAATGTAGTAGAAGTATGTTGGTGATTTGTTAACAGTAATAATAAATAATAATGTGTGTGAAGGTCTGTTACGAAAAAAAATACGTGTGTGAGTGAATTAGCACGATCAAAACGTGCCCTGTGTACAAAATAGTGATATAGCTTAATCCAAAAACTGGCATGCTGTAAGTGAAAATTAAAATGAATAAATGATGAGTAATGGATAAATAATTGAACAAAAAATGATCATAATCATACAATCAAAATGTCAAAAAATATATTTAACATATCGAGTAATGGTAATCAACCTATCCCATCGGTGAGGGGGACAGACACAGAAAAAAAAACAGGAGGGGAGAGGAAAAGAGACACAAATACTTACCTAAACATCCAAAAATAATGAGAAAAAAGCGCTGCGCACACCTAGACTGTAGGGAGGCCAATCGGAATACCAAATGGAAAATGAGCCCAGATCTGAGGCATCTCCAACGACAAGATGGCATATCAAAGCTTGCAACCAGCTGAAATGAATAATCATAGCATTTTTGCATTATTTTTATTCATAGAAATAAGATACTTGGGTTATAGGTGGAGTCTGGTGGTGAGTCATCTGCTGTCTTCTAACCCACACCTCCCTCCTCTAACTAACCCCCCCAATTAGATTAAAAGAAAAAAAAAAACAATAGTAAATGGTCTAAGCACTCGTACACCCTGCCATGTGACACATTGGGTCCCCCACAGTCTTCCTTCTTCTGCACTGAAGAAGGGAAGGGTCGTTGTTTGGTTGGACCTCTCCCGCCCTGGTGATGTGAATGCTTAAAGTGTTACTAAACCCACAACAGTAAAATCAGTCTGTATATGTAGTAAAGCATACTTGTTATACTCACTGTATATCCTCAGGGGTTAATCCTCTGCATTGTAGACATGTGCGATTAGTTTCGAACGAATCGAAAATTCGTACGAATTTCCGGAAATTCCTACATTCGTACGAATCCGAAATACGAATTTTTAGGCATACGAATTCCGTATGAAATATGAAATTTCTTTTACGAATTTCGGATCCAAATTCATAACGAAAATTTGTAATTGTTATGAAAAGTTAACGAACCTAAAAGTTGAAAACCCAGGAAGTCAGCACAGGGATGGTGGGAACCCTGTGGGAATTTCCATGCTTACGAATTTGATACAAAATACGAAATTCGGAATTTCGGATCCAAGTTAACAGAATTGTGACTGGTGTTTTGTTCACCAATCAGAGGAAGTCAGCACAGCACAGGGATGGTGGGAACCCCTCATAATGGGCACAGCGGGTGTACACTCAGACCCGTGAACTCAGCACAGGGATGGTGGGAGCCCCTCATAATGATAAATTCATTATTATTTATATTTATTTTAACGAAAAGTTTACGAATCTAATGAAAATTCCTCTTTCGTACGAATCTGAATTGAATTTCGTTCACGAATTACAAAATAAGATTTTTTTTTTCGTACGAAGCGAAACGGAACAAAACTAATTTTTTGACTGCGCCCATGTCTACTGCATTGTGTTAAAAGACTGTTTGATCCTGTATGCACAGATCCTCCTCTTCTTCCACTGACTCCAAAACATGGCTGGATAAGACAGAGTTAGTGGAGTCACTTTGCACATGCTCAGTTTGGTTTCTTTTTTTTCTTGGGAGAGTGGGTGTGATCAGCACAGGGCCAATCAGCACTGTCCAGACAGAGGGTCAGGGGTCCTGCATCCTCATAGGACAGCATGTGCAGTATGAAAACTCCTATAAGCTTTAACCGGATACTGATAGAAGTCACAAAACTGCTATATACTGCTAATGAGAAAAGGTAATTAGCAGTTTATATTTACTAAAATTATAGCATTTGCATGTTCTGTGTACTGTGGGAGACCAGATATAGTGAATGCAGGCTCCTGGGTTTAGTAACACTTTAATATTGGCTGTCCATTGGTGGGACCCTCAAGGCTCCAGAAGTGGAGTGATGATATCACAACTAAGGGTGGTAACAAGACCTGATGGTGGTTGGTAGGGACTCCAGTGGTGGGTCACTGGTCTTCACTTGCGAGGCATTGTGAGGATCACATGGTGGCAGAATCAGTAGGAAAAGCTTAAGAAGTTTTTTTTGTAATGTGAATGGCTGGAAGCCAGGAGATGGGATTCAATAAAAAAAAAAAAATTAAAAATCCAACAGGGAAAGTTGCGATTAGATTGGGAGATGGAGTGCAGAGATCCATTCTTCAAAGTCTCTAATAGACGTAAGACAATAAGGCACTTTTATATGACAGCATCTAGAAAGAGAGGAAATATCCATTTTATTTTATGTTAATATATCGAACATAAAACAATAAAAAACAAGCCAAAACTAAAAGAAAAAAAAGAACAGAATTAGGTAATATTAATGCCGCGTACACACGTACGGACTTTTGCCGGCGGACCTAAGTCCAGCGAACAATCCGCTGGACTTTCCCGCTAGGTACGCCGGACTAAAAAGCGAACGGACTTGACCACACACGATCACGCAAAAAGTCCGGCGGTTCACGCGATGACGTACGCACGTACGACGGGACTAGAAAAAGGAAGCTCGAGATCCCAAACGACACCCTTTGGGCCCCGTCAGCTAATCTCGTGTATATCGCGTGTTAGTTGACGTTTGGTTAGAGACGATTCGCGCTTCTCAGACTTCTGCTTAATTCGTTCGCTTCTGCCGTTCAGTTTGTGCTTGTGAGGTTTGTATCTGGCTTTCAGTGCGTGTGGATCAGTTCCTACCTGTTCTCAGGCCGTTCTGGTCCGCTCGTTCCTGTTTTTCAGGTCGTTCTTCATAGGCCTTGCTGTTCTTCAGTGCGTTCTGTTAAGTTGTTTGTTTGATCAGCCGACCGTTTTGAAGCCATGGAGTGTGGACGTACTCGGGAACGAGTTCGTGCTGTGCAGGGGCTCGGTGTTGCGGTTAGCACCTTGGCACGAGCCCGGTCCATGAACAGGGTGAGGAGGAGTTCATGGACCAAGAATTGGTTGCGCCAGCGTGACCAATTCTCGCATATGCCTTTGCTCCGTGAGATCCGTGAGAATAATCCTGATGATTTCAGGAATTATCTCCGGATGACGGACCCCATTTTTCACCGTCTGTTGGCTTCGCTGTCCCCTTATATTAGCAGGCAGAATACCTGCATGCGGCAAGCCATCAGTGCGGAGCAGAGGCTAGTCGCCACGTTGCGTTACTTGGCGACGGGGAGAAGCTTGCAGGACCTCAAGTTCACGACAGGCATCTCCCCCCAGGCTCTGGGGCTCATTATTCCAGAGACCTGTTCTGCCATTATCCACGTCCTGCAGGAGGAATACATTAAGGTAAGTCTTCTCTTTTAAAATTACCTATGTCTTGTATGTTTGTTAATGTAGTGCATCAATGTCATCATTAGCTAATTACCATGATAGGACTATTCTATGAATGTCGCCTATTCATTTTTTTTTTGTATTTTTTTTTTTTGTCTAGTATTTTATGTTTGACTTATCGAAATAGTTTTAAGAATGTATTATTTAGTGGGTCACATGCATATTTGCTTGCACCAACCTCCCCAGCATGGAAGCTTGGCCCCCTAAACACCCCTAGCCTAGTCACTTTCTTTGGTTAAAAATGTATATTACCAGCTCCATTGTACAGCTTTACTCACCCCCCCTTTCACCCCCCTTGACCCTCATTTTTAAATTGATTGCATATGTTTTTGGTCAGCTTGTAATTATCCCCACCCCCCCACACACCCCCTGATAATTAATATCATGTGTTTTTGGTCAGCTTGTAATTATCCCCACCCCCCCCACACCCCCTTATAATTAATATCATGTGTTTTTGGTCAGCTTGTAATTATCCCCACCCCCCCACACACCCCCTGATAATTAATATCATGTGTTTTTGGTCAGCTTGTAATTATCCCCACCCCCCCCACACCCCCTTATAATTAATATCATGTGTTTTTGGTCAGCTTGTAATTATCCCCACCCCCCCCACACCCCCTTATAATTAATATCATGTGTTTTTGGTCAGCTTGTAATTATCCCCACCCCCCCACACACCCCCTGATAATTAATATCATGTGTTTTTGGTCAGCTTGTAATTATCCCCCCCCCCCCACACCCCCTTATAATTAATATCATGTGTTTTTGGTCAGCTTGTAATTATCCCCACCCCCCCACACACCCCCTGATAATTAATATCATGTGTTTTTGGTCAGCTTGTAATTATCCCCACCCCCCCCCACACCCCCTTATAATTAATATCATGTGTTTTTGGTCAGCTTGTAATTATCCCCACCCCCCCACACACACCTTTAATTAATTGCATGTGTATTGTGTGACCTTACCATTATTTACTCCCCACCCACATCCCCATTATTATCTTCTCTGGTCCATCAGAGGGGTCATCAATCAGAGATTTGTCCCTTTTATCCTTAATCTTTTGGCTTTATTTCAAGGATTTACAAAATAAATACATATGTTCTTCCAAATTGTTTTTTAATTTGTTGCATTTAGTTTGGTGTTTTGGCTGGTTTATAATTTCAATTGTATCTTTCTGTTTGACTTCACAGTGTCCCTCCACGCCACAGGAATGGCAGACTGTGGCTTCCCAGTTTGCTGCCCGTTGGGACTTTCCCAACTGCGGAGGGGCGATTGACGGCAAACACGTGCGAATTGTGCCCCCACCCCATTCGGGGTCATACTATTGGAATTATAAGGGGTTCCATAGTATCGTGTTGATGGCGGTGGTGTCGGCACACTATGAATTTCTGTATGTGGATGTGGGGAAAAACGGCCGGATGTCGGACGGAGGAGTCTTCAACCACACGGAGTTCGGTCATCGTCTCCAAACTGGTGGGCTGGAGCTGCCACCAGATGAAGATAATGTGGAGGGACTCCCGTTCGTCTTCATTGCTGACGAGGCGTTCGGTCTGGGTGACCATCTGATGAGGCCATTTCCCCAACGATCCCTCACCCCTGAGAGGAGGATTTTTAATTATCGGTTGGCCAGAGCAAGAAGGGTGGTGGAAAATGCCTTTGGTATTATGGCCAACCGTTTCAGATTGCTCCTTACATCGCTACATCTGGCAGAGTACAAACTGAATACTATTATTCTTGCATGCTGTGTCATGCACAATTATTTACGGAAACATTCAGGAACATACTCCTTACCAATTGGCCCTGAGGCCGGAGTGGAAGGCAACATGACAGGGCTGGATAATCGCCCTCTTGGTTCCGCACCACAATCAGCCCAGCAAGTGCGGGACCTTTATTTACAGTATTTTAATGGTAGGGGGGCCATTGAAATGGCAGCAGACCCTTAAACCATCTTTTTCATTTACAATGAATAAATACAGTTATTTATGTTTGAAATATTGGTCGTTTCGTATTGTTTGGCTTTTAATTTGGCCTGTTTTATATGTTGTCCTAGTGCACATCTTAATAGTGGCAAACTTGTTTAACGTTTAGTAAATAAGCCCCTTTGTCAATGAACCACAACATGTTTTTGTCAAACTGGTAGTATTTAAAAAGAAGAAGCCACACATTTTTGAATTTGTGCAAACATTATTTTTTTTATTATAGTGCACATCCAAAACTTTTTTTTTTTTTTTTTTTTTTTTTTTTTTTTTTTTTTTTTTTTTTTGGTTGTTTTGGTATTTTTGGTATTTTTTTTGTTTTTTTTTTTTTTTGGAACATGAATTTTTTTTTTTTTTTTTTTATGTTATCTTTTTGACATTTTTTTGGTGTTTTTCTCACAACATATTGTTTTTTTTTTTGGTATTGATTTTTTAAAACAAACATAAAAACATGTTTAAAATTTTTTAAAAATTTTGGCTTAGCATTTGAAATTATTTACACAATGTAAAAGTCCAGAACTTACAAAGTTCAACAGGTAACCCATGAACAGAAGAAGCCAAATTTTGAATATGCACACTAATTTAACTGGAAAATGGGTAATGTCAACATGTGCTATGTTCCATCATGGGGAATCAATGGATGTGTTTTGTGTGTGAAACCCCTTCCCTCTCACCTACTAGCATTAGGGGTTGCAAACACAAAATGCGTCCATTGAGATCCCCTGATGGCACATAGCACATGTTGACATACCGTGTGCATATTTAAAATTTGGCCTCTAAAATTAGTTAAACAGCGCTTCAAAAGGGGAATGAAGGACATGATTGATGTTAAGAAATGTAAAAGGGGTCTTTAGATTCTCCCCAAAACATCAATCATGTCCTTCATTCCCTGCTGCATGGTGGCCATCTCCTTCTGCATGTTTTCCAGCTGCAGATTCCAGGCCATGATCTGCCCAATAAGCCTGTGGGCACTGTCAGTGGTAAATGGCTCCGCAGCTTGTCGTTCCACAAACAGATCAGCATCACCTAAAAGTTGGGTAGAGAAAACACAAGAAAAAAAGTGTCAAAAACATGCAGACCTTAATTTATTAGCTCAATCTGTGTTCTGAGACACTCACTTGGTGGGGTGCAGATTTGATCGACTTCAACGACCTGTTCCGCCACATCCACGCGTGGGCTTGGGCTAACTGCCCAATTAGTCTGGTGAGGCCGGGAGGTCCTCGTAGGTTCGGACTGACGTCTGAGTCTTTTGCCCCCTATGGTAATGGAACACAAAAAGGTACACTTTTGAATCACACTGATATTTGAGTGCCAAAATAGGATTAGTAAACATTGTTTAAAAGTCTTGCCAATTATTAGCAGTTTGTTAGAAGATCCTACTTGAAGACAGAATTGAAATGTCTATCTAATGAAACTCCAATACTTAAAGCGCCCTTCAACCCTAAATTTGAACTTCCGCTCATTGGATCCCTGCACCCCTGTGGTGTCTTATTTTGAACGTTTTAGGGGGGATGGGTTGCAGATACCTGTGTAAGGCAGGTATTTGCACACACATCCGGCCCTAGACTCCCACAGAAGTATACGCCACATCCCGTCCCACCGTGCTGTCTGCTGGGACACACAGGGGTCCCCGAGCTTGCGCGGACCAGTCCTATTGCATTGCGCAACTGGCGCATGCCCAATAGTGACCCGGGAAGTGAAGCCGCAAACATTAATTTCATGATTGCAAGATCAGAGATTGTAGCTGCACCATCCAAGGGACAGGTGAGTGTACTTCTTTGAAAAGTCACCACCTACAGTATTTAGAGATGATGATCATTTTTTGGGAATTGTGAGCATGAGACCCTGCTTAACATATTTATCCCCCCCCCCCAAAACAGCCTCTGGAGTCCCTGTGTAAGTTACCCCTAAAACCCTTACTACAGCAGTAATTGTATAGATAGTGACAATAATAAACAACCTTACAACTCCAACAACCCAAAGCCAGGTAAACTCAATAAACGTTATGAAGACAAACGGAACTTTCATCAAATATGCGCAAGTTTCAGGTACGAATGGTAATAACATCTGCGCAAGTTTCACGAACGAATGGTAATAACATCTGCGCAAGTTTCACGAACGAATGGTAATAACATCTGCGCAAGTTTCACGGACGAATGGTAATTACATCTGCGCAAGTTTCAGGTACGAATGGTAATAACATCTGCGCAAGTTTCACGGACGAATGGTAATTACATCTGCGCAAGTTTCAGGTACGAATGGTAATAACATCTGCGCAAGTTTCAGGTACGAATGGTAATAACATCTGCGCAAGTTTCACGGACGAATGGTAATTACATCTGCGCAAGTTTCAGGTACGAATGGTAATAACATCTGCGCAAGTTTCACGGACGAATGGTAATTACATCTGCGCAAGTTTCAGGTACGAATGGTAATAACATCTGCGCAAGTTTCACGGACGAATGGTAATTACATCTGCGCAAGTTTCAGGTACGAATGGTAATAACATCTGCGCAAGTTTCACGGACGAATGGTAATTACATCTGCGCAAGTTTCAGGTACGAATGGTAATAACATCTGCGCAAGTTTCAGGTACGAATGGTAATAACATCTGCGCAAGTTTCACGGACGAATGGTAATTACATCTGCGCAAGTTTCAGGTACGAATGGTAATAACATCTGCGCAAGTTTCACGGACGAATGGTAATTACATCTGCGCAAGTTTCAGGTACGAATGGTAATAACATCTGCGCAAGTTTCAGGTACGAATGGTAATAACATCTGCGCAAGTTTCACGGACGAATGGTAATTACATCTGCGCAAGTTTCAGGTACGAATGGTAATAACATCTGCGCAAGTTTCACGGACGAATGGTAATTACATCTGCGCAAGTTTCAGGTACGAATGGTAATAACATCTGCGCAAGTTTCACGAACGAATGGTAATAACATCTGCGCACGTTTCACGGACGAATGGTAATTACATCTGCGCAAGATTAGACATATCAACAAGTATAACCATAGTAGCGCACGTGCTTGACTTACTTTTTTTGATGGCTTTTCGAATTCTCCTGTATTGATCGTGCTCCCTGGATTTGATGTCGGACCATCGTTTGCGCAGTTGATCCTTGCCCCTTCGTACGCCGAATTTCTGCTCCAGGGTGCTGACGATTGTAGTGAGAATCTTGTCCTTGCGCAAGTTGGGACGAGGGTACGGGCCATTTTCCCCGTCGTAATCTTCCCTTTGGAGGATGTCCACCATCTCCACCATCTCTTCAAAGGCCATATTGGTGGCCTTATATCTGCTGCTGGATGCAGATGTGTTGGCTTCTTGGCTTTCCTCCGCGCTACTGGCTGAGAATGTGTCCGCCATATTCATGAATTAATTCACCAACAATGCAACGAGGGGAAGCGGGGCGGGGAATACTCGTCATGAGGAACGTCATGGGCGGGCGACGCGGAGGACGCAGGCGGACTTCGACGCGTGCGCAGTGTATATAAGGCTGTTTGAGGGGCCCACGTGTTCCCGAACGGAAGTAGCGAGCGCTCTGTACGAAGGTAAGTGTTTTCTAGGATGCATTACTGTGTTTTTTTTTGGGTTTTGGGCCAGCATTTTTTAAGGATATGTGTGTGTTGCTGCCTGTGTGTAGGGGTTGCTGCCTGTGTGGATGTGTTGCTGCCTGTGTGTAGGGGTTGCTGCCTGTGTGTAGGGGTTGCTGCCTGTGTGTAGGGGTTGCTGCCTGTGTGGATGTGTTGCTGCCTGTGTGTAGGGGTTGCTGCCTGTGTGTAGGGGTTGCTGCCTGTGTGTAGGGGTTGCTGCCTGTGTGGATGTGTTGCTGCCTGTGTGTAGGGGTTGCTGCCTGTGTGTAGGGGTTGCTGCCTGTGTGTAGGGGTTGCTGCCTGTGTGGATGTGTTGCTGCCTGTGTGTAGGGGTTGCTGCCTGTGTGTAGGGGTTGCTGCCTGTGTGTAGGGGTTGCTGCCTGTGTGGATGTGTTGCTGCCTGTGTGTAGGGGTTGCTGCCTGTGTGTAGGGGTTGCTGCCTGTGTGGATGTGTTGCTGCCTGTGTGTAGGGGTTGCTGCCTGTGTGTAGGGGTTGCTGCCTGTGTGTGGATGTGTTGCTGCCTGTGTGTGGGTGTGTTGTGTAATGTTTGTTACGAAAAACTGGTTGTGCGTTTTAAGTAACATTTGTGTTTTTGGTCTTTTGTATTGCCATTACTAACAAAACAGAAACAAACATGTCATCACCCCAGTTGAATCCATTCAAGGACCAGCAGTTCATGTCCGAATTCATTGCCCTGTACAGAAAAAATACCAACCTGTGGCAGCTCAAGAACCCTTTGTATGGCAATAGGGATGTCCGGAAGGCAACACTGGGGCCACTTGTGGCTTTTGTGAAGACTAAAGTCCCCAACGCAAACACCAAGTTTGTGGAAGCCAGAATTGCAAGTTTAAGGCACATGTACAAGCGGGAGCGCAAGAAGATTGAGGAATCAGTCAGATCAGGAGCAGCAGCAGAGAATGTTTATGTACCCAAGCTGTGGTACTACAACCAACTGACTTTTATAGGTGACCAGATGGAACCCAGGGAATCACTGTCGACTCTTCCCTCCACCCTTCCCTCCACTCTTCCCTCCACTCTTCCCTCCACCCCAGCTGAGGCTTCCACGGAAGGAGAAGACCCCTCCACCTTGGAGCAGGCTGATGCGCCCAGCTGGAGCCAGGTATATATTTAGTAGCCTAAATTGTGATTGTGTGAATATTAATGCTGTCAACGTTAAAATGTGAAACAATTAACACCCTGAACTCAGAATTGTGAAAAAAACTGACAAAAATTATGCACACTTCTAAAAAGTGTTGGTGCAACATATCGATACATATATAGTGTATACATACATCCAGTAGTGGCAAAAAAAGCGTTAGACAACATTGGTGATCTGCTTGGAAAATGCAGGGGTCCAAATGATAGCCTTTTGGATCTTTTGGAAAATTTAGATGCTCGTTCCTAAGTTTACAATTGGATGATTGAGTAGGCCAGAAACCACAAAACAGGTGTTTGATTTTTGTTTTTATTTGCACACAGGATGAGCTGACCCAGGATGATGCCGGGACAAGTGGTATGGAGGAGGAGGAGGACATGCCCAGCGAGAGCCAGGAGGTGGCTGGGCCCAGCACGAGCCAGAGTGACAGCCAGACCCAATTAAGAAGTCTACCTCGACCCCTGCCCTTACCCCCAAGAAGGCCCAGGAGGATGACCATTGTGGAGGAGGAATCACTGGAACTGATTCGGAAGGCGAGTGCGATTCTCGACAAACCCCCCCTTCCAGAAGAGGGCTATGGCAGCTACGTGTCCAGCAGGTTGCTGGAAATGGAGAGGGGCCAACGGCACCTGTGTGAGGGCCTAATTTCTGAGGCAATTAGGGGGGGTTTGAGGGGTGAATTACGAGAATCCACCCGCCTGACCCATGAAGGCCCGACACCAACTTCTCCTCCTCCTCCTCCTCGTCTTCCTTCTCCTCCTCCTCCTCCTCCTCCTCCTCCTCCTACTCCTCCTCCTACCACAAGTCAGCCTCCAAGGAAGCGTGCAGGGAAGACTGCAGGGAAGAGTGCAGGGAAGCGTGGTGCGAAGAGTCGGAAGTGATTGCCTGGCTTCAGTCTGGTCTCACAGAAGACACAGGCTGTTGTAGTGCCACAGCTTGGGGACATAGATGTCATCTGCTGCTGTTCCTGGTCTGTCTGATTCCTGGTCAATCTTCTTGTGCTCCCTATATTGTATGAAATGTGCCCAAGCTTAATTTTTGGCTTCACAAACTTGGTGTCTGCCGTTGGGGCAAAAAGTCTTCACAAAATCTACAAGTGGCTCCAGTGTTGCCTTCCTATTTTGTTTTGCCTTGTTTGTTTTAACCAGAATAAATGGTCATTTAATTTTCATCAAATAATGATATACGTGCTTGTTATTCAAAAACATAGTTTCTTTAGGAGTAGGCAGGTACATGTCTAAACATTCATTTGACAATACAAGTGTAAAGTGCAAGTTCAATGGAACTGCAAGTGCAGTCGCTGGAAAGGTGAGGTTTAAGATCGGAATTAAGGGCAAGCTCTGCTGACTCCACAATTGTATCATGTGTAATAACTAATCCTTTTGATAACCAACAAATAATAAAAAATATCTATATAGAGATATATGTACATATATAATATATAGATATATATATATATATATATATATATATAATTTTATTTTTATACACGTATAGATCTATATATCTATATATATTTATATATATATATATATATATATATATGTAGATATCGATATATATTTTTTTGCGCTTATTGAGAAATATAGATATATTTTTCATTTGGTGATTTGGATATCTATATCTATATCTATATCTATATCTATATATATATATATATATATATATATATATATATATATATATATATATATATATATATATATATATATATATATATATATATATATATATATATATATATATATATATATATATATATATATATATATATATATATATATATATATATACAAATATATAACTTCACTAAAGAATGCTGAAGAAAAAACGTTCGGGAGTACTCTGCGTGAATATACAAGCAGCAAGGCAAAATCATTCTTCAAGTACGATACCATACAAATCCCGCTGTCAGAAAAAAAAAAAAAAAAAATTTTAAACAGCGTGACGATTGTGCGAGCTTCAAAACGAAGGCTAGTTTTACCAGACCGAGCGAGTCCGTGACATAATAGCTACTGAGCATGCGTCCTTTTTGGTACGCCGGACCATACTACACACGACCGGATTATCCGCTGGACTGCCAAGTCCAGCGGATAATTTGAGAACAAAACCTGAAACTTTAGTCCGCCGTACTTTGGCCAAAAAAAGTCCGCCGGCGCCTACACACGAGGGGATTATCCGCTGGACTTCGGTCCAGCGGATAATCCCGCGGGATAGTCCCTTCGTGTGTACGCGGCATTACAGTAACTTTGTTTTTTTTTCAAAGCACGGCTGAACTATATATAAAACATACCCTTTGTCTTAGCTTTCCTCTTAGGACATCAAACGCTTTAAAATTGTTTAAAAATATTATCCCTGTCATTAGAAGCATGCTTTATAAATTAGATTAAGGCCCCAGTAGTAGAAGCTAAGACATGTCTATATATCACTTGTAAGCCCTTGCTGGCTTAATTCTTACCAAACTGACGTCCATTGTATTCCGGTAGTGAATGTTCGATTTTACTGTGTGCACCTAAGCATTTTAGTAGGGCTGTTACTGATTAAAAATGTTATGTTCGATTAATCGATTTTTTTTAAATCGATTAATCGACTAAATTTCGATTAATTATAACGCACATACAGATCCAACTACTTTTAGCTGATCTCCTTGCATTGCAACTCTGCATTAGTCAGTGGTAAATGTGGTATACACTCTATACAATCACCCGACACTAGTTAGTTTCCACAATCCATGACTCAACTTCACAGTTCAAACAAATACGGTTTAAATTCAAACTGTAGCACTGACGTAAGTCATTTTTTCCCCCACAATAGCGTGACAATCCCTCCACCTCCGATCTAACTAATCACTCTCACCTTATGGCATGGACCCCTGTGCAAACAGGTGGTCATGCAAGCGGGTATCAAAAGGTCTCCTTAGATCTCAGAAAGGACGCCAAGTCATGGGTAGAAAGAAAAGATCTAAGTGCTCACCGCTTAAGTATAAGATTTAATTTTTGTGTTCAAACACAAACTACTCATATAAAGATGATAAAAGCACAGCATGTAAAGCCGACAATCGTGTTAGTTCCGTAGGGCAGCAGCGGGTGACGTCATGCATAGCTCCTCCCCCGTACGCGTTACATTCAATCAGAACTTCAACGTCACTGGACTCCTCCCCCTTCCCTTCGTTAGCAAACAGAGGCACTTGAGGAAGGGGGGAGGAGTCCGATATGTCGATGTCCATGATCGATCAAAAAAACGAACGATTAATCGAGGAATTAATCTTTAATTTCCACAGCCCTACATTTTAGAAATTATATTTTTTATCATAAACTACATTAAAGACAATGGCCAGACAAGTTAGACTGCCTGATGATTGTATGTATGTAGCGGGTTTTGGTAGCAACTGGGTAGCAGAGGTACAAAAAGAAGAGAAAGCAACACAATTTTTCCTTTTCAGTTGTTTTTAGTCCTGAAGAGTAAGATAAATTTGACAGCAGGTGCAGGTTCAGATTAAAAGTCTTCCAATAAGGAGGCCAACATCGTATGCCTTTCTGAATTCTAGGTATTTTTGACATGGTTTCCTTGTCTCCCGGAGCCCAGAGGACCGATTAGTCCTTGTTCTCACTCCCTTTAGCGTCAGTAGTAAGCAGTGGTCATGTGACCATTCTTTTTACTACTGAAAGGTCCAGCTTCAAAAAATTTAAGTATTTATGTGCTCTACCTGTGGGATCCCGGTGGAAGCTGTAAATCACCATAGGCAGCTAGCTTTGCATTCACTGAGAAAATGGAAAGTGTTCTCTAAATGGCGCCTGTGCCGAGCAAATGATCTTCTGTGTTCAGTATGCAGCAGTGCAGCTGCAGAGCACCCAGAAGCTAGTAGAGAAAACTGTGATGGACCAATGTGGCTATGTAAAAATGGCCATACCCGAAATTCAGCTTTAAGCTCGTAAATGTAAAGATTTCCTTACCAGGGTCCTACAAACAGTGAACAGCTTAAAGAAAACACTTTCCAAAGGGTATTTGATACATGGCGTCTCAGAATCTCTCGGACTTCCACCCAATCACAACATCCAGGACAAATCCATTCAAAAGTCTTCCTGATGAAGCTGGATCATGTCCCAAGATCAGTGATTATGATTGGTGAGGTTCCTATGCTGTGTGACTCTGGATCGAAGACAATGATAACCTCTTTGCCATTTGTATCCATATGCTCCTGGCTACCGATCAAGGACTTCTCATAGATTTTTATATTGATTGTACAGCGTGTTTCTTCTATACCCAGTGTGGTTTACTGAGCCTGTAAGTACTAGTCTACTCTTGCACTACAGTTCATTTGTGTTTTTAAATCCTGCCGGACTCTACCAGAGAGGTTCTTGTGCCCATCTACGCCTACCTGTCCTTTTCAGATGGGTTACTGTCCTATCTACAGTTCCTACTCGTTGTTTTAGTGATAAATATTATGCTATTTGCAGCACATCTGAATCCTAAAATGGCTTCTGCAATCTCACAAGAACTAAAAACTAGACTCTGATGGAGTGGTGGCTGGTGTTAATTCTTTTGGTGGGGCAACCTCCCTGAAGCACAGTCAGGACATCAAAGCCCCACACTTACCCCATCTAGGAAGTGGGCGGGCAGCAGCTTTCTTCCTCCTCCTGTGGTGTTGATCACGGCAGCTTCCGCCGTGCATCCCCGTCCTCCTCCTCTTAGGCGCCCAATAGGATCACCTGACCTTTCAGCCAAATGGGAAACAGGTATCAGACCCACGCTTCATGATAGCCGGAGAGGCGGTTTAGTGTTAGGAATGTGAATATTAATTTGCTTTTCTAACACACCTGGGTGGGCTCCGAGCACAATGCTCTGCGCCACAAGCCCACCCTATTTTGAAGCCTATTAGAGCCTATGGCTCTAATCAGGTGCTTCAAAAAAACACCCCGCCTCTGTAATTCATGGGCCCGGCATCTTGAAAGGGGCCAGGAGCACGAATAGGGGACGGCGGCGCCGGCCGTGGATAGATTCATGCTATACATGAATCTATCCATTACTCATATAGGGGGTGGCGTGGATAGAGGGGGCGGCGCTTGTGCGCACTAAATGGACAGGCCGCCCCTGCTTGCTCCTGGATTCATGGCTGAGAACAAATTAGTCCTCATTTTGGCTCCCTTTAGAGTCAGTAGTAAGCAGTGGTCAGGTAACCACTCTTTTTGAATGACAAGGGATGAGTGATAAACCAGTTGCCGATTGCCGCACGCCGATATACGTCGGCACAATGGCAGCGGTGGCAAAATGGGCATACCTGTACATCTCCTTTAAGAGCCAGGGATAGCAGGCATGCACCCGCTGCGTACAGCTTGACCGTGCCCGTGGGACCGGCGGACTCGATGTCTGCCGGTCATCGAGTCCGCGGGTCCCGCGGGCACGGTCACGGAGCTCGCGGCAGGTGCGCGCGTACGGCGGGAAATTCAAAGTAACGTACAGGTACGTTACTTTGCCCAGCCGTGCCATTCTGCCGACGTAAATGTACAGGAGCCAGTCGGCAAGCGGTTAATATATAGGGAGGGTTCAAATGGGCTTTATTGTTGAAGAAAACCATACCTGGGCTTATGTATGCATCTCAATGCTCAGTTCGAACTAATTGGGAAGGCTTCCTTATGGAAGATTTAGATGCACCTTATTGTTCAGCTTTACTAACTTTGGCTGTTCAGCTTCAGGCCTCATTCACATTCTAGAAACACAAAAAGGAGCACCAGACCAAAACCGGATGAAAGAGTGCAGAATCAGTTTAATTTGTTGGTTAAAAGGCATACAAAAACATCCAACACGCTTCAGAGGTAACACCACTCCCCCTTCATCAGGGCTCAACAAAGAATAAAATGTTGATGGGACTCAGAGAAAACAGTGTCTTCACAGATCTATATTAGAACCACTGTTGAGCTCTCATCATGGAGTCACAACTTGACAGCAGTTGTTGAGCAGCAATGGGTAGAGTTGTTGCCTCCCGAAAACCATTAGCTTTTTTTTCTATGACTCTTTTTCACTGACAGTTAAAATGATGTTGGATCTAGTTTTGGTCTGGTGATCCTTTCTGTTTTTCCTAACCTCACTTTAAACCACTTGCCCTCCAAAAGGTCCCTTCATGACCAGGCCAATTTTTTCTATTCAGCACTGTGCTACTGGTAATTGCATGGTCATGCAACCCTGTACACAAATTAAATTTATAGAATTTACATAATTTTTTTCACACAAATAGAGATTTCTTTTGGTGTTTTTATTTTTTAGTTTTTTTGCGATATATATGAACAAAAAAATAAAACAATATTTTCTACTTCCTGTTATAAAACATATCCAATAAAATCAAATTTCTTCATAAATTTAGATCAAAATGTATTCTGCTACATGTCTTTCGTAAAAAAAATCCCAATAAGTGTTATATTAATTGGTTTGTCTAAAAGTTATAGCGTCTTCAAACTGTTATTTTTGAAAATTGATCAATTCTGATGTACTTATGGTCATTTCTTGAGACCCTTAAAATTCCAGGATAGTACAAATATCCCCAAAAAAAACCGTTTTGGAAAGTGGACAGTCCAAGGTATCTAGTAAGAGGCACGGTGAGTTTTTTTGGAGTTGTAATTTTTTGTCACAACGTTTTGGAAAATGAAGAAATTAAATAAAATGTGAACATTAACACAGTCCACTGCTCTACTAACACAGTCCACTGCTCTACTAACACAGTCCACTGCTCTACTAACACAGTCCACTGCTCTACTAACACAGTCCACTACCCTATTAACACAGTCCACTGCTCTACTAACACAGTTCACTACCCTATTAACATAGTCCACTGCTCTACTAATACAGTCCACTGCCCTATTAACACAGTCCACTGCATTACTAACACCGTCCACTCCTCTACTAACACTGTCCACTGCTCTACTAACAGAGTCCACTACCCTATTAACACAGTCCACTGCTCTACTAACACAGACCACTGCCCTGCTAACACAGTCCACTGCCCTACGAAACACAGTCCACTGCTCTAATAACACATTCCACTGCTTTACTAACACAGTTCACTACCCTATTAACACAGTCCACTGCTCTACTAACACAGTCCACTGCTCTACTAACACAGTCCACTGCTCTACTAACACAGTCTACTACCCTATTAACACAGTCCACTGCTCTACTAACACAGTCCTCTGCCCTACTAACACAGTCCTCTGCCCTACTAACACAGTCCACTGCCCTACTAACACAGTCCACTGCCCTACTAACACAGTCCACTGCCCTACTAACACAGTCCACTGCCCTACTAACACAGTCCACTACCCTATTAACACAGTCCACTACCCTATTAACACAGTCCACTACCCTATTAACACAGTCCACTGCCCTACTAACACAGTCCACTGCTCTACTAACACAGTCCACTGCCCTATTAACACAGTCCACTGCACTACTAACCCTGTCAGTATATATATCTATCATATAAATATATATACACACACAAACACACACATGCATATGTGTTTGCGCTTTGGGGTGCACACCCTAATATAATAGGTTTAAGATGTTAGCGGCTGGCAAGGGAACTTGTGGATATTGCATAGCTGGTTGGGAGGTAAGCATACTTCCGATTTAAAGGGAATTTATAAAGAGAAGTGGAGCGATTGTGAAATACACATGACCAAATCGGCTTTTGATATGCTTTTTTTGGCATTGTGAGCAGAGGTATGTGACTACATACAGCCCATCCAGGGACTAGGTGAGTGTATTTATACCAATCAAGGCATTGCCGTTAACTATGACAAGAGGTGTCAATGTCCTGCTAACCTCAAGATCCATAGAGAGCTGCACCAAGACCATTAACTTTCCTTGTAAAGACCTTCGACAGCTATCAAATATTAACGCCTTTCCAGTCAATAACAGCCACTGTCTAATTTTCAACCAAACGACCTAGAGGTGAAATGTTCTAGTAACCCTTAGGTAATGTTGGAAACCAGACCAGTATTACCTTCCAAATGGGTTTTTAATAAATATAAATCACGGTGGGGTTGAAACCACATGTATGTATAAATAAATCATGATGGAACTGGGGTGGCTTATAGCCATAAATCACAAATGGATCTTTTCTACTTTTTTTCCCACAAGAAAATCCACATGAAAAAGTAAAGACGGGGGAGAGAGGTCTTTTGTGTGCTTCGATTGCACCCTGTTTTCATTTTTTGAAGCTGAACTTCAGGCGGATATAAAGAAAACAAGTAAGTGCAGTTCTGTAATTATTAATACATTGTTAAAGGGTAACTCCACTTTCGTGGGGGAAAAAATAGCAAATAAAAAATAAAAATAAATAATATAGCATATACAATTATGACACAAGTCATATTGTAATTGAATGTTATTAAAAATGTCCTTTCAATTTTAATCTGCAGCTTTGTAATTTTCTGTAAAATGAAATATTGCGATCTGGAGGTGTTCTGTATACAGAATGTGTACAGAATTCCCCCTAGAAACATAATTTCCTCCTTGTGTGATTGGCTCACTGATTTTCCCAGAAGTCTGCCTAAGATACGAGTCAGATTTCAGGCATCCCCTGCAACAAAAAATTTATTTTTGGTGAGATACTCCCAGTAGGAAATCACATCTAAAGGGATGCAGACCCTGCAGTCGCACAGCTGATTGATAATTATGAAACCACACCAATTAGATTCACTTACAACCTGGATACACAGGAACAAACAGTGATTTCTTCAGAATAACAAAAAGTAGGAATCTGCAACAAATTTGTTAAGATCCCTAAGTAATAAGAAGTAAGTGGAGCTAACTAAAGTGTGTAGTTGAATTAACACAATAAATCAACCTAAAAAAGTGTATCCAATTATGTCTAGTGATGTTTCTTCAATGTGACATCAAAAGGAAATGAAAACATTACATATAAATAAATCCAATATTCTTAAAGTAATCTTAGAGTGCATGCAATATTCTTAAAGTGCATCCAATATTCTTAAAGTGCATAAAAGTGATTTCTCACTGTGGCTGTCATGCTTACCTCTACCACAGGTGGTCAGACACTATAGCTCACTACCATGTTCTTCAGCTATAGCAGCCCCCTTTCCCATAAGGCAGGCAGGCTTACCGATACTCGGTTGCCCCCAGGACTTATACATGATGCTATAGTGCCTGGCCACCACGCCAGGGCATGTGTGAACTGTGCAAACTAAAGGTACTTGCAGTTTACAGACAGGCACAGTGGTTCAATGAGAGTCCAGGTACAAGGCAGGCATAGTTCAGAGAATAGTCAATATCTGATCTGAGGTCATACAAGTTTAGTCTCCACCCAGAGTCTGGCCACAATCAATCATCTTGCAGGTGGACAGACAGACAAGGAGAATGCCACAGCCAAAGTCAGGAGGCTAGAACCAGCAGTTGTGACGGAGCAGGAGCTCACACGCTCCTGACAGTGGCCTGTAAATGACACTGGTAATACTGGTCATAGTATGAGATTTCACAAACAAAACCAGGTTATGAAAATGTATATTTCTTTCAGCCAATCCAAAAGGAGGTTTATGTCACTGGTGCATGCTGGGAGAGGATTTACATATTTGGGACAGTGCTAACTCTCTGGGCTGAGGCCTAGGGAGATGCTGCTGGATGGAGCTCTTCTTTTAGGCATAACAGCTCATTTTATGGCCTAACGTGTGCTGAAGTAGTCCTACAACTGTCCTGCCTGGTCTGGAGGAAGCTGTGCCAAGGAGGAGACCCAGGGGAGGCCTCTGGTGACTCCCTTGGAGGTCGCACTGAAATTTGGGAATGTGCTTACAGTGTTGCCAGGTCAACTTAAAGGTTCTGGCACTGTGAATCAGGACATTGATCTGGAGAGTCTGTAGGTGATCTTCTACGATATCTGGGACACCTAGCTCTCACCTCCTTTAAATGCAAATCGAATGCTTTTTTAACCGAATCCAATTCACATAACATGTGAATCGGACTGGCTTTCAATGGAGCCGGTTCACACATGTCCAGGGGGGCCGCGATCTGTTTCTGAAAAGGGTCCGCTGCGATTTTTGGTCTGGTTTAAGCGTGAATTCAAGTAACAAATTTTCACCTGAACCAGTGTACAAAACCGCACCGGACTCCGGACTGCTAACCGCAGACGGACATGTGTGAACCTAGCCTTATGCCGCGTACACACGAGCGGATTTACCGTCAGAAAAATATTGGATGTTTTTTCCGACGGAATTCTGCTCAAGCTTGGCTTGCATACACACGGTCACACAAAAGTTCGCTGAACTTTTGACCGTCAAGAACGCGGTGACGTACAACACGGAATTTTGCACGTCGGAATTGCTACAGACGATCGTAATTTCCGATCTGAACTTTTTCCAAACCTGCTCTCAATCTTTTGCTGGCTGGAATTCGGCCAGCAAAAGTCCGATGGAGCATACACACGGTCGGAATTTCTGACCAAAAGCTCTCATCGGTCTTTTGCTGGCCGAATTTTCGATCGTGTGTATGCGGCATTAGGCTTGGTTCCCATATATACGAATGGAATGCTTTTTGAACCACATCTGATTTGCATAAAATGTGAACCAGACTGGCTTTCAATGGAGCCGGTTCACATACAGTGGTGTGAAAAAGTGTTTGCCCCCTTCCTCATTTCCTGTTCCTTTGCATGTTTGTCACACTTAAGTGTTTCGGAACATCAAACCAATTTAAACAATAGTCAAGGACAACACAAGTAAACACAAAATGCAATTTGTAAATGAAGGTGTTTATTATTAAAGGTGAAAAAAAATCCAAACCATCATGGCCCTGTGTGAAAAAGTGATTGCCCCCCTTGTTAAAACATACTATAACTGTGGTTGTCCACACCTAAGTTCAATTTCTCTAGCCACACCCAGGCCTGATTATTGCCACACCTGTTCACAATCAAGGCATCACTTAAATAGGAGCTGCTTGACACAGTAAGGTCCACCAGAAGATCCTTAAAAGCTACACATCATGCCGAGACCCAAAGAAATTCAGGAACAATTGAGAAAGAAAGTAATTGAGATCTATCAGTCTGGAAAGGGTTATAAAGCCATTTCCAAAGCTTTGGGAATCCAGCGAACCACAGTGAGAGCCATTATCCACAAATGGCGAAGACATGGAACAGTGGTGAACCTTCCCAGGAGTGGCCGGCCGCCCAAAATTACCCCAAGAGCGCAGCGACGACTCATCCAAGAGGTCACAAAAGACCCCACAACAACGTCCAAGGAACTGCAGGCCTCACTTGCCTCAGTTAAGGTCAGCGTTCATGCCTCCACCATCAGGAAAAGACTGGGCAAAAATGGCCTGCATGGCAGAGTTCCAAAGAGAAAACCACTGCTGAGCAAAAAGAACATCAAAGCTCGTCTCAATTTCTCCACAACACATCTTGATGATCCCCAAGACTTTTGGGACAACATTCTGTGGACCGATGAGATAAAAGTGGAACTCTTTGGAAGGTGTGTGTCCAAGTATATCTGGCGTAGAAGGAACACTGCATTTCAGAAAAAGAACATTATACCAACAGTAAAATATGGTGGTGGTAGTGTGATGGTCTGGGGCTGTTTTGCTGCTTCAGGACCTGGAAGACTTGCCGTGATAAAAGGAACTATGAATTCTGCTGTCTACCAAGAGATCCTGAAGGAGAATGTCCGACCATCTGTTCGTGTACTCAAGCTGAAACGAACTTGGGTTCTGCAGCAGGACAATGATCCTAAACACACCAGCAAGTCCACCACCGAATGGCTGAAGAAAAACAAAATGAAGACTTTGGAGTGGCCTAGCCAAAGTCCAGACCTGAATCCTATTGAGATGTTGTGGTATGACCTTAAAAAGGCCGTTCATGCTCGAAAACCCTCTAATGTAACTGAATTAGGACAATTCTGCAAAGATGAGTGGGCCAAAATTCCTCCAGGACGCTGTAAAAGCCTCATTGCACGTTATCGCAAACGCTTGGTTGCAGTTGTTGCTGCTAAGGGTGGCCCAACCAGTTATTAGGTTTAGGGGGCAATCACTTTTTCACACAGGGCCATGATGGTTTGGATTTTTTTTCACCTTTAATAATAAACACCTTCATTTACAAATTGCATTTTGTGTTTACTTGTGTTGTCCTTGACTATTGTTTAAATTGGTTTGATGTTCCGAAACACTTAAGTGTGACAAACATGCAAAGGAACAGGAAATGAGGAAGGGGGCAAACACTTTTTCACACCACTGTATATACAGGCCAGTTGCGGTGCGGATTTAAAAAAGGGTCCTGTGCGTTTTTCAGTGTGGTTCAGGTGCGATTTAAGTGTCAAATTCGCACCCAAATTCACCTGAACCACTAAATGGACTCCGGACCGGACTCAGCACAGAAACTGGCGCCGTGTGTGAGCCCAACTCTAAACGTTCTGCAATAGAACTTTAGAGAATACAAAAGTGACTGGCGCCCAATTCTTTCTCAGTCCCGCACAGTTTTAGACATTGACTCAGTCCTGGGATGAAATGCAAGCCTGTCCCTGGCATTTGGAGGTGCTATCCTGCCTTTTGGGGTGCCATAAGGGTGCTACACAGTAAAAGTTGGTTTTCTTATTTTTATCTTTTATTGAGCTGTTCATTTTATCTTATTTATTATTAATTTTTGCTGGAATTCAGCTTTCAAAGAACACCATAACCTTTCTCTGACGTCAGATATGATATTGAAACAAACAATAGCTGCACTTGCTGTAACAGCAATGATAATATTGAAAGAAGAACCAAAGAAACAATGAGAGCAAAACCATTGACTACAGCAAAAAGAAGAGGAACAAAAACAGTAAAAGTGGAAGAAAAAAAACCCCACAGTCATAAATTATTTCATGATTTTTATATTACTCACAAACAACTCAAAGTGAAATCCAAGGCAAGGTTCACACTAGAGTTGGGCAGAACATCTCCCGGTTCAGTTCGCGCCAGAACTCTCAAACATCGCAAATGTTTGGACCGGAACCCTATTGAAGTCTATGGGACCCGAATTTGAAAAATCAAAAGCCCCCATTTTGAAGGCTTTTATGCACATTATTGGCCATAAAAAGGGTATGGGGGTCCGGGTGCTGCACTGGGAGCCATGTATCAATGCAAATATATATTTTTTTAAAAGATCGTTTTTACAGGAGCAGTGATTTTAATGATGCTTAAAGTGAAACAATAAAAATGAAAAAATCCTTTAAATATGGTGCATGGGGGTGGGGGGGTCCCCTTAGTCTGCCTGCAAAGTGGCGCATCTGTACTGTGTATAGAACATGCTGCCGCAAAACTGACATATATAAAGAAAACAAAAATGACATTTCAATTGACAGCAATACAATACCATTGCCGGCAATACAAAAATAAAATAAAAACGGCGTGGGGGTCCCCCCAAATCCATACCAGGTCCTTCGGGTCTGGTTTGGATTTTAAGGGGAACCCCACGCCAAATAAAAAAAAAAAGTGTCATGGAGTCCCCTGCTAAAATCCATACCAGACCCTTATCCAAGCATGGAGCCCGGCAGGTCAGGAAAGCAAGTACACCCCCCCTTAACCATACCAGGCCACATGCCCTCAACCAGTAGCGGTGCATCCATTAAGGGTGCACGGGCACCGCTCCCTCTCTCCAGCCACCCCCCTCTGTGTAGTATGGATAGATTCATGCATTGCATGAATCTATCCATGACCGCTGTAGCCACGTCCGGCCCCTTTTCAGACGCCGGGCACCTGAATTCCAGCGGCGGGGGGTGTTTTTGAAGTACTTGATTAGAGCAAAAGGCTCTAATAGGCTTCAAAAAAGGTGAACTGCGACCGCAAACCATTACGCTCGCAGTTCACCCAGGTGTGTTAGAAAAGTGAATGAATATTCGCTTTCCTAACACTGAACCACCTCTCAGCCAATCAGGTGCGCAGGTCTGTTACCCGTCACCTGATTGGCTGAAACGACAGGCGTTACGATTGGACACCTATGGGGAGGAGACACATGGAGAGCACAGGAGCCGCTGCAAGGTCCCTCCGCTCGCTGCCGTCACCCGCTGCCTGACCGAGACAGGGTAAGTGCCGGGCAGACGGTCAGCGGGCGGGAGGGCACTGATAGGTGGCAATGATAGGCGGCACTGACAGGCAGCACTGATGGACACTGATTGGCAGCACTGATGGGCAGTGTTAGGGCTGCTCTGATCATCAGGACACTTTCTGTTATAAAATTTTGAAATGTAATTTTTCTCCTTCACTGATGTGTGCTGATGAGGCTGCACTGATGGGCACTGATTAGGCGGCACTGATGAGATGGCAATGATGAGAAGGCACTGATATGCGGAACTGATGGGCACTGATAGGAATTACTGATGGGCACTGATAAGGCGGCACTGATGGGCACTATTGAGGTGGCACTGATGAGGAGGCACTGATATGCTGCACTAATGGGCACTGATAGGCATCACTGCACTGAAAAGTGGCACTGATTGGTACTGACAGGCATCACTGATGGGCACAGATTGACAGCACTGGTGGGCACAGATTGGCAGCACTGGTGGGCACTGTTTGGGCTGCATTGATCATCAAGACACTGATGATCAGTGCCCTGATGGTCAGTGCAGATGTTCCCTGTGCGTATTTTCCCGGTTTTCAGCTCTCCTCTCCTCATGCACTGTCAGCCGATTACTGGCAAATCCTGTGTACATTGTGATCAGCTGTGATTGGACACAGCTAATCACGTGGTAAAGAGCCGCCATGATTGGCACTTTGCCCCGATCTGTGATCAGCTGCGTCCGAAGGATGCTCCGTGGGGGGGGGGGGCACACAGGCAGCGTGAGCACAGGAAGATGTCATATGACGCCCTCCCGGCAAAGTGCAGCCGTGCTGTAGCTGTCATTCGGTCATAGTGCGGTCGCGAAGGGGTTGGTGACAACGCTCACTCACTAAACTGTATCTATGGAGGAGCAGTGTTGTCACCCTAGGCTGCTCTCCTGGTTTGGACAATAGGACACCTCCCTCTACTATTGTCCATAACATAAAGGGGACAATAGTAGTCCTGTAGTTCACAGAAGAGAACTGGGAAGGGTTATTACATTGTTAGAAGTTTAACTCCAATACCAAGAAAGTTACAAAAAAGTTACAAAGAACTTACTGGTTTTTTAGCATGAGCTTCTGTGCTTGTAGAAAATATTCTTAGCCTGAAAAAAAAAGAAAACAAATGCAGCCACCACATCTAAGGACTGGTGAACTGCAATATATTACATTTTTGTTCTTAGATTTGCATATACTCTGAGAGCAAACTTCAGTTTAGATTTTATTTACTGATCTTTGCTGCAGAGGGGGTCCAGACTCCACTTCTTTCCTGCATACTTTCCACGCATTGCGCCGGCACAGTTCACGGTTGTCACCTTTAGGAAACCTGTTGAAAGAAATGCCATGCAGCCATCGCTGGAGTGAACGAAAGTACGAAGGTGAACGTATTTTATTTAAAAGTAGCACAGTGTTTTAGAAAAGTAAATGTCATACAATTGCTTTTCACATCTACTTTAAGTTAAAAAAACGGATATACGTCCACTTTTCAAATATCTCTCCGACCAGAAGAAGGTAAACAAACCATTAAACCAATTGGTCCAATTTGCCTTAACGCTGGACCAACACGCTACCATGTAATTTTTGACAACAACACTTTAACGTTTATTTCTAGGAAAACATCCAACTCCATTTTTTTGAAGAGTCGGCTGTATGCGCTACAAGAAGATAATCGCACATTTTCACAGCTGGACTTCAAACTTTTTTTTTTTTTCAAGATCCAAGGGCAGCCCTTGTGTTTGTTCTTTGCAATGACCTTAAAGTGTTACTAAACCCACAACGGTAAAATCAGTCTGTATATGCAGTAAAGCATGCTTGTTATACTCACTGTGCAACCTAAGTGGTTAATCCTCCACATTGTGTAAAAAGGCTGTTTGATCCTGTCTTCTGTGATCCTCCCCTTCTTCCACAGTCCCCAATCCATCTCCTGATAGTATAGTCTTGGGGGCTCTCTGCACATGCTCAGTTTGGTGTGTATTGCTACAATTTTTTTTTTTCTCCTGAGAGTGCGTGTGATCAGCCCAAGGCCAATCAGCACTGTCCAGACAGAGGGTCAGAGATATAAGCAGCCTGATAGGGCAGTCAGAGGAGAATGAAAACTCCTCTTACAATAAGATGACCAGATTTTTTCAATGAAATCTGGGGACATATTTTTTTTTACTAGTAATGGTGGCAATTAGCGACTCCCTGCCCGTCGCCTCACAGCCTGTCAAGTCTAATGCCCCATACACACGGTCGGAAAATCCGACCACAAAATCCATCGGATTTTGTCCGACGGATTTAGTCCGACACTGGTGTTGCATACACACGATCGGAATTGGTGTGATCGGACTTTGTTGTCGAAAAATCCGATCATTCTGAACGTGGTGACGTTTGTTGCCTCTGGGCCCCGGCTACTACTGGGTGGGAAGCGGAGGAAGATCACTCCGCCAGGGAAGGCAAGGAGATGGGCAGGTGGCTTGCGCCAAGGCAGAAGAACATGCGAGCAGGAGCAGAACGGGCATGCACCCGAAACTGGAGAAATATTCTCTCCACTCCAACCAGCACATGATCATTCATCAGAAAGGGGCACAGATAATGAAAAAAATACACCCCTAAGCTAGTAGGGGCAGCAGAGCGGGGGGGGGGGGGGGTGTAAATCAGATTTTTTTTTAATTCTACACTCACTGTCTTTGAAATTGCCCCAGCCCCTGTTCAAATCCAATCCGGGGACAAAACCGGGGACAGACTTGGTTCAGGGACAGTATCCTCAATCTGGGGACTGTCCCCGGAAACCGGGGATGTCTGGTCACCCTATCCTACAAGCTTTAACCAGACACTGATAGAAGTCACAAAACTGCTTTATACAGCTGATGAGAAAAGGTATTTAGCAGTTTATATTTACTAAAATGATTGCATTTCCATGTTCTGTGTACTGTGGGAGACCAGATATAGTGAATGCAGGGTCCTAGGTTTAGTAAAACTTTAAATTTGAACTTCGGGCACAAAAATATCTATTTAAATATATTCTGCAATAGCCATAACACACACATTTTATATATATATATATATATATATATATATATATATATATATATATCCACTTTGTTTGCACCAAATGCCTTTGAAAACCCAGAGATTACATTATAAAAGTAGCAGTGATATCATCACTGTGCTGCACATAGCTTGTGTGGAGAGCTGGGGGAGGGGCCCAGGAGGCTCCACCTACTACAGGCTGCCTCCAGAAAACTATCGGAGGGGGGCGGAGACATGACCAGTCACCCAGCACAAGGAGAGAGAGCAGCCGTGACACGTCTTAATACAGGAAGCTCCTGCACAGAGGGATAGTCTCGCACAGATCATTAACCTGGAACAAGCATGAATAATTAAGATAAATGATATATATGTATACTTGTTTCTGGAAATAAAAAGGAAGGAATTAAGAAAAGGGATTCTTTGAAAATAAATGGCACGGCCATGAATCTCCTAAATGACAGCGCATATTGGAAAAACGCGTAATTTTGTGCGCATTCCCGACATGCAGTAATGTGAACCTAGCCTTTAGTTTACATCACAGAATAATTTGGAATCACACACGATGCGGGGCCACCTGTGCTCTGGAAAAAAAATGCAGGAACTGCGCCGATCCTCATCTTCTTCCTCAGTTTTTTTCCCTTGACTTGGAAATCTAGGGCCTTCATTAAAAGTGACCTTAATGTTTTCCTTTTTTTTACGTGCCATTTCTGGATATCGGCGGCAAGCTGCTCGCTGAGCTTCTGTAAAAGTCGGCGAACGCCTACCAGAAAATTAACTATGCCGGAGCCGCGTCCCCGGGGGAAGGAAGACTGAATTGTATTTTGTGTTGCCCTCCTAGCTGCAAATCCTAAACAGCCCAATTAAAAAGTCATGTTGTGGCTTATATGTGCAATGTCTGCAGTTTGTGTTCTGTTTATCGGTGGAGAACGGCGTCACTTACCCCCGAAACACCCGGAGGGCACAATCCGAACGGATCGCAGATGCGCAATCAGACAATGGAGGCTTTAGTCATTCAGGTGCCTGGTGAAGGGGGCTGTGATTGGACAGTTCAGACTTTGGCTACGTCTACGCTTTTATTTGGGGGGCCTTTGCTGAACGGTCCGGAAAGGACCCGGGGGTCCGCAGTCGCCAGAGCCAGCAAACGTTTTCCTTAACACTTCGGCAACTACAATGAATTGAAATCATCTGTTTGCTAAATTATATGTTAGTAGGAGGAAGCCTGTTTAAATTGTATAAGCAAACAGTTACAATTAAATCTTAATTATATGCTGAACAATCACTTGACTTGAATCACAGCAATAGCAGAAACGTCTTTATTAAACATCAAAACACGCAGGCGAGCGTCTTCTGAAGACTCGGGCGTAGACTGCGTTGTTGTCGTTTTATCCGATTCTAAATTCTGTTTAAAGAAATGTTTTGTCAGTGAGAACTGCATTTATCATAAAAAAAAGGAAGCAAATTATTTAAAGTGGTTCTAAAGTCGAGACTTTTTTTTTACCTTAAACATAGCTCCCAACTGTCCCTGATTTAGAGGGACTGTCCCTGATTTGGAGCAATGTCCCTCTGTCCCTCTTTCCTCCTCATTTGTCCCTCATTTTGGTCTGATCTATATAGTTGTGTATAAAATGCACTTTTTATCTTTCAAAAAGTGTTTCCCCAGCGCTAAACCTTCCATCCAATTTCTAAATTGCTGAATTTGTGAATTTTAAAAGCCAATATAAAGCAATAGTAGTGGTAAAAAAAAGCACTTGTGGATTTAATGAACCTTTTTTTTGGGGTTAATTCCCCTTTAAGGGGGTGTGGCAGGAGGTGTGTCCTATACCTACATACATTTGCTAGTAGGTGTCCCTCATTCCCATTTCAAAATGTTGGGAGGTATGCCCTAACCACTTGCCGACTGCCTCCTGTACATATACGTCGGCAGAATGGCATGGCTGGGCAAAGTAACGTACCTGTACATAACTTTGAATTTCTGCCGCAAGCTCTGTGACCGTGCCCGCGGGACCCGTGGACTCGATGTTCGCAGGGTGCCCGCGATCGTGTCACGGAGCTGAAGAACGGGGAGATGCCGATGTAAACACAGCATCTCCCGGTTCTGCCTAGTGACAGGACACTGATCGTCTGCTCCCTCTCATCGGGAGCAGCAATCATTGTCGTGTGACTGCTAGACAGTTAGAATCACTCCCTAGGACACACTTAACCACGCCCCCTAGTGGTTAACCCCTTCACTGCCAGTGACATTTTTACAGTAATCAATGCAATTGTATAGCACTGATCGCTGTATTAATGCCACTGGTCCCAAAAATGTGTCAAAATTATCCGTGGTGTCCGCCATAATGTCGCAGTCACGATAAAAATCGCTGATCGCCGCCATTACTAGTAAAAAAAAAATATTAATAAAAATGCCATAAAACTATCCCATATTTTGTAGACGCTATAACTTTTGCGCAAACCAATCAATAAACGCTTATTGCGATTTTTTTTACCAAAAATATGTCGAAGAATACGTATCGGCCTAAACTGAGGAAAAAAAGTAGTTTTTTTTATATTTTTTGGGGGATATTTATTATAGCAAAAAGTTAAAAATATTGTGTTTTTTTTTTCAAAATTGGCGCTATAGCGCAAAAAATTAAAACCGCAGACTTGATCAAATACCACCAAAAGAAAGCTCTATTTGTGGGGAAAAAAAAAAGGACGTCAATTTTGTTCTGGTCAGCAAAATGGTCCGGGGCGTAAGTGGTTAAAGCAAAGTTCCAGACTAAAATGAAACTATGCAAACAATATATTAAAGCGGAGGTTCATACAAAAATTGAACCTCCGCTTTTCGGAACCCTCCCCCCCTCCGGTGTTACATTTGGCACCTTTCAGGGGGGAGCAGATACCTGTCTAAGACAGGTATCTGCACCCACTTCCAGGCATAGACTCCCACGGGAGTCTATGCCTCTTTCTGTCCCACTGCGCTGTCTGCTGGGACACACACGGGTCCTACAGACAGCAGGACCATTCGTATTGCGTTGCATGACTCGCGCATGCGCAGTAGGGAACCGGGACGTGAAGCCGCAAGGCTTCATTTCCTGATTCCCATACCAAAAATGGCGGCGGCAGCATCCGAGGACCGAGGGGCGGTTCGGCCTCGGGTGCCGACATCGCTGGACCCTGGGACAGGTAAGTGTCCTTATTTTAAAAGTCAGCAGCTGCAGTATTTGTAGCTGCTGACTTTAAAAAAAAAAAAATTTTGCCGGACTCCCTCTTTAAAGGTTGAGGCGCTAGTGATGTTCAATTAAACATATAAAATGAATTGTAAACATAAATATAAATAGTATAGCAAGCTAGAAAGCCCATATGTGATGAATCCCAACACCAAAATGTGATGTTCAAAAAATAAACTTTTAGTTCTTCACCACAAGTGCTCAATAGATTGGTGGCCACTCACCAGAAAATGATGACCCCTTTTTACAGGAAGGTCAAACAGCACTTCTGGAATACCAATTGATTCCACTGACAGCACAATTCCACTCCACTGGCCTCTCAAAGTGAAACTAGGATGGGAACAATGACTCCACAAGAGATGACTCCACAAGAGATGACTCCACAAGAGACATAGAGGAAGGTCTCATGTGTATGATGTCATAAGCCTAGGCTAATGACCAGACAAGAAACAGGAAGTGGGCTGTATAAGGTATTTACTGGCAGAAAAAAATGTTTTACTATCCAAAGTTAAAACAACAAGGGCAGAAGATTTAATAGATGGAAAGATGACTGAAGTTCCGCTTTAAGATGAAAAAAACTTTTAATACCTGTCCCCCACCCATCCCTTACTGGGTCCTCTCACCAATCCAACGCTGTCCTGGCTGCAGCAACGCTCTCCTCTCTTATTAATTTTACAGGAGACTCAGGCAGCAGTGGGAGTCATTGGCTCCTGCTGCTGCCAGTCAAATCCTGTGAGGAGGGAGCTGGGGGCATGGCCGAGCCACACTGCGTGTGTCTATGGATGCACACAGCCTGGGGGCAGGACTGCGCCCCTGCATAAGCGTCCCCCAAAGCATGCAGCCTGCTATGGGGGACCTGCAGAAAGAAGGAGTGGAGAGCGCTGACGGGGGACTCCAGACGAGGAGGTAAGGGGCCATTCTGTTCAATATTGTTGCATAGAGCAGGTAAGTACCGTATATACTCGAGTATAAGCCGAGTTTTTCAGCACGTTTTTTTGTGCTGAAAGTGCCCCCCTTGGCTTATACTCGAGTCAAGCACTTTTCTGCAGCAGAGAATGACATTTTCCGAACCAACTTTAGGGTCCCAAAGTCGGTTCGGAAAATGTCATTCTCTGCTGCAGAAAATGCTTGACATTTTCCGAACCGACTTTGGGGCCCTGTATCTCGGGGCCACCTGGTGCTAGGAACCCCATCTTTGTATATGTTGTAGTGCCACTGGGTCTGCACACCAAATTTGGGGTTCCTAGCACCAAGTGGCCCCGAGATACGGGGCCCCAAATTCGGTCAACTGTGTCCATCTGCAGCAATATCATTTTGAGACCCTTTTGGTCCAGAGACCCCAAATTCTGCAGCTAGAGGGCATCTAGGAACCCTTAACTACCGAGTTTGAAGTTCGGGGGACCTATGGCTGCAAATGGGCACAGTGAGGCTGCAAATGGGCACAGTGAGGCTGCAAATGGCATTGTTGACCCTCTTTTCCACTTACAGTAGCTGCGCATTTCTCACCCTAGGCTTATACTCGAGTCAATAAATTGTCCCAGTTTTTTGTGGTAAAATTAGGTGCCTTGGCTTATATTCTGGTCGGCTTATACTCGAGTATATACGGTATAACAACTTTTTTTATTTTAGAAGAAAAAAAAATTGCAGAAAATTTTTTAAATAAATGTAAAATCACTTTAAAATTTCATATAAAAGTATTTTCTACAGACCTTAGCAAAGTTCCTCTCTTTGCTGAAGAACATCATTATATTAATAGATGACTGAAGGCTTTTATTTGTTCCCGGGGATTGCTCTTTAATAGACAGTTGGCTGGACTCAGGACTGGGTGTATGACCAGTAGCATTGCAGAGGGTTGTAAAGGCTTCATTGACATGCACAGGGGCAGTTTCCTAACTGTGACACCAATAATTAAGACAATGAGACACATCAAAGTCCTGTAATAATATACCGGGAGCTATGTGTGCCTTTTTACTTAATTAAAGTTGTCAGATTAGAGCGTGCTGATTGTGCTGTTTGTTGGGGGGGGGGGCTGCTTTGCTCTCCGAGTCGTAGAATTCACGATGATGTTTTCACTTCCTAAAAGATTTTCTTGGACTCATCGTCTGATTTTGAAGCCTAGTTCCAGGAATTAAAAAAAAAAAAAAAAACGTACCCTTGTCACGAGATCCCCTCTACCCCAATGCAAGGGTAAGACCGTTTTCACGCTTGGGTGCTTTTCAAGTGTTTTAGTGCCTATCATGCCCCCCCTGTGTGAAAGATTGAGTGCTTTGCAGGCGCACCGAAAAAAAGTCCTGCAAGCCGCATCTTTGGGGCGGTGCAGGAGCAGTGTATACAGCGCTCCCAAAACGCCCTGCCTAATGAAAAGAATGGGCAGCGCTGCCGAAGCACCTGCAAAGCACTTCGGCAGCACCGCAATACGGGCGCTTTTTACTAGGGCTGTGGAAATGAAAGATTAATTCCTCGATTAATCTATTTATTTTTTTGATCGGTACTCACCTCTCCATCGGCTTCCGCGTCTTCAGGGAGTTCCGTCGACGTCACGGACATCGACGTCACCGGACTCCTCCCCCTTCCCCAAGTGTCTCCGTCTGCTAACGAAGGGAAGGGGGGGAGGAGTCCAGTGATGTTGAAGTTCTGATTGAACGTAACGTGTACGGGGGAGGAGCTACACATGACGTCACCCGCTGCTGCCCTACGGAGCTAACACGATTGTCGGCTTTACATGCTGTGTTTTTATCATCATTATGTGAGTAGTTTGTGTTTCAACACAAAAATGAAATCTTATATTTAAGCGGTGAGCACTTAGATCTTTTCTTTCTACCCATGGCCTGGCGTCCTTGCTGAGATCTAATGAGACGTGAGAGAAGTTTATAGTCCGTGTTAACCCTTTTGATACCCACTTGCATGACCACCTGTTTGCACAGGGGTCCATGCCATAAGGTGAGAGTGATTAGTTAGACCGGAGGTGGAGGGATTGTCACGCTACTGTGGGAAAAAAATTACTTACGTCAGTGCTACAGTTTGAATTTAAAAACGTATTTGTGTGAACTGTGAAGTTAAGTCATGGATTGTGGAAACTAACTTTATATAGTGTATACCACATTTACCACTGACTAATGCAGAGTTGTAATGCAAGGAGATCAGCTAAAAGTAGTTGGATCTGTATGTGCGTTATAATTAATCGAAATTAGTCATAAAAAAAATAGATTAATCGAACATGAAAATTTTAATCAGTAACAGCGCTACTTTTAACCCAATCTTTGGCCACTAGCGGGGGTTAAAAGCGCCCTGCTAGCGGCCGAAAAGTGGGGCTATAACAGCGGTAAAGCCCCGCTAATACTAGTGCCGCTTTACCGCTAGCGCCCGCATCGCCCCAGTGTGAAAGTACCCTTATATGCACCCACTTCAGCCCTGAAAGGTTTTCCCCCCTTCATGTACAAGGTAATTTTTTGTGATACGGCACTGCGCTGCGTTAACTGACAATTGTGCGGTCGTGCGGCGCTGTACCCAAATAAAATTCCTTTTTTTCCCACAAATAGTTATTTTGGGTGCTATTTGATCACATATGTGGTTTTTATTTTTTGCGCTATAAGCCAAAAAAGACTGACAATTTTGAAAACAAAAAAAAAATATTTTTTACTTTCTGCTATAAAAATTTCCTAATAAAAAAATGTATAAAATCAAATTTCGTCATCAATTTAGGCCAATGTGTATTCCGTACATGTTTTATAAGCGTATATTGATTGCATACCTCCCAACATTTTGAGATGGGAATGAGGGACACCTACTAGCAAAAGTATGAAGGCATAGGACACGCCCCCTGCCACGCCCCCTTAAAGGAGAATTACCTTAAAAAAAAGATTAGTTACATCCACAAGGGCTTTTTTTTTTACCACTTCTATTCCTTTATATTGGCTTTTAAAATCTACAAATGCAGCAAATTTGAATTTGGATGAAAGGTTTAATTCGAGCCATACATAGGACGAATTTCTAAAGAATTTTCTTTCGAAAATCTTATCTAAGAGTTTTCGTTCGTATTTCGCACCATTAGTGGGCTGCAGCAACAGCCGATTTTCGTGAGGCAATTCAATTTGAGTAATTGGACATGTTGGAAATTTTTGGAAAAATTAACTATTTTCTAATCAATGATTGAAGAATCGTGCGAGAAATGTAATCGAAAAAAAAAATGCGTATGTGCAAGAAAAGAAAATTCCCGGAAAGAAAAGAAGATTCCCAGCCACGAAAATTCTTTTCTGTAGCAACATGAGGTAAAATTGAAGGCTTGGTTGGCCGAATTTCGAAATCAATAGTGGCACCATCCGATCACAAAACGCACAAATTTTCTGATTTTCAAAAGAAAATTCTTTCGAAATTCGCCCCATGTATGGCCAGCCTTAGCACTAGGAAACACTTTTTGAAAAATACATAGTGCATTTTATATACAACTATATAGATCAAACCAAAAAGAGGGACAAATGAGGAGGAATAAGTGACAGAGGGACATTTCTCCAAATCAGAAACAGTCCCTCGAAATCAGGGACAGTTGGGACCTATGTGATTGGTTTGTACAAAAGGTCTAGCATCTACAAACTATGGGATATTTTTATGGAATTTTTTATTTACTTATATATTTTTTACTAATAATGGCGGCGATCAACGACTTATAGCAGAACTGCGACATTGCAGCAGTGAAATCGGACACTAAGTTCTTGTACTTCTTTAGCGCATCAGGCGTCCCGTGATACCGTTTGCGTGATTTTATCGTGATTTGTCGGGCGCCAAATGCTGCAAAATCACAATTTGGTGCCATTAAAAATAACGAGGACTGCAAGGGCGTCCCACAATTTGTGGCGTTTCCAAATCGCGGGCATGAAAACGGAACGCCATGGTGTGAATGGAGCCTGATTGTCTTCTCAAGCATTACATATATTGAACATTATGTAGGGGCCCTTTGGTGATGTCAGGGGCCGCATTTGAAACCCCCTTTAGCTCATAAATATACAACCACTGTTATAAGGTTACTCATGTATGGCTGTTTTTCTCTTGAAGGAACCTTCCCTTAGTTTTGCTCTGGAAGGAGGGTGAGCATTGTCTGCGAGGAGGCGATCGATCTGGGTTTGGAAGAAGGCAGATGGCAGATGTGTGCAAAAAAATCAATCAATCAGGGGGCATCAGCTTTATACAGACCGAAGTCTGACCTACGCAGTGACTTTTTTTCCTGTCACTCTAATCCCTAATCCACCGACAGTTACAATGAGATCTCCATAATTAAGATGCTATCATAGCGGAGGAGCAGAATTCACAATCTGGATCATCCTTGGCACTATATGGGTACAACATTGTAATATTTTCCTATCAGTGCTGCGCAGACAAATTAAACACATTCTCCGTATTCCTATATCCTGGGTATAAATAAGCTCAGCGGTTACTTCCAATTTGATCAGATCTAAGCCATTCATACATTTTTCAGTTTGTTCTTTTATTCTGATGGCGGAGCCCTTTTTATATTCCATAGAACCAACCTCTTTTTTTTTATAAAACCCCCGTCTGTAGGCATCTCCTGCATATCGCTCATTTATTACATATATAAGTATTAAAAGTTCTATTTCAGACAATGGTGAGTTAAAGAATTCCAGATATGGATATTTTACAGCTCACACGGACCCCTATCCATGCACCCGGCCCCTTATCTCCATGCAGGGCGCCGGACGTGTGCATGGCAATGTTTTTTATTTTCTTGAAGCACATGAATAAAGCCTGACGCTCTAATTGGCTTCAAAAAGGGTGCTAATGTCTTCCTGTTTCTTCTCCCGCCCAATCAGGAAGCGGGTCCTGAGACCTGATTGGCCGCGAGTCTTAAGTCCTGATTGGCCGGGAGGAGAAGCGCCCGCTGGGTATCGGGAGGAGACACAGGAGGGGAAGCCGCCAAAGCTGCGACCTGGATGGGGTAAGTGCGGCGCTGGCAGGGGGCCTGGCGGGCATCTGGCGAGCGAAACGGCGATCGATTGATTAATCAACGGGGGTGGGGGGTGGTTGCATACCTCCCAACTGTCCCTGATTTCGAGGGACTGTCCCTGATTTGGATCAAAGTCCCTCTGTCCCTCCTTCCTCCTCATTTGTCCCTCATTTTGGTCTGATTTAGTTGTATATAAAATGCACTATTAAGTGCGGCGCTGGCAGGGGGCCTGGCGGGCATCTGGCGAGCGAAACGGCGATCGATTGATTAGTGTTTCCCCCAGCGCTAAACCTTTCCTCCTCCTCCTCATTTTCCCTCATTTTGTCTGATCTGTATAGTTGTATATAAAAATGCACTATTTATCTATCAAGTGTTTTCCACTATAATAGGAAATTTCAGTCGTGGTAATTAAAAGCACTTGTGGGTTTAACCAATAATTTTTTTTTGTACAATTCTCCTTTAAGGGGGGCGTGGCAGGGGGTGGGTGTCCTATGCCTGCATACTTTTGCTACTGAGGCGTCCCTCATTCCAATTTTAGAAAGTTGGGAGGTATGTGGTTGGCTGGCTGGGTGGGGGCAGCAGGCCGCCCCCACCAAGAAAATTGAGCTTCAGCCTCCACTGTATTTTACACATAGTTACAGTATATACCACATGCCTCCCAAATTTTTCAGATGGGAATGAGGGACACCCATCAGCAAAAGTATGCAGGCATAGGACACACCCCTTGCCACGCCCACTTAAAGGGGAATTGTACAAAAA
Organism: Lithobates sylvaticus; assembly: GCA_028564925.1. Classification (NCBI taxonomy): domain Eukaryota; kingdom Metazoa; phylum Chordata; class Amphibia; order Anura; family Ranidae; genus Lithobates; species Lithobates sylvaticus. The sequence goes on from CM053032.1 coordinate 242,388,861, forward strand.
ACAAGATTGGTTAAACCCACAAGTGCTTTTTTTACCACTACTATTCCTTTATATTGGCTTTTGGAATTTACAAATGCAGCAATTTAGAAATCAGATGAAAGGTTTAGCACTGGGAAACCATTTTTGATAGATAAAAAGTGCATTTTATATACATCTATATAGATCAGACCAAAATGAGGGACAAATGAGGAGGAAAGAGGGACAGAGGGACATTTTTCCAAAATCAGGGACAGTCCCTCGAAATCAGGGACAGTTGGGAGCTATGATACCATACTCGGTCAATACCACTGGAAGCGTTCTCTGATTGGACGAGGTATAGCGGGTGACGTTATAGCCAGGGCCGAGACAAGGGGTGGGCAGAAGGGACGACTGCCCTGGGCGCAGTGGTTATTATAGGGTTGGGGCACCGCAAGTTCCTTCTGCTGTAAGGCTGACAGGAGTTGTGACAGCGGCATCACTACTTCTGTCAGCCCAGCGCTGGAAGAAGCAAGGAGAGAAAGGGTGAGCCGGGAGGAGACGCAGGCTGTGCTCTCTCTCCCCCTCCTCCTCATAAGCTTGCACATAATGAAGGGGGGCACGCAATTTGGCAACTCGGGTTTGGCGACAAATAAGAGCATCATAAGCACGACGCACATTTGCAACATGCTTCAAAAATGCACAGCGAAGTGCGATTGTGTGATTTGTTGCACGTTCGAACACATGCAGATGTGAACAGGGCCTGAAACAGGAAACCTGAGGCAGCAGTCCTGGCTCCAGTTTAAACAGGAACATAGGCCACAATTAAAAGATAGAGAAGCTGTAGACTTAGTAAGTAACTAAAGTGGCATTGAACCCAAAACCAAATATGTAATATATTGCAACTTACCAATCATTACATGTGGTGGTTGCATTAGTTTTCTTTTCTTTACTTTGTCTTTTTTCCCTGTGTTTTCACCTGGTGATCTGGCCAATAACACACCTCCTGTTTTAGTGAGACACAGCTCTGGAGGAAGGATCATGGGAGGCACAGCAGACAGCAGCATTATCAGTGTCGGGGGGGGGGGAAGCAGTGTTAAATGTATTGGCACTGTAAAAAATAAAAAACCCAGCAGTGATTAAATACCACCAAAAAGAAATCTCTATTTGTGTGAAGAAAATGATAAAAAATGTGTTTGTGTACAGTGTAGCATGACCGCGCAATTGTCATTTAAAGTGCAACAGCGATGAAAGCTGAAAAATGGCCTGGGCAGGAGGGGGTGAAAGTGCCCGGTAGGCAAGTGGTTAAACAACTGAGGGTTTAACTAGTTGCCGACCAGCCGTGGCGGGTCGGCTCCTTCCCACGAATCGCTGTAGCTGTACATCGGCCCTTTAAACAGCTATAGCAGCGCGCCAGGGGAGCCGATGCGCGTGACTGGCGGCCGCGATGTCCGCCAGCCACCCGCGATCGCTTCACAGAGAGCCAAAACGGGGATCTGTCAATGTAAACTAACAGATCCCAGATCTGACAGGGAAGTGGAGAGAGATCTGCTGTTCCTAGTAATCAGGAACAATGATCTCTCTCCTCCTCCAGTCAGTCCCCTCCCCCCACAGTTAGAAACACCTCCCTAGGGAACGCACTTAACCCCTCGATCACCACTAGTGTTAACCCCTTCCCTGTCAGTGTTATTTTTATAGCACTGATCGCTGTACAAATGGTAATGGTCCCAAAAAAAGTGTCAAAAGTGTCCGATCTGTCCGCCGCAATGTCGCAGTCCTGCTAAAATTCGCAGCGCACCGCCGTTACTAGTAAAAATTCCATAAATCTATTCCCTATTTTGTAGACGCTATAACTTTTGCACAAACCAATCAATATACGCTTATTGCTATTTTTATTACCAAAAATATGTAGAAGAATACATATCAGCCTAAACTGATAAAGAAATTCATTTTTTGGGGGAATATTTATTATAGCAAAAAAAATAAAAAATTATTTTTTTCAAAATTGTTGGTCTTTTTTTTGCTTATAGCGAAAAAAAAAAAAACCGCAGAGGTGATCAAATACCAACAAAAGAAAGTTCTATTTGTGGGAACAAAAGGACGTCAATTTTGTTCGGGTACAGTGTCGCACGACCGAGCAATTGTCAGTTAAAGCGACGCAGTGCCGTATCGCAAAAAATGGCTTGGTCATTAAGGGTCCTTAAGTGGTTAATATCACTTTATGGTAAACACCATAATACATAACTGATAATAGTGAAATAATAAAATAAATAAGATAACTGAAATAAAAAAAATACAAAAAAATTTAAAATAAATAAATAAAATTAATTATTTAAAACAAAAAAAACTGATAATAAAATTATTGAAAATACGGTATACTTTGTCTTTAAATGCAAAATCGTCATGTTCATCTGGAGTGCCCCTTTATATTCCCCTTTCTCCTCGGAGTTGCGGCGCGGAGTTATCCTTGTGCCCCATAACTACATATTATACGGCTCTCTCTGTTTTTTTTTTTTTGTTAACAAGACAGCGTATGATTTTATGCAGCATTGCTGACCCGCTATGTTATTGACAATAACGCAATATCAGTTACATCAGCCTCGGAATCGGTACAAGAGGATTATAAAATGATAAAGTATACACATCATATATATTTGACCATCTTCTCCCAGGCTGTGAATTTATTTCCGACAAAGCGAGATTTGTATGACAGATCCCCTATTGTCTGACATGGAGCTCCAGTTACGCCTCTGTAACAATGCCACTCTTCACAGCCATACCAGTACAAATCTATTTGCTCAGCAAAAAGGCTCGGCTACTGATGGAAAATTGGACACCGCGGATGAATATACGAAGGGCGCAAATATTATATAACAAAATATGAGAAGCCGCGCTAGAAATAGTCCCAATTATTATAAGAGGAACCTTGATTGAATATCATCACAATGTGTTTCCACATTAGTGGTAAGATAAATCCTTTTCCCAATGGCACCACTGTGATTCACATCAAAAAAAGTGCACCGTCACTTTAAGAAAGACTCGCTTACCAGATAGCAAGAAAAATAGGCAATATGGTTATAGACCAGCCAAGGCCTTTGCTTACACGGATGATCTTAGGAATGAATATCACAAGCAACCGAGGCTAAAGGGTCAATGACAGCGGCCCTTTACCACGCGATCGCTCTGTCCAATGACGGAGCGATCGCTTATTAACAAACCGGCGCATGTCCGGTTCAGAGGAGGGAGACTGCAGCTGCACTCACCCCTGCCTCATTCGTGCCCATCTGTGCCTCATTCTAGCCCATCAGTGCCTCATTCTAGCCCATCTGTGCCTCATTCATGCCTGTATGTACCTCATTCATGCTCCTCTGTGCCTCATTCTAGCTCATCTGTACCTAATTCATGCCTTATCTGTGCCTCATACATGCCTCATCTGTGCCTTTTCATGCCCATCTGTGCCTCGTTCATGCCCATTTGTGCCTCATTCATGCCTCATCTGTGCCTTTTCATGCCCATCTGTGCCTCATTCATGCCCATTTGTGCCTCGTTCATGCCTCATCTATGCCCATATGTGCCTCATTCTAACCCATCGGTGCCTCATTCATGCCTCATCAGTGCCTCATTCGTGCCCATATGTGCCTCATTCATGCCCATATGTGCCTCATTCATGCCCATATGTGCCTCATTCTAGCCCATCTGTTCCTCATTCATGCCTCATCAGTGCCTCATTCATGCCTATCTGTGCCTAATTTATGCCTTATCTGTGCCTCATTTATGCCCATCTGTGCCATATTTATGCCCATATGTGCCTCATTCATGCCTCATTCATGCCCATATGTGTCTCATTCATGCCCCACTGTGCCTCATTCATGCCCATCTGTGCCTCATTCAAGCCTCATCCATGCATCATTCATGCCCATCTGTGCCTCATCCATGCCCATGCATGCCCATCCATGCCACATCAAGTGCTCATCTGTGCCACATTAGTGCTCATCCATGCCACATCTGCCCTCATTCATGCCCATCTGTGCCTCATTCATGCCCATCTATGCCTCATCCATGCCACATCAAGTGCTCATCCGTGCCTCATCTGTGCTCATCTGTGCCAAATCTGGCCTCATCCGTGGTCATCCATACCACATCAGTGCTCATTTATGCCACATCAGTGCTCATTTATGACACATCAGTGCCATTACAGTGCTTATCAGTGCCCTACAGTGCCTCACAAAAGTGTAATAGGTAGTCAGGAAATTTGATTTGTAATTTTATGTCCCTAGAACATCTGATGGTGCTTCCTGCATGTTGGGCCTCTGTATGTGGCTAGGCTGTGTAAAAGTCTCACACATGTGGTATCGTCATACTCAGGACGAGTAGCAGAATGTATTTTGGGGTGTAGTTGCAAGTATGCCTATACAGTGTGTGCGAAATAACCTGGTAATATGAAAATGTTGTGAAAAATAAATAAATAAATCTTCATATTGCAAAGAATTGTGGGGAAAAACATACAACTTCAAAAAACTCACCATGCCTCTTACTAAATACCTCGGAATGTCTATTTTCCAAAAAGGGGTCATTTGGGGAGTATTTGTACTTTCCTGGCTTGTTTCATACAGGCTTGTCCGTTATACAGACTCCGCTGATCCCCGCTGAGCAGTCGGGTGACAGGTCCGTCATACTCTCCTCTATGGGAGATCAGATGACAACAGACCGGCTGTCCGTTTTTATCCGATTCGATCCTCCAGACAAACGAAAAATAGGATCACCATCCATCTGGTTTTGGCGGAGAGGATCGGATCAGATAGCATCTGGTGTCAGCAGACATATCACCGCTGACATCCGCTGCTCCATAGAGGTCGTGCTAAAAGCCTCATACACACGATCAGATTGTTGGCAGGGGATTGTCTGTTGACAGACTGTTGACTTAAAATCTGACCGTTAGTACGCTCCTTCTGACAATTGTTGTCCAACTTTCTGCCAACAAATGTTGGATGACATGCTAGTAAATTTTCGGCGGTCAACGGTCTGTTGTCAGATTTTCGTATGGTCAGTACACAAGTCCGTCACACAAAAGTTGAAAGTACAAACACACATGCTCGGAATCAATGCTCACCAGACACGAAATTAGCAGAAAGGTTGGCGCTCAAGAGCTGAAATTCCTCATAGTAAGTCACTACGTTTGTGATTATTGGCCGACAATTGTGTGCCATTAGTATGCAAGACAAGTTCCTGACACACGCCCCTTGGACACAAATCAGACGCTCGGTTGGCCAATGATCCGATCGTGTGTACGAGGCTTAAGTGTCTCAAGAAATGAGATAGGTCGTCAGTACATCAGGTGTGATAAATTTTCAATGATTGGCACCATAGCTTGTAGACTCTATAACTTTCACAAAGACCAAATAATTTACACTGATTTAAGTTATTTTACCAAAGATATTTAGCAGTATAACTTCTGGCCAAAATGTATGAAGAAAAATTACTAATTTGCAAAATGTAATAACCAGGGCTTTTTTGCTCATAAAAAGGGTGCAGGAACTCAACCATGGCCCCCCAAAACCCCCCTTCCCCCACCTATGCACACACCCTCCAAACCGCATCAAATATTGGGTGTGGTCAAATTTAATTACCAGTGGGAGGGTCTTAAAGGGGCATTAAATACCAGGAGTGCATAGTACAGTACATATTAAGTACAGAGTGCAGAGTTTGGGGTGGGGGGTGCTACATACATATGGCAGAGTTCAGGGGGCCAATGCATACAGAATGCAGAATTCAGGGGTGCGCTACACACAGAGTATGGAGTTCAGCCTTCTTCCACTGCTGACTACCTCTGCATCCCCCATCCACATCTCACTTTCACCCCTCTTCTTCTCTAGTACCCCCTCACACAATGTAGGTGGCTCCACCTCTCACAATTGCAGGGAGATCATCCAGTGAGGGTGTCAGCATCCACACTGCACCCCGGGCACCTGCATCTCCCTTGCCCCCATCTTGCACTCAGTGGGAGCTGCTCAGGAGATCAGATCTGTGGGACCTGTTGGGAGACAAGCTGTCACTTGTAAACACAGATGCTGGACTTCTGTGTTTACAAGTGATAGTGGGGAGCAGGGAGCAGGGCGTTTGAGCCAGAGGTGGTGGAACTGAGTTCCACCAAGTTCCAGCTGAAAAAAAGCCCTGGTTCTAACTGAAACAAAGAAAAATGCATTTTTTTTTCAATATTTTTGGTCTTTTTTCATTTATAGTGCAAAAAAATAAAAACCACAGTGGTGATTAAATAGTACCAAAAGAAAGCTCTATTTTTGTGAAAAAAAGGACAAAGATTTCATATGGGTACAGTGTTGCATGAATGAGTAATTGTCATTCAAAACGTGGGAGTGCTGAAAGCTGAAAATTGGTCTGGTTAGAAAGGGGGTATAAGTGCCCAGTGGGCAAGTGGTTAAACCAGCCACTGACAGATGTGGTGCTTTGATATCAGCCAGGTTTAAAAACTGCATAAATCTTGCACAGTGCATTATACATCAGCCCCGGTGAAGGAGACATGTTTTGCCCCCCAATTGTGTTGGTTCTGTAATAAAAGCTTTTATCCTATTTTGGAATAAATTTGTGTCTGGATGATTAGTTCCAGTAGGGGGCTTCAATCTTAGACTTTCTGTTACAGGTAGGGTTTGGTTGAAAATTTTTGAAGGCCGTTGGGGTTATTTTTAGCATTTTAGCAAACTTTATTTCAGTATTCTATTCCTCTATTATAAAAGTGTTGCAAACACTCTAACAAAATTTTTTTTAATGAAATGTTTAGCAGAGAGGGCATGGTTGATGCAAAGATTATGATTGGGTGCAAAAAAACAGCAACGCATCTTTTTTTTTTTCAACCAGTAACAACAAAGGGCAAAAGACACTCATCGTGTTTCTGGGGGGCCTCACAATCCCGCATCCTCCGATTTGAAGGAAATGGTAGAATAGAAAATGGACTCAAAAAGTACTACTAAAGTTGGCCATAGGTGGTTCGCAACTTGCCCGGTTCAGCTGAGATTCAAAGCATCTATGGGCAGGCTGATTGTACCCAAGACAATCCATCGGCTTGTTGGATTTTCACATGCAATTACTGCCAGCGGCTATAGCCATTAGCAATAATCACATGTTTTCCTGGCAGGGACCCTCCCTCCCCCTGCTGGAAGAACACAATCGCTCTGTGGGAGGGATTCCCCAATCAACACTGACTGTATTGATGAGGGAATCGAGTGATTGTGGCCTAAGGTTCGAATCTCAGCCAGTTCTACAGGAACCGGTCGAGATTTGAACAGTTAATGGGCAGGCTGAATGTACCAAGTCGATTGATCGATCAACTTAGGTACAACAAGCCCGCTGGATTCTCTTGTGATTATCGCTAGCAGCTGCTATAGCCTCTAGTGATAAACATTGGAACAACACTCCTAAGGCCACATCCTTATGGGATTAGATTTAGAGAAAAAATTAAGAGCTGAACGGCTCTAAATCAGACTTTACAGGCAAAATGGACAAAGGTATAATAAAGTTATATTTTAAAAGCATAACAGACAAGTCAAGTAATAAAGAGCCTCTAGTGATAATAACTGTCTTCGCGGTGACAACTTCCCCTGCCCACCTGCCCTCACCACCGGGAGAAGCCAATGGACAATGGCCTGGCAGGATGGATTCCTGCATCAACACTGTCTGTGTTGATGGGGGAATCAAGCAAATTTCTTTCCTGCAATCCATGGTTGCAGGAAAGATTTTTGCTCTGTGTATGGCCAGTCTAAGCAAATTGATCTGCAGGTAGAGGAAGTTATAAGTGTGGGTATTCACAGTAGAAGTGGCAACTGAACTCCCTGACTTTGGATTCCTCAGTGGCGGCCCGTGCATTAAGGAGCTCATGGGCGCCTCCCCCTCTCTCCTGCCACCCCCTCTATCACCAATAGATAGATTCATGCATTGCATGAATCTATTTATGGCCGCTGCTGCCCCCTCCCTATTCAGGCGGCCAGACCCTTGTTGGGTGGGGGGGTTGAAGCACCCGATAAGAGCCATAGAAAAAAGGCGCCGTGGGTCACTCAGCTGTGTTAGAAAAGCAAATGACTATTCGCTTTCCTAACACTAAACTGCCTCTCCGCCAATCAGGTGCTCGGGTCTGTTACCTATCACCTGATTGGCTGAAACGACAGGCGCCGCTATTGGACACCTATCAGGAGGAGAGGACTGGAGATGAGGACAACAGGAGACGCATGGAGGACCCCGCTTGTCGCTGTCACCCGCTGCCCCACCAAGACAGGGTAAGTGCCGGGCAGATGACGAGGTGGCGGGGGTCACACTGGGGGCATTTAAGGGCACACTGGCAGCATTTGATGGGCACACTGGCAGCATTTGATGGGCACACTGGCAGCATATGATGGGAACACTAGCAGCATTTGATGGGCACACTGGCAGCGTTTGATGGGCACAGTGGCAGCGTTTGGCAAGGTGGCTGCGTTTGATGGGCACAGTGGCAGCATTTGATAAGCACCGTCGCAGAATTTGGCACAGTGGCTGCGTTTGATCGGCACAGTGGCAGCATTTGATGGCACAGTGGCAGTGTTTGATGGGCACAGTGGCAGCATTTAATGGGCACAGTGGCAGCGTTTGGCACAGTGTTTGAAATTGATGGCACAGTGGCAGCATTTGAGAGCCCAGTGGCAGCGTTTGGGAACAGTGGCAGCATTTGAGGTGCACAGTGGCAGCGTTTGGCACAGTGGCAGTGCCTGATGGCACAGTGGCAGCATTTGGGCACAGTAGCAGCATTTGAGGGCACAGTAGCAGCATTTGAGGGCACAGTAGCAGCGCTTGATGGCACAGTGGCAGCATTTGAGAGCACAGTGGCAGCGTTTGGGAACAGTGGCAGCATTTGAGTGCACAGTGGCAGCGTTTGGGAACAGTGGCAGCATTTGAGTGCACAGTGGCAGCGTTTGGCACAGTGGCAGCGCCTGATGGCACAGTGACAGCATTTGGGCACAGTAGCAGCATTTGAGGGCACAGTAGCAGAGTTTGATGTCACAGTGGCAGCATTTGATGGCACAGTCTCTGCAATTGATGATTTTATTTCAAAAAATGTTTGCGCCCTCCCCCAAAAAATTTGGAGCACCAGCTGCCACTGGGACTCCTATGGATTTTTCATTGGGCACTCTCCTTGATCTATTACATCCTAATGGTTCAGACAGGGGAGAAGAAGTCTGAATTGGGTCTCCAAGGAATTTTCTCAATTTGACAGCTTCTAATTCAGTGATAACTTCAGTAAAAAGCTGCTATAGAGCTGACAGAACTTTTGAGTTAAAATCTCCAGAAAAGGTGAGCGGGTATACCATGATTTATTTAAAATGCCAGTTGTGATTCTAAGTATGTGTGTTCGAGCCCAAAAGGTGCAATTACTCCTTAAATTGCGGCCAGTTCATCAATCACATTGCAGTTGTCGGGGTAAAGTGTCGCTGGGGACATTAAAGTCATGGCAAGCTCCTGAATCTTCCCGTTATTCCGGTTATAAAAGCGCAATGAATACAAATTCTCTATGCAGATGTCATTCTCTTTGCAAACCAAACAACATTTTCCTATTATAATTTGGACAAATAAGCCAGTAAAAAAGGTCCTTCTGCATAAAAGTGCGAGGCGATATAGCGGCATAAAATGTCAGTCTCGTAAATACTTTTTTTTTCCGTAAAATGGAATGGTTTAAACCGAAGCTGGAGATGGGTTTTTTACGGGACAATGTTGCCAGGCTTGAAGGAAATTTGTGTCAAAGAAGCCTTTAGGATAATTACCAAAATACTTGAACTTGACGCAGATGTGATAAGCCCTCAATGCTGAAATAAGATTTTTAATCAGGGAACAAGGGCATGCATTTCGACGCGGCAATAAGTATTTCAAGTACGAGCGCTGTAGCGGCAAAATTATTACTTTGCTAGACGCTTTGTTTAATGGGAGCATTTACAAAACTGATTTAGGAGTGGGATTTCTTTTGTGTTTCTGAATAATAACTGTCTTCCCAAACTTTGTTTTCAGTTGTTAAAGTGCAGGGCTTTTTTTCTGTGGGAACGTGGGGGAAGGCCGTTTCGGCACCTTCAGCATTGAATGTATGTAATGGCAAGTCGTGCTATGGTGTGCTGGAGGGTCTATTGATGCTGGCTGCTGGGGAATCTAGTGTTGCTGGAGGGGATCTATTTTTGCGAAGGAAGGGGGTCTATTGTTGCTGGGGAGATCTTCTGTTGCTCGTGGGGGATCTATTGTTGGTGGAGTGGGTCTTATGTTGCTAGGGGGTCATTCGTTACTGGGAAGGGGGTGTACTTTTGCAGGGGGAGACAAACTCACCCAAGCTATACTGCTATATAGTTACATAGTTACATAGTAGGTGAGGTTTAAAAAAGACAAGTCCATCAAGTCCAACCTATGTGTGTGATTATATGTCAGTATTACATTGTATATCCCTGTATATTGCGGTCATTCAGGTGCTTATCTAATAGTTTCTTGAAACTATCAATGCTCCCCGCTGAGACCACCGCCTGTGGAAGGGAATTCCACATCCTTGCCGCTCTTACAGTAAAGAACCCTCTACGTGGTTTATGGTTAAACCTCTTTTCTTTTAATTTTAATGAGTGGCCACGTGTCTTATTAAACCTTTTGCAAAAAAGTTTTCTCCCTATTGTGGGGTCACCAGTACGGTATTTGTAAATTTAAATCATATCGCCTCTCAAGCGTCTCTTCTCCAAAGAGAATAAGTTCAGTGCTTGCAACCTTTCCTCATAACTAATATCCTCCAGACCCTTTATTAGCTTTGTTGCCCTTCTTTGTACTCCATTTCCAGTACATCCTTCCTGAGTACTGGTGCCCAGAACCAGACAGCATACTCCAGGTGCAGCCGGACCAGAGTCTTGTAGAGCGGAAGAATTATCGTTTTATCGCTGTTAGTATAGTTGGTGTGTAGAGTAGTCGGTGCTCTGGCTAATTAAGCTCACAAAAGATCCATAGAAAGTACAGGCCGGCAACTCGACAGCTTCTCCATAGAAAATATTTATTTAAGCATTACAGTAATAACATCATCCAAAATACTGACGCGTTTCGGCCTTAGACCTTTGATGGCGGCCTAAGGCCGAAACGCGTCAGTTTTTGGATGATGTTATTGCTGTAATGCTTACATAAATATTTTCTATGGAGAAGCTGTCGAGTTGCCGGCCTGTACTTTCTATGGTACTTTTGCAGGGGGGTCTATTTTTGCTGGGGAGGTCTATTGTTGCTGGGGGAAGATCTATTGTTGCTGGGGGAAGATCTATTGTTGCTGGGGGTGGGACTTACAATATATTGTCAAAAGTATTGGGACTCCTTCCTTTACACACACATGAACTTTAATGGCATCCCAGTCTTAGTCCATAGAGTTCAATATTGAGTTGGCTCACCCTTTGCAGCTATAAAAGCTTCAACACAGCTTTATATACACAGAATATAACTGGATACTAACATTTATAGGTAAAGTTGATCGAGGGAAAATACGATTGCCTCTCGGGGATCGGAAAGGAATTTTTTCCCCTGCTGTAGTAAATTGGATCATGCTTTGCTGAGGTTTTTTGCCTTCCTCTGGATCAATTTTTTTTTTGGTTGAATTAGATGGACTTTTTTCAACTTTTCAACAGTTGGGAGCATGAAATTGTCCAAAATGTCTTGGTATGCTGATGCCATAAGAGTTCCCTTCACTGGAACGAAAGTGCCAAGCCCAACCCCTGAAAAAAACAACCCCACACCACAATCCCCCCCTTGCTTTGTGCACTTGGACCAGTGCACAAAGAAAGTTCCATAAAGACCTGGATCAGCGAGTTTGGGGTGGAGGAACTTGACTGGCCTACACAGACCTGACATCAACCCGATAGAACACCTTTGGGATGATTTAGTGTGGAGCCCTGTTAAAGTGTATATAAGAATAAACACCAAATACATTGCAGCTTAGATGTGGTGGCTGCATTGGTTTTCCTTTTTTGGGGATTTATTTCCTTTATTTTCACCTGGTGATCCTGTCAGTAACACCCTTCCTATCCTAGGATGGAAACGTTCATGTACTCTACAAGATTTATGGAGAAGCAGGGTTGTCACCCTAATGAGAGGACTACAAAACACCCCCTCTCCTCTTCCCCTTAAACCAGGACTTAAAGTGGAACTTCACCCAAAAGGGTAAGTTTTGCTTTTCCGCCTCCTCTCCCCTTCTCTAACACCTTTGGACACATTTTTTTTCTGAGGGGAGCGGGTACCTAGTTTGACAGGTACCCACTCTCCCCTAGCCGCTCCGAGCGGAAGTTAGCCACACCCTCTCTTGCCCCGCAGCTTTTTAAGACATGCCATGGGTCCCAGAAAACCGTGGGACCATTCACAAAGCACAGCGCAGATTGTACATGTGCAGTAGAAAGCCGGCTGTGAAGCTGCTAGGACTCACAGCCGACTTCTCATAGTAAAGATGTTGGTGCCGGGACCTGGAGACTGATGAAGGACTGATTAGGGTGAGGACAGCGCTGGATCCCTGGACAGGTAAGTGTCCTTTTAATAAAAGTCAGCAGCTACAGTACAGGCATACCCCACTTTTAAGTACACAATGGGGTTTATTTACTAAAGCTGGAAAGTGAAAAATCAGGCTCACTTCTTCATAGAAACCAAAGAGCTTCTAACCCCAGCTTGTTCAATTAAGCTTTTGGTAATAAAACCTGGAAGCTCATTGGTTTCTTTGTAGAAGTGAGCCTGATTTTGCACTTTCTAGCTTTAGTAAATAAACCACATTGTGTACTTAAAAGTGGGGTATACCAGTATTTGTAACTGCTGACTTTAAATTTTTTTGGGGCCACTGAAGATCCTTTTTAACTGTGTCTGAGCACCACAAACCGGTACTATTTAATTAATTTTTAATATTTAAAGTGAACTCCCCCAGCCATCCATCCATGTCTCCATGTTTTATTTGAAAAATCACTTTGAGACACACCCCCTAACCTTTCTAGCTGTGGCCATCTTGAGTAAGGGCAGATGATTCATGTAACATTTACTTCCTGGAATCTATCTTCCCTTAGTTCAGGCATGCAGGCAGGAGGGTGTGCTTAGCTGAGAAAGACCCTCCTTTCCTCCTCCAGCTGAAAGAACTAAAAATGCCCATGAAGACTCCTGGGTTGTATGACATCATTTTGGCCAAGGCCAGAAACAGGAAGCAACTGAAGAAGTGTTAAAAAAAATGAACATTTGAAAAAATAAATAAAATCATTTAAAACAAGTAACTATAATATACAGTGGTGTGAAAAAGTGTTTGCCCCCTTCCTCATTTCCTGTTCCTTTGCATCTTTGTCACACTTAAGTGTTTCGGAACATCAAACCAATTTAAACAATAGTCAAGGACAACACAAGTAAACACAAAATGCAATTTGTAAATGAAGGTGTTTATTATTAAAGGTGAAAAAAAATCCAAACCATCATGGCCCTGTGTGAAAAAGTGATTGCCCCCCTTGTTAAAACATACTATAACTGTGGTTGTCCACACCTGAGTTCAATTTCTCTAGCCACACTCAGGCCTGATTATTGCCACACCTGTTCACAATCAAGGCATCACTTAAATAGGAGCTGCTTGACAAAGTAAGGTCCACCAGAAGATCCTTAAAAGCTACACATCATGCCGAGACCCAAAGAAATTCAGGAACAATTGAGAAAGAAAGTAATTGAGATCTATCAGTCTGGAAAGGGTTATAAAGCCATTTCCAAAGCTTTGGGAATCCAGCGAACCACAGTGAGAGCCATTATCCACAAATGGCGAAGACATGGAACAGTGGTGAACCTTCCCAGGAGTGGCCGGCCGCCCAAAATTACCCCAAGAGTGCAGCGACGACTCATCCAAGAGGTCACAAAAGACCCCACAACAACGTCCAAGGAACTGCAGGCCTCACTTGCCTCAGTTAAGGTCAGCGTTCATGCCTCCACCATCAGGAAAAGACTGGGCAAAAATGGCCTGCATGGCAGAGTTCCAAGGAGAAAACCACTGCTGAGCAAAAAGAACATCAAAGCTCGTCTCAATTTCTCCACAACACATCTTGATGATCCCCAAGACTTTTGGGACAACATTCTGTGGACCGATGAGACAAAAGTGGAACTCTTTGGAAGGTGTGTGTCCAAGTATATCTGGCGTAGAAGGAACACTGCATTTCAGAAAGAGAACATTATACCAACAGTAAAATATGGTGGTGGTAGTGTGATGGTCTGGGGCTGTTTTGCTGCTTCAGGACCTGGAAGACTTGCCGTGATAAAAGGAACTATGAATTCTGCTGTCTACCAAGAGATCCTGAAGGAGAATGTCCGACCATCTGTTCGTGTACTCAAGCTGAAACGAACTTGGGTTCTGCAGCAGGACAATGATCCTAAACACACCAGCAAGTCCACCACCGAATGGCTGAAGAAAAACAAAATGAAGACTTTGGAGTGGCCTAGCCAAAGTCCTGACCTGAATCCTATTGAGATGTTGTGGTATGACCTTAAAAAGGCCGTTCATGCTCGAAAACCCTCTAATGTAACTGAATTAGGACAATTCTGCAAAGATGAGTGGGCCAAAATTCCTCCAGGACGCTGTAAAAGCCTCATTGCACGTTATCGCAAACGCTTGGTTGCAGTTGTTGCTGCTAAGGGTGGCCCAACCAGTTATTAGGTTTAGGGGGCAATCACTTTTTCACACAGGGCCATGATGGTTTGGATTTTTTTTCACCTTTAATAATAAACACCTTCATTTACAAATTGCATTTTGTGTTTACTTGTGTTGTCCTTGACTATTGTTTAAATTGGTTTGATGTTCCGAAACACTTAAGTGTGACAAACATGCAAAGGAACAGGAAATGAGGAAGGGGGCAAACACTTTTTCACACCACTGTACCTTCCAATCTATTTACTACAGCTAGCAGCATAAGGATTGCATATAGTTAATTCTGATTGAGAGAGTTTAGTAGTCCACAGGGATGAGATGATTGGAAGCGATGTAACTGATAAGTCAGCAAAGGAATACAGACAGCAACAAACATCTGACAGGGCTTCAACTCCGCCCCCCTCCCCTCAGCTCCCTGGCAGATGAGCGGATCTGTACATAGACAGTTTGCCCCCAGGGATACTCATCTGTCCATAATCGCAAGTAATCACACCATATTGATTATATATGGAGCCTCAGCCTGTCACTGATAATTGATTTGTACAAGCTGAGCTGCTGTAGCTGAACTGGCCGTACCCGCTGGGCAGTGTGTGCCCATGAACAGCCATGTGGATGACTTCTAAAATGGACCTGAACTCAAATATTTGTTATCATTTAGAGAACATCTAGAAATGTTAATTGTGTCTAAGCAGTACCCTGAAATATATATTGTTTATTGAATTCCTCTTGAAAATAGAAGTGCAATTCCTGTGCCTTGAGCCTTATAGCTGCATATCTGCAATGTGAGATCACCTAAGGCACTGCTGCCCCTGACTGCTGGTTTCAGAAGATTTTAACTGAGATTTGGTGATGCCATTTCTGTGCTGCTCACTGTCCTCCTTGCTGGAGAAGTCATCTATGACCTCACTCCTGCCTCTGATTTTTGGCTCCACGCTCAAGTCCTTCCTGTGTGTTCCTGTCGCAGTCTCCTGGGGAGCATTAGTGGACTCTGTCTTCTGTCCTAGAGTGCAACCAGAGTTACTCTTTAACCTTTACGGGTTCTTCTAGTTTTTCTGCTGTTCCTGACCAGATGTTCTACTTGATCTTCTGCATCTGCACCTCCAATCCAAGGTTCTGTTGCCAACATGTAGGCAGATGCAGTCTGTATTCTCCACTGATGCTCGACAGCAGCAACAATGCAGTTGGGGGAGGAAGTTGGGGGAACTTGGTTCCTTTATGATTTCCTCAGTTACAAGGGGGCCACTATCTGATTGCTGCATATCTGCAACGTGAGATCACCTAAGGCACTGCTGCCCCTGACTGCTGGTTTCAGAAGATTTGAACTGAGATTTGGTGATGCCATTTCTGTGCTGCTCACTGTTCTCCTTGCTGGAGAGGTAATTTATGACCTTCCTGTGTGTTCCTGTCGCAGGCTCCTGGGGAGCATTAGTGGACTCTGTCTTCTGTCCTAGAGTGCAGCCAGAGTTACTCTTTAACCTTTACGGGTTCTTCTAGCTTTTCTGCTGTTCCTGACCAGATGTTCTACTTGATCTTCTGCATCTGCACCTCCAGTCCAAGGTTTTGTTACCAACAGCACCTCGCCGTCCAAGGACCACGGCTATGGAACGCTCTACCAACCTACATCCACATGGAAGAAAACCATCAGGCCTTCAGGAAAAAACTCAAGACCTACCTCTTCTAAGAAGGGTGACAACAAAGCATCAATACAGCACCTTGAGGCGATTCAGTTTGCATTGTAGCGCTATACAAATCATTCATTCATTCAACATGTAGGCAGATGCAGTCTGTATTCTCCACTGATGTTCGACAGCAGCAACAATGCAGTTGGGGGAGGAAGTCGGGGGAACTTGGTTCCTCTATGATTTCCTCAGTTACAAGGGGGCACAACTTCTGATTGGATGTGGGCGCCTGTGCCATTTGGGTCAAACAGAGTCTATTTAAGACTTCAGCTCCTGGGCTTGGTGCACTTTATACGAGTGGATAGCATAGGGAAAGGCAGGCAGGAACAGAACTTAGAGACAGGGAAAGGTTCCTGAGAAATAGGGACAATGCAAGGACTACATCTACCTCTTCTAGGAGGCCTCCCCTTTGGGTGTGGACAGGCCAGGCTGCATTCTGCTCCTCGTTGGCATCTTCCATTCCTCAAAATGCTGTTCCATGCTGTGACAGTTGTAAGTGTAAGGTCAGGTGTGCTCTCCTGCTGGGCCTGTTTTGTACTTTCTGAACTTTTCTACAATATATTGTTATCTCTGCCTCCCACACAATGCTGCACCTAGCCCACAAACATCTACAGGCACTTGTGTTCATCCTTCCCCTTGGCGCTATCTATCTTACCTCCGGTAGTGTGTGGGCTTGAGATACAAGAAAGGCCCGCCTTGTCATTTCAGTCTTCTTCCAGGTACGTGACACCAGGTCTCAGTACCATGGTTCCATGCTCATGGACTACGTGGCTGAAAAGCCATCAATGCAAATGCGTGGGTAAATGCTGATGCAATTAAAGTGGTTGTATACCCGTTTTTGCAAGACAAGACATAGCCATAATTATGCATCACTTACCTTAGATCGGGGCCCCTGACGCCATCCTCGTCTCCCCCTCTAGCCGCAGCCATCTATCCACAGAAACCCCGGAAGGTTACTTCTGGGTATCGCCGCTCCGACCAATCACAGCTTCGCTACAGCTCTGTGATTGGCCAGACCAGCGAAGACGTCGCTCCGCCAAATTCGAATTTGTGAATGGGGATTAACCCTGTGAATGCACCGTTTTCTACGGCATACATGGGCTGTAGACAACGTTGTAAAACTTTTTGGCAAATATCTCCTAAACCATGTAGGTTTAGGAGATATTTCTTGTACCTACAGGTAAGCCTTAATCTAGGCTTACCTGTAGGTGCAAGTTGTAATGGAGGGTATACAACCGCTTTAAGTATCAGTGGTATGACCTCATAATCCATTCGTTAAATGGCAGGCTGTACACAGCACATGCGGCTCCCCTGGATCAGGAAGGAAAGCACCAGGAGATTTACGCTAGGAACATAAAGCGCCTGTTTTAGTCTGTATGCGTAAACCCTTTGTAATATTTATATTAAAGTAAATGTTTAAACTGCGGGACCCAATTTGATTTTGACCCTTCTGGAGAGAGCAAATCATTGACTCCCATCATCAAACTAACTACATATTCAACGTCCTGCAAATCCTCTATGCGTTCACCTTCTCCAACAGGGTACTATTTAACTTCCTCAAACGTGCGGGCTTAATGCGAATGAATAACTGGAATCTGCAGGTGAATATAGAGTCTTGAGGCGCCTACTCTAATTTTTCTTCAAATAAAAACAAATGCCTTTCCCGTAATATATTTGTAAAGCAGCCCACAAGGGAACAATCATGTAAAAAAAAAAAAAAAAAAATTCCCAAAGAAATAATTCTGATATTCATTATGGTGTAGCAGAACATTTTAATCATTGTACATCAGAGAATAACCTTTTGTACATCAATTTGAAACCCATAATCTTCCTATGAAAATACAGAAGGTAATTAGAAAGACTGAATATTAATTGTTCTACAACGCATTGATTTTTCTGAAAGGTCATCAGCTGGATTATTAAGACTTTTAAGATGTATTTGAAATATAAAACTTCCCTTTTTTTTTCCGGAACCTTGTACAATGAATCCAACAATAGTTCAGTATTGCGGCATGGACGAGATCATTGAAGTGTCCTTTAAAGCCTTTATTAATTCTCGTGTAGCCAAGCAACATGGTGAAAAAAAAATTATGTTAGCCGACTGTCGATCTGGTTTAGTTATGGCAAAAATATGTCCTGATTTTTCCTCTTCTCCTGAACCCAGATGGTGTCTGCAGGCAGCGGTGAAGGAACAGGGGGAGCAGAGGTACAAGGTCCTACGTGACCCACACCCCTGAGGGGGCTTTAGGCTTTCGAAATGTAACTTTGCCTATGAGTAAATTGTCAATGGAACACATATAAGGTTTACCTACCAAATAATTTGTATTTCTATCCATCCAGCCCTACGATTTAAACAGCTCTTCTGTATAGCACTGTCCTGTTTGGTGTGGGAGAAAAATGGTCACCTTGTGCAGCTCCTCACCTCCAAACCGCCAACACTTTTTGCTCTGTTTTTTGCTGGTCTACCTTTTGCAAAAAAAATACATCTATTTTGAATAATTCAAAAATGTCTGTTGAGTAGTTGAGCCAGCCTTGTTTCCATGTCCTGTGCAGAAAAACATAGGGACAGGCAGCAGGTGCTCTAGACTGATGAGTTGAAATTTTAAATATTTGGCTGTAGCAGGAGGTAGTTTGTTGGCGAAGGGCTGGAGAGCGGTACAAAAATGAGTGTCTGCAGGCAAATGCGAAGCATGGTGGAGGTTTTACAAGCTTGAGGTTGCATTTCTGCAGATGGAGTTGGAGATTTGGTCAGGATCAATGGTGTCCTCAATGGTGAGAAATAGAGGCAGATATTTATCAATCATGCCATACCACTGGGGAGGCATGTGATTGCCCCCACATTTATTCTCCAGCGGAACAGCAACCCCAAACATATAGCCAATGTCATTAAGAGCTATCTTCAGTGTAAAGAAGAACAAGGAGTCCTGGAAGTGATGGTTTGGCCCCCACAGAGCCCTCATCTCTACATCATGGAGTCTGCCTGGGATTACACGAGGAGTTAGAAGGATTTGAGGCAGCCTACATCAACAGAAGATCTGTGCTTAGTTCTCCAAGATGCTTGAAACAACCTACCTGCCGAGTTCCTTCAAAAACTGTGTACCTAAAATAATTGATGCTGTTTTGAAGGCAAAGGGTGGTCACCAAAGATTGATTTGATTTGGATTTCTCTTCTGCTCATTTACTTTTTAACAAAAAATAAAAATAAACTATTGACACTTCTATTTCTGAAAGCATTCTTAATTTATAGCAATGTTTAACCTGCCTAAAACTTTTGCACAGTACTATATAACTGCCATTCATCATCAATATCCAAACCGAGGATCAGGAATATCAAACAATTAAAGAAGATTTTTTAGACATAGCTACAATGGCCCAGCTGCCCCACTGTACTCTGGACAAAGAAGGTCAGCCACTCGGCATGGGTACCATTCAGAGAATGATTTGCATTTTCTGAATGAATGTAAAGCATTCTCTGTTTGGACAAGGCGGGGTGGTGATATCACGCTCTCCACCTTGTCCAATCAGAGAATGCTTTATATTCATTCAGAAAATGCAAAGCATTCTCTGAATGGTGCCCATGCCAAGCAGTGGACCTCCTGTGTTCAGTATGCAGCAGGGCAGCCACTCAACATGTTACCTGGAATCTAATGGAGATCATTTGTGGTGTCTACTTCAATGGTTTCCAGCTTCCAGGGGGATCATCAGGATATGGTATATGCATATTTATCAAAAATTCCACATCTGCAACAAATTAAAAAAATTGCACTGTTAAACAAAACCATCATGCCTTTGTATAAAAAATAAAAAATAAAAATATATGCTATAAAAGTTCACCAAAAATTGGTATTGGACCCTTTATGAAAAACCCCATGTATTGTTTTAGCATAAATAAAACTTGACTTAGGCTTGTGAGGGATGGGATTCAGTAATGACTGAGCGATTCATTGCTGATTACCACCAAAGTAGCTCTGTGAATACACCAAGTAAAAACAAGAGTATTTGCTAAGTGCTGACTGACAGATCAATCTGTCATTAGCTGAAATGGAAAGACTATAACAGGGATTTACTAAAGTTGCTAATTACCGTGAACATATGTGTTGGCGTATCTATGTTTAGTTGTCGTAAACATGAATGGGAAAAGGGAACTACCGGGGCAAAGGTGTTTGGTTGCTAGGCAACTCACGCTCTGACTTGGCGTTTGCATGGGAGGCACAAAGCTGCGTTAGGCCTCCTCAGTTTTACCTTGGCATTTCCTCCATAGATGAGGGGTCTGTGTGGCCACTGGGGTTTCCACTTTTTGGAAGGCATGGTAGATAAAGAGGCTTTAGAAATTTGCTATGTACAAGCATTTTTTTTCTGTGCTGGAGAATGCTACTACATGTAACAATTGACACCACCAAGCTTCTAATTCAGTTTCTTCTTATTGCTTGTCTCAACTATTGCAACTCTCTCCTTGTTGGCCTACCTCTACACACAAATTGTCCCCTTCACTCCTCCAAGGATCTCCTGCTCTCCAGCCCAACCTTTCTCAACCTTTTCAACACAGAGGAACCCTTGAAATAACTTTTCGGGTCTCAGGAAACCGTTGGTAGAAATTACTCTATCTACATCTCATGATACATTAGTGTGATGGTCAGTGGGAAGAATGCTTCTTACACTTGTGGTCATTGTGAAGAATTACCTCTTTACAGATAGCTAAAAAAATCAATGGTGTCAGTGGGAACTTATCTGAGAGGCAGAAATGACTCATTGTTCAAGGATCCCCTAGAAACCTCTGGAGGAACCTTTAGGATTTCCTCCTCCCTTGTTCACCTCCAAGACTCCCCTAAAGCCTCTCCCATCCTCTGGAATTCCATACTGCAACCCTTCCAGCTATCTCCTACTATGCCCAACTTTAGATGATTCCTGAAAATACATTCCCACAAGGAAGCCTCTCTGGCCTCCACCTAAAAGCTGTGCATTTTACCTTCTCGCCGCTCGCCAACAAGATGTCTACCCTCAAAGGAATCAGAGAAATTCCACCCCCATGATTGACCTGACGATGCCTATTTGGGTCCCAGAGGATCCTACTTATAAGGTGACTGAGTCTTACGGGACTGAGTCTTATGGATGCAACCCCACCACTTGTGTTACACATGGCCTAAAACAGATGCGGCATACTTTAGTTCTGATGTGCTATCCAAGTAAGGAAATACAGTACTTGCCAGTGGTTGACGTACTTGGTGAGAACATTTTCTGCTCTCTTCCATTTAGCTACTGCCCAAGCACAAACATTTACTCACTATCTACAGACAGTATAAATGGGACCCAGTATAAATGGGACATTTACACCCGAGCAATCAGAATTTTTACAGAAGGCACTTCAATTCTTGACATTAGAACGTTAAAATTATTCAATGGTGCCCCTTCAGGCCCCTTTCACACTTGTGCGACTTCAAAGTCGCAGATTTTACTGCGATTTTGCCACGATTCGCAACTGCGATTTTGCCGCGATTTTTGTGCGATTTCAAGGAATGCCTGTGTAAGTGGCATCAAAATCGGACCAAAGTAGTGCAGGGACTACTTTGAAATCAGAAAGATTTGAAGTCGTACTAATATGAATGGCTGTCATTGGAAATCATGGGGAACGACTTGTCATGATACTTTGCAGTCCCAAATAGTGGGACAAGTCGTATAAGTGTGAAAGGGGCCTTACACGCAAAAGTAGTGTTGCTTGAAGCTTGAAGCTCAACGCTCAAAAAAGTTATAATTTCCCTTGGTATTAATAAAGTTCTGAACCTGCATCTGCTTCTTTTGGAGCAGAGTTGCACGTTTGACCCCAATAGACTTTAATGGGGATGTCTGAAAAAAAAAAAACTCACTTTTTTGCCTAGCAACTAATTTTCTATTAACTAAAAATAAAAAAACAGACAACATAAATGCTGAAGCTTGCAAAAAATGCACAAAAACATCTGTATAAACACTACAAAAGCTCAGGAAAATGACTAAAACTACTCAACTCAAGTATCAATGGGGCCTAAGCCTCAGAGGGCCCTGTTGCAGCTGTACAGTCTGCACAAATGAAATATCTGTTCCTGCTACTTCCATATTAGTAAAGTGATGTCACAAGGAGAACGCCAAGGCAGCACAGACTTCTTGTTGGCGGGACGGCTGCCACTTTGCACTGGTAGGTGGTCCTTTAGATTAGGATTTAGCAGTATGAAGCAAATATTCTCCCAGTGGTTCAACAAATGGGGTCTGCTTCACCGAACCACCAGTGAAGTGGCTTTTCCATTATAGGCTCATCCCTAATGACAACACATCTGGTGTGAACGAGTCCAGTGTGTGTTTAAATAGCACCATTGTTAGAGATGACAGGGAGGTTTCATCAGGCAGAGCAGAAGAGTTGAAAAATGAGAGTGAAGGAGCTGCTGAGATTTGCCTACATGCTAAGCCTCCCCTTTATCTTAGCTTAGAGAATGGCAACATATAAACACATTATATGTGCGGTGAATTGTCTCCTCTGTGTACACTGTATGTTGCAAAACAAACACTTTCAGTTCATTTGCTGATAAGTTACACTGGCAGGATAACAATTAGACGGGGACGGGGACGGGGGGGGGGCAAACAAACGCCATGGATCTCGCCCGGCTGCTCTATCTCACCTGCGTTAAGCACTTGAACCTAGAAAATAATCCTTAAAAGATCCTTTCATTACCTGGTAAGCTTCCAATGCTCAGCAATTCCTTCTTATTCACTGGCTCTGAATGATGGCTCACAGGAGAGACCAGAGGTCTGGCCACCACAAAAGGGCCCCAGGATGTCTGAGGATTTGGAGAATCCGGGGAATTTAAAGTAACAAAGAAAGAGTACAGTCCAGGAGCATAGCTTTAAGGGTTTAGAACTTTAGATTCACTGGTCACTAGCAGAATTTTAAATTGATCTACCACACCTTTTTTTTTTTTTTTTAAACACTTTTGTTAATGGAAAACTGCCAAATTTTCTCCTCATTAGTTCCAAAATTACCGAACAGTCTTCAAATGTACTTTTGAACAGTTGGGAAGAAATAACAACAGACACCAGTTTAAAGTAGGGTTGCCACCTCATCCCTTTAAACCCGAACACATATTAATTACACAGCTTCTGAGGCTAATTTATTGCAGATAAGGAACTAAGTGAGTTTAAAAACCAACTTAATCAGCCACGGAACCTGTGTAATTAGTATGTGTTCGGGTTTAAAGGGATGAGGTGGCAACCCTAGTTTAAAGTCCAGTGATTACATTAAGGAGACCACACGACCACCATTCCTTAAGCTCTGATAGTTAATGGTTTCCTTCCTAACGGAACCTCTATGATACTAAAAAGTTCTTCTAGCAAACACCCTTCAGTTAAAACTTCCCCTAGGGTACCTGGTACCTAGGTCTGCAGAATCTCCTGGACTTCCACGTCATCTTAGTTATCAAGTCCATCCTGTTTCAAAGCCTGTCCCCTTTTAACAGGTCCCTGTCCCTAACTACTGTATCTGCTTGTCCTTACCAGATCAGTTCTTCTTCCTATCCATATTTGCCTACTCTGGGGCCCCTGTCTTTAGCATATCTGCATCCCAAAATAAAAGCCAAAATCTAACGGGAGCTCTGTATCAAAACTAGACACAGGCTCTCCCAAGATGGTGCCCAGAACCCAGAGCATGACCCCTTGACTGCTTTCTCTGCCACTGTTTTCATTTTCTGCCGACCTTCCACATCTGCTTCAGCTATTTATATATTAATCAGTTTTCATTGGAGGTAACCTTTGTTTAAGCTTATTTCAAATATATACTCAATGTGAGTTGCCCAAGTTTGTGACAGGTTTACTTTAAAGGGTGTAAACCCAAGAACAAAAATGGAATGTAATGCCATTTATCAATCTTTAGTAGTGGTGGCTGCATTGTTTTTCGTTATTCCTTTATTTTCACCTGATGGTCCTGCCGGAAATGCACTTCCTGTCTTAGCTTGGGTGTCTTGGGTGATAGCGCTCACTTGTAGGTGCGTTGAACTGTGCTTAGTTATAGTGAATCAGAGGCTGGCCCAGGTTTAGCAAAGGGTTAATTGTTACACGCCCAGTTCCAGGGCTTTTGGTCCCAGCCAGCCCACCTGTGCTTTAAAAAGGGGGGCGGATAAGGTCCATGGGTTTCACAAGGTCAAGTGGGTTTCAGAGTACCTGTAAGTGCAATTGTTTGACACTGCTAGAGACACCTGGGTTTTCGGAATACAGCCAACCATGGATAATGCCGTAATGGACTCTCACCTCACGGAAGTATGTCTGGACCACTACACTACTCTAGTTAGGCTTATGAGAAAGACATTGTTCATATTGAACTGTATGTCTCAACTTGTCCTGTAAAGTTACATTAACCATTATGAGCCTGGTCTGAAGTTATTCAAAGTGCTGCATGCGGGTCCTGGTGTATCTAAGGAACCAGAGTCTGCACAGCACAGAGGGGTATGAAGTAGTACCGCTACTAAAGGTTAACTCAGCACGACAAAAGGAGAGTTGCTATGGGTTACCAAGTGAAGGAACAAGCTGCATGCAACCAGTCATTAAGTATGGTATCTGGTAAGAGTGACAGGTCTTTCGGTAGCGAGGAGGTCGTTATCTGTCTCCCTTCCTAGCAGTCCGTATGCAATAGCAAGTGGATCTGAACCCGCATTATAGAGATATGGCCTGGTCACGAGATACGGGAAGGAAGGAGATAAGTGAGAGCATGCATGAGGTCCACGATAGGTGCTTGGTGCCTACTGGGAGCGAGGCAACTGAGATATGCTGGACTTGTGGAGGGGGAACAATCCCAGCATGTCCCTCCTAATGCAAAATCTACCATATGTAGTGACACGGGACAGCACTTTTCAGAGAAACTCTGTATTGTGATTGCTGCACACAGTGAAAGCTCATCTCGGGAAACTGCCTTTAAGGAGAAGTACAACCAAAGCTGGTTTGGCTGTAATTCTCCTATGGATAACAGAAGTGCAGTTCGTTTCACACTCCTGTGACCTGTTTTCAGCAGACAGCGGGCAGAAGTCCGGCCTCTGCTGACGTCACAGAAAGCCTGAGCCAGCCACTCCCGCCCCCTCCACAACTCAGCGCTCCAGTGAGCGAGGAGGGGGGCAGAGCCGAGAGCAGTGACTCACTGTCACCAGTTCTCTGCTCACAGAGCCCTGAGAACTGAGCGATCGATGGTGTTAGATCACTCGGTTCTCTGTGTCAGAGCCAGCGGGGGACAGATGCAGCATCCACCTACTGTAGGTAAGTAGGATACCGCTCCTACCCATTGAAATCAATGGGACACCGCGGTCACACAAAAGTTCTTCGGACTTTTGACTGTCAAGAACGCGGTGACGTACAACACTACGATGAGCCGAGAAAATTAAATTCATGTGTCGAATTGTTTCCGAGCATGCGTAGGAATTTTGTGCGTCGGAATTGCCACAGACGATTGGAATTTCCGATCAGAACTTTTTCTGACTGAAAATTTGAGAACCTGCTCTCAATCTTTTGCTGGCGGAAATTCGGCCAGCAAAAGTCTGATGGAGCAAACACACGGTCGCATTTTCTGACCAAAAGCTCTCATCTGTCTTTTGCTGGCCGAATTTCCGATCATGTGTACGCGGCATTACTCTCTCTTTGCCCTCTTTCCCACCCACGTTCACTCTAAATATCTTCATATTTAATGCACTTCCCATTGCTTGTTACATATTTGACTTATTTGCTGTAAAAATAAACCTTGAAAATGTAAAGTGTGAAATCTGAAAAAAAAAAACAAAAAGAAAAAAAACATGAGAACTAGCGGGTCGCTTAAGTGTTTGACAGGTGATTATGCTGACATTTTGAAAGACTCTATCCTACCGATTCCTGAGCAAAAGCAAGGTTATATACATGCAGAGAGACAAAAATACAAAACATAGACATTTACTGTAATGGGTGCAAGAATACTTTTAGAAGTAAGGAGGGAGTATTTTAAGGTAGGCTTGCATTCTTTGTGTTAATGTAGACAGATGGAACGCTGTGAAAATTGAATGTTTATTAAATTCACATTTCAAAAATTGTATCTAGTCATATTTTTAGCATATCCAGAAAAGCGTGTTTTTTTTTTTTTGCAGCTGCTGCATTGTTTTTAAATGAATTTTAGGGCCTCATGCACACAGGCATACTGATTTTTTTCAATGTAAAATGAAGGATCTTGCTGGAAGTGCCCAGCGTCTTTGGTTGCTAGGATACAGGCAGCTTCTGCTGCTTTGTGCCCTAGGTTGGCAGAATGCAGCTGGCTCTGCCACCTAGCATTCTAGATTGCTAGGAGGCAGGTGACTCTTGCTCCCTAGCATCCTTTATTGCTAGAACCCATGCAGCCATTACTGTCTAGCATTCTTGGTTGCTAGGTTGCAGGCTATCACCTGCCACCTGGCGCCTTTGATTACTATCATGCAGGTATCCATTACCACCTAATGTCCTTCATTGCTAGGATGCAGACAGCCTTTGCCACCTAGTGTTCTTAGCTGCTAGAAAGCAAGTGGCTCCTGCTACCTAACATCATAGGTTGCTAGGAAGCAGGTGGCTCCTGCTGCCTTTTGCTATACACAGGTGCTTTTGCCACATAGTGCCCTAGATTGCAAGAACACGGCTGGCTCTGCCGCCTAGCAGTCTAGGTTGCTAGGATGCAGGTGACTTCTGCTGCCAAGCATCCTTTATTGCTAGGACACAGGCAGCCATTGCCATGTAGCATCCTTGGTTGCTACAATGCCGGTGTCCCCTACCCTCTAGTGTTCTTGGTTGCTAGAATGCCAGTGTCCCCTACCCTCTAGTGATCTTGGTTGCTAGAATGCCGGTGTCCCCTACCCTCTAGTGTTCTTGGTTGCTAGAATGCCGGTGTCCCCTTCCCTCTAGTGTTCTTGGTTGCTAGAATGCTGTTGTCCCCTACCCTCTAGTGTTCTTGGTTGCTAGGTTGCAGGCAATCATTACCACCTAGCATCCTTGGTAGCTTTGATGTTGGTGGCTCCTGCCTCCTAGTATCACCACCTAGTATTACCACCTAATATACTTTGTTGCTAGGATGCAGGCATTGCCACCTAGTGTTCTTAGTTGCTAAAAAGCAAGTGGATTCTGCGACATATTTCTATACACAGTTGGCTTCTGCTGCCTAGTGGTTTAGGTTTCTATACACAGGTGGCTCCTAACACCTAGCATCCTAGTTTGCTAGGACACAGCTGGTTCCTGCCTCCTAGCATCTTTGGTTGCTAGGATGCAGGCGGCCATTGCCATCCAAAATCCCTGGTTTCTGGGATGCAGGCAGCCAATTAGGGCTGACAGGTAAACATCAAATGTGTAATTACTAGGCACTGCTGCCGGTTGCAATAGGCACTGTACGCTGATACACATGTAAATGTTAGCACAAGTAAAATAAATGTTAGTGGTAAAATAAAATAAACGCAAAATATGGCTACAGATTCACTCTGTTTCATTTTTTTTTTATGTTGCTGAACGCAGGGATCATTCTTCTGCCTAGCTCATCTGTGTGAATTGGCACAAACATTCCTGGGTGTGTGGTGCTGATTCCCTCTACTGCCCAAGCTTTCCCCCATGTTGCGCCCCACTGCTGCTGGCTTCCCTTCTTTCCTCACCTCACCCCCGGCTACTGCAGGGGATGTCTTAGGCTTTCACACTGAGACTGCAGGGGAGCCGTGTTTCAGGTGCTTTACAGGCGCTATTTTTAGCCCAAAAGCGCCGGAAAAACGCCTCAGTGTGAAAGGGGTCTTACTCTTGATGGTTAATTTATTCAGATAGTCCTAAAATGTCCCAGTCTTAGTCCGTAGGGTTCAATATTGAGTTGGCCCACCCTTTGCAGCAGTTGCGCTTCTGGAAGAATGGTCAAACATTCCCATAGACACCCTCCTAAACCTTGTGGACAGCCTTCCCAGAAGAGTTGAAGCTGTTATAGCTGCAAAGGGTGGGCCAACTCAATATTGAACCCTACAGACTTATGCCACGTACACACGATCAGACATTCCGACAACAAAATCCCATGTTTTTTTTCTGACGGATGTTGGCTCAAACTTGTCTTTCATACACACGGTCACGCAAAGTTGGTCAGAAATTCCGAACGTCAAGAACGTGGTGACGTACAACACGTACGACGAGCCGAGAAAGAAGTTCAATAGCCAGTGTGGCTCTTCTGCTTGATTCTGAGAATGCGTGGCCCTTTGTGCGTCAGAATTGTCTCCACACGATCGGAATTTACGCAAACGGATTTTGTTGTCGGAAAATTTGAGAACCAGATCTCAAATTTTGTGCGACGGAAATTCAGATGCAAACTGTCCGATGGAGCCTACACACGGTCAGAATTTCCAACAACAAGCTCCGATCGCACATTTGCCATCAGAAAGTTAGGTTAATTGGCTTCTGTCCAAAATTGGCCCTAGTATATGAATGGGGACCTTGAATGGGAATGTACAGGGATAGGGACAGTTGTAGACACTCACTCAGGTTGAGCTGGATGGACTGGTGTCTTTATTCAACCTTACTAACTATGAAACTATGAAACTATGAAAGTCTGACCTCGTGTACGCGGCATTAGACTGGGATGCAATTAAAGTTCATGTGCGTGTAAAGGCAGGTGTCCCAATACTTTTGGTAATATAGCATATGTGTTATGCCTGTGGGATCCCTGTGGAAGCTGGAAATCACTGTAGTAGGCACCGCTATTACAATGATCTCCACTAGGTTCCGCGTTCTGAACACAGGAGGCCACTTGATTAGCATGGGCATGGGCACCATTCAAAGAACACTTTGCATTTTCTGTGATTGGACGAGGTAGAGAGGCATCTCTGCCTTCTCTGATCAGAGAACACCTTGCAATTATTGAGAAAATACAGGGTTCCCTGGATGGACCTCACGTCAAGCAAGCAACCTCCTGTGTCCCCCTTTAGGAGAGGGGGTTCTATAGTCCTATCTAATTTCTGTTGTCCTGATGAAGTATGGCGAATGAGTGTTGTCACTCTGGGACAGGAAGTGTTACTGGCAGGATCACCAAGGGAAAAATCTAATGAAGACACCACATCTAAGGAATGGTAAGCGGTAATATATTACTTTTTATCATTGGGTTTAGGTACGCTTTAACTCCAGCTGGGAATTTTATTTATTTATTTATTTTTGATTTGTGGTTTCAATTTGATAGAAAGTCTTAATGAGATATAGTGTATATTTTTTTAAACCGTGATCATAAAGCATGTTTTCTCTTTAGCAATGCTTACTCTTCCTGCTCGCTTCTATAAATGTGCAGCGACCGTCATCCAAATGTTACGGTAATTAGCTAACACATGCTGCTTCAGAGTGGACAGCGGTGCGTGTGTGTAGCTGCATTCGCTCAAGGCAAACAACATGCAGGATATTTGGCACTGAGCCCCAGGCGCTGCATAACAGCACTGAAATACTGTGCGTCTCTGCAGTCCCTTATGTTACGTCAGATTTATGCACAACATTACAGCCATGTGTGACTGATTATTCCGTCCTATTCGCACTTTCCATGTTTGGCCAACCTGAACATTTTACAGAGCTTGCTGCATTTTAAATTCAGCTTTAACCGGTAACATATTATTATTATTATTATTATTTAAGGTACTTATATAGCACCATCAATTAACGCAGTGCTTTACATTTACATTGTACATTTACATCGGTCCCTACCCTCAAGGAGCTTACAATCTAAGGTCCCTAATGCCGCATACACACAATGGGAAATGCCGCCAGCAAAAGACCAATGTAATGTTTTGGTCGGAAAATACGACCGTGTGTACGCTCCATCTGACTTTTGCTGGCGGCATTTACGCCAGCAAAAGATTGAGAGCAGGTTCTCAATTTTTCGGTCGGAAAAAGTTCTGATCCGAAATTCCAATTGTCTGTACAAATTCCGACGCGCAAAATTCCTACGCATGCTCGGAAACGATTCAACACATGCTCGCAAGCATTGAACTTAAAGTGGTTGTAAACCCTTACAAACCACTTTGACCTACAGGTAAGCCTAGATTAAGGCTTACCTGTAGGTTCAATAAATATCTCCTACACCTACATGGTTTAGGAGATATTTAGAAAAAAAAAGGCACCGCTATCTACGGCGCAGGCGCACTAAGCATGCCTGAGATCGCGGTGATATGCCGCTCTTGTGCACATGTGCGGGAGTGACGTCATCTCGACTCCAGCGAATGACAGCGCTGGAGCAGCGAGACCCGGAAGTCACTCCAGGAGTGATGGCGGCAGTGGAGGACGTGGACGAGGGTCGCTTCGGGGGCTTCGTTCTCAGGTAAGTTATTCATAATGAGCTAGTATGCTATGCATACTAGCTTATTATGCCTTTGCCTTGCAGGTTCCGTTTTTTTTCTTTTTTCCAAGGAGGCTTTACTTCCTCTTTTCTCGGCTCTTCGTAGTGTTGTACGTCACCACGTTCTTGACGGTCGAAAGTAAATTTTTGTGTGACAGTGTGTATGCAAGACAAGCTTGAGCGGAATTCCGTCGGAAAAAACATCCAAGTTTTTTCCGAAGGAAAATCCGCTCGTGTGTACGCGGCATAACTCACATTCATATACTAGGGCCAATTTAGACAGAAGCCAATTAACCAGTATGTCTTTGAAGTGTGGGAGGAAACCGACGCAGGCACAGGGAGAACATGCAAACTCCAGGCAGGTAGGCTCATGTTTGGACATATCTATTGTATTGTCTCTACTTTATTTACAGTATTCATTATTTTTTTTATTTTTTTTATTTATCCACTTTCATACTTCTTTAATCCCTTTGTGTCCAAGGCATTTATTTATTTATTTTTTTCCAATTTATTTCTGTATTTTCTTGTTTATCGATGGTGCTACATGTTACCTTCCCATGCTTCAGTAAGTGATATGATTTCTTCTATATGTGGCATTAGGTGGGGCCTGACATTTGTTTAGTTAGATTATTGTCTCTATTCTTTACTATGTATATATGAAAACTTTCAATAAACTTAGATTGTGAAAAAAGAAATCTGTTGTCCCAGAAGGAAGCCTCTTCTAAAGATGATGCACAAGAAAGCCCTCAAACTGTTTTCTGAAGACAAGCAGACTAAGGTCATGGATTACTGGAACCATGTCCTGTGGTCTGATGAGACCAAGATAAACTTATTTGGTTCAGATGGTGTTGAGCGTGTGTGGCGGCCACCAGGTGAGGAGTACAAAGACAAGAGTGTCTTGCCTACAGTCAAGCATGGTGGTGGGAGTATCATGGTCTGGGGCTGCATGAGTGCTGCCGACACTAGGGAGCTACAGTTCATTGAGGGAACCATGAATGCCAACATGTAATGTGACATACTGAAGCAGAGCATGATCCCCTCCCTTCAGAGACTGGGCCGCAGGGCAGTATTCCCACATGGTAACGACCCCAAACACACCTCCAAGATGACTACTGCCTTGCTATAGAAGCTGAGGGTAAAGGTGATGGACTGGCCGAGCATGTCTCCAGACCTAAACCCTATTGAGTATTTATGGGGCATCCTCAAACGGAAGGTGGAGGAGCACAAGTTCCCTAACATCCACCAGCTCAGTGCCGCCTTATCAGTGCCCGTCAGTGCAGCCCCATCAGTGCCCATCAGTGAAGGAGAAAACTTACTTATTTACAAAGTTTTGAAACTGAAACAAAAAAAAAAAACATATTTTTTTTCAAAATTTTGGTCTTTTTTTATTTGTTTAGCAAAAAATAAAAACCGTAGAGGTGATCAAATACCACCAAAAGAAAGCTCTATTTGTGGGAAAAAAATTATAAAAATGTAATTTGGGTACAGTGTAGCATGACCGCACAATTGTCATTCAAAATGAGACAGCGCTGAAAGCTCAAAATTGGTCTGGGCAGGAAGGTGTTTAAGTGCCCAGTATTGAAGTGGTTAATGGCTGTGTGTTGAGTTATTTTAAGGGGACAGCAAATTTACACTGTTATACAAGCTGTACACTCACTACTTTACATTGTAGCAAAGTGTAATTTCTTCAGTGTTGTCACATGAAAAGATAGAATAAAATATTTACAAAAATGTGAGGGGTGTACTCACTTTTGTGAGATACTGTATATATAAAAACTTTCAATAAACTTAGTTTGTGAAAAAAAAAAATCTGGATTTTTTTGCTTGAAAATGACTTAGAAACCCCTAACATTATATATTTACTGAAAGCAAGCCCTGTAGAATAAAATGGTGGTAGTTGCGATTTTCTTTATGTCACACAATATTTGTACAGCTGTTTATTGCATTTTTTTCTAAAAAATATGCATTTGATAAAGTAATTTTTAGTGCACAGAAACACAATATAATACCAGCGTTGTGGTAAAATATAAAAGATGTTGAATAACTAGATATTAAACATGTCAAAACTTAAAATTGCGTGCACCTGTGAAATGGGGAAAAAACGACGACATCTAAAGTTTTTAATAGAGAAAACTTTAAAAGTCTTTACAAGTTATTAGTTTAGAGTTAACCAATAATCATGGCCCTAGATTTATTGCTCTCGCTTAGACATACAGTGGTGTGAAAAAGTGTTTGCCCCCTTCCTCATTTCCTGTTCCTTTGCATGTTTGTCACACTTAAGTGTTTCGGAACATCAAACCAATTTAAACAATAGTCAAGGACAACACAAGTAAACACAAAATGCAATTTGTAAATGAAGGTGTTTATTATTAAAGGTGAAAAAAAATCCAAACCATCATGGCCCTGTGTGAAAAAGTGATTGCCCCCTAAACCTAATAACTGGTTGGGCCACCCTTAGCAGCAACAACTGCAACCAAGCGTTTGCGATAACGTGCAATGAGGCTTTTACAGCGTCCCGGAGGAATTTTGGCCCACTCATCTTTGCAGAATTGTCCTAATTCAGTTACATTAGAGGGTTTTCGAGCATGAACGGCCTTTTTAAGGTCATACCACAACATCTCAATAGGATTCAGGTCAGGACTTTGGCTAGGCCACTCCAAAGTCTTCATTTTGTTTTTCTTCAGCCATTCGGTGGTGGACTTGCTGGTGTGTTTAGGATCATTGTCCTGCTGCAGAACCCAAGTTCGTTTCAGCTTGAGTACACGAACAGATGGTCGGACATTCTCCTTCAGGATCTCTTGGTAGACAGCAGAATTCATAGTTCCTTTTATCACGGCAAGTCTTCCAGGTCCTGAAGCAGCAAAACAGCCCCAGACCATCACACTACCACCACCATATTTTACTGTTGGTATAATGTTCTTTTTCTGAAATGCAGTGTTCCTTCTACGCCAGATATACTTGGACACACACCTTCCAAAGAGTTCCACTTTTGTCTCATCGGTCCACAGAATGTTGTCCCAAAAGTCTTGGGGATCATCAAGATGTGTTGTGGAGAAATTGAGACGAGCTTTGATGTTTTTTTGCTCAGCAGTGGTTTTCTCCTTGGAACTCTGCCATGCAGGCCATTTTTGCCCAGTCTTTTCCTGATGGTGGAGGTATGAACGCTGACCTTAACTGAGGCAAGTGAGGCCTGCAGTTCCTTGGACGTTGTTGTGGGGTCTTTTGTGACCTCTTGGATGAGTCGTCGCTGCGCTCTTGGGGTAATTTTGGGCGGCCGGCCACTCCTGGGAAGGTTCACCACTGTTCCATGTCTTCGCCATTTGTGGATAATGGCTCTCACTGTGGTTCGCTGGATTCCCAAAGCTTTGGAAATGGCTTTATAACCCTTTCCAGACTGATAGATCTCAATTACTTTCTTTCTCAATTGTTCCTGAATTTCTTTGGGTCTCGGCATGATGTGTAGCTTTTAAGGATCTTCTGGTGGACCTTACTGTGTCAAGCAGCTCCTATTTAAGTGATGCCTTGATTGTGAACAGGTGTGGCAATAATCAGGCCTGGTGTGGCTAGAGAAATTGAACTCAGGTGTGGACAACCACAGTTATAGTATGTTTTAATCACTTTTTCACACAGGGCCATGATGGTTTGGATTTTTTTTCACCTTTAATAATAAACACCTTCATTTACAAATTGCATTTTGTGTTTACTTGTGTTGTCCTTGACTATTGTTTAAATTGGTTTGATGTTCCGAAACACTTAAGTGTGACAAACATGCAAAGGAACAGGAAATGAGGAAGGGGGCAAACACTTTTTCACACCACTGTACGTGGCGATACCTAATTTATGTGGTGCAATTGCTGTTTAGGTACTAGTTTGTGACCTACACCTGCATTTGCATTCAAGTGTACGTGTGGGGGGAATATTTTTTTATATTGTTTAGTCCCCTTGTGATAGCATGGACAGGCGACAGGTCCTCTTCATGGAGACATTGAGGGCTATTAGCGAACATATTACAGCACATTGAGGGCTATTAGACCCCCCCCCCCCCAATGTCCATGTGTCCGATCCTCTAGTTCTGGAGTAGAAAGTAAATTACCATTCCCTAAGCATGGGGCACTGTTGTTGAGAATTTTATTCAAAAGATTGGCAACAGGTTAAGGGTCACTAATGCTTACATTTCAGGCAAGTGCTGGTGAGCTAAGCCATCTATTTATTTTATAATTTTGAAGAATACAACAGTGCAAACTTGTCAGAATTCAGCCACCACTTCATGATGACCGCCCCCTTGTTGACGTCCCTTATGACGAAATGCGTTTGAGGGAGCCAAGCTCTAACGTCATCACGCCAACTCAGATGAGCTGGGCTGTGTTAGAGGCTTGTCTCTACATTTACCTGTACTTGTTTCCGAGTTTCTCTTATAATACAACTGTATTACTTTGAAATACTGCACTATGGAGTTCTCCTCCCTATTGGGTGTTGTCTGATCAAATCTGGTCGAGTTTATGGTGGTAGGGGACATCTGGGCTACATCTTGGAGTACCCGTGGTATAATATAAATGCTGTTAGACCTCAAAAAATCAGGGCTCTAAATAGCTGGTAAGCAGTAGAAGTGTTTGTTGGTGGTAGAACACCAAAGACATCACATTAAAGAAAAACAATGCATTTTTGTGTGTCATTTACTCCTGGGTGTACTCACGGATTTTTATGAACATTCCTTTTTTACTTTTCTTTACTTTCTTTTTTACTTTTCACTGTTGCTTGGTTTCACATACTGAATGTCACGCGTGGATTGTATATTATTCAGTATTGTTAATAATTTTTTCACATGCATTACAGATTTGAGTTAGGCATTGTTGATGCACTAGTTTAAAGGGGATTGAAAGTTCAACATTTTTAGTTTTAAAGCTTATTTTTATTTTGTATTTAGATATGAATGAGTACGGCTGTCCAGATTTCTATGTGTAGGATTGTAGATTTATTATATATAAGATAGACTTGAACATCCAACACTCCAAGATGGGTATGAATAAAGATGGGAACTATTACAGAAATATTTTATCAAGTGAGTCTTCAGGAGACTTCCTTGATAAAATGTGTAAAGGTAGATCTGGGTTCTTGCCCACATCAGGCAACACTATCTGTCAACATTGTTCATTGAGGTCAAAAGGACCACAACTTCAAGCCAAATGCTTGGATGGCAGTTGCAGTGCGATATTTAAATATAAATTCCCCCTTGGGAATAAAAAGAAAAATCCCACAAAAAAGCGCAATTGGGAGCCGACTCCTGATTGCCTGGCAGCTGCTGATCTGCCACCCTAGTGGAAAGCTATCTGTAAATGTCTCTTCTGTTCATTTACCTTCCATTTTGTTAATTAATAAAAATAAACTAATAACACTTCTATTTCTGAAAGCATTCTTCATTTACAGCATTTGTGCACATCTGCCTAAAACTTTTGCACAGTACTGTATATTGTAAGCTCTAACGAGCAGGGCCCTCTGATCCCTCCTGTATTGATTGTATTGTAAGTGTACTGTCTGCCCTCATGTTGTAAAGAGCTGCGCAAACTGTTGGCGCTATATAAATCCTGTATAATAATTATAATAATAATAATATATATAAATAGGCCCGGGCATTTTGGAATGAGCAGCCCACGACATGTTAACTGGCCCCTTCCCCACTCTCCACCCTGATGGCTCCCTGGGAAAGGGAAGAGGGAACCCGGCAGAGGTGTGGGGGGGGGAGGGGGACTGGGAAAGAGCACGGGGGGCAGAGAGTACAGAGAAGAACCTTGGGTGAGCACAGGGGGGCTGGAGAGCACTGTGGGGGGAGGTGGAGAGCATGGGTGGGTTGAAGGGCACAGGGAAGAGGCAGAGAACATTGGGAGTAAGAGGAGAACACAAAGGGGCCGGAGAGCATGGGGGGGCTGGAGAGCACTGGGAGGGCTGGGGAGCACTGTGGGGCTGGAGAGGCGGAGGGCACAGGGGGGTTGAAGAGCACTGGGAGAGAGGCAGAGAGCATGGGGGGAGGTGGAAATCACAGGGGGGAGGTGGAGAGCACAGGGGGAGGTGGAGAGCACGGGGGGCTGGAGAACACTGGGGGAGAGACGGAGGGCACAAAGGGGCAGCGGAAATCACGGGGGAAGGTGGAGAGCACAGGGGGAGGTGGAGAGCACAGGGGGGCTGAAGAGCACTGGGGGAGAGGCAGAGGACACAGGGGGCAGCGGAGAGCATGGGGGGAGGTGGAGAGCACTGGAGGGGTTGGAGAGCACTGGGGGGTGGAGGGCAAAGGGGAGCAGCAGAGAGCACGGGGGGAGGCAGAGAGCACTGGGGGAGTCAGAGAGCACAGGGAAGGAGGGCTGGAGAGCACTAGGGGGACTGGAGAGCATGGGTGAGGTGGAGAGCACTGGGGGGGGGGGGGCTAGAGGGCACGGCGGCTGGAGAGCACTAGGGGGGCTGGAGAGCATGAGTGAGGTGGAGAGCACTGGGGGGCTAGAGGGCACAGGGAGGGGAGCTGGAGAGCACTGGAGGGCAGCAGGATAAGAGGAGCAGTGGGGGTTGCTGCATATAGAAGAATCATTCTCTCCATCTTCCTCTCGCAGTCTCTGAAAGCCTGCGAGAGGGAGAGGAGCAGAAGCAGGCATTCAGAGACTGTGGGAGGAAGATGGAGAGAATGATTCTTCTATATGCAGCAACCCCCATGGCTCCTCCTATCCAGGTTACAGGGGGCTGCACTCACGTTCTCTATAATACGGCTCCATGGTGTCTGCAGCAGGTGGCTCCTGTAGCTCCTCCCCCTCCGTGGCAACGCCCCCTGGCACATAAGGCTGAACTACACTGGTGGCTGTGGAGAGACCGAAGATGTCTCCTCCAGCTCCTCCCCCTTCATGTTTCCGCCCCCCTGGTGCCGATGGCTGAGCTGAACCAGCAGCCAGGTGGCCGCTGAGTTGCCGGGTGAGTGGCGTGGGCTCAAAGAGCAGCCCAGCTGCATTGGGCCCCGCAAGGACATGTGGCCCTTGCCTACGGGGCAAGTGCCCAGTTTGCCCTATGGCCAATCCGGGCCTATATATATATATATATATATATATATATATATATATATATATATATATTAAAAAAATTGCATAAGCCCGTAAGTACTATTTTTTTTTTTTTTATTCGTTTTTATTTCCAGGAGTCAGGAGGTCAGGAGTTAGACTTAGGTCTTACTTTAACCACTTGCCGACCAGCCGCCGCAGTTTTACTGCGGCAGAATGGCACGGCTGGGCACTATGACGTTATGTAACGTCGCTTTGCCCTTTGGCCACTAGGGGGGCGCACGTGCTGCTCACCCACAGAGCCGATGCAAGTGCCCGGCGGTCGCGATCACCGCCAGGCTCCCACGATCGCTCGTGGCACACCGAGAACCGGGATCTGTGTGTGTAAACACACAGTTTCCAGGTCTCTGAGGGGAGAAGAGACAGATCGTCTGTTCATACAGAGTATGAACAGCGATCTGTCATCTTCCCTACACAGTCCCCTCCCCCCTTCAGTTAGAACACTGCTGTAGCAGATTGGAGCATGCTCTTTTGGGTTTTTTTTTTTTTTGCCTTCCTCTGGATCAACTGTGGGTATAATATGGGGTTTATTGGATTACGATATATTTTATTTTAAATTATTATTACTTTTTTTTATGGTTGAACTGGATGGACTTGTGTCTTTTTTCGGCCTAGCTATCTATGTAACTATGTAACTATGTAACACACACTAGAGAACACAATTAACCCCTTCATCACCCCCTAGTGTTAACCCCTTCCCTGCCAGTGACACTTTTACAGTAATCGGTGCATTTTTATAGCACTAATCTCTGTATGAATGCCAATGGGCCCAAAAATGTGTCAAAAGTGTCCGATGTGTCCGCCATAATGTCGCAGTCCCGATAAAAAATTGCAGATCACCGCCATTACTAGTAAAAAAAAAAAAATTATAATTAAAATGCCATTAAAACGATCCCCTATTTTGTAGACGCTATAACTTTTGCGCAAACCAATCAATATACGCTTACTGCAATTTTTTTTACCAAAAATATGTAGAAGAACACATATCGGCCTAAACTGAGGAAAAATATAGTTTTTTTTATATATTTTTGGGGAATATTTATTATAGCAAAAAGTAAAAAATATAATGCGTTTTTTTTCAAAATTGTCCCTCTTTTTTTTGTTTATCGCGCAAAAAAATAAAAACCGCAGAGGCCATCAAATACCACCAAAGAAAGCTCTATTTGTGGGAAAAAAAGGACGTCAATTTTGTTTGGGAGCAACATCGCACGACCGCGCAATTGTCAGTTAAAGCGACGCAGTGCCGAATCGCAAAAATTGCTCTGGTCAGGAAGGGGGTAAAATCTTCCGGGGCTGAAGCGGTTAAGAAAAAATGGAACATCCCGAATGGAGAATGGAAGAACTCGAATTCAATTTAGGGAGATTGCAACCATTTCTTCCTCTTGGATTTTTAAAGCATTAAAGACTAAAGCCCCCGATTAGATGGTGAAGGATGCAGGTGTGAGCTCACCATTGTAATCCCCTCCTGTTTGTTTAAGGCAAACCTTGCAAGTTAAAAAAAGAGGCAGCTCGGGGTCACGCTATAGACGGCCGGAGAGAAAACGTTCGGAGAACTCGCTTAACTGCACAGCCTAACAGCTCATCAATTGGATCCCTCCATACGAAAAAAGCTCCCAACGCAGTGTGACTTATAGCAGCCTCTAGTTGCCTCGGCTTGGCAGTTAGGGAAAGCAGTGTTTAAATATGCTAGTTATATTATTAACTTCTTGAAAACAGAAACAGATGTGTTTGCTTACTACGCCATTAAATGTATGATTTACATAGTACTCTTGAATCGACTTTGGCGGACTTGGAGCCAAACGCTCTAATTTGCTGTAGGTTTAGAAAGAAAAAAAAAAAAGATCTGGTTTATGTATGGCCTGAAACGCTTTCAACGAAATTAGAAAGTGGTTGTTGTATTATGTATTATTAAAGGGCCAGTAAACCTTAATTACACGAGTGGTTATGTAAGAGAGCAAATTATTGCATTTACGGATACATATAAAAGTTTTCTGTGAGTTTTGAGAAGTGGAGGTACGTGAGATAATGGTATGGTGCAAAGAGTGAGTTTTCTCCGTACAGCTGACCTCCTGTCCGTTAGGTCGGGAAGCTTTAGGCAGTCTCTGGCAATCCCTTTTTTGTAGCCTAAAATGGTTGCTAATGCCGGATAATAACTGGGTTTATATCAGTTATTGGGCGCTCTGTAAGGTCCCCCTATAGGCCGGTGGGAACTCTTTGTTTGCCCCCCAGACTTTTTTTTTCCTTCTGGTATGTACAGGAATTTATATGGCCGTGTTTATTGTGAATTTGTGCATTCTATATGATGTTTTTTCTTATTTTGGCCCTGCGAACCCCTTTTGTTTTCTTTTCACTTCAAGTTTATTCACCAACGATCAAATACATCTTATGCCCCGTACACACGAGCGGAAATTCTGCCAGCAAAAGTCTGCTTTTGGTCCGAAAATACGACCGTGTGTATGCTCCATCGTATTTTTGCTGGTTGAATTCCAGCCAGCAAAAGATTGAGAGCATGTTCTCAATTTTTCGGTAAAAGTTCCGATTGGAAATTTCGATCGTCTGTACGCGCAAAATTCCTACGTATGCTCGGAAACAATTCGACGCATGCTCGGAAGCATTGAACTTCATTTTGCTTGTCGTAGTGTTGTGCGTCACCGCACACTTGACGATTAAAAGTTCAGCGAAGTTTTGTGTGACCGCGTGTATGCAAGCCAAGCTTGAGCGGAATTCCGTCGGAAAAACCATCCAAGATTTTTTCGACGGAAATTCCTCTCGTGTGTACGGGGCATAAAGGTATAGAAGGTCCTGATGAAGCAGGAGGTTCCACAAAACACGTAGACCATTCACTTTATTGTGATTGTTGTTATGTATGTCACGCCTATTTGACTAATGTATGTTTTAAACTTTATTTTTGTTTATAGCTATTGGAGTATTTATAAACAATTTTTTTTTAATTAAAATTGTTGCATTTTAATGTATCCCAATTTCCTCTTTATACATTCACTCCCAATGGCATAGTTAAAGCACCACTTACTTGCTTTACTTTTGTCTTGACTATTAGGGGATGATTCCCCCGGGAGTGTTAGTATGTGATGATGTTCATTTGATGCCCCCCTACAATCTAGTGCCTACGCATAAATGCCGAATAATAGGTAGCACTTCTATTAGCTTCATGGCAAATGTAATAACATGGAAAATATGGGGGGAACTGAAACTTTTGTCGTTGGTGGTGCTTTTAACCACTTGCCTACCTGGGCACTTTTCCCCCCCTTCCTACCCAGGCCAATTTTCAGCTTTCAGCGCTGCTGCAGTTTGAACGACAATTGCGCGGTCATGCAACACTTTACCCAAACAAAATTTGTATAATTTTTTTTTCACACAAATAGAGCTTTCTTTTGCTGGTATTTATTCACCACTGGGGTTTTTTATTTTTTTGCTAAATAAACGAATAAAGACCGAAAATTTTCACTGATGTGTGCTGATGAGGTGGCACTGATGGGCACTGATAGGCTGCACTCATGGGCACTGATGAGGTGGCACTGATGGGCATTGATGGGCACTTATAGGCTGCACTGATGAGGCGGCACTGGTGGGCACTGATAAGGCTGCACTAATGGGCACTATTAGGTAGCACTTATGGGCATTGATGGGCAGCACTGATGGGCGGCACTCATGGGCACTGGTAGGTGGTACTGATTATCAGTCGGTTATTGGCTCTCTTATCCTCTCCTCATTCTGTCAGCATGAGGAAAGGAGTGCCGATAACCGGCTTCTGTTTACATCCGTTATCAGCTGTGATTGGACACAGCTGATCATGTGGTAAAGAGCCACTGATTGGCTCTTTACCTCAATCTGTGATCAGTAGTGTCCTCTGGATACTGCTGATCACAGAGCGCACTGCCCGTGCCCCACATCGATCACTGGACGTTGTCATCCCAGATCTAGCGGGCCACGCTGTAGCCTTCATTCGGCTATAGTACGGTCGGCAAGTGGTTAAAATTGGATCTGTACAGAAAAGGGTTAACATACCCTTCCAGGTTAGTTTTTACATTTGGAGTCCTGTTGGAGAGATTTCTCTTTACTTCCTTCCTTGACAGATGGTGAAGGGGCTGTTTAACCCCTAAAAACCAGCACTACCACGTGACCCCATTCATTTGAGTTGATCATAAAAATTACCCCCCAACCACAGAATGCAAAGCATTCCCATCCACTGTCTTTGCAGCAGTTGAACAGTAAAAATATGTCTCAACCATGTGTTTCTACCACCCCCAACCACAGGAGTAATTATACCACCCT
Source organism: Lithobates sylvaticus (assembly GCA_028564925.1). NCBI lineage: Eukaryota > Metazoa > Chordata > Amphibia > Anura > Ranidae > Lithobates > Lithobates sylvaticus. Next base: position 242,430,879 of record CM053032.1, read on the forward strand.
TATTTTCACCTGAAAAAGGTGCACTGATTGCAATATGTAACCTCACTTGTTCTGGTGTCAGTGCTAACCTTTTGATTTCCCCCTTACTTTCTGCCATGGTGGCAATGGCCACAAAAAACAAACAGAGGTGTAAATCTCCCAATGGGCACACAGACAGCAAATAAAAACTAAACAGAGGGTCTAGCCCAGTGATGGCGAACCTTGACCCCCCAGATGTTTTGGAACTACCTTTCCCATGATTCTCATGCACTCTGCAGTGTAGTTGAGCATCATGGGAAATGTAGTTCCAAAACACTTGGGGTGCCAAGGTTCACCATTCACTGGTCTAGCCCTTCTCCAAGCTTTTCCGAACGGAAAAAAAAAAGGTTTGCCTTCCTATATTCTTTAAGTCCCTAACCCAGTCCCAACCTTCCATTCCCTGGTCTTCCCCCCGGGAGGATCCCCCCTTTTTCTGGGATCTCAGGAAGAGGGTTGAATGGTGCTGGCCTTCATGGAGGAGGACCGGTGATGGATCAGGGAGTAGTAAGTCTTCAGGGTCAGCGCCAGGAGCGAGTCAAATATTGTAATGAAATCTGTGCTTCTTACTTATTAAATAGTTTTGGGCTTTCTTACCCCCCACCAAAAAAAATAAAAAATGCTTGTGATTAATTGCCAAGAGCAGTAATTGATTGCTTTGAAAAGATGGTACTAATGGCTTCCTATGGTGTAAGCTACACTAATAGCATGTAGCGTCCATGAAGCCCATACAGTTGGCAAAATAAGTGATAAGGAAAGGATAACCAAATACTTCTTGTAGTTTACACAACAGGAGACAATTTGTTCTCTCTGTCTAATGAATGACTGCTATTCTTACCGATATATTTCTAGCAATTTTAGTTTAATTGAGCAGCTTAGCGGTGCTACTAAAATCATTAGCGATTAATTACTGAGAGTAGTGATGGACAGTTACACAAAAGAAACTCATGGCTCCCTATGGTTGTTTGGTGGTGATATTAGAAGAACAACTAAAATACTAAAATTCCAAATGGGTAAGCACGTTTTTCATTTTCATCCCTACGAGAGCCATATAGAAGAAGCACAGGTGCTCTACAGGAACCCAAAGGGAGGAGACGTCAGTCATCCTTGTTGGAAGCCTTTCAATAAAAGGGATAAAGCAGATATTCCTATTTCCATAGGGAAGGGGGGATGGTACCCCATTCTGAGCCATTTAGCAGTCTGTGTAACATGATCTCTCCTGCCCTTTAGTTTTTTGCTTTTTTTTTTTTTTACAAACAAACAGTAACTGTAAAAAAAATTTAAAAATAAAATAAACAAAAAGGAAAAAGGTCAATAAATCAGCTTATTGCAAATGCTGAACATGAAATTTGCATGCAATGTTTAATATTCAGCTGATTACAATTTTGAAAATGTAGTTTATTTTATTTAACGAATAGAAAGACAGATTTTCTTAGGCTATTTTGGACTTTCATGGTACTGTTAAGGACTACAAGACATAAATATCTATAAAAAAATATGTTTATTACAGCAATTCACTTAAAAAAGCAAACATAAAAAAAAAAAAAAAACACTTTGTGCCATGTAAAGGCACCCTAGTGTTCCCTATTGACTGGACACTGGACAGTAATATAGTGATGGCAAAAAAGGCTAATGCCCCGTACACACGTTAGGTTATTCCGATGGAAAAAGTCAGATCGGATTATGTTGTCAGAAAATCCGATCGTGTGTGGACTCTAGCGGGCTTTTTCCGTCGGAAGGATCTCAAATTTTCCGACAACAAAATCCGATCGGACTTTTTCCGATCGTGTGTAGAGAATTCCGACAGACAAAGTGCCACGCATGCTCAGATCAAATTACGAGACCAAAGCAATTGGCTACTAGCCTCTACGTAGTTCCGTCGTACGCAACGAACGTCACCACGTTCGTAACGATCGGATTTTCTGACAACTTTGTCCGACCGTGTGTATGCAACACCAGTTTCGGACAAAATCCGTCTGAAAAAATCGGACGGATTTTGTGGTCGGAATTTCCGACCGTGTGTACAGGGGCTTATACTTTGAAACCTATCACATAACATACATACAGGTTCTGCTTGACATGTTTTGCAGAAATATCCGCTTCTTCAGGAGTTTTTTTTAGGGAGCAGGCAAGAAGTTATGTATATCTATAAAAGGAAGAAAAATAATCATCACAGCAATATAATATGGGGGAAAAAAAAGTGTATTTGGTCACATTGAGACTGTATAGTGTCTTACCCAGAACGTGGCCACATGCGTGGCGCCACAGCATACGTCTATATCCAGCGAATATGGGAACCCTAATAAGGGGCAAAAATTTCCAGTCTGGGGCTAAGAAAATATTGTATTGTGTAGAATCTAGAGGAGATGGTCTAACACAGACACAGTGGGGTTGATTTACTTAAGGCAAATAGGCTGTGCACTCTGCAAGTGCAGGGCTCAAGTCATGCGGGAAAGCATAGGAACAGAGTTCCTGTACTTTTTCCACAACAGGAACTCAGTTCCCATTAGCAGCCATGTCCTGCAAGACTTTGAAGTATGCGAGCTGTGTGGCAGGTGCTACACCAGCAGCTGCCGACACAGCTCACAATAGTAAGTGCTGCACACCTGACCATTCAGGCATTGTCAGTAGGGGGCCCCGTGACAGCTTCCGCTTCGATCTACCTGTCAATCACAGTTAGCTGACAGGTAGATCAGGTCCCTGCTGCTAAGAGATTGTATTTAGTCAGACCTCTCGTGATGCGCTCCTCCCCGTCAGCCCCTCCTGATTTTCTGTCTCCTCATCTTGGGTGGGAGTTCCCAAACTTTTTTCCCCAGGACTTGACCCTTGTGCAAGTGCAGTTGCTCCAGAGCTTAGTAAATTAACAGAAGCTCTGCTGACTTCTATCATCCAAAATGCAGTTTTTTTTTATCTTTCTTGCATGTGAATGGGTATTCTTTGGAAAATGAAGCTCTACCTTATTTACTAAGCACTGAACTTGCAGATTGCACAACCTATTTGCCTTTAGTAAATCAACCCCACCGTGTCCATCCTATTAGACCATCTCCTCTAGATTCTACACAATACAATCTTTGCCTTTAGTAAATCCGATGTATTGAATCATATCTCATTACATAAGTAGTTTAATTACTAGAGTATTTCATAGCGGAATTACTTCCAACAGTACAGATTTCGTATTCTTATTTTATTGAACATTATAAATAAAGAAATCTATAAAACTTTACCATACACTTCCTTGATAGCCCATCATCAGCCCAACAGTTTGGGAAGATTTACAACTTCTGTTACAAAAATCTCCCCTTTGATGATTTTGAGAATATTTAAATCCAAATCGGAGATGATTTAAAGAGGAGCTCCAGTCTCCCCCCCCCCCAAAAAAAATTAAAAGTCAGCAGCTACAAATACTGACTTTAAATATAAGGACACTTGCCTGTCCAGGGATCCAGCGATGTTCTTTAATCAGCTTTAGGTGCAGGAGTTGGACATCTTAGGTAAGAGAAACTGGCAGTGAAGCTTTCTGGCTTCACAGCCGGTTTCCTACTGTGCATTTGCGAGTTGCGCTGCGCTTTGTATGTGTTCCAGAAGGATGCGGGGGGAAAGAGAAGGGCCCAAATTTGTTCTTACATCACTGCGCCGATCTGACCCGGAAGTGGGTGCAGGTACTCTACTGGAAAATTTTATGCTGCAAACATATTGAGCATGCTTTCCTATAGATCATGAATAATTCATGTATTCTAATATGTATACCGTTATGATTGGTTAAAGGAATAAAGGAGTTTTTAACATTATAGTAAAGGAAATATGACATCCGACATTTGGTGGAGGGGGGATTATGGTGTGGGGTTGTTTTTCAGGGGTTGGGCTTGTCCCCTTCGTTCCAGTGATGGGAACTCTTAAGGCATCAGCATACCAAGACATTTTGGACAATTTCATTCTCCCAACTTTGTGAGAACAATTTGGGGATGGCCCCTTCTTGTTCCAACATGACTGCGCACCAGTGCACAAAGCAAGGTCCATAAAGACATGGATGAATGAGTTTGGGGTGGAGAAACTTGACCTGCCTGCACAAAGTCCTGACTTCAACCCAATAGAACACCTTTGAGATGAATTAGAGCTCAGACTGCGAGCCAGACCTTCAAGTCCAACATCAATGCCTGACCTCACAAATGTGCTTCTGGAAGAATAGTCAAACATTCCCATAGACACACTCCTAAACCTTGTGGACAGCCTTCACAGAAGTGTTGAAGCTGTTTTAGCTGCAAATGGTGGGCCAACTCAATATTGAACCCTACGGACTAAGACTGGGATACCATTAAAGTTCATGTGCATGTAAAAGCAGGCGTCCCAATACTCTTGCTAATATAGTGTATATATATATTATTTTAACTTGAGCTATGCTTTGGGTTGTTATGATCCTTCCTCTGTTATCTAGCCATCAATCATGGCAGAGGTAGGTGTATCACATAAATTCTTACATTACTTTACAAACCATTTGGATGATAAAACCATTCCTATGGATGTGTTTCAGCTGCATATTTAACCATTTCCCCCGAGACACCTTCTAAAGGTGGAATTCTCATTCAGGGTTTTCAGGGAGGCTTGGTTGTGATTTTTTTCTCTAGGCAAAAGTAAAATAGGTCGTATATTTTGGTTTTCAAGCGATTCACCTACTTATAAAAATAAGATAAGTTTGTTTCCTTGGAATTTTGGAAGCAGAGATTGCCAGTGCATTAGCGTGGAATGTAATCTGACTCTGCACTAAGATCTAGAGAATGTTTGCGAACTGCTATTCAAAAGCTTTCACACTTTTCGGACACCGAGAGTTCTCAAATTAGAAGCGATAAGGCGTGATCAATGGCCTCGCGGCTTTACGATAAAAACTTGGAATTTTAAAGCGAATCATTTTTATTCCTTTGGAAGAGAAAAAACAAGCCCGTAATAAGCACATTGGATGCTGTCCCTCCCCCGGTAGATACTTCAGCTAAAATTCAGATTTCTGCAGCACGGGCCAAGTGCTATTACAGCGAGCTGAAAATCTGTTGTTACAATGATTTATGCTGGTTTCTCATTTAACCGACTATATTTTTTACTTAATAAGTCACTGAGGCACAAAGAGGGGAAAGTCAGGCTGAAGAATATAAAAGTATTTATTGGAGAACTAAATCTATTTTTATTTTTCACAACCTGAAGAGTCAGCCTGGAAACCTTTCACCGAGACTGCACTGCAGTAAAAACATACAAGGTATGAACCTGCAAACCTCCATGGGTTTCCAACAGTCCTTTCCACATGAAGCTTATTATCTTCTGCAGAAAGACAAACAGCTTCGCCTCTGCTGTGTCTGGGTGTATGAAGCTGGCATTCCTCTACTGGAACTTATACATTTTCATTGGTGTGCGCAGACTATTGCATTAGGGTGTGCACCCCAAAGCTCAACCACACATGCATGTGAGTGTATATGTAAAGTATATATATATATCTATATATAGATATATATATATCTAGACATGTGCATTAGTTTTCGTCCGAATGCATTTTCGTCTGAATTTCAGGTATTTACGTTATCATTTTAACAAACGATAACGAAAGTGCAGAATCCGAAAAACGAAAGATCCGACATAAACAAATGCTTTATTTTCGTTTTCGTTGTGACAACAGTTCAATATAGATAGGAGATTCGACGCTGACAATAACCATCTATGTCCATCGAACCTGTGGTCGAATGTGCCTAACCTTAACTCTATTAGTCCAAGATTATTCTACATAGAGAGAAAAGATTTGACGTAGAGAGAAAAGATTTGACGTACAGAGAAAAGATTCGATGTAGAGAGAGAAGATTCGACGTAGAGCGAGAAGATTCGACGTAGAGAGAGAAGATTCGACGTAGAGAGAGAAGATTCGACGTAGAGAGAAAAGATTCGACGTAGAGAGAAAAGATTTGACGTAGAGAGAAAAGATTCGACGTAGAAAGAAAAGATTCGACGTAGAGAGAAAAGATTTGACGTAGAGAGAAAAGATTTGACGCAGAGAGAAAAGATTTGGCGTAGAGAAGATTTGACATAGAGAGAAAAGATCGCTGCTGGAATTGGGTGGGGAAAGTAAAATAAAAATAATGATGATGATGAATGTTATTGGCTGATTGTAACCAAAGAGGTGGAGCAGTAAAATAGCTAGAACTAAGTATACACGTACAGCCAACTTACTTTCACTTACAATTGCTAGCAGAGAGAGAGACACACACACACATTTCAGAAGACAGTCAATCTTAACTGGTCCATTTGTCAGAGAACCTGAATTATTTAGCAATTAAGCATAAGCACAGCAGCAGAACAATAGTGGAGCAAGCTACAGTTCAACCTAACTTTTTCATAATAATCTGCTGCTATTGTGTTAGTGTTGTGAACTTGATAGTGATACTAGTGTTGTGATAGCCTTAGAGGCTGCCCATGTTGTGGGGTGGGGAGGGGTTATTATTATAGATTCTATATTATAGATTGAGATTCTATATAGATTCTATATACCCTATCTTGTCACCTGTCTGATCAATGATCACTATCACCAGTCCATTTGCTGTTTGAACTATATACATTCAACATGAACGACAAAGATTCGATAAAGCCTCGAAAAACATACAAACGTTGAATCTTTGGCTTATGGTGTCTGTCGAAATTTCTAAGAAGATTCGACGGAGCAGCTAAACTATACAGCGTCGTACAGTTTAGCTGCTCCGTCGAATCTTCTTTGAACATTCGACAGACACCATAAGCCTTCAATGACAGATTCGACCTTAATTCATTTGGATTTTCGGACTAATGCAATTTTTAAAGAAAAACAAAATAAATAAAAACGAATTTCGGGAGTAACTAAATACATAGTTCATACAAGACTAAGTTCACCTTTTTTTTGTATGTACTTGTCTTGCAAAATAAAACAGCTTTCCATTAATTCCATTAATTCTACACACACTTACCTCACTTTCTTCATAGCTGTTTAAAAACACTGCTCCAATACTTATGCCTTACTTCCCGGACAGACTTTAGGTCATGACACAGGAGTTGACCAGCTGATCTCATTAGCACACGCCCTGCACCATCCACCCTCAGCTGGTCAACTCCTTCCTGTGTCATGACCTAAAGTCTGTCCAGGAATTAAGGCAGAAGTAATCAAGCAATGTTTTTAAACAGCTATGAAGAGAGTAATGCCGCTTACACACGAGAGGACTTTTCAACAGCAAAGGTCTGACGAAACAAATCCGTCGGACAATTCGATCATGTATCGGACTTTTGCTGTCGAAAAATCCGACAGACTTTAGAAATAGAACATGTTTTAAATTTTCCAGCCGAAACTCCGCTGGACCCAGTTCCTAACGAAAAATCCACTCGTCTGTGTGCTAGTCCGACGGACAAACAACGACGCTAGGGCAGCTATTGGCTACTGGCTACGAACCTTATTCTAGTCCGGTCGTACGTCATCACGTTCAAATCCATCAGCATTTAGTGTGATTATGTGTGGCCAAGTCCGTCCATTCGAAAAGTTAGTCGGAACTCCGTCGAAAGTCCGTCGGAAAGACCGTCGGATCTAGTCCGTCCGAAAGTCCTCTCGTGTGTACGCGGCATTAGGTAATTCAGTGTAGAATTAATGGAAAGTTGTTTTATGTTTGCAAGACAAGTGCAGTCATGCTATATTGGTACATAGGGGAGCTGGAATTTAGAGAAAAAAAAGGTGAACTTAGCCTTTAAACCAAAATGGAGGAGGGAGACAGGCCAGAACATGAACTATAACAGAAAGAAGGTAAATAAACAGGAAAAAAATGGAGATTTCATGTTGCAGAGGGGGTGGGTTCCAAGGGAGGAAATTGCAATTTTAAGTTAAGTTCCACTTTGATTATGGGGCCTATTGGACTGCTCAGTCATATATAGACACCATGCACAAAGGGAGGTAAGGCTATGAAAACAGAGATTGTTAGTACAATGTCTATCCCACAGCATACCTACTTTTATTCTGTAACTTCAATTGGGCTTTCAATATTGATAGATACAACGTTTGGTTATTCTTTACCTTAAAAGGGGTTTTCTACTATACCTATAAATGTATACAATCTCCTTTTCAACTTCTTAATAATTAAAAGATAAACGTCTTGCAAGATCCATGCTCCCATGATCTACTTTTCTATGCTTGTTCCCATCCACATTTGATTCTGATTGTCCTTTGTGTTGGTGGACAGTCAGTTTAAGCAGAGCAATGTGACTTTGACAAGTGAGAACTTGTGTTCTTCTTTTAACTTTGGAGGCATGAACACCTTACTTAGTATTGCTGATCTATTTAATGGTGGTAGAACAGAGCTCTTTAGTGAATAATTTATTTTAATGGAGAGTACTGATCACTGGAACTTCCTTTAAGGGACTTCAAATCTTTCATGAATCATTCAGTCTTGTCCACTAGTTTAACACTATTGGATACGTCATGCCCTCTTTTACCAAGCCTAATCCAATTTAAGACTTAATTGTCAGAATACTTCTGTCAAAATTTTGCCATTTGAGAGTTTAATTAATGCTAAACTCCAGCCGACACTTTTTTCTTTGGTTTTTGAATGAGTGGGAAATATTAAATGCCATGTCAGATTTTATGATTTCCTGTCTCTTTCCATCCTGCTGATAGGGAGAATGATTTTTGTCACATATAGCCTTAGGATATAGATGTTTGATCATATATCAGTACGATGGAATGAATGGAAATTTTCACCCGCAGAGATAGGCAGTTGCTGTAGTCCAAAGTCAGTGTAGACCTTATCTGCCATGTACTGGACAAAGTAAGTCATTTTTGTCAGAATTAAAAAAAAAAAAAAAAAACAGCGTTTGATACTTCTAAAAATTTAGATGTCTGCTGTGTAACTCTTCTAAAGATTGGACTGCTAGTCAGCAAAAGTCTCAACAGGCCTGACCTGCACCTAAGTAACATACCTTGGTCAAAAGGTCCTTCCTTAACCACCAATCTAATCGCCTTAAATGTAACACAAAGATTCTACCCATTTTCACCTAAATTATGCCCAGTTTGGCTTCTGCAACTCAACAGGAAATCCAAGAATCAACAAAAATTTTTTTTTGAACCTTTACCTTAGATTATTATCTGTGTTAATGCAGTCTATGTCCTCTTTTTGGGGTACTGAGACACCAATTTTTGATATACTTGTGGACCCCCCACTCCTGCATAGCTAGGAACACCAAATCTTCACACGCACCCAGAGTCAGAGAACAGTCCATGACTTTGTTTTTGTTATTTATTGAGGGTCAATAACTTGGATCGGGATGAGAGGTTGTGGGGTGCCCATTGACTTCAGCAAAACTTTCAACAAACTTCAGGGACATCTTCCTATATACAGTTTATATACAGTCTCCTTCACTTTCCTCATGTGCAGCACTTGCTTGCTCCAGCTGAATCGCTTTGATTTATCTGACAGTCTCCCAGTCAAATTACCAATGGGCCTTAACAGGCAGGAACTTGTAGCCCCTTTTTTGTGTAGCACAGTGTAGTGAAACAGCTTGTAAATCTTCTTCTGTGGCCACTGATCCCAGCACCAACCACTTCAGGCACTGCCAACTCACCTGGCTGCAGCTGCCCCTTTCACTAGCCCTCCAGGCTAACTCTCCACACCAGTCCACCAGACTGACTCTTCACTAGCCCACCCAGCTGACTCTCAGGAGATCTCTCAGGGAAGGGTGAAGACTTTAGCACACCACTGTGGGGAGGGAGAGGGAGAATGTAGGGAGAATGGCTACATGTGGCAGTCTCCCCCCTTGTTAGTCCCCAACAGTGTTGACTACTCACTCTGTCCTCTATCTTGCTCCTGTGCCTCCAGGAAAGCCTCCTCCTGTGTGTTTTAGCAGGATCCTTCCATCACCCAAGCCCCAGTCCAAAGCAGGACAGCCCCTCCAGACTTGGGGGCACCCCTGAGGGCCACGGACAGCCTCCTCAACACTGTATCTCAATCTTCCACCAGACTGCCCCTGCTGATATGTTCCATGTATATTTATGGAGTGGTCTCAGCCCCCGGCCAGCCTACCTCTGAGGATTGTCTGAGACTCTATAAATATTCAAGGCAGCTCCTCCTAACTAATTCTAGAAGATTCTCCAACCTTCTAGACCAGGGGGATGCACCAGAGAGCTGACAGGATGAGTCACCCAACCCTGAACCTAGGTAAACCCTGACTCAGATTCCATAGCTCAGGCTTAGCTCTGAGCTAAACTAAATTATTCTATTCCCCTTCTAGTACACACTAGAGGGTGCTACATGTAGATATTTATATAGTTAATAATATACCCAAATCAAAATTTCCTTCCTGAACCATCCAAATCCCACATAGAGCTATAAGTAGCACAGAGTTCTGCCATGATTCCACCCATTTTCCCCTAAGCTATTTCTGCTTTAGCTACGGCAACTCACCAGAGTTCCAGGAAAGGAGATTTTTGGTAGACATATAGCTATCGTAAAAAAAGTTAACTTATTGAATATTATTGTTTGAATATTATCTATGTTAATGCAGTGTATGTTTTCTGTTTGGGGTAGGATTCATGCATTTTTTTATTATTTTTATTAGAAGTTTCTAGGTTTAGGTTACAACAATACAAAATAGCTCAGCAGTAAAGTAACATACATGGTCCGGTACAGACAATTTGCAAGGCATCACTTATGTAGAACAATTTAAGAATAAACAACAGTACAGGCGTCCTCGGGTTACAAACATCCGACTTACAAACGACTCCTACTTACAAACGGAGGGAGAGATCAGGAAGTGAGAGGTAATCTACCCCTAGGAAGGGAAATTCACTCCTGTAATGCCATGTACACACAAGTGGATTTTCCGTCTGAAAAACCTTGGATGGTTTTTCCGACGGAATTCTGCTCAAGATTGGCTTGCATACACACGGTCACACAAAAGTTCTTTAAATTTTCGACCGTCAAGAACGCGGTGACGTACAACACTACGACGAGCCGAGAAAATGAAGTTCAATGCTTCAGAGCATGCGTCCAATTGTTTCTGAGCATGCGTAGGAATATATATGAAAAGAACAGATGGGAGGAATTAGGTACTTCTGAGGACATCTTTGCCATAGTTGGCGATGGTTGGGGTGTGGAAAGGTGGAGGGTAGAGGATGGGAGAGGGTGGCACGACAAGTCAGGGCCAGCAACAGTCAAATTGAAGATCATTCTAGTAAGAGGTTCTAAAAGTTAGTATAGAGGTGGATCCGGAGATCCCACATTTGTTCAAAATTAGTTAATGTATTTTTCATTGTAGCTGGGAAAGATTCTAAAAAATGTAACTTGCAAATGTATTTTTATATTCCTATTTATACTATTTTTATATAATCATTACCATACCCAAATCAAAATTTCTTTTTGAACCACCCAAATCCCATCTATAGCCATAAAAGTAAGTGAAAGCTCTAATCTATGCCCAATTTGGCTACTGAAAGCCACCTCAATTCCAAGAAAATATGTATTTTTGGTAGACATATCTGACCAAGATTTATAGTTGAATTTTATGCAGCCCATTATTTCTTTTCTGTTTGGTGTATGGGGGAAATTTAATTCTGTATATTTTAGATTTATATACTTATTAACATACCCAAAATTTCATTCAGCACCCCCAAAACCTAATTAGCACCAGAAAGTCGAAACAGAAACTCTAAGCTATGCCCATTTTGGCTACCTCAACTCACCACAGTTCCAGGTAATCTAAGAGTTTTGGTAGATACACAGCTGTCTGTACATGGTTTATTTTTTTGAACCTTTACTTTTGAATATTATCTGTGTTAATGCAGTCCATGTTTTCTGTTTGGGGTATTGGGAAATTTATTTTTATGTAGCAGCATACACAGTGGACCCAGGAGATAAGCAAAAGTACAGAACCTCCTAATGTCATTTCCTTCCCTTCCTCATTTCCCCGAGCTATGCTGCGTCCTCACCGACCGTGTATCCGCGGTCAAGAAAGAGAATGATTTTTTTTTTCCTTCTCTCCCTCTGTCTGTCTCTCTCCTTAACTCTAAATATGACTTTTCTAAAGAACAGATTAACAAAGAAACATGACACAGACGGGATTAGTCTCTAGTATCTAAAAACAAGAAACCATATGGCTTGAAAACAAACGATATCATAAAAACTCACAGCAGGGAATATCACTCGCAGATCTGAATTCTCTTGTCTGGAGGGATGGAAAAGAGCTCTTTTTTTTGGTCACCACATTTTCTCACGTAGGGACTGAACTTACTTCAACTCTTCACTGTTAGCACTGACAATGGCAATAAATACATGGAAAAATTAGCACTTATGTAAGTGCCATCTGAAATGCAAAAGGGAATCAGTTTGACTGCTTGCGGACCGCCCACCGTACATATACTGCGGCAGGGCGACCGCTCTGTGCCAGTTTACATACACTTTCAGGCCTGGGGCGCGTGCCGCCGACATCCTACTCTCGCTGTGATTGGACACAGCGGGAGACAATCGGGGGGTCCGGCGGACGCGATGTCTGCCGGGACCCGCTGATCGTTTGGGAGACAGGCAGATTACCGTTCTGCCTATGTAAACAAGGCTCCCTGCCCCAGTATGTCCAGTCAGCCCCTACCCTGTCCACCTTTAGGCATTCCCTGAAAACTCACTTATTCAGGGAAGCCTACCCCACGTCCACCTAAGAGCCATACCCGAATCACCTCCATCCGATCATCCTCCGTAACTATTACCTTTTGCACCACCTTCCCCTCCCTTTAGATTGTAAATTCTACAAGCAGGGCCCTCCCATCCCTTCTGTTTTGAGCTGTGTTGTAATTCTATTGTCCCCCGTCTACATTGTAAAGCGCTGCGTAAACTGTTGGCGCTATATAAATCCTGTATAATAATAATATTAATAATAGTAATCAGTTAACAGTTTTGTCTCTTATTCTAAAGCATAAAAACCTGCAAATATGCAAATCAGCCAGTTAACTAATTCATTAGAAAATTTTTTATGCTTTTATTTTGTTTTAGTGACGTCACATACTGCTATCCTGGCTTGAGCGATAGCTGTTCGTGATTGTTTTAAGCCGTTTGTGAGTGTATTTACTACATGCTCGATACATGCTGGCAAAAACAGCTGACAGCTCTGCCGTCTGACAACTCTTAAATAACGAAGGGGTTGCGGAGCTGTCAGGCGGAGGGAGCCTTCGCCACAACTGGACCTTTTTTTTGGGGGGTCAGCGGTGGCAGTGGGCATCGTGATTGGCGATGGATCTACACTGGGGGACACTTTTTTTATTTTTTATTTTTAAATAAAGGACTTTATTTAGGTCAAAAACTGTCTGTCTTTTTTACACGTTTTTTTTGGGTGAATGAGTAGGAATATGATGTACCTCATACTCATTCACATGGGGGAGGGCAGGATCTGGGGACCCCCTTGTTAAAGGGGGCTTCCAGATTCCAATAAGCCCCCTGCCCACAGACCCCCCAAACACCGTCCAGGGTTGTGGGGAAGAGTCTCATGTCCCCATCAACATGGGGCAAGGTGTTTTGGGGAGGAACAGAGCCCCCCTGCGCCAAAGCACCCCCTCATATTGAGGGCATGTGGCCTGGTATGGTTAAGGAGGTGGGGGATGCTCGCCCCCCCTTTTTCTTGACCTGCTGGGCTTTATACTCAGATAAGGGTCTGGTATGGATTTGGGGGGGGGGTTATTTTGGCATGGGGGTTCCCTTCAAAATCCATACGAGACTCGGAGGGCCTGGTATGGATTTGGGGGGGGGGGGGGGATTCCATGCCATTTTTGAATTGCCGACAATTTTTTTTTACATTCAGCGAGTAACCCCGCTGACAGCTGATGGCTCATTGGTTGTTAAGGATGTCGGTGGCCGCCCGCTCCTTCTCAACGCCTATTTATTAATGTAAATAATACTCCAGCTAGTTACCGCATGTAAAAGACTTCATAAAAGAACTCATCCGGTATTTTAGTAGCTTTTTTTTGTGAATGGCAAAAATGTTTTTGAAAAACACTGAGCGGTATTTTACCACATTTTTTTAAGGAGAAACATGCTGATAAAAAAAAAGTTTAACTAAACTTAGTCTTTAACAAATTTTCTTTTATAAAAGACATTTAAAAATATATCACAAAAAAACAACATAAATGTTCCTAACGGAAAAACATTGCAAAGATATATTTCTTAGCTAGATCATTTTTGCACATAGGACAACATCAAATGATATTATTTTTTACATTTTTGAAAACATTTGTTAAGCATCTTAACAAACAATCACTTATATGAATGATGGCTCTGACATCACTATTTCTTCTGTAGCTTTAATCACTCGCACCAATTTCACATTTTGAAAACTCTGCCCTTTGGCACATGTGCTTTTATTATGTGAGGTTCACATGCTTTGAACAGACAGTACTTCCTGCCGGACAGTTGAAAAATCAAACCTTAGAAACTTCAAAATTAGCTAGATGCTATAAGCATTCTTTTTGGCAAGACACAGCTGGCAATGGAGTGAATGCCTGGCTTAGGACTCCGGTTTATTGTGCCAATACTGCTTTTTTTACATGTTTCATTAAAGGTACACTTTGGTTCAACGTGAAAATAAAGGTTGGATAGGATTTAGATGCCTGGGGAATAGCTCAAAACTGCCCTCTTGCTCTCATGATGTGGGAACATCAGGTCTCTTCCTATTTGAGTGTGTACGGGCTGATTCCAGACCCCTCCAAACTATTTCCCAGTGTCAAAAAATGTTGAGAGAGCATCATTCATCACACAAAAAGCTTTCAGTGCCAACAACACATATACATAAATTGCCACCTTGGCAAACCTGCTATTCCCCACAGACATCAGGGCAGCCCTGTGTGGGAGGGTTACAAAACAGGTAGTCAATCAAGTCATTCAACAGTAAGTGAATTTAAATATGCTTGTGATGTACTAAGCTCTATCCTCAGACAAAAAGGGAAAAAAAAAATTCAAATTCAATGGACCACTTGGTCTCTTACTGTCATCATTCTTCTATGTTTCTAATAGACATGTGCGCCGTCAATAAATTTGTTGAGAAATGAGAAATACCGAAGAGTATGGGCCCCCTATATGATATATAGGGAACATAACCCTTAAGGATCAGAGCACAAATAAAAAAAGAAATATTCCGGGGGGTTTAATACCCTTTTTTTTTTTCCTCTTTATTTCTATTCTATTTCTCTATTTGTCTCTTTTGTGGGGTGTTCTTCTTGAGGATAACCAAAGTGGATTGTTATGAAAAAGATTATTATTATAAGTTTGAATAAGTATGAGAATTTGAAGAACAGGAGCTTGAATAATTACAACTAAATATAAGTCACTAAGATTGTGTGGTATTGATGTATTGGTGAAAATGTCTTGTTACTTTTGTAAAAGAAAATAAAGAATAAAAAAAAAAAAAAAAAATGTGTTTTGTTTCGTTCCGTTCGGTTTTCGTATTAGAATTAATTCGTATGAATTTTCGTTAGGTTCGTTAACTTTTCGTAACAATTACGAATGTTCGTTATGATGAATTTATCATTATGAGGGTCTCCCACCATCCCTGTGCTGTGCTCATTATGAGGGGCTCCCACCATCCCTGTGCTGTGCTCATTATGAGGGGCTCCCACCATCCCTGTGCTGTGCTCATTATGAGGGGCTCCCACCATCCCTGTGCTGACTTCCTGAGTTTTTAACTTTTAGGTTTGTTAACTTTTCGTAACAATTACGAATGTTCGTTATGATGAATTTATCATTATGAGGGGCTCCCACCATCCATGTGCTGTGCTGACTTCCTGGGTTTTTTAACTTCCTCATAACGAATAATCGTAATTAACGAACATTCTTATTTTGTCCGATTCTGAATCTCCCATCAACTACCAGTACCAGTCTCCACTCCCATATTAAAAAAGGTAATTTTCCCAACCCTCACTCAGCAGCAGAAGAAAACCTCTGATTGGTCAACAAAACACCAATCACGTTCCCGTTGTAACGGAATTTGGATCCGAAATTCGTAAACGAAATTTCGTAAAAAATTCGGAAGCATAGCAATTCGTATTTCGGATCCTCCCGAATTTACGGAAATTCGTACGAATTTTCGATTCGAACAAAACTAATCGCACATTGAGGGACTGTCTGAAAGTACACAATCTACTTCCTCTGACATTGACTTAGGGCTTGTTCACACAGCCTGCATTGGACAGGGTTGCTCAACACGGGGATAGGGCAAACAGGCTTCACTGGTGGAAATTCATACCAAATCCTTTTGTTGATGTGTGCTGGAAACAAGTGGAACATGTTGCTTTTTTTTCAAACTGTGGTGCAATGCGCAATAGGCCAGACAAAAAGTGTTTTGGTTTCTACTGTGGTGGCATTGGAGGGTTGACCTTTATATTTTAAGAGAGGAATTAGCTAGAGGGAAAGAGTTGATAGTATGGAGAAGAGGAAATAAACAAGATGGAGGAGAGTGTGAACCTCTATGGAAGAGAAAACATGGTGAGGCATAAGATTTAGATGAAACTGAGACCAAAATTTAAAAACATTATGGCACACAACCCCCCCCCCCCCCAATCCCCAACACAGCCCTTGGATGGGACCAGATAAGAACTGTAATGCTGTGTACACGCGATCGGAAATTCCGCCAGCAAAAGTCCGATGAGAGATTTTGGTCGGAAAATGCGACTGTGTGTATGCTCCATCTGACTTTTGCTGGCGGAATTCCAGCCAGCAAAAGATTGAGAGCAGATTCTCAAATTTACGAGCGCAAAATTCCTACACATGCTCGGAAACAATTTGACGCATGCTCGGAAGCATTGAACTTAATTTTCTCGGCTCGTCGTAGTGTTGTACATCACTGCGTTCTGGACGGTCGAAAGTTCAGCAAACTTTTTTGTGACCTGTGTATGCAAGCCAAGCTTGAGCGGAATTCCATCGGAAAAATACGCTCGTGTGTACGCGGCATAAGTTTTTCTACCATAGTTATGGACACTATGCCTATTTTTGGGACCTATGATAACATAGTCATTTTTTTAATAGTACAGAGTGTACTCTAAAGATTTGTATCATGGTTGACTGTTATGCCGCGTACACACGAGCGGAATTTCCATCCTACATAATTCCACTCAAGCTTGTCTTGCATACACACGGTCACACAAAAGTTTTCTGAAATTTCGACCATCAAGAGCGCAGTGACTTACAACACTACGACGAGCCGAGAAAATTAATTTCAATGCTTCCGAGCATGCATCGAATTGTTTCCGAGCATGCGTGATTATTTTGCGTGTCTGAATTGCATACAGACGATCGCATTTTCGGATAGGAACTTTTCCTGACCGAAAAATAGAGAACATGCTGTCAATCTTTTGCTGGCTGGAATTACACCAGAAAAAGACCGATGGAGCATGCACACGGTCGCATTTTCCGACAAAAAGCTCTCATCAGAGTTTTGCTGACGGCATTTCCGATCGTGTGTATGCAGCATTAGTCAAGTTAAAGAGTTATAAGAATGATCTTTGCCTTAATGTGATACAGTGAGTGATTAGCTGCAAGCAGAGTGGGTGCAATTGCATACGGGTTGCTGGCAGTCTGGCACATCAATAAAGCCCAACGTTAATCTACTGATACTCAGGCTGTGTATATACCTGGAAAATCCTCAGAGTAGTGTGGTGGTGATCAATTACATGGGCCAGTGGGAAGTGGTTAACAGGTAGCTTCCCCCAAAGGCACTGACTAATATAGGGGTCCCAAACCTTTTGAAGAGCAAGGGCCACTTAAGCAACTTGCAATGTCTTTTGATGACGCCCTGGAGGAGGGGCGAAACGCGTCGACGTAATTTCCGGCCAAGGATCTAACCACTGACGCCACTTCCTGTTCCCGTGGAGCGCCCGCTAAACCAGCTGCAACCGCGGAAGTATCTGAGAAGTTTGCCTTCCTTTATGCATCCTGTAAGTAGCGCAGAGCGCGCATTTTAAAAATCCTTCTACAACACTTTAAAATTTGCTCTCTTCTATTATCGGTACAATATCTCCAAGAACATCACTGTGCCTTGTGTGCATGCATCGCTCCCTGGATCCTCTCATCCCACTGGCTTGTTTATTCAGCTCTGCTTTTGTGCCTACTTGCCGAACCACAGTTTGTCTGCATATCTGCCCTCTGCTTTGCTGCTCTGTCTGTCTGCTAGCCCGGTGAGTCTATTCCAAGAAGGAGCTCATATGTACATTTATTTTGGTTCTTGGTTTTTTGGGACAATAACTGGACTTACATTCTTTTTTTTTTTTTTTTTTATTTATATATTTTCTTACCACATTGATCACTTATTCAATTTTGGTATCTATGAAATAATTTTATGGTTATTATTCAATCATGTCACTTATGTAATAATTTATCACACATATTATTTGATGCTAGTTTATTTTTTATGGGATTGGTTTGTGTCAGACATGTAACCACTTCACACACATTATTGATGTTTGTCAATTTTGTGGGATCATTTATTATTTTGTCACAATTTTTGTTTGCCAGCGCTGTTTTATTGGTTTGAGCATTTTTTGAAGGTTATAGCACTTTCTTATCAGCAGCTGCACATTTTTTGTGTTTTTTTTTTTTTCTCGTTCAATATTGCACACGTCTATTCCAGCGCCGTTTCTTTGTTTATAACTTGGTAACTGGTCGCGGGTAGACATGTGCACAATAGAATAATTTGTTTATTTTCGTTTCTGTTCGTTTCCGTTGATTCATAACAATTCGTAAATTCATAAGTCGTCGGTGTTCATATTCGTAACGATTCATAAATTCGTAAGAGTTATTTTTTCGTTGATTCGTTTTTCCGTTAGTTTAATTTTCGTTTATTCGAAATTCGGACGCATTCGTATTTTCGTAGATTTAGTTACATTCGTACTTTCGTAAGATTGATTTATTCGTACTTTCGTAAGATTGATTTATTCGTACTTTCGTAACATTGTTTTCGTAGATTCGTAATTGGAGCATAATTCATAATTTTATGTAATGTGTATGCTATTATTACATTTTAAGAGACACGGAAAATTACGAATCGAAAAAAAAAAGTTACGAATGTACGAATTTTTTCGTTCAATCCATTCGAAGCACGTTAAGCAGCACCATTGTAAGGGACACGGAAAATTACCAATTCAACAAAAAAAAAAAGTTACGAATGTATGAATTTTTTCGTTCATTTTGATTTTCGTTGTTCCTGTTTTCTGTTTTTTTTTGGATTTTCTTCTGTCGTAGTTTCGTTGTTTCTAATTTGGTTATTTCGGATTTTCGTTGTTTTCATATTCGTTCGATTCGAACGATTCGTTATTCGTTAAAATTTTTAGCGAATCATTCGTTCATTCGTACGATAACGAATGAACGAAAATAACGAATTTTAACGGAAAACGAAAAAAAACGAAACAAATTGCACATGTCTAGTCGCGGGCCACATAGAGCAGAGCGGGTGGGAGACAGGTCTGTATCCACTCTGCATATGCAGAGCGTACACAGACACAGCCCACTCTACTCTATTGGCCCCCTGATCCGATCCACCAAGACAGAAGGGGACAAATCCCTTTCTGTTTGTTTTTAGCGGATCAGATTGGAAGTAGCCGGGTCTAAACAGACACAAGTCTGTTCACATCTGCCTCTCCATAGAGGTGAATGGAGGGTCACCGATTGTGTGAAAGGGGCCTAAGGCTGCTTTCTCACTGATGTGCTGCGGTTTACCTGCATGGCGTGTGCAGCGCAGTGCACCTGTGGTCGTGCTGCGGGTTAGCTGCACTTTGCTATAGATTTCTATTATATCCTGCAGGTGTGGTACTATTTCTAAAAGTGCACTAAAACCGTATGTAATAACAGAAGTCTATTGCTCAGTGCAGTTTGAAAGTAGCCCAGTAACCCCTGCAGAACAGATATGCCCATACATACACTTTGATATTAGCAATAAACTGACCTTTAATAACAGTCTTCCATTCAGGCATCGCTGGCTGTTGCTGTCTCAGGCGGAGTGCAGTCACTGTCACTCCGCCTGTGATTGGAGCCGGCGCTATACAAGAAGCATCGGCTTATGTGGCTCTGCTCCACAGCTGCTTCTTTACCCTGCTGCCTGCTCCATTCACAACACTGATGCTCTGGGATGGTGGGTCAGCAACACATAATCTGGGTTTGCTGACCCGCCACCCCAGAGCAGGAGGGCACGAGCCACATCAGAGGGCTCTGCGGGCCAAATATGGTTGAGCACCCCAGGGCTAAGACATCTGGGCATCTGTGTCGCACTGGTCCCAGCTGTAGTCCTGGCTGTATATTAATTATATCTGGAGCACTGAAATAAATGAGGCCTCTGAAGTTAAAGGGGAAGTAAACCCTGATGGGTTTTGCTTCCTCTTCTTCTCCCTGTATAGCCTACAAATGAAAAGCATAATGGGCTAGTATGCTTACCTGCAAAAGAATCCAGTGACGTCCCCTGTGTGGCCAGCGTCCATCTTCTTGCCCTCTTCCTTCGGGGTCGCGGACTCCGGCACAGTGATTTGCGGAGCCGCGTGACGTCACTCCCGCACATGCGCACGGGAAACGCGACCTACGGCATATGCTAGGGAAGAAACGGCCCGTAGGTTAGTTTCTTCCCTGCGCATGCGCAGTGAAGATTTCCGGCGGACTACAAGTGAAATATCTCCTAAACGGCGCACGTTTAGGAGATATTTCCACTACCTATAGGTGAGCCTTATTTTAGGCTTACCTATAGGTAAAAGTCAAAAAAGTGGGTTTACAACCACTTTAAAGTGTGCAGTACCTTTCTCTCTGTGACCTGCAATAGAATGACTGTACTGGAAACTTGTGGACATGGTGATGGTTTAGCATGCTTTCTCAGCAAATATACTGTTATATGGGAGGTCCTGCCTGTAAGTCCAGGAACTGGGTTAACAACCTGGATGCTAGGGGCCCAGCATCGCACACTTGTGTATCAAGAGTTCTGTTTAGGGTATAAGCTGACCTGAAGAATATCAGAAGGTGGTTGACCATGTAACCCTTACTCAGCCAGATTATAATCTTTACCCAATGACCAACGCCTGGTTCCCTCTCGTACTTCTGCAGCAAATCCTCTGTATTGCAACTGGCTACTATCAATGGGCCATACTATTTGATGCCAAACTCTCCAGCAGGAGGGAGAGGCAGACATGCATTCTGAACCAGCAATGCCACCACCAAGTCCTTGGAAAATTACCTTTAAGCCCCATACACACGGTCGGATTTTCCGATGGATTCTGTCCTATCAGACAATGTTGTCAGAAATTCCGACCGTGTGTAGGCACCATCGGACAGTTTCCATCGGATTGTCCGACGGACAAAGTCTTATCTCCTGCTGGATAGCTTTTTTGACAACAAAGTCCGATCACACCAAATCCGATCGTGTGTAGCGAATTCCGACGGACAAAGTGCTACGCATGCTCAGATCACATTACAAGACCAAAGCTATTGGCTACTAGCCTCTATGTAGTCCCGTCGTAGGCAACAAACGTCACCACGTTCAGAATGATCGGATTTTCCGACAACTTTGTCCGACTGTGTGTACGCAAAACCAACATCGGACAAAGTACGACGGACATGATCCGACGGACCTGGTCCTCGGATAATCCGCGCGTGTGTATGGGGCTTTAGCCAGTACAGGGCACCATAGAAGGTAACTTCCCAGGGCTCCCTGACTGCAGCCCTGGTAAATCATGCCCTGGTTAGCATTACGAACGTATGATTGATTTTAGGGGTTGCTGTTTAAGCAAAGTTCATTCATCCACTTTATATTTACAGCCAGGGATTCCAACATTAGTAGGAAAATACCTAATTTAGGTAAAATCAGAGCCTTAAATCAACTGTGCGGTTCTTGCAAATTCCAGAAAGCGTATATACTCGAGAAAGTTACCAGTAACTCTTTTATATACAGCGACTTGGATTTTGGGCTTAGTGATCCTCTAACTGAAAAATGATTGTGAAATGAGAATCCTTCAGTCGAGCGTTTCTGCCTAGGCAGAACTTGGCTCCGGCTCCTTCTCCCTGATTACCGCGATGCATATTACAGTATGTTACAAAATGATTCCCGTGTAGAGACGAGAAATCTGACTCTTGTACATGAAAACTCGGCTGACTTTCTATGGAAAATCATTTTATGCAGCTCTCTGAAAAATGAATTTCAGGCAATTGAATGCAGTCTGCTACCTGCAAGGAACTTGGAAGAGCCTTTTAGGCAACATGCTTTTTTCAGATTTTCTATCTGTTTGCTGCACAGCCTTCATACTTATATTTCCACATTTATGATTCTTGACTTTGTTACCTTCCAAAAATTCTCCAGAGAGTAAATCTGGCGATAATTCATGAGGACTAGTACAGAAAATTTAAAGTGCAAACCCAAAAACAAACATTAAATATATTGCAGCTTAGCAGTCTTTATACAGTATGTGGTGACTGTAGACATGTGCAATTCGTTTAGTTTTTTTTTCGTTTTTCGTTTTTTTTCTCGTTATTTTCGCTCGTTCGTTTTCGTACGAATGAACAAACGATTCGCAAAAATTTTTAACGAATAACGAATCGTTCGAATCAAACGAATCCGATTAACGAATCGTTCAAATCAAACGAATCCAAAAAACAAAGAAAATCCGAAAAAAACAAATTAGAAACAACGAATGTACGAATGAAGAAAATCCGAAAAAACGAAAACAGGAACAACAAAAATGAAAATGAACGAAAAAATTTGTACATTCGTAACTTTTTTTTTTTGTTGAATTGGTAATTTTCCATGTCCCCTACAATGGTGCTGCTTAACGTGCTTCGAATAGATTGAATGAAAAAATTCGTACATTCGTAACTTTTTTTTTTTCGATTCGTAATTTTTCAGTGTCCCTTACAATGGTGCTGCTTAATGTGCTTCGAATAGATTGAACGAAAAAATTCGTACATTCGTAACTTTTTTTTTTTCGATTCGTAATTTTCTGTGTCTCTTACAATGGTGCTGCTTAACGTGCCTCGAATGGATTGAACGAAAAAATTCGTACATTCGTAACTTTTTTTTTCGATTCATATTTTTCCGTGTCTCTTACAATGGCGCTGCTTAACGTGCTTCGAATAGATTGAACGAAAAAATGTGTACATTCGTAACTTTTTTTTTTTTTTTCGATTCTTAATTTTCAGTGTCTCTTACAATGGCGCTGCTTAACGTGTTTTGAATGGATTGAACGAAAAAATTCGTACATTCGTAACTTTTTTTTTCGATTCGCATTTTTCCGTGTCTCTTAAAATGTAATAATAGCATACACATTACATAAAATTATGAATTATGCTCCGATTACGAATGTACAATGTTACGAATGTTACGAATGTACGAATAAATACGAATGCGTCCGAATTTCAAATAAACGAATAAACGAAAATTAAACTAACGACAAAACGAATCAACGAAAAATAACTCTTACGAATGTACGAATCGTTACGAATACGAACACCGACGACTTACGAATTTACGAATCGTTACGAATCAACGGAAACGAAAAAAACGAAACGAAAATAAACACATTTTTTTTCGGAAACGAAAAAAACGAAACGAAAATAAACATATTTTTTTGTGGTGCTCATGTCTAGACTGTATTATTTGTCTTTTCTTTGTCTCTTTTTCTTTTTTTTTTTTTTCAACTGGCAATCCTGCCAGCAACACAGCAGAGAGCAATAAAAACCTGAAGAATATTATAACCCCTCCAGCTGTCTGTGTCCCCATTGGAGAGATTTCCCACCAAGTCTTTTACCACATTGCAATGCACCGAAGCATTGTGAAAAAGGCTCTGTTGACACCAGGCAGGTCCATGCAAAATCACGCCGCACTGAGATGTGTGATGCTACAGCACCATGCGTTTTGGTACGTGCGAAAACGCTTGCATTGGCAGATGTGTGGAGGTGCTGTTGAGAATTAAAGGGCAGCACATTGCTGTGCATGTTGGGAAAGTGTGTGATAATGCAGGAATCCCCTACATGCACAGAGAGTGAACATAGCCTTACTGAATGACAGATTATTTACCACTTGCTGCCCCGCCCACAGTACATTTACTGCAGGCGGGTAGCAGCTCCAGGCTAAGCGACGTACAGCTACGTTGCGGCTTACTTCCTGGTTTTCGGGGGCGCTGCACGTGCACCCTGCAGGTCTGTGCTGTGATTAGCCACATCACGAGTCTGTCAGCAGGTTACAGTCAATGATTTTGGCTGTATACCTGCTGATTGGCTGTGGCCAATCACAGCACAGACCTCTGTGTGTTTTTAAACAGAACACACGGGATCTGGTCACTTTCTTCCTCCCTGAGCTCTTTTTGTTCAGAAGCCAGTTAGATTCTATATGAGTACAAACAGCACTTATACTTATTAACTTGCATTGCATACTCTTGTTAGGCACATTTAACCCCTTGATTTCCCTCCACTGTTAACCCTTTGATTGCCGAGTCACCCAGCCAGTGTCATTAGTACAGTGACTTTGTACAGTATTATCACTGATCACTGTATTAGTGTCACTAGCGATGCCAATGTGAGTTATGCCCCGTACACACGATCGGACTTTCCGACAACAAAACCGTGGATTTTTGTTCGAAGGATATTGGCTCCAACTTGTCTTGCATACACACGGTCACACAAATGTTGGCCAACAATTACGAGCGTGGGAACGCGGTGACGTACAAGATGTACGACGAGCCGAGAAAAAGGAAGTTCAATAGCCAGTGCGGCTCCTTCTGCTTGATTCCGAGCATGCGTGAACTTTTGAGCGTCAGACTTGTGTACACACGATCGGAAATTCTGACAACAACGTTTTGTTGGCGGAAAAATTGAGAACCTGCTAGCCAACATTTGTTGGTGAAAAGTCCGACAACAAATGTTCGATGGAGCGTACACACGGTCGGACTTTCAGCCAACAAGCTCACATCCAACATTTGTTGTTGGAAAATCCGATCGTGTGTACGGGGCATAAGTCAGTTAGTGTCCCTCCCAGCCAGTGTCAGATAGCGGCAGATGGCCTGCCACGCTATTACAGTCACAGTTACTAGTATAGTGTCAGATAGATCATTTACTTGATCATGATCAGAATTATATTAGTGTAAGACCTCATCTGGAATATGCAGTTCAGTTTTGGGCACCAGTTCTCAAAAAGAATATCGGGGAACTGGAGAAAGTGTAGAGAAGAGCAACCAAACTGATAAGAGGCATGGAGGAGCTCAGCTATGAGGAAAGATTAGAGGAACTGAATTTATTCTCTCTTGAGAAGAGGAGAATAAAGGGGGATATGATCAACATGTTCAAATTTATAAGGGGTCCATATAGTGAACTTGGTGTTGAGTTATTCACTTTACGGTCAACACAGAGGACAAGGGGGCACTCATCTCCAAATACGGAAAGGTTTCTTCACAGTAAGAGCTGTGAAAATGTGGAATACACTCCCTCCAGAGGTGGTTCTGGCTAACTCAGTAGATTTCTTTAAGAAAGGCCTGGATACTTTTCTAAATGTACATAATATAACTGGGTACTAATATTTATAGGTAAAGTTGATCCGGGGAAAATCCGATTGCCTCTCGGGGGATCAGGAAGGTATTTTTTTCCCCTGCTGTAGCAGATTGGAGAATGCTCCGCTGGGGTTTTTTTTTTTTGCCTTCCTCTGGATCAACTGTGGGTATAGAATTGGGTATATTGGATTGTACTATATTTTTTATTTTTATTTATTATTTTTTTGCCAAAGACATGTAGCAGAATACTGGTACATTTTGTCTTAAATTAATAAAGAAATATAATTTTATTGGATTTATAGAACTATACAAGTGTCCCCACCGTATAGTTTCCCCAAGCATGCAGTTTGGTCTTTACCAAAGACATGTAGCAAAATACATTTTAGCCTAAATGTACAAAGAAATTAGATTTTATTGGATGTGTTTTATAACAGAAAATAGAAAATACTGGGTTGTTTTGCCAAACTTTTGTTTATAAAATAAAAATAAAAAACAGTGGTGATCAAATACCACCAAAAGAAAGCTCTATTTGTGTGGAATAAAAGTGATATAAATTTCATTAGTGTACAGTGTTGCATGGCTGAGCATTTGGCAGTTGAAGCAGCTGAGCAGCAAAAATGTATGTCATGAAGGGGGTAAAACCTTTCCGGAGGTCAAGTCACCAATCAATCTGTGGTTAAATGACCACTTGTAGACTCCAACTGGAAATCCATGTGACAGGGCAACAACTCAGGAGCAGAAATTAAGGTGCTTTCACACTGAAGCGTTTTTCAGGAGCTACAGCGCTAAAAATAGCGCCTGTGTAGCTCCTGAAAAAAGTGGGTCCTTTAACTCCAGTGTGAAAGCCGGAGGGCTTTCACACTGGAGCGGTGTGCTAGCAGGACGGTAAAAAAAAGTCCTGCTAGCAGCATCTTTGGAGCGGTGAAGGAGTGGTGTATTCACCGATCCTATACTGCTCCTACCCATTGAAATCAATGGGACACCGCGGGGAAACCTTTGCGGGGGGTTTTAACCCTTTTTTGGCCGCTAGCAGGAGTTAAAACCACCCTGATAGCGGCCGAATACCGCGGCTAAAACGACGGTAAAGCAGCGCTAAATATAGCGCTGCTTTACCGCTGCCGCCCCCACCGCCCCAGTGTGAAACCAGCCTTAGAGACAATAACAGTGTTGTCACCTTCTAATGCCCTGTACACACGTTCGGATTTTTCCCACGGAAAATGTCCTATCGGACCATGTTGTTGGAAATTCCGACCGTGTGTGGGCTCCATCGGACTTTTTCCGTCGGAAAAAGTTTGAGATCCTGCTCTCAAATTTTCCGACAACAAAGTCCTAACGGACTTTTTCCGATCGTGTGTAGCGAATTCCGACGGACAAAGTGCCACGCATGCTCAGATCACATTACAAGACCAAAGCTATTGGCTACTAGCCTCTACATAGTCCCATCGTACGCAATGAACGTCACCACGTTCAGGATGATCAGATTTTCCGACAACTTTGTCCGACCGTGTGTATGCAACACCAGTGTCGGACAAAATCCGTCGGAAACATTTTTTTCCGACGGATTTTGTGGTCGGAATTTCCGACCGCATGTACGGGGCATTAGGCTTGTCATACATTATACAATTTTCCTTTACATTTACCAAAACCATATAATATGAGGTCAAACCTAAAGACTTTCAATTTGTATGCATAATTGAAAGTAAATCTACAGGAAATTTACCGTATATACTCGAGTATAAGCTGACCCGAATATAAGCCGAGGCACCTAATTTTACCACAAAAAAATGGGAAAACTTATTGACTCGAGTATAAGCCTAGGGTGAGAAATGCGCAGCTACTGTAAGTTGAAAAGAGGGTCAACTATGCCCATTTGCAGCCTCACTGTGCCCATTTGCATGCCTCACTGTGCCCATTTGCAGCCATAGGTCCCCTAAACTTCAAACTTGGTAGTTAAGAGTTTCTAGATGCCCCATAGCTGCAGCCAAATTTGGGGTCTCTGGACCCAAAGAGTCCCGAAATGACATTGCTGCAGATGGACACCGTTGACCAACTTTGGGGCCCTGTATCTCGGGGTCGGGTCGGAAAATGTCAAGCACTTTTCTGCTGCAGAGAATGACATTTTCCGAACCGACTTTGGGGCCCCGTATCTCGGGGCCACTTGGTTTGCACACCAAATATGGTGTTCCTAGCCCCAAGTGGCCCCGAGATACGCGGCATCAAATTCGGGTCGGAAAATGTCATTCTCTGCTGCAGAAAAGTGCTTGACTCCAGTATAAGCCGAGGAGGGCACTTTCAGCACAAAAAAATGTGCTGAAAAACTCGGCTTATAATCGAGTATATACGGTAATAAAAAAATTGTATAATGTATGGCCAGCTTTAGAGATCCTGAAAAAGAACCTTAATGGAAGGATCAACAGGTATTATTTTAATGAAAGTTGCAGACTTAAAAATATTGAAGATTACTTTTTAAATTCCATTAACATATTAAAGCTTATATGAGATGTTAGCGATTGGGTTTTAGATATACATTAAAGTAATTTAAAAATGAAGCATATAAAAAAATAAAAAATAAACAGCCAGTCGGGAACCGTCTATTTTTTATTTTATTTGCTGGGGTGAAACATAGAGATTCACTTTACCACAGTCGTGTCGGAGACCCAGAATTCACCTCTCCCTTGATATCTGGGAGAAGCTTGAAACTCAATTATATACATCTTTCAAAAAATCAGCGTACTGCTTCAGAAATCTCTTTGTTCTTTACGAGCGTTGGGGAAGAAGGAGCACAAAAAGCCCGCCTCTTTGTGGGTTAATATCGAGGAGTTGTTATTTGGGACTTCACTGGCTGCTTGAGGATAAAGTTAATTCAGACCATGTGTATGCTGACTTTGCGAGGAGGGCAGAACAAGGGAGGTTGGGGGATAGTCACAGACAGGAATTAAGTGGAATGAGAAACAAAGTATTTATCCTTTAGGATTTATTCTTAGTTTGTAGTTCTATGTTCCCTAATACTATAAGTATGAACGTCGTGCTTCCTATAAAAGGGCCTTCAAATCCTGATACAATCCCAGGATGCAGGAGTTGGGCAACATCTGTGTTGCCAGACATTGCAAAGTGCTATCCTGTAGCCTATATTTTAAGGCCTACCACCAGTGGAAATTGAGCTACAGTATATTGGTTTGGAATGACTACTGGCAATTTGCATCACATGCTGACTTTCAATATCATTCAGGGATGGCAACGGTGAGATATCTTCAGCTAACCATCGCAACAATGTCAAGTCCTCATTTCCACTTGACTATTACACATATTAAAGGGGCACCACACCGGATTTTCTGCTCCAATAATTTTTATTGAGAAAAAAGGTTTTTTAAACAAACAATGAAGTATGCAATAGTCCAAAAGCATATTAACTTCTTGCCGACCGCCCACTGTCAAAAGACGGCGGAGCGGTGCGGCTCTTGTGGCGGGGCGCTACCATTTTGGCCACTAGGGGGCGCGCGCGTGCCGCGGGATTGCCCAGTAACTGAAAAGACGTGGATCTGTGTATGTAAACACACAGATCCACATCCTGTCACTGGAGAGGAGACAGATGGTGTGTCCCTTGTACATAGGGACACCGATCGGTCCCCTCCCCCAGTCATTCCCCTCTCCCCACAGTTAGAATCACTAACATAGGGAACATATTAACCCCTGCAGCGCCCCCTAGTGTTAACCCCTTCCCTGCCAGTCACATTTATACAGTAATCAATGCATTTTTATAGCACGGATCGCTGTATAAATGTGAATGGTCCCAAAAATGTGTCAAAAGTGTCCGATATGTCCGCCGCAATATCGCAGTCACGATAAAAATCGCTGATCGCCGCCATTACTAGTAAAAAAAAAATAATAATAAAAATTTCATAAATCTATCCCTTATTTTGTAGACGCTATAACTTTTGCGCAAACCAATCAATATACGCTTATTGTGATTTTTTTTTTACCAAAAATATGTAGAAGAATAAACTACATAAACTACATAAACTGAGGAAAAAATTTGTTAAAAAAAATAAAAAAATTGGATATTTATTAAAATAAAAAGTAAAAAATATTATGTTTTTTCAAACTTGTCCCTCTTCTTTTGTTTATAGCGCAATAAATAAAAAACGCAGAGGTGATCAAATACCACCAAAATAAAGCTCTATCTGTGGGGAAAAAATTATAAAAATTTTGTTTGGGTACAGCGTTGCATGACCGCGCAATTGTCATTCAAAATGCGACAGCGCTGAAAGCTGAAAAATGGCTTGGTCAGGAAGGAGGTGTTCGTGCCTGGTAGGCAAGTGGTTAAACAATGGTGTAATGCCGTGTACACACGAGCCGATTTTCCGTCAGAAAAAACTTGGATGTTTTTTCCGACGGAATTCCGCTCAAGCTTGGCTTGCATACACACGGTCACACAAAGGTTCTCTGAACTTTTGACCGTCAAGAACGCGGTGACGTACAACACTACGCCGAGCCAAGAAAATGAAGTTCAATGCTTCCGAGCATGCGTCAAATTGTTTCCGAGCATGCGTAGGAATTTTGCACGTCGGAATTGCTACAGATGATCAGAATTTCAGATCGGAACTTTTTCCGACCAAAAAATAGAGAAGCTGCTCTCAATCTTTTACTGGTGGGAATTCGACCAGCAAAAGTCTGATGGAGCATACGCTTAGTCGCATTTTCCGATTAAAATTTCTCATCGGTCTTTTGCTGGCAGAATTTCTGATCGTGTGTACGTGGCATTACAGTGGAAATTGTCAAAAAATGCATATTCTGGTCACAATATTACTATACTGTACCATAGTTAGTGTACATAACCATCTTGCCAGAGAGGACTAGATGGTGACATGTGAAAAGCGCATAGCGCAACAGTCAAGATTATTATCTTAGTTCACTGTAGGCGTAGGAATGTGAATATCAATGTTTGGCAAGTCAGATATATTATTCGTATTTGGTTCCACGGCAGGAGAGAGAAAAAAAAGGGGGGGTTAGGGAAGGGAGAGGGACATGCGCATCATGGGCATAATTTAAAAAAGTGAGTTGCGGTCATATTGGTCCACTGACCCAATTCACCATATGCCCATGTTCTCTGCCTCCATGACCAGGGCTAGATACGAGCAGATCTTGCGATTTATGCACTTCAACGACAATGAACTCTGTCGTCCTCGGGGTGACCCTGAATACGATCGGCTCCACAAAATTCAGCCCCTCGTAAGCCACTTCAACCAACAGTTTGCAGCCTTGTTTACTCCTGATCAAGTTGTCTGTGCTGATGAGTCCCTGATTACGTTTTCTGGCCGCTTGTCATTCAAACAGTATCTTCCCAGCAAGCGTACCAGATACGGAGTCAAGATGTATAAGCTCTGTGACAGGGCCACAGGCTATACATATAGTTTTATGGTTTACGAGGGAAAAGATAGTCACGTGTAGCCGGAGAACTGCCCAAACTACATAGGGAGCACTGGTAAGATTGTGTGGGACTTGGTGTCACCCTTATTTGGATAGAGGTACCACTTGTATGTGGACAATTATTACACACTTTTTAGTCACTTGGTTGATCATGAAATTGGTGCATTTGGCACCATGCGATCTAATCGCCGGGGCTTACCCCAGCGGCTTGTAGATTCCCATCTTAGGCTGGGGGAGAGAGCCTGCTTGAGAAGTACTAATTTGCTTGCAGTGAAGTTGAGGGATTCATGGAATGTTTTCGTTTTGTCCTCCCTTCACGCAGACGGCGACTGGTGTTGTGGAGACACCCCTCTGTATCCACAAATACAACCTTAATATGGGAGGGGTGGACCTCAACGACCAGTTGATGGCACTATAATTAAATTGCTCGTAAGGCCAGATGCTGGTATAAAACATTGTCTGTATACCTATTCCAATTGGCTCTGCTGAACGCTTATGTGCTATACAAAGCATCAGGACAAACTGGATCCTTTCTTAAATTCCAGGAAGAGATCATCACAGCCCTTTTGTTTTCAGACGGTGCTGTGCCCCAACTTCCCAACGCAAATGCAATAAGCCGGCTGCATGGGAGGCATTTTCCGTATGTCCTCCCTGTTACCCCTACCCAACGATCACCCCAAAGAAGATGCAATCCTGGTATGAAGAAGAAACCTCAAAAAGTGGGACTATACCGGCAACAAGATAAACCATATAGGCTATATAGAATAATTTTATAAATTTATTTTCAAAATACAAAAACATATATAGAAATTTGAAAAATTCTTTAAAAACAGTATGACAAATGGTACAAGATGATATGCATATCTGAAGTTGGTGAAGGTGTAGACACGCGAAAGGTCCCCGGTTCGAGACCGGGCAGAAACACCAAGGAATTCTACACCTTCACCAACTTCAGATATGCATATCATCTTGTACCATTTGTCATACTGTTTTTAAAGAATTTTTCAAATTTCTATATATGTTTTTGTATTTTGAAAATAAATTTATAAAATTATTCTATATAGCCTATATGGTTTATCTTGTTGCCGGTATAGTCCCACTTTTTGAGGTTTCTTCTTCATACCCGTTTTGGGGATGATGGCAACCAATATGTGTCTCGAGAATTGAGTTCAATCCATTTCAGAAGATGCAATCCTAGCGGCTAATTAGCCCCTGGACTGCTTTTACAAGCAGCGAGAGGGAACGTCCACCTCCCCCTCCCCCTCTCGTCGCCTTCCTTGGTTTTCTCAACTCTCCTGTCCCACTGGGGAACCTGATAATGCAGCCGGTGGCTCCGCCAGCTGACCATAGAGCTGATCGAAGATCAGAATTGCTCCAATAATCTCTATGGCCTAAGAAACCGGAAGCTACGAGCATTTCATGACTTTGGTTTCGCCGGATATGAACAGCGCCATTGGTAAATTGGGAAAGCATCTTATCACACCGATCTTGGTGGGGTCAGATGCTTTGAGGGCAGAGGAGAAATCTAGAGTCTAATAGACCCAATTTGTTTTTAAAAAGAGTACCTGTCCCTACCTATTGCTATCATAGGTGATATTTACATTCTCTGTGATAACAATAAAAATGATAAAAAAAAAAACAAAAAACAAAAGAACAGTGTAAAAGTTAAATAAAAAAGCAAAAGAAATAATTAAGAAAAGAAAAAAAAAGCACCCCTGTCTCCCCGTGCTCGCGTGCAAATGTGAACGCAAGCGTCGATCTTGTGTCATATGTAAACAGCAATTGCACCATGCATGTGAGGTATCATCACGAATTTCAGATCATTGGGCAGTAATTTTAGCAGTAGACCTCCTCTGTAAATCTAAAGTGGTAACCTGTAAAGGCTTTTAAAAGGCTTTTAAAAATGTATGTAGTTTGTCGCCGCTGCACGGTTGTATGCAATTTTAAAGCATGTCGTGTTTGGTATCCATGTACTCGGCATAAGATCATCTTTTATATTTTATCAAACATTTGGGCAATATAGTGTGTTTTAGTGCGTTCAAATAAAAAAAAGTGTTTTTTTCCCCAAAAAATTGCATTTGAAACAATCACTTTGCAAATACTGTGTGAAAAAAACATTTGCAACACCCACCATTTTAATCTGTACGACCTTTGCTTTAAAAAAATATATATAATGTTTGGGGGTTCAGAGTAATTTTGTAGAAAAAAATATTTTTTTTTCCATGTAAACAAAAAGTGTCAGAAAGGGCTTTGCCTACAAGTGGTTAGAAGAGTGGGTGATGTGTGGCATAAGCTTCTAATGTTTTGCATAAAAGACCAGAAAAGGTCAAACCCCCCCAAATGGCCCCTTTTTGGAAAGTAGACACCCCAAGCTATTAGTTGATAGGCATGTTGAGTCCATGGAATATTTTATATTTTGCCACAAGTTTTGGGAAAATTACAAATTGCACAAAGTTATCACTAAATGATATATTGATCAAATATGCCATGGGCATATGTGGAATTAAACCACAAAATACATTCTGCTGCTTCTCCTGAGTACGGGGATACCACATGTGTGAGACTTTTTTTTTTTTTTTCTCAATATATTTTTTATTGGTAAAGTAAAAACATGTACAAAAAAGCACAACAAGGCCACGTGGCCAATACATGCGGCGTATGTACATTTACAACAGTCTGAATAAAGCTCGTACAAACATCGTATAACAAGGATAATAAACTTAGCTTAATAAAAAGCAAACGTTATCTGGCGGTAATTTGTGCCAGTCATCAACTTAGAAGAAGTAACAAGTTGTTAACAAGGAGTATATGAGGGATTCCATGGAGGAGGCAGCGAGGGGTACCTATTACATATAGGAGCTTGAGAGTCCACAAGCAGATCCCTTGGTCAAGTCCCATCAACCCCTGCACCCCTAATGGGATCATGCTGTGCAAAGGGAGGGGGACGATAAGTGCAACCATCAGCAAAAGTGTGGCAATCTATTCTGTGGAGTGCTATGTGTCTATGTAGCCAAGCCCAGGAGGAGTATGGTACAGTCTCGGAATCCTGAAGGGGAATAAGGAGTATAGGTGTTAAGGAGGAGATGAAAAGGAGAAAGAATAAACAAGAAAAAATTATATTTATCTAGGAAGAGGGTTGCAAGGGAAGGGTGGGACGTGTAGTCCAAAGAGGTAGGCGAAGCGAATATCAGGGTATTGAGGAGCATGGCGGATGCGGTCCATAACAAACAACAGATACAGAATTCAAGAGGTGCATCTTTAGGTGCATATCCAAGAATGTGAGAATTCAGGGTAGGCGAAGCAGGTCTTGGTAAGATGATGATGTTTTAAAGTGTAACCAGCAAGCCCAAATAGCATTATAAGTGGTGGGCGTATCGTGAGCTTGGTGTATTAGATTTTCCATTTCTGAGATCTTGTCCACTCGCGTGACCCAGTCTGTCAGTGTAGGTGGGTTAGAGTTCCTCCAGAACAGTGGAATGCACTGTTTTGCGGCATTTAGCAAGTGTGGTATGACCGACTTCCGATAAACGGGATATGGGAGCGTAGTGTTATGTAGAAGAAATTGAGCAGGTGTGAATGCGAGAGTGTATGTGGAAATCTGAGATACAGCTAGGTGGATTTTTTCCCAGAAAGGAGAAATTAGTGGGCAGTGCCACCATATGTGAATTGGGGAACCCGTGTCCAACCCGCAGCGCCAACATTGAGGAGAGACCTCGGGATGGTATTTATGTAATATGTCAGGCGTGCGGTACCATCTTGCATAGATTTTATAACAATTTTCTTGGGCTGAAATGTTTACAGTGCATTTGTGGATGCATTTGTATATATTTTCCCATTCGTCTCTGGACAAGTCTATGGCAAGGTCCCTTTCCCAAGTCCGGACAATATCCGTGTGTTTGGGGTCGTGGTCCGCAAAAAGCATTGCATAGGTCGTAGAGATAAGTCTTCACTGGGGGGAGTCCTTCGTGCACAGCATTTCAAAGGGATTCAGGTCTCTACACCATTGTGTTTGTGAATTGGCAGTATTGAGGAAATGTCGGATTTGTAAGAACTTGTAGAAAGGCACGTGCCAGTCAGGAAGACGTGACGGAATTTCTGGAAACGAGAGAGGGGCATTGTTATGAAAAAAATTGGCAGCTCGGAGTGGAAGAGCCGTAGTATCATCTGTTGTGGGACGTGGGGAAATCCCTGGTGGGAAGTCAGGATTATCTGTCAATGGAGTCAATGGGCCCGGACAAGGGTTCCAAGCATGAGTACGAGCGAGAGATTTGAAAATATGCAGGGTTGTACCCGTAAGCGGATGAGAGGAGTACACTCTTGGTGTTTTGGCTGTGGGGATCCAAGGTAGGTGAGCGAGTGGAGTTGGGTCAGAGGAGTTCGTGTGAGACTTTTTGGGAGCCTAGCCGTGTACAGGACCCTGAAATCCAATCACCACCTTCAGGCTTTCTAAGGGCGTAAAATGGTGATTTCACTTCCTCACTACCTATCACAGTTTCGGAGGCCATGAAATGTCAAGATTGCACAAAACCCCCACAAATGACCCCATTTTGGAAGATAGACACTTCAAGCTATTTGCTGAGAGTCATGTTGTATCCATGGAATACTTAATATTTTGCCACACGTTTCGGGAAAAATTATTATTATTTTTTTTTTTGTACACAAAGTTGTCACTAAATGATATATTGTTTAAACATGGCATGGTTATATGTGTAATTACACCCCAAAATACATTCTGCTGCTTCTTCTGAGTATGAGAATACAACATGTGTGAGACTTTTTGGAGCCTAGCCACATACAGGACCCCAAAAACCAAGCTCCGGATTATTCTCCTGGAGCTCCCGCAACAATGGCATATGACATAATTGGTCACGATTAAGCAACCAATTATTGGTCCAAGAACTCCTCCTCCTCCTGTTCCTGGACTGGACTTGGGTCAAAGCAATAACTCCAAGCCCAATAATAGCACGTTCTCTCCTCCGATTCCGCAACATGGCTGGTTGACTAATGCAGTGTACACACGAGCGGAATGTCTGACAGAAAAAGTCAGACGGGAGCTTTTCATCGTATATTCTGATCGTATGTATGCCCCATCAGACTATTTAGGTTGAAAATTCTGACGGACCTAGAAAGAGAACCGGTTCTACATTTTTCTGACTGAACCAATTTCTATCGGGAAACCCACTCGTCTGTATGCTGTTCCAACGTACCAAAAACGACGCATGCTCTGAAGCAAGTACGAGACGGAAGCTATTGGCTACTGGCTATTGAACTTACATTTTCTAGTCCCGTCGTACGTGTTGTACGTCACCGCGTTCTTGACGGTCGGACTTTGGTGTGACCGTGTGTATGCAAGACAGCTTGAGCGGAATTTCATCGGAATTCCGTCGGCGAAACCTTCAGAGTTTATTCCAATGGAAAAACTGCTCGTGTGTACACGGCATAACGGCCGTTCAGAAACAAACTGAAAAGCAGGATCTGAAAAGCGCAAATCAACACTCACCAAACTTCTACTAACATGAAATTAGCAGAAGGAGCCCAAAGGGTGGCGCTTGAGAAATTAACTTCCTCTTTGTAGTCTCGTAGTATGTCTACATCACTACATTCGTGTTTGTTGGCCGACAATTGTGTGCTGTTGGTATGCAAGACAAAATCCAGACACACGCCCTTTTGACAAAAGTCTGACGCTCGGTTGGCCAACAATCGGATCGAGTGTATGAGGCTTAATGTGGTTGTAAACCCATTTTGAAAAAAAAAAAAAACTAACACCCTCAAGACAAAGGCATAATAAGCTAGTATGCATAGCATACTAGCTCATTATGTAATACTCACCTGAGATTGAAGCCCTCACTGTGGTGCCCGTACACAGCACTGGCCGGTGACATCACTCCCGGGGGTTACTTCAGGGTATCGCGGCTCCGGGCCGTGATGACATCACCCTCACTGAAACAATGGCACATACGTGCCATTGCTTTAGTTTGCTTCAGTGCGCATGTGCCGATGACGTCGGCACATGCAAATACAGGGGATATCTCCTAAACCATGCAGGTTTAGGAGATATCTTGGGTAGCTACAGGTAAGCCTAATCATAGGCTTACCTGTAGCAAAAAGTGGTCTGTAATGCCACGTACACACGGTCGGAATTCTCGTCGGAAAAAGCTCTGATGGTTTTCCCGTCGGAATTCCAACGGAATTTCGCTCAAACTGTCTTGCCTACACACGGTCACACCAAATTCCGACGGTCAATAACACCACGCCTTAAAAAACTTTCGACTGCACTATAAAAGGGAAGTTTAATGCTTCTGAGCATGCGTCGAATTGTTTCCGAGCATACGTTGGAATTTTGAGTGTTGGAATTGCATACACACGATCAGAAAATCCGATAGAAAGGTTTTCCGTCGGAAAAATTAAGAACAGGTTCTCAATCCAAAGTCCGTCGGAAATTCCGACAGAAAAAGACCGATACACACGGTCGGAAAATCCGATGAAAAGCTCCCATCGGACTGTTTCCATCGGAAATTCCGACCGTGTGTACGCGGCATAAGGGTTTACAACCACTTTAAGTCTTTTAAAATTAGGCAAAAACCCACACAGATCTACTCCACCATGTATGTTTGATTGTTGTTATATGATGCAGAAATTTCACTTCACTTTTAAAGTCATCCACAAGTTAACACTTTCTACAATCGGTATGTGACAATACTTTTGTCTAGTTTGGCAGGATCTCAGCATGGTTGATCTCTGGCAGTCTCTTTGCAGCCACTTTGTCAATGTGCTCTACAGCAAGGGCTGCATTACCTTGGGTGAGTTTCCTGGTGGTTGCTCATTGATTGATGATGACTGTGTAATATGTGTATAATTGGCAAAATGCAGTCTTCATTGGAAAACAATGCTACAGGGTGACAGCAGCAGCACAACTGGGATGCAAGGGCAGAGCATTGTCACCCTATAAAAGGAAATACATTTTAGTATAAATGATATTGGGTCTGGGATTAAAAGTATAATTTCAATGTTTGCAGATGACACTAAACTATGCAGTGGAATAACGTCCTTACAGGATGTCTTCAATTTGCAAGCCGACCTCAATGCTCTGTCTAATTGGACAACTATGTGGCAAATGAGGTTCAATGTTGATAAATGTAAAGTTCTGCACTTGGGGGCTAAAAATATGCATACATCATACATGCTAGGGGGAGTACAACTGGGGGAATCAATGGTGGAGAGGGATCTGGGGGTTCTGGTAGATCATAAGCTCAATGATAGCATAGAGCAAATTGGATCATGCTTTGCTGTTTTTTTTTTGCCTTCCTCTTGATGAACTGTGGAGGAAGGATTGTGTATATAGGATTGTATGTTTTTTTTTTCTCCCTTTCATTGGTTAAACTAGAATCACCAGGTATTATTTTAATGCAGATTTAAAAAAGCAGAATTTTCTTTTTTTTTAAATACATTAACATGTTAAAGCTTTAATGAGATTTTAGTCATCGGGTTTACCTATACTTTAAATTATATAGAACTAGAAGAAGTTTAGAACTATCTATATTTGGCCTAATAACAGCCTCCCAAAATATCCATTACAACAGCACTTTGGGTACCCCTATAGGTAGCATTCTAAGAATCATGGTTCTACTCTTTGAAGGGAAGAGTACATACATGACCTCTATACACAACATTGCTACATTTGCCCTGGGGACTTTAGTTGAGACATATCACTCAAAAAACAACATAGTACATACAGTATATTTCGCATAATTAGAGGGTTATTGACACAATTCAATTACATCATGATAAAATCCAGTTAACCACTTGCACTTAAATTCCCTTCCTGCCCAGGCCATATTTCAGCTTTCAGCGCTGTCACTCTTTGAATGACAATTGCACAGTCATGCAACACTGTACCCATAAGACATTTTTGTAATTTTTTTTCCCACAAATAGAGCTTTCTTTTGGGAGTCTTTAATCACCGCTGGGTCTTAAAAAAAAAAGACCCAAATTTTTGAAAAAAACAAACATAACAGTTTTATAGTTTGTTTTATAGTTTGTTATGACATTTTGCAAACAGGTAATTTTTCTCCTTCATTGACGTGCACTGATGAGGCTGCACTTATGGGCACTGATAGACTGCACTGATAAGGTGGCACTGATGGACAATGATAGGTGGCAGTGGTGGGCACTGATTCGGCAGCACTGGTGGGCACTGATTTGGCAGCACTGGTGGGCACTGATAGTTGACACTGATGGGCACTGATAGGTGGCACTGATCGGTGGCACTGTTGGGTGGCATTGATGGGCGGCAATGAATGGCATTGATAGGTGACACTGAAGGGCACTGATAGGTGGCACTGATAGGTGGCACTGATGGGCACTGGTAGGTGAAACTAATAAGCAGCACTGATAGGTGGCACTGATGATGAGGCACTGATAGGCACTGATTGGCAGCACTGATGGGCATTGGTAGGTGGCACTGGTGGGCATTGATAGGTGGCACTGGTGGGCACTGGCAGGTGACACTAGTGGGCACTGATTGGCAGCACTGATATGCATTGGCAGGTGGCACTGGAAGGCGGCACTGGTGGGCACAGATGAGAAAGCAGTGTCTCTCACTGTTCGGCTTTGACAGAAGCCGATTGCCGATCTTTTGTTTACATCACGTGATCAGCTGTCATTGGCGGGAAGAGGTTAAAATCATATTGCAGTGATTTGTAAGATTTAATTCACACACAGTTCCGATGTCAGCATACGTATATTATTTGTAGACATATATAACAAGCTGCATCAATTTGACGCGTTTTACAAATCACTGTTCACTTCCTCAGGAGTAGGCGCATAAAACATATCTATAAAGTAAAATATCAGTATAAGAAATATATATATATATATATATATAATATATACATATATATAGTTAAAGTGAGATAATAGTAACACAGAAATCGTTGAACAAGGCAAACACCTAGCCTCTTATACTTACAAAATCAGCCTTAAAATAACCGCACTTGGGAAAAGGGTCGTCAAGGACGTCTATCCTGGGTGCTGTGGCGAGATCCCATATGGACCAAGGGGACAAACAGCAGGCAGGTCTGGTATTGAAGAAATGTATGTGCCTAAATTCATGGTGGTACCCACGGTAAATGCTAGCCAATAGCTATAAAAATATAAATAACCATAATGGTATTGGGTAATGAGTGATTATAGTGGGGGCTGAAAAGGCAAAGAGAAAATGGTGTAATATTTGAATGTTACTAAAAAAGACCACCTCAGTATGGAGCAAAAAGTGGAAATGTTAAACTATTGTGTGCTTCTGCTCCTTTATTGCCCAATGACAGTATGAAGGGTCCTGAACCAGTCTCTATTGCTTTAAAGTAGCATAGAAGGTTCATACATACAGTATGAGAGTGCAAAATTTGGTGCAGCTGTGCATGGTAGCCAATCAGCTTCTAACTTCAGCTTGTGCAATTAAGCTTTGACCGGAAAAAACGGGAAGCTGATTGGGTTCTGTGCAGAACTGCACCAGATTTTGCACTCTCCAGTTTTATTAAATCCACTCCTATGTATTCCAATTATGTATTTAGCTGTTTGCCTGGAGTTTGACTTAAATTGCGTTGGCAAAATTCAACCTATGTTTTAATAATGTTGTTATATTTCAGGTTTGCTGTTTTTTTTTTTTTTTTCTATTACTATGCCTATTAAAGGCATTAAGCTTTCCGTGTTGGAAAAAATGTGTTGAGCCGATATGAATTGGAATAAAAAATGATGAATATATGAAAGTTGCCCAGAGGCAGGTCTATCTTAGCCCCCAGCCATGTGTACTCTGTGTTCTGCTTAACTGTTAAGTAAAGAAATATATTTATAAGAAGGATCTGCAGAGCTGTTCACATAAAATATGATGATAAAGAACATTTGTCAAACAATTGGAAGGGATATGGACAGTGGTATTAAGTTTTATTTCTTGGTATTCAACAACTTTGCTGAACTGGCTATATATTATACATAAATCAGCACCAGAACGGGCTGTTAGCAGTTTGACCTCTACAGCCAATCCATCAGCTTTGAAATACGGATGGATGAATGATTTGATTACAGTTTCAATTCATATAAAAGCTGACAAATCCGAGAGTAGAAAGATATTCATGTGCAATCTGTGAATTTTGTTTTCTTTGCTATTTTTAAGAAGTTTCCAAGGACCTTTTTATGGATGAGAACTAAATTGGTATTGGATTGGATTTAAAACTCCATCTACCATAATGGGACTCATGTGTCAGTGCCTTTAGCAGCAGGGTAAGGGAGGGGGCAGTGCCAAGCCTCAGCACCTACCAACCAACATTTTCCTTATTTTATCTGTATATCTCTGGACATAAATTGTAGCTAAATTCAAAAAATGAACTATAAAAAAGTCTGCTTGTGCTCAGAGGACGTTGAGAGGAGTTAGACGACTCTTTACCATTTAGGAAACATTAAACCATCTGTCCTTTCCCTTGTTGGATGGTCTGCACAGGTAGTGACTGTGAAGATAGAGCATGAATGAATAAATGATTTGTATAGCGCTGCAAATGTGAACTGAATCGCCTCAAGGCGATTGGCCGTCCTGTGTTGTCCTGCTTCTAATGTCCCGTACACACGGTCGGAAATTCCGATGGAAAATGTCCAATCGGACCATGTTGTCGGAAAATCCGGCCGTGTGTGGGCTCCATCGGAAAGGGGTTTAAGTGCAAAAAAAAATTTGAGATCCTGCTCTCAAATTTTCCGACAACAAAATCCGATTGGACTTCTTCCGATCGTGTGTAGAGAATTCCGACGGACAAAGTGCCACGCATGCTCATATCAAATTATGAGACCAAAGCTATTGGCTACTAGCCTCTACGTAGTTCCGTCGTACGCAAGGAACGTCACCACGTTCAGAATGATCGGATTTTCCGACAACTTTGTCCGACCGTGTGTATGCCACACCAGTGTCGGACAAAATCCGTCGGAAAAAATCTGACGGATTCTGTGGTCGGAATTTCCGAACGTGTGTACAGGGCATTAGAAGAGGTGGGTCTTGAGTTTTTTTCTGAAGGTCCGATGGTTTTCTTCTATTTGGATGTTCGTAAGTAGAGCGTTCCATAGCCGTGGTCCTTGGACTGCGAATCTTCGTTCTCCCTTTGATTGAATGAATGCAGACACCATGATGTCTCTAATAGTCCATCCTTGTATTAGTTTTACTGGAATAATTGGAATTGGAACAATACAAGGGCTGGAGCTAATACAAAGAGGGTGTCAATATTTAGGATTTATCCTATTGCTGCAATAATTGGAGTAATTCAAGGGCTGGAGCTTATACAAAAGTGTGTCGATATTTAGGATTTGTCTAATTGTAGCCAGGACAAGGCACTCTTCCATCCAACGCAAAAATTACAAAGGGCACCCCCTTCAACTGACCTGAGATGGAAGGAGCTTGCACATACACAGCAACCAGGCCAGTGCAGGATTCAGAGCTTAGAGATGATTTCCGCTGGCCCTAGGGTTGCCACATTTTGGTCTAAGGGCAACCAAACCGAATAGGGAGGTGTTTAGACCACTGAAATGTAGTTATAACAGGTTATTGTTATTATAAACAAAATTTGCTTTTCCATCTGGAACCTATAGTGTTTTATAACTGATCAATAGTGCAAACCAGTTTGAAACAATGCAGAACACAACTGGGAGATTCAAAGGTGGTTTTTGCTTTTCTTGCCTCGGCCTCTGTCCTGGCATGAAAATGTGTATAGTGTGAACCCACTGGTACCCTAATTCTGTAAACTACTAATCTCACCACCCTCCATGTAATGGAGATGAACAAAGGCAGATATGTTTAAATTCGAGCATGAGTGGCAATTATTGCTTTCTCTATGGATACAGCGGAAAAGGTAATGTATCCACCCAGGGACAGAATGTGTGTTTGCAGGAAAGTAAAGAATAATAAAAAGTAATGCAGCTACCACATGTAAAGACCATACTTGGGAACTTGGCAGCTTTTGTCAGGTTACCATCTCTCTGGGCACCGAACTTACTTCTTCAGCTTTCTGGTGATTGAAATTAATTACTGTAGCACAACTCTTTTCAGGCAGAGCAGTGACTAAGATAGCTGCTGGAGAGAGGATTCTGTTCTCTCCTTCCTTCAAAAGAAGCCTACTGTGGGTGGAACAGAGTAGGGATAGGAGAGTGCCCACTAAAACAGACCTCCTTCTCTGTACGGGCACCGTTAGAGAGTGTTGGAGAGTGAGGGCAGACTACCCTCTCCCCATCAAGGTCCAAATGAGCACCTTAGCCACCCTACCTTCTTTAGAGTCCCTATGCTCCCTTCCCTGCTCTAGAGCCACACAGGACCCCCTCATTTAAGATATCCCTGAGATCTCCCCACCACAGCCTTCCAGCTCTCATCCTCCATTCCACTGACACAGATGCCAAGACGATCCTCCTTGGACCGACACCCCTAATGCAGCAGCTTTTTTTCCTCCCACTGACATGATTCAGCAACATTTTTTAACTCCTATCGACACAGATGCAACAGATTTTAATTGGCTCTGGTGTGCCCCAACTATTAGCACTGTTTCATCACATGCTGCAACTAATACATACGTTTTGGCATGGCACACTATGCTAGCTACTTTTAGACCCACCCCCTACTGTGCCTTCTGTTCCACCTCTAGCCTCAGACCCACTGATTTACAAAAGTTCCCAGGTATGCTAAGGACTGTGAGCTGCAATATATAACATTTTGGTATTTAGACTACACCGTCTTAACCCTAAAAGCACTTGTGAAGGAGTAGATTTAACTAGGTGATATTTCTAGGACATGGCACTTGGGTTTGCCCTATTAACAAGTAAAAGTAAATAGGAGACTTAAAGCGAGTTCCTAATTTATAGATTGAGACAAAGTCTGTGAAGCAGATACTAGATCAAGAGACGTTAAAGGCACTCTGGAGATAATAAGCAGGGGTGTCCCTTCTCTCGCTTGAAAAACCTGACCACCAAATGTCAATATTATTGTATTATTAAGCCCTACCATGATGACAGACACGAAGACTCCTGG
Organism: Lithobates sylvaticus; assembly: GCA_028564925.1. Lineage (NCBI taxonomy): Eukaryota > Metazoa > Chordata > Amphibia > Anura > Ranidae > Lithobates > Lithobates sylvaticus. The sequence goes on from CM053032.1 coordinate 242,474,879, forward strand.
GTCCAATTAAAAATCTGCCCCACCCTGGCACTGTAGAAGGAATAATGTATGTCAAGGTGCAGTCTTTTATTGTTTAGTTTCATTTTGCATTATGATGGGAGGATAAATGTGTAGAGTTATGAAAAGAAGACTTGAGTTTTTCTCATGGTGAGAAGTCACTAGTATATAATCTAATTAAGCAGCAAAAAAAAAATCAGATTTCATGAATATAAAATGCTAATTTTAGTTAAAACTCACTGATGTGAATAGAAAACATGAGTACTATTGGTTTCTATAAACCAAATGTTGTGGTTCATGCAAAACATCCAGCTAAATATTAAGGTAACAAGCCCCGATCACACTATATGGAAGACAGACAGAAGGAATCTAGAAGAGAGCCTAAGGTTGAGACTTGAATGACAGATGTTGTCATAGATCTACATAAAGGACTAGAATCAATCTTTACATTTTATTTTATCTAAATCCCAAAAATACTTTCAATAGTATATTTAACAAACCAAACAAGCAAAGGAATTGTTATAGTTCATTGTACAAAAACACTTTATTCTTGTGTCGTTTGCAGAATTTGTATTTGGAAACTGTAAAAATATTTTCCATCGTTCCTTTGAGACATGTAGAAAATTTGCAATTCAGGAAGTTCTCCTATAAACGGGAATTCAATGCAGGTGGTTTTAAATGGGTCTTCTGCTTTTCAAATTCTCATTTTTTGAATCCGCGGTGGTACAAAAACCTGAAACGGAAAAACCATTAAGTGAACAAAAAACATGCATGTGAAAGACACACTAAAAAGTGCACTTAAGGGTGTGCTTTAGTCCACCCCCTGAAGGGGTAGGACCTCTCCTTGATATCCCAGGGCGCAAGGCTCCTGACATGGACAGTGTGCCAATGGTCTACCTAGCCAACCCCGTTGTTCTAGGTCATCCAAAGCCGATAATTGAATACTAAGTTGAGAGGCTCTCCCGAAGAGAGACAACCCCAGGGGAGGAAGAAACCAGAAGGCCACACATCCTCCTCCTAGACGTCAGGGCAAGCCTGAGGACTCACACCCTTCAATCTTAGTGAGAGAAAAAACACACACAAAACTGAAAGAGTGACAAACAGCGAAGGGGAAATAAATTCAAATAAATAAGTGGCTGTGCATGTGCACTGGCTGGACCCTAAGGTTCTCACGATCATACATATCCTGGTATATCTTGGTTGGTGGATCCTATGAAGAGAACATCACTTCTGTGTCAGAATTATGGAGAGCTCCTAAAATTTTTGGTGACACCATTGCTGTATAGGGGCCGTGGGAGAGAAAGGGTCCTCTTCTAGGATACCAAAATACTACTAAAAATAATAGTGTCGGAGTGCGCATGCGCGGCGCCCTGTGATGGCCGCTTGATACAGGGCTCCGCACCGTTCCCGTCCTCTCGCTTCCCCGCAGCGAACCGCCGACACACAGCGGTATCAGATACCGGACCGGAGGTACCCAGGAACAGTTGGGGCTTGATATAAGGACTGGAGGGGGCCTGTTATAAGCCTTATCAGAGCTGAAGCTTCTGTGCTTCTGCCCGGCCGAATCACACAAGATGGCGGCGGAGCGGCCGCCTCATGAGGTAAACTACAGCAGCAGCAATAACGGATCCTCTTCCTGGAATGATGGAGGTAATACAGAGGTATGCAGGGGGGTCCTCTCACCTTCAGATTACAGTGGGCCACTATCCCCAGCCACCACAATATCCCTTCTGGATCAAACGCTGGAAGACATGCAGGGGCACTCTCCCTCAGGAGCTCATACACAGAGCCATGTTCCCCCTCACCAGGCAGCAGCTCAGTCTGTCACTCAGCTCCCTTTGCCTCATTTAGACATGTCCCTCATGTTCTCTAAGTTTGCTGAAATGCTGGATAGAGGCTTAGCCCACACAGCTTACAAGATCACTAATGATATAAAGGCTGATCTACAAATGCTGGGATCCCGAGTGGATAGTGTTGAAAATAAATTGGATGCCACGATCGATCGAGTGAACCAGAATTCTGATCGTTTTCAGGAACTACACGATCAATTAGAGGGGGCAATGGCTAAAATTGACGATTTTGAGAATAGGTCCAGAAGGCTCAATTTCAGGATCAGAGGCCTGCCTGAATCCATAACGAACATCCCTGAAGCAGTTCACTCCCTCATCAAATCTCTCATCCCTGATATCAGGGCTCACCGATTGGAGCTGGACCGCGCTCATAGAGCCCTGGGGCCCCCACGCCAAGATGGCCTTCCCCGTGACATAGTGGTCAAACCGCACTACTACAGTGTTAAGGAGGAAGTCATGAGGAGGGCCAGGACAACACCGCAGATACAGCTACAGGGCCACCAGATACAAGTCTATGCGGACATCTCGCCCTTCACCATCCAGAAGAGGAGGTCCCTTAAACCATTGCTGGCGATTCTGACGCAAAAGAACATCAAATATTGGTGGCTATTTCCTTTCAGCCTAAAATTTGAATATAATAGCAAACCGTATAGGTTCTCATCTCTTCCTGAAGGGGAATTTCTACTCCGCAAACTGGGACTGATCCCCACGGATCCTCCATCCCCTATGCAGGCGTCCTCATCCGGAATGGCCAAACGCCCGCCACCTTCAAGTCCTCTCACCTCCCTCTGGAATACGCCCAGGAACAAGAAAGCTAAAGATGGACTACCGCCGTGATTCTGTAGGAACTCTCGATTTTTCTTTCTCAATTCCTGACTCATTCTAGAATGCGTCTGGACCTTTGCTGGCCCCCTGATGATTTTATTCTATTGATTTTATTCTTTTTTTTTTTTTTTATCTCAGGCCTATTTGCTCTATGTAAGATGTTACAGTTCACCATTGGTCCTGATCCCATGACTTTTATGCTTACGGCGTTCATTTACTGTATTAATTCTGCCTTAATAGTTGGGGAAGCGGTGGATGGAGCGGGCCTTTGCCGCACTCCCCCACACTTGGACAGGCAACCTGTGCGGTTTTGCCTCTCCTGGTTTGGGCGTTACCCTCTTTGTGGGGTACTCCATGTTCTCTATCTTGAGTAGGGTAAATATGACTTTGCCCCTACCTCAAGACGATCCTTTTTCTGTTCCTTTCCCTTTCCTCCCTCCTTTCATACTATTCTTGATCTCTTCTTTTTTTTTCGCAGCTTTGGAGGCGATATCTCTCTTGCAAGGTATTTATCGGGGTGATAGGCTGCTTCCAGGTTCTGTTGCTCTTGGACTGTGTACTTCTGGCTTGAAGGTAAGTGATCCGTTGTCATGTGCCATTTTTCACACTCTGCTCCATGGCTAACACGACCACCCAAGGACATTCCCTCCGTATAGCTTCTCATAATGTTCAGGGCCTTAATTCCCCTATAAAACGTAAAAAGATTTTTCAACAATACCATGCCCAAAAAATAGACATTTTATTTTTGCAGGAAACTCACTTCCCTAAAACTTATCAACCCTCCTTCATTCACGCAAAATTCCCTAGATTTTACCTGGCCAACTCCGAGAAAAAAACCAAAGGTGTGGGTCTATTCTTCTCAAGTAGGATACAATTTACCCTGGTCTCTGAATTTAAGGACCCTGAGGGCAGATTCCTTCTCATTAAAGCACTCATTGCAGAACAACTCTACTCCCTTGTTTCATATTACGCCCCTAACAAGGGTCAAGCAAAGTTTTTTCAATCCCTTCTCCAAACGCTAGCCCCACTTACAGACGGTATAGTTATTTATGGAGGAGATTCCAATCTAGCATTTGATGCGGGCACAGATAAATCACGTCCCCCAAACAAAAACCGGTTACGTCCAACCAGGCAGAGTCTACAGGTTGCCAGACAGTTGTTCCATTATGGCTTGGTGGACATATGGCGGGAACTTAACCCAAGGGCTAAAGATTATACGCATTTCTCTAGCCCCCATCAAACCTTTGCGAGAATTGACCACTTATTTATGCTTCAACAGCATATCCCGTTGGCACAGCGGTCGGTCATTAGGGACTCTGCTTTGTCGGACCACTCTCTGGTCGTTTTGTCTCTATCCGGTGGCCCCTCTTCTCGCTCAGAGTTCCGATGGAGACTTAATGCCTCCATTCTTAGCAATCCAACACAGGCTCAGGAGATTGAAAGGCACATTCTGGAGTACTTTAGAACCAATGATGTTGAAGCAATCTCCCCTGCTGTGCTATGGGCGGCCCACAAGGCCACGATTAGAGGTCACCTTATCCAAATATCTACTAGACTGCGTAAGGCGCGTAAAGCAGACATTGAGAGGTTGGAAGGTGCATTCTCAACACTGAGCAAACTACATAAATCCAAACCCTCCTTACACTCTGCGGATAGGCTGGATGCTGCCCGCACTGAGTTGAATTTGGCTCTCACCGCTAGGGCTGAGAGGGAACTCAGATGGGAGGGGGGACGCTTCTATCACCAAAAAGATAGACCTGGGACTCTACTTGCAAGGCGCTTAACTCCTAAAATTAGATCCTATACTCTCCCTAAAATTAAATTAAAAAACGGTTCTCTGACACAGAATCCTCAAAAGATTATGGAAGCCTTCCATGAGTTTTACCTAGCCCTCTATAGCACACCGGAGTCGGCCCCCTCGCGGGACGCCGCTAACGCATTCCTGTCATCAATACAAATTCCTAAATTGAAAGATCAGCATAGAGAGGAACTTGAATCCCCAATTTCCGCTGAGGAGGTTGAACAGGTCATCAAAAATCTAAAAACGAATTCGGCGCCAGGCCCGGATGGCTTTGCTGTCCCTTACTATAAACACTTCTCCCAGACACTAGCCCCGTACCTTGCACGCTTCTTTAACCATCTCCGGTCTGGGACACCCTTAGACACTTCTCTGAATTCAGCGTTTGTGACCGTTATCCCTAAGTCAGGAAAGGATCCTAGTGACACCTCTAATTACAGACCCATATCCTTAATCAATAATGATCTCAAAATTCTGACTAAAATTCTAGCAAACAGAATATCTAATTTCATTAGCCTTTATATTCACAAGGATCAGGTCGGATTTATCACAGGGAGACAGGGTCCGGACCAGATTAGGAGGGCGGTAGATGTTATCTCGCTTTTACGATCAGGATGGGACGGGGCCCCCCCCCAACAGGGTTTCTTACTTTCCCTTGATATTACGAAGGCCTTCGACTCGGTCTCCTGGTCCTTTCTGATCCCTACCCTGGAAAAATGGGGATTTGGTCAATCTTTTCTGAATTTAATTAATGCTCTTTACTCGACCCCTTCTGCCCAGATCAAACTGCAGGGATATTACTCGAAGCCTTTCCCAATTTTCCGCGGCACAAGGCAGGGCTGCCCCCTATCTCCACTGATCTTTGCCATGATCATCGAGACTCTGGCCATTGCCATCAGAACTGATCCCAATATTCAGGGAATCCGATGTGGACCGCAAACACATAAATGCGCACTATTTGCGGACGATGTTTTACTTTTTATCTCATCTCCAAGCACTTCTCTTCCAATTATATGTAAATTGTTAGATGATTTTGGCAAAGTATCAGGACTTCTGGTCAATTATTCTAAGTCCCTAGCACTCAATATTAACTTACCTTCTCAGCTGGTCTCCCAACTACGAGATAATTTCAGGTTTGGCTGGACGGACTCAGTGCTCCCCTACTTGGGGATTAATTTAACGGCTTCAATAGACAGGCTGTACTCGGCCAACTACCCTGCCACCTTTCGCAGACTGGAAGACGATCTTGTATTGTGGGACCGACTGGGTATATCTTGGCTGGGCAGGGTTCACTCTATAAAGCAGACCTTACTCCCCCGCATCCTGTATCTCTTTCGCTCTCTCCCCATCCCAGTCCCCAGGGACCGGCTTAGGAGCTTTCAATCCAAAATTATAAGGTTTATATGGGGATCCAAAGGACATAGAATTGCGAGGGGAACACTCTTCCGAAATAGGGCCCAGGGTGGACTGGGAGTGCCGAATATTCTTTGGTACTATCAGTCGGCTCATCTCTCCCAACTCTCAACTATATATTCCAAAATAGCTCACCCGGATTGGGTACTCATGGAAAGACAATCTATACCGGGTTACACACTGGACTACATCCTTTGGTGCCCTTCCAAAGACAGACCCGCCATACTGGCACCCACTTTATCACACTCGCTCACTCTCTGGGACTCTCTTAGAAAGGACCCACACCTGATCTCCGATTGGTTCCCACTATCCCACATTTTTAGGAATTCCCTCTTTCCACCTGGACAAATAATCAGGGCCTTCAGCTGGTGGCTAGATAAGGGGTTATATAGGATTGGTCACTTCGTTACATCCTCAGGCCCCATCTCATTAACCCATTGCATTAATAAACTCGGTATGCCACAAACTGAGAATTTTAGATTTCAACAAATTTCCCACTTCCTTAGTTCGTTAGGACTCTCTTCCTCCAAGTCCCCATCCATAACTGAATATGAGCTGTGGTGTGGTCAGGCCATGGAGCAGAGGGGTGGAATATCGGTGATTTACCGAGCTTTGGCCCAAGCGGACTCTAAAACGCTCTTCATGCTTGAATGGGAAACTGACCTCCAACAGCAATGGTCCCTCGCAGACTGGCGTAAAGCATCGGTGTCCGCCACGAAAGGCCTATTCAACACTGCTCTGGTAGAAGCAAATCTAAAAGTCATGATGCGATGGTATATGGTACCGTTACGATTGGCCAGAATTTATCCGACTGCTTCGCCCCTCTGTTTCCGCAACTGTGGTCATATTGGTTCCTTTCTACATATTTGGTGGGAATGCCCCAAAATACGGAAACTCTGGAACAACATCTTCAATATTATCAGGAAACTTACCTCTTTTCCAGTACCTAACTCACCTCAATATGCATTACTTAACTTTCCCCATCAAGGTATCCCTAAATTGTCTCATTATCTTATTCGGTTTATCCTATTAGGGACTAAGATGACCATAGCCCGGGCCTGGAAGCAACCCACGGTATCCTTGCGACTAGTTAAACGAAAAATAACCTGGATTATGGTTCAGGAAAAAACAGTCAGCATCTTCTTAGACTCGGTGGACAGACACGAAGCAGTATGGGAACCATGGATCAACTACACTTCTAATTCTACATGTCCCTTGGTCCAATTAGACTGTCCCGGAGCAAGAGAGATCCCCTCTAATTGACGCTACTGATTTGCGCCTCCTCTTTTCCGTTTCTTACTTTCTCTTCTCCCTTCCTTCTTTCCCTCCCTTCGCTACTGACTCCTAGTTGTTTAAGTGCATTTCAAAGTTGTCTGTTATCATTAAAATTTTTATTTATTTATTTTTTCTTTTTTTACATTTGACAGACTGCATATGGTATACGGTGGTAAACTTACTAATACCTTTACTTCACAATTGGTTTATTTTATATATATTTTTTTCTCCTCAAGTATATTACGTGCATTTCCCTCTGCTAGGTATACTTCACCTTCGGTCGTATACAGGGGGGGGGGTGTTTCCCGTGTCCCAGCACAGTTAGATCCCTTTCGGGGTGCTGGGGCTGGGATGGATTCTCCTACCCCAGTTTGGCTTTTTCTCTAGATGGCCGTGTGCTAGTTTGCTACTCACCAAGTAGTGGCTTGCTGGTCTTGTTCATAGTTTCCACATAATCTGTACAATATCAAACAGTCTTACTATACGGTGTTGTCTTGTTTTTTTTGGTTTGACATTCCGTATTTCAGTGTTTCGCCACTTTTGTCAAATGTAACATACACTGTTTTCACATTGTTGTATTTGTGTGATCGTTCAATAAAAATCTATTGAAAGAAAAAATAATAGTGTCATGAAAAGAACAGTAAAGCCCATCAACTTTCATCTTACTATTAGTGAGCAAATATTTTTTGGACTTCATCTGCTATAAATTGTTTTGATTTGTTTTCAAATTGAATGGGCATAGTGAAAAATATCAATGATAACTAGATTTGACTTTGCATATGATTTATTTATAGTGTAGGTACTTGAAGTTCAACTGATTGTTGGAAATGTCATGTTTGAATATAGGCATAAAAAGATTAGCCTATCTACTTGCTTGTCCATGGCCAAATGCCTGGAGGGGCAAAATAACAGTGTCTCTTTTGTATCTACCACACCTCTTCAAAGCCCAACCCACTTATGTTAGCCTTTCAATGCGATCCCCAACCATGACATCAGAACTAATGCAAAATGCTTCATGGTTTCAGGCATAGGAGACCATGTGACCCTTCCATGATGCAGTGCCCAGGCCTGGGATGCCAATCTACAATCTGCTAAAGGGTTTATATTTCTGTCTATCCAGTTCTAAACTTTACACTTTACACAGCTCTGTTACACAGCTAGGCTCGTCTGTCAGGAAAGCAAACCTGATCATTATATGTTTCTCCGTTCAGTAACTTAATCTCTTTGCGCCGACCAAAGGCCTGGTCGCATATTTGCATGCAAAAGTTATCGGCGGCTAACTGAAAGCTCTCATTCTTTGCTTGCAACCAGGAGCTTTCCAATCATGTGACCGCCATGACAGCCAATCATGGCAGTCACATGACCATAAGCTCTGCCCCACTCGTCCCGCCTCCTGGCATTCTTAAGCTCTTAAAGGGCCGACAGGCGCTGGCTCTAATGGGTTAAGCTGCCATACACCATCTCAAAAACCCTTAATCAGGCCATTCAATCTTCCCCTCGAGTCAACTAATTTTATTCCAAAGCCCTTAAAATTACATCCATACCTGCTAGTTTAATGGAATTAACGGACATATTAAACATTTATTTTGTGCCTAGAACATGCACATCACAATATGTATAAAGTTTCCTGACATAAAACCACATTCACAGTTATAAATTTGTTTCTACAAGAAAAATTTCCATTCTCCCCTTTTAAATCTTTGTGTCACTATGGTCAAAAATGATCATCGGTTTGGCCAAAATAACCATTAGAAAATCAGAAACGTTCTGTCAATGAACAAAATTCAACTGGTGTATGGCCAATTTTACAGGTCTTGTCCCTCCCCCAGCCTGTGACTGGACTGTGAAAAGAGAAGCAGAAGACTGATGAGCTCATCACTCTGCCACCCTTCTCTCCCCCCTGCTAGCAGCATGCCCCTTTCCATTGCAGCACAATGTGACAGAGCCTCTTTAATAGGAGACATCCAAGGCCCAATACATTTAACTTACACCACAGATCAGATCATTGATTGAGATACATGAGCAGTGCGGTCCTCACATTACATAGTTGTTAGTAAATCTAAAGGAGACAGACTGTAATGTATGTGACCAGCTTTATAATTACAATGCAAGAAAAAAAAAAACTGAAAGAGGAAATTGTACAGTATGTGGCCAACTTTACAATTTAATTAGGTCTAATTAAAACATTTCCAGTCTATCTAACCACTGTGTCAAGCAATGCGTGGGAGCTGCACAGCACACCCAGGAAAGGAACAAACACACTCAACAACTTAACATAATAAATAAAATAAAAACAAGCTGACACCAAGCAATGGAAACAGTCACAACCCTTTAACAGTGATTTAAAGAAAACACCAGCATGATTTTTTTTCCCCAATTTACCATTTCATTTGAATTTAAATCATTTAACGGAAAGACTGAGCTAGAAAATTATACAAACTGTCTAATAAAATAATTAGATTATAAAATTAGAATTAAAATTAGTATTAGTATTAAAATATAATCTAATTAACTGATTAAAATATCATCTAATAAAATATAATCCAATAAAATATCATCTAATAAAATGCCACCTAACTGTCCTCGCTCTTAAAAAAAAGTGAGTGACACAACCACACAATAAGGCAACAAAATTGTTCCCCATTAGGGGGATTCACTCTCTCTATTTGTAATATACTGTAACCTAGCACTACTAGGGTCTCTGCATCCATTTTTTTTTTTTAGGATAAGAGAATATTTTTTGCAAGAAAGTAGTTCGTCCGACCTAAAATCCAGTCTGATCCAGTGTGATTTCCTGTTCACTGAACAAATATCACAAGAAATACCAACCTTCCCAGTTCCCTGTCTACATCCCTCCCAACTTTTTGAGATTGTATAGAGGGACACCTATTAGAAAAAATTATGTCTCACACCTCCTTAAAGGAGAATTATACAAAAAAATATGATTAGTTAAACCCACAAGTGCTTTTTTTTTGCCACTACAGTTACTATATAGTTACTGGCTTTTGAAATTTACAAATGCAACAATTAAAAAATTGGATGAAATGTTTAGCACTGGGAAACACTTTATATAAATCAGACCAAAATGAGGGACAAATAAGGACGAAAGAGGGACAGAGGGACAATGGGGTCAACTACCTAATGCCCTGTACACACGACCGGTTTGCCGTCGGAATAAACTCTGAAGGTTTTTACGACAGAGTTCCGACGGAATTCCGCTCAAGCTGTCTTGCATACACGCGGTCACACCAAAATCCGACCATCAAGAACGCGGTGACGTACAACACATACAACGGGCTAGAAAAGGAAAGTTCAATAGCCAGTAGCCAATAGCTTCCATCTCGTACTTGCTTCAGAGCATGCATCGTTTTTGGTGCGTCGGAACAGCATACAGACGAGCGTTTTTTCCGATAGTAATTTTTTCCGTCGGAAAAATATAGAACATGTTCTCTATCTAAGTCCGTCTGAATTTTCGACAGAAAAAGTCCGGTCGGAATATACGATGAAAAGCTCCCATCGGACTCTTTGTGTCGGAAATTCTGATCTGGTATTAGTAGCATGGAGAGGATATGTGACTGAGACGTTCTCTCTCTCCATTTCCTTTTTCCAGGATATTTTCCCAACAACCCCAGGAAGTGACATACATAATTATATATTACAGTATAATACTAGCAGCTCACAATAGAGGGCAGCGGATCCCTACACCAGTGTGAAACCTTACTGGTAAAGACCAGTCACTGCTGCTCGCTCTTCTTGTGCAGGGTGACTTGTTGGCAGTACAGAGGGGAACTGCATGCTGTCAGTTTTATATTTTTACTTTAGCTGAGTGTCAGTGTGATGATACTGCTTACTTGCGTGAGTTTAGCACCCCTCATAGTTGGAGGCCAAATTACTGCACCGGCCCTACACTGGAAGGATAAAAATCTTTTCACTTGCCAGTGACACCTGTCCCGGCACAGACTACGGAGTCATTTTGAGAAAAATAGCTTTAAACATTGATTGTCCTCTATCTGATCTTACACGTTAGACTTTACTTATCTCAGCCTGATGGCATGGAGGGAAACTGCTGTATACTTCAGGATGCACATCTGTGGTCCAGGCCCAGTCCATAGGAGGGTTCCTTTACGCAGCAAGCGCTAACGTAATGTACCGCTTAGAAGCGTCGACCACACAGCCTCCAATCTACCCTTACGATGGATTCTCTGTCACTAGCCACCAGTGTCTCCTCTCCCAAGCTGGCTGCTTCTGCTTCCCTTACTTCTTACACTCCTCCATCCCAAAGGTTTATGTGAAGGTTTACACTCTGGTCCATGTCCCCATTCACTGTAGAACTAAACTGCATCCCTTTATTTGTCTTTATTTGGCCTTCGGGGCACTATTCCTCCCACGGACACCAACAAGGGGGCACCATTTATTCCGCTGACACCAACAGTGGGGAACCATTCCTCTTACTGACACCAGCAATGTGGCATTTTTCCTTCCACTGACACCAGTGATGGGACACTATTCCTCCCACTGACACCAGCAATGGGGAATAATTCCTTTCACTGATACCAGTGATGGGACACTATTCCTTCCATTGACACCAGCAATGGTGCATCATTTCTTTCACTGATATAAGCAATTGGGCACTATTTCTCCCACTAATACCAATGATGGGGCACTATTCCTCCGTCCTCTTGTCAAAGCGCATTCGCGCGAAACGCGTCATCATGGCAACAGACCTGATTGCATTCCACACTGGTTTGAGTGATGTACATCTCTCGTTTCGGCTTTTGTCTCCTGGCCTGCAGTGACATCATCTGGGCGAGCAGGCGTGTCTTGGCTTGGCCTCCCGAGCAGCTAGTGTCCTTCCCCAGGGCACACATTGAGATGTTTTTCTGTGCCACACTGCATCCCTGGCTACTGGACCATGAAGAGATTAACCCACCCATGCCTACAAGCTTCCAGCATGGTATCGTTCAGTTTATACATTGATTTCACCTTCCATATTGTGGTTAATAAAACTACGATGCTTTGACACCCGGCTCACATTGTATATTTGGAAATGCATCCCCATTGCTGATCACCATATACCAATCTGGAGAGCGCAGTCTATCTGGTTGTTTTCCACTTAATACTGTAGTAGTTTAGCTTTCACTGAATCCCATTCCATGGTCCTACTAAGAGGTTACCCCACTTCCAGTCCAATATTACCACTGCCCCCTCCTGTAGTTTTCTGCAGGCAGTCTGTAGAGGGTGGACTGCTAAGCCCCTCCCACAGCTCTGCTCTGCACAGGCTATGTACAGCACCATGATGACGTCACTGCTACATTTACAATGTAATAACTGGGTTTAGAAACACAAATAGAGAACACAAATTGTATTTTTATCCTTTGTTGCTATTGTAGATTATATTTAAAGTGCAGTTTTGTGCCCAAAGTTCAGCTTTAAGTAAAAGTATTACACTAAAGAAGCAAGGAAATCGTAAAGGCACTTAAATCCTTTCTTGTAGTATGGTTCAGGATCAGCACAGTATTCTGGGTAAAAATTAAAAGTATTCATTAATCCATCACATCTTTATTTGTGTAAGACAGATTAATTGATTACCTGGCTGTACAAGTAAGAGTGATTTTAAGTTGGTATCTGTCTGTATATTGTTGTGTGGGCGTTCACCCACCTTTATAAAGCACTGACAGCCCTTTGTAACTTTCTCAGAAATGTCAGATCACACCAAGCTCGCTTCTCACTGCTTGCTGCTTATAATTTTATACTTTTACACAACTTTCTTTCTCTTATTCAGAATAACGGTTCTAATCAATTATTTTCTTAAAAGAGGAAGAAAACTGTGTTCGCTTTCTTGTCATTTTCCTAATTATTTTTTTGACTTGATAATTTGCAGCATACATGACTAAACACTGGTTTTATTGCTCTTAAATTACGTGAGATGGGAATCAGTGACATTAATTGTTGTGTTTTTTATTGTGCTTGCAAAATACAAAGTGCATTGTGGACCGAAGTCTGCCTGTGGGGGGGTTGGGAAATGTGACTTTTTAGACAAATGAAATGGGGTAATTGAATGCCACATATTTTTCTGATGCCTTTAGCAATTAAAGAAGATTGTTTGGTCCAAAAATACATTGAACCATTTGTAACAAGGTGTATTATGTTAGAGCAGGAAACCCAAAGTGGTCTATATTGACCCCCCATGGGACTATCCTGATGTTTAATTAAATGGTTGGGGGTCAAGCTCAGTGCATTTCTGGGGGTCAGTAGGTGGTCAATAAATGATATAAAGTCAGTTGGGGCCAGTTATACTTTAAAGGTCTCTGTAGAGCTCCATGCCAGAACCTTGCCCTGAAGGTGAGGTGGCTAAAAGAATGACAGTGTTACCCAACATGGTTTGTAATGTGTGCCTGGGACCTTCCACCTGTCTCTTTCAGAGAAAGATATATATATGTATATACTGAATGTTCTCCTCCAATTCAAACTCTGTTGGAGAGCCAATGAAAACACCCAACTCAAACTTTGTTGGACAGCCAACGAGTACACCTGGCTCAAATTCTGTTGGCGAGCCAATGAGTGCACCCAACTAAAACTCTGTTGTAGAATTAGTGAGTAGACCCAACTCAAACCTTGTAGAAAAGCCATTAAGTACACCCACCTCAAACCTTGTAGGAGAGCCATTAAGTACACCCAACTCAAACATTGTAGGAGAGCCATAAAGTACACCCAACTCAAACCTTGTAGAAAAGCCATTAAGTACACCAAACTCAAACCTTGTAGAAAAGCCATTAAGTACACCCAACTCAAACCTTGTAGAAAAGCCATTAAGTACACCCACCTCAAACCTTGTAGGAGAGCAATTAAGTACACCCACCTCAAACCATGTAGAAAAGCCATTAGGTACACCCAACTCAAACCTTGTAGAAAAGCCATTAAGCACACCCACATCAAACCTTGTAGGAGAGCCATTAAGTACAACCACCTCAACCCTTGTGGGAAAGACACTGAGTACACCCACTCAAACACGTAGTATGAATGCAGAGTAAACCATTTCAGTACAGGAGACTGTACAACTGTGCAAGTTTTAAGCCTAACTCCAGGACAATTGGAAAAATCAAATGGGCACTCCTCACTTCAGCAGACTTCCTCAAGTTTTGCCACCAGTCCCTCACAGCCTGCTCTGTAAGCTGTGACTGGCTACAGTTGCTCCAGCCTCCTCAGAGTACCATACAAGGTTAATGTCCCTAAACTGTACATAATGATGCTGAGACTCTGCCAACAGACTGGAGCTAAGGGTGGAGGAGGAGAGTGCTGGAAGCAGTGAGAGCAAGAAGTCAGGTAAGTGACAGAGTCTCTTGTGAACCCCCCTTGTCATAACAAACAATTAATGTATTTTTTAATTTCTCTGGAGTTGGGCTTTAAAGTGATACTAAAAATAAAAATAACAAACATGTTATACTTACCTCCTCTGTGCAGTGGTTTTGCTCAGAGCAGCCCAGATCTTCCTCTTCTCAGGTCCTTCTTTGGCGCTCCTGACCCCTCCCTCCTGTTGAGTGCCCCCACAGCAAGCAGCACTTGAGCCGAGCTGCATCTCCACGTGTCCATTCAGACACGGAGCTGTGGCCCAGCCCGCCCCCTCTCTCTCCTCATTGGCTCGCTGACTTTGATTGACAGTAGTGGGAGCCAATGTCACTTCGCTGCTGTCTCAGCCAATGAGGAGGGAGAGTCCCGGACAGCTGAGTCTCTTCTGCAACATTGCGGGATCGAGATGGGGCTCAGGTAAGTATTAGGGGGCTGAGGGGGGTTGCTGCACACAGGTTTTTTTTATCTTAATGCATAGAATACATTAAGATAAACAACCTTCTGACTTTACAACCGGTGGTGTTCAGCTTTAAGTGTAGCAGAGGCAGCATTGTCAGCCAACAACATGAAGTTAGGAGATCTGGTAGGATCGCAGAGTATTATTATGTACTTTCAGCATTTTTAACTGAGAAAAACATGGGGGAATGTAAATGTATTGCAGAGATGTGTATTTACTGTATTTTTCACTCCATAGGGTGCACCTGACCATAAATCGCACCTAGGATTTAGAGGAGGAAAACAAGAAAAAAAAATATTATGAACCAAATGGTGTACTAAAATATTTACCAGTGGCAATGAAATGCAGCCTGACCAGTGCCCATTAAATGCAGCCTTACCAGTGCCAATAAATGCAGCCTGACCAGTGGCAATTAAATGCAGCCTTACCTGTGGCAATTAAATGCAGCCTTGCCTGTGGCAATTAAATGCAGCCTGACCAGTACCAATTAAATGCAGCCTTACCAGTACCCATAAAATGCAGCCTGATCAGTGCCAATTAAATGCAGCCTTACCAGTGCCCATCAAATGCAGCCTTACCAGTCCCATGAAATGCAACCTGACCTGTGCCAGTGAAATGCAGCCTTACCACACAGAGCTCTGTCGCATCACGGATTTGAATGTCCCGGCGCCCACTGTAACAAAGTCACATCACACTGATTTAATGTATTATTGGATCAGTGTTTCATCTATCTAGGAGGCGGGACTTTGTTACAGTCCTCCACCTTGCACAGACTGGCATTCCCTGGCGAGGATGTCATCACAGAGCAGCCCAAGTGGCCGTACACCATTCGGATGCTCGGGCTGCTCTGTCTTCTATCTGAGTGACAGGCCCAGTCAGGAGATCGCCCGGCGCTTGAGAGAGACAGCCACCCCGGTATTGTAACATGGTGGCAGCGGTGATGGGGGGGTCGGCATTGGTCAGTATTCGCTCTATAATACGCACAGGCATTTCCCCCCATTTTTTTTGGTGGGGGGAGAGCGTCTTATGGAGCGAAAAATACGGTTAATACAGTGGGTATAGAAAAGAATAATTTCCCTTTGTAGCCTAAAATGAAGACATACACAGTTTTTGTTTTATCCAGCTGTATTTACTTATAACATCCAAGTGAAAGATATAACACCAATGTCAGAAATTTTTAACAAAAAATGTAATAAACAGTTCCGTTAGATCCTGTCGGTAGCCCTTCCCCCTGTCCCATCCTCTCTCCATTGTCATTCATTTTCTGATCTGCAAATTTTGTAATTTTATGTTGGATTCTGTGGCCCTTGGAATATTTGGGGTAGCTGGATTGCACCAGTAACTGGTAGTATCCAACCACTCCGTAAAGTCTTTGGGCAGCCTTAAGGCCCGTACACACGATCAGACTTTTTGACAACCAACATGCAAATTAGCTGTTTTGGACCAACATCCGACCGTGTGTATGCTCCATCGGACCAACTTTTTCCAGGTTTCAACGGACTTTTGTTGGCTGTGCGAACGGACCAACTTTCTGCCAACAAAAGTCCGATGGACCAAAGTCCGACCGTGTGTACACAAAACCAACGGAGTTTTGTACAAAGTACAAACACGCATGCTCAGAACCAATGCAAAAGATCAGACAACAATATAGAAGTTGACCAAAGGTGGCGCTGGAGTATTCGAACGTCCTCTTTTAAAGTGTCGTCAGTACGTTGAAACGTCACTACGTTCATGTTTGTTGCCTAAAAAGTCAGATCGTGTGTATGCAAGACCAACTTGGGGCCAACGCCCTTTGGACAAAAATCCACAGGAAAGTTGGTCCACGGTCCGATCGTGTGTATGAGGCTTTAGGGTACTTTTTGGGTATTTCTACACAGTATCCAATGCCATTTTTTTCCTGGGTCAGCTTGTAATCACTGTATTGCAAAGTAATTTCCCGTCTCCCCTATCCAACAGATTACGTTATGTTCTTTACTAATCAGTGAATAAACAAACTCAACTACTCCTTATCCCCTCATATAAAACAATCAGTTTCTGATAACAACCGGTGGAGATAAAATAGAGCACAAGTGAACATTCTGACTATCAGCTTCCTTTATTTTTGGCTGGTGTTATCTGTCCCTTATCTTGTACTTACCTGTCACACTCACAGCTGTAAAATCTCCCTTTATCAGCAGTTTATTTTGAGGTCACCTTTCAGTTTCTACCAACCGCACATTGTCTTCAGTACAATTAGTAGAAGTCCATGCACATCACAGGGACGTGTTGAAAGACCATACTGCTTACCCTCTTTTCAGAGTCATAATCTTGCACTACATTGTCAGTCATGTCTGGGATTTATCCTATGAGTTATGCCTGGTACACACAATAAGATTATCGGAAGAACGATCGTGCGTTTTTTTTTTTTTTGCATGATCGAACCTGAAGAGTTTACTAAAGTCACGAAAATTCTCGTACAATAGAATAAAAAAATTGGAAGGGATGTCAAGTGTTGTAATGTATTTGTATTGCATTTTCGAACGACAACTGTACCGATTAAACGAAAATTGGATGATCTGACATTGTACGAAAACATTTTTTGTGCATGTCCGATCAAATAATATTGGATGAACTGTCCTGATCAGTTCTCGAAAGCTCTGTACTAATGATCCAATTATCGCACGATCGCTCCGAAATCGTAATTTTTCATATGAGTTTCTGACGGTGTGTACCGGGCTGATATCGCTTGTTTGGGCTGATAACAGGGACATTAAATGTGGAGATCGACTTTAACACTAACAGGGGTGCTTATAATGGTCAGCTTTTATTCACTTAAAATCTTTAACCCAAAAAGAAACAAACTATTGCTGCAACTACTTAAAAAGTGTTAGCTAGAGTTGGCCTGTAATGTGTTAGTTACCTACTGTATGTAAAGGCCACCTAAATCTACTAGTCCATCTAACACTAGACATGTGCATTCGTTTTCGTCCGAATGCATTTTCGTTCGAAATTCAGGTATTTTCGTCATCGTTTTAAGAAACGATAACGAACGTACAGAGTCCAATACCAAAAGATCTGACATAAACAAACGCTTTATTTTAGTTTACGTTGCAACAGTTCGATATAGATAGGAGATTTGACATGACACTGACAATGGTGATCTGTGTCCATCAAACCTGTGGTTGAATGTGCCTAACCTTAGCTCTATTAGTCCAAGACTATTCTACATAGAGAGAAAAGATTCGACATTATAGAGACAATAGCAAAAAAGGTCGAATGTGTCTAACCTAACTCTATTAGTCCAAGATTATTTGACATAGAGAGGAAAGATTCGACATGAAGATTCGACATGAAGATTCGACGAAGCAGTCGCTTGGTTAAATTGGTTAGATTGGTTAAACCCACAAGTTCATTTTTTTTTTTACCACTACTATTCCTTTATATTGGCTCTTGGAATTTATAAATGCAGCAATTTTAGAAAACAGATGAAAGGTTTAGGGCTGGAAAACATTTTCTTATACTTAAAAAGTGCATTTCATGTACATCTATATAGATCAGACCAAAATGAGGGACAAATGAGGAGGATCGGGGACATTGCTCCAAATCAGGGACAGTCCCTCGAAATCAGGGACAGTTGGGTGCATGTGCAGATTGCCCCCATGGCTCTGTTCTATCAGGAGATAGATTTGGGACTGTGGAAGAAGGCGAGGATCAGAGATGACAAGATCAAATAACCTTTTTACACAATGTGGAGGATTAACCCCTTAGGTTCCACAGTGAGTATAACAGGCATGCTTTACTGCATATAAAGACTGATTGTACTGTTGTGGGTTTAGTAACATTTTAAAGCGGAGTTCCGCCATTTTTTTATTTTTTTAAAGTCAGCAGCTACAAATACTGCAGCTGCTGACTTTTAAAATAAGGACACTTACCTGTCCAGGGCGCCCGCAATATCGGCACCCGAAGCCGATCTATCCCTCGGCTGTCGGATGCTGCCGCCGCCATCCTAGGTAAGGGAATCAGGAAGTGAAGCCTTGCGGCTTCACTTACTGGTTCCCTACTGCGCATGCGCGACCCGCGCTGCACTATCCCACTGGTCCCAGCTGTTTTCTGGGACCCATGTGTCTCCCAGAATACAGTTACCCGTAAGTGACTCTGGTTTTTATGCCCGGAAGTGGGAGCAAAATACCTGTATTAGACAGGTATCTGCTCCCCCCTCCCCCCTGAAAGGTGCCAAATGTGACACTGGAGGGAAGGAACCGGAAAAAGCGGAAGTTCCATCTAAGGTGGTTGTAAAAAATTAAAATAATCCTGCAAGACAAAGGCATAATGAGCTAGTACTGCATACTAGCTCATTATGAAATACTCACCTTAGATCGAAGCCCCCCCCCCCCCGCAACGGTCCCGTGCAGGTTTAGGAGATATCAACAGTAGCTACAGGTAACCCTTATTGTAGGCTTACCTGTAGTGAATAGTGGTTGTAAAGGGTGTACAACCATTTTAAAGCTAAACTTCAGATATATCCTTGGTTTCTAGTCCCCTTGCTTAGTGATCTAATAACAGCTCTGCTTAGGGGGCATAAGCTCTGTTGAATGGGGCAGAGACCATTAGTGCTTGTTTGACCGCTGGAGATTGGACTAGGGTTGCCAACCTCCCGCAGCATTTTTTACTGACAAAACATGTAAAATTTACTGGCAGAGCACATTTTTTACAGACAACCTGAGAAATTACAGAACTCCTATTAAACTAACACAATGAATATTTGACCAGTATAAACATGATATTGAAACACTGACAATACCAATAACAAACTAATTTGCTTGATTTACGCTTAAAAAGTCCACACAGTATGAAATTATCAGTCCCTTATATTTACTGGCAGTTGTAAAAAAAATCACTTATTTTTACAAACTGTCAGTAAATTTACTGGCGGTTGGCAACCCTGGATTGGACCCCTGTATTGTATGAGGGAGCAGCAGTCCCACCCACCAAAATGCTGTCTTATCCCTTGCTGCAGCACATAGCATGTAAAAAAGAAGGGAAGGAAGAGCACTTATACTTTAGTAGGCGGGCTTATAAGGACAATTTAAGACTACAGGACGCAATGGTAGGCAACAGACTGTTCCTGTATAAAGAAATCACTCGGGAATGGGGACAGAAAGTATTAGATAAATGGAGATACACTCAATTACAGCACTTCACACAGAATCTGCCAGGGCCATTACGAGGAAAGAGACAATTGAGACCCTTAGACCCCTTTCACACCGAGGTATTGCAGGCGCTATATCGTTAGAAATAGCGCCTGCAATCCGCCCTCAAACTGCTGCTTCATTGTCTGCAGTGTGAAAGCCCGAGGGCTTTCACACTGCAGCGGTGCGCTGGCAGGGCGTCACAAAAAGTCCTGCCAGCAGCTTCTTTGGAGCGGTGAAGGAGCGGTGAACTCACCGCTCCTCCAGCACTGCTCCCCATTGAAATCAATGGGGCAGCGCTGTAATAGCGGCGTTTTGCCGGGGGTTTTAACCCTTTCTCCTCCGCCAGCGGGGGGTAAAAGCGCCCCGCTAGCGTCCGAAATGCGCCGCAAGTCCGACGGTAAAACGCCGCTAAAAATAGCGGCAATTTACCGCCGACGCTATGGGCGGTGTGGTGTGAAAGGGGTCTTAGAGAAATTAGTAGAGTCCCCATAAAGATTAGAAAAAAGGATAGCAAAAATATATAAAATATTGCTACGTGAGGCAGACCACGAATACCCATCTTATTTAGAAAAATGGGAAAGAGAAATAGGCCGCGATGAACATAGAAATAAGATAATAAGGCTGGTCCATTCGGTAGCAAAGGATTCACAAACAGTTGAAATGGCATAGAAGCTGTTAGCAAGGTGGTATGTAACCCCACAGAGAGCTAACGCATACAGTGAGGGTTATTCCCCAACCTGTTGGCGAGGCTGTCCGGTGGTCGGGACATTCTCACATTTATGGTGGGAGTGCCCCAAAATAGGGGTCCACTGGAACCAAATAATAGAAGCAATTTATACTATAACAGGAGAAAGAGTTAAAAAACAACCATGGACATGTCTGTTCCATGACACAGAAATGGGAGTGAGACAATATGGGTCCACGTTAATCCCCTACCTATTGAACTCAGCCAAGGCCCTGATCCCCTGCCTGTGGAAGACTCCGAACACCCCATCTATGAGAGAGTGGATTAAGAGGGTGGAATGGACAAGAAAGGTAGAAGAGTCAATCCACAAGGCAGAGGTTACAGAGGGGAAACATCATAAACTATGGAAGCAATGGGAGGAGTTTAGAAAAACGGAGGGATTCTTAACTACTTCCTACCCGGCCACTGTACATATACGGCCGGGTGGGAGCCGTCTACTTCTGATAGGACATTCCGGAACGTCCTTCAGAAGTAGCGGGATTGCGCGCACGCGTGCCCGCGCAGCGGCGCGATCCTGATGCGCTCGTGTCACCCGGACACGGCGCATCTTGGTTTCGGCAGGAGGGCTCGGTGATTGGCCCTCCTGATCACATGACGGCCGTGTCGAATCACAGCCGTCATGTGATGTAAGCAAACAGCCGGTTGCTAGGCAATCGGCTCTCCTCTCCTCACACGGAAGTCGTCGGTGAGGAGAGGAGAGCGGATCGCTGCAGCCGGCTGGTGATCAGCGAGTATGAGCTGTTTTTTTACAGCTTTTTACTCACTGATCACCAGTGTAGTGTCCCTACAGTGTAAACACACATGTCCCCAAAACACACATGTTCCCAAATAAAAAGACATGTCCCCAAATAATAAAAACACATGTCCCCCACATATGTCCCAGTAAAATAACATGTCCCAATGATTATCTGCACACATATGTCCGTGATCACCTGCACACATCTGTACATGATCATTTGCGTACATATGTCCGTGATCACGCAAACCAATTATTATACACTTAACGGAATTTTTGTTTACTAAAAACATGTAGCAGAATAAATTTTGGCTTCAATTTATGACAAAATTCGATTTTATTGGACTTCTTTTAAAAAAGAAAGGAGAAAATATTGTTTTTTTTTTCAAAATTTCCGCTATGTTTTCGCTTATATCGCAAAAAATAAAAAACAGAGTCGCGAATAAATACCACCAAACTAAAGCTGTATTTGTGCGAACAAAATGATAAAAATTCATTTGGTTACAGCATTGCATGACAGCGTAATTGTCACTGAAAGTGCGAGAGCACTGAAAGCTGAAAATTGGTCTGGGAAGGAAGGGGGCGAAAGTGCCCTGTATTGTAGTGGTTAAGGATGTGGGAAAGAGAGTGCGGAGGGGAATAGAAGGAAGTGAGCGAGACAGGGTAGGCCCATTCTTGTTTTTTTTTTCTTTATTTTTTTTTCTTTATCCCTTGGGGGGGTTAATAATTTAATGAGTT
This sequence comes from Lithobates sylvaticus, assembly GCA_028564925.1. Classification (NCBI taxonomy): domain Eukaryota; kingdom Metazoa; phylum Chordata; class Amphibia; order Anura; family Ranidae; genus Lithobates; species Lithobates sylvaticus. The sequence goes on from CM053032.1 coordinate 242,497,231, forward strand.
AATTTAGCATGAATGTAAAAAAGTAATGTTTGTATAATTTTATAAAATGTGAAAATAAAGAATATATGAAAAAAAAAAAAAAAAGATAAAAAGAGGAGCACATTTACTGTATATCCAGTAATGAATACAGAGGGTTCAATTGGGTGAAATGCAACCAGTGTAAGTATCTGAATTTGGTCTGTTATTTGCTTCCTGCAATCCTCTATACAGCATTAAAAAAAAAAAAAACATTTTGCCTTATAACTGAGTGAGGTAATATTTCAAATATTCACTAGAAGAACAAAAAACTGTAAAAAAAAACAAAAAACTATAGTTGAAAAGTAAAATAACAAATGTTTTTTTTTTCACAGAGAGCTTGGCATGGAAGAATTGAAGGATGCAATTTGTGCTGTAGGACTCACAGCTATATAACACGGTTCAAAAGTGCACAGCTCACCTCTCTGGGAGCTGCAGGCTTTCCGGCAATATACTGATAAACTGTTTGACTAGTGGAGCAGAAAACAAGGTTAATTCTTACCTGTTAATTAGAAACAAATCAACAAACAGCCAACAATAAACGGCTTACAGTAACAAGGAACTGTAAAACTTTTTTATTTGTCGCTCTTAATCTTTTGCCAGCATATTCTGGAATGCCTTACAGATAAGATCAAGCCATTCACATTAGTCTCAGTCCCCAAAGGAGCTTACAATCTAATGTCTGTACTACGATCTTACATACAAACGCATTAGGGACACTCTTGGCAGAAGTCAATTAACCTAAAAGTATGTTTTTTTGGATTGGAGGAGGAAACTGGAGCACCTGGAGGAAATAAAACTCCAGGCAGTGTCCTGGTAAGGAATGACCCTGGAACCACTAAGTCACTTTGTCTAATGGTTAGCAATGTGGAACATATTGTAATGAAAAATGATGGCTCCACTTAGGGGGATGTATAAATATTTTAAAGAGGAAGTATTTTACTTCCTCTTTTGCTTGCTGCTGCAGCCTCCAAATGAAAAGCATAATGGGCTGGTATGCATCACATACTAGCCCAATATGTGCCACTTACCTGAAAAATAATCCAGCGATGTCCCCTGTGTGGGCAGCGACCATCTTCTGGCCCTCTTCATTCCGGGCTGCGGACTCCGGCTCTGTGATCCGCCGGAGCCGCGTGACGTCACTCATGCACATGCGCACAGGAGCCGCGACTAACGGCACAGGCTAGGGAAGAAACGGCACTTAGTTTTGTTTCTTCCCTGCGCATGCGCCACAGGAATTTTCGGCGGACTGCAAGTAAAATATCTCCTAAACGGCGCACGTTTCAATTCGTGATATTCACTCTTTTTATCACATTGGATTTTGACAAGGTCTGATGGGTATGTGCTCTTCCCTACTCTGTCCAAAACTATAACAAAAAGTTTGGCTGCAGTTAAGCTTCAAAGGGAAGCTATATTTTGCACATTCAAAATGGATTTTTCCAGTGTATGGTCAGGACCTACACATTTGTTTTGGGTAGGGTCTGGAGGACGAATAAGGAGAAGCAATATGGGCAAAGTATACCGTAGATTCACTTTTTGAAGAAGTATCGTTGGTGGCATGGGAGCTTTAATGATGAGCACCAGATGGTACTGTAGAACTTATGGCTATATAACATGGTTCAAAAGTGCACAGCTCACCTCTCTGGGGTGCCCCCATGCCATTTCCCCAACATTCGCCCATTTTTCATCGAAGTTTCTATTCGTAAAAGTCACCTAATTTATCACAGTGGATTTTACCAACTGTTGATGGGTATGGGCTCTTCCCAACTCTGTCCAAAAATACAACAAAAAAGTTTGGCTGCAGTTGAACTTCAAAGGAAGTGTAAACTTTGAACATTCAAAATGGATTTACCTGCTGTATGGTCAGAACTTACACATTAATCTTGGGTAAGCTCTGGTGGACAAAGAAGGGGGAGCAATATGGACTAAGGGACAGATTCACTTTAAATTTTGGATGAAGAAAGATAGGGATTTAATCCCTGTCAGATTTTTTTTTTGCTAACTGCATCCCATCTTGTAAATTTTCCCTCACTTCCTGTCCCATAGCCAAACAGGAAGTGAGAGGAAATCCCTGCAAATTAAGGGAATCCCTTGGGGATCCACAGGTCACCAGAACTAGTGTCCCGCTTACAACTTATCCAAAACACGGTGGCAAGGCTGATAACAGTGAAAAAAACGTGGGAATCCATCTCCCCTTCCCTGAGGAGCCTACATTGGCTAACCGTAAAGAATCGGATCACATTCAAGACCCTCTGCCTCACCCACAAATGCACACATGGAGACGCTCCTCAATACCTACTCGAGAAAATAAAACACTATACACCAAATCGCAGTCTTCGATCATCTAACCAAAACCTCCTCCTCATTCCCAAATCCCGCTACAAATCAAAGGGGGAATGGAGATTCGCCGTCCAAGGACCACGGCTATGGAACGCTCTACCGACCAACATCCGCGTGGAAGAAAACCATCAGGCCTTCAGGAAAAAACTCAAGGCCCACCTCTTCTAAGAAGCTTGACAACAAAGCACGAATACAGCACCTTACTAGCGCTATACAAATTATCCATTCATTCATTCCCCATTCGAAGATTTCCCTTCTATTACTTTTCTGGCGACAATCCAAAATTCACGGTTTTCTTTATTTTCGCTTTCAATGATAATGGTAAACAGGACAAATAGAGAGGTTGAATCTCCTTAACCTGGGCACAGACAGCAGTAAAAACCCAACAGGGGTTCTAATCCATTTCCACTCTGCCCAAAGCAAAAAAAAAAAAACTCCTTACTTTAGTAATATACTTTAGTTATAGTTATACTTTAAGAAAGAGTACAGTGGCTGGCATAGGAACCTGACCTAGTCAATGGTGGATGTACTAAGGCTTATGTGACCTTCCGTAATTAGAGGGTCTTTGTTTTGCAGTAAGAGTACATCTTAACCTGTGTGTTGGTGACTCTCTTAAGGTGAATGATTTTCCTTTCAAGTTCACATTTCTTAACACTTTATGAGGAGTTTCTTACATTTGTTCCATAGCTATTTGACTTTGTGATCATAGCCTTTTGAGCATTTGGACTTCATAGAAACTCTTTTTTACACCTCTATGCACATTTTCTACAATTTATGTTTATGATTTTAGCGCAACTTATCTTTCTTTTGTCATATTTTTGTTGTGTTTTTTTTATCTCACAATATTTGTTGCTGCTTTTATATTTATTTTCAACACAAGCACAACATTGCTTTACAGTTTTTATTGGAACTTTAATCATAAGCACCAGTACTCACGGCTATATAACACAGTTCAAAGATGAGGGGAAAACACTGCGCTAACCAAAAAGTGCAATAATAATAGACAATCAAAATATATTGGAAATATATGTGTGTGAGAGCAGCCAACACCCTAACAAACAAAGTTAAATAGACATGAAAAATACAATGTGTAGCGCTAACAAAATAAACAGTGATTAGTGTGAACCACAGTGAGAAAATTATAAACCGATGGGGTATAATACACAAAAAGTCCCAAATGTGATAAACAAATAAATGTATAATCGTGATAAAGTCTTTTTGAAAAAAACTCCTCATGTGAAGTAATGAAGCATCTCTGGAATCACAGGGTATGGTATATATGCAAGGATATATGAAAACCATCCAAGGGTATGAAATGGCTACGCTTACCAACAGTGTTGGACCCACCTACCGTACGGCAGTGGGTCAATTGCGCTTAAGGTAATTCCTGTAGGTGGCACTTGGAAAGTGGGCGTGGATCCTTGACTCGAACAGCGCACCTCCAAAACGAAGATGGACAGCCGAGATGATGTTCCGAATACTCCACAGTATGCAATCCAGATGGTCCACAATGGCATGTGGCACCCAAAAACTATAACAAGAAAAAGTTTGGCTGTATTTTAACTTCAAAGATAGTCTATACTTTGAGCATTCACAGTGGATTTGCAGAGTGTATGGTCAGAATTTACTCAATCATTTTGGGAAGGTTCTGGAGGACAAATTAGGGGGGACAATACGGGCAAAGCACATTCACAATAAGAAAGAGTACCATGGATGGCATGGGAACTTTAATCATAAGATGAGCTGTAAGACTCATGGCTATATAACACGGTTCAATAGTATAGTACACAGCTAACCTATGTGGGGTGCACCCATGCCATTTTACCCAACTTTTGCCCATTGTTCATCAGAGTTTGAATTTGTAACAGCCATTCAATTTATCACAGTGAGTTTTGCCAACTTTTTATGGATATGGGCTCTCCCCTACCCTGTCCAAAACTATAACAAAAAAGTTTGACTGTAGTTGAGTTTCAAAGTGAAGCTATACTTTGAGCATTCACGGTGGATTTACGCAGTGTATGGTCAAAACCACATTCAACTTGGGGAGGCTCTGGAGGACGAATAAAGGGGAGCAATATTGGCAAGTGGCTGGCATGGGATCTTTAATCATGAGCACCAGATGGACTATAGCATTTGGCATCTGAGCATACAACCTTTAAAAAAATGCCAACATAAACTGTCTAGTGCAAAACGCTAACATTTCCATTGTGGTGGATGAAAATTGGTGGAGATGTACATAGGAAAACACATTGTAAGTATAGTCTAATTAGTAGAAAATGACACAGTGAAATTGTTGTTTATTTGGATAGCCATGTGGAGTTTTGTCACAAGCCATTTGTTTTTATGTTATTTCTTCATTAATTGCAATGAAATTGGAGGACACAATTAGGTATGCTACACATGAGCAGGTCTAGCCATTTGGTCTTTTTGCCAGGTGACTTGTTAAGATTGGCTTGTGCAAAAACAAATGAGATCTCAAAACAATAAACCTATATATATATATATATATATATATATATATATATATATATATATATATATAAAATATATATATATATATATTATATACTATATGATACCAAGAGCACGTCCACATTTCTAAATCAATTAGTCAAGAGGAGATCTTTAAATTTAAATTTTCCCATTCCGCTTAACATAAACTTAGGCCTTTTTCCAGGGAACAAAGACTAGTTAAGTGCATGAGTCGAAATAAAGAATTTCAGGACTTCTTTCTACCTAAAATGGAACATATTCAGTCAAATGTCTTTTATAAAGCAGCATATTATTACATCATTAAATTTAAGTGCAATTTTGTGCACCTCTGCACTGTAGGGTAATGAAGCAGAGAAACGTTCTTGATGATGTGACGAGTACATTAAGTCTTAGAAATATACTACAGGTATTAAGTTAGGTAGCAGAGTCAGACATGCCCACCCTTTACAGCTTGAATTGTGGACGTTGATTTTTTATTTTATTTTTTTTGTACTCTTTAGTACCTTCAATTGCTATTTGTAATTTAGCCTACTTAGATGTGAGGTGGAGGATGTAGGCTTTTTAAGAAAATCTGTTTGGATAGTAATGGATGGTCAATAATGGCTTGTATTCAAAGGTGAAGGCTATCTAGTAAGTCACTGATCTGCAACAAACATATGGCCAGTGAAGTCTAAAAACTGGTATACTCCCATCCTGTATACTTCTCAGACATGCCCTAGCCTAGGTAGTACTTTTAAAATGAGTGTGACAGCTTTGGTATCTGGAACTTTAATGTGTTTTTATTTATTAAACTTTTAAAAAAAAATACTATCCAGGACATCTCTGCAGTACATGCATATTTCCTCAAGTTTCGTTCCATTAGCTCTTAATTTCCTATTGTGGGCTGAAAGCGCTGTTCTTTGTTCTGGACTGAAATAATAAGAAATGGTGTCAGCCCTGCCTGTTTGTCTTTTTATGAAGCAAAGAATCATACCCCCCACTCCTTCTCTATACAGAGTAAAAAATTACTGTTCTGTAGTCCAAGATAAGAACAGGAAGATCTGATTAGGCTCCTTGAGATAACACAGACAGAGTTGTCTTTTGCTAAACTACAGAATCACCCTACCTCATCTTCACAACATAAAGAGTTATTGTTCTGTAGTTGAAACTAAGAAATGGGAGGGATCATTAGATTTATGGAGACAACACAGGCAGAGTTGTCTTTTGATGATCTACAGAATCACCCCCCTCTCATCTTCACAACACAGAAGTGGTTGTTCTGGGAGGGCCGATTTGACTTCTTTAACCCGAGTGAACAGGACAGGCGGAAGCTCACCCTCAATACTGTTTGGTATGGAGGGTTCCCACTCTCCCTGCTTAGTATAAAGGGTTCCCACTCTCTCTGTTTGGTATGAGGGGGTTCCCACTTTCCTTGTTTAGTATCAGGTGTTCCCACTCTACCTGTTTGGTGTAACGAGTTCCCACTCTACCTGTTTGATATGAGGGGTTCCCACTCCCAGTTTACTATAAGAGGTTCCCACTTTCCCTGTTTGTCATGAGGGGGTTCACACTTTCACTGTTTAGTATGAGGGATTCCAACTTTCCCTGTTTGGTATGAGGGATTCCCACTCTTCCTCTTTGGTTTGAAGGGTTCCCCCTCTCCCTGTTTGGTATAAGTGGTTGCCACTCTCCCTCTTTGGTATGAGGGGTTCCCACTCACCCTGTTTGGTATAAGAGGTTGTCAATCTCCCTCTTTTGTATGAGGGGTTCCCACTCACCCTCCTTGGTATGAGGGGTTCATACTCTCCCTGTTTAGTATGAGGGGTTCCCACCTTCCCTGTTTAGTATGGGGGATTCTAACTCACCCTGTTTAGTATGAGAGGTTCCCTCTCTCCCTGTTTAGTAAGAAGGGTTTCCACTCTCCCAGTTTAGTTTTAGGGGTTCCATCTCTCCCTGTTAGGTGTGCGAGGTTCCCATTTGGTATAAGGAGCTCCCTCTCTCCCTGTTTAGTAAGAAGGGTTTCCACTCTTCCTGTTTAGTTTGAGGGGTTCCCTCTCTTCCTGTTTTGTATGAAGGGTTTACACTTTCCCTGTTTGGTATGAGGGCTTGTCACTCTCTGTTTTGTACGAGGGGTTGCCACTCTCCCTTGTTGGTATGAGGAGTTTTCACTCTCCCTCCTTGGTATGAGGGGTTCATACTCTCCCTGTTTGGTATGAGGGGTTCCCTCTCTCTCTGTTTAGTAAGAAGGGTTTCCACTCTCCTCGTTTAGTATGAGGGGTTCTTTCTCTCCCTGTTTAGTATGAGGGGTTCCCTCTCTCCCTGTTTAGTAAGAAGGGTTTCCACTCTCCCTGTTTGGTATGAGGGGTTCACATTCTCCCTCTGTGGTATGAAGGGTTGTCACTCTCCCTGTTTGGTGTGAGAGGTTCCCCTTTGGTATAAGGGTTTCCCACTCTCCCTCTTTAGTATGAGGGGTTCACACCCTCCCTCTTTGGTATGAGGGGTTCCCTCTCTCCCTGTTTGTTATGAGAGGTTCCCATTTGGTATAAGGGGTTCCCACTCCCCCTCTTTGGTATGAAGGGTTACCACTCTGGAGTTCCTAAGACATATAAGGAATAATTGGGCTAAGAGTGAGTAATCCAGATATTGGGTGAATGGCAGCAACTGCTCCGATTCGAGGGGTAAATGAGGACAATTGCACTCTAATGTTACAATGTTACAATTTTGTTGATAGTGAAACAGCAGTGAATGACCAACAGATCAATCATACAAGGTTTATTCATTTCTCCCTAAGTAGCTCATTTCTTTCAGAACAGAAAGGGATTAGAAAAGATAACTTATAAAATTAAAAACAAAAACTATATCTGAAATCACAAAGCTTATCTTAGCTCAGTAATATTAGGCTTGCACTTAAATCAGATTATGGTACATTTAGTTGATGGTGGCAGAAAGAGGCCAACACAAGGGCATTCCACATTGTCACCTTCAACACTGACATCTGATAGTCCTCTGACGCTCTGATTTCTAATGGGACTGAGAAGGATCCTTCGTCCAGGAGGCGGTCAGGACAGTGCTGCCGCTGAACCAGGACATTCATGCTCACGTTTACCAACTTTATTCATTTACAGCTTGCTTTACTTTTTATAAGTTTCAGTTTTCTGTCTCATAAAGGAAAATTCCACAAGATAGTATAATTGCAATGATATAAAGGTTTGAAAATGGACATATTTTATACTTGTAATGCTTCTGTTAGGCCCCTTTCACACTGGGGCGGGAGCGCTGCTTTACCGTCGTTTTAGCCGCGGTATTCGGCCGCCCGCGGTGCGGTTTTACCCCCGCGAGCGCCTGAAAAAGGGTTAAAATCCCCCGCAGAGAGCCGCCGTAGCGGCGCTTTGCGGCGGTAATGCCGCGGTATTACCGCAGTGTCCCATTCAAATCAATGGGAAGGAGCGGTATATACCGCTCCAAAGATGCTGCTAGCAGGACTTTTTTGACCGTCCTGCTAGCGCACCGCTCCAGTGTGAAAGCCCGCCGGCTTTCACACTGGAGTGAATGGGGCCGGATTTTTTCAGGCGGTGTACAGGCGCTATTTTTAGCGCTGTACCGCCTGAAAAACGCCCCAGTGTGAAAGGGGCCTTAGAAGCTTGGCACTAGTGATATTTAGCCCTATTCGTCTATAATCTTCCTTAAACTCTCAGCAATAAATCTTCCATTGACCCCAACACTAAAATAGACTGTGCACTTTGCAAAGAGTAAAGATCAGTTGCTCCAGAGCTTAGTAAATGAGCAGTAGCTCTGCTGACTTCCATCATCCAATCATGTGCAAGCAAAAATGCAGTTATTATTTTACTTTCCTTGCATGTGGTTGGGTATTTTTTGCAAAGTGAGGATTTATCTAATTTACTAAGCTCTGGAGCAAATGCTCATGCAGAGTGCAACTGCACTTTGCGAAGTGCACAGTCTATTTGCCTATAGTAAATCAAGCCCCAAATGTCACACTAAGACTCCATGTGACCCTCACACTAACCTTCCCTATAACTATAACTATAACTAAACACTAACCATCCTTGTAACCCAAATACCAACACTAACCCTTCTTGTAACCATAACCCACATTGTAACCCTCACACTAACCCTCTATGTAACTCTAACACTAAACCCAACACTCCCTGTATCTCCAAAGCTAACCTTTCTGTGCTCTTCACATTTATACTTTCTGTAATACTTTAAACTAACTAATTCTGTAATCTGAACACTAACATTAACCATTCTTGTAACCCTAACCCACCATGTAACCCCAACACTAACACTAATCCTTGCTGTAACCCTATCATTAACCCTTCCTGTAAACCCTAACACTAAGTCCTAGACCAAGACTCCCTGTGGCCTTCACACTATCCATCACTGTACCTTCAACATTAGCCCTCCCAGTAACCCTTACACTAAGCCAAACACTTTATCTCCCTATACCCCAAACCTAACACTGACCCATGCTGCAACCTTTATATTAACTCTTCCTGAAATATTAAATGCTGGAGTATAGGCAGGGCTCCCAAGTAGATTGCAAAGAAGGAAATTGACCACACTGGGATGGAAGTGTTCCCATGCCTTGCATTGTCAGTTTGAAAAAGGAATGCAGGGGGACTGGCAGGATTGCCAGGTATTTCACACAAAGGAAACAACACAAAGAGAACAGGATACTTCTTAATACAAGTGCATGGTAACACAATATGAAATGTCAGGGTAACATACTCTTTAATGCCAGTGAAAGACTATTGTAAAAGTCACAAAAGAAGAAGAGTACAGGGCTATTAAGTAGTAGACATGCATTCGTTTTCGTCCGAATGCATTTTCTTCTGAATTTCGGGTATTTTCGTTATCGTTTTAACAAACGATAACGAACGTGCAGAATCCGAAAACCGAAAGATCCGACATAAACAAATGCTTTATTTTCGTTTTTGTTGCAACAGTTCGATATAGATAGGAGATTCGACATAATGCTGACAATAGTGATCTGTGTCCATCGAACCTGTGGCCGAATGTGCCTAACCTTAGCTCTATTAGTTCAAGATTATTCTACATAGAGAGAAAAGATTCGACATAGAGAGAAAAGATTCGACATTATAGAGACAATAGCAAAAAAGGTTGACTGTGCCTAACCTAATTCTATTAGTCCAAGATTATTCAACATAAAGAGAAAAGATTTGACATGAAGATTCGACGAAGCAGTCGGCACAAGCGGTCAAATGCTCTGCCCATAGGCTATAGAAGAATTCTAATGTTGGTTGACTAGTAATAATAATTAATAAATATAATTATTACTAGTGTCATACAACTTTAGAATTCTACTATAGCTTGTAGGTGGAACATTCGACTGGAAATATACGATTGCGGCGTCGTACGGTTTAGCTGCTCCGTCGAATCTTCTTAGAACATTCGACAGACACCATAAGCCTTCAATGACAGATTCGACCTTAATTATTTCGGCTTTTCGGACGAATGCATTTTTTTAACTAAACAAAATAAATAAAAACAAATTTCGGGGTTAACTAAATAAAAAATTTTTTCGGACGAAAACGAAATTCCGAAACAAAATATTTTAGGGGGCACAAAATAGCAGTGGATGTGTATGGATTATATCTGGAGAATAAGGATGTCGATTAGTGTCACTTTAAACTCAGAACTCAGTTATATCTACAACAATTGATCAAAATTCACATTAGCCATTCCAAGTGGATGTTCGGGATCACATGACTGATTCTTGCTTCTATACAACCTCCAACTGCTGCAGATTGACCACAACCGCATGTGTTACATTCACAAGCCCAAAAACTACCAACATATTTTATGACTAGCAACCCATGAAACCTCACATTTCCTCTTTTCTAGAAAGAAATGTTTTGTAAATCCATCAAGAGGAGATCCGCAATAATTCTTCATGTGTTTTCAATTATATATGAGATGCAGAATTCTAAGAAATAGCACTTTCCTTATCTGCCAGGTGTCAATGCCAAACTTTCAGGCAAAGTTTTGGATAGTTCTCCTTCACCAAAAACAACATTGGATTCCTAAAAAAAAAAAAAAAAAAAAATTCAGCTTTGGAATCCAAGTATTCCAAAAATGCAGAAAAGACCCCCAGAGGGCTCTGGGAGGAACGATTAATATGTTAAATTTTCACTGAGTTAGAGCAAGTTTTCTTAGCCAAGCTGGACTCTCTGAACTGTTTATACAGCCAAAGTCTTGTATGGCATTTAGGCACAAAGCAGCAAGTACACCATGTAACAGAGACTATAACACATGTGAGAATAAGTGGAGTAAAAGGTAGACATTTCCCAGATTAGGTGAAAAAAATCTGTTTTCTATTAATTGTTCGATCCATAACAGAAATATGAGACAGAAAAATGAAAAAAAGAAATTGCTCAAAAAAAAATATGATACCTTATAAAGTCTAGGTCCCAAGGCAAGATGTTCTACATGCTCGCCCTGGAACCTTGACGTTGTCCTCTATTCCCCCCAGATGAACTCCAAGACACTGGTTTGACGGCACAAGCCTTTGATGTAAGGTGTGTCTAGGCAGAAATAACGAGAATAGGTGCAAACAGATAGTCAGATCACATATACACAGTCCTCTGTCAATGCAAGTCCTTATGATATGACAGTTGGTTGTGTTCCAGTGGCTAGGCTATAGTCCCAGAACTGCCAGAAACACCTCTCAAACAGCTTAGAGCCCTTCCATGGTTCAGCGCATCAATAGTAAATGAGATTAGTGTGGATTGTTTGCACTGTTAGTATGGGAGGTGGTCTGGAAATGGTTTAGAGCAGTGTGAACGCGGGTCTCGTGGACTCAATGTCCGCGGGGATACCTGCGATGGTCTCACGGAGAGGAAGAACGGGGAAATGCTGATGTAAACAAGCGTTATCCCATTCTCCCTAGTGACACTGACACTGATCACCGCTCCCTGTAATCGGGAGCGGTGATCAGTGTCGTGTCCTACATAGTCCCTGCCCCCCACGTTTAGAATCACTCCCTAGGACACACTTAACCCCATACAGCGCCCCCTAGTGGTTAACCCCTTCACTGCCAGTCACATTTACACAGTAATCAATTCATTTTTAATTACACTGATCGCTGTATAAATGTGAATGGTCCAAAAATCGCACCAAAAGTGTCGCAATCATGATAAAAAACGCTTTACCATTACTAGTAAAAATTTTTTTATAAAAATGCCATAAAACTATCCCTTACAATTAATCAATAAATGCTTTTACCAAAAATATGTAGAAGAATACGTATCGGCCTAAACTCAGGAAAAATATTTTTTTTATATATTTTTGGGGGATATTTATTATAGCAAAAATATAAAAATGATGCATTTTTTTCAAAGTTGTCTCTATTTTTTTGTTTATAGTGCAAAAAATGATAAAACGCAGAGGTGATCAAATACCACCAAAAGAAAGCTCTATTTGTGAGGAAAAAAGGACGTCAATTTTGTTTGGGAGCCACGTCGCACGACCACGCAATTGTCAGTTAAAGTGACGAAATGCCGAATCGCAAAAAGTGCTCTGGTCTTGAAGCAGCCAAATGAATTATTGCATTTACGTTATGTATTATTTCCGGAAGATTACATTAACCACTTAAGCCCCGCTTAAGTGGTTAATTAAATCTTCCAGAAATAATACATAACGTAAATGCAATATTGCTTATACATCAGTGTGACAAATGCAAAGAATACACAGTGACTTACACATTGGAGTTAATATTTAAGCCAGAGTTACTTTGTATTCAAGGTGTGCCCTATCTCGGTTATCTAGAGACAGATAACACCCCACCGATCATGAGGGTGATTGCTTGGCTGTCTTACAAGGAGAATTCCATATTGTACATTCAGTGAGGTTCTGCTACCGCTATTCCCTATGTGCTGATTTCAGTGTATGCAGATTAAAACCATAGAGTCATGTCTAGACTCCTGCCTCGCAATAAGTTCCTCTTGTGCAGCCGTAAAATAGGCAATTCTAAAGGTTTTTTTTTTTGCTTACTGGGAAACTAGACAAAACTTGTTTCTAACTGTTTTCTGCCAATACTCACTTAAAAGAACCCAAAACGTTTATTGCCAGCCTATAAAATTCTTCTGTTAGCAAAAAGCCAGCGATTCAACCTTTGCTTCTATTCTATTTTCCAAGTGTACACATTGAATCTGCTTCCCTTTAATCGGAATCTGGATGGACTTTACCCAATTTTCTTCTCTCCGAGTAGATAACGTTTTACTATTCAGAACACAGCTTTGCACATGGCTGCAGCTCAAAGCCACAAAATCAATCCACAAGGTATAAGAATACAATAAACAGGCCCAAGATATTCCCGGTAACATGACCTGGGCTGACTTTCACCATATAAATCTGGATTCTGCAATATCCCGGCCCTGATGAGCTGCATTGTTTTATTTCCAATTACGACGGTCAGCAAACTTTCAACTCCGTTTTCACATTGTGGAGAAGCTATTGATAGGGCTGGAGAGTTAAGATGTTTCTTAGCTTTGTGTTTTACTGAGTGCCTTAATAGAAGAGGTTACAACGGTAGTCCCGGAATTTAGTTTTACAAGCGAATAAGTCAAGTGTGAGACTTTTAGCAGGAAAGAAATCTTTTAGGGTCAATTCAGGGTGTTGCAGTAATGCGTATTAACACTATAGATGGCAATTCACCAAACCTAGTGCTGCGTTTTACCACTTATTTTTTTTGATGGCGCCCAACACGTCAATGATCTGTATCTTTGCTTTGTTTTTATGAGTTCATATGCAAGTGACGCCTGAGAACACTGTGTTAATGATCCCAGTTCCTAACGGAGACAAGCTTCAGCTGCTATAGGAGTGGGAGATCTGTTTGTGTGGTGGAGGCAAATTGAACGGTTTTTGAGCTCTGCAAGCATTTGTTTTTTGAAAGAGAACTTTGGAAATTATACCATTACTGTGCATTTATATGCTGGATTTATATGCTGGATGGTTATTTATGATATATGTATATACAACCCCATATTTATGAATTCTTAACAGTATATATTTACTAATATTTAATATTCATTCACATACCCTATTTTTATAGGCTATTTACTAACTTATGCATCCTGTTTTTCAATTATTTTATCATTAATTATATATGACATTTATACCCATTATTTATATAATTTTTTCATAAGCATAATTTTTAGCTTATGCACCCCGTTTCTCAAACAAATTTGTATACACTTATGGCTTTTTAGCTTTTGTATTCCGATTCACAGATATTTTTACACATTTATTTATTTGTGGCTACATTCAGACAATTTATTACAGTTTGTGTATTTGCACTTTACACAGAGAAATTGGGTATAACACAGATTAATTATTTCTGTTTTCACAGTTACACATATATTTATTTATTTGTGGTTATATTTAGATAATTTATTACAGTTTGTGTTTTTTTTTTATATTTTACAAGGAGTAATTGGGCTCACACAGATTTTTATTATATTGTGCGTGCAGTGATAAGTTAATTAGAGCGCAATAATTTTTTCACGTATTAATCCTTCTTATAAGTGTCGGAACACTTTTTTAGTTTGCTTGCAGCTTAATTATTTAGTTATTTTTCACTTGTTTTTCATTCATTGTTTGCGCTTTAGTATTTATTTCACATATGCCCAACGGGTCAAGCCAGCATACAACAACACACGTACACTGTGTTGAAAAATAGCTGCAGTAGACTGGCATAGTTGATAGCCTGTTCAAAATTAATATGTTGTCTTACCGCAATCCACCATCCAAATAACAAGCCACACACCAAAGATATTCATCTGCAACCAAGGTTTATTGCAATACCAGAACACCAAAATAGCTGCAGTAGACTGCCAACTGGCATAGTTGGTAGCCTGTTCAAAATTAATATGTTGTCTTACCGCAATCCACCATCCAAATAACAAGCCACACACCAAAGATATTCATCTGCAACCAAGGTTTATTGCAATACCAGAACACCAAAATAGCTGCAGTAGACTGCCAACTGGCATAGTTGGTAGCCTATTCAAAATTAATATGTTGTCTTACCTCAATCCACCATCCAAATAACAAGCCACACCAAAGATATTCATCTGCAACCAAGGTTTATTGCAATACCAGAACACTGCTCACTCCCACCCAACGTCTTTCCTACCGCAAGGCAAATCAAAGTAGAATTCAAGGCAAAACTTTTATTTTAACTTTGGCTAGATAAGGAAGGGTTATAACCCTTGTGAGTTGTTGTTTTTTTTGCCATCTGTGTCTCATTGGGAAGATTTACACTATATTGTCAAATGTATTGGGGCGCCTACCTTTACACGCACATGAACATTAATGGCATCCCAGTCTTAGTCCGTAGGGTTTAATATTGAGTTGGCCCACCCTTTGCAGCTAAAACAGCTTCAGCTCCTCTGGGAAGGCTGTCCACAAGGTTTAGGAGTGTGTCTATGGGAATTTTTGATTATTCTTCCAGAAGTACATTTGTGAGGTCAGGCACTGATGTTGGAGAGAATTCCTGGCTCGCAGCCTCCGCTCTAATTCATCCCAAAGGTGTTCTATTGGGTTGAGGTGCAGGCCAGTCAACTTCCTTCACCCCAAACTCGCTCATCCATGTCGTTATGGACCTTGCTATTGTGCACTGGTCCAAATCATTTGGTGGAGGGGGGATTATGGTGTGGGGTTGTTTTTCAGAGGTTGGGCTTGGCCCCTTAGTTCCAGTGAAGGGAACTCTTAAGGCGTCAGCATACCAAGACATTTTGGACAATTTCATGCTCCCAACTTTGTGGGAACAGTTTGGGGATGGCCCCTTCCTGTTCCAACATGACTGCGCACCAGTGCACAAAGCAAGGTCCATAAAGACATGGATGAGCGAGTTTGGGGTGGAGGAACTTGACTGGCCTGACCTCAACCCAATTTTTTTTCTCTATTTACAAATAACAAACGTGCTATACTTACCTACTCTGTGCAGTGGTTTTGCACAGAGCAGCCCAGATCCTCCTCTTCTCAGGTCCTACATCAGCGCTCCTGGCCCCTATCTCCTGCCGAATGTCCCCACAGCAAGTAGGGGGGCCGAGCCTCTGCACTGTGTGTCCATTCAGGCATGGAGCCATGGCTCAGCCCTGCCCCCTCTCTCTACTCATTGACTCACTGACTTTGATTGACAGCAACAAGAGTAAATGGTGCCCACTGCTGTGTCTTAGCCAATTGGGAGGGAGAGTCCTGGACAGCCAAGGCTCTCGTGTAACATCGCTGGATCAAGATAGGACTCTGGTAAGTGTTAGGGGGAATGAGGGGGGCCACTGCACACAGAAGGTTTTTTATCCTAATGCATATAATGCATTAAGATTAAAAAAACGTTTTCCTTTAAAACCACTTTTTAGCACTTCAATGGGTTTCACTATGGCGTGACGCATCTCAACATGATGTGCTGAAAAAGTAAAGCATATACTACTTTTTTCAGCGCAATGGCTCACTTTGCAGCACTGGAGTCATCAGTTCGAATTCCAATTAGGACACCATCTGTATGGCGCTTGCACGTTTCCATTGAGCTTGCTTGGGGATCCTCCAGCTTCATCCCACACTCCAAATACATGCTGGTAGGATAATTAACTCATATCTAAATTGACCCTAATATATGTACTAGAGTCAATTTAGATAGGAGTCAATTATCCTACCAGCATGTATTTGGAGTATTGACCCTAGTATATGTATGCATGCATGTTAGATTCTAAGGTATCTAAGGTCCCTCCTTAGATTGTAAGCTCTTGACGGCAGGGAGCTATGTGAATTTACAGTATGGAATGTGCTTCTTAAATGAATAGTGCTATCTAAATATATAACAAAGCAATATAAGACAGTAATCAAATTTTACCAAAACTTGATATTCAAAGTGCCATATAAATACAGACTCAACACAAGTTGTTTTGTCTATTCTTTGAGAACGAACATATAGTCCCTTAAACGTCTCTGACAAGCCAGCCCTTCCACCAGGCAGGTGTGCATAATAGCCATTGCAAGGAAAACGTGCCATGTATGGGGCAAAAGTACGCCCACTGTTCTCATGAGAAACCTTCTATGGCATCTTGTCCCTAGGCACTATAGTGGATTTTGGGTGATTTTCTCGGGATAATCACATGATATTAGTGTCGCATGACCTGAAGAGCACAGTACAGCTCCGGATAAAGGCTATTGAAAGTGAAGGCATTACTCCAAGAAGTAAAGGGCGGACAGGGTGTGGTTTTATAGCTGGCTCCCTCCAGAGTGCCATGCGTCATATTGAGTCCACACTGCAATTAGACTTTTTACTCTGGCTGTGCTGTAGTTACTAATCTTATGTTATAAAGATAAAAAAAAGGTCCTCTGGTCATGCTGAGCAATCAAGTCATGATAAGCATTACCTGAAAAACAAGCTGCTATGTTAAATCTGCGATTACAGTAAAAGGCATTTACATTCCTCTCGGTAGTAAACTAAACAATGTGAAAATTATTAACTGGATTAAGTTTACCCGTTATTTATTTATTTACAGTATAGCGTTAGTATGTTGTGCAATGCTTTAGAATACATAGATCTGTTCACATCAGTCCCTGATAGTCACAGGAGCTTGCAATCTAAGTCCTCCCAACACCTGTACAAACCTCATATATATCTATATTTTACAGACACAAAAGCTCAACATACACTAGTAGAATTTTGTTTGGGATTTTTTTGTTTCATTTAATTTTCTAACCGTTGCTGGGGTCAAGTTGATGTTCATTTTCAACCACAGTGATGATTAAATATGAAGGAGCAAGATGGTAAATTTTTCCCAAATGAATGAATGTCTAAGCCCCCATACACACAGTCGGAAATTCTGTCCACAAAATCCGTCTGATTTTTTCTGATAGATTTTGTCTGACGCTGGTGTTGCATACACATGGTCGGACAAAGTTGTCGGAAAATCCGATCATTCTGAACGTGGTGACGTTCGTTGCGTACGACGGAACTACGTAGAGGCTAGTAGCCAATAGCTTTGGTCTCGTAATTTGATCTGAGCATGCGTGGCACTTTGTCTGTTGAAATTCTCTACACAGGATCGGAAAAAGTCCAATCGGATTTTGTTGTCTGAAAATTTGAGAGCAGGATCTCAAATTCTTTTCGTCGGAAATTCCGATGGAAAAAGTCCAATGGAGCCCACACACGGGCGGATTTTCTGACAACATGGTCTGATCGGACATTTTCCGTCGGAATTTCCGACCGTGTGTACGGGGCATAGCAGTGAATGTGTTTTTTGTTCAGGAAAGTCAAAATTAAAAGCCCAGTGAATTTTGAAGCATTTTCAAACATTCATCAAGCCTTTGAAAGTACTGAAAATTCTCACACGTATGTTCGTACAAATAACTACTAGTGTACAGTGTCTTGAAAAAGTATTCATACCCCTTGATAATGAAAGAGGAGGATCGGGATTATTGCCGTGCTTGAAATAATTGTTACATATAAAAGTTATATAAAACAGTTTCTTTATTAATATAGAAAAATCAACAAAGGGTTCAATTAAAAACCGTTATAGAGCATATACAAATTGAATATAGTGGGTCGCTGGTATCCCAAAAGAAAGAAGGTGGTCACAAGTATCCCAACATGTTTCGACAGTGATGTCTTCCTCAGGGGATTGTTTGGGAGCACCAAAAATAACCCAGCTCAAGCACAAAATACAAAACAAAATATCAGTTGATTATACAAATAAATAAATGTTTTCCACATTTTGTCATATTACAACTAAAAAAGTAAATGTATTTTATGTGATAGGCCAACACAAAGTGGCAGATAATTGTGAAGTGGAAGGAAAATGATAAATGGTTTTCCAAATTTTTTACAAATAAATATGTGAAAAGAGTTAAAACTTTGTAGAACTACCTTTCGCTGCAATTACAGCTGCAAGTCTTTTTGGGTATGTGTCTACCAGCTTTGCACATCTAGAGACTAAAAATTTGGCCATTCTTCTTTGCAATATAGCCCAAGCTCTGTCAGATTGGATGGAGAGCGTCTGTGAACAGCTAAATTCAAGCCTTGCCACAGATTCTCAATTGGATTTAGGTCTGGACTTTAACTGGGCCATTCTAACACATGAATATGCTTTGAACTAACCATTCCATTGTATCTCTGGTTGTATGTTTAGGGTCGTTGTCCTGTTGGTAGATGAACCTCCGCCCCAGTCTCAAGTCTTTTGCAGACTCTAACTAGGTTTTCTTCTAAGATTGCCCTGTATTTGGCTCCATCCATCTTCCCTTCAACTCTGACCAGCTTCCATGTCCCTGCTGAAGAAAAGCATCCCTACAACATGCTGCTGCCACCACCATGTTTCACGGTGGGGATGGTGTGTTCAGGGGGATGTGCAGTGTTAGTTTTCCGCTAAACAAAGCATTTTGCTTTTAGGCCAAAAAGTAAAAAAATGGTCTCATCTGACCAGAGCACCTTCTTCCTGATGTTTGCTTTGTCCCCCACGTGGCTTCTCGCAAACTGCAAACAAGACTTCTTATGGCTTTCTTTCAACAACGACTTTCTTCTTGCCACTCTTTCATTAAGGCCAGATTTGTGGAGTGCCCGACTAATAGTTGTCCTGTGGACAGATTCTCCCACCTGAGCTGTGGATATCTACAGCTCCTCCAGAGTTACCATGGGCCTCTTGGCTGTTTCTCTGATCGATGCTCTCCTTGCACGGCCTGTCAGTTTAGGTGGACGGCCATGTCTTGGTAGGTTTGCAGTTGTGCCATACTCTTTCCATTTTCAGATGATGGATTGAACAGTGCTTTGTGAGAAGTTCAAAGCTTGGAGTGTTTTTTTATAACCTAACCCTGCTTTAAACTTCTCCAAACGTTTATCACTGACCTGTCTGGTGTGTTCCTTGGCCTTCATGATGCTATTTGCTCACTGAGGTTCTCTAACAAACTTCTGAGGGCTCCACAGAACAGCTGTATTTATACTGAGATTAAATTACACACAAGTGGACTCTATTTACTAATTAGGTGACTTCAGAAGGAAATTTGTTCCACTAGATTTTAGGTAGGGGTATCAGAGTAAAGGGGGCTGAATACAAATGCACACCACATTTTTTACATATTTGTTTGTTAAAAAAACTTGAAAACCATTTATCATTTTCCTTCCACTTTACAATTATGTGCCACTTTGAGTTGGTCTATCACATACAATCCCAATAAAATACATTTACGTTTTTGGTTGTAACATGACAAAATGTGGAAAATTTCAAGGGGTATGAATACTTTTTCAAGGCACTGTATGGCCAGATTAAAGTGGGAGACAACTCCCATGGACGATTTTTACCTATAGGTAAGTCTATAATAAGGCTTACCTATAGGTACAGTAAATATCTCCTAAACGTGCATCATTTAGAAGATATTTAGTTGTGACGCCGGTGACGTCACCATCACATGCACTCTGGAGGAATGGAATATCGTGCTGTTCCTTTAGAGCCCTGTGCAGTGAACACCAGCTCCTGCGTGGGAGTGACGCCATCCCGGTTCATCCAATCAAAGGACCGAAACCCACCATCTCAGGAGGAAAACCAGATGAAGATGGAAACCATGTCAGCTGTGACAGCGTGCTGCTGGAGGGCTTGGTTTTATGGTAAGTTTCACATAATGTGCTAGTATGGGATGCATACTAGCACATTATACATTTGCCTTACAGGTTAAAAAAGAAACAAAACAAAAAATGGCGGTTTACTGTCGCTTTCAGAAGCGCGTGGATGACAAAACCTGACCAGGTACTAAATCACTCATATCCAGATGGGGGTCTGGGAGACAAGGATATTTACATTATTTTTATGATTCTTTACTGACTGTTTTTCTGTAAGATCAGCAATAAATTGTAAGTCCATACATTAACCAAATTTACCACCAAAGCTTCTTTTTCCATTAGCGCATACCCCAGCAATATTTTCTTTTTTTGTTACAGGTATTTATATGGCACCAACAATTTGGGCTGTGCTTAAGGCTGGGTTCACACTGGTACGATGCAACCTAGTGAACATGCATTTCTGTTTTGTGTTTTTCACGCGTTGCATGTAGAGCAGCCCATTCATTTCCATAGGCTGCCCTATCCACAAGAAATATGGTGAAAGGAAGCCCTGATCCTTTTGTAAATTGAGCCACACTAAACCATATGGTGCTGTAGTGTTTGCGTTTGTAGATGCATGGAGGTGCCATTAGACAATGGTACCATGTAAATCCAGATATAGAAAAAGCCAGCAAGCCAATTCGGAACTCCAGATTAACAATTTACTGAAGTCCCTTATCAGTACACACCACCAATGTTTGGAGGACATGAGGGCCTGCTTTATTAAGGAGACAAGCGAAGGCCTCTTTACAAGGTGACAAGTCTACGATTGTCACACTGGTAAAGAGGGCTCTCCCACCCAGATTTGCCATCACTTCCTGTTAGGAAAGGAAGTAGAAAGTCTTTCCAAAAAGATCACTATAAAACATAAAAGTTAAAAGTCAAAATTTTTTAGATGTGTGAGAAAGGGTTCGAATTTTTTATGCCTTCCTCTCCTGGTGACAATTGCTTTCCCCACTGTATGGGTGTCACATGTACATGAAGTGCGGGAAAATCTCACCGCCAGAAATAATAGCTTGACAGTTACTCTATTAAATTATTTGGCTGTAGTTAGTCTAATGTTTAGCTCTGAACTCTGTCAGCCTCCAAAAAAGACCTAATAAAACCCGCTTCTAACATTTTTAATAAAATCAGAAGCTACACACCTATAAGAATGTACATCAGACATGAGGTCCTCCTCTGATCTATAACTGTATCATGCTGGGATATATAGAAATGACTACCCGCTATTATTAAAATGTTGGAAGAATGTATTATTAAGTCGCTTTTGCTTGCTCTCAGGGTTGAGTGCTAGGTAATTTGTTTATTTAATGCACATGTAGTGTACTGACCTTCCTACATGCACTTCCCGTGCTAATAATAAATTGACGAGCTGCTTGCCATTTCTGTTATTTCTTGTAGAGGTGATGGAATCGATTTAAGGCTCACGGTGGACTGAGCCAATTTCATTAAGTAGCTGAATACTGATTCATGAGATTTGCTACAATTCCTGATTCCCTGTAGCAAATCAGAAATCCTTCATTCATCTCAACAGGAAGACATGAAGCATGTAATATCCTAGTGACGTGGTTAATTTGAATATCACTTAGGACTATTGCACAGTGGCTGTTGTTGGACCATGACCTAGGAAAAAGGACTGATACTGTCACTAAACACACTGCTGTTTACAGTCATTGCAGGGGTACTCTTCTAGAGCAGGTATTATTTAGTTTCAGTGCAGTGTAGCTCCTGTAGGACAGACAGTATCTTGTATAAGGCAGGGCATTGGTACTCCACAAAGGCTGGCAATATCTCATGTCAGGGCAATAGCACTCCCCTAAAGGCAGGCAGTATCTAGTATCAGGAAAGTGATACTGCTTTAGGGCAGGCAGTACTGTCAGGTAGTATCTAGTATATTGGTAGTGGTGCTCCTCTAGGGCATGCAATATCTATTATCAGGCTAATAGTACTCCGCTAGAGCAGGCAGCATCTAGCAACAGGGCAGTGGTACTCGTCTATCAGGGTAGTGGTGCTCCTCAGTATCTAGTGTCAGGGTAGTGGTATTCATCTAGGACAAGCAGCATGTAATGTCATAGTCATCTATAAGACCTGCCCATCTACATACTAACATACACTGGCTGTTAGATCTGTTCGGACCAGGATCTGTGCTTTTGAAATGTGGGAGAGGTGGAAATTTTAGGTCCAGGTGCATGGGAGTGATATGTCACAGAGTGGTTTCTTTACTCTCTGACCAGAGGTGGGAGTTGGGGCTTAAGAAGCATGGGAGTGAACTGGTCAAGAATGGTTTTCTTACTCTCTGACCAGGGGAGGGAGTTTGGGCTTCAGGAGCATGGAAGTAAACTGGGAAAAGAATGGTTTCCTCATACTCTGACCAGAGGTGGGAGTTAGGACTTAAAGTGGTTGTAAGCCTAGATTAAGGCTTACCTGTAGGTCCAAGAAATATCTCCTAAACCTACATGGTTTAGGATATATTTGCCAAAAGACAGGCACCGCTGTCTACCAGGCATGCACCGTAGACAGCGGCGCGCAGGAGCACTGAGCGCGCCGCTGTTAACAGCGATATGCCGCGAGTGGTGGCTCCCGTGCACAAGTGCGGGAGTGACATCATCGCGGCTCCGTCTAATGACAGCGCCGGAGCAGCGAGACCCACCAAGAAGATGGAGGCTCTGTACACAAGGGAACAGTGCTGACATCGTTGGCTCCTGTGTCAGGTAAGTGACACATAATGGGCTACTATGCGATGCATAGTAGTCCATTATGCTTTACCTTTGCAGGGAAACAAAGAGGAAGTAAACCCATCATATGAATAAACTAGTCATGAGTGTTTTTTTTTTTATTATTTCTGACCAGAGTGGGAGTTTGGGCTTCAGGAGCAGGGGAGTATACTGGTCAAAGAGTGGTTTCCCTTTCTGACCAAAGGTGGGAGTTTTGGCTTCAGGAGCATGGGAGTGAACTGGTCAAGAGTGGCTTCCTCACTGTTTAATCAATGGTGGTACTTTGGGCTTCCGGAGCATGGCATGAACTGGTCCAGACTCCAGAATAGTTTCCTCACTCTCTGATCAGAGGTGTGAGTGTGGGCTTCAGGAACATGAAAGTGATCTTGTCTAAGGGTGCTTTCCGTACACTCTAACTGAAGGAGGGAGTTTGGGCTTCAGGAGCATGGAGTGAACTAGTCACAGAGTGGTTTCTCATCCTGAGACCACAAGTGCGGATCTAAGTTTCAGGAGCATGGGAGTGAACTGGTCAAACAGTGGTTTCTTCTCTCACTAAACAGAGGTGGGAGATATGGCTTCAGGAGCATGGGAGTGAACTGGTAAAAGAGTGATTTACTCCCAATTGAACCAGAAGAGGGAGTCTGGGTTTCATAAGCATGGGCGGTAACTAGTCAAAGATTGGTTTCCTCCCACTCTAACCCGAGATTGGAGTTTTGGCTTGAGGAGCATGGTATCAACTGGTCCAGATTAGTTTCCTCACTCTCTGAGAACAGGAACATATAAATTAACTGTTCAAAGGATGGATTCCTCAAACTTTGACCAGAGCTGGGAGTTTGGCCTTGAGGAGAATGGGAATGAAATGGTCAAAGAGTGTTTTTTGACTCTTCTTAGAGCTAGAAGTTTGTGCTTCAGCAGCGTGGACGTGAATTGGTACAGAAATTAGAGGACCCCTTTTATCAGCTAACATCACGGGGAATGAAGGGTAATCTTTTTAAATAATAATGAAAAAAAAGAGAAATGGGAAGAAAAAACTGCCTAATCCACAAATATTCAACCCAGCAAAATGGATTGTACAAACAGCGTACATTTAGCAGTATTTGTTCATCACAAGCTCCAGTTGCTCTTGCCTACATTATTAATATTTTCTTTGTCAATCATTCTTGACATTTTTCTATTACAATGAAAATGTACATACATTATTATATTTTTTTTTTTATCAAAGTCTACAGAAAACTTTTTGTTCACAAAAAGCAACTCTTCTTTTCAGAAATCTTCATCCTTGTACAGTCTCCCAATTTTACAAAGAGCCAGTAAATAAAACACGTTATCCTTAGTCGCCGTGAAAAGGCCCATCATTTTTTTTTATTTGCTAATTAAAATGAATATTATTCCTGTGAAATGAACCAAAAAGTTTTATGACACCGCAAATCCCCCAAGATTTGTATCGTTTTCAAGAATAATTGCTTCAGTTTTAGCCAAAGATAAAAAAAAAGAGACATGTTTTTCACCAATAATTCAGCATCAAAACAGTGAGACATTTTAAATACTTGGCATGCATTCTTAGGCAACATGTTCATTGTTTACTGACCTATAATCCCATGTCTCGCAAACAGCGCTGTTGCTAAAACACCAGACTTGTTTTTAATGAGAACACATCATATAAATTGTGTGAATGGGTACAAGGTTCACAAAACACTGCTGCTGATAATTCTTTCTTTGATAGCAGGACTTAAAGGTACACTCACCTCCTGCACACTCCCTAGCTTTAGCATAAGTGTATTCTAAATCGGCAGGGATGGTGCACTTTAAGCATATAGTTATATGGGGTTAAGAGAGGCTAAAAATACAATTTTAACTTGTAATTTTATCTGGCATAATGGAAGGAGTGAAGAGGAGTCCAGGCAGAAGAGAATCTAAAGCTGACCATACGTATTAAGATTTCTCCTGCAAGGATAATTGAGCAAAAATACTTAAAGAAAGCTGTTTTTTTTTCTCCCCCATGCAGTGGGGCTGTGTCTGCACTACACGGGTTAACTGCTTTTTTATTGTCTAGTCAATTGGAGAGTGGAGATACAGTACACTTACCAGTGACGGCTGGTGCTCAAAATTTTTCGGGGGGCAAACAAACTGAAAAATTCTGAAAAAAAAACATCTATCGCAGCCACTGTGCCATCAAACGCAGCCTCTGTGCCCATCAATTGCCGCCACTGTACCATCAAACGCAGCCACTGTGCCATCAAACCCAGACTCTGTGCCCATCAATTGCTACCACTGTGCCATCAAACGCAACCACCGTGCCATCAATTGCCACCATTGTGCCATCAAATGCAGCCACTGTGCCCATCAGACGCAGCCACTGTGCCCATAAAAGGCTGCCACTGTGCCCCATCAAATGCAGCCTCACTGTGCCCCTCAAATGCACCCTCACTGTGCCCCATCAAACGCAGCCTCACTGTGCCCCATCAAATGCAGCCTCACTGTGCCCCATCAAATGCTCCCACTGTGCCCCATCAAACGCAGCCCAGCCACTGTGCCATATCAAATGCTGCCAGTGTGCCCCCCGTCTGTACTTACCCTGTCTCGTGGCGGTCGGACAGCTCCTCATTGTCTTCTCCCGTCCTCTCTTCCCGTCCTCTGCTATGATTGGATGCCTAATAGACATCCAATCCCAGCGCCTGTCATTTTAGCCAATCAGGTGACGGGTAACAGATCCAAGCACCTGATTGGCGGAGAGGCGGTTTAGTGTTAGGAAAGCGAATACTCATTCCCTTTTCTAACACAGCTGAGTGATCTGTGAGCGCCCAGCTTGGCGCTCGTGGGTCACCTTTTTTGGCACCTATTAGAGCCTATGGCCCAGCCGCTGTAATTCAGGCACCGGGTGGTGGCAGCCAATGCATGAATCTATCTATTGGTGCTAGAGGGGTGGCTGGAGAAAGGGGGTGATGCAAGTGCGCCCTTATGGACGCACCGCCACTGATACTTACCTAATCCTCTGATCCTCCCAGCACAAGACCAGTCCATACAGCTCCTGCCCAAACCCCCCCTCCCCCGCTATCTAATGGTCTTGTGCGGTGGACTGTTTCTGGCATCATCACACCCATAGACCTGCTCTGTACGTGAAGACATCAGGAACAGTCCACTAATGGATCGTGCAGGAGCACTGTTTTCTGCTGGAGTGGAGGATCGGGTGAGTATAAGGCTTTCTGGTTGCCCCTTGACAAAAGGAGCAGGAGTGCTGTTTACATTGGCATCTCCCTGTTCTTCCTCCCCGTGAGATGATCACGGGTATCCCCGCGGCGATCGAGTCCGCAGGACCCACGATCGGACTCACGGAGGTCCCGACCAGCGTGCGTCCGGCACATTTGCATTTCAGGAATCAATATGATCCCACGAACATTTAGAAAGTTGAACGATCTGGCGTTTCAAACTAATTTTTGAAAGATTTTCTTCTTATCTATGGCCAGCTTAATTTTCTTCTCTTATCAGAACTTCAGTGTTTTCCTGCAGCCACCTCTGGACTATTTTAAGTTTTTATGATGTCTCATTTCTTCTAGTAAGACTGATTGTGTGTGTATATATATATATATATATATTATAAGCCCAATGACTGACAGAGCATTCCTGCATGCCCAAGCTCTATTCATCTCTATGAATGCATGAAGTTGGTGGTTTGGACACAGTGCAGACAAGTTCAGGAACAAACACTGGCATGCTCAGGAAACACATTCCAATGCACTCTATGACTGCCGTGTGGACATTGGCAGTGCTTACTTAATCCATTGAGATCCATGAAGAACAAAGTCTTTTAAAAGGAAGTAGAATAACAACCTGTGTCTAATCTAAACATGCCACTAAAGCCAAAATCTAGGCAGATATCCATCCATGTGTTCATCAAACAATTCTTAAAGTGGAGCTCCACCCAAAAGGGCTTGATTCCATCCTCCTCCCCTCCACTTCCACATTTGGGACTTTTTTTTGGGGGGGGGGGGCAAAGCCAGGTACCCCCTCCCACTTCCAGCTCAGATCGCCACAGAAGTTTGGACCCCCTCCTTCCCCCACAGTCTTCTGGAACACATTACAGGTCCTAGATGACTATGGGACCATCCACAAGGCACAGGGAGGCTTGCAAATGCGCAGTAGGAAACTATCTGTGAAGTCGCAAGGCTTCACTTCCTGTTTCCTTTACTTGAAATACCAGCAACTGCACCCAAAGCCGATTGTAGAAGGACATCACTGGATCCCTGGACAGGTAAGTGTCCTTATATTAAAAGTCAGCAGCTACAGTATTTGTAGCTGCAGACTTAATTTTTTTTTTTGGGGGGGGGGAGACAGGAGCTCATCTTTATTGTACACCCCTTGCTTATCCCTTGCAGAGACAAATAACAAAAGTACTTTGATTATGGCCCCACCAGCTTTTTACATTTTCCTTCCTATTGGGTCTGGTCACTCAATTCGCCCAAAGAAGTGCACAGAAGAAACCTTGTGTAAACACCAATTTATTGCCTGGCTTTTATATGATGCTGAGGACTCTCTCCTTCCTATATGACAGCACTAGGTGTATGAGCAGCCAGTCACCAAGCACCAGAGTGAACTGCTTCTCTCCCCACACATGTCATATGTTCATTTCAGAACTGCTTTTCTCCCCCATACATGTCAAAGGTAACACAAAAATAACTTGAAGTAGGTTAATGCAGCTTAGAAAAAGGTCAAATGTAGGTCAGAAGAAGGCCAACTCCAGGTCATACCCACCTGTTAACCTTTTGCTGACCACATATGTGAACGCATGTGTGTGGTTGCAGGGAGAATCAGCTTTTTGGATCTTTAGTTATAACCAGATGGATCACCCACAAAAGGAAGGAGGTCCTGATTGCCCTATATAGATCTTTATACAGAGGGATCTCCAGCAGGATCTCTATTTAGATCTTTAGTTACCACTAGAGGGATCACAAGCTGGATGAAGGAGGTCAGGTTCCTTCTATATAGATCTTTAGTTTGCACTAGAGGGATCACCAGCAGGAGGAAGGAGGTCCTGATTCCCCTGTAAAGAACCCGAAGCCCACACTTACAAAAATACAGTATATTGATAAGATAGTATGAGTACAGGAAACTAAAATGGTGAAGGGTCTGGGAGATAAACCATATCAGGAGAGACTGGGAACTTAAAGGATAAATTCACCTTTCATAACATGTTACATGTTACACCCATATTTGGGGTGTAACATGTAGCATGTTATGAATGTACCCGCCTCCTAGATCCCGGCTGTGACAGCAGACCATTTCTGCTGCCACAATTCTGTGAATGGAAAACTACAAGGTGCTGACTGACGGCTTGTAGTTTTCAATGAACTACCATGGCAAATGTATTGGCTTCCTCGTATGAGGTATTATTTTTTTAAAGTGAACTTATTCTTCGATATGTATAGTTTTGAGGAAAGGGTGGACATGATTGAAACCTTTAAATACATGAAGGGTGTGAATTAGCCCCTTTTACACTGGGGCGGTGGGGGCATCGGCGGTAAAACGGTGCTATTTTTAGCGGCAATTTACCGTTGTTTTATCGGTGGTATTCGGCCGCTAAACCCCGAAAGAGGGTTAGGGAAGGTTTAGGAAAAAAGGGTTAAAACCACCCGCAAAGCGGTGCTTTGCCAGCAGTATAGCCGCGCTGCCCCATGGATTTCAATGGGTAGGAGCGGTGAATACACCACTCCAAAGATGCTGCTAGCAGGACTTTTTTACCGTCCTGCTAGCGCACCGCTCCAGTGTAAAAGCCCTTTCGGGCTTTCATATTGGAGAGACAGCAGCGGCTGTTTCAGGGCGCTTTGCAGGCGCTATTTTTAGCGCTGTAGCGCCTGCAAAGCGCCCCAGTGTGAAAGGGGTCTTAGGTTTAGGAAAGCAGTATTATTTTATGTGAAACTATGATCAAGAACACAGGGACATGACCTCAAACTAGCAGGAGGAATGTTCAAAACTAACCTTAGAAAGTACTATTTTACTGAAAGAGTACCTGATAATTGGAGAAAACTCAGCAGAGGTAGTGGGTCGGTCAACAGTAAGTGAATTTAAACATGTCTGGGACAAACATAGATCTATATTCAACCAAAAGGTTAATAAAAAAAATTAAGATAGGCAAACTCTAACCACTTGGTGTTTTTCTGTGGTCACTTCAATGTTTCCATGTCCTACCTTGTAAAATACATGATGTCCTATTCTGACACTCAATATTTGATGGCTGCTGCTAATAAAAATAATATGAACACTAGTGAATTTCCAAACAGTACATACAAGTATAGATTGTATATGAAGATATACTGTATATGAAGTCACTGTTGCATATTTTAATAACTATGTAGCTCGTTAAGTTTTCTTTGGATGAACTATCGCAGACTTTTCAAGCTCTTTCTTTTTCAGTTTACTATGGAAAGTAATATAAGAAACAGATTGTATGATTCAGAGTTGCTTACATGATGAATGATCATAAAAACGCACAATATAATTAGCAAACTATTTAAGATTCTATAAAGTTTTGTTAAAAATGTCATAAAGAATTGTTTATATCTGTCTCATAAAGCAGACTTCTTTATTGTTATGAGTTGCTGTACAGTTTCTGTAAAAAATGTAGTTCATAAAAAGTTTGTTAATCTTTGTTGACATCATGAATAAGGGTACATAAAAGAAGTGCAGCTGGTGATCCCCCAATGGGTGGTTTGGGTTATCCTAGTTCTGAGATCTCAGAGCTGCATGCTTTCAGTGGGGTCTGCATACAAGGGTAGAATATGCAGAAGAATAGGGGCTAAGTTAGAAGGCAAAATGATGGGAAATCTTCCAATGAGGACACCTCAGGGGAGGGTATATCTCCTCACTTCCTGTTGCATCTCCAGAGCAGGAAGTGAAAGCAAATCCCAGTGGGAAACTTATAGCAAAAATATACTAAAAGGTGTTTAATCCTTCCCTTCTCTATCCAAGACTAAAAAACATATAGTGCATCTACATTTTATTTAAGGGGTCTATTTATAATTGTTTTTACCCAAGGTTTAAAGAACTATCACTCAAGATTCACATATTCTTCTGCATGAATCCAATTAGAGACATTTGTAAATCTTGGGTGAAAGTTGGGTTGGGTGAAAACATATTATAAATATGCCTTAAAGTGGGCCTTTAACACTTAGAGGTCTATGTGCTAGGGTTTCAAGGTTAACATAAGCACAGTAGCCCACTGAGGAATTAGTATACAATATGTCTATATTAAAGCGTAGGTCTGGGAAGAAGACAAAGAAAAAAAAATGTTTAGTACATCTCTGCAATGCATGTAGATTTCTTATGTATTATTGCTTTAAAAATGCCGCAACTAAACAAAATTTATGTTGATAAATCCAGTGTGATCCTAACTTATGGTTGTTGGCTGACGACATTGCTTTTGCTGAACTAAAATCCTAAAAACAATTTTGTGTGCTGGTGATACCCAAATGGGTCCCGGGATCTAGATGAACACCTATCCTCTCTTCAGCTGTGAGTTTAGCTGTCTTCCTACAGTTCTGCTTGAAATTGTATGTACAGTAAAGCCAACACTTTTTTTTTTAGTCCATGGAAGGGTTGGAACCCATATCAGTTTTTTTTTTTATGTCTGTGTACCATTGCTTAAATTTCCCTTATTTACCTGCACGAACGCTTAATGTGAAGTTATTGGAAATCTCCCAAAGTGAGGGGAATTACACTCTTATGCCCCGTACACACGGTCAGAAATTCCGACCACAAAATCCGTCGGATTTTTTCATGACAGATTTTGTCCGACACTGGTGTTGCATACACACGGTCGGACAAAGTTGTCGGAAAATCCGATCATTCTAAACGTGGTGACGTTCGTTGCATACGATGGAACTACGTAGAGGCTAGTAGCCAATAGCTTTGGTCTCCTAATTTGATCTGAGCATGCGTGGCACTTTGTCCGTCGGAATTCTCTACACACGATCGGAAAAAGTCAGATTGGACTTTGTTGTCGGAAAATTTGAGAGCAGGAAAAAAAAGTCAGATGGGGCCCACACGGTCGGATTTTCCGACAACATGGTCCGATAGGACATTTTCCGTCAGAAATTCCAACCGTGTATACGGGGCATTAGACAGTTGTATCCAGAACAAGTGTTCCTTTTGGAAGATTTTTCCTTACCTCCTTGTTTGGGGGACAACTATAACATTTTGGATTTCCTCTTACTTTTTTATTCAGTGACAATGGTCAGAAGTAAAAAATATAGGGGTGGATCTCCATAATCGCCGTACAGACAGCAATGGAAATTTGACAGAGGTTTAACCCTTCCCTACTCCCTACAAGGTTTTGCCTGGAGATATGTAAGCATTATAATCACAATGTAAGCATTATAATAACAACGTTTAGACTGGTACTTAGTATAGTGAATGATTTGGCTCAATTACATGTTCCCAGAGACGTTATATTTGACTGAGCTGGGGACAACCCAAAAATGTTGTACTTTCCATCCATTTTCCTTTTGGTGGCAATGATCACCAGTATAAACAGAGGGGTGATTCTCACCCAATGTGGGCACATCTTGCTGTCTAACCCTTCACTGGTCTATCTAAAAGTACAAAATAATAAGTGTTTGCCTAGAGATATACTTTAAGTTGACAGAACAGCTGATGCTTGGAATCCTAGCTTTAAAAATGTGAGCACCGCTTTAGTAAGACCAGATTTTAGATAAAGTTGGATGCTCACTGTCAGATGTAAAGTAACATTACGAGGGTACCTAAGGTTTTAACAACATGCATTTTTATTACTTTATTGTGTTACAATGATGCTTGAAAATACACCTTTCCTCAAAGATGACATTTGAAGAGACAATTTCTCTCTAGTTATGAGTTCTGTATACTGAGATAATATTTTGCTATAAACCAAACTTCTCGAAAATGTAAATGTTCACAAACTTTATCTTCCTCTGTAGATGTGATTTGAGGCTTAACTGATGCTTGGAATCTTAAAAATTTGAACATCAGACCAGATTTTACGTAAAATTGGATGCTCACTGTCAGATATAAAGTAACCCTATGAAGGTATATAAGGTTTCAACAAAGTGCATTTTTATGAGTATTTTAAATGATTTGTTGTTAAAATTACGTTTGAAAAGACAACTTTTATCAATAATGACATTTGAACAGACAATTTCACTCTAGTTATGCTTTCTGTACAGTGAGATAATATTTTGCTGTAGACCAAACTTCTCTAAAAATTGAAACATTCAGAAACTTTATCTTCCTCTGTGAATGGGATTTGAAGCTTAATCAGTGAAGAGACTATTTCTTCATGGATATATCAAGAATCCAAACTGGTCAATCAACAGTTCTCTACCAAGGTTTCTAAGAGCAGCAATATTTCATGGAGAGCCTTGGAAACAGATTGTGAGTTGGGCTTAGTAATCAAAAAAGGAGATGGATCCTTTCAATCCAATGCCCTAAATATTATTCAAGCAGACCTTTGAATATAACCATGCAGGGTAAAGCAATATATGCTTTGAAGCCTGTTTCCCAAGCAGCATGGTTCTTTCCTCCACCACCATCATTAGGAGAGAAGTAAAATACCTGATACTTCTTGGTATAGAGGAGCATGGACTCATTCCACATGACAGTGCTGTTGCATGGTGATTTGCCCAACCCTATCACCAGTGGGTGTAAGACTCTGGGCAACACTGGGCAGTCTGTCACAATGGTGTTTGGGCCCATGCTTGTGGTGTTTAACTGTCAATGGTGTGTAAGACCTGTTAGTTGGTCTTAGACTGTAGGATCCAGTCAAGGTATTGGTTCTTCACCATATGTAATGGGTGGGGAGCACATTGCTTAGTTTTTACTTTGTCATATGAATGGGTAATGAAGATCCAGTTTTTATTATTGATGGTCAGGTGAAAATACATCTAACATGTTTTGCGGGATTTTAGGAATTCAGGTTTTTAAGATATGCTGCAAACAGAAGACCATTGGGGAGCAGAAGAGATCCAACTAAAGCTTACACTGGGCTTTCCTTGATCCCCGTGGCTGAAAAGAGTGGTGAGAAATCTAAGGAAGAGCAAATATATTATAGTGATAGCCCCGAAGGAGCTGCTTTTGTTTGTTTAGTCCGTTACTCTGCCTCTCAACCCCAAAGAACTGTCCCGCCCCCTCTGGCGCACCTAGCAATGTGATTAAACACAGGAATAACACAGTAATAACAAACAGACACAGTTCTGCTCTCTCAAGTTTACTTGGACCAGAGAAAGGTTTAAAGTGATATTAGTCAGCCAAGTCCTGCATAAGTAGCCAGGACTTGGTTGAAACAGTTCTCAAAACAGTCAATAACACTTTGCAACAATAAAAGAATAATAACAAGGTACACAGATTAAATGGACTCCCAAAGCAAGCTATTTATTGATGTAGAATACTTATGGCTAAAGGGGAACCCCAGGCCGGCCTTTAGTACCTTTAATACTAGCACGCAATGAGGTAATATAAACACCAGTGATGTGTCCCCTTTAAGAGTAACAACCATAAAGTTCTAAAAGCAAGGACTTGCTTTTGTTTTCTTCACTGGCATGTTGGAGCTCTATGGACAAGGGTCCCTCAATATAACAGAGTGATGGGGAGCAATGTAAAATAGCTGGTGCTGTGATATAGCACTCCTTTACTGGATCCGGATAACAGGTGTCTGTGCACAGTGTTCAAGTGTGGTGCTTTATGGAAGACAATAGAATTCCTGGGCAAAGCCCCCTCACTATTCCTGTACGCATATAGCAGTCCTCCAAAGAGCGATCAAACAATTCTCCTGGCCGCAGATGTGTCACGATGGCTTCAGTCTGCTGACCCGGTGAATTGACCGATTCTGTGGCATTCTGCATTGCTGCAAAGCATCCTTCTGGAAGCAGGCGGGGTTCTAAACCTCCGGGCTGGAGCTGCAGGCTGTGTGCCCCTTTGTAGGCCACAATCCACTCACACAGCAACAGAAGGTTGCTCTCCCGATGGGCTCCAGGAAACAAGGCTTTTGGGCCTGGTCCTTCCTGTACTTTTAGAGTCTCTCCCACAATTCTCTTGATTCTCTGCAGTGAAGCCTGGGATTTGCAGTCCTGCCCACTCAACAGTCAGTCAGGCTGCTTTGTGCGGGAACTTCATATTCCACAGTTCTCTGCTGCTGCTCCCTGCTGATTGGCTCTCAGTCTCTTCCAATAGGGAGGCTACAGAGTGAGCAGTTCTGTGAGTCTCTGTGTGTGAGAGAGGAGAGGAAGGGGAGTTCAAAAGCCCATGTAGCTGCTAGTAGGCAGCTCTCTCCTTTGTGGATTCAATCAGCTTGGAGAGGTACCTGCTACATATGATACTGGGGTAGGGGCCATAAAAGTGAATCTGATACATTGCCCTGCATGGGCAAAGCACAGGATCACTTAAAATGTATTTAAATTACAAAACTAAATAATAATATGTTGCAGCTTACCAGTCCCTGGCTGAAGTAGCTGCACCAACGGGGCCCCAGAGTGCTCAACACCTTTTTTTAAGTTAAAGCAATTTCATGTAATTCATAATAGAATTTTCATACTTCCCCTGACAAGTTTGCCACCACCACGCCAATGATGTTTGGTTTTCCCCACATAAGTTTATCACCTTCCATTGTAAAATTGTAGCTCATCTTATTATTTTCTGATCATTGTTAATCATTAGTTGCTCAGCTCTACATCAGGAAATGTTATCACAAAAACATTATGCTCGATTTTTTAATGTAAAATATAATAGCTCTGTTTAAGGCTTCACAGAAGAGCATATAAAAGCTTGCTTAATAACTCCGTGCAACTGTAAACTACGCAAATGTATTGAAACTCATAAAAGCCAGTTACTGGTTACTGGAGTTTTCGAGGAATTGTTGTAAACACATTGTACAGAAAAGACCATGCTACCTGCAATTGTAGAAGGATCATCATGGACTACAATATTGCTTCACATAAAGTGTATCTCTAAGCAGAACATTTTGGGGTTGATTTACTAAAGGCAAATAGACTGTGCACTTTTCAAAGCGCAGTTGCACTCTGCAAGTACAGTTGCCCCAGAGCTTAGAAAATGAGGTAAAGCTTCACTTTGCAAAGAGAACCCAATCAGGTGCAAGAGAAATAGAAAAAACAGCATTTTTGCTTGCACATGATTGGATGATGGAAGGCAGCAGAGCTTCTGCTCATTTACTAAACTCTGGAGCAACTGCACTTTGCAAAGCGCATAGTCGTTTTGCCTTTAGTAAATCAACCCATGTGTTTTGGATAGAGTGGGAAGAGATAAGCTCTCTGTTAACTTTTTTATGGGGAGATTCACCCCCTTATTTGTACTGGTGACCATTGTCACTGAAAAAAGAAAATTTGAGATGCGCCATGAGATGCATACAGGCCTCCTTTGCTGAGCTGCAGTTCTTCAAGTCATCATAAGTCCAGTTGAATGTTCAAGGATCTCAAGGCAAAACCTTTTTTTTTCTTTTAGCTTTGGTTAGCGTGGGGAAAGGGTAGACCTCTGCCAAGTTTTTTTTGCTGTGTACCCACTGGGGAAATGTACCCATCCATTTGTACTGGTGACCTTTGTCAATGAGAACAGTGAGAAGAAACCCCAAAAATTTGAGTTGTCCCCAGATATCTTTCAACGGAGTCACCATGGGCAACTGTCTAAAAGGGGAATATCCTTAACCTTGGAAGATTTTTTCTAAAGCTGGCCATTTCCTTGTAGAGTTTTAAGAACACTCCTGATTTTTTTTAATTGTTCATGGAGTCAAATTGACATTCGTCTTTGACCGCAGTGATGAGAGAATTCAAAGGAGCAGGATGAAAATTTTTTGAATGCACGAATTTCTAACAGTGTCTGCGTTTGTCCATTCATTTCAAAATCGAATGTTAAAAGCAAACAGAATTTTCTAAGTACTTTTGAAAGACATTCACCAATTCATTAAAGATACTGAGATTTTTTGTACAAATGACCGTAGGAACGTTCTCATAAACATTTGTAAGAATATCTACTAGTATACAGCCAACTTAAAGTGATATTAACCTCCCTGGCAGTAGGATTATGTCAGATTTTTGATGCTAAAAGAGGTACAATTGTTTTGCATGGAATTTTGGCATTTTTTATTGTAGGCCTGTAATTCTTAGGAGTAACACACTTAAATCTGTCCGAACCAAAGTCTAGTAGACATCCCAGGTATGATAAAGTTTGAAACACAAAATCATAAATTATAATATAATAAATAACTATAAATAATAACAAACAATAATATAATAATAATACATTTTATTCAATACATTTTAGTCAATAATATAATCAGATCAAAAACATTTTTTTTGTCCAAACAAGGGTGCAATATTACTAGTCATATTGCTTCAGTTGACATCCCGGGTATGATAAATGTGGAAACATGGGACTGCACAAAGTCCGACGTCACAATCAGGACGATGGAACCTGGTTTCCTTTCAGATGTTACTTCCACTGTCATCACGCTTTGAGCAACAAATCACGCACATCCTTGTGGGTGCAGACTCTTTTTCAGTTGGTGGGATGTAGTCCATGAAGTGACAACCAATCAGGCATTCTGGGGTGACAATGCCAGCAGCACGACGTCCCGCTCTATTCACAGTTGTTGGTGTTTTGTGGTTCAGAAATATCAGTTTGTCTACTTTCCAAAAAAATCAGCATGAACCACAGGCTTGTCACTCTTTTTTTTTGAGCAGAATGTAGGTATTCCACAAGCATTGCTCAAGAAGATGCCTGAAGATCTTGTAATACTTTTTTTGTTGTTTTCTCATTGCTGGATAAAATGTCATTGCTCGGTCGTCTCTGTCCACACCTCCCATGGTGTTGTTATAGTCTATCACTACCTGTGGTTTCATCATGTCTTTCCCATCTT
The DNA here is from genome assembly GCA_028564925.1 of Lithobates sylvaticus. Classification (NCBI taxonomy): domain Eukaryota; kingdom Metazoa; phylum Chordata; class Amphibia; order Anura; family Ranidae; genus Lithobates; species Lithobates sylvaticus. The sequence continues at coordinate 242,534,297 of CM053032.1, forward strand.
TTGTGCGTACCATGATAGTGGAGGTGTCATGGATTGTACTCATTAGGCACACATCTTTTTTGTCACGCCATTGCAGTGCCATCATTTTGCCTTTCTGCCAGGCAACCATTTCTCCTGTCTTGAGCTTCTTATTGCCAAAGATTGGTGGCATGTCACGCCAGTTAGCCCTAACGGTTCCATAGGCATCCGTTTTGTTCTGCAGAAGGAACTCATAAAGTTCAGGAGATGTGTAAAAGTTGTCTGTAGTTACACAATAGCCCTGATTGAGCAATGGCTCAATCAGTGAAAGAACGGAAGATGTTGGCATTCCATAATTACTGTATTTTGGGTTGAATTTGGTTCCTTTCCCAGTGTATAGGACAGAATTCCAAATTCAACCAGTTGTCAATTCACATAGCATGAAGGATTTTATGCCATGTATTGTACCCAGCTGAGCCTTCCCCTGTAGTCAATTAGACTTTCATCTATGCTGATGTCTCTATCTGTCACATAGCTCCGTTGGAAATTCTTCTGAATCATTTGATATACCTCCCAAATCGTCTTGAGTTTTGGTGCTGGTTGAGTAGTTTCATCAAATTCTTTATTGTTTTCAAAGTGCAAATACTTAGTTATTAGGGAAAATGTGTACTCTGACATGACCGTGCCAAAGAATAGAGTGGCTAGTAATGTATTGGTTGTCCAATACCACTTCTGCAAGGGTTTCCCCACCACTCCCTGAAGAATTATTAGGCCCAGAAATTTCCAAATGTCCTCTTTGGTCACTGGTTCCCACTTTCTGCTCCTTGAAAACTTCCAATGCATAGCAGCTTGTTGCTCTTGGTTCCTGTTTGTCTCCGTAACAATTTTTTCAATAACCTCATCAGTCAAAAATAGTTGGAGGTATGCCAAGAGGTTGTCATCTTCAACATCCACTTTGATACCAGGTGCTCCAGTAAATGGGAGTCTTGGGGGCACTGTGTGATCCGTATCGCAGTCAATAGAGCACCAAGTCCACACATAACTGAGCTCAGTTGCAGGATCGTTGCTGAAATCACTTTCTGTGTCTGATGACGAATTTCCCCACAAATCGCTATCACTCAATTCTGCAAGTGATTCTGTATCGCTATTGTTGTTTTCCAGCAGGTCATAAACTGCTTTTGATGTAGAGGCACGCTTTTTGGATGCCATAGTCGTTCTCCAGTTTCCAGGCAGAAAGTAAAACTGCAGGCAAGGGCACTGGACAAAGCACTGGGGGGCAAACTGAAGTCATATTATTTGATACAGTAATGTAATCCAATAAGATTACAATGTATTGTGTGTGTTGAGTTTTACACATTTTGAATCTGCCGCCGGTTCCACCCCCCTGCGTCGCGACGCTCGCAGGGAAGGGAAGCCATAGAGCATCGGGCAGAAGATCTGGCCTCCGGACACAGTGGGAGTACATCGGGGATACCAGGGACAAGGTAGGTCACCTCTTCCAGGATCCAGCAATGCAATCCCGAGTGTGGCTCGGGGTTACCGCTAATGGTTTTGAAATTTCACCCTGAGCCACACTCGGGAATACCGCCAAGGAGGTTAAAGCCTTGTTTTTTGCACAGAGCAGCCCGAATCCTGATTGGGGCACCCAAGCAGGCGCATGCTTGAGCTGTGGCTTTGTGTGTCCATTCACACACAGAGCCGCGGCTAGGCCCCTTCCCCTCCATCTCCTGATTGGCTCACTGGCTGTAATTGACAGCAGCAGGAGCCATTGGGAGTGCGAAAACCCAATCAGGACTGTGAGTCCCCAGAGAGGCAAGGCTCTCGTGGACATCGCTGGATCAAGAGGGGGTTTGGGTAAGTATTAGGACTAGGAGGGCTTGGGGAGGGCTGATGCACACAGAAGGTTTTTGACATTCATGCATTCTATGCAAAAACCTTGTGCATTTACAACCACTTTAACTTCTTGTTGTGTCTCTAGGACAGAAAGTGAAGAAAAATTTACCCTATGGTACACAGACAGCAAAAGAAAATAACTTGACAGGGGTTTTGATCCTTCCCACTCTATACAACTGTAGATACACCTAAGCTTTTTTTCCACCTTCAGTTCTTTTTCTTTGCTACACTTGTGCTATAAATGTCTGCATATTTTGGTGAACAGTACTTCTTGACTTTTCTCCAGATCAGATGGTTCTATGAGGGCTGCAGCATGAACGGGCAGACCTTTAAGCTGGCTCCCTTAAACAGATCCATATGTTAATCATCATGAACTATGTACTGATTTGTGCATGTACATATGTGACCGGCGTAGCTGACATCAAACATAATGTTTTACTCAGCAGGAAAACGACCAGTGTTTTCCTGTCAAATTTATATTTCATAATGAGACACATCAGTACTTTTAGCTCCAGAGATGAGACCTATAATGACCTAAATCTGGAATGATTTTACTCAAGTGTATGGCTGTGCCCCATTGACAATGCTGCTGCAGAGCTACGGAGGCTCCGGGGCAGGGCATTTGGCAGGTAGAGACCCGTACGACAGGCTACAGCGCTCACACCCTCTCACCCCTTTTAAATCACTGCAAGGCTTCGTAATGATGGTCTGTCGACAAGAAAGGACCATTTGTACACATGGCATGTCATTAAAGGGAGAGTATAGGATTTTCAATGATTCATTGAAAACATGTAATAGAGAGCAGCCTTGATGTAAACAACCTTATTACTATATAATATTAATATATCATTAATATATTTTTTTAACTTGCTTGTACAAGCCATATTTATTCATTACATACACAGTCTCTGATCCTTGGTTTGTAGTGTTGCACAGTGGTTATGCATTACTACCCTCTCTCACAATGCAATATCCAATAAACAAAATTCAAGTGTACATTCTATTCTATTCTACATTCGGTCACCTATACAAAGTTTATTGCTAATTAACAAATATAAAATTACAAAACCCTCCATATAAATAAAAAAACACAGTAGTCTCCTAAAAACAGCAGCGTTATAGTTGCCTGTTGCCCATTAAGACACAAAAAAAATCAAAGTTGTTGTAATGAAAATGCAAATATTCTTCTTGTGTAAAGAACATAAATATGTTGGATATTTTCTTAACCATGGACAAAACACCAAAATTAGCACTACATCCCTGAAGTAGAGAATTATTGAAGTATTTATGGGATTTTTAAGGTGCATAAACTAGTAAGTGGATCCAAAGAGATTTATTTTAAAGAAAAACATTTTATTTTAACATTGGTTCAAAATGTTTAAAAACAGAATTGCAGCATGTACATATGATACAGTCCTTAACCACTTGAGGACCGCCTCCTGCACATTTACGTTGGCAGAATGGCATGGCTGGGCACAACAACGTACAGGTACGTTGCTCTTTAAGAGCCCAACCGCTGGTCGTGAAACGCGCCGCCGGCGGCGCGTTTGCGACCTGGTCCTGAGCTCCGTGACCGTGGCCACGGGAACCGCGGACCCGATCGCCGATCGGGTCACAGAGCTGAAGAACGGGGAGAGGTCTGTGTAAACAAACCTCTCCTCGTGCTTCCTAGTGAGGCTGTCACTGATCATCTGTTGTCTGTCATAGGGAAAGACGATCAGTGATGTCAAACACCAAGCCACGCCCCCTACAGTGAAAAAAAAAAAACACACAGGTCACACTTTACCCCTCCCCGCCCCTAGTGGTTAACCCCTTCACTACCAGTGACATTTTTAAAGTAATCAATGCATTTTTTAATTGCACTGATCGCTGTATTAATGCCAATGGTCCCAAAAATGTGTCAAAATTTTCCGACGTGTCCGCCGTAATGTCGCAGTCACAATAAAAATTGCTGATCGCCGCCATTACTAGTAAAAAAAAAAAACGATTAATAAAAATTCCATAAAACTATCCCCTATTTTGTAGACACTATAACTTTTGCGCAAACCAATCAATAAACGCTTATTGCGATTTTTTTTACCAAAAATATGTAGAAGAATACGTTTCGGCCTAAACTGAGGAAAAACATTTTTTTGGGGGGGGATATTTATTATAGCAAAAATTAAAAAATATAGAATTTTTTTCAAAATTGTCGCTCTATTTTTGTTTATAGCGCAAAAAATAAAAACCGCAGAGGTGATCAAATACCACCAAAAGAAAGCTCTATTTGTGGGAAAAAAAGGACACCAATTTTGTTTGGGAGCCATGTCACACGACCGCGCAATTGTCAGTTAAATCGACGCAGTGCCGAATCGCAAAAAGAGGCCTGGTCCTTTATCTGCAAATTGGTCCGGGGCTTAAGTAGTTAAGGATACAGCGTGATTGCTGTGGTTCCCAACATGTTTTTCGCCCTAAACCTGGGCTTCCTCAGGGGATGCTGTCCACTTGGAAACAAAGCCTCTTAATAGAAAATATATAAAGAGATATACAGGCGGTCCCCTACTTACAAACATCCGACTTACAAACGACTCCTACTTACAAATGGAGGGAGACAACAGGAAGTAAATTCTCTCCTGTAAGAGTTAATATGGGAAAAAGGTGTCTCCATTGATGCTTTATCACCAATCCTTGTTTCCATAATAACCCAAAATTTGCAAAATCCAATTGTCATTGGGACAGAAAGTGAGGTGAAATCTTCTGAACAGGGGCACAGACAGCAAAACAAATGTTACAGGGGTGATAACCCTTCCCTACGTTATATAAAAAGCTTAAAAATACATTTTTAAGTGTAGTTCCAGACAAAAAAAATCTATCTGTTCCAACTTACAAACAGATTCAACTTAAGAACAAACCTAACTTGTTTGTAACCCGGGGACCGTCTGTATACACTGATATCAATATCAAGCATTTCAACAAACCAAAAAACAACTAAATCCATAAAGTATACAGGTAGTTAAAAAAATAGATATGCATGTGCATATCCAGCTCAAAGATGTCCCTACACACCCCAGGATCTAAAGATAGATTTATAAAACTGCAATCAATGGGAGTTCGGGGATTCTACAAATGCCACAGCAAGCCAAGGACTGCAGGTGACCACAGGAGGCATTTGAGGACCAACTAAATGAATAGTAAAAGATATTGGAAACCAAAATATATAGCGGATGAGGAAGAAATAGGATAAATATCTCTGAAAAAACACTTACAAAGTATGAGAAAAATTGAATGGCAGATAATCTGAGGCAACTGTGGACTTTCATGGTACCGTAAGGACTTACATAAAGTCTCATAAAAATCGTATACATTTATTACAAAAGTACAAAACACAACAATTAATGGAAAATCCTCAAAATGAGGTTTAGACAGTACATAGCAATAAATCTCTATAACAGAACTAACAGTGAAGCACATATTCATTAATCCACAATAAGGGACAAAACTAAATGACAATCAAACTGAAAAAACACTTACAAAGTATGAGAAAAATTGAATGGCAGATTCTCATACAAAACACAACAATTAATGGAAAATCCTCAAAATGAGGTTTAGACAGTACATAGCAATAAATCTCAACATGTTTCGCAGGGTGACCGCTTCTTCAGGAGTATATTTCATAGGAGATTTATATGTAGTTGTCTCTATAAAAGATATTTCAATATTTAATACACAAAAATGTATAATTAGTATACAGATATGCATAGCACCCAGATATGCACTAGGGCCCCCTCATTAATCTGCCACAGAGGGGGGCATAGACAAAAAATCCAGGTAATGCATATAGAGTTAAACATCTTTACCGCTCACAGACATAGACCAGTGGCAAGTGATGCTTACCATCGATAGATCGAATAGTTCAAACGAGGTCTAACAGCTCCACTAGGGGCAAATTCCTGGGCAAGTATGGGAGCCAGAGCAGAGTACAACAAAGAAAGACAAATAATATAGACTCTGTCAAAAATAAAAATAGATAATTTAGTAAGAATGTTATTTGAATAAAAAATAATAATAATAGAAATACCAACCGAAATGGGCTGAAGTTTAAATATACACATATATATATATAAAGATATGTATATATAAAGGTAGTTAGTTCTTAATACACACCTATAATATTTGGATAAGAAATATACAAAGTATGGTTTGCAGGAACGTGAAACACACAGGGACACAGGATGCTCATATATGAAGCTAAACAATCAGATAGAACAAAACTTAATTTGTACAAGCTGATAAAATAAACCAACATCCAAACGTTTAAAACAAATGCTTCATACTGAAACAGATTAATCCCTGTGTCGCTTATTAAGGCAGCAGGGGATAACAGTGAAGAAATAGATACTGTATCATTAACGTGCAGTATATAAAAAAAGGTCTCTATTCCAGAAGTTAGTACCTGAAGCCCTACAGTGTGTGAGTGTGTCCCTGTGATTCCGGCAGGTGTAACGAGCGAATCAAATGGCCTTAAATACCTCCCATCGACCAGCATACAGCACGACCGGATGCGGACAAGAGAACCGCACCGAACATTTGTCACTTGCGTCATTTCCCTTATCCTCCAAGACGACCCACTGGGCCCCAGTTCTCAAGCTGCAGGAGGGCAAGATGGGCTCTCTCTAGTGGCTGGACGGGAAACATTCACCCTAGACACAACAGCGGCTGAGCATATAGAAGTTGAGTTGTAAGGGCTTGTGTACATGGATGTTTATTTTCATTGACTTGCATTTGAAACGCTCCTAAAAAATGCAGATTCCGGTTGACTTCAGTGGAGTAGTAGCAGATGACAGATTAGCGGCTGCATTCTACCTGCCTTGCTTCTTTACTCTTCTACAAGGAAGAGAGAAGGATCCAGCCTACTTGCAAAGAGATTCTGAAAGAACCTGTAATAATTCACCCCTTGTTACAAGGAGTGTCTTCGACCACTGGAGATGCTCATTGTTGACCCCTAATAGGTTAGAAACATCCAATTATTGCAAGAGATACTCAAAATTGATTTATTTTCAAGCCGTTTATGGGCACTCTTACCTTACTGAATAACTTGTAAAATGGATCCAAGTGCACTGCCTAATTGGAAAAGGTCAGATCGATGTATAAATCAAGACCTAATGATTCTATTGGGGACTTAGAGATACTCTCTGCTATTGGCAATGCAAGAAGACACTGGACAAGAGTTCCATTAGGAAAGACAAATAGACACACTTTAGTCATAGTAATATTTTTTTTTAAACTGAATTCCACAAATGAAAAAATATGGATGTCTGCACACCTGGGATCTTCCCCAATGTATCTTTATTTATGACGAATTGTATTGTATTTGTATTGTATACATGGAAAATATATATTTTATAGAGGCAGTATGGACTTAAATGGTACTTGCATGGGCAACAACACATGAATAGTCTAAAAATGATTCTATTACAACAATTTGATAAAACATACACAGTGGGGTTTATCTACTAAAGCAGGAGAGTGCAAAATTAGACTCACTTCTGCATAGAAACCAATCACTTTCCAGGTTTTATTGCCAAAGTTTAACTGAACAAGCTGGGGTTAGAAGCTGATTGGCTACCATGCACAGCTGCACCAGATTCTGAGTGCTCCAGTTTTAGTAAATCTACCTCATTATGTGCCCATTCAAAGGCACTAAAAGCACTCTCAATTTAGTGGATACTAAATGGTCTATTATTATTATACAGGATTTATATAGCCCAAACGGTGGATGGTGCTGCTCTTTGCCTTATATCTAAAAGGATATTAATCCTTATGAATAGCAACACTTGAAAATATCATCTGCCCCTTTAAGGTTTAATACAACCTTTGTTACTCAAAAAAATATCGGTAAAAAGGGCGCTCCATATAAAGTATGTGTGTTCTTATATAGGGGTGTAAGGAACCTCGAGCTGTGGGCTGCAAGAATCTAGCCTTACATAGTTTTATGGATACTATGGATTTTGTACATATATTCATGAATACTCATGCATAATTAGACTATACCCAGTGTTCTCAATATACCAAAAAGCATCCAGTGTCAAACTATACACAATATCGGCAGTATTAAAACAATTTTGTTATCTCAAACCAACTACAAACAATACAAATAGTCCATATGAAAGTATTAAAGAGGAAGTAAACTCTCCCACTCTGATCCTTGTTTTCATTTAGTCCATTATAATAAGTAATTATCAAACTATAGCCACTGTAATCCAGCCCAAATCGCATATCACTTACTGTTTAAAGAAACTTTAAAAAACTTGTTTCCAGGGGTTAGGCAGTGCCATCTTAAGTATTGTTTTCTGACTCTACAGTGGAGTGTATTTCCGCCCTTACATTGATCACTTCCTGTACTATTAACCAAGCCTCCTTCTCAATCCAAAGTTTCTATGGCAACCCTGCTTCCCTGTTCATAGCTGACTTGTTTTATTTCATAGTATTTACTTGTGCAGATTATCTAGTGTTTGCCTGTGTCAGTCATCAGTCGTATCAGCTTCCGCTGATAAGACTGCAGCAATGCTGTCCGATGCCCTGGTTTACACTGCAAGTGATGTCACATGGTCACATGGGGTGTAGGAGGAAGCTCTGATTGATTATGCAGTCTCGTGGGATTTCAGTGTTGTGTGCCATAGGAAGTCCTGATAATAGATAGACAGGTACACAGAGTGTGCCGTAAATCAGGGGAGATCTGGGCATGCTCAGTGACGTCATTCTAAAGAACAAAAAGGATTACAACAATACTAAGCAAGTAAGGAGATATCTACAAGCAGTGTTCATTAGGGTTTTTTATGCTGATTTACATGGGACAAAGTTGTGGTGGAGAGTTTACAACCACTTTAATAAAAATCACTAAAATATGTTGCTAGCAGAGATCCCAATAGCCACTAAGTACACAGTGCAAAAGAGTGGTGATTCTGCCTTGATTAATCAGTGGTGAGTGTCTGCTCCACACCCCAGATGCAGTGAACTCGTATCAAAAAGATGCGGCTGACAGAGCAGCCATAAGGCAGTTTAAATCAATTCCTTTGGAATACACTCCACTTCTTTTCTTTCCTTCTCAGGTCCTCACAATAAGTGTATACGATTTTGGATCATGGTGCATGCAATGAAAAATGTCCAGAAATAATTTTTTATGCAACACGTTTATTAAAGCTGGGATGTCTGATGTCTAAAGACTGGGTGTCTGAAAGACACCATCACATGCAGCCAAACTGGTATGTGTGCCTCAACGCGTGTCCCGTGGCCACCGGGTCAGTCTCATCAGCCTGCACTACAGTCACACACGCCGACCAGGTGACCACGGGACACGCGTTGAGAGATCAGGGGAAGTGGCACGTGGGGGAGGAAAAATCATGAGCTCGGTTTTGGATAGATTGAGTTTGAGGAAGTGGTGTGACATCCAGGCTGATATGTCTGTTAGTAAATTAGTAATACATGAGGAGACTAAAGAAGTGAGCTGAGGGGTAGAGAGATAAATGTGGGTGTCGTCTGCATAGAGATGGTATTGGAAGTCATGGGAGGCTATCAGCTGACCCAGGGAGGAGGTATAGATCGTGAATAGGAGAGGTCCAAGAACCGAACCTTGGGGGACCCAGACAGAGAAAGGAAAAGGAGAGGAGGAGGTAGAATTGTAAGTAACGCTAAAGGTGTGGTTGGATAACCAGTGAAGAGTACAGTCATGGAGACTAAAGGCATGTAGGTTTTTTTTGTGGAGTGGGTGGTCAACCATATCAAAGGCAGAAGAAAGGTCCAGGAGTAGGAGTACAGAATAGTGTCCATTGGTTTGGACCATTAGTAGATTGTTTGTTAGTTTTAGGAGGGCAGTTTCTGTGGAGTGTTTTGAAGGCGAAATCCAGACTGAAGGGGATCAAGAAGGTTATTCACCTCGAGGTGGTCGCTCAGTTGGTTGTAAACCAGACGTTTAAGAAGTTTGGTTAATGCATTCACTGCTACATGGGAGCCATGGGCTTCATTTGTGGGAGTTACCATCCCACTTTGACCTCGATTGTACCACTCTCATACTCACCTCACTCCAGACGATTCCTGCCAACATCATCTTTCTCTTTCTTGTTTCCTCTTTTTTTTTTTTTTTTCCTCTTTTCCCTTCTTCCTATTCTATTCTCTTCTCTCTTCTGTTCCCTGAGCTAGGACCCTCAATCAATCAAGCCTATACCTAGGCCAATGTCAGGATAAGTCGGTAAGGATAGTTCCGTCAAACATTTCTGCACGGATCCATGCCCTACTGATAGGCAACCTAGTTACAAGTTTTCTCTTCTTTTGCTTAGGTCATAGAGTCCCTGCTGCCTCTCCTGGAGTATATCAATAACTTACATGGTCAGTTCAGTTCACTGACCTTGCTTAATGCTCTCTCATACCCAGGTTTGGGGCCTTTCTAGTTTTTGCTCTTGGGCAGGTGCAGCCTTCGGTGAATCTTACTAAGGGGGTATTGGGGATTGGTGGACTCGGCCACAGCATGATCCCTATTGGGGTGGCAGATCCCCACTCCCCTCTTCTACCACCCACTTAGCCGAGATCGCCCTTTGATGCATACTATGCCCTTTATAATTATTAGGATGTTATCTGAGACTTTCAGCACATACTGGTTTTGACAAATATGTATAATGCTTGTTGGACTCTTCTGTAATTTTTTTCTGTTTTATCTTTAATTATTAATTATTTTTTCTTGTTAAATGCTTGGTCATTACTATGGCCTTGTTGGTCGACTCAGGATTGATAATCTTCATTCTATCTTGCTGTTTCATAATGTAATTCTGTCTTCCTTCTTTATGAAAATAAAAATCTATTGAAACGAAAAGAAGTTTGGATAAAAACTTAGCAAAAATATTTAAAAAAGATAATAAAAATCATAATAATGACAGAGAACAATACAAAATGAATAATTGATATGTTTGAACATAAGTATCAGGGTAGAGGCTATGTACAGGCATACCCCACTTTTAAGTACACAATGGGGTTTATTTACTAAAGCTGAAAAGTACAAAATCAGGCTGACTTCTGCATAGAAACCAATGAACTTCTAACTTCGGCTTGTTCAATTAAGCTTTGTTAATAAAACATGGAAGCTCATTGGTTTCTATACAGAAGTGAGCCTGATTTTGCACTTTCCAGCTTTAGTAAATAAACCCCATTGTGTACTTAAGAGTGGGGTATGCCTGTAATGTTTATTGTATTGTATAAAAACAGCCAAACAACTGTACACAGGAGAGAGATGACTAACGCGTTTCACACACTAATTTACATTTTTTATAAACTTATAAGGAAGCACTAATATAGTGTGAAACGCGTTAACCTTCTCTCCCACATATGTCCACATATGTTGTGATGACTGACATTTTTCCACACTGGAAGAATGGCAGTCATTGATAGGACTCACAAAAAACAATTGTTTTTCTTTGTGCCTGAAGCAGCCGTGCCATGAGCTGCAATAAAATGTAGACATGCTACATTTTATCTCAGGGCACTTAAGGTGCTGCTTGTTATTTTACAGTAGCTCAATTCACATTGCTTCTGTACAGTGACACAATTTGAGTGTCACTTTTGTGCACTTCAAATAAAGTTCATCCATAAAAAAAGGGAGCTGTGTGATGCAGTAAAACATGAAAACACACATCTCACCGCCCCCTACTGGAATGGAACCTTGCCCACACACTAAACTACCACTGCTGTGGTTTAGTGTGTAGAACATGTGAACTAACCCTTAATACACCTTTAAATATGAATTTCAAGGTTAACATACACTTTAACCATCTTCATTTGCAGGTCATGCTTTTTCACACTTTTCTAATTCAGCAAGTTGCATTAATGAGATTTTTCTAAACACCTGCTGGCTGCCGGAAAATAATTGTATTCATAAATGATGAGGGAGGGGGGAGAAACACGAGAAACCTTTCTGAGCACATGATCACAGTGAAGTTATACGAAATCCTCAACAACAATTTTAGTTGAAAAAGTACTTTACAATTTAGTCAGTGCCAAATATTGTACTCAAAGCTCAAAGCCTAGATAATGTAGCTGTGAAAGTAGAATCATTAAGCTGAGGTTATATTGTATGTGACATTTTGTTACAATGTGTTCTGTCTTCTTACAGCTCCATCCAAGATGTTTTGATGTTCACGTTTGATGCTGTTTGAATGATGGACTTAATACTTAACATTCTGCGTCGTTGAGCATATGTTTTTTTTTTTTTTTTTTCTTCTTCTTTGCTTAGACTCTTACGCTTTATATCAACTGTGTGTTTGAATGAACAATTGAACTGATTTATAAACCTCAATTTTTGGCTAGGTAGATTGGTTTCACAGCGAGAGACCTATTCATGAGAAATCACAACAGCGGAATGTCTTTAGTCGTAGGTTATAAAAAATTGTATGAGATTAAAGCTTGGAGAAAAAGGCAAACACCAGACAACGCCAATGTGTTTACATGCTAACAACCATTGCCCTCCTGCAGCTTCGTCACCAATTAGAATCATTACAATTTTTTTTTTTAAATCATATGTATCAAGAGAACAATAAGAATTGCTTTTTAGGGTTATAATGGATGTGGGAGTGGAGTACGTCTTGCTGGTCAGGACTTGACTACCAAGTCACTTGCCTGCTAGTGATTTTTATCAGAAAGTGGGACAATGGAGAAAGGAAAACCCACACACTTTTGCATGTAATGGCATAGCTGTTTGTTGTGGAAAATGTAGTGTCACATCAGGGGTCAGACTCAGAGACTAGTAGCTATATTAGTAGAAAGGCTTCCATCGACCAGCAGGATAAGTGTACAAGAAGGTCACCCTGGCAGATGATGCAGGCTCACTTGAGGTGGGGGATCTAAGCACTAACCTGTATTCACCACAGCCTCTGATGGTGGAGATTATTTTTTCTGCATGTTAAAACCAGGTCACGGTGCTTAGGATCACCCCAACAGGAGGTGAGCAAGCCAGGGTCCAGTAGTAGATATAGCAGGTAGGGATCAAGCAGAAGCATAGTCAGTAAACAAGCCAAAGGTTTGCAACAAGTGATTGCAGGTTGGGATCAAGCAGAAGTGTAATGAACAAGCCAAAGGTCGGTAACAAGTGGTAGTGAGGATACAGATGGCAGCAGGGGTGACAAGAACAAAATAGCACAATAAATAATCCTGGCAAACAGGAAGTGAAAAGGCATTCATTAAATAGGCAGTTCATTGGAGGAACAAAGAGTTCAAGGTTCACCAGAAACAATGTTCAAGACAAGATTGTCCAGCATCTCTGGTGGCTCATCAAGTAGAGATACTGCCATTCACAGCAGAGATTGTAGTTTCCGATACAGGTGTTGACATTTAGTGAAAACTTCCTAAAGCAAAACTATAACAGATCAATTTTATATTTTTAGGTTTATAAGTTATCCAAATGCTGTTTTACATTTATCATTTCAATCGGGGATTCTCAAAGCACAATGAGATAGCTAAAGAGACAGCAAAGCAGTTTATGTTTGCTCTCAGACACAGTGTCTTTATTGAAACCTACTATACATGGGAAGGAGGCGAGAGGGGGAGGAATTACTTCTCTGATTTACCCATTGTGTGCATAAAGGAAGTAAGGTGATACAGGAAAATATGTGAAAAGAAGCCTAAAGTGTCAACTACTGACAGGGAAAGGAGAATACTATATTAACATGCCATATTTCATATTTACCTAAATACACATTTATATAAACATAAGTAGAAAAAAAATAGCTGCAAAACACTGTGCATTTCCCCTAATGCAAAAGCTGATCTCCATGCTATAATCTCCCCCTCCTACAAACATTAACCACCTCAATCTGCTATAGCTAATTGCCAATTAAGAGTTTTTAAAATCCAAACCAAATGGCCCAAATACTTCCATGAACCCATGATCATGTAACACACAGGGTCCCCTATTCTTCTTTTGTTTTTGACTTCAGGTCGAATTGGGTCGTTCTTCAGGTGGCACCTCACTGTCTGGTGACATGGACACTTCCTATTGGCTCCAATGAAGCAAAAAGCACCCAAGGGACTTTGATGTGATTTCATACAATTAGTGGGAAGACAAAAACATTAGGCTGCTCACAATAGCCAAGGCTACCCTACAGTGGGTACCCTCATCAGGTTACCAGAGAGAAAAAAAACAAAAACTTCTTGACTGCTCACACAGATATTGCTGGCCAGTAACTCTATTTAGCCATCAATTGGCTTCCCTACACAGATTAACACAGGAAAGCTCTATTTGGAGTCCATTCAAGGTTTTTATTTTAACTGAAGCCTTGATGAATAGGATGTTTTTTCTGACCTCCGAAACACATTGAATATTTTTTGTAGCACAAACTAATAAATACATTTGGACTTCCCCATTCCCTGTCTATCAGCAAATCCTGAAGACTCCAGCGGCAGAGTGCTGATATAATTTCTCCCAGAAGTGACATGGAGGGTCTTGTGATGGTGGACTGTGGAAAGTAGAAAACGGCTTTGGAAGGTTTTTTTTTTCTTTTTTTAATTAGATTGAGAGATGGGCTTTAACCAAAATGTTAAGTAGTATAGTGGTTTAGTAATTAGCACTTGCAATACTATAGCGTTGGGTTTGATTTTCTTTAATACAGAACCTTAGGAAATATCTTACAATGGTTCAGCTTGGCTCAACATAAGCATGCATTACTGGCTGATCTTACTGTCTGAAGTGCTGCTTGAGATGCTGAAAATAACTATAGTAGTCCACACTACATACAACGATAGCTGCAATCTTCCAGGTTCTGTGTGCATGGCTTACCCTCTGCACACTGAACAGGGGGGGGGGGGGGTTGCTTGCTTGACTCCTCCACCTTTTTTTTCAATTAATTCAAGGCATTCTCCGATTAGAAGAGGTGGTGGGGAAGGCAGGATGAGGTCTTGTATTCATTAACATAAATACAAGTAGCTCCCTGAATGGTAGTGGGGCTGAGTGAGATACCCCCTTTGGTCAGTGTGTTGAGGGTAAGCAGCTTGTACAGAACCTGGAATAATGATGGCTCTCACTGCCCTCCAATCCTTTGGATATAAGCAACTGAAACTTATAAGGTTCGATTTTTTTCACTCAGAAACTAGTAGATTCCTCCATCCACCCAAACAAAGTGGATGGAGGAATCCCCCTCGCCGGATAATTGTGTTTTGGCAGCAGCACCCACTGCAGCCACTGATCAAGGACATTTTCTGTCAAGTAGGAATGGCCACACACCAAAAAAAATTCTAAATTGGTACAATTATCGATCAGTGTATGGCCAACTATACAACGAGATAAGCTGGACCAGGGTAATTTCATTAAAAAAAGATTATTCCTGGAGTTCTGCCTTAAAGTAATATTAAAGCCTCTTAAAAAATAACGAACATGTCATACTTACCTGCTCTGTGCAGCGGTTTTGCACAGAGCAGCCCTGATCCTTCTCTTCTCAGGTCCCCGATAGCACTCTTGGCTGCTCCCTCCTGCCCAGTGCGCCCAGATCAAGCCCAGCCCCACCCCCTCTCTCTCTTCATTGGCTCTTCCTTGGCTCGCTGGATAACGATGGGGCTCAGGGGATTGGGGGTTGCTGCTGCACAATTAAGGTTTTTTACCTTCATGCATGAATGAATGAAGGTAAAAACCCTTGACCCTTTACAACCACTGTAATGCCTTCTTTCGCGCCACACATTTCTATGTTCTCACCATATTTGTAAAGATTTTCTATGGGCATCCTGGTTTTCTCACACATTTCAAAAACATTCTTGTAGGTTTGCCACCGTCCATTTAAATTGCCCTCAGGCTGTGCGCAATTATGGCGGAGACATTTGCTTTTGAGTGCTTTTATTAGCTTTTTCAGGACCGCTGTGAATAATAGGGTGTTTTTTTTTTTTTTTTAAAGCATTGAATATTTTATTGTTTTGTTGCAGTGTTTTTTTCGTCTTCTGAGCTACTGAGTCTTTTTTTTTTCTGCTATTGTATTCCATAAATAAAAGCTATATATTTGTACATCGCACAGATTAATTGTGACATCAGTTATACTATATAAATTATAATGAGTTGAATAATTTTATTTTTCCCTCTAGCATTTTGTAATGAGCAGAAGAAAAAGCATTGCAAAAAAAATCTTAACTAATCAAACCCTACTTATGGACCTATGTAGGGCTCTAAGTGCAATATATATATATATATATATATATATTTTTTTTTACAGCTTGATTGAACAAATTAAGGAACAAGGTACTGTAAGCAATAGCGGCTTATCTGAATGATTCCTTCACTGACCTGACTTCATAAACTGAATTCTGATTGGCTGCTAGGGGGCTACTGGGCCATGCATGTCATCAATATACTTTGCTTTCTTAATTATTTTGCAACAACTGCAGGAAGTTTGCATAGATAAATATAGATGCATCAGGGAAGGAACTTGCTGTTTGGAATGCTGATTACATTTTATTAGAATTTTTCTTCATGTGAGTATATTTTTATTGGTTCCTAATAAAGTGTACACATATATTGTTAAAGGAATTGTACACTTTGAAATGTTTTTGCTGTTTTAGCTAGGTACTGGTGCAGTTATAATCCCTGTGTCATTTGTCTCCCTTATCTTCTAATGATGGGCTCACATGTTATGGCTGCAGTTTATAGTGTCATGGCTGATCGATTGGTCTATATCCAGGTATTCATTCACCTAGCTTGTCCCTATTTGCTAAAGTCCCATTCGCTACATGAGTCCAAACCCAACTAAACTGGCCCACCAGGAAGCTGTCACAGAAGAGAGACAATCGTGGGCAGTGGAGGCACGTACAGTATACACGGTCCTTGTATATGTGCAGCTGAGGGTGTGGGGCGTGCCTCCGCCACCTATGAATGGCTGTCTGCTCTGACAGCTTCCTGGCGGGATAGCTCAGACTAGTTTGGATTTGTGTCCGATTATGCCTGAGCTCATCCCTAGTGATGATGTATGAGCTGATATGTGAAAGGAAATAGTAGGTATTCTGGATGACCACCCTTCTTATAGGTACACCAACAGGGCCCTCAGATATCTGGAGACACCGTATGAAACAAGAGGCAGGTTGTGCCTGCCTCCTGTCTACTTTTATTAGGTGTGTATACAGCTTATATATGGTTCAGCTTACCAATAGAAAGAGGGGAGGGGGGTGTGGTTAGTAAATTATGTATTTGTATAGAAATATATAGTTATATGGTTATACAAGTCAGTGACCCTTTAAGATACATTATCTTGAGTTAACACGGGTCAACAGACCATCTGGTTATGAGTCATAAGTCATGCATCCTGTCCCATGGCCTACAGAACAGGAAAGGACAAACCAAACCACAATAATATATATAGAGTATAGTGCTGTGCAAGCAGTTTTCTTGTGTTAAAATCTAAAATGGAGTCACAATAGTTTGGGCATATTATTACAATATGGTTAAGTGGATTGCCACATTTGGCTTTTTAAAGTCAGCACAGCATTTCTGTATCATACAGTTAAAGTGATTGTCCAAGTTTATCTAAATAAATACAGGGGCTGCCATTACTGACCTCCTTCTGAAGAAGTTTCTGGGTTGACACCGGCTCCGCTTTACCTGGAACAAATAGGTCAGGCTGAACTCAGCAATCCCAATATGCATACTTGCTGCAAGCCAATAATTCAAAAACTGTTACTTCCGAAGGAGAAGTATCAGGACAGATCTCCTTAAAAGTTAATCCAAAGCCATTTTTTTTTTATTTTGGATAGAGTAGGGAAGGGTTAGAACCTCCATCATATTGTTGTCTATGTACTACCTGGGTCTCCTCTATATGTATCTTGACTGACCACAAAGGCAGCAGTGGTTCTAACCAATTCCTACCCCATCAAAGTTTTTTTTTTTGTTGGCTTTAGATGCAAGTTAGGTTCCAAGCTTTCCATCAATTTTCTAAGAGTAGCTGTTCAGGCTGCATTTGTGGTATGCTGGGGCTTGTAGTGCTTCAGCGTAGGGAGGTCAACAGTTGACTCAACTTGTACTTCATGTTTACTTCCTCGATAACAATCTTTGCTGTTAGGAAGTTAAACATTAGTTTTGGAATGCCTGTTTCCTGTTAAAAATATACAAAACAAACATTTTTTTATTTCATGGTCTAATGCACAAAGACAATTAAGTCTAATGTAAAATGAGAAATGAAGCGGGGTAAAGGTTAGATGACTTGTACAATGAACTCAAGGATTTGAAACAACTGATTTAGTAATTTATTTATTTTCTTGCTTTTGAAATTATTTATTTTATTTTCTGTCTTTTTCATAAATGTATCCAATTTCAGCTCTTCTCATTTTAAATCCTACAGGATAAAAGTTTGCTTGCTGTCACTCACTGTAACTGACCCCCTCTTTCGTTGTTTCTGCATGCTGATCAACAGGCAGCTCAAGCAGATCACTCTTGCTTCTGGGTAAATTCTTAATTTAAATATACCCATCTCAGGAGCAAAATGAGGACAGCAATTGTGAGCATCCTCTTGCAATTGGCAGTTGCCTGCCCCTGGTTTCTATAGTTTCTTGGTCACTGACTCGAACAAGCATGCAGGAAGAAGTGATAACTCCTTAGACCCCATACACAGTATTAGATTTTCTGCAGATTTTTTTTTCTTCAGATTTACCAAAACCATGTAGTGCAAGGGCCTGCCTGATTGCATACAAATTGAAACTCTTAAGGTTTGACTGCATATTATATGGTTTGGTAAATCTGAAGACAAAAAATCTGAAGAAAATCTAATAGTATGTATGGGGCCTTATCTACTTGGAGCTCCAAAGAATGTTGCAGGTCCCACACACTGTAAAAATGAAAAACTTCCACAGAAAGGCTTCATCCCAGTCTCCCAATCATCAAACACCCCCTCTAATGTGTTTCACCAGCTAAGGCAGGCATGCTCAAACTGCAGCCTGTTGACCAAATTTAGCCAACGGAGCCCGCAGATGTGGCCCGCGACCTCAAACTTATGGCAAACTGCACAGCCACCTTCGGGTGCATTCCACTCTACTGAATGCTTGCTGGTCCTCCATAATCACAGCAGTTATCATACAGTACACAAGCTGCGTCCAGCTCCCCCCTCTGGGAAAGACATACCACTGCTCCAGGCAGGTCAATTTGGAATGATCCTCTCCTCTAGTTTGGAAGCCACAGGTGCTGGACAGCCGCACTCCAAAAAAAAAGCCTTTATTTGTCAAAAGTAATCAAAAATACATGCTTCAGCAGAATGGACAGAAGATCTGACGCGTTTCACACTATCAAACAGTGCTCAATCATAGCTCCCCCCTCTCCCTGATCTTGGACTTTAGCCAAGTGGATTATATTAGGGATGAGCTCGAACATTGGGTGTTTTCCCGTTCGCCAAACAGCGAATATTATGGGGCGTTCGCGGCAAATTCTAACACAGCACATAATGCACTGCGAGATCGCAGTGCATTGATGTCTGATGATTGGCCAAAGTATGCACCTGTCCACGCCCCACACTATATATGGCTGCTTACATAGCTGCTGTGTTTAGTGTGTGGACTCAAAATAAAAATAAAAATGGCGGGGGGTCCCCCCAATCAATACCAGGCCCTTCAGTTCTGAATGGATTTCAACGGTAACCCTGTGCCAAAATTCATATCAGACCATTATCTGATCAAGCAGCACTGGCAGGCCAGGAAAGGGGGAGGGACGAGCGACCGACCCCCTCCTGAACCATACCAGGCCACTTGCCCTCAACATGGGGAGGGTGCCTTGTCCCCATGTTGATGGGGATAAGGGCCTCATCCCCACAACCCTTGCCTGGTGGATGTGGGAGTCTGGGGGCCCCTAGATCCCGCCCCTTTGTCAATGGGTAGGGGGTACATTGTACCCCCAACCCATTCACCAAATAAAGTGTCAGAAAAGTAAAAAAGACAAAAGATCGTTTTTAACAATTCCTTTATTGTGCTACATACACTTATGCATCTTCAATAAGCATTTTACCAAACCATTAAGTGAGGCTTTTTTTGACACTGGGCACTCCTTCATATTCACCAAAGTGTCTTCTGCTGAAACAACCCCATTGTCATTTCAGAAAGGCAGCAACCCCAGACCCTAATGGAGTCTATCACCACTATCCACCGTTGGGCGACAACCTATGGGAAGTGATTCCTTCCATACTCTCCACTAAGATACCTACCAGCAACCAGTTAAACCAGTCCAGTGCTGTCTCTCACTAACTTGAGATACTGTAGTGCCCAGAGCACTGCACTACGCTCTGGTAGAGTTGGGCCAAACATCGCCCAGTTTGAAAGAACTCTCAAACATGGCAAAAGTTTGGACCTGAACCGCAAACCCTATTAAAGTCTATGGGACCTGAACTTGAAGAATCAAAAGTTCCCATTTTAAATGCTTATATGCAAGTTTTTGGCAAAAAAGCGTATAGGGGCACGAGTACTGCCCTGGGGGACATACATCAATCCAAATTAAAAAAAGAAGGGATTTAAAGGAGTAGTGATTTTAATGATGCTTAAAGTGAAACAATAAAAATAAAAAAAATCCTTTAAATATAGTGCCTGGGGGGTGCCCTCAGTCTGCTTGTAAAGTAGCAAATTGGTACTGTGTATAGAACCTGCTGCAGCAAAACTGACATTTATAAATACATTACCATTGCCGGCAATATAAAAATTTTAAAAGAAACGTCCCTTCGGATCTGGTATGGGTTTTAAGGGGAACCCCATGGCAAAATAAAAAAAAACGGCATGGAGCCCCCCAAAATCCATACCTGATCCTTATCCAGGCATGCAGCCTGGCAGGTCAGGAAAGGGGGGGGGGGGTGAGCGCCCACCTTCCTGAACCATACCAGACCACATGCCCTCAACATGGGGGGTGCTTTTGCCTCTTGCCTCTTCCCGACATCCCTAGCTGTGGTTATCAAAATCTGGAAGCCCCTTTAACAACAGCCCCCTCCCTATGCGAATGAGTATGGGGTACTTATTAACCAAAAAAAAGTGTAAAAAATCAATAAAGACAGGAGGCAGATTTTTTCAAATCCTTTATTAAAAAAATAAAAAAACAATGTCCCCTGATGTAGATCCATTGTCAATCACGACGCCCGTCACACGGCTGGACCCGGAAAATTAAAAAATTCAAAGGCTAACTGCCGAATGCCTGCTCCGCTGTTTGACAGTTCTTAAATTGGTAAGGGCTGGGCCACCTGGTGATGTCACCTGGTGGCACCGCCCCCTTGTGACGTCACTGACCAAACATCCCACCGAGCGCCCTGCAAATTCAGGTGTTCGCCGAACGGGCGAACCGGCGATGTTCAGGCCAAAATTGCTCGGCTCGAACCCAACTCTAGTCTCTGGTATGCTGGGTGGTGCTTGTATACAGCCCCATCAGGTGTCACTTGGTAGTCACTGATGCTGGAGCAAGTGCAGTACTAAGATGAAAAAGAAAAAAAAAAGATAAAGAAGGGTGAAAACAGTATTTTATGATACAAAGTCCTTTAGCAAAATAAATGTCATCCAGTTAGGGTTTAGATCTCCTTTTATAAAACAGTGGCAAGCGTGAGCGACCGGGCCTTTTGGGCCTGTTCATAAGTCTAGGCCTCAATGCTATGCCAGCTTCTTTTTTTCTTTATTCCTGTTTATGTAGTTGAGGCCCGGTCTTCTGTCTCCACACAGCCAAACATCTCAGAGCAGTCACTGTGTGTAGTCTACACTTTCCTATTATCTTTCAACACGTCACAGAAGAAGCCCATTAGTGTGACACCGCACAAGCCCGCTACTAATTCGGTGGTGACGGCAATTTTTGGATTCCTGCGCTGCAGCTTCTGCGTGGAAAGGCTTTTGAAAACAGAAGCCCGTCTTCACAATTATGACTGAATAAACCATGCAGTGATCACATTTCCCAGGTCATTAGCACAGAAAACACAGAACATATTCTTCCCATCTCACTTTGTATTCAAGGCCATGAAATAATAAAATGCCATTACTTTTTTCCATTGGGGGAAAGATGGAATTTACTATTGTGCAGCAAATATCTAGAGATGCTATGTAAATGGTAATAGTTTAATATTCTTGCGTCCTTTGGGAACCAACACGCCAAACACAGTAGATCACTGGCAAGTCTTAGGAAGTAATGAATTATTTCAACTTGCGAAAAAAAAAAAAAAACTTGGAATGCAAAAATTTGAATTGTGCTTTTAATGAACACCTTAAGCAGTTATTCACAAAATGTATACATTTTTATTGTTCTTATTAAACAGTATCATTCCATTAAATTGAACCAGTCATGAAATGTTGCAAAATTCCTATGGCAATTAAAAAAGATAATAACATCTTCTAAAGCTCTTCTGCTTAAAGGTGCAAATTACCAGGAGAGAGGAGGAGAGGACAAAGATATCAGGGGAGAGAGGAGGAGAGGTGCAAGGTATCAGGAGAGAGGGGGGGAGAGGTGCAAGGTATGAGGGAAGAGAGGAGGAGAGGTGCAAAGTATGAGGGAAGAGAGGAGGAGAGGGGCAAGGTATCAGGAGAGAGGGGAGGAGAGGTGCAAGGTATGAGGGAAGAGAGGAGGAGAGATGCAAGGTATCAGGGAAGAGAGGAGGAGAGGGGCAAATTATCAGGGAAGAGAGGAGGAGAGGTGCAAGGTATCAGGAGAGAGGAGGAGAGGGGCCGGTTATAAGGGCAGAGAGGAGGAGAGGGGCTGGTTATAAGGGGAGAGAGGAGGAGAGAGTGGGTTATAAGGAGTGAGAGGAAGAGAGGAGCAGATGATCAATGGAGGGAGAAGGAGAGGTGCAGGTTATAAGGGAAGAGAGGATGAGAGGTGCAGATGATAAATAAAGAGAGAAGGGGAACGGCAGGTTATAAGGGAGGAGAAGAGGAGAGGTGCAGATGAACAATGGAAAGAGGAGGAGAGGTGCAGATGATCAATGAAGAGAGGAGAGGTGCAGGTTATCAGAGAAAAGAAGGCAGGTGAAGAATATCGGGGAAGAGAGGAGGAGAGGTGCAGGTTATCGGGGAAGAGAGGAGGAGAAGTGCAGGTTATCGGGGAAGAGAGGAGGAGAGGTGTAGGTTATCGGGGAAGAGAGGAGGAGAGGTGCAGATTATCGGGGGAAGAGAGGAGGAGAGGTGCAGGTTACTGGGGAAGAGAGGAGGAGAGGTGCAGGTTATCAAGGAAGAGAGGAGGAGAGGTAAAGGTTACTGGGGAAGAGAGGAGGTGAGGTGCAGGTTATCGGGGAAGAGAGGAGGAGAGGTGCAGATTATCGGGGAAGAGAGGAGGAGAGGTGCAGATTATCGGGGGAAGAGAGGAGGAGAGGTGCAGGTTACTGGGGAAGAGAGGAGGAGAGGTGCAGGTTATCAAGGAAGAGAGGAGGAGAGGTAAAGGTTACTGGGGAAGAGAGGAGGAGAGGTGCAGGTTATCAAGGAAGAGAGGAGGAGAGGTAAAGGTTACTGGGGAAGAGAGGAGGTGAGGTGCAGGTTATCGGGGAAGAGAGGAGGAGACGTGCAGGTTACTGGGGAAGAGAGGAGGAGAGGTAAAGGTTACTGGGGAAGAGAGGAGGAGAGGTGTAGGTTATCGAGGAAGAGAGGAGGAGAGGTGCAGGTTACTGGGGAAGAGAGGAGGAGAGGTAAAGGTTACTGGGGAAGAGAGGAGGTGAGGTTCAGGTTATCGGGAAGAGAGGAGGTGAGGTGCAGGTTACTGGGGAAGAGAGGAAGTGAGGTGCAGGTTATCGGGGAAGAGAGGAGGAGAGATGAAGATTATCAGGGACGAGAGGAGGAGAGATGCAGGTTAATCGGGGAAGAGAGGAGGAGAGGTGATTGGTTATAAGGGGAGAGAGCACGTCCATCAGCAAGGTGTGTTGGGGTGCTATTCAGAATTGATGGCATTTCATTGCACAAACGCAGGTAAAGTGCATGGCCACAATGCAAACATGTGAATGGGACCTCACTGTATTCCTTTTATAGCTCGTAGGTTTAATGAGAGCGTTTGTTCATTTTGAAAACTTGGAATTCATGAATGATTTTCAGTGTCATTATTGAACACCAAAAAAAAATCGCAGTTTGCCAGTTTTCAGTACATTTCAAGCTTTTTTTTTATTTTTTCACCGGGAAAAGGATAAAAATATTTGTCAATTTTTTTTTTTTTTTGCTTGCTGCCTGTGTGCCCATTGCAAGGATATCTCCTCACTTCTTGTGCCAGTGACTGGGTGTCACAAGTATAAGTCAACGACAATAGTGCAATTACTGTATGTGCTTTCTTTTGCTATGTGGTCATGCCCTGCTGACAGCTACACAATATTTGTTTTGCTCTGGTGTCACTGGGTCAGGAAGTGAGGGAACATTTTCCTAATGAGGACACAAACAGCAATAAAAAAAAGTGGCTTCACGGTTAGCACTTCTGTATCTCTAGGGTAATCTAGGGTAATTGGTTTGAATCCAACCACAACACTACTTGCATGGAGTTTGCATATTCTCCCTGTGCTTGCATGGATTTCCTCCCACACTCCAAAAGACACTCTGCTTCTCTCTATTGACCCTAGTGTCCCTAGGTGGTAGGGACCTTGGATTGTAAGGTCCTTGAGGGCAGAAAATGTACAATATATCTGCTGCATAAATTGAGAGCACTATTTATTTTTTTATAGGTACTTACTGTATATAGTGCTGTCAATTTGCGTAGCGCTTTACATATTTCAACACATCAGTCCTTTGCTCTCAATGAGCTTACAATCTAAGGTCCTTAACTGATAAACCTTATATCAGATTGTTGGCAAACAAAACTGTAGAATTTTGTCCGAAAGGCGTTGGCCCAAACTTGTCTTGCATACACACGGCCACACAATTGTTGGCCAACAATTACGAACGTAGTGACGTACTATGTTGTTTTTCAGCTCTTTAGCACCACCCTTTGGGCTCCTTCTGCTAATTTTGTGTTAGTAGAAGTTTGATGAGTGTTGATTGTATTTGTTTTCTTTTTTTAATGCACAATAAAAAAATTGTGGAGAATAATACTTGGCTATGTGTTTTACTTCAAATGACAGTTTGGGAGTCGGCAGTTACATTTAAAATAATACAATGTAAAATTGAGAAGGGACACCAACATAGTTGTATCTTTGATCTTAAAAACTACGGGATAATGGTGTTGTGGTAACTTGCCCAAATAAAAAATAAAAAGGCATAATAATATTATTCTTGATATCACTAGAAAAAAAAAAGCCTTTGAAAATTTGTATGCAATAACTCCATCAGTATCACTAGGAAAGCAGCTTCATTATTATCCCATTAACCCCCCTGGCGGTATTCCTGAGTCTGGCTCGGGGCGAGATCTTCAGTACCAAAAGCGGTAACCCCAAAACAAGACTCGGGCTTGCATTGCAGGATACAGGGAGACTTACTTACCTTTTCCCCTGGATCCTGCGATGTCTTCCCGCTGTGTGTGCGAGCTGTCTCCTCGTTCAATTCACACAGTGCCGAGTGCCGCTGAGCTCCGTTCCCTGCCACGTTACGACGCACGGGAGCGGAGATCGGCGCCAAATTCAAAAAAGTTACAGATTACAGTACTGTATACAAAAAATACACATCCCCTTTGTCCCTAGTGGTCTGCCCAGTGCCCTGCATGTCATTTTATATAATAAATAGATTTTTTTCTGCCTGGAAACTGGAGATTGTCCATAGCAACCATAAAGTGTCCCTTAATGTCAAAAGTGGTTTTAGACCAGCTAGAAAACAGCGATAATAAATTAGAATCACAATTCATCATCAAACAATAAATTTAATGACAGCGACTATTCTGCAACTGAGCAAATTTCAGTGTTTTTGATTTGATTACATTATTGAATAATTTTTATACATATTTTTATTATATTATAATTTATGATTTTGTGTTTCAAACTTTATCATACCCGGGATGTCTACTAGACTCTGGTTTGGACAGATTTAAGTGAGTTATTCATAAGAATTGCATGCCTACAATATAAAAACGCCAAATTTCCATGCAAAATAATTGTACCGCTTTCGGCACAAAATTCCAGACATAATCATACCGCCAGGGAGGTTAAAGAAGAAGAGAATTGTGCGCTGCATTTCGAGATTTCATAATTTGCCACATCACAAATGTTAATTTTCCATTACGAACGCTAGTTTACAAGACCGACCGCTTCTGGCTCGTCCTTGCTTCCGAGCATGCGTACTTTGGACTTTTTTCCGATTGACTTGTGTACACACGCTCAGAAAATCCGACAACAGACATTTGTCGGCGGAAAATCTATAAACCTGCCTTTCAACATTTGTCCACAGAAAGTTGGCCAACAATTGTCCGATGGAGCATACAAACAGTCGGATTGTCTGCCAACAGCCTGTCATCACACAATTACCCTCGGAAAATATGATAGTGTGTACCAGGCTTTATTGATACATACACATACTAGGAGCAGTTTAGACAGGAGCCAATTAAAGTTGTTGTAAACCCTTACAGACCACTTTAACCTACAGGTAAGCCTAGATTAAGGCTTAGGAAATAGAAAGAAATATCTCCTTAACCTACATGGTTAAGGAGATATTTTCCTAAAAATGGGCACCGTTGTCTACGGCGCGCGTGCGCTGTAGACAACGGCGCAGGCCCACTGAGCGTACCGTTAGTAAAGGCGATCATGCCGTCACTGACGGCTCCCTTGCGACGAAGTGACGTCATCGCTGCTCCGGCCAGTCACAGCCTTTGTTCTGCATGGTGTTTTTTTTTTTTTTAGAGAGGGTTAACTTCCTCTTTAACCTACCAGCATGTCATATCTCTCATAAATAAATTAGTTCCATACTTTTACTTACTCTTTTGGAAGCTAAAAAGAAAGCCTTGCCTAGGGTGAGTAAAATCAGTAAGCTAGTCATGCCCTCCAGTAAGCACTGCAGCAAGGTTAAAGTCTTTACTTTTCACTCAATGTCTGTCATCCTCAGCATGCACAGACAACCTCACAGGGTCAGTAAGAAGGTGGTAGGAGTGCACTTTCCAAAGCTTGTTGCTACCTTACTAGTTCATTGATAGCATAGCATCCATCCAGCTCATAGCATACAGCAACTCATGATTATGGTTCCTCGTACTTTGGGGTTGACTTACTAAAGGCAAATAGGCTTTTCAAGTGAAGTTGAACATTGTATTTCCAGAGCTTGGGGAATGTGATGAAATTTAATTTTGCAAAGAATACCCAATCACAAGCAAGGAAAATTAAAAAAAAATAATGCTTGCATATGATTGGATGATGGAAGTCAGCAGAACTTCCACTTATCCACTAGGCTCTGGGGCAAATTGAAACACCCTTTGCAAAGCGAACGGTCTATTTGCCTTTAGTAAATAAAACCCTATGAGGTCGATTTACTAAAGGCAATTAGACTGTGCACTTTGAGGTTGCATATCTGCAAGACAGTGCAGTTCCTCCAGAGCTTAGTAAATTAGGTAAAGCTTCACTCTCCAAAGAATAACCAATCACACGTAAGGAAAAAAAATGATTGGATGAGGGAAGTCAGCAGAGCTTCCCCTTATTTACTAAGCTCTAAGCTCTGGAGCAACTGCACTTGCAAAGTGCGCAGTTTATTTGCTTTTAGTAAATCAACCCCTATGAGTATTGTATGGAGAAGCTGTAGCTATGACATTTCCCTCTGCCCACACTAGTTCCAGGACTTTAGCAATGCCTGGATTTAAAGAGGCTCTGTCACTTAGTCCTGAATCACTTGAAAGGTCAACCCCTCCACCCACTGATACTCATCTTTCCCACGCTCCTATGTCACTCCATTGCAATGTCAGAACCAGGGAGCCAAACCATGTTATATAATGATGGAACTAAAGGTCACAATGCACATCTTGATTTTACATTTTGGTTATTTTTTTCACAATCAAGAAATTTTATTGAAAGAAAATATAGCATATATTTACATTTTGATCAACATTAATCAGTTCCCCATCCACGCTAATAGCTGGAAGTGGAGATTCCTCCAATCCACACTATTGTATTCAAGCAGTTGTGGCTCCTGTGGTTGATTGAATACCACCTTCACTTGACAGGTTGAAGTCACTGTTCAGGAATTAATTTTTGTTTGGCTCAGTCAATTTTTAAACAATATATATATTTTTTCTTTAAAATGACATGTTATACTTACCGTCTCTGTGCAATTGTTTTGCACAGAGCAGCCTTGATCCTCCTCTTCTCAGATCCCCTGCCAGTGCTCTGGGCTCCTCCCCCTTGCCGAGTGCCCCCACGACAAGCTGCTTGCTATGGGGGCACTCATGCGTGCTTGCTCCCAGGCTGGCTCTGTATGTCCATTAAAAGTCAAGTGGTATACTGTGCTAAAGTGAAACAGATAATAACAGTATATAGCAGCACAAAATTAAATATACGCTGCGCTGGAATGGCTATGCACTAGATAATCTGTATCTTAATCTATAGTTATAGATCCACAAGAATATAACAATATGCATAAAATAGTAAACATACAACTGGTGTAAAGTGCAAGTGCAAAATATAGCAAAAACAAAAAATGTGCACAAAATCTGTAAACGCACAACTTAAACGCATAGATAAATATAAAGTGCACAAGTGCCAAAAAAAAACTCTGTGAGGTTATATGGACCCTTTAGACTTACAAGGTGCCATGCACAATAACACCAAAAAATAAAATAAAATATCAATAATTAGGGTTGTCCCGATACCACTTTTTTAAGACCGAGTACAAGTACCGATACTTTTTTTCAAGTACTCGCCGATACCGATTACCGATACTTTTTTTTAATGTCATGTGTCAGTTTGACTGATGGGGACTGATAGGTGGCACTTATGGGCACTGATGGCACTGATAGGCAGCACTTATGGAATCTCTCTGATGTCTCTCTCTCTGATGTCTCTCTCTCTCTGATGTCTCTTTCTCTCTGATGTCTCTTTCTCTCTGATCTCTCTCTCTCTCTCTCTGATCGCTCTCTTGTATGTATTTCTCTCTCTCTGTTGTCTCTTTCTCTGATGTCTCTCTCTCTCTGATGTCTCTTT
This sequence comes from Lithobates sylvaticus, assembly GCA_028564925.1. NCBI lineage: Eukaryota > Metazoa > Chordata > Amphibia > Anura > Ranidae > Lithobates > Lithobates sylvaticus. The sequence continues at coordinate 242,563,141 of CM053032.1, forward strand.
CTCTCTGATGACTCTTTCTCTCTGATCGCTCTCTTGTATGTATTTCTCTCTCTGATGTCTCTTTCTCTCTGATGTCCCTTTCTCTCTGATGTCCCTTTCTCTCTGATGTCCCTCTCTCTCTGATGTCCCTTTCTCTCTGATGTCTCTCTCTCTCTGATGTCCCTCTCTCTCTGATGTCCCTCTCTCTCTGATGTCCCTCTCTCTCTGATGTCTCTTTCTCTCTGATGTCTCTTTCTCTCTGATCGCTCTCTTGTATGTATTTCTCTCTCTGTTGTCTCTTTCTCTCTGATGTCCCGCTCTCTCTAATGTCCCTTTCTCTCTGATGTCCCTTTCTCTCTGATGTCCCTTTCTCTCTGATGTCTCTTTCTCTCTGATCGCTCTCTTGTATGTATTTCTCTCTCTCTGTTGTGTTTCTCTGATTGCTCTCTCTCTCTGATGGCTCTCTCTCTCTGATGGCTCTCTCTCTCTCTGATGGCTCTCTCTCTCTGATTTCTCTCTCTCTCTGATGGCTCTCTGTTGTCCCTTTCTCTGATGTCTCTCTGTTGTCTCTTTCTCTGATGTCTCCCTCTCTCTGTTGTCTTTCTCTGTCTCTCTGATGTGTCTCTCTGTCTCAGGTACAGGGCAGCAAAAGAAACGCCCCTTTCACACAGGCCCCCGTTTAATGTGTCTCATTACACAGGCTGACTCCGCCCACCATCTCAGTCCACCAGCTGACTCCGCCCACCAGCTGACTCCGCCTGCCTTCTCCGTCCACCAGCTCACTCCGCCTGCCCTCTCCGCCCACCAGCTCACTCCGCCTGCCCTCTCCGCCCACCAGCTCACTCCGCCCGCCCTCTCCGCCCACCAGCTCACTCCGGCCGCCCTCTCCGCCCACAAGCTCACTCCGGCCGCCTTCTCCACCCACCAGCTCACTCCGGCCGCCCTCCAGCTGACTTTGCCCGCCCTCTCCGCCCACAAGCTCACTCCGGCCTTCCTCCAGCTCACTCCGGCCGCCCTCCGTCCACCAGCTGACTGCCCGCTGACCAGGTATCGGATCTGGCATCGGGAGCATTTGTGCGAGTACAAGTACTCGCGCAAATGCTCGGTATCGGTCCCGATACCGATACTAGTATCGGTATCGGGACAACCCTATCAATAATAATAATATTAGATGAAAAAAGTGCTAAATGCATACATATGTGATAGCAAACATGTATAAAAGATTTATAAAAAAATGCAAGTGCATAAACCACACAAGTGTCTCTATATTATTAAAAAAACTGTTCTTTGTGGCAGCCTGTCTTGGGCTGTGATAAGAAACACAAAATGTTGATTGATGTGAGACTAGATGTAGGTGATGTGATTTCCGGTGATCATACTATTGACATGCTTGCTACATCCAACCGTGGCTCTGAATCATGCTTAGGTGAAATCCGGGAACCCCTTATGGTAATAAGCTCACCTCAGAGCGTGTGACCAGCTTTTACACTGAGTCAAAGCACGCATATGAACCACTATAGGGTTCTCAGCTGTTTCACTGGATCAGTAGTATCCTCAGTGCAATGATCTCAGAGGCACATGAAAAAAGAAAAAGACTAATAGTGCAATACCGTTTTACAAAATTTAATAGACAAGTTAAAAAACATTCCCCCGCCGGGTACTCACATGTGTAAGGTGCGTCAGTGCACCATACTTCATAAGACTCAATAAAATACTGTAAACAGTATGGGTATGGCTTGTATCCCCTCCAGGCAGGTGTACTGTCTCTCGCTCTGTCCTGGCCCCTCCCCTACGCGTGTCGATACTCAGGGTGTGGCGTATCTTCCTCAGGGGGTTTTGTCGAAGATACGCCAACGCATGAGTATCGACACGCGTAGGGGAGGGGCCAGGACGGAGCGAGAGACAGTACACCTGCCTGGAGGGGATACAAGCCATACCCATACCCATACATACGGTTGGATGTAACAAGCATGTCAATAGTATAATCACCGGAGATCACATCACCTGCATCTAGTGTCACATCAATCAACATTTTTCGGTTCTTATCACAGCCCAAGACAAGCTGCCACAAAGAACTGTTTTTTTAATAATATAGAGACACTTGTGTGGTTTATGCACTTGCATTTTTTTATAAATCTTTTATACATGTTTGCTATTACATATGTATGCATTTAGCACTTTTTTCATCTAATATTATTATTATTGATATTTTATTTTATTTTTTGGTGTGTTATTGTGCATGGCACCTTGTAACTCTAAAGGGTCCATATAACCTCACAGAGTTTTTCTTGGCACTTGTGCACTTTATATTTATCTATGCGTTTTAGTTGTGCGTTTACAGATTTTGTGCACATTATTTGTTTTTGCTATATTTTGCACTTGCACTTTACACCAGTTGTATGTTTACTATTTTATGCATATTGTTATATTCTTGTGGATCTATAACTATAGATTAAGATACAATTTATCTAGTGCATAGCCATTCCAGCGCAGCGTATATTTAATTTTGTGTTTAATGTGCACGAACGTATGAGACGTGTTTAACGTTTGCAGCTTGATAGTGGCAGGTTGGTAGGGGGTTCTTTAAGGCTCGCAGGATTTTGTTGTTTTAGTATATAGCAGCAGTGACTAACTATGTAATATAAAAATAGTAAGGTATATTGTATAAAAAAGTTGCGCTCTTCAAATAAACCAAAAAATGTGAAGTGATACAACATGAATCAATTAGACATGTGCGCCATCAATAAATTCGCTTTGTTTCATTACGTTCCGTTTCATATTAGAATTTATTCGTATTACTTAATGTCCGAAATTCTATTTGGATTTGTACGAAATACGAATTTTCGGTAGTTTTTTTTTTTTTTCCGTAACAATTATGAATGTTCGTTATGATGAATTTAGCATTATGAGGGGTTCCCACCATCCCTGTGCTGTTCTCATTATGAGGGGCTCCCACCATCCCTGTGCTGTGCTCATTATGAGGGGCTCCCACCATCCCTGTGCTGTGCTCATTATAAGGGACTCCCACCATCCCTGTGCTGTGCTCATTATGAGGAGCTCCCACCATCCCTGTGCTGTGCTCATTATGAGGGTCTCCCACCATCCCTGTGCTGTGCTCATTATGAGGGGCTCCCACCATCCCTGTGCTGTGCTCATTATGAGGGGCTCCCACCATCCCTGTGCTGTGCTGACTTCCTGGGTTTCTAACTTCATCATAACGAATAATCGTAATTAACGAAAATTCTTATTTTGTCCGATTCTGAATCTCCCAACGACTACCAGTACCAGTCTCTCCCACTCCCATATTTAAAAAGGTAATTTTCCCAACCCTCACTCAGCAGCAGAAGAAAAGCTCTGATTGGTCAACAAAACACCAGTCATGTTTCCGGAATTTGGATCCGAAATTCGTAAACAAAATTTCGTATTTCGTACAAAATTCGGAAGCATTCGGATCCTCCCGAAGTACGAATTTACCGAAATTCATACGATTTTTTGATTCGTACGAAACGAATCGCACATGTCTAGAATCAATATCAAGGATAAATGCAACAGTGAATCTCAATACAATCAATGTCCTTATACATCTATATATGATCAGTTCTAAAAAGTTGTGTAAAAGTTGACTCCACGTGGTATATGGGAAAGAAAAGATACTTCATCAGAGTTCTACCACCAGAGATCAAAGAGGTCCTCTTGTGACACCCATCACCCTGTTAATGGGGACGATGGTGTAACAGGGGAGAGCAGGAACAGTGAGGAGCCAGTGAATGGAGTGTTGGTCTTTCAAGGCAACATGTCCACCCCTCCCTCATGGGACAGTCAAACCTGGCGACTGGCCACTAAGACCCAAGCACTGCATCCCGGGAGGAGGGCACGTGTTCCTCCATACCCAGAAACATTGGGGCTCTGACAGAGGTGGGCACCAAGGATGACTATCAGTGGCTTTTCCGTTCCTTCCAGAAAACATGTCACTTTTTCCTGAATAGACAAAGCAATTCTTTAAAATACGTAAATACTTCGAAAATTGGGTGTGCTCCCTATATAAATCAATCCTTAATTTTCACTATTTTTTTACAAGAAATTATAAAAAAAAATTCAAAGCGTGGTCTTTTTTTTTTTTTTTTTTTTTCTCTTCCGTTTTTACAGACTGCAACCATTTAAAAAAAGGGTTAAAGAAATATTACCTTCTAATGAAAAAAAAAATGTTTCTCCAGTTTCTTATAGTCAAGCTACTTAGATCCCTAAATAAAACAATTTGTTCTCGTTTTGTGAAGATGATGCAAATTAGCTAACCTTCTAAGCCAGACGTCCCAAATAATTTGCTGTCTGTGGGGGGCTTCCCGTCTCTGTGCCCGCCCCCCTCCGAAATAATCGCTATGACATGTGGAGAAGGAGGAGTGACCACACACAGCTCTTTAATTATTTTTTCATTTATCCCACATGTGGTTAATTGTAAAAGCCATGGTGATCTCATAGATGGTGTGTTTTCTCCACACAAGGGCTTGTTGTGTTTCCGAAGCCGTGCTGGAGTGATTTTATGGGGCTAGCTCAAATGCATGTAGTACATTGTAGAGTTCTTATTTAGGGGGGAGAAAGACAGAAGTCCAAAAAACATGTTGGTACCTCCTGAATTTTATTGAATATTTGATAGATTATTTGTTTAATGGTTGCCTTCTGTTTTCCTCCTTTAAAGTGTATCTAAACCAAAAAAGCAAAAATGTAATCTGTTGCAGATAATTAATCTTTGGAGTAGTTGCTTAAAGTGGTGTTGCCAAAACCAAAAAAAAAAAAAAAAATTGTCTTAAAAATCATTAAAAAAAAATAAATAAAAAAATAATTGGAAACATTTTTTTTTTTTTACTCACCTCTAAATGCCTGTTGCTAGGGGGTCCCTCGTAGTCTGCCTCCTTCAGTGCCCGAGCACTGACGTCACTTCCCCTAGGCGCCGCACAGTCATCTGGGACCTGTCACGTGTCCCAGATGAGTGAGCGTCGAATCATGGCGCACGGCGCCGCTCGCGCAAGCGCAGTGGGTGCCCAGCTGTGAAGCCACAGCCGGGTGCCCACATTAAGAATGCCGACGCCGCGAGTGGACCGGGGGACGAGGGGAGGCCTCGTTCCCCCGCATCGCTGGACCCTGAGACAGGTAAGTGTCTGATTATTAAAAGTCAGCAGCTGCAGTATTTGTAGCTGCTGACTTTTATTTTTTTTATTTTTTTGTGGGCCCTCCTCTTTAACTTGTTTTCTTTTTTCAAGCTTACTTTGCTTTTTTTCCCACCTGGTAGTACTACTTGCAACTAAGACACTTTCTGTCCCTGGGTGGCTATGTCACTCTTTCACTATCTATGGAGGAAGCCTTGGTTGTATATCCATATCTCTTCATCTCAATTACATGGAGGGCAGGACACTGTTTACTGAAGATAGCTTGGAAGAAAGATATTCTTTGGTGCAGCTAACAGGAAGGAACAATAAAGAGGAGCAAGAGTGCATGGGTTTGATTTGCAAACTGTGAACTGAATTGAAGTCGATGGGGTTGATTTACTAAAACTGGAGAGTGTAAAATCTGGTGCAGTTCTGCATAGAAATCAATCAGCTTTCAGTTTTTGTTTTTGTCCAACTTAATTGAACAAGCTGAAGTTAGAAGCTGATTGGCTACCATTCACAGCTGCACTAGTGTAGCACACCCCACGTAGGAGCTGCAGATGAATAGGGATTCCCCCCACTCCTGCACAGCCAGGCACACAAAGCCAGGGAACAGTCCTTAGCTTTATTTTTGTTGTTTATTAGGTGGTTAAAAACTTGGATGGGGATAGGGGGTTATGGAATGGCCACTTGACTTCAGCAAACTTCAGGGACAACTTCCTATACACACATTATATATATATATATATATATATATATATATATATATATATATATATATATATATATATAGACTCCTCTGCAACCTTCCTCCTGAACACACTTGGCCTCTCTTTTTCTCGGCCTCTGCTGGTTCACTCCTGGCAGAACTTTACAGACTCATTGTCAGTTCCGTAGGGGCCCTTTACAGGCAGGAACTCATAGTCCCTTAACATTAGCACACGTGAAGTGACACAGCATGTAACTTTCCCCTCTGCTTCCTTTGTGATCACTGATCCCAGCACCACCTCTTCGGGCAATACCAGCCCACCTGGCTACAGCTGCCTCTCTACACCAGTCCACACAACTGACTCTTCACCAGCCCACCAGCTGACTCTCTGGAGATCCCTTTAGGGGAAAGGTAGAAGACTTGAGCTCACCACTGTATTCAAGGGAGACTGGCTACATGTGGGAGCCCCCCCCTCAAATTTTGTTGGTACCCACCAGTGTGAATCACTAACTCTGTCCTCTCTTTGCTCCCATGCCTCCTCCCTTATGTCTTTGGCAGGATCCTTCCAGCACCCAAGCCCCGGTTCAAGGCAGGATACCCCGCCCTAGGCTAGGGGGTAACCCTCAGGGCCACCGACAACCTCCTCAACACTGCATCTTCATCTTCCACCCAACTGCCCTACTGGCATGTCCCTTATCTATTTATGGCCCTCTGCCAGCCCACCTTTGGGGATTGGCCGAGGCCCCACAAATATTCATGGCAGCCCCCCCTAACCCCCACCCTCTAGTTCTCCATACTTTCAGACCAGTAAAAGAAATGGGTGGGTGATATTTCTTACTGCCAACATCCCTAACCTAACTGAAACAAACATAAAGAACCCCCTGTTTTTATTTTTTTTAACTTTTAGACCAGGGGGAGGCACCAGAGAGAGCTGCCAGGATGAGTCATTCAGCCCTGGCCGCTAAAAACCCTGACCCAATTTAGTGTCTCAGCTTATTCCTGGCCAGAATATACTTTGCCTACTCTACCAATACTAGTAGCACACACTAGATGGTGCTACACTAGATTTTGCACTCTCCAGTTTTAGTAAATCAACCGCAACCAATTGAGCCACATTTGGTCAGTAACATCAGTCATCATCCCTGGCCCCCTTTGTTTACAATTGTCTCTTAGCCAGAGAATCTCCTGACTGGCAGCTCAATGTGGTCTTGGGTCTTGCAACCAACAAGCCCTAAAGCCCCATACACACGCTCGGACAATCCGCGGACAAGGTCGGTCGGACTTTGTCCGACGTACTTTGTCCGATGTTGGCGTTGCGTACACACGGTCGGACTACGTTGTCGGAATATCCGGTCCGGAAGAACGTCGTGACGTAAGTCGTCGTCCACGAGATTACAAAAGGGAAGTTCAGCACCACGTCAGGCACCCGTTGGGCTCCTTCTGCTGATCCCGTGTTTATCGAGAGTTAGTGGAAGTTTGGTGACTTAAGATTCGCGCTTCTCAGTTTTCTGACTCAGATCGTTACTGCTCTTCAGTTTGTGCTTGTCGTGCGTATCTGTTTATTAGTGCGTGTAGTCAGTTCGCATTTGTTGGTCATTGCGGCCTATATCTTGATATAGGACGCTTTGATTTGCACTGCTTATTGTCTGCTCGTTGCTGGTATTCACTTCGTTCTTTCAGGCCTTGCTGTTTATCGGTGCTTTCTGTTTGTCCGTTCTGACCAGCCGACCTTTTGTGACCTTCTGAGCGATGTTTCCCGTGCGTACTCGTCGCCGAGTTCGTGCTGTACGCGGAATTGGTGTCGGGCTTTTAGCTTTGACCCAAGACCCGTCCATGAACAGAGTGACGAGGAGTATGTGGACCAAGAATTGGTTGCTTCAGCGTGACCAGTTCTCGCACATGCCTTTGCTTCGTGAGATCCGGGAGAACAATCCTGATGATTTCAGGAACTTTCTCAGGATGACGGACCCCGATTTTCACCGTCTTTTGGCTTTGCTGACCCCCTTTATCAGCCGGCAGGATACCTGCATGAGACAAGCCATTACTCCGGAGCAGAGGCTTGTTGCCACGTTGAGGTACTTGGCGACAGGGAGAAGTCTTCAGGATTTGAAGTTCTCTTCAGGTATCTCTCCCCAGGCCCTGGGAATCATTATTCCAGAGACCTGTTCTGCCATCATTCAGGTCCTGCAGGAGGACTATATTAAGGTAACATTTCTACTTTACTATTCCCTTCTATGTATGCTCTGTTTGCTAATGACTTGTATTTTTGACCTCCTTCCCTAATTACCATGATTGCAATATGTTCTAATATGCTGTGCCCCTTTTCTCCTTCATGCATTTTTCCCTTCACTTACCTCACCAGCATGCTCTTCTGCCCCAATAGACACCTATGGCCTAGTCACTTAAGCAATGTCTTTTGTCTGCTGCATAGTATTGTTTGCCCCAAAACACCCCCTAAAATATGCACAAATGTTTGCTGTGTGGTTTACTTCATGTAGAGCCCCCTTTTTTTGTTCTTTTGGTGGGGGGGGGGGGGGGCAAACTCATTAGGAACCCCCTCCCCCAACTGCTCTGTCAGATGGTACCAATCCTTTATCTGCTGGCTTTCCCAAGGTCCATACACACTATATACCTACCTCTTTATAGTGCGCATCTTTAGGGATGAATTCAGCAAAGCATGTAGTGCAAGGGGCTGCCTCCATACATTCCATTTCCTAATTTTTTGTCTTCTTTCCCTCCTATTAGCTTGCTTGGTAATTTAATAATGTCACACTGTGCCTGCCTTTTTGGGGGGGGGGGGAAATGTTATTTGATCTTTCCTGTGGCCTGCCAATAGTGTTAAGTACAGAGGGTCTGGCCAAACTAGGCCACATTATTGAGCCATTTGCCAATCAATGAAGTGCAGAGGGTTACCTGTCCACCACCCCCCCCCAAAACCATAGTTATTGCCAATGTCCCATCAGAAGTGGGGGGATTGATGGGGGGGTGAGTAATCTGTGAAGGGGAGCCTCTACTTTTCTGTGTAAATACTTTCCAGCCTCCAATTTTATACAATGCTCTTGTTCCAAGATGTTGATTGTCTAATCTGCTTGCAATGTTTAGGTGCAAAGTGACTCATTTTTTTTTCTTGTTTCACTCCACAGTTCCCTTCCACGCCACAGGAATGGCAGACTGTGGCCTCCCACTTTGCCAGCCGTTGGGACTTTCCTAACTGCGGAGGGGCAATTGATGGGAAACACGTCCGCATCGTCCCACCGCCCAACTCGGGGTCCTACTATTATAATTATAAAGGGTTTAATAGTGTAGTGATGTTGGCGGTGGTGTCGGCAACATACGAGTTTATGTATGTGGACGTGGGGATGAACGGCCGGATATCGGATGGTGGGGCCATTACGCACACGGAGTTCTACTGGCGTCTCCAAAGTGGCAGTCTGTGCTTGCCACCTCCAGAGGAGAATGCCGAAGGACTCCCCTTCGTCTTTGTCGCAGATGAAGCGTTTGCGCTGACTCCCCATGTGATGAGGCCGTTCCCGATGAGGACCCTCACCCCGGACCAGAGGGTCTTCAACTACAGGCTGTCCAGAGCCAGAAGAGTGGTGGAGAACGCTTTTGGCATCCTGGCCAGCCGCTTCCGCCTGTTCCTGACGGCATTTAACTTGGCGGAATACAAACTGAACCACATAGTTCTTGCCTGTTGCATATTGCACAACTTCCTCAAAAGACATAACAGGAACTATGTGGTGGCCGTTGGCCCAGATGTGGAGGGCCCTCCAAATGCGGACCTCACAGCCCTTCGAGTGGCACGTCCAGGCTTGCCCCCTCTCAATGCCCGCGTGGTCCGGGACCAATATATGGAATACTTTGTGGGTAGGGGGGCCATTGCTCTGCCTGACGATGTGTGAGAGGCATTTTTTAATAAATCTGATATTTTAACCAACCTCTGATTTCTTGTCATTTCAGTCTTCTTTTTAGCTTATTTTACTTTGTCATTTTTTCCCTTTGCCTTCGACAGTGGTAATGCACTTTCTGGGCAAAAGGAGGTAACAGTCTCTTCTTCCCCAAAAGATTATTCTCATGTGTGTTTGCTACCTAATCTTTGGTCTAGAGAAGGTTTGTCCTGCATAACTGACACCCAAAATACTCCTTTTCAGCACCAGGTCTGACATGTGTGTATTCTCCAAAATGCTGTGCTCCGTGTTTTCGTCCAAAGCACTGTGGGTGTCATTTACATAAGTCAAATCCGCTATGCTCTACAAGTGCATTGAAAAAGTTCCCTGGGAAAGGAAATTGCAGTGCAAAGTGGATTTGCCTTTAGTAAATAACACCCATTGCCCCCCATATCCTTTACATTTTACATACATAATGCATTGTTTTATTTAAATAAGGAAGCCACACATTTTGAAAAATAAAAAAGTTTACTTGGAAAACATTCACAAGTGCGTTTACAATCTTCACGCCAAAACTGACAACATCTTGGTTATTTACAACATTATTTACAAAGATTACGCCATTGGTAAAACCAGGCATGGAGCTAAGCAGAACCTATGAAGTAGGAAAGTTCAACTTTGTAAAGTGAAGACAAGATCAGACATGACTATATGTTCAAAGTGTGTTTGATCTTGCCTTCATCACATGGGGGGGTCACCCCCGAAAAGTGGAAATTTGGAACATGCACACAATTTGGTTCTGAAAATGGTCATTAGATGGTAAAACACATGCCTAGAAGCTTCAAAAGTGCCATTTTCCATCATGGGGATGAATGGACGTTTTTTGGGGGTGCAACCCCTTCACCACAACCACTTTCGTAGTTCGTAAAGTGTTTGCACCCCCAAAAAAACGTTGCCATTCATCCACCATGATGGGAGCTAGCACATGTGGACACAATGTGTGCATGTTCCAAATTTCACACAGTTTTTAAGTTGCAAATGTGTTCAGAAGCTGGCACAAATGTGTGTAAATTACTTGGTGCTTTTTCATATTTTTCCTAAAACATCAATGATGTTCTTCAATTTTTGTTGAACATCATTGATGTTTTGCTTTATGTAATCTAGATCTCGATTGCAGACCATTATCTCTCCGATGAGTACGTGGGCACTCTCTGTGGTAAAGTGCGATTTTTCTTCCACAACATCCACGTCACCTAAAAACCACAAACAAACAAAAATGGGGTGTTGGAAATGAGGCAGCCATACATGGATTAGCTTACCAGTAGCTGTGTTCTCCCACACTCACCTGTTGTGGTGACAATTTCTCCAAGTTCGATGATCTCTCCTTCCTCCTCCTCCTCTGCTTCTGCTCTTTCCACTTTTTTGGTAGGTGTTGGTTTGGGGGTTTCCTCAGACGGCCCAAGTTTTCGCTCCCCTATGAGAATGTCCAAAAGGAAGATTTAGCAACACAAGCTATTGAGGGCAGAAATAGGAAATGACAAACATTGCTTGAAAGTGACGGACACTATTTTAGTTTGGCCAGTTACAAATGTCAACTACATGAATGAAGTCACTTTGTAAAGGTGCTAAACTGACTAGCTTTTTGGTAGAAGTTTGTGTGATGGAGACCCCCCTCTAGTATCCACTGGAGCACATGTGTGGAAAAGCATAATAAAAAGGGGGTTTGGGTGTCCCAGCACTAGTGCTCTAGAGTCCAGATGGGTAAACAGCTACTGAGTGACCTCTCCTTTACATTGAATAAATTGGCTTTACATTCTTGATGACATTTCTAGTGAGAACAAACTTCCTTTCCCCAAAAAAACACCAAACATCGTATTATAAGTGGCCGAACGATCGAGGTTGCGTACGATCGAATGCACACACACACGACCATGACAGTGGCAGAAAGATCGAGGCTGAGTACGATCGAATGCACAGCCGAACCTGAAAGTGGCCATTTTGGAATGTACAACTTGGTAAAAATCAAAACACAATGGAGCAGTATGCAAGCAAGAAATCAAACACAAAACACAACTACTTACTTTTTTGAAGAATTCTCTTGATCTTTCTGTACTGATCGGCCTCCCTCAGTTTCAGGTCTGACCAGCGTTTCCTGAGTTGCTCCTTGGATCGTTGTACCCCAAAATTATTGTACAGCCTTCTCACAACTTTAGACATGATCTTGGCCTTGCGGACATTGGGGTTGAGGTAAGGCCCATACTTCCCATCATAGTCGCTCCTCTTTAATATGTCCACCATCTCCAACATTTCTCCAAATGACATATTGGAGGCCTTGAATTTCAGGTTCCGGGATCGGGACGTTTCTGCCTCCGGACTTTCCTCGTCCTCCTCCTCGTTGGTGGGATATTTGTGGCGCACCTGCTGTGTCCCCGCCATGTGCTCTCCCCACTACGCCGTAAAGAGAAGGGGTGGGGAATAGACGAGAAAGATCGTCAGGGGCGGGCGGAGTTTGAAGCATGCGCAGTGTATATAAAACGTCACACGCCTGTGTCGTAGCCACGATCTGGGAGACGAGGGGAGAGAAAACTCACACGAGACGATCGCTACAAACGAAGGTACAATTTAACGTTGGTACATAACTAGCCTAGACTGATTTGAACTTGAGGCTTCTTGATGGAGAAGATTAGGAGAGTTTAGCCTGACATAATTTATAGGGTTTGGTGTGTTGTTGTGTCTTGCAGAGATTGATATGAAGGGATTCAACGACATGAGTTTTCTCCCCCTCTTCATTGCCAAATACAGGGATTTTCCCATATTGTGGCAGGGTATACACCCACATTACACCAACAAACCAAAGAGGCACGCAGCCCTGGAGGAACTTGTGGAATTTGTCAAGCCAACGTTCCCCACGGCAACTGTTGATGATATTAGAAAGAAAATTGGCAGCCTGAGGAGTGCGTATATCAGGGAGCGCAAGAAGGTCGTGAAGTCTGAGGAAACTGCAACTTCAGCAGATGAGGTCTATGTCCCCAAGCTCTGGTACTATCAGAGTCTCCATTTTCTGAAGGACCAGGCTGATGTCACGGAGCCAACCTCAACTCCTCCTTCCACGCTTCCTTGCGCACAGCCCACCCCTGATGAGGCTTCCGAGGAGCAATCTGGGCCTTCCAGTCTGGAAGAGGTGGAGGAGCCCAGCTTGTTCCAGGTATAGTAGTTTTGTTACCATTTATGGGAATAATGAATGATGTTCACTTAATTCAGGATCGCCAATTGCTTAGTTCCTAACGTGTTTGACATATCAACAGACAGTGGTGTGGGAGACATTTGGGGCCAGAATCTAAACTGCTGGGCTGAGAATTGTATGGTTTTCTATTTGTAAACATTTTGCACCAGTCACTAGATGAGAATTGTGTGTGTTTGATGAACAAATAACTGAAACTATGTCCCTTTTTCCTACACAGGAAGACCTCAGCCAGGAGGTGGCTGTGGAAGGTGGCAGTCAGGAGGAGGCAGGGGTTAGTGGCAGCCACCAGCTGGGTAGTGGCAGCCAAGAGGGGTCTAGGCCTCGGAGCCTGACTGACACCCAAACCCCTCCCCTCCGCCCTCCGTACAAAAGGGCGAGAAGGGGGGGTTATGCGGCACAGTCAGCGCTCCGGATGATAAGAGAGGCTTCAGACTCCCTACATGCCACACCCGCCGACGAGGAGACCTTTGGCTCGGTGGTTGTCACAAAAATGATGGGTATGGAGGTGGGGCAACGCAACATGTGTGAGGGGCTCATCCTCCATGTCCTAAATAAGGGTAGGGCTGGGGAGATGACCCCAGTCACACATGTTTGCCATAGCTACCATGCTCCACCTCCTCCTCCTTCTGCCACCCCACCAGCACGACAGCCACAGCGTGCAAGGAAGCGTGGAAGGAAGACCTGAGAGTGACGACCTGCAATCAGTCTGGTCTGAGAGAAGATGGAGCCTCTCGTAGTACCAGAGCCTGGGGACCTAGATGGCATCTGCTGCAGTTCCGGATACTTTGGACTTCACGACCAGATTGCACTCCCCTTAATATACGTACTCCTCAGGCCCCCAATTTTCTACGCTTGAACAATGATGGTTGTCGTGGGGGGCCAAGACTTTGCAAATTCCCCAAGTTTCACCATGGCTGCGTTCCTCTTTGGTTTGTTGGTGTGACCTAAATAAAGGTTTTTTTGATTTGAAATAATCATTGACTATTGTGTTTTACTTTGCTACAATGACAGTTTTTCTTTGAGTAGGCTGGTACATTTCACTAATCCTAAAGTCGAATTAACAAGGGGCACCAACAACAAACAAACTCCTAGTAAATGTAAGCAAGAAATACAAATGTAAATAATGTGTTTTTGGTAATTTGAGACACACAACCCCCCTCCAAAAAAAAAAAAAAAAAAAAAACATTCAAATATGTATTCCCCAAAAAAAAAAAAAAAAAAAAAAATCTGGGTAAAAAAATAAGAAAGATTGTATTACGATCTGAGTAAAAAATAAACATGTAGTGTATAAATGCTGCAAAGTAATAAAGAAGTAAGTTTGTGAGAAGTGCGGGTGAATAGGAGCAGCTAAAAGATGTCATTCTTGTTGCATTGTAAAGAAAAAGAGAATGCGCTGCATTAAAGACATTTTAACATTGCAGCGTGACGAATGTGCTGTGTCGATTAGGAAAGGTAGTTTTACCTGACCGAGCGCTTCCGTCACAGAATTTCTTCTGAGCATGCGTAGCACTTTGTCCGTCGGACAAGCGTACACACGCTCGGATTTGGTGTGATCGGACCGGGTTGACGGCAAATCTTTCCAGCAGGAGATAAGACTTTGTCCGACGGACAAACCGACGAACACTGTCCGATGGTGCATACACACGGTCTGATTTTTCAACAACCTTGTCCGATCGGACCAAATTGATGAAAAAGTCTGACCGTGTGTATGGGGCTTTAGAGGGAAACTATCACAATTAGTGATAATTAATAATACCCCCCACCTAAGCAGCTGGAGGTTTGGTTTGGAGGGTGGGTGGGTGAATAGGTCATTTACTTTGCCCCATTCAGTGAACAGCCAGAGCTCATGGCGAGACCTGTGTCATGATGCACTTGAACCCCATTGCTATTCATGATGCTACTATCAAAATCAATACCACTGCCTATCATAAAAGTAGCGTGCATATGCATGGTGAATTATAACAAACCAAATCACCCAACATTTTTGCAACCACAAAATATCAATCAGCACCATTGGAATTGGGCTTTAAAAAAAAGAATACGCAACAGTTGTAGGCTTACTTAATCTTTGGACAGGGTGTGGGTCTGAATCAGAGTCATGGATGTTTGTAAAAATAGTCAACTGTTTCAAGTCACAATCGAAAGAAGAAACCCACCAAGAGCACATAATATTACATATGTTTCCTCTTGGTTTTTCTCCTGACTGGAAAGTGACGTCTCTTCACAGTCTCTGCTGTATGTATTCTGTGAGTTACTGATTATGTTATATGATCCAGGGCCTCTGTTGCAACGTTCTCAAATGAACCCAGTGCCATGTGATGGAGTATTATAAAATACAGACGTTTGTCACACAGGAAACATTCTTCACTTCGTCCAGATGTGCACAGTTGGGAGTAATATATTTTTAATTTGTGTTGCAGGCGAATTGTCCGTCACAGTCCTGTTAGCAGATATTCACCTGTTTGCTTTGTAATAAACAGATCTACTGTACATTAAGTGCTGCGTTGCATTATAAGAGAGTACAATAAGTTCACGTGACAAAACAACTATTGGCGGGAGCCTATCTGGTTGGGTATTAGAATATGTTGTTGTCTTGTGATATTCTGCACTTATGAGCTTTGCAGAGCCTAAGGACATTTCTGTATGTAAAGATCATAAACAATACATCATACTCAGAATGTGGAAAATCCCTTTAACACAAATTCAAATAAAAGCCCAAATCCAGCCAAACATTTTTAGTTTTTAGGTCTAAAGACATTTAGTTTTGGATACGGTAGGGAATGGTCTAAACACCTGTAATGTGTCCCAATGGAGAGATTTCCCTTCGTTTTCTGTCCTGGAGGCAACAATTAATGAGAGGAAACCTCTCTAAAGTGAGAGGAAATCCTTTCCTAGACAAATTTCACCAGAGCAGGTGTTCCTATTCCAAGATTCTCTCCTTAATTCATCCTTGAGTGACTTCTGTAAAATGTTGGATTTCCCATCACTTTCCATCTTATTAACAATGGTCACCAGGAGAAATAGAGGTGGTGAATGTCACATGTCTGGTGGAGATTAGGGGTGAGCCGAACACCCCCGGGTTCGGTTCGCACCAGAACCTGCGAACGGACCGAAAGTTCACACGAACGTTAGAACCCTATTAGTTACAATGGACGCGAACGTTCGAAATCTAAAGTGCTAATTATAACGGCCAATATGCATGTTATTGTCATAAAAAGTGTGGGGCGTGTACTAAACCTGCTGGCTCTATGATTGGCCAAGCATGCGGGGTCACAGTGCATGCATGGCCAATCATCAGCCAGCAATGCACTGCGACTGGCGCAGTGCATTGTGGACCGTTCGCATCACACGAATTTGATGCGAACGGCCCTCAGAGTTCTGAACTCGACGAGCGGACGAACGGCCGATGTTCGAATCGAACACCGGGCCCATCCCTAGTGGAGATTGGCCTGAAGCTACCCTTGCACTTCCAAGGTTTTGTGAGGTCACAAAATGGTACAAAGATCAATGCTGCAGGCAGCACCTGTTGTCAGATGTAAGGGTCGGGCCCACCAGGTAAAAAACATATTCAGGAACACAATCAGAAGGAGTAGTGTAGCCAGGATACAAGCCAAAGATTGTCAACAGCCGGGGTAGTGAAATACGGAATCAGAAAGCAGAAGCAGTGTCAGGACATAGGCAAAGGTCAGCAACAGCTTGGCAGCAAGGTACAGGGATGTAAGGCAGAAGCAGTGTCAGGATACAGGCCAAGGTAATTTAAAAGCCAGGCAGACAGTTACCAAATCAGAAGGCAGGATACAAAGTCCACAACACAGGCTGAGGCCACAATGGGCAGACAAGGATCCAGAGACAGATCAAGGGCAAGCTGGGTTGTATATCGAAAGGCAGAAGCAGCAGGTCAGGTTGTAGGTTAACCAATAACTAGCTGAAGACCACTCAACAATCTGTCCATGTCACATGCCAGCTTATTTAGGCCATTCGGCCCCAATTCCAGTGCCAAGCATGCCCACACACACATTCCTTAGCATGCGCACTACATACATGTCTGCATGTGCACTAATGCATATCCAGCAGCGGCCCAATGTACAGGACCATGCGCTTGCACTGGTCTTCTCATACTGGAATGCACTGGACCTTCCTTAGGCCCTGTACACATGATCCGAAAATCAGACGATA
Source organism: Lithobates sylvaticus (assembly GCA_028564925.1). Lineage (NCBI taxonomy): Eukaryota > Metazoa > Chordata > Amphibia > Anura > Ranidae > Lithobates > Lithobates sylvaticus. The sequence continues at coordinate 242,580,277 of CM053032.1, forward strand.
GATCGTCTGACTATTTTCGCTTGCTAGCGGCAAGTAGAAATTGAATAGGTTACTAAAGTTACAGAAATTCTCGTACGACTGAATAAATATTTGGAAGTGATGTAATGTGTTGCAGTGTATTGTGTTTTCGAACTACAACTGTACTGATTAAATGAAAGATTTTCATGCTTGTCTGATTGGATAATATCGGATGAACTGTTGTGATTGGCTTTCGAAAGCTGTGTACTAACGATCAGAGTGCTTTGAAAGCAGTATTTTTTGTACAATTTTTGGATTGCGTGTACGGGCCATACCAGTGAATCTTTCCAGTAGGGACCCATACAGTAAAAAAAAAAAAAAAACACCAGGGGGTTTAAACCTTCCCCATTCTATGTGAAACTAGAATATTAGATAAACTTATGTCCGTACACACGATCGGACTTTCCGCCAACAAAACCATGTTGTTGGAAGGTTGTTGGTTCAAACTTATCTTGCATACACACGGTCACACAAATGTTGGCCAACAATTTCCGAACGTCAGAACGCGGTGACTTAAAAGACGTATGACGAGAAAAAAGAAGTTCAATACCCAGTGTGGCTCCTTCTGCTTGATTCCGAGTATGCGTGAACTTTTGTGCACCATACTTGGGTACACACGATCAGACTTTACGACAACAAAGTTTTGTTGGCGGAAAATTTGAGAACCTGCTAGCAAACATTTGTTGGCGGAAAGTCCAACAGCAAATGTTCGATGGAGCGTAAACACGACAAGAAGCTCACATCCAACATTTCCCGTTGGAAAATCCAAGCGTATGTACGCATTAAACTTTTAAAGCTTAAAATAGCATAGTTAAAGCTTAACTTTAACCTTACTTTCAGCCTTGCAAAGTTGTAAAGGCTCCCTTCCTGTACAAAAAATGAAAAATAGACTAATGAGAGCACCGAAGAACATCCAAGAGTCCACAACTTTTAAAGGTAAAATGAGTTCACAATAGGAGAACACAGACAAGCCAATCCACTTTAGAGGTAAAACAATCTCAACCTTCTCCAAGGCTCAGGTCTTCTAAATGGTGGAACTCTTAGCATGGCATATTCTGCAGGGTTGATTCATGACAGTTTGCAAATAACCTCAGATCTTGGAAGTGGCTGAAAAAGGCGGCAGCACTGAGAAGCAACAAATAATAAAAAAAAACTGTGAATCTGTATTTTATGAAAAAAAGCATGGCATTTGTTTATGGTACACAGTAAAGCCCCATACACACGGTCGGATTTTCCGATGGATTCTGTCCTATCGGACAATGTTGTCAGAAATTCCGACCGTGTGTAGGCACCATCGGACAGTTTCCATCGGATTGTCCGACGGACAAAGTCCTATCTCCTGCTGGATAGATTTTTTGACAACAAAGTCCGATCACACCAAATCCGATCGTGTGTAGCGAATTCCGACGGACAAAGTGCTACGCATGCTCAGATCACATTACAAGACCAAAGCTATTGGCTACTAGCCTCTACGTAGTCCCGTCGTAGGCAACAAACGTCACCACGTTCAGAATGATCGGATTTTCCGACAACTTTGTCCGACCGCGTGTACGCAAAACCAACTACGGACAAAGTACGACGGACATGATCCGACGGACCTGGTCCTCGGATAATCCGAGCGTGTGTATGGGGCTTTAAATGTCATCCATTTGGGATTAGGATGAATTAATTGTATTAAAGTGCAAGTAAATGCTAACATATAGCAGGCATATCCACTAACATACACTGTACTATATACTGTAACTACACTAACCGGTCCTTTTGGGTCATTTCCTTGCTTTGCACACAGACTGAGACCATGGATAGAGTGTAACTGGGTCATTCCTACAGCCCGTCTCTGGGCACTCAGCCAGTTCATTTCAGAAATGCCGCTTTCTTAGCTATAGACAATGGGGTTGTTTGCTCAATGCACGTATGCAGTCATCCATAACAACCAATGAGCCATAGGCCTTCATTTTCGTTAGCATCAGGCAGATCAAAGCTTAGCATTGATTGGCTGCTATGGCTCTTCATTAAAGTAAGTTCTAATTGCAGCCATGTTCTTTACAATTGATACATGCCAGGTGTCCTTGATTTCCACATTTTCTTTCTGAAAATATTTTTTTCTTTGAACATGTCTTTGGATTTCAAAGCTGGCAAAGTATACAATAATATCTAAATTTTCATTGTGGCAAATTCTCACAATGTAACGATCTCTTAGGTTATTATCCACTTCAGCCCCGGTAGATTTTACCCCCTTAATGACCAGAGCATTTTTTGGGATAAGGCGCTTTAACTAACAACTGCGCGGTCATGCGACGTTGTACCCAGGCAAAATTAAAGTCCTTTTTTCCTCACAAATAGAGCTTTCTTTTGGTGGTATTTGATCACCTCTGCAGTTTCTATTTTTTGCGCTAAAAACAAAAAAGTTTTTTAAAAAAAAAGCAATATTTTTTACTTTTGCTATAATAAATATCTCCCAAAAAATATATAAAAAAAAATAATTTCTTCCTCAGTTTATATGTGTTTTCTTCTACATATTTTTGGTAAAAAAAAAAAAAAAATCACATTAAGTGTATATTGATTGGTTTGTGCAAAAGTTATCGCGTCTACAAAATAGGGGATAGATTTATGGCATTTTTATTATAATTTTTGTTTTTTTATTAGTAATGCCGGTAATCTGCGATTTTTATCGGGACTGCGACATTGCAGCAGACAGATTGGATTTTTAGGTCTCTCCAGAGATGCTCAGTTGGGTTTAAGTCAGGGCTCTGGTTGGGCCTTTCAAAAACTGTCACGGAGTTGTTGTGAAGCCACTCCTTCGTTAGCTGTGTGCTTAGGGTCATTGTCTTGTTGGAAGGTAAACCTTCGGCCCAGTCTGAGGTCCTGAGCACTCTGGAGAAGGTTTTCGTCCAGGATATCCCTGTACTTGACCGCATTCATCTTTCCCTCGATTGCAACCAGTCCCTGCAGCTGAAAAACACCCCACAGCATGATGCTGCCACCACAATGCTTCACTGTTGGGACTGTATTGGACAGGTGATGAGCAGTGCCTGGTTTTCTCCACACATGCCGCTTAGAATTAAGGCCAAAAAGTTATATATTGGTCTCATCAGACCAAAGAATCTTATTTCGCAACATCTTGGAGTCCTTCAGGTGTTTTTTTTTAGCAAACTCCATGCAGGCTTTCATGTGTCTTGCACTGAGGAGAGGCTTCCGTCGGGCCACTCTTCCATAAAGCCCCGACTGGTGGAGGGCTGCAGTGATGGTTGACTTTCTACAACTTTCTTCCATCTCCTGACTGCATCTCTGGAGCTCAGCCACAGTGATCTTTGGGCTCTTCTTTACCTCTCTCACCAAGGATCTTCTCCCCCTGATACCTCAGTTTGGCTGGGTGGCCAGCTCTAGGAAGGGTCCTGGTCATCCCAAACGTCTTCCATTTAAGGATTATGGAGGCCACTGTGCTCTTAGGAATCTTAAGTGCAGCAGAATTTTTTTGTAACCTTAGCCAGATCTGTGCCTTGCCACAATTCTGTCTCTGAGCTCTTCAGGCAGTTCCTTTGACCTCATGATTCTCATTTGCTCTGACATGCACTGTGAGCTGTAAGGTCTAGACAGGTGTGTGGCTTTCCTAATCAAGTTCAATCAGTATAATCAAACACAGCTGGACTCAAATGAAGGCGTAGAACCATCTCAAGGATGTGTCACAGCAAAGGGTGTGAATACTTAGGACCATGTGATATTTCAGTTTCTTTTTTAATAAATCTGCAAAAATGTCAACAATTCTGTGTTTTTCTGTCAATATGGGGTGCTGTGTGTACATTAATGAGGAAAAAAATGAGCTTAAATGATTTTAGCAAATGGCTGCAATATAACAAAGAGTGAAAAATTTAAGGGGGTCTGAATACTTTCTGTCCCCACTGTATATACTAGACTGACTGTATATATATATATATATATATATATATATATATGTATATATATATATATATATATCAAATACACTGCCACTTACTGAATAACCTGCCTGCTTAACTCAAGCTATCTCCACACCAACAACACTATACACAGCCGCCGTGTAGGCAGCCTTATATAGTGTGGGGTGTGGACTTAGCCCCCCTGAGCCATGATTGGCCCAATGCACCCTGCCTTGGGCCAATTATGGCTCTATCAGCAGAGCGTGCTGTGATTGGCCAAAGCATGCAGGTCAGGTGCATGCTTTGGCCAATCATCATAGAGCAATGCAGTGCATTATAGGGCGTTTCGCGGCACTCAAATTTACCGCAAACAAACCCATAATGTCCGCTGTTCGGCCAACGGGCGAACACCCTATGTTCGAGTCAAACTTATGTGCGACCCGAACATCGAGCTCATCCCTACTCTGGAGGAACCCTAGGGTTCCGTGGAACCCTGGTTGAGAAACCCTACTCTATATAGACAAAGATCTTAAATAATATGTTACAGGCAAATGGATGAAATACAAAAATATTACCCTGCCAATAACATTTGGTGCAGTGTACTTTAGGAACATACGTCAGGGCAGTGGCGACCCGTAATGTGCAGCCCCCCTAATCCATGCGTCCCCACTAATCTACATGCGGTGTGCTGGACCCATGGATTCCAATGTTTTTTTTTTTTTATATAAGCATGTGATTAGAGCCAGAGGCTCTAATAGGCTTCAAAAAAGGGTGGGCTCCGGGCACAGTGAGCCCACCCAGTTGTGTGACTGTGGGTGTATTGTTTGCTGCCCCCACCAAAAAATATACCACAAGTCACCATTGTGTCAGGGTATATGGACATAACTCTAATATATATTCTAACCTGAGTACTGCGTGCTACAGTATACATCTCAGCTAGATTTCAGGTGGGGCTGCTCTGGTATAGCTGGCATGGGGGTAAGGCCTGTAGAGGGTGTTATTGGATTTTAGCTCATGACAAATCTCCTGAAATGCATTAATGATACTTGGTTCTGTATTCTCTAAAGGGGATGGTACTGGGAAGTGGGTAAGGGATGAAGAAAAGGGACAGTGCTCTGAGGTGGGTAGGAGGCATAGACAAGGGGTGACTTGGGAAAGGGGGGAGTACCTGCACCTATTCTATGAGAAAAAAAAAGTCCTCTATAGGGGTATATTTATAAAGCAGTACATTGGTGGCTAATCAATCAAAGTCATTTAACCGCTTCCCGACCGCCTCATGCACATATACGTGTGCAGAATGGCATGGGCAGGCAAAATCCCGTACCTGTACGTGATCTTGTAAATGCCTGCCCGTGGGTCGCGTGCGCGCCGCCAGCGGCGCGCTCGCGACCCGGTCGGGAGCTCCGTGACCCCGGCCGCGGGACCAGCGGACCCGATCGCCGCTGGTGTCCCACGATCGGATCACGGAGCTGAAGAATGGGGAGAGGTATGTATAAACAAACCTCTCCCCGCGCTTCCTACTCTGCCTGTCATTGATTGGCTGTTCCCGGTCATCGGGAAAGCCGATCAATGATGTCAGACGTCAGCCCCGCCCCCTAATGTAAAAAAAAACACACACGTCACAGCCCATAACCCCTCCCCTCCCCCTAGTGGTTAACCCCTTCACTACAACTGTCATTTATACAGGAATCAATGCATTTAAATAGCATTAATTGCTGTATAAATGACAATGGTCCCAAAAATGTGTCAAAAATGTCTGATGTGTCCGCCATAATGTCACAGTCACAATAAAAATCGCTGATCGCCGCCATTACTATCAAAAAAATTTTTTTTAATAAAAATGCTATAAAACTATCCCCTATTTTGTAAACGCTATAACTTTTGCGCAAACCAATCAATAATCGCTAATTGCGATTTTTTTTACCAAAAATATGTAGAAGAATACGTATCGGCCAAAACTGAGGAAAAAAAATGCACAAAAAAATAAAAACCACAGAGGTGATCAAATACCACCAAAAGAAAACTCTCTTTGTGGGAAAAAAAGGACGCCAATTTTGTTTTGGAGCCACGTCGCACGACCGCGCAATTGTCAGTTAAAGCAACGCAGTGCCGAATCGCAAAAAGGGGCCTGGTCCTTTGGCTGCCAATTGGTCCGGGGCTGAAGCGGTTAAGACACACGCACAATGAAGAATAGCCTGCAGTGAAAGTTGTGTGAATGGCAAATTAACTGATTTATAAATACGCCCCATAATGTCACATAAAGGTCTTAAGAAATGTTCTTCCCCCACTAGTCTTGGGTTTAATTTAAGAAATGATCCAATGTATTGATATTTTTAACCTCATTATAATGATACGTGCTTCAGATGATGATAGCTAGAAGCTCACCAATTTATTGTTTTTTTGATTTGACTATTGTAGGCTGAAATCTAGTTGCTATGGCCCCCTTCTACATCGATATTGCTCATGCTACTGGTATTTTAAATAAGATCTAATAATATAAATCAGTTTATTACAAGCTTTGTTTTCCTACTGCACAATCTCTGTAACCTTGTTGCCTTTATACAGCAGACACACTTTCTTCCCCCATGCAAGCAAATTTGTCAACCTGCAAATGGGATATTGTTATGTCGCCAAATGAATTAACTTATATGCAGAAATCCAGGTGAAGCCTATTTCCCGCAATGTATTTTCTTGCACAGAGATCCAGAGGGAGTTAAGTGTTAATAAGCAAATACTCTAGAAGTTGAAAAACTTAATAACTTGACTCAATAGCTACTGTAATTTTACACCGGGCTCTTTCTGCAAGTTAAAGTCTACTCATAAATAAGACAGTGCGCTCACAGCTAGGAGTCGTTCGGTCTGGTCGCTGGAGCTCGAAGAAGGGCAGAGAAGCTTTCCATAGCAGCCAGATCCAGCAGAGCTCAGGAAAACAAAATATAACATCTGATTGGTTGCTGTAAGCAGTGCCACTATTGTTTTTTAAGCCTAACTTTAGGATAATAGCAATCACCCCACCCCATTCTTCCCACCCCCCTATAACTAACCGCTGGCATGAAAAAAAAATAAAAAAATTCAAATACCAATTTTAATTACCTAAGGCCATGGTCACACGACAATTATTCTCTCTTCTTCTCATTACTTCATGAAGTCCTTATGGAGGTGTCCACATTGCTACCTGCAGGATGCAGACATCTCCTGTTGGTGGAGGCAACCTTTCCAGTGGCCAGGTCCTCTCTCATAGGCTTCAAAGACAGGCGAACCCAGGGGTGAAGTGAGCGGACCAGTACCCAAGAAGATAATGGGCAGGAAAAAATGCTCAGTCCCAAGCTTAGCTCATGGAGGAAACTCTGACTTTGATCCATTACACTGCATGATAGCTTAGAACACGATATTTGGAATTAGGACTGTGGAGTAAGCTCATTGATACACAATCCAGAGGGAGTTAAGTGTTAATAAGCAAATACTCTAGAAGTTGAAAAACTTAATAACTTGACTCAATAGCTACTGTAATTTTACACCGGGCTCTTTCTGCAAGTTAAAGTCTACTCATAAATAAGACAGTGCGCTCACAGCTAGGAGTCGTTCGGTCTGGTCGCTGGAGCTCGAAGAAGGGCAGAGAAGCTTTCCATAGCAGCCAGATCCAGCAGAGCTCAGGAAAATAAAATATAACATCTGATTGGTTGCTGTAAGCAGTGCCACTATTGTTTTTTTAAGCCCAACTCCAGCATAATAGCAACCCCCCTCTACCCTATCCTCCCACCCCCTCTAACTAACCACTGGCGTGAAAATAAAAATTCAAATACCAATTTTAATTACCTAAAGCTATGGTCACAAGAAAATCATTCTCTTTTCTTCTCATTACTCCATGGAGTCTTTATAGAGGTGTCCACATTGCTGCCTGCAGGATGCAGACATCTCCTGTTGGTGGAGGCAACCCTTCCAGTGGCCAGGTCCTCTTTCATAGACTTCAACTCAGGAGAACCCACGGACCAGTACCCAAGAAGATAATGGGCAGGAAAAAATGCCCAGTCCCAAGCTTAGCTCATGGAGGATGGCTTAGAAAAAGATATTTGGAATTAGGACTGAGGAGTAATTCAATATTTAAGTAAATATTTATTTAAGTTAAATTTTTTGGCTTTAAGAGAGAAAGAGCAGTTGCTGCTTGGAACAGACTTAGAGCAGAGGCAGTTAAATAGTCAACAGTAAGAGCATTTTAAAAATGTTTGGGATAAATATAGGTCTATACACAAAAAGGTAAAAAAAAATTGTGCTGATGGCTGCCAAGTGGACAACCACTAAACAATGGCATAAGCCCAATTTACCCATCACAATGGTACCTATTAAAGTGGTTGTATACCCATTTGAAAAAAAAAATTTTGTTAACTACCTGCAAGACAAAGTCATAATGAGCTAGTATGACTAGCATACTAGCTCATTATGCATCACTTACCTTAGATCGAGGCTCCCGACGCCGTGTTCTTCTCCCCCCTCCGGCCGCATCCATCTCTAAACAGATGCCCTTCCGGGTATAGCCACTCTGGCCAATCACAGCACCGCGGCGTTGTGATTGGCCAGAGCGGCGAGGACGTCGCTCTGCGCATGTGCGCGGGACACTTCAACTGCGGTGAGCCGCAGTTGAAGATGGGGATTAACCCTGTAAATGCACCGTTGTCTATGGCGCGCATGCGCCATAGACAACGTTGTAAAACGTTCTTTTCAAATATCTCCTAAACCGTGCAGGTTTAGGAGATATTTCTTGTACCTACAGGTAAGCCTTAATCTAGGCTTACCTGTAGGTGCAAGTTGCATTTTAGGGTATACAACCACTTTAAGCTCTCAAATATATGTATATTCATAAACACAAGGCCTTATTTCAGCGGGAACGTGGGCGACCGCAGTTTTCGGCACCTCCAGCACTGAATGTATGTAATGGCAAGGGGTGCTGGGGTGTTCTGGAGGGTCTTCTGATGCGGGCTGCTAGGGAATCTATTGTTGCTGGAGAGCATCTATTTTTTTGGGGGGTGGGGTCTATAGTTGCTGGGAGGTCTATTGTTGCTGGTGGGGGATCTATTGTTGCTTGGGATCAATCATTGCTGGGAGGGATCTACTGGTGAGGGAGTAGTCTATTGTTACTGACTTCTGGAGAGTCTATTAATGCTGTCTTTTGGGAGTCTATTGTTGCTGGGAGGATGTATTGTTGATGGGAGGTCCATTGTTGCTAGCTACAGGGAATTTATTTTACTGCCTACAAATGAGCAACACAAAATTATTCTTGGTTCTGTATTCTCTAAAAGGGGCAGCAAGGGGGGAGTTCCTGCACCTATCCTGCATGAATATATTCTTCATATACTAGGGGACACTTTAGGCCCTTTCACACTTGTGTGACTTTTTCTGCGACTTTGAACATCAGAGTCGCAATGACAAGTCGTACGCCATGATTCCCAATGATAACCATTCGTATCTGTGCGACTTCAAGTGACGCAAGGGAAATTCCCTTGCAAAGTGAGCTGCCTATTTCCCTTTAGTAAATCAACCCCAGAGTCTCCATAGCTATAGATATTCATAGCTTACCTGTAACCAATAATGTTAAGAAAGTAAGTTCCACCCCCTCCTAATATTAAGCCCCACCCCCTGTCAATCTAGTGTCAAATATCAGAACCTCAGGGGCTGGTTGAATGACACTGGGCCTAGGTTAGTACTTGGAGTCAAAGTCCAGAATCCAGCCTGAGTTTAGAATTCAGGTACCAAGGAATGATTTTGCAGTCAACTTGATACTGTGGGGTTGATTTACTAAAGGCAAATAGACTGTGCACTTTGCAAAGTGCAGTTGCACTCTCCCAGAGCTTAATAAATGAGTAAAAGTTTCACTTTGCAAAGAATACCCAATCACATGTAATGAAAATAAAAAAAAACATAATTTTTGCTTGCACGTGATTGGATGATGGAAGTCAGCAGAGCTTCTGCTCATTTACTAGGCACTGGAGCAACTGCTCTTGTAGAGTGCAACTGCACTTTGCAAAGTGCACAGTGTATACATAAATCAACCCCCTTGCCTGCAATCTGTGTTATTTATATACTTTGGGGTTGATTTACTAAAACTGGAGAGTGCAAAATCTGGTGCAGCTCTGCATAGAAACCAATCAGCTTCCAGGTTTTTTGTCAAAGCTTAATTGAACAAGCTGAATTTAGAAGCTGATTGACTACTATGCACAGCTGCACCATATTTTGCACTCTCCAGTTTTAGTAAATCAACCCCTTTGTCGGACAGGTTCACTTTCAAATGCCATAGTTAGTAATTTTTAACCACTTCAGCACCGGCCTATAGTCAAATGATGCCCGCAGATGGGTTCTCCCATCCTGGGTCGGCGTCATATGACGTCCTCTCATTCCCGGCCATCTAGGGGGCGCCCGTGGCATCGCTAGGGACCCGGTGCGCATGCCCGGTGGCCATGATGTCCACCGGACACCCGCGATTGCCAGGGAACACAGCAGGACCGTGGATCTGTGTGTGTAAAACACACAGATCCACGGTCCTGTCAGAGGAGAGGAGACCGATGGTGTGTTCTCAATACAGAGAAACACTGATCGGTCACCTCCCCTTGTGAGCCCCCTCCCCCTACAGTTAGAATCACTCTCAGGGAACATATTAACCCCCTGCAGCGCTCCCTAGTGTTAACCCCTTCCCTGCCAGTCACATTTACACAGTAATCACTGCAATTTTATAGCACCGATCGCTGTGTAAATGTGAATGGTCCCAAAAATGTGTCAAAATTGTCCGCCATAATGTCGCAGTCACAAAAAAAAAAATCGCAGATCACCGCCATTACTAGTAAAAAAAAAAAAAATGCGATAAATCTATCCCCTATTTTGTAGATGCTATAACTTTTGTGCAAACCAATCAATATACACTTATTGCAATTTTTTTTTTACCAAAAATATGTAGAAGAATACATATTGGCCTAAACTGAGGAAAAAAAAATATATTTTTTTTAAAATGGGATATTTATTACAGGGGGTCCCCGACTTACGAACGCCCGACCTACGAACAACCCCTACTTACGAACGGGGCGCTGCGGGGACCCTCCGCCATTTTTCGCCGTCTTCCGGTCGTTCTGCGCATGCGCGGCCATACGGAGCCTCGGAAAATGCCGTCAAACTTCGGAAATGTCCGTAATTTGCCGCGCATGCGCAGAACGGCATTAGACGTAACATCGGAAATGTCCGGAAATGTCCGTATTTGTCGGTCTGCACATGCGCGGCCGACTTACGAACATTTCCGACTTCCGTACAGGCGGGCAGTCCCTAACGAGTTCGTAACTCGGGGACCCCCTGTATAGCAAAAAGTTAAAAATATTGTGTTTTCTTCAAAATTGACGCTCTTCTTTTGTTTATAGCGCAAACAATAAAAACCGCAGAGGTGGTCAAATACCACCAAAATAAAGCTCTGTTTGTGGGAAAAAAAGGACGTCAATTTTGTTTGAATGCAACGTCGCACGACCGCGCAATTGTCAGTTCAAGCGACGCAGTGCCGAATTGCAAAAAGTGCTCTGGTAAGGAAGTGGGGTAAAATTCTCCGGGGGTGAAGTGGTTAAACAAAAGTTTTTTTGCGCATTTTTTTTCTAGATGAAAATTACAATTGTAAAAGAAAAACCCAAATAGTAAAAATACATTTATAAAAAAAAATAAAAAAATATGTTGTTCTTAAACTGTATTATTTTAGACATTATTAAAGATCTTGTTTGAAACAGCAATAAAACATTTACTTACGGAATTGCAGATTTTTGTTTAGGACTGTCATAAAACATTTATGCATGAATTTTGAAAAGTATGCCTTATTTTCCCAATTGCACAAATCATCCCACGAACTTAACTGCATCATATTTGCGAGAACAGCAAAAAATTCAATATATGGGTCTTCAGAGACCTGACCATTAGAACATGTTCACTTACGATTTGAAAAATGAAATGGAGAGAACAAATGTCTTATCATGTTTTCTCCAGTGTATCTTAGATCACAAAGTTTAGAACAAGGTAATTCCCAATGGGTTTTAGAGTATTTTTTTTCTACAAATGACCTAAAGACCTGAGAAGCAACCTCTTAAGATGGTTCTGCCCTGAGGCCTGTTTTGGTCCGTGGTGGGATTACCCCTTTAAGTGCCCTCAACTTTCATTTAAGCTTAGAACTTTTGTCCATTATCGTTTTTCTTCTACCTTATGCTGCCGATGACATCTGTCATAAAATAACCAGAACTACCAGTATATCTCATGACTGTCACAATTACGTGTTCGGCTTCTCGGCATCTTGACGGGCCTTCTCTCCCTTTGCACCTTATCTACTTATTGATGTGCTGTCATTTTAAATCAGGGACCTTTTCGGTATTTGTTTGTATGCATTTTCTCAATAAATTATTATTCCTTAGGGGTAAAATGTTGTCTTCTTAAAAGAAAACATGTTTGCATGCCATCATCTTTAGTAGTATAAAACACAGGGTTTAGTCCTTAATGACCATGGAAATCATTCTTTTATCTCCCCGAGCTATGGGAATCGATGGCTCATAGCAAGCACACACATACAGGAACATAGAGTTCTCTATTCATCTTGCCTCCAGGTATTTTATGCTTTTTTAGAGGAGAGAGCAGGAGTAGGTTGCTGTTGTTTAATGGTCACCACATAGTCAATAGCACACGCAAAAAAAAAAAAAATATATAAAGTATCTTACAAAAGTGAGTACACCCCTCACATTTTTGTAAATATTTTAGGGCTGTTACTGATTAAAATTTTCGTGTTCGATTAATCAATTTGTTTATTTATTGATTAATCGACTAATTTTGATTAATTATAACGCACATACAGATCCAACTACTTTTAGCTGATCTCCTTGCATTGCAACTCTGCATTAGTCAGTGGTAAATGTGGTATACACTATATACAATCACCCGACATTAGTTAGTTTTCACAATCCATGACTTAACTTCACAGTTCACACAAATACGCTTTAAATTCAAACTGTAGCACTAACGTAAGTAATTTTTTTCCCACAGTAGCGTGACAATCCCTCCACCAACTAATCACTCTCACCTTATGGCATGGACCCCTGTGCAAACAGGTGGTCATGCAAGCGGGTATCAAAAGGGTTAACATGGACCATAAACTTCTCTAACGTCTCCTTAGATCTCAGCAAGGACGCCAGGTCATGGGTAGAAAGAAAAGATCTAAGTGCTCACCACTTAAGTATAAGGTTTAATTTTTGTGTTCAAACACAAACTACTCACATAAAGATGATAAAAACACAGCATGTAAAGCCGACAATCGTGTTAGTTCCGTAGGGCAGCAGTGGGTGATGTCATGCATAGCTCCTCCCCCGTACGCGATACATTCAATCAGAACTTCAACGTCACCGGACTCCTCCCCCTTCCCTTCGTTAGCAGACAGAGGCACTTGGGGAAGGGGGAGGAGTCCGGTGACGTTGATGTCCGTGACGTCACCGGATCTCCGACGGAACTCCCTGAAGACCCAGAATCCGGTGGAGAGGTGAGTACCGATCAAAAGAATTTTGATTGATCAAAAAATGACACTTTGCTACAATGTAAAGTAGTGAGTGTACAGCTTGTATAACAGTGTAAATTTGTAGTCCCCTCAAAATAACTCAACACACAGCCATTAATGTCTAAACCGCTGGCAACAAAAGTGAGTACACCCCTAAGTGAAAATGTCCAAAATGGGCCCAATTAGCCATTTTCTCTCCCAGGTGTCATGTGACTTCTCAGATGTGCATGGGGAGCAGGTGTTAAATTTGGTGTTATCGCTCTCATTCTCTCATACTGGCCACTGGACGTTCAACATGGCACCTCATGGCAAAGAACTCTCTGAAAAAAAGAATTGCTCTACATAAAGATGGCCTAGGCTATAAGAAGATTGCCAAGACCCTGAAACTGAGCTGAGCACGTTGGCCAAGACCATACATCGGTTTAACAGGTTCCACTCTCCTCCTGCTCTCTATCTCCCTTGTCGCCACCTCCGATGGTCACCTCCAGAACCTCTACTCTAAAGTCCATTTTTAGGTAATCCCTGAAAACTCATCTCTTCAGAGAAGCCTATCTGGCCCCCACCTAACAACTGTACATTTATTTTCTCCTTTAGCCCATTCCCCACAGTTATTACCTTTTGTATCTCTTGACTCTCCCTCTTAGATTGTAAACTTTAGTGAACAGGGCCCTCGGATTCCTACTGTATTGCACCTGTACTGTCTGCCTTTATGTTATAAACTGTCGGCACTATATAAATCCTGTATAATAATAATACAAATAATAAAAATATATAAGATGTCTAAGTACTAATTATACAGATAAAAAAATAGCATTTAAGAGCTAAAGTAATTTGCCCAAAAAGTATTGTTTCCTCAAAATACAATATAATAATACTTAAAGCGGTTCTGCACTCGTTTTTTTTTTTTTTTGGGCTATATGCCAAGGGCATATAGCTCAATTGGGGGACTTACCTGTTCCATCTTCCATCTCGATCGCCGCCGGTTTTCATCTTCATCTTCTTCTTGTGTTCTTCTTGTCTGCTGGGGTCCATCTTGCCTGTGGGCATGTGAAACCCCACAGGTACTTTAGATGGCCCAGCATGCACCGCCGTTACTCGCGCGTGCGCAGTAACGGCACATCTGCCGACATCTCACGAGATTTCGGAAGATGTGGCCGAAATCTCGCGAGATTTCGGAAGATGCCCGCACTGACTCCTGGGATCAATGACACCAGATCCCAGGAGACAGTGCGGCGTGACGAGGATCCCCGCAAGACCCCGCCCACCCCCGAAGAGACAGAAGACAGGAAGTCCTAGATTACAAGGTAAGTAAAAAAAAAAAAAACATTTCATTTAGTACTCTTTGCCTGATTTGGAAGGCAAAGAGATTTACTAAATGAAATGGGTGCAGAAGCGCTTTAATATAGTATTTGTTGCAGGGGCAGCTATCATTATAAGGAGGATGATTCATATTTAAACAGAATAAGGTTTATAGAGGTATGGATAACCAAACAAATCAATTGTTTAATTAAGAGGGGGAAAAAAGGAAGGGGGGGTATCATTGTGTTGCTGAGGTGGCTTTCCCTGCCTCCCCTGGGAGAACACAATGGCTCAGCAGGAGTGATTCCCCTGTCAACACTGTCTGTGTTGATGGGGTAATCGAGTAATTTTCTTTCCTGCTTTCCTGTTGGCGGACAATCCGACCGTGTGTACGCTCCATCGGACAATTGTTGTTGGACTTTCCACCAACAAATGTTGGATAGCATGTTCTCAAATTTTCAACAAATGTCTGTCTTGTCGGATTTTCCGAGCGTGTGTACACAAGTCTGTCGGACAGAAGTCCAAAGTAAAAACACGCATGCTCGGAAGCAGAAGCGGTCGGTCTTGTAAACTAGCGATCTTAATGGAGAATTAACATTTGTGACGTGGCAAATTATGAAATCTCCAAAAGCAGCGCACAATTCTCTTCTTCTTTAACCACTTAAGCCCGGACCCCGTCACTTTAACTGACAATTGCGCGGTCGTGCGACGTGACTCCCAAACAAAATCGGCGTCCTTTTTTTCCCACAAATAGAGCTTTGTTTTGGTGGTATTTGATCGCTATTGTGCTATAAACAAAAATAGAGTGACAATTTAGAAAAAAATGCAATATTTTTTACTTTTTTCTATAATAAATATCCCCAAAAAATATATAAAAAAAACTTTTTTTTCCCTCAGTTTAGGCCGATACGTATTCTTCTACATATTTTTGGTAAAAAAAAATCGCAATTAGCAATTATTGATTGGTTTGCGCAAAAGTTATAGCGTTTACAAAATAGAGGATAGTTTTATAGCATTTTTAATAATATTTTTTTTTGTACTAGTAATGGCGGCGATCAGTGATTTTTTATTGTGACTGCGACATTATGGCGGACACATCGGACATTTTTGAAACATTTTTGGGACCATTGTCATTTATACAGAAATCAGTGCTATTTAAATGTACTGATTCCTATTTAAATGACAATGGCAGTGAAGGAGTTAACCACTAGGGGACGGGGAGGGGTTACGTCAGTGTGTGTGTGTGTGTTTTTTTTTACATTAGGGGGGCGTGGCTTTACGTCTGACGTCACTGATCGGCTTTCCCGATGACAGGGAACAGTCGATCAGTGACAGGCAGTGTAGGAAGCACTGGGAGAGGTTTGTTTACACAGACCTCTCCCCGTTCTTCAGCTCTGTGACCCGATCGCGGGACACCAGCGGCGATCGGGTCCGCTGGTCCCGCGGCCGCGGTCACGGAGCTCAGGACCCACGGTTGGGCTCTTAAAGGACAACGTACCTGTACGTTGATCTGCCCAGCCGTGCCATTCTGCTGAAGTAAATGTGCAGGAGGCGGTCCTTAAGCGGTTAATGGGATAATAATGAAGCTGCTTTGCTGGTGATACTGATGGAGTTTTTAAAAACAAATTTTCAAAGGCTTTTTTTTTTCTAGTGATATCAAGAATAATATTATTATGTTTTTTTTTATTTGTGCAAGTTACCACAACACCGTTATCCCGTAGTTTTTAAGATCAAAGATACAACTATGTTGGTGTCCCTTGTTAATTTTAACGTTAAACTGTCATTTGAAGTAAAACACATAGCCAAGTATTATTCTCCACTATTTTTTTATTGTGCATTAAACAAATAAAATTAGACATGCTATCTGCCAATAGAACTTAACCAAAAAGTGCATTCTATGCATCCAAAAATATAGAAAATATACCAAATCAAATCATTATTCAACCCAAAAAATTATGTCAAAGTAATAACTCCAAGGCCAATAATAAATATCACGTTATCTCCTCCGATTCCGCAACGTCTGGTTGACAAAAGGCCGTTCAGAAACAAACTGAAAAGCACGAGATTAAAAATGCTAAATGAAAAACGCAAAAAAAAAAAAGCGCAAATCTACACTCACCAAACACCAAAAACCAAAATTACCAGAAGGAGCCCAAAGGGTGGTGCTAAAGAGCTGAAAAACCATGTAGTACGTCTTGTACGTCACTACGTTCCTAATTGTTGGCCAACATTTCTGTGACCGTGTGTATGCAAGACAAGTTTGAGCCAACACCCTTCAGACAAAATTCCACCGTTTTGTTGGCCAACAATCTGATCGTGTGTACGAGGCTTTAGTATAAATCTTCCTCTGATGCCTGCAAGAACACTTGGAGGAGTGTTGATCTTCTGGGCTCACACTGGGTTCTCCTGTTGGCCTCACCCCTGTATCCTTAATGAGTCCTGGAATGAATTAAAACATTTGGTTAGGGAAACACTTTAATATGAGCTATTTTGCGCTACAAATTTCCAAACCCTTTAACATTTGCCAATGGAAATACAATAAGAAATAAAGATTTCATGTGAACTATGCTGATTTGAGTTCTCGTAAAATGTTTGCTAACTCATTAGCTCAGCAGTGCAGGGACTCGTAATGTGAAGGTTACTGCTATTTATGCAAATTTGAGAATTTAAAAAAAAGTTTCCTCCCTCCTACAAACAAACAGCATAATAAGGAACATATCTGCTTCTTATTAACATATTGATTTTGAATGATTTTCTTGTTTTTGGATGCGAGCGATTTTTATGACGTCCGTTCCTGGGCTTTCAAACTTTCTACACATCGTTTAGATTTACAGTGAGTTAGTCCGTTTAGTCCTTTTGGAGTCTGATACTCCAGTCTGGATTGTGTCTAGAGTTTACGACTGAGTGCTGCATCATTCATGGAGAACCAGTAGAGACATGAAAATCATTTCTTTGTGCCTCTGTGACCAACTGTGCACTCAGAACTGATGGATTATAGCAGAGCTACAGCCAAAACAGACGACCATTTAACCACTTGCCTACCGGGCACTTTCACCCCCTTCCTGCCCAGGCCAATTTTCAGCTTTCAGCCCTGTCACATATTTGAATGACAATTCCGAGGTTATGCAACACTGTACCCAAACAAAATTTGTGTCATGTTTTTTTAGACAGACAGAGATTTCTTTTGGTGGTATTTAATCATCACTGGGTTTTTTATTTTTTGCTAAACAAACAAGAAAAAAAATGACATTTTTGAAAAAAATAAAATGTTTTTCTTAGTTTCTGTTATAAAATATTGTAAATAAGTAATTTTTCTCCTTCACTGATGGGCACTAATTAGGCGGCACTGATGGGCACAGATAGGCGGAACTGATAGGTGGCACTGATGGGCACTGATAGGCAGCACTGATGGGCACTGATAGGTGGCACTAATAGGCACTGATAGGCACTAATTAGGCGGCACTGATGGGCAATGATAGGCAGCACTGATGGGTACTGATAGGCGGCACTGATAGGTGGCACTCGTGGGCACTGATATGCAGCACTGATGGGCACTAACAGGTGACACTGATAGGCACTGGTAGGCAGCACTAATGGGCACGGATAAGCAGCACTGATGGGCATTGATAGGTGGCACTGACTGGCACTAATAGGTGGCACTGATGGGCACTGATAGGCAGCACTTATGGGCACTGATAGGCGGCACTAATGGGCACTGATAGGCAGCACAATTTCCCAGTTCTGCCTACTGACAGTGTCACTGATCGCTGCTCCCTGTGATCGGGAGCTATGATCAGTGACATGCCACATGTAGCCACGCCCCCCCACAGTTAGAAACACTCCCCAGGACACACTTAACCCCTTAACTACCCCCTAGTGGTTAACCCCTTCACTGCCAGTGTCATTTACACAGGAATCAGTGCATTTGTACAGCACTGATTGCTGTATAAATGACAATGGTCCCAAAAATGTGTCAAAAATGTCCAATGTGTCCACCATAATGTCGCAGTCATGATAAAAATCGCTGATCACCGCCGTTACTAGTAAAAAAAAAATTATTAATAAAAATGCCATAAAACTATCCCCTATTTTGTAAACGCTATAACTTTCACGCAAACCAATCAATAAACGCTTATTGCGTTTTTTTTTACCAAAAATATGTAGAAGAGTACATATCGGTCTAAACTGAGGAAAAAAAATGTTTTTTTATATATTTTTGGGGGATATTTATTATAGCAAAATGTAAAAAATAATGATTTTTTTTCAAAATTGTCGCTCTTTTTTTGTTTATAGCGCAAAAAATAAAAACCACAGAGGTGATCAAATACCCCCAAAAGAAAGCTCTATTTGTGGGAAAAAAAGGACGTAAATTTTGTTTGGGAGCCACGTCGCATGACCGCGCAATTGTCAGTTAAAGCGACGCAGTGCCGAATCGCAAAAAGTGCTCCGGTCTTTGGCCAGCAAAATGGTCCGGGGCAGTGGTATTAATATTTTAAAATTGTAATAAAAAAGTTAGGTGATGTCCAGTGTTGGGCCAAGGTCATCCAAGGATGGGAATCTGCACCTCGTTCCCTCAGCACCCCACCACACCCCCCCTGCCTATGACCCCACCACCATGGCTAAGGGGCTTTAATCTATCTATCTATCTATCTATCTATCTATCTATCTATCTATCTATCTATCTATCTATCTATCTATCTATTTATCTATCTATCTAATCGGTTGTGTCCCCAGCCTCATCATTAGTTGGTATAATTCTGTAAACCTGCAGTAGACCCATCAAACAGCTGCTAAAGTTATGAAATCCTGTTGCGGCTTTCTTGACAAGACTTATTTTCTATATAAGTTCCTTCATTTCTACGGGACCTTCAGCTCTCCTTATTGGAGACAAGAGATTAGGCAGGGAAAGTCTTTTTCCTCTAGCAGTCACAGTGGGTAATGTAGTCGCCTCCTCCTGAGAAGTGCATTAGACATAAACTACGAATGCATTAGAAGCCTCTAATAAGAAATGTCACGACACTTTGAAAATTCCAGTTTACACCTAGCCGCAGTTATTTCAGCAAGCTCGGGCATACTGCTGTTAACATGGATGGACGGGTATTTTAAGCCAAACTCTACCTTTTCATTCCACAAAATATATTTCAAATTTACAGAGGCGTTCATACTTAGATTTAGATATTAATTTACTTATACCGTTATATCGCTGCAGTTTTCCGACATGGGCTGCCCTGAGCACAGAGGAGAAAGGGCGCATGCCAGGGTGGGCTGGAAGGCAGGAGGAGGGTTAAGAATGGGTGGGGAATGGTTTAACGATATGATGTAAGGAGGAGGGAGGAAGTGGTGACAGCTTAGAGAAACCTCAAGGAGGAACAAACAGTGTGGTGAGCAATTTAGCCCACCCACCTACCTACCCTCTTGGTAAATACATGGATATGGCTATGATTTAAAGTGCATAGCTTTGGGAAATTGAGATATGCAAAGAGAATGGTGGACTTGTGGGGCATATTGTACTTTTGTTGCAGCATCGGTGGGTCCTTGTTGGTGCCGAAAAGTAATGCCGCGTACACACAATCGGAATTCTCGTTGGGAAAAACTCTGACGGTTTTTCCGACGGAATTCCGCTCAAGCTGTGTTGCCTACACACGATCACACCAAATTCCGACGGTCAATAACACAGCGGCATAAAACACGTTCGACAGCACTATAAAAGGGAAGTTTAATGCTTCCGAGCATGCGTCAAATAGTTTCCGAGCATGCGTCGGAATTTTGCGTGTAGGAATTGCATACACACGATCGGAAAATCCGATAGAAAGGTTTTCCGTCGGAAAAATTGAGAACAGGTTCTCTAATCAAAGCCCGTCGGAAATTCCGACAGAAAAAGACCGTTGGGCATACACACGGTCGGAAAATCCGATGAGAAGCTCCCATCGGACTGTTTCCATCGGAAATTCCGACCGTGTGTACGCCGCATAAGATTGTTGTTAATGTGTGGACAAGTGGTTTAACCTTATTGGTCGCAAATATGTATGATTATGTGGTGTTCATGAAGGAAGTACTAACTAAGGTTTATTCCAGGTGAATAATGTGTAAAAAAAATCCTGGTATGTACCCACTAAGCTGGTTGTAGATGGCTAGTGGCTGGTACAGGTTTACAATGGACCAGGATATTCCAGGTGATTAATGGTGTTTAAAAAGACTGGTGTGTACCCAGCAAGCTGGTTGTAGATGGATAGTGGCGGTACGGGTTTACAACAGAGCTTGATATTGGGTGGCACTATCAGGGACCTGGCTTTAAAGGCTGTATCAGAATTTTTGTATGTTTTTGAAGAATTGGTGTCTAAATCATGTTATTGTTATTATCTTGTTATTTAATAAAAGCTGTGGCCATATTACTCCAATGAAAATAATATGTCTGTAGCAAGTTTCAGGACCCCAGAGACCTAATGGTGACCTCAAGGGTTAGGGAAAGCTGACATCCTTCCTTGTAGAGTGGGTTACCAGGCATGGTGGGTGTGATGCAAGAGGAATAATGGGCACCAGTTACTTTTTGAATGCAAACAAGAGATTTATTGTCTCTTAGCAGAACTGGGTTGGGGCCACGACACCCTTGAGTAGATGCAATGGTAATTCTCATTGTCCGGCATCTATAGGTAGACAGCTATACAGTGGAAGGCCTCCAGCCGGATAACACTTCTTTATAGGTAGGACCGCTGTCTCCTATGGCAACTAATCTTGCAACAGTCACTAACGGTAGTTTTACATAACTCTTGGTAACACAGAACCGTCCTTTTACTTATCTCACGGTATCTCACTGTAGATCTACACTCACTGAGCTCCCAGTCTCTCACTAGACTTCCAATTCCCAGTCATCACTGGATCCCCTGAGCTCTTCCACAGCTATCCCGCTGTATACTCCTCAAGCGTCACCCCTGCTATCCTGCTGAGTCCCTGGCTTGGAAATTGCTGATGCTTTCCCAGTTCTTCACCATCCCCGGCTGGTGAGAATACTGCTTAGGTACTTGCTTCAGTTTACTCACTGTAGCCCCTGGTAATAAGGTGGATGGTCCCTTAGTGGCGACAGCTTCCCCTCTACCTCTGGCCACAACCAGTTCCCTGTCCGGCTGAACCTTCACAACTCAGTTGGACTCCAATCAACAGTCCCAAACCTTTGCTGCTTCTCCTGCTCCTGGATAGGCCTCAGGCAGCCTAGCAGCCAGGTGTTCCCGGGATAGGCCTCAGGCTTCCGGCCTAGCAGCCCGGGGGCGACATAACAACCGTCCACCCAGACAGCCGTCCAGGTGGCACAGAACCCCGATCACCTGACTCCACTCAAATAAATAGGCTCTCCAAGCAGGCCAAGGGGCTTAAAGAAACCCTTGCCTATTGGCTAAGACACCCCATCCATTCATGATCTGTCCTTGCTATGCCCTTGTCTATCTAGTGTCACCAGCTACAATACCACCTAGTGACAGAAGAGAAAAGTGCAGCAATTCCAGAATTAGGGGGAAATCGGTGGATCTCCTAACAATGAGCCAGGACAATTAATACCTGCACACTAAATGTGTTAGCAACCCTGCCTAAACACCAGGGTGCTACATGTCATATTGTATTATTTATGTTGTTTAATGTGTTTGGTTTTTATGTTCAGTACCACTTCGCCCCCTCAGCCCTACCCGGGTCATAGAGTACTACTTGAATAGGGTAGCCCCTTTTGCCCCAGAGCTTTTTAGAATTTTTTTTTACTTTTTACACATGATTTTAGGCCAAACAGTATAAATTTTCTGAATTTATTTTTCTAGAGAATAAAATTGTGATGTTTTATGTTATACAATATTTGCGTAACAGTCAAGAGCAAATTTTCAGTAAAAAATATACTAAAGTTTATTTAGTGCATACAATCACTATAATTTACCCAATTTTTAGTAAGTTATAAAAGAATAGGTTGCAATGAGTAAAAAGATACCCTACATGCCAAGCTTTACAGCTGTATGTGGCCGTAAAACGTGACGAACTTTGGTGCCCCCTATTTCCATACACTTTAAAAGCCCCTACAGGTCAGTTTAGAGTTAAACGGGCCTAGAACTGAATGACGGGCCTAGAACTAGTGATATCACTCTAGTGTGTATGACAAGATGTAATATGTGTAGTTTGAACAACATTTTTGTACATAGGTGGCCCAATGTGTGCATTACCATTAGTATGTGCATGTACGTGGAGGGAGCTCAAATTTTTTTGGATGAGGTTTAAGTGCTTGGGTGTAACTTTATTTTTTTTACACTTTTTTCACTAAAACTTTATGTATATCACATATGGGACATAAAGATTGCTGGGGTCCCTCCCCTCTACCCCGACAGCACACACCATGCGGGTCCTGGCCCAACAAGTGGGCCAGCAAAGCCTGTGAAGCATGGTGGTGGGAGCCACATGTAGGTGGGGAGCAGCATGGTGTGGCGGCAATAATTTATACAGTTGGGTGCAATAGATAATTTGTATAGAAGTAATACAGTAGCAATTTACAACAATCCCAGAATAAGGACTGCCAAACCGGGTGCACTTAAGGATTTTAGCAAAGAGAATGGAGCGATGCTCAGCTGGACTGACGTGCCTATAAAGAGGGCAGAATGCCACCTGGGTGTCCAGAGGAGTAGCAGACCCTACGCTTTCTCTCCTCACCAGGAATCTTTCTCTACCACTAGTACTGTCCCTAACACATGGGCTATCTTTCCCTACACTGCCCACTCACAAATGCGTGCCAAAACTGGGAGCCAGGGCCTTAAATAGGCTCTCTCTGAACCAAGATGGTCACCAGAGTCACATGGAGCTGCAGCATCTAATAGGCTAGCTTTCCCAATGACCCAGGAAACCATAGAGGAGCCCTGTTCCTCTTCACTTCCTCTCCAACAATGATGCCACTGTGGAAGAGTGCCACCTGTTATGGAGAGAGTAGAATGTGCCCACATTCGGTACCAATCACTCCTGTGTTCATTCATAATGGAAGTATTAACTGTATAGGACACCAAGGTTTTCAACAGCAGCCCTGACCAAAGAAATCTGAACCGAGTATACAGAAATACAAAATCTTAGCAAATAAAAATGGAGCATGTCTAGGAGCACCAGCTCCTCCAGACTAACACTCATCCATCAAGGCCAGGGCCGTCTTTAAAGCAGGGCAAAAGGGGCAGCTGCCCCAGGCCCAGTCATTGTTGTGCGGCCCAAAGCAGCTGCCTGATAAGTGGATTCGGGAGGGCTCAAGAAAATGTTTGCCCAGGGTCCAATCAATATTAAAGAAGGCCCTGATCAACTTTTGGTATTTTGGTATTTGCATAACTCCTCCCAAGAGCCAACCCCCTTTCATCAAGGCTAAAGGCTCTTGAGAGGAGTACCTTGGCATGGTGCTTTGATGTATTCAGGAAGCTATGTATACCACCTTGCCAGCCCTTCCCACCAGCTATGATCTGCCTGAAATGCATAAAGAAACACAGAGACCCAGTGATGATATGGCTGGATCTAAAATAAGATATGTAATGAAAACAGAAAGGTTTTATTTAAACGTGCTGATGAAAGGAAAAAGGCAGGACCAGGCAAGGCAAAAATTTAGCAGATTCTACTTCAGCTTTAAAGCATACCCACGTTAACCCAGTAAAATGTGGGGAAAAAATGGGAAGGGCCATAAGGTCACGACTAAATGAAGAATCATAAAACTGGAGGAAAAAGTAATTAAATGTAACCAAGGAAATGAAGAACAGCAAATGTGTTACAAGTTAAAAGTGCAATAAAAAAAGTTATCCTGGGCTTTCTGGTCATGGTGCCAGCCTATGCTATGACATTGTTCAGGAATTATACCAAGTCTGAATGAACGAACGCTTCTTCCCATTCTACAAAAACAGCAAAGGTGAATTAGTCATTTGCAAACCATTAACACATTATCAAGCTGGGTCACGGGAGGTTCTCTGCTTTTAAACTGTCACGGAATCCATATTGGACGGCGCCCAAATTAGTTAAGTGTTGGGAAGCCGATTCTGAAAAGTGTCCAAATTACTTTCACAAATATCTAACGTGCAGTCAGACCTTTTCGAGAAGTCTCATCAAGCAGGTTAATTGTCAGAGCCCACGGCTACGGCTGAGGAAGAGCGATCAATAGATTCCCCCCATTCACGCTAAACAGCATGAATGATGGAACCTCACATCCCGGCAAATCACAATACAGTGTATCTGATTGGCTGCAGTCACTGTTTGGCCAAGGATTTTCCATCGGCTGCCTTTTGATTTTCAGATTGAAGTTGACCAAGCTGGGTGGTGCTTACAGGATCATCCATGAATTGTGGGCCAATTCACACCGGTCCTTAGTCAAATCGCAGAGCAGCCGGGGTGATGGAACAGCAGGCACATATCAGGCACATATCAGGCACATATCAGGCACATATCAGGCACATATCAGGCACATATCAGGCACATATCAGGCACATATCAGGAATATGAAATGTTGGGTTTACATATTATTTAAACAATAACATAGACAAGGATTTGATGATAAAGAACCTGCATAGTCAGTAAGTATTTAAAGTGGAGCTCCACCCAAAAGGGGAAGCTCCACTTGTTTGCTTCCTGCCCCCCTCCACTGCCACATTTGACACCTTTCGGGGGGAGCAGCTACCTGTTTTTGACAGATACCCATCCCACTTCCCAGAGACCCTGCCCGCAGCTAGGTCTCCCGGAAGTTTGCCCCCGTCCTCCCCATCCTCCTTCTCCTGCCACTGAGCCATTCACAAAGCGCAGCGTGCTTCTCGTAAGGCTTCACTGCCAGGTTCCCTTTCAAGTAATGGCGGCGGCAGCACCCGGGAGCCGTTAAAAAATCAGCTGGGGTGCTGACATCACAGGATCCCAGGACAGATAGGTATCCTAATATTAAAAGTCAGCAGCAACAGTATTTGTAGCTGCTGACTTTTAATTTTTTGTTGGGCCGCTGCAGCTCCGCTTTAAATCAGCTGCCAAACGTGACCTCTGTGACCATGCCCCCAGGGGGGGGGGCAAAACACATCAGTGGCTTGGCCCAGAGCAGTGTCAGCTGACACCATGTGCCTTGACTACATCGGTGTCAGGAGAGTACTTACCGAGGCCGAGATGCCGATAGTGGTTCACCCTTGCAACTGAGCGCAGTCCGCCCCCTGGAGGTGAGACAGGGGATGAATGGCTGGACCAGGAAGACACTGGAAAGTCCAAAACACAGGTGCAGGTACAGGGCTGAAGATAAGCAGGTCCGGGTCACAGGCAGAGATCACAGGGCAGGAGACAGAGGCAAATCCGGGTCACAAGCAGAGGTTCAAGGGGCCAGAGGCAAGCAAGCGGGTAAGTCCAGTATACAGTCCAGAGGTCAAGGGCAGGAGAAGGCAGCAAGGTCAAAGGCGAAATCCGGGTCAAAATCAGGCAATCAGAACAACAGAAAGCAGGGAGAAAACAGAGCTTTGGCAGGAAGCTGAAGACAAGCCAGCGCTGGACTGGTCTCAAGCACTTCCTCAATGGGCGGTGTAAGTGGTCATGTGACGCCACCACGCACTGGGATGCTCAGGCGTGCGCCAGTGCGGATGCGTGTGCGTCGGAGTGCAGAGCCGCGAATGCGCATGCGCCGGAGTGCCGTTCCGCCGCGCATGCGCACAGGCACTCGGCGCGCAGCACGAAACTGTAGATTTTCCTGACAATCGGGTTGGTTTGAGCGGCGTCCTTTCCCTCGGTTTACCCACACTGATGAATTGGTGACCTCGGACACCTCATGAAGCCTCCAACTTGGATTGGCACTACAAGCCCTCATCACCACAACTGCCAAAAATATAAAAAAAAAAAAAAAAACTGAGGGTTTGCTATCACTTTAAGAAGGAAAGGTCATTTGTTCATAACAAGAATTTACAAAATAGCCGGGGCAGCAATTATATTTCTTTCGTGAAAATGGAGCGTTCCTTTAAGAATTTTACTCATTGACAAGCCCACTATTCTAAAACTTTTGTTGATTTGAGAATGGCTCTCTTGCCAAAACCCATGGGGCGAAATTACTTTATTCATTACTTAAAGCCTGACTGTGACAGCAAACTACCCAGACCTCCAAACCCACTTCAAACCGAAAACCCGTCAGTTAAAAAAAAAAAAAAGAAGACAAATCTAACCTGCAAAGTTTTCACTTCTCAACGCAACACAAACTCCCGGGGATCTTCCCCAACTCGACGATCCGTCTTGTTTTGCCTGGCACGTCCTTCCACACGCGGGGCCAAAACCTACAGTATTATGAGTTGGAAAAGAGCGGCCGGGGAAATAAGGAGCAGATACAAAAAGTAGATTTTTAATTAATAAAATACACTGTAAGTGACTGCTGAAATATTTTTACAGTTCGCTTTTTTGCAGCTTCAATTTAGGAGCTGCCGCGGTGGAACGATTTGACGGTGATATGTGGTTTCGTTCCCAAGATTAAATATATGATGTTGGTCTAAAAGACGTTCCTATTTCTTTCATTTATATTAAATAGCCTTTGCGTTCCTCCAAGTGGAACACTATCCGCAAGCGAGCGCGCTGCCAAGTCAGTTCCTCCTGTGTAGTGCAGCTTAAAGGCAGCAGTTACCTTTCAGCTCTTAGAAAAGACTGGAGGCATTCTAATGGTGTAGTTGTGATTTTTCCTGACATTAGTCACTGCGCTTGTACAAACAAAGATGTTAGACAAACGGCTTGTGATGGATCCATTTTCCCCGCTGCATGTCACAGAGATTTAATTAGTTTCACACATGTCATTCTTCTGGTTTATAAATATTATGGGAAGAAAAAAAGGTTCCCAGAACTCCCTCGGAATATATGGAGATTTTTTTCCTCAGGCGTCTTTTATAAATCATAACTATAATAATTATATAATGCAATTAAGTCGTTGTTATTTTTATTTTTTTTCTGCTTATGAGCTACTTTTATGTTTATAATTGTTTTACTTATTAACCTATTATACATATAATTTGCCTATTTTGAGTTAATGGCTACACTTTTATATTTACACTTCATTTAAAAAAAAAAAATAATAATAATATATATATATATATATATATATATATATATATATATATATATATATATATATATATATATATATATATATATATATATATAGGGTTTTATTTACTAAAGGCAAATACAAGGAAAGTTGTACTTTGAGTGGAAATAATCCTCAGAGGTAACGCTCTGCCAACTTCCTTGATCCAATTATATGCAAACAAACATTTCTTTTTATTATTATTTTCCTTGCACGTGATTGGGTATTGTTTGCAAAGTGAAATTTCCACATCTTCACTAAGTGTTGGAAATTTACCTTGCAAAGTGAAACTTCCCATTCAAAGTGAACAACCTACTTGCCTTTTGTAAATCAATACCATAGTATACATACTGTATCTGCTCTTTTATAAATCATAGCTATAATAATTATATAATGCAATTAAGTCAATATCATTTTTAATTTTTTTCTGCTTATGAGCTACTTTTATGTTTATAATTGTTTTACTTATTAACCTATTATACATATAATTTGCCTATTTTGAGATAATGGCTACCCTTTTGTATTTATACTTATACCATTTTAAAAAAGATAAAAAAATGAATAATAATAATAATAATAATAAATATATATATATATATATATATATATATATATATATATATATATATATATATACATATATATATGCTTTGATTTACTAAAGGCAAATACAAGGAAAGTTGTACTTTGCATGGGAATTGTCCTCAGATGTGAAGCTCTAACTTCCTTGATCCAATTATATGCAAACAAAAATTGTATTTTAGTTTTATTTTTTTTAATTATTTTCCTTGCACGTGATTGGGTATTGTTTGCAAAGTGAAATTTCCACATCTTCACTAAGTGTTGGAAATTTACCTTGCAAAGTGAAACTTCCCATTCAAAGTGAGCAACCTATTTGCCTTTTGTAAATCAATCCCATAGTATATATACTGTATGTGCTCTTTTATAAATCATAATAATTATATAATGCAATTAAGTTGTTATAAACATAAAAGTAGCTCATAAGCAGAAAAAAATGTAAAATTATAATTCTTTTACTTATTAACCTATTATACATATAATTTGCCTATTTTGAATTAATGGCTACATATATATATATATATATATATATATAAAAAAAAAAAAAATATATATATATATATATATATATATATATATATATATATATAGGGTTTGATTTACTAAAGGCAAATACAAGGAAAATGGTACTTTGAATGGGAATTATCCTCAGAGGTGAAGTTCTGCCAACTTTCTTGATCCAATTATATGCAAACAATTTTTTTTTTTCCTTGCATGTGATTGGGTATTGTTTGCAAAGTGAAATTCCCACATCTTCACTAAGTTTTGGAAATTTACCTTGCAAAGTAAAACTTCACATTCAAAGTGAACAACCTATTTGCCTTTTGTAAATCAATTCCATAGTATATATACTGCATGTGCTTGCCACAATAATACCTTTTTAATAGTTACAGATTTGTTTTTGTTTTAATCCTGCACAATAATAGTTTTGTATAAATACAAAAACACAAACATAATATATATATATATATATATCGCCGGGCTCCTGACTAACACGCGCTATGTGTTTTGCAAATTTAATGTTCCTGGAAACACAGTTTGGTTTTAGGGTTAATTATACCAAATTATGGTTTCAGTCTGGCTGGATTACACTGGGTTCTGCTTGGCCATAGGTGTCGCTGTCACTTCTGGCAAGTACGAGAACGCAGTTTGGCTGGGCGCATTGAGTGCCAATCTCTCTCGAAACCAACCAGTGAGAGTGTCGTCTTGCTTTGCATTCTGGGAGAGCGTACTTAAGGTACTGAGATCACGTGCTTGGGGGGTTTCGGTACAGAAGATCTTTCTGTCTGTTTGGTCCTGGTCCTCCTGACCAGCCCCCCCAGGGCTCTCATGGCCTGGGGTGCGGATCCATCCAATTCCGAGTCTCGGGGCAAAGTAACTGGAAGGAGGATTCCAAGGTGGTCCGGTGCCGTCTCGTCTGTGGAGAGGCCCAGCAACTGAGAAAGCAACCAGGGGAGGACTCTTCGGGAGAGGGCCACGCATAAGGCTGGTTCCTCAGCAAGAGCCCGGAAGCTAAGTTGAAAGACACCAAGTGAATCTACACTCGTACAGTATCGCCGGATCGGCTGCAAGATACTGGTACCGTATGAGGGCTCTCTAAGTTTGTCTACATCCTTCAGTTACAACAAGTCTGTGGCAGAGACTTTATTCACAAGTTCTATAACCAAGTCCGTGGCAGAGACTTTGCTCTATTTGAACACTCTATCGGCTGCTAGGCCTAGTGAGAGGAGGTTTATCCGATAGCTGTGAGAATCCAGTTGTGAGTGGCTATTCTCTGGATTCTATAGTGAGAGACTTTTAGTTTTGAGCAGTTCCAAGAGTACCTGAACTTTCTACCTAAACCCTCTATCCTTCATTTAGAGACTGTGTTTGTCTACCCTTTTGCAAATAAAAATCCCTAAAGTGGATCCAGTGTCGGCTTCTGCAATTCTTTGGGCCATCTACCTCGGGAAACCCCTAGATGCACATTAGGTCAAGAAGGTAACAGTAAGCCCAAATCAAACCAGCAGCTCCTTCGGGGTTAGTGCTACATATATATATATATAAATATATATATATATATATATATATATATTTATATATATATACTACCACACTCAGAGGTGAAGCTCTGCTAACTTCCTTGACTCAATTATACGCAAGCAAACATTTTATTTTTTTTCTTGTTTTTTTTTATTATTATTTTTTTCCTTGCACGTGATTGGGTATTGTTTGCAAAGTGAAATGTCCACATCTTCACTAAGCCCTGATGGAAATTCACCTTGCAAAGTGAAACTTCCCTTTAACCGCTTCCCGACCGCCTAACGCAGATATACTGCGGCAAATGGCACGGGCAGGCAAAATCACGTACCTGTACGTGATCGTGCATGTGCCTGCCTGTGGGTCGCACACCGGTCGGGAGCTCCGTGACCCCGGCCGCGGGACCAGTGGACCCGATCGCCTCTGGTGTCCCGCGATTGGGCTACGGAGCTGAAGAACGGGGAGAGGTATGTGTAAACAAACCTTTCCCCGCGCTTCCTACTCTGCCTGTCATTGATCGGCTGTTCCCTGTCATCGGGAAAGCCGATCAATGACATCAGACGTCAGCCACGCCCCCTAATGTAAAAAAAAACACACACGTCACAGCCCATAACCCCTCCCCTCCCCCTAGTGGTTAACCCCTTCACTACAACTGCCATTTATACATGAACCAATGCATTTAAATAGCATTGATTGCTGTATAAATGACAATGGTCCTAAAAATGTGTCAAAAATGTCCGATGTGTCCGCCATAATGTCGCAGTCACAATAAAAATCGCTGATCGCCGCCATTACTAGTAAAAAAAAAAATATTAATAAAAATGCTATAAAACTATCCTCTATTTTGTAAACGCTATAACTTTTGCGCAAACCAATCAATAATCGCTAATTGCGATTTTTTTTACCAAAAATATGTAGAAGAATACGTATCGGCCTAAACTGAGGAAAAAAAAAAATGTTTTTTTATATATTTTTTGGGGATATTTATTATAGCAAAAAGCAAAAAATATTCCATTGTTTTCAAAATTGTCGCTCTATTTTTGTTTATAGCGCAAAAAATAAAAACCGCAGGGGCGATCAAATACCACCAAAAGAAAGCTCTATTTGTGGGAAAAAAAGGACGCCAATTTTGTTTTGGAGCCACCGCGCAATTGTCAGTTAAAGCGACGCAGTGCCGAATCGCAAAAAGGGGCCTGGTCCTTTGGCTGCCAATTGGTCCGGGGCTGAAGTGGTTAAGGGAACAACATATTTGCCTTTATTAAATCAACTCCATGGCATATATATATATATTGTATGTACTTGCCACAATAATAGCTTTTTAATGGTTACAGATTTGTTTGTTTTTTAAATCCAGTACAATAATAATTTTATATAAATACACAAACACACACATATATATATATATATATATGTAAATATATACAGGCATACCCCACTTTTAAGTACACAATGGGGTTTATTTACTAAAGCTGGAAAGTGCAAAATCAGGCTCACTTCTGCATAGAAACCAATGAGCTTCTAACCCCAGATTGTTCAATTAAGCTTTGGTAATAAAACCTGGAAGCTCATTGGTTTCTATGCAGAAGTGAGCCTGATTTTGCACTTTCCAGCTTTAGTAAATAAACCCCATTGTGTACTTAAAAGTGGGGTATGCCTGTATATATATATATATATACTGGGTTTGATTTACTATAGGCAAATAGACTGATCACCTTACAAGAAAGTTGTACATGTACTTTGAATGGGAATTATCCTCAGAGGTGAAGCTCTGCCATCTTCCATGATCTAATTGTATGCAAGCAAAAATTTGTTTTTTTTAATTATTATTTTCCTTGCACATGATTGGGTATTTGCAAAGTGAAATTTCCACATCTTCACTAAGCCCTGTTGGAAATTTACCTTGCAAAGTGAAACTTCTCTTTCAAAGTGAACAGCCTATTTTCCTTTAGTAAATCAACCCAATGGAATATATACTGTATGTACTTGCTATATAAAATACCTTTCTAATGGTTACAGATTTGTTTTTGTTTTTTTTTAATCCTTTATAATAATAATTTAGTATAGATTTACAAACACACACATATTATATATATATATATATATATATATATATATATATATATATATATATATATATATATATATATATATATATATACTGTATATATTGGGAAAGATTTACTAAAACTGGTGCACACAGAATCTGGTACAGCTGTGCATAATAACCAATCAGCTTCTAACTTCAGCTTGTTCAATTAACCGCTTAAGGACCGCCTCCTGCACATATACGTCAGCAGAATGGCACGGCTGGGCACATCAATGTACAGGTACGTTGTCCTTTAAGAGCCCAGCCATGGGTTGCGCGCTCCGCCACCGGTCCTGAGCTCTGTGACCGCGGCCGCGGGACCAGCGGACCCAATCGCCGCTGGTGTCCCACGATCGGGTCACAGAGCTGATGAACGGGGAGAGGTATGTGTAAACAAACCTCTCCCCGTGCTTCCTAATGAGGCTGTTACTGATCGTCTGTTCCCTGTCATAGGGAAAGACGATCAGTGATGCCACACACCAAGCCACGCCCCCAGACAGTTAGAAAACACACACAGGGCTCACTTAACCCCTCCCCGCCCCCTAGTGGTTAACTCCTTCACTGCCAGTGTAATTTACACTGGAATCAGTGCATTTAAATAGCACCGATTGCTGTATAAATGACAATGGTCCCAAAAATGTGTCAAAAATGTCCGATGTGTCCGCCATAATGTCCCAGTCACAATAAAAATCAATGATCGCCGCCATTACTAAAAAAAAAAAAAAATATTAATAAAAATGCTATAAAACTATCCCCTATTTTGTAAACGCTATAACTTTTGCGCATACCAATCAATAATCGCTAATTGCGATTTTTTTTTTACCAAAAATATGTAGAGGAATACGTATCAGCCTAAACTGAGGAAGAAAAATGTTTTTTTATATATTTTTTGGGGATATTTATTATAGCAAAAAGTTTTTTTTTGTTTATAGCGCAAAAAATAAAAAACGCAGAGGTGATCAAATACCACCAAAAGAAAGCTCTATTTGTGGGAAAAAAAGGACGCCAATTTTGTTTGGGAGCCATGTTGCACGACCGCGCAATTGTCAGTTAAAGCGACGGAGTGCCGAATCGCAAAAAGGGGCCTGGTCCTTTGGCTGCAAATTGGTCCGGGCTTAAGTGGTTAAGCTATGACAAAAAAAAATGGAAGCTGATTGGTTATTATGCACAGCTGCACCAGATTCCGTGTGCACCAGTTTTAGTAAACCTCCCCCACTGTATATACACTATATTACCAAAAGTATTGGGACACCTGCCTTTACGCACATGAACTTTAATGGCATCCTAGTCTTAGTCCGTAGGGTAGTGGCGGCCCATCCATTAGGCGGCGCCCTCCCTCTCTCCTCGCCACCCCCTATATGCAGTGGATAGATTAATGCATAGCATAGCAGAGGATGCGACCGGAGCCCACCCAGGTGTGTTGCAACAGCGAATGAATATTTGCTGTTGCAACACTGATCCTCCTCCAGGCCAACCGGGAAGCAGGTATGAAAACCGTTTCCCGATTGGCCAAAACATCAGGCAACATCAGGACACCTAGCCCCAGGAGGAGCAGAGAGGAGACAAAATAATTGCATGTGCATGTTCTGTGTTCTGTGGGAGAGCAGATATAGTGAATGCAGGGTCCTGGGTTTAGTAACACTTTAAGGGATCTGCTACTGATGGCTTGGTGCCAGATACCACAGCATAACTTCAGAAGTCTAGTGGCCTCTATGCCTCAATGGATCAGGTCTGTTTTGATGGCAAAAGGGGGATATAATATTAGGTGGGTGGTCATATAGTTATAGCTGATTCTTGTATATACACATATTTATTTATTTATTTTTATCAGTGTTTTATGCACTATCCTTGGGAAGTGGCCAATATAGTGCTACAAAATGTGGCGACAGCTTTTTTACATTATTTCATGGATAATATATATCCATATAACCATATTCGGGCCCCTCTGCTGACACCACTTTACAATCTTCTGGGGCTCCAAGATTTATTGCTGTAATTTGTATTTTAACTGTAACGTCACCCTTTATATTGTAAAGTGCTGTGCACTGTTGGCACTATATAAATCCTATATAATTATAATATTAGTTTTATAAATAAATATATATATATATACACACACACACACACTATATTGCCAAAAGTATTGGGACACCTGCTTTTACACGCACATGAACTTTAATGGCATCCCAGTCTAAAGCCTCGCACACACGATTGGACTTATCACACATTTCCTGTTGGAGACAGGCTGTTGGCGGAAAATCCGACCGTTTGTACGCTCCACCGGACAATTGTTGTCGGACTTTCTGCGGACAAATGTTGGATCGCAGGTTTTAAAATTTTCCGTGGACAAATGTGTCTTGTCAGATTTTCTGAGCGTGTGTACACAAGTCCGTCAGACAAAAGTTCAAAGTACAAACATGCATGCTTGAAAGCAAGGATGAGCCAGAAGCGGCCGGTCTTGTAAACTAGCGTTCGTAATGGAGAATTAACATTCGTGACGCGGCAAATTATGAAATCTCCAAATGCAGCGCACAATTCTCTTCTTCTTTAATGGGATAATAATGAAGCTGCTTTGCTGGTGGTACTGATGGAGTTATTGCAAACACATTTTCAAAGGCTTTTTTTTAATATCAAGAATAATATTATTATGCTTTCTTAATTTTTATTTGGGCAAGTTACCTCAACACCATTATCCCATAGTTTATAAGATCAAAGATACAACTATGTTGGTGTCTCTTGTCAATTTTACATTGTATTTTTTAAAATGTAACTGCCTACTCCCAAACTGTCATTTTAAGTAAAACACACAGCTAAGTATTATTCTACACTATTTTTTTATTGTGCATTAAAAAAGAAAACAAATACAATTAGACATGCTATCTGCTAATAGAACTTAACCAAAAAGTGCATTCTATGCATCCAAAAATATAGAAAATATACCAAATCAAATCGTTATTCAACCAAAAAAATAAGGTCAAAGCAATAACTCCAAGGCCAATAATAAATAACACGTTATCTCCTCCGATTCCGCAACATGTCTTGTTGACGAACGGCCGTTCAGAAACGAACTGAAAAGCGCAAACCGAAGAGCGCTAAATGAAAAGTGCGAATCAACACTCACCAAACTTCTACTAACACAAAATTATCAGAAGGAGCCCAAAGAGTGGCGCTAAAGAGCTAAAAACAACGTCACTATGTTTGTATTTGTTGGCCAACAATTGTGTGGCCGTGTGTATGCAAGACAAGTTTGGGCCAACGCCCTTCGGACAAAATTCCACGGATTTGTTAGCCAACAATCCGATCGTGTGAACGAGGCTTTAGTCCGTAGGGTTCAATATTGAGTTGGCCCACCCTTTGCAGCTATAACAGCTTCAACTCTTCTCAACCTGTCCACAAGGTTTAGGAGTGTGTCTATGGGAATGTTTGACCATTCTTCCAGAAGCGCATTTGTGAGGATGTGGATGCATCAGATGCATGAATCTATCCACTGCATATTGGAGGTGGCAAGGAGAGAGAGGGCGGTGCCAGGGCGCCCCTAATGGACGGGCCTGCCACAGCGTGAGAGTAAATCTCCCCAAAGTGGTAGGAATTCCCTTCTTAGACAGTTGCCATCAAAAATTGTTGCCCTCACTTTCTGTTTAGGAGACAATGGTCATCGGCACAAATAAAAAGGTTGGCTCTCCATATAAAGGTTTTGCCTTGGAATACAATTCAATTAATATTAATTCTATGTTTCTTTAGACGTTTAGAGCAGTTTTCATTACTTTGTATACAGGAAGTAAACAGCTTCAAAAAGAACCCCTTCTGCAAAAAATAAAAAAAAGCAACAAATAGGCATAAAAATGAAAAATTAAACACCACCTTGTCATAAGATAAGTAAATAACAGAAGTAATAATAGGTGAAGCTGTTGGTATTCATCAAAAAATACCTAAACTATATACCAAAAATCAAGAAAAATGGCAAAAGTAAGAAATGGCTAAAGTATTTTTTGTAATATTTCTTGATTTTTGTTATAGGGCCATTTAGTACTTTTCGTTTATTATGCACTTTTTTGAGGAACACCCAAAGTTTAAAAATGTTATTACCTCTTTGAATTCATTTTTCTTCCGTTCACAAGAGATACAAACAATTCCCTAAGATTTGTGACAGCCGACGGATTGGTTGGTCTTGACCATATTAACTAGGGTTGCACAGATACTAGTATCGGTATCGGTGCCGCTACCGCGTATTTGCACAAGTATCGTACTCGTGCAAATGCACCGATACCTGAAACTGATACTTTCAGGCTCGGCCCTTTGAGCTGTCAGTCGGTCTCCCTAGTTTTAAAGAAGTCCGGTAATTGGAGCTGTCAACAAAAAAAAAAAGCAGCCGGCAATGTTTATTAACAACATTGCTCAACCCTGAAACACTAAAATAAAAAGAAACATTGTTTCTTTTTGTATATTTCTGTTTCTTCATCTGCAGATCAAAGGGATGAACAAATGTTCCTCTGTTTAACCCCTTAATAACCCGTAATTTAGTCTAATCAGCTTTAATCTCCCTATTCTCCTCCATTTAATTATTATTTTCTTGCTTTTTTCTTTTGTTCACGTCTATTTTATAAACGATAAACATCAAATATAAATAAATAATACATAATTATTATTATTATTTATTAATATAATTATATTATTATAATAATAAATAATTATTATTAAATAAACACCCCCATCAAATCATTCTCTGCAGCTATTACCTTTTGTACCACCACCCCCTCCCTTTAGAATGTAAGCTCTACGAGCAGGGCCCCCCTGTACCTTTTGTATTGAACTGTACTGTAATTGTGTTGTCCCCCTATACATTGTAAAGCGCTGCGTAAACTGTTGGCACTATATAAATCGTGTATAATAATAATAATAAACAATTAAAACTTTTTTTGTTTGCTTTGTTAGTGAATATTTTTACACATATATATTAACATATATTTACACATTTCACATTGAAAAAGCGCTAAATTAAAAACAAATAAAGTTATTTCATTTGTTAATAACTTTTCAATGCTTTGTACCATTGCTGACAGCTGAAGTTAAAACAAAACAGTTGTGGTCGGTATCGGTAATTTATATCGGCGAGTACCGTATTTGCCGGTGTATAAGACGACCCCCTATTTCTACAGGTTTTTAAGATGTTTTGCCCGTACTCACCGTTTAAGACGACCCCCCCCTTCCGAGGCTTCTGACGCTTCATATACTTCTTCTTCGTTCTTGCTGGTGCTGGAGCCATGTATTCTATTCTATTAACCGGTTCCCGACCGGCGCACGACGATGTACGTTGGCAGAATGGCACGGACAGGCAAAAGGGCGTACAGGTACGTCCCCTTTAAGATTGCCGCCGTGCCATCGCGTGCACGCCGCCGGCGGAATGCGTGTGCGCCGGTCGGGACCCCCGTGAGTCCGGTCACGGGTCCCGCGGACTCGATCGTCGTGGGGATACCCGCGATCGTCTCACGGGATGGCTGAACGGGGAGATGCGGAATTAAACAGCATCTCCCCGTTCTGCCTAGCAACTAGTGACACTGATCTCTGCTCCCTGTGATTGGAGCAGAGATCAGTGTTCACTAAATCACAGCCACGCCCCCCACAGTTAGTAACACGCCTCTAGGTACACTTAACCCCTACACTGCCACCTAGCTGCCACCTAGCGGTTAACCCCTTCACTGCCAGTGTCATTTACACAGGAATCAGTGCATTTAAATAGCATTGATTGCTGTATAAATGACAATGGCCCCAAAAATGTGTCAAAACTGTCTGATGTGTCTGCCATAATGTCGCAGTCACAATAAAAATCGGTGATCGCTGCCATTACTAGTAAAAAAATTATTATTAATAAAAATGCTATAAAACTATCCCCTATTTTGTAAACGCTATAACTTCTGCACAAACCAATCAATAATCGCTTATTGCGTTTTTTTTTTTTAAATTGTTTTGCTTTTTTTGTTTATAGTGCAAAAAATATAAACCGCAGAGGTGATCAAATACCACCAAAGCTCTATTTGTGGGAAAAAAAAGGACGTAAATTTTGTTTGGGAGCCACGTTGCACGACCACACAATTGTCAGTTAAATCGACGCAGTGCCGAATCCCAAAAAGTGGTCTGGTCTTAAGCCAGCAAAATGGTCCGGTCTGAAAGTGGTTGATGAATACAAAGCCTGCTTGGATTGGCAGAGGCTGTAACATCATCAGCCCGCGCCTCTCTGACTCTCAGAGCCAATCCGAGCAGGCTACTGTATGTATTGGCAGATTGGCAGAGGTTGTTACTCCAATCCGAGCAGGCTCTGTATTCGTTTGAATACATCGCTCACTGGGATTGGCTCAGCGGTATATACAGTATGTAGCCGAAGCTACATACAGTATTACCTCACATCCAGCGGGCATCCCAGCAGCTGACCCGGCGTATATGACGACCCCCGATTTTTGACCATTTTTTTTAAGTGTATAAGGTCGTATTATACGCCGGAAAATACGGTACTAAAAAAAAAGTATCGGTACTTGTACTCATTGTAAAAAAAATGGTATCGGTGCATCCCTAATATTAACCAATCATAAACCAGTGAGAAATCTCATGGCGCGTTTAGAATATAAATGATAGTGAGCTTTGGTTTACTGTCGGAAAGGCTTTCACACATTAGCGCTAATGCACATTACTGCACACATCTATATCAAGGTAAGGCTGTCGGGTGAATGGAGCCATCACACGTATAGGAATGTTTTTAAAAAGGAATCATGAATCGGGTTTACTGGCCTTTTCATAGCAAGAGACAGTTGTTCATGAACCATATACAACATGCTTTCACTTTCCATAATCCTTTCACTTTCCATAATTCAAAATCCCCCTTTTAAAGGATTAAGATGATTCTGAAATGAACAGATCACTCCATTGCGTTGCTGTGTCCATTATAGAAGCTGTTGTCTACAGTACAAAAATATATGTAGAGATGCCACACAGTAACATTAATATTTGTTTGAAACGGCTCCAGCCACCTGGTCTGGTTCCAAATTATTTATTTGTCTGATAATTATCTGGTAAAATATTATAGAAGAGGGATATATATTAGTGTAGATCAGTGATATGATCGATTGTAAATAAAGCCTTTTAAAGAGCTCTAGAAATCAAGCGAGTTCCTACTCTCTCTGCAAGCAAAGGTTGTGCCTATGTGAAGATAAGAGAGGTCTTCTTCACACAGCTTGTAAACACTACTCTGAAGAGCTGTCTACAATGTGTAGTGTTTTCACAGCTCTCAGCTGGTTCCAGCTTGCTTTCTTCAACCCTCTAACTCCAGTTTGGGGATGGTAACACATCATCAGCTTCCTTTTAACTCTGGAGGAAAGCAAAGGTTGGAGTCGCTACCTGCTGGGCAACCTTCCATTAAGCTGGCCGGTAGTTGGGGACCTTAGATTGTAAGCTCCTTGAGGGTAGGGACCAATGTGAATGTACAATGTATATGTAAAGCGCTGCGTAAATTGACAGCGCTATATAAGTACCTGAAATAATAAATAATATGCAATTGGCGGACCTCCAGCTGTCGCAGAACTACAACTCCCATGAGGCATAGCAAGACTCTGACAGCCACAAGCATGACACCCAGAGGCAGAGGCATGATGGGACTTGTAGTTATGCAACAGCTGGAGGTCCGCTAATTGCATATCCCTCCCTGGTGTAGATTTTTCTATACTGAGTTGGCTGAGAGTACGATGGATGTTACCAGTTTATTTATGATTAAGGTAGGAAGGGGGGGGGGGGGGGGGGGGGGGGTTGGAAGGTTTGGTGGGGGGGGGGGGGGGTTGGAACTAGAAAGGTATGTATAGGCCCCTGGGGCGTAGCTTCCAACTATCCCTGATTTTGAGGGACTGTCGCTCACGGAACAAAGTCCCTCTGTCCCTCTTTCCTCCTGCTAGGGGGTCCCTCATAGTCTGCCTCCTTCAGTGCCTGGGCTCTTGACGTCACTTCCCCTCAGCGCAGGAAGGGCTTAGCTCTGCCCCCTCCCTCTTGTCAATCATCTGGGACACGTGACAGGTCCCAGATAATTGCGCGGCCAATCACGGCGCGCGGTGCCGCTCACTCATGAGCAGTGGGTCAATAATCAATAATAGTAATAATAATATTAGACATAATAATGTATTGACTTGGGGGAGGTATTTTATTATATTTGTTTTGATTTAAAATGATGTGTTATTATTGTGGTTTTATTAGATGTATGCCTTGTATTTTCTTGTATTATATAATAATAATAATAATAATAATAATAATAATAATAATAATGTATTGACTTGGGGTGAGGTCTTTTATTGCATTTGTTTTTCTTTAGAATACTTTTTTTTATTATTGTGGTTTTATTACATGTATGCCTTCTAATTTTTATTATTACTATTATTATT
Source organism: Lithobates sylvaticus (assembly GCA_028564925.1). NCBI lineage: Eukaryota > Metazoa > Chordata > Amphibia > Anura > Ranidae > Lithobates > Lithobates sylvaticus. Next base: position 242,621,192 of record CM053032.1, read on the forward strand.
ATTATTATCAATAATAATAATAATAATAATAATATTAGACATAATAATGTGGGGGAGGTATTTTATTATATTTGTTTTGATTTAATGATGTCTTATTATTGTGGTTTTATTAGATGTGTGCCTTGTATTTTCTTGTATTATATAATTATTGATATTGATAATAATAATAATAATAAACATAATAATGTATTGACTTGGGGGGGGGGGGTATTTTATTGTATTTGTTTTGCTTTAAAATGATGTCTTATTGTTGTGGGTTTTTTTTTTTTTTTTTATGTTGTCAGTCTTGTATTGTCTTGACTTTTTACTACTACTACTAATAATAATAACAATAATAATTATTATTATTTTGTCGTGGGTTTCTTTTTTGTATTTGTTTATGGAAAAAAATAGTAAAAAAGTAAAACTTCAATAATTTTTTATAATATTTTTAGTAGGGAAGGGTTGGTGTTTCTTGCTGTCTGTATCTCTACTATGGAGATTTCTCCTCATCTGCTGTGTTGTCACAGGAAAAGGAAGTGATAAGAAATCTCCACACTGGAGATGGCGATGTCAAAAAGAAACACTTTCATTTCCAGTGGAGTGGGGATAGGATAGAACCTCGGTGAGTTTTTATTGCTTTGTCTTCTTGTTTTGGTGACAAATATCCTCATCACTTCTTCTTTTGTCTTTTGATGTCCCCAGAAGAAGTGAAAGGAAATCCCCCCATTGTAGTCACAGGCAACAATAACAAAACAGACTCTTCTCTGCTCTACTTAAAGCATATAAAAAGTTTGGAATTTGTGCTTTAACCCCTTGGCCCCCGACAGTACGCAAATACTTAGCCTCTCAGCAGCTGGGCCTTGGCGTTGAGCGGCTGCATATTTGCCTATCAATTAGCAGACATGTGTGCCCTGTGCGCTCCTGGCACAGTTACCAGCTGCTAATGAAAAGCTCCCAATTGCTTCTTTCCGATCATGTTCACAATCCGATCTGATCACAATGACAGCCAATCACGGCGGTCACATGATCATAAATCCCGCCCCGCCTCCGGGTATCTGAAGGGTCGGGAGGCGACGGTACAAAGGAGTTAAATGAAACCTGAAATCTCCCACCCCAACAAAAATATTTGCCCCCCCCAGATTTCCCCATATGCCCCCCAGCACAAATCCCAGGCCCTCAAAAAAAATGTCCCTCTCCTAGCACCAATCCTCTATCCCTCAAATTTCCCCTCAGAGCCCAAATCCTCTACACACACTTCAAATCCCCCCTCCCAGTAAAAAATTACCCTTCTCCAATCCCTCATTTTAACACAACACCCCCCCCCCCCCCCCCCGACAGTACGCAAATACTTAGGCTGGCCATACATTATACAATTTTCTTGTACAACTTTCCTTTAGATTTACCAAAACCATATAATATGAGGTCAAACCTAAACACTTTCAATTTGTATGCAATCAGACAGGCCCTTATACTACATAGTTTAAGGTAAATCTAAAGAAAATTGAATAAGAAAATTGTATGGTTTATGGCCAGCTTAAGCCTCTGGTATTTTTTAGTTTGTTTATTAAAGTATAAAAAATGCAGAGGTGATCAAATACCACCAAAAGAAAGCTCTATTTGTGTGAAGAAAATTATAAAAATGTAGTTTGGGCACAGTGTAGCATGACCGCGCAATTGTCATTCAAAGTGTGACAGTGCTAAAAACTGAAAATTGTCCTGGGCAGGAAGGGGTGAAAGTGCCCTGTATTGAAGTGGTTAATAATGGCTTTAATGTTGCTTTTTCCAGAAATGCATATTCCCAAAAACTTAAAGGTAGAGACCCGATGATACCAACAATGGGGCACTATTCTTCCCACTGACACCAATAATGGGGCACAATTCCTTCCACTGATATCAACTGTGGGGCACTATTCCTCCCACTGACACCAATGATGGGGCGCTATTCCTCCCACTGACACCAATGATGGGGCACAATTCCTCCCACTGATACCAACGATGGGGCGCTATTCCTCCCACTGACACCAATGATGGGGCACAATTCCTCCCACTGATACCAACTGTGGGGCACTATTCCTCCCACTGACATCAATGATGGGGCACAATTCCTCCCACTGATACCAACTGTGGGGCGCTATTCCTCCCACTAACATCAATGATGGGACACAATTCCTTTCACTGATACCAACGAGGGTGCATTATTCTTCCCACTCACACCAATGATTGGGCACAATTCCTCCCACGGATACCAACGATGGGGCACTATTCCTCCCTCTGACATCAATGATGGGGCACAATTCCTCCCACTGATACCAACAAGGGTGCATTATTCCTCCCACTGACATCAATGATGGGGTACAATTCCTCCCACTGATACCAACGATGGGGCACTATTCCTCCCACTGACATCAATGGTAGGGCACAATTCCTTTGACTGATACCAACGAGGGTGAATTATTCTTCCCACTGACACCAATGATGGGGCATTTTACCTAGCGCCAGGACATTTTCTATTCCTACTGGCCACAGTCCGGCACTTCTAATATCTGATGGATAGTAAATTGGCCCTTTGTTTAGAAGGTATGGAGACCCCTGATAATGAAAAATCTTTTCAGCTGAATCTTTGATTTATACAGATATTCATGAGAATGAGAAAGCTATTTTATATTGTATCTCTGCCACTACTGGAATATAATTGAGTTATTTATACTCAAGGTGAGCACTGAGTGATACATTGTTATGGTGTTAATTACCTGGAAGTGTTACACCTACATATTCATTCATTAAAGTGACATGCATGTGAATGTGTAATCCTCCTATTCCTGTATTTTCTTCTTATTTTTGGAGAATTAAACAAAATGAAGAGGCGGCTATAAGTGATCTGTGTATATCTACCCTTAGTGCATAGACAGTATAAACCATGTGCTGCTTTTTTCCATTTAACCAGCTGAGATCCGGGCCATAGCCAAATGACGGCTACAGCGCGGATCTGATGTGCCGGGATGTCTATTGTCGTCCAGGCAACGAGCTGCCTGCGCGCCCCCTGAAGGGCGCGCTCTGTGATCCGCGAGTCTGTGAGACTCGCTGGATCACAGATCTGACCCCTTACCACGTGATCAGCTGTCAGCCAATGACAGCTGATCATGTGAAAATAACCGAGCCGGTAATCGGCTTTTTTTCCTGCTCGCGCTGACAGCGCGAGGAGGAAAAAAAAAAGCCGATCACCGGCGGCAGTGAGAGGGACATAAGTCCCTCTCACTGCAATATGCCCAGGGTCCATGGTGCCCACATTTACCAAAATAAAGTGCCCACTAGCTCCACCTGTCAGTGCCCACAGTGCCATCAGTCAGTGCCCACAGTGCCATCTGTCAGTGCCCACAGTGCCATCTGTCAGTGCCCACAGTGCCATCTGTCAGTGCCCACAGTGCCAGTGCTGCACATTCAGTGTCCCCTACCAGTGCTCATCAGTGTCCCCTACCAGTGCTCATCAGTGTCCCCTACCAGTGCCCATCAGTGCCACCTATCAGTGCCCATCAGTGCCATCTATCAGTGCCACCTATCAGTGCCATCTATCAGTGCCCATCAGTGCCATCTATCAGTGCCATCCATCAGTGCCCATCGGTGCCACCCATCGGTGCCACCCATCGGTGACACCCATCCGTGCCCATCAGTGCCATCTTTGCTGTGCCCATCAGTACCGACTTATCTGTCCCCACCAGTGCAGCCTATCAGTGCCCACCAGTGCAGCTTATCAGTGCCCACCAGTGCAGCTTATCAGTGCCCAACAGTGCAGCCTATCAGTGCCCACCAGTGCCGCCTCATCAGTGAATATCAATGAAGCAGAAAAATTACCTGTTTGCAAAATTTTATAACAAACTATTAAACATGATTTTATTTTTATTTTTAATTTTCCATATTTTTTAATTTGTTTAGCAAAAAATAAAAACCCCAGCTGTGATTAAATACCACCAAAAGAAAGCTCTATTTGTGGGAAAAAATGGTAAAAATTTCATTTGGGTACAGTGTTGTATGACCGCGCAATTGTCATTCAAAGTGCGTCAGCGCCGAAAACTGAAAATTGGTCTGGTCACGAGGGGGGTTTAAGTGCAAAGTAATCAGGTGGTTAAACTTAACAATTTTATCCTGTTTTTCTACCTGATGACTTCATTCAGCTTTTTATTTGTGTAATTCAGGAGGAAACGAAGTCCAGCTTTCCCACCTATTGTCAGTTCATTGGTGAAGGTAAAATATGCACAAGCACACTTCTTTACGGAGAATGAGCGGGATTGTTCACACACTCTATAGAGGCCAAATCTCACACTTTGGTTAATCGAGTACTTGGGTACTATCCCCTCCCGCTCTGGTCTCGCTCTTGTGAGTAGGCCACACATTTACATTTGAGACATTAGACGTCGTTATAGACCCGAGGGCAGTCACCCAGCGGAGAATGAGGAATCAGAACTAATTCTGTGAAATGGGCGATGGAGATAAACAGTAAACTCCGAATGTTGTGCCCTCTCCTGTGAAAAGAGCTTTGCCGTTCCACTTATCTGCACACTAATTGCCACACTCAGCTGAGTCACAACCTGTAGGACAGGATACACTGCAGACAGAGCCTTCACAGCATGCTACCTTTAGTCGACTCACATCCATTATTGATGGCTTTGCAATGGCCAAACACTTCCAACGTTGAGTGTGCTGTCCTTAAACAATGAGGTGTCTGGCTAACAGCACTTATTAGACAAGGTGGGGTTTGTATAACATGGAGAGTCAGTCTTGAAGATTGCACTTAGCACGGCTCCTGCCCAAAGCCTGATAAGATGGGCTTGGTTTATGTTGCGTTATGGCTTGAACCCTCGTAAAATAGGAGTGGCAGGTCAGACAAGGAAAAAAAAAATGACATTGTTGGGAGATTTCAGTGTTACTGATAAACCTGAGTGTTAAAAACACAGACAGAACATTGAAGATTGATAGGAGGAAAAACCATATGGTCCATTGCGTCGTAGGATTGTATAAGATCTAAGGCATTGCTGGACAACCTTCTTGATATGGAGGGTCTCATGTGCTTGGGTCTCCCAATATTATATCAAAGGGGAGCACATAAAATTCAGTGAATATTCATTGTCCGAGACAGCAGACACACAACAGGATATAGTCAAAGATTATGGGCTTTATAAAAGACATGGTCAGAGACTGCTGACATGATACAAGAGATGGTCAGAGACTGCAGACATTATACAAGAGATGGTCAGAGAATGCAGACATGATACAAGAGATGGCCAGGGACTGCAGACATGATACAAGAGATGGTCCAAGAATGCAGACATGATACAAGAGATGGTCAGGGACTGCAGGCATGATAAAAGAGATGGTCAGGGACTGCAGACATTATACAAGAGATGGTCAGGGACTGCAGACATGATACAAGAGATGGTCAGAGAATGCAGACATGATACAAGAGATTGTCAGAGAGTGCAGACATGATACAAGAGATGGTCAGAGAATGCAGACATGATACAAGAGATGGTCAGAGACTGCAGACATGATACAAGAGATGGTCAGAGACTGCAGACATGATACAAGAGATGGTCAGAGACTGCAGACATGATACAAGAGATGGTCAGAGACTGCAGACATGATACAAGAGATGATCAGAGACTGCAGACATGATACAAGAGATGGTCAGAGAATGCAGCCATGATACAAGAGATGGTCAGAGACTGCAGACATGATGCAAGAGATGGTCAGAGAATGCAGACACGATACAAGAGATGGTCAGGGACTGCAGACACGATACAAGAGATGGTCAGAGAATGCAGACATGATACAAGAGATGGTCAGGGACTGCAGGCAAGATACAAGAGATGGTCAGGGACTGCAGACATGATACAAGAGATGGCCAGGGACTGCAGACATGATACAAGAGATGGCCAGGGACTGCAGACACGATACAAGAGATGGTCAGAGAATGCAGACATAATAGAAGAGATGATCAGAGACTGCAGACATGATACAAGAGGTAATTAGAGACTGCAGACATGATACAAGAGGTAATTAGAGACTGCAGACATGCTGCATGGACCTGTCAAAGATTATAAACATGCTGGAGACTGGGGACAGGCACCCCAAGGGTCACATAAAAAGTGCAAAGAGGCTGCAGATTGGGCATAAGGGGACTTTCACAGTCAGAGTCAGTAAGCCAATGAGCCATGCTATGTGTGTGAATGGACAACTCGGAAGAGAGCACAACTCGGAAGAGAACCTGCTTGAGTGCCCCCATAGCATGCAGGCTTGCTATTTGGGCCACTCGTCAGGGGGGAAGGAGCCAGGACCGCCGATGGAGGACCCAAAAAGAGGAGGATTATATCTGCTTTGCGCAATGGTTTTGAGCAGCTAAGTATAACATGTTTGTATTTTTATTTAAAATCTTTAGGATAAATTCAAAATAGTCGGTGACTACTTAGCAGCCAGCAACTATTGAAACAATAAACACTTTGGTCAAGAGTCTATACTGTACAATATAACCTAAAGAATGCAGGATGCAAAAGTATGTGATGTACTGAGTGTAAAGCCTCATACACACGATCGGATTGTTCGCCAACAAAACCGTGGAATTTTGTCCAAAGTGCATTGGCCCAAACTTGTCTGCATACACACGGTCACACAATTGTTGGCCAACAATTAAGAACATAGTGACATACTACGTGTTTTTTCAGCTCTTTAGCGCCACCCTTTGGGCTCCTTCTGCTAATTTCGTGTTAGTAGAAGTTTGGTGAGTGTTGATTCGCGTCTTTGAATGGCCGTTCCCCAACCAGCTATGTTGCAGAATCAGAGATAACGTGTTATTTATATTTGGCCTTGGAGTTATTGCTTTGACATTATTTTTTTGGGTTGAATAATGATTTGATCTGGTATATTTTCTATATTTTTGGATGCATAGAATGCACTTTTTGGCTAAGTTCTATTTGGCAGCTAGCATGTCTAATTTTATTTTTTTTATTTTTTTGTAATGCACAATAAAAAAAATAGTGTAGAATAATACCTGGCTATGTGTTTTACTTCAAATGACAGTTTGGGAGTAGGCAGTTACATTTTAAAATACCCCCCATACACATATCTCTCCACTGTTACACATTCCCGTCAACCCTAATACACATCTCTCACCCCAGTACACATCTTCACCCAGTATGTATATCTCCTTCCATTACACATTTCTCCTCCCTAACCCGAGTACTCATCTCATCTTTCCACCCCACCAATACTTCTCCAGTACAGTACACATATGTCTTCCTGTTATACCCACCCCTCCATCTCCAGTACACATCACCCCCCCCCCCCCCAGAATACATCTTCCCCCCAGTTTAATATCCCCTCCCAGTACACATCTCTCTCCCTAGTACACATTCCTACCAACCAATACCAACCCCAGTATACATATGTCTAACTGTTAAACCCCCCCACTTCAGTACACATCTCTCACCCCAGTACACAAGATGGGAGACATTTCCTCCCCATTGGACTCCTACTAACCTGAAAAAATGGCGTGGCCCAGGTTGGAGGATATACCTCAGCCTGCACCTGCCTACATGCATGATATCTAAAACACTAGCATTTTTGGAAAAGGGACTATATATTTCTCTCCTATAGAATAAGCTGCATCTTGGGCTGAATGGGAACAAGGCAGTTGGGGTAGTCCCCTTTATGCCTTATTGGCAGATTGGTTGTAGCAGACCCAATGCTAAAGCATATTTTTTTACCTCTTTTGTTAAAGTGTTCCTGCTTTGCTGTGTTGCCATTCCAATGGCAGTGGAGAAAATATCTGATTAAAGTTGCATTTCTGCTAAGCCAACAGAATGTTGCTATAGAGATTGAGATGAAATGAGCAAGTTGTGATGTAATTACATCTAACCCTTTTAGTAGTTTTGACAGTGAGTGCAGTGACAACGGAGAAGTTATCTGCGTTATTAAAGTTAAAGTAGAAAAAAAAAAAAAAAGCGCAGAAATAGCAGGAAATTTACTTGTTCTTCAATCCCCCACTTTTTTTTTTCTCTTTTTAATACATTGCTTAAGGTGCACAACTGTAATGTTCCCACCATAATTACATGCGTGCTGATGACCTTTCCTCCTCGCTGCTTACATTTTGATGGAGAAAAACTCACAAGCCTATGCAAAACAACTGAATTTGGTTACTTTGTTATTTACATTACAATAAATCTCGAGCTGTCATGTCTGAGTTTACAATTCAATTACTTGCGGAACTTGACGGCCTGTTCCTTAGTTGTTGATTAAAAATATTCCAATTTTTTTTTTCATCGCAGCCGAAAAACGGCAAAAGACTTTTTCCATCTTTAAAAAAAAAAAAAAAACACTCCTATTATGCTCTTATTTTTTTTCTGAGGTTGCCATAGGACTGTTTTATAATAAGAATAAAAATCTAAATTCTGTTTCTTAAAGTGACACTAAACTCTATTCAAGTATATATTCTTAACTCAATAAAGTACCATCTATTGCCCTCAGCTAGAGCCTCCAAATTCTTTTTTTTTTTGCTGCTGTGATTTGACTTCCTGTTGAAGGTTGGCCACATTTCTTTTCCATGGTTCCATTGTATGTGGGAACATAGCCACCCTCTCTCGTTCAATTCTAAGATGGACTATGGGATTTGTAGTGTGCGTAGAGCAGTGCACATGATTCGTTCCAAACAAATGGAAATGAGAGGAAAAGGAGAAGTTCAGGACGTTAAGAGGAGGCAGAAAAACACAGTAATGCCGCGTACACACGACCGGAGTTTTTGACCGAACTGGTCCGACAGAACGAATCCGTCGGACAATTCGACCGTGTGTGGGCTTCATCGGACCTTCAGCGGACATTTTTTGTTGAAAATCAGACGGACTTTAGATTTACAACATGTTTCAAATCTTTCCAACGGACTCGAGGCCGGTCGAAAAATACGTTCGTCTGTATGCTAGTCCGACGGACGAAAACCGACACTAGGGCAGCTGTTGGCTACTGGCTATGAACTTCCTTATTCTAGTCCGGTCGTACGTCATCACGGTCGAATTCGTCTGGCTTTGCTGTGATTGTGTGTAGACAAGCGCGATTCGACAGAAGTCCGAGGAAACTCCGTCGAAAAGTCAGACGGAATTCAGTCCGTCGAAAAGTCCGGTCGTGTGTACACGGCATTAGGAGCAATTTCATGAAAAACAGAATAAGAGGCCATTAAGTAGTTGATGTGTATAGATTATTTGTGGAGAATAAGGATATTGTTCAATGTCACTTTAAACCCCAAATGCTGCTTCGTCAATGTGCCACCACACCTTTTCATTCAGATTTGCTAATGACTTACAATTTACACCATTCTTACATGGCTCAAATTTCTGCAAATTCATGTTGACTGGGCCAACATTCTAGCTGTGGGTGGCCCTGTTGGTACCACCCAACTCAATATACTTTGATACTTATAATTGTTGCCTGAACAGTTACTGCCTCCCAGGCTCGGGACAAGGGGAGGGCTGCTGTCCTGGGCCCAATGGTCTACTGTAGGGATGGGGGTGCCTTCCTTCTGTTACAGGGCTGACAGAAGTAGTGATAGTGGCAGTGATTTTGACAAGCAAGTGACTTCTCGGCATAGGATCCCCTAAGCTTGAACATCATGAACAGGGGAGAGGGCGCAGTTTGGCATCTTTGCCCAGGCGATGGATGACCTTGTTCCGGCACTACTGCCTCCTATTTGAGTGGCCATGGGTGTCACAGATGCTTAAATACAATAGCTAGAAGCCATCTACACTATTAGAAAAAGGCAATCAACTGACTTCTCTCATTTAGCCCCTGTATATAGCTAGCCTTATAATTACCTCCACCATTTCTTCTTTACTGATCTGCTCGGAATTCACTACCCCTATACAATTTATATGTTTTAACGGTGTCCTTTAAGGAAACAGGTAAATTAGGGATAAGTGGAGGGAATTTCAGCCAAAATTACTTTGGAGCAAAATTACCAATGTTGCCAAAATTTTGGCAAATTTTCTCATGCCTGGCAAAATTAGCTTGCATTAAAATCACATGGCTTTGTTTTATAGCAACATGTCAGTATGTAACCATGTCAATCACATGACTTTGTTTAAATACAGAGTTAGGGTCAGCATTAGGATTCTTCTGTTTGTTAATATTTAATGCCATGCTCCCAGCTAAGTAGGAGCCAATTGTTGGCAAAATATGACAGCTGTTTCTAGCCTTGGGCTACATAAGTGTGGCAGGTGTTGCATGGAAGTTTGCACACCACAAAGGTCAAGTCACCAAGAGGAGCAAGAGGAATTGCTGAACACACGTTAAAAAATCCTCTGCTGCCATTTTCTTAGAGCCCTCAATACTTTTCCTGACTTTCGGTTGGCACTGGAGTGCGATATACTGTATGTCGAACTTTGAATGCTGGGATGTGTAGTTACACGAAGCCCATAGATATCTCTCTGTCAATATTTGGTATTGGCATGTTTTTTTATCTTAAGGAATCATACATTTTCATAAAGCATACTAGTTTCTTAAAGCCAAACTCAACAAAAAAGTAGCCCAGCTTTAATTAAAGAGTCTCTTCGTCCATTAAAGGGGAAGTCCACCCTAACACTAAAATTGCTACATCTGCTGGCATCCACAATCTAATGCGGCGTACACACGGTCGTAATTTCCGATGGAAACAGTCCGATGGGAGCTCTTCATCGGATTTTCCGACCGTGTGTATGCCCATCGGTCTTTTTCTGTTGGAATTTCCAACGGACTTTGAATTGAGAACCTGTTCTCAATTTTTCCAACGGAAAACCTTTCTATCGGATTTTCCGATCGTGTGTATGCAATTCCGACACGCAAAATTCCGACGCATGCTCGGAAACAATTTGACGCATGCTCGGAAGCATTAAACTTCCCTTTTATAGTGCTGTCGAAGGTGTTTTATGCCGCTGTGTTACAGACCGTCGGAATTTGGTGTGACCGTGTGTAGGCAAGACAGTTTGAGCGAAATTCCGTCGGAATTCCGATGGGAAAACCATCAGAGCTTTTTCCGACGAGATTTCCGACCGTGTGTACGCGGCATAAGACTAACCTATCTAGTACGAAGCAGATCAATATCCGCGCTACTTAATAATGTTAGAGATAGTATTATGAGCAGCCAGCACAATTTGTTGATCAGCAAAACATAAGAATATAAAAGTCCACATGCGGCGCTAAATGAGAAGAAAATCCAAGAGGGGAGAGTTGATAAACCCATCACCAGCTTCAATGTGTATAAGAAAGCACACCGCGCCACGTGGAAATCCAATCTGCTTACCAGACAGCTGTAAAAAGCAGGCATGTAATAGACAGACAAAGACCACAGCTCCATTCTGGCACCTCTGACGAAATCCTGTTGGATGAAACATGTCAGGCGGGCTGACACTAGCACGCTGAGATCCGCAGCCATTTGAACAGCATGATGTACTTGTTCCTGTATTAAACTGTAAAAGTTACTACAAATACATTTTTTTTATATTACTTTACAGGCTTCACTATTGGCTGCAATATCTTTTCATTGGGTATCGCTGGCCGTCTTGGTGAATGTTATTACATCCCATATGAGAGCTCAAAAAAGTTTTGCTGGATGAGAATGTCTGACGATCAGCCGTAATCCTGGCCTGGATTCTACATACCCACTTCTTAAAGCTGGAGAATGAAGCTGTGGTCTTTCTCGGTCTATTACATGCCTGCTTTTTACAGCTGTCCAGTAAGCAGATTGGATTTCCACGTGGTGCGGTGTGCTTTCTTATGCACATTGAAGCTGGTGATGGGTTTATCAACTCTCCCCTCTTGGATCTACTTCTGATTTAGCGCTGCTTGTGGACATTTATATTCTTATGTTTTACTAACCTATCTAGCCCTGTAAAGAAGAAATCACTATACATACCTTTTTTAAAGCCGATCCGTTCTGGTCTCCAGCGGCGGATGCTCTGCAGAGGACACAGCCGAAAACGGCTGTGAAATGAATGGGAAGTGACGTCACCCATCGCGTTACTATGGGGCTTCTGTTTGTCGGCTGCCTCCTCTGCATCCGCCTCCACAGCGAAGCCACCGCTAACAGCTCAGCATGGGGACCGGATCGGATCGGCTCCAGAAAAGGTATGTATAGCAATTTCTTCTCTACGGGGCTAGATAGGTTAGTCTTCTGCCCCGTACACACGGTCGGAAAATCCGACCACAAAATCCATCGGATTTTTTACGACGGATTTTGTCCGACACTGGTGTTGCATGCACACGGTCGGACAAAGTTGTCGGAAAATCCGATCATTCTGAACGTGGTGACGTTTGTTGCCTACGACGGGACTACGTAGAGGCTAGTAGCCAATAGCTTTGGTCTTGTAATGTGATCTGAGCATGCGTGGCACTTTGTCCGTCGGAATTCGCTACACATGATCGGAAAAAGTCCAATAGGACTTTGCTGTCGGAAAATTTGAGAGCAGGGGATAAAACTTTGTCCGTCGGAAAATCTGATGGAAAAAGTCCGATGGAGCCTACACACGGTCGGAAATTCCGACAACATTGTCCGATAGGACATTTTCCATCGGAAAATCCGACTGTGTGTACGGGGCATTCGATTGTGGATGTCTGTAGATGTAGAGATTTTAGTGTTGGGTGGACTTACCCTTTAAGCCTTTTCTCTCCTGACACCTCCCAACTCCCTCCTACAGAATTAAAAATGGTTCATGGTTTTCAGAAACATTTGTTACCTTTTTTGTGCTTCTTCGCCTAGACAAAAATTACGTAAAGACTCCCCCGCTGCATCTTGGGTTGTCCATGTCACACATCCCAGGAGGCAATGTTTTACTGAAGGGTGCATGCATTGCCATGAGATTCTGCACATGCGCACAAATATCTGGCAATGACCAACAGCATGTCTGAGCACACATGTCGCAGGTCTCTAAAGATTCCAGATAGCAGAAACCAGTGGCATGTGTAAGCTAAATGTCCTGCACATGCACAGACATGCAGCAGGTCTCTGCAAGGTACCAAATACGCAAATCTGTACATGTGCAGGATACTTGAAGATGGCAGGACTGAGGAGGAGTGGGTGGAGGGGAATATCCATCCTCAGGGCAAAGTTCCTCTTAAAAATGGGAAACAACTTCTGCTGCAATACTCACCTCCTCTGTGGCGTGTCATCCTGTGGAAAATCCACTTCATTCTTCTGCTGCTGGTCTCTTAGGTTGATTGACACCCACCACCATTCAACCTTCTACCTGTGTGCCCAGGATTGTTCTGTAGACTGTATTGACCAGCTTTGCTCATCCTAAGCTTTATCATTCGTTTTTGGGGAATTCTTAGACGGAACACATCCAAACTGGGCATGTCATTTTAACCAAGCTTTCTGGTCTGTTGCACATTTTCAGTGTGACGAATGATCCATGACCTCCTTTATATGTGATTTCCTTACAACATGTATGTATAACAATTTACTACACCCATAACTCTACTTTTTTATGGAGGTAAAATCCTTCATGGACACATTATTCACACAGACGAACAAGGCCACACACATACAGACAGTACCTCCCCACTTCCATTTATCTTCACTTCCTGTTATTTCCACCTTTTCAAATAAAAAGCCGAATTTGCTATGTTTACATGAAGCAATGTGTTTTTTGCTTATGTAAAGATATCAAAGCTAGCAAGGACATTCCTATGACTCTTCACGCAAGCTATGAAACATTCCCCTTCTTGGAAAAATATGATAGTATAACAGAAAAGATGTCAAAAGATATATTCAGCATAAGAAGCATAAGAAGCCCCAGTTCCTAAAGGATTGCTAACCTCATCATTTTCCTTATGAAATTGCATCTAGTCTGGGGAAAGGAACACTTTGCATATAGGTTCTTTAACCCCCACCATATCCATCAGCCTGCACCAATTGTATCTGTCTATTATATTATATGTATCCTACTGCTTACTTACTAAGTTTATGTATTTTTGCTGATTAGTCAACGCCTATGTGATATTGTGATATCATGCTCCATCCATGCAATATCGCGCCAAAATCACACCGAAATCCCCATGCAATATCACAACTATTCTTTCTTACTAGACTAAACCCCAGATTTTTTTTTCTTTTTTTTTTAGTAAAGATCATGGATCCCTCACCATCTTGTTATAGGACTGGCTTTGGTCCTGGATGTCTCCAGTTTCTCTTTAAAGGGTTAGTCAAACTTTACCAATTACCACTAAACTGCCTGCGCAAATAAGGGGGACCTGTAGATAAAAGCAAACTGTGCAGCTTTGACCAAAGTAGAATAATACCTTCGCTACAGGTGTAGACCATTTATGTACCTCCGGGAAGCCGACCTGAAAAACACCCCGAGATGGCATCATCCATGCTGCCTTGTTGCTAGGACATTGCTAAGGCACTCCCAGTTGATTCAAACCCCCTTGCATGTCCTCTCTTTCCCCTGTAGCAGTAGCTATGAGGTCACGATGCTGAGATTGAGGAAATAGTGGGCCACACAAGGTGGGGGTTAGAGAGCTCACTCCTTTAATGGTCGGGGTGAGCAGTAACATCTAGGAGTCTCTTAGCAATGTCCTAGCAACAAGGCAGGCTGGGATGATGCCATTTCTGGAAGATTTTAGGCCAGGCTTTGGGATGTATGTAAATGACCAACATCTATAGAAAGGGTATTAATCATCTTTTGTCAAAGCTTGCACAATTTGTTTTTATCTACAGGTTCCCCTTACCTGCATAGGCAGGGATTTAAACAGTGAATACTAAAAGTGCTTAGGGTATTCTAATGCCCCAAGCTATTTTTAATCTGTGTGTCACATGTACTAAAAAACTGTGGCGGCAGATTACCAGTAACGGTAATGGCTGTATGGAAGGCTATTTTTTATGTGCACAGATGCCTAAATATATATAATCCTGAACAATGAACTCTCTTATTTTCTCCTTTTGGGTGTGATAATTATACCACTATAGGAAGTTTGTTGTATGCATTTGATTCAATCCAGTGAGCTTGTTACTTCCTGCTGTGAAATCTCAAGCATTGTTAGCCACCCCTTCCCAATTGCAACCATAACTGAAATATAACCATCTGTGATATGATTTTAGTGAATCTCTACTTTGCTCGTGCAGAGAATAGTATTAGGTTAATCTTAAAAGCTAAATTCTTTTTCTAAATTCCAGCTTCCCTGTGTACCAATATACCATTAATGTACCTTTGTTGCAGAAAATGAAAAGCTTTTGCTCTATCCAAGGACAGGCATTACCTCAGCCTCCAGTGTCTCTTCTAAAAAATTCCTCCATTACTTTCTGCTATTTGTCCTGGTATTTGGGATGTGAAAACTGTTAGTGAACTAAGGAAGTAGTTGAGAAGCTGACCTCATTAACACATACCCTGCACCTGCCCTCCCCCTCCAGAAGATTGCGCCCGTCCGCCCACCTATGTACCTACATGCAGTCATCATCAGTAACTCCCTGAATACACAGTCAGTGTCTTCCGCTGTTGATTGATCGTTTTGTAACTTTAATGAATAAAGCCAGCAGCCGCTGCAAGACACATGCAACTCTCTATTTTATTCCAGGATAAAAAAGAAACGTTTCCTCCAAGCTCAGGTTTTGTACCTTCCCTTCATCTTGCATAGATCATTCATTTGGTAGAGTGTGCAGGAGCTGAGCAATCACATAACAGCCTATGTGGAACAGAACTGTAGTGTTTAAAACAGAAGTGTGTCCCTGGAAGTCTGTAAAGCTCACGATACACTATACAATCTGATTGTACCATCTGCTTTAGATCCACCGACTCCTTCAACAAAGATTCACAGAAAAGTTGACATTTGTCAAGCAGGGTGGTGCCCACAGGGCCATCCACTGCTCCAATTTTGTCTGATTCAGCAGTGTATGGAAAAGTTAAACTTCCCTTTGCTTCACTGCTGCTATTTCCTGCCCGGAGAGAAGAGAGGGAGACCTGTGTAAGCTCTGAGTCAGGACTTGGAGCTTACTCGGTTCTGAGGACTCTTTCTCCAACATAAGATGATAATGCTGAGTTCCTGAGCTGCTAATCAAAACTAGATTCAGCTGAAACTATCTGAACTGTGTGACAACAATCTGTATCAAGTGACAATTACAGTTCTTATTTATTTATTTTTTTTCCTTTATTGTAAAAGCTATTTTATGGTGTAAGAACAGGCCCAGAATTATTGGTATCCCTCGGGAGCCATTTGAAGCCCACTGTACCAATAAAAGCTATTCAAAAACCATCTTAAAGGAGTTTAAAAGGCAGAAGGTTTATTACCTTAAAGAGGAAGTAAACCCTGATGGGTTTACTTCCTCTTTGTTTTCCTGCAAAGGTAAAGCATAATGGGCTAATATGCATCGCATAGTAGCCCATTATGTGTCACTTACCTGACACAGGAGACGGCGATGTCACCGCTGTCCCGTCTTCCACGCAGTGTCCATCTTCTTTCAGGGTATCGCGGCTCCGGCGCTGTGACTGTCCGGAGCCATGATGACTTCACTCCCGCGCATGCGCACGGGAGCCGCCGCTAGTGCTATATCGCCGTTAGCAACGGCGTGCTCAGTACGCCTGCGCGCTGCTGTCTAAACCGTGTAGGTTTAGGAAATATTTCTTGGACCTACAGGTAAGCCTTAATCTAGGCTAACCTGTAGGTCAAAGTGGTCTGTAAGGGTTTACGACCACTTTAATGCATTCTATGCATTAAGATAAAAAGCCTTCTGTGTGTAGAAGCCGCCCTTAGCCACCCTATCTGCCCTCCATCTCTGTCCAGCGATGTCCACGAATCCCTCGGCTGTCCGGGACTCTTCCTCCTGATTGATTGACAGACCCGGGAGCCAATGGCACCGCTGCTGTGTCTCAGCCAAAGTCAGTTAGCCAATCAGGGGGGAGAGAGGGGGCGGGGCAGAACGCCAGCTCCGTGTCTAAATGGACACATGGAGCTGCAGCTCGGCTTGGGTGCCCCCATAGAAAGCTGCTTGCTGTGGGGGCACTCGACGGGAGGGGCCAGGAGCAGCAAAGAGGCGCCCGAGAAGAGGAGGATTCAGGCTGCCCACTGCAAATTCATCTGCATAGAGCAGGTAAGTATGATATTTTGTTATTTAAAAAAATAAATTAAAAAATGGGGCTTTACAATCACTTTAATTTTGCCTTCCTTATTGATTCAGTTGTATTTCATTAAACGGCAACATTTTTCTGAAATCTCCATATTTTTTATTTTAGGAAAAATAAAAACTCAATTTCACTCATCCCTAATGACAAACATCTCCTGTCTGTTGGCAGTTGAAGAATTGGCAATCTCTGTGTTTCCAGCCAGAGAAACTCTTGCAGACATCTGCAATTAGATCCATGAACATTATTTACAAGGCCTTTGGTTTGGAATTTGACTTTTACGGTTTAGGCCTTTCCAGCTCCTCAGTCGTATTTTACATGACATAATGAAGAGGATCATAAAAAGGTGGAAAACCAATTAGTCCACCAAGCAGGTGACCTGTGAGAGTGAGTGCACGTTTGAAAGATTAACGCAGGCGTGGATTGAAAAGCTGACCCCGTCAGGACCATCTGAAGACCCCTTGAAACGGCTAGGGGCAGGTAAAAAAGGGGGAAAGGTGAATGTTATTAGAGGAGCAAGCTGTTAATCTTCTATTTATGATCATTTTCTCCAGTGCAGGGAGAGCTCATCACGTTAAATTATTTCCAGCTAAAGAGCGGCTTGTAAGCCGAGACTGCGGATGTCACAGATAGACAGCTGATCTCTTCCTGATAACATCTTTGGTCAATTTCCTTCTGAAATATTTAGGCAATGCGCGGATCACTTCTCTCCTTATTGCAGCTTTTTAGCCCAGCTGACCCCATAAGCTGCCGGGGGCATTAGGACTACCTCAGCACCACAGGCCAAAATAGAAACACAAGACCTTCTGTGACTCTTCAAACAAACTTGTCAATAATCATCAGTAATCCAAATACTTAGTTCAAAGAATACGTTCGCTGGTATTTATGAACTTTAAAAAGAAGAAATGGAGATGCAAATTTATCAAGAACAAGTCAGAATGGACAAATTGGGGTTTACTCAGATTACTGTACAAACTAGAACAGAGAACAATTTGCAGACTAAGCGGAAATACAAGTATAGGGCCCCAGGCTCTGTCGTCTTTTTATATACTGTAGAACTATCTATCTATCTATTTATTTTATTTAACCACTTCAGCCCCGGAAGGTATTACCCCGTTAATGACCATGCCATTTTTTGCGATGCGGCACTGCATTACTTTAACTGACGATTGTGCGGTCGTGCAACGCTATACCCCAAAAAAAATTGATGCCCTTTTTTTCCCAAGTAAAGAGCTTTCTTTTGGGGGTATTTGATCACCTCTGTAGTTTTTATTTTTTTGTGCTATAAAAAAAAACAAAACAATATTTTTTACATAGTTACACACCGTATATTTATCGGCGTAAAACCCGCACAGGCGTATAACACGCACATTTATTTGAAGAGGGAGGTTTCAGGAAAAAAAAATTACATTTGAAATAAGGAACTTTGAAGCAATATAAGGGTCAGTGCCCATCTGCAGCCTCATCATTGCCATCAATGCAGCCTGATCAATGCCCATCTGCAGCCTCACAAGTGCCATCAATGCAGCCTCATCAGTCCACATCAATGCAGCCTCACCATTGCCATCAATGCAGCCCCCCTCCCTGTCCCCTACCAGGCATCTAAAATTGAAGTATTGGCGTATAACACGCACATGCTATTTGCACCCGATTTTCATTGTGAAAAAGTGAGTGTTATACGCCAATAAATACAGTAGTTCTAAAGATTGAATAAAGACACCAGTCTAACCTAAGCCCCCGTACACTCGGACGGAAATTCCGACCACAAAATCCGTCCGATTTTATCCGATGGATTTTGTCCGAAACATGGTGTTGCATACACACGGTTAGACAAAGTTGTCGGAAAATCTGATCGTTCCAAACGTGGTGACGTTCGTTGCGTCTGACGGAACTACGTAGAGGCTAGTAGCCAATAGCTTTGACCTCGTAATTTGATCTGAGCATGCGTGGCACTTTGTCCGTCGGAATTCTCTACACACGATCGGAAAAAGTCAGATCGTATTTTGTTGTCGGAAAATTTGAGATCCTGAGATACAAATTCCGACGGAAAAAGCCCGCTAGAGCCCACACACGATCAGATTTCGATAACATCGATAACATAATCCGATCGGACTTTTTCCATCGGAATATCCGACCGGGGCATAAGTGAGTGTGGGCGCGTGTCTACAATTGTCCCTATCCCTGTACATTGCGTCTCATTAAAGTGGTTGTAAACTCTAATGAAAAGAAAAAAAAAAAAAAGAAAAAACACCCTGCAAGATAAAGGCATAATGAGCTAGTATACATAGCATACTAGCTCATTATGAATTACTTACCCAAGAACGAAGCCCCCACAGCCGTCCTCGTCTCCTCCTCCAGCCGGCGTCATCTACATTACTTCCGGGTATGGCACAGTACAACTGAAGCAACGGCACGTACGT
This sequence comes from Lithobates sylvaticus, assembly GCA_028564925.1. Taxonomy (NCBI): domain Eukaryota; kingdom Metazoa; phylum Chordata; class Amphibia; order Anura; family Ranidae; genus Lithobates; species Lithobates sylvaticus. The sequence continues at coordinate 242,640,717 of CM053032.1, forward strand.
GCCATTGCTTCAGTTGGCTTAAATGCGCATGTGCCGCATGACGTTGGCACATGCAAATACAGGGATATCTCCTAAATCGTTCAGGTTTAGGAGAAATCCAGTGCAGCTACAGGTAAGCCTAATTATAGACTTGCCTGTAGTTTAAAGTGGTTGTAAAGGGTTTACAACCACTTTAAGATGCTCATCTATTATATTATTATTTATTTAAGGTACCCATATAACGCCGACACTCCACACATACATCGCACACTCACATCGGTCCCTACCCTCAAGGAGCCCACAATCCAAGGTCCCCAACTCACACTCATATACTAGGGCTAATTATTGGACAGAAGCCAATTAACCTACCAGCATGTCTTTGGAGTGTGGGATAGGTACCCGGAGGACACCCACGCAGGCACAGGGAGAACATGCAAAATCCAGGCAGGTAGTGTCGTGGTTGGGATTCAAACCCAACTACTAGGTGAGAGTGCCACCCACTTCACCACTGTGCCCCCCCCCCCCCCATTTACTTTCTGCTATAAAACACATCCAATAAAAATTTTAAAAAAATCGAATTTCTTCATCAATTTAGGCCAATATGTATTCTGCTACATAGTTTTGGTAAAAAAAAAATACCAATAAGCGTATATTGTTTAAGTAAAAGTTATAGCGTCTACAAACTATGGGATATTTTTATGGCATTTTTATTTATTTAATTTTTTTACTAGTAATGGCAGCGATCAGTGATTTTTTGTGGGACTGCGCTATTCCAGACAAATCGGACACCTAACTGACACTTTTTGGGAAACCAGTGTGTCCCTAGGAGATGCTTGCTAACAGTGTGGGGGATGGACTGACTGGTTGAACATAGAGATCCGTATTCCTGCTTTGCAGGAACAGAAGATCTCTGTGTCCTCCCCTGTCAGAACGGCGATCTTCCTTGTTTACAAATCACCGTTCTGCCTCTCTGGGGAATGATCTAGGGTAGGCAGTGGACATTGGGTCCACCGGACACGCTGATTTACTCCCCCTCTGTCCGATGGGCGCATGTTCACCTCCACTGGAGCTTACTCATAGGGATTTGAGTAACACTACTAATGGAGGTTGGCAACACTTATGGTTGCAGGAAAGAAAATCACACCATCTATGGCCTGCATTACAATATAAGATCTCTATTTTACATGCATGCATATAAATACTTGGGCCAATTTAGACAGGAGACAATTAATCTAACAGCCTATCTCTGGAGTGTGGGAGGAAACCAGAGAGCCCAGAGGAAACCCACACAAACACAAGGAGAACATACAGACTATGTACATAGTATCATGGCTGGGACTTGAACATGGATCCTAGGGCTGCAAGGCAAGAGTGATAACAATAAGCTTCTATCGGGCTTCAATAAGCTTAACTATTAGGTCTCACACGGTGGCCCACATGCATCAAGTGCCTGTGTTTTTGGGCACCTGGGAGGCACAAGTGCATAGTCTTGCCCTACTGCCAGCAGCATGTATTGTATATGACAATTTTGGACTTATTTTTGTGTCTTATGTCACTTGTATTTGTTATGTTCTTAAAACTCAATAAATATTTATTGTTGAAAAAAATAAAAATATATATATATATTTTCTTTCCTTCAGCCAGGGGTTGAAGGAAAGAAAATTGCTAGATTGCCCCAGCAACACATTCAGTGTTAGCCCCTGTACACACGGTCGAAAATTCCGACCAGAAAATCGTTTTTTTTCCGACGGATTTTGTCCGACAGTGGTGTTGCATACACACAGTCGAACAAAGTTGTCAGAAAATGTGATCATTCTGAACGTGGTGATGTTCGTTGCATATGACGGAACTATGTAGACTGCAGGGGTCTCAAACTGGTGGCCCTCCAGTGTTGCAGAACTACAATTCCATGAGGCATTGCAAGGCTGACATTACAAGCATGACTCCTATAGGCAGAGGCATGATGGGACTTGTAGTTCTGCAACAGCTGGAGGGCCGCCAGTTTGAGACCCCTGATGTAGAGGCTAGTAGCCAATAGCTTTGGTCTCGTAATTTGATCTGAGCATGCGTGGCACTTTGTCCGTCGGAATTCTCTACACACGATCGGAAAAAGTCTGATCGGATTTTGTTGTCGGAAAATTTGAGAGCAGGATCTCAAATTTTTTTCGTCGGAAATTCAGACGGAAAAAGTCAGATGGAGCCCACACACGGGCGGATTTTCCGACAACATGGTCCGATCGGACATATTCCGTCGGAATTTCCGACCGTGTGTACAGGAACTTAATGGGGAACCCCTCCCGCGGAGGTTTTGTATTATGACAGCGAGAGATTTCCCAGCCGTCAGAATACAAAGATCACTGCTGGTGGTTAAAGCCATTAGGTTCAATAATCCAAAATAAAAAAAAATAGTTTTGCTTGTAGTTCTACTTTAAGAGCAGAAGTGTGAACATGTCTATAACTCTCCCCAAAAGTTGAATAGCTTATTGGATACTTATCCCCCCCATCCACACATCTAAACCCCAGGAATTAATCTCACAGAGAACAGCCAGTAAATTCATGTTCTCATTACTTTTACAAATACATTATTTAGTTGCAGAATAAATAGGTTCTGGATTGCAGCCGGAGTTTACAAAACTTCTTCTGATTTATGAATGTTTAATTTCTTCTCTTTCGTTTCATCCAAAGCAATTACTGCCCAGGAATGCCGGATTATTAAAACCAAAGAAAAGTTTATGCATATTATTTTGTGGTCGAGGACATTTCTTTTATTAAATAATAAAAGGTAGCAACATATCCAGTTTAAATATACCCTTTAAAAAAAAAATGTTTAACTCATTGCAGTAACATATATATATATATATATATATATATTGTGTGTGTGTGTATATATATATATATATATATATATATATATAAATATATATATATTTTGTATTTCTGATAATGTTCTCTATTCTCTTATGATGCTGATAAATAGTCTTTCTTAGTTCAGTAAAAAGCTCTTTTCCCACTTCCTGTCTTCGGTCATGTGCCATATGAGGACCCCTCCCTCCTCCTCCTCTTTCTCCCTCTGGCATGGTTCTTGCTCTTACACTAAATGACCCTTAAGTGATGATGTACAAGCACCATTCAGTAGTACTGTGAGGGCCCAGGGTAACTTGATAATGCACCCCTAGGGGGCGGGTGCTTAACTCCATAGGCTATTAGGGAGTAGGGATGGCCCCCCCGAACCGACCACAATGCATTGCGGCGCTGAACAATGCATTGCAAGCCCTAAATGGCTGAAGCAGTGAAAGCTTCAGCCAATCAGGGCACAGAGCACTGTCAGAGCCATGATTGGACACTGTAATTATGACTTTATCCAATCATGGCTCATTCCTGCCCCATAGTATAACAGTATTCTTTCAATAGCAGCCATTTTCAGTGTGATTTTGGCATCGAGAGAGATAGAACAGGGCTTTGTTCAGTGCTATTAGTTAGTGTGCTATACTGTGCTATTTTGCTTTGATTGTCAGTGCAGAATATTAGTTTAGTGTCAGTCTAGGGATAGTGTGAGTGTAGTGAGGCGGACCATAATTCAGCTTCGCATAATGTGCAGCTAGAGTAGGGACAGCTCAGATAGTTTCAGTGTAGTGTAATGAGACCGTGTCAGTAATCTTTACATTAGTGTATACTTAAGCCCCATACACACGCGCGGACAATCCGTGGACCAGGTCCGTCGGACCATGTCCGTCATACTTTGTCTGATGTTGGTTTTGCGTACACACGCTCGGACAAAGTTGTCGGAAAATCCGATCATTCTGAACGTGGTGACGTTTGTTGCCTACGACGGGACTACGTAGAGGCTAGTAGCCAATAGCTATGGTCTTGTAATGTGATCTGAGCATGCGTAGCACTTTGTCCGGTCGGACAAGCGTACACACGCTCGGATTTGGTGTGATCGGACCGGGTTGACGGGAAATCTTTCCAGCAGGAGATAAGACTTTGTCCGACGGACAAACCGACGAACACTGTCCGATGGTGCATACACACGGTCTGATTTTTCAACAACCTTGTCCGATCGGACCAAATTGATGAAAAAGTCCGACCGTGTGTATGGGGCTTTAGAGTAGGGACAGTTCAGATAGCGTCAGTGTAGTGACGGTTGAACACTGTCTATTTGATTGCGTTACTGCCAGTTTAACGCCATTTACTTCTGTGTGCGTTACTGCCAGTTTAACGCCATTTACTTCTATGTGCGTTACTGCCAGTTTAACGCCATATAGTTTTGTGTGCAATACTACCAGTTTAATGCCATATAGTTCTGTGTGCATTACTGACAGTTTAACGCCATATCGTTTTTTGTGCGTTACTGACAGTTTAACGCCATATAGTTCTAAGTGCGTTACTACCAGTTTAACGCCATATAGTTCTGTGTGCATTACTGACAGTTTAACGCCATATCGTTTTTTGTGCGTTACTGACAGTTTAACGCCATATAGTTCTAAGTGCGTTACTGCCAGTTTAACGCCATATAGTTCTGTGTGCATTACTGCCAGTTTAACGCCATATAGTTTTATGCGTTACTGCCAGTTTAACGCCATATAGTTTTGTGTGTGTTACTGCCAGTTTAACGCCATTTACTTCTTTGTGTTACTGCAAGTTTAACGCCGTATAGTTTTGTGCATTACTGCCAGTTTAACGCCATATAGTTCTGTGTGTGTTACTGCCAGTTTAATGCCATATCGTTTTGAGTGTGTTACAGCCAGTTTAACGCCATTTAATTCTGTGTGCATTACTGCCAGTTTAACGCCATATAGTTTTGTGCGTTGCTGCAAGTTTAACGCCATTTACTAGTGTGTGCGTTACTTCAAGTTTAATGCCATATAGTTCTGTGCGTCACTGTATGTTTGGCGCATTATATTGTTGCCTGGGAGGACAACAAGGAGAGGCAGACGTTGCCTTGGCACTGTAAGGGGGCCAGCAACAAATGTGTCCACAGGCACATTGACGCAGTTCAATCTTCCTGTTTACATCGTGATCAGCCGTGATTGGACATCCTGTGTCGTGGAAAACGTTGTTTTGAGTCTTCTGTTGGTCAATAGAAGAGCGTTGGAAAGGCATCCGCCTAAGTGAGGCATTTTGAATTTTTTTTAGTCCTTTCCACCCAGGGCTGTCAGCTTCCACATCCCATCGGCAGTGTCTGCATCACATGGTGATGATTACCTTGGGGCCAAAACAGAGATGGAGAGCTTTCCAGCTGACAATCCACTGACTTACTGGGTCATGAAAATAGACCACTGGCCAGAACTTGCCCAGTATGCTATTGAGTTGTTGGGCTGCCCTGCATCCAGCATGCTTTCAGGACGGGCATTTAGTGTTGCAGGAGGTTTTGTTACTGAACATAGAACATGTCTGTCCACAGACTCCGTGGACCGTTTGACTTTTATAAAAATGAATCAGTCCTGGATTACCAGCTACGAAGCCCCTGATGCCAATGTCGCTGATTAAGTCTTTTTGAAATGTGGAATCTCTGCAGGACTTCGAGGCTTCTATAGGGTTATGGTGGGAATGTGCCACCGACACCCAAAGACCAATTTTTCTTTACCTGTTTGACAGGTGCATATCATTGAGATTTTTTATAGCAAGGCTAATTCTTGCTTTCATCAAGATTACCTAGGGTTACGGTGGGTAGGCGCCACTGAAACCCAAAGACCAATTTTTACGAACCCGTTACTTCTATCCAAAGTCAAAGTGACACCGGAATGTATCCAATAAATCTCTTATCTTGTTCCCAGTGCACTACATTGTGACCACATCATACACACCAGCTCCACAGCTGTTGCTGAGGCAGCTTGCAGGGAAAATTATTTTCTTTGGGCTTTATAATTGCAATTATTTCTGCAGCAGATTCTAGACATGGTACAGATCTTCCACTTTACAGGTAGGATAATGCTTTCACTTTAAAAATCACTGCTCATTTAAAAATGATGTTTTTCACAAACTTTTTTTTTATTGATACATGTCCCCCAGGGCAGGACCTGGACCCCTATAACCATTGTATGCCCAAATTACTGGCATATAAGCCTTCAAAATGGGCACTTTTGAATTTTGACTTTCGGGTCCCATTGACTTTAATAAGGTTCATTATTCGGGTCCGAACCTTTGCAGTGTTTGAAAGTTCTGGTGCAAACCGAACAGGGGTCCGTTCGGCCCATCCCTATTAGGGAGAGGGTTGAATTACTATGGGTGTCATTTAACCCAAAAGATCAGCAGCAGGAGAGAGAAGTGAGCCTTTAGTGGACAGCCTTGAAGAAGATGTGAATATTCACTTTTCTTGTTTTAACCACTGATGGGCAATTTAGTCTCCCTTTATTTCTCCCAAAGTGGTTCTGGGCTATAACAATTGGAATTAACAACAGACATGCCCATTCACTAAAGATTTATCTACACTCAGAATTCTTGACTACGTTAAGTGACTTTTGTCTTCGAGAAAAACTTTGAAATGGATATCAGTGTTCTGGTGAGTCTTTTTAGACCCAATACTACAGAGACAATCTCCAGACAAAACATAAATGTGGTTGGAAAAGTTTAAAGAAAGCCAAAAACTTTATTTCCAGTTATGAGTAAGTAAAGAATGGTTAAAGATCCTGTCAGGTCCTTTTTTTTTTTTTTTACTTTTGATGCCTGCTTTTGAAAGATTTTCCTTTGCTTCCCCTTCCAAAGACAGAAATTAAAAGGAATTTGCTTCAAAGTAAGGGAAAATCCACCTGACCCCTCCATTCTGTGTGTTACATACTCCTGACTAGGGATGAGCCGAACACCCCCCCGTTCGGCTCGCACCAGAACCCGCGAACGGACCTAAAGTCCGTGCGAGCTTTAGAACCCTATTAGTTATAATGGATGCGAACGTTCGAACGTTCGAAATTAAAAGTGCTAATTTTAAAGGCTAATATGCATGTTAATGTCATAAAAAGTGTTTGGGGACCTGGGTCCTGCCCCAGGGGACATGTATCAATGCAAATTTTTTTTTTAAAAACGGCCGTTTTTTCAGGAGCAGTGATTTTAATAATGCTTAAATTGAAACAATAAAAGTGTAATATTCCTTTAAATTTCGTACCTGGGGGGTGTCTATAGTATGCCTGTGAAGGGGCGCATGTTTCCCGTGTTTAGAACTGTCTCTGCGCAAAGTGTCATTTTTGAAAGTAAAAAAGCTATTTAAAATCACTTGCGGCTAATGTTAATTCACGGCTCCCGTAATACAGAGAACAGTCATTCATTGAAACTCATTCATAAAAAAAAGTCATTGATAAAAAATAAAAAAAATGAAAAAAAAAAAAAGCGTAGGGGTCCCCCCAAATTCAATAACCAGGCCCTTCAGGTCTGGGATGGATATTAAGGGGAATCCCAGCCAAAAAAAAAAAAAAAAAATGGCGTAGGGTCCCCCTCAAAATCCATACCAGACCCTTGAGGTATGGTATGGATTTTAAGGGGAACCCTAGCCAAAAAAAATGGCGTGGGGTCCCCCTCAAAATCCATACCAGACCCTTATCCGAGCACGCAACCTGGCAGGCCGCAGGAAAAGAGGGGGGACGAGAGCGCCCCCCCCTCCCGCCTGAACCGTACCAGGCCACATGCCCTCAACATTGGGAGGATGCTTTGGGGGTCTAAGACCCCCAAAGCACCTTGTCCCCATGTTGATGAGGACAAGGGCCTCTTCCCCACAACCCTGGCCATTGGTTGTGGGGGTCTGCGGGCGGGGGGCTTATCGGAATCTGGAAGCCCCCTTTAACAAGGGGACCCCCAGATCCCGGCCCCCCCCTGTGTGAAATGGTAAGGGGGTACAAAAGTACCCCTACCATTTCACCAAAAAAGTGGCAAAAATTGTAAAAATGACAGGAGACAGTCTTTGACAATTCCTTTATTAAAATCTTCTTTCTTCTTTCTTCATCCTTCGGTTTCTTCATCTTCTCCTTCCGTCATCTTCTTCCATCTTCTTCTTCCTCCGATCCGCTTCTTCTTGCGCTGGTCTTCTCGTCCTTCTCGTCCGGCATCTTCTTCCGTCGGCGTCGGCGTCGGTGTCGGTGTCGGTGTCTTCTTGGGCCGCTCCGCGCAATGGGAGGCTCCCGCTATGTGAGGCTCCGCTCCATCTGACAGGTCTTTTAAAACGGAGGGCACCTGGTGACCCCGCCCCCCTCTGACGTCATGGGGAAAGCCATCATGGAATTCCCCATGACGTCCCTGTGCGTCAGAGGGGGCGGGGTCACCAGGTGCCCTCCATTATAAAAGACCTGTCAGACGGAGCGGAGCCTCACACAGCGGGAGCCTCCCATTGCGTGGAGCGGCCCAAGAAGAGACAGAGACACCGACACCGACGCCGACGCCGACAGAAGAAGATGCCGGACGAGAAGGACGAGAAGACCAGCGCAAGAAGAAGCGGATCGGAGGAAGAAGAAAATGGAAGAAGAAGATGGAAGAAGATGACGGAAGGAGAAGATGAAGAAACCGAAGGATGAAGAAAGAAGAAAGAAGATTTTAATAAAGGAATTGTCAAAGACTGTCTCCTGTCATTTTTACCATTTTTGCCATTTTTTGGTGAAATGGTAGGGGTACTTTTGTACCCCCTTACCATTTCACACAGGGGGGGGGCGGGACTGGGGGTCCCCTTGTTAAAGGGGGCTTCCAGATTCCGATAAGCCCGCAGACCCCCCAACCAATGGCCAGGGTTGTGGGGAAGAGGCCCTTGTCCTCATCAACATGGGGACAAGGTGCTTTGGGGGTCTTAGACCCCCAAAGCATCCTCCCAATGTTGAGGGCATGTGGTCTGGTACGGTTCAGGCGGGAGGGGGGGGCCGCTCTCGTCCCCCCCTCTTTTCCTGCGGCCTGCCAGGTTGCGTGCTCGGATAAGGGTCTGGTATGGATCTTGAGGGGGACCCCACACATCACATTTTTTTTTGGCTAGGGTTCCCCTTAAAATCCATACCAGACCTCAAGGGTCTGGTATGGATTTTGAGGGGGACCCTACGCCTTTTTTTTTTTTTTTTGGCTGGGGTTCCCCTTAATATCCATCCCAGACCTGAAGGGCCTGGTTATTGAATTTGGGGGGACCCCTACGCTTTTTTTTTGTTTTTTATTAATGAATGACAGTTCTCTGTGTTACAGGAGCCATCAATTCATTAGCCGCGAGTGTTTTTAAATAGCTTTTTTCCTGCAAAAATGACACTTTTTTGCAGGGAAAGTTCTAAGCACAGGAAACCTGCCCCCCTTCACAGGCCACCTATAGACACCCCCCAGATGTGATACTGCAATGCTGTTCTAACAGCATGCACACACATATCCCCAGAAATAGAGCACATATTGTCAGCAGCACACTGACACTGACACTGACTGAAACATAATATGCGAGGCCGCCGGCGCGGCGGCCTCTTATACCGTGGGGCGTGTACTAAAGCCCCTGAGCTATAATTGGCTACAGGCATCCTGCCTGTAGCCAATTATGGCTCTCCTCGCTGCCGGCGCTGTGATTGGCCAAGCATGCAGGGTCACAGTGCATGCTTGGCCAATCATCAGCCAGCATTGCACTGCGCGGGCCGCAATGCATTGCGGGGCCGCTCGCATCACACGAATTTGTTGCGAGCGGCCCCAATAGTTCTGGGCTCGCCGAGCGAGCGAGCGAACGCCCGGTGCTCGATTCGAACATGGGTTCGAATCGAACACCGGGCCCATCCTTACTCCTGACTCCTATTTTATATAAACTCTGTTGTATATTACACACCCCTGACCCTTACACTATGTACATTATATACTTCTGACCCCTGCACTGTATTTGCTTTATAGTAATTATATATTCCTGACCAAATGTAAATTGTCTCAACAGTTGCTGGTTGCTGAGCACTCCCTGACTATTTTTAAAAGGTTCTTTGCTTCTAATTGCTGGTTTAAGAATTAAAGGGTTCTTTTACACTGGTGGTAATGCTTAATGCCCTCTGAAAAGCAATTCTACCGCGGAGGGTACATTTTTCCTTTTATTTTATTGCCTATATTTGGAGTAGGGTTGAAGACAGACCTTTCCGCCATGTTTTCCCTTTAACCTGTTGGGGGCCAAGTTTGGGTCACATGAGAGGACTACCCCTGGGGTGGGTTCTTTTGGGCTATGCTAGGCACTTGGGATAGGGTCACTGCATTACACATGGGCTACTTTGCTTTGTGCCATTTCCATAAATGTCAGGACCCCACAGGGCAAGGACCGCACTATACCACAGATGGACACCAGTGGAAAAAGTGCCCTGAGGCGATTTAGTTAGCATAGGTAGCGCTATACAAGTCATTCATTCATTCATTCATAAATGCCCTGGGGCAAGGCTGGGACCGCCGCGGGGGAATGCTGGAACCTCTGGCACGCCTCTAGTTTTAGAGATGAACGTGCACCATGTACACTTGTACTGTAACTGCTCTCCAGTTAACTCTCGGGTTCCCATGACAATGTACACCTTCTGAGTAACTTGCATTTAGGAGGGACACGATCGGCCTTGTCCACATTCACCCATCCAGCGTATAACCACTACCTCACTTCCAGTAGCGGTGCGGGTTCCCGCCGTGCACCTAGCGCGAGGAGCTCTGTGGTGCACATATGCTCCTGTTGCTATGGGAAACAGACTTCTCACAGAGAGAATGCAGACAACAACTTCCTCCTGCATGAGGCTATCCCACCTGCACCAGGCACACACTTCACCAGAAGCTACTTGGTAAATCTCCACTAGGTAACCACTTATCTGCACCCTACATTAACTTTAGTACTGACATCTTAATACCCCAAAGTACCTCAGTGACCCAAACTGTAGAAAGGTGCCAGTTACTTGCATTACACCCCTACAATAACTTCAGACCAGGCGAGAACATGGTTTTAAAGCTTTACTTAGAAAAGTGCAAAGACATCTCAGAGTCCAACATGTAAAAACAATATTTCTCCTACATCCCTAATCCTAACTCTGTGTGCTGCCTCGACATACCCGCAAAAGGTAGAGTCCATGTATGATCAAGGGATCCAAAAGTGGGATTTTCCAGTGTTGGTTTCTTTGGGGACGAACCCCAGGTCCTGATGACCTTTTTACATCACAGCAGTAGCAAGTGACATTCTTCCACTCCGGATTCAGTTCTCCAATCTTCTCCCACATGGGGGGCCTCTTACAGGCTCTGGGCCCCTGTGCTTGGGAATGTCTAATGGGCTTGGGGCCTCTGTGCTCGGGGCTCTCTTACGGGCTCATGGCCTATGTGCTCGGGGCACTCTTACGGGCTTGGGGCTCTCTAATGGGCTCTGGGCCTCTGTGCTCGGGGCACTCTTATGGGTTCAGGGCCTCTGTGCTTGGGGCAGTCTTATGGTCTCAGAGTCTCTGTGCTCGGGCTCTCTTACAGGCTCAGGCCCTCAGTGCTTGGGGCTCTCATACGGGCTCCGGGCCTCTGTGCTTAGAGAACTCTTACAGGCTTGGGGCCTCTGTGCTCAGGGCTCTCTTACAGGCTTGGGGCCTCTGTACTCAGGGCTCTCTTACAGGCTCTGAGCTTCTGTTCTCGGGGCTCTCTTGTGAACTCTGGTCCTCTGTGCTTGGTGCACTCTTATGGGTTTGGGGCTTCTGTGCTTGGGGCACTCTTACAGGCTTGGGGGCTCTGTGCTCGGGGCTCTCTTACGGGCTCATGGCCTATGTGCTCGGGGCACTCTTACGGGCTTTGGGCTCTCTAATGGGCTCTGGGCCTCTGTGCTCGGGGCACTCTTATGGGTTCAGGGCCTCTGTGCTTGGGGCAGTCTTATGGTCTCAGAGCCTCTGTGCTCGGGGCTCTCTTACAGGCTCAGGGCCTCTGTGCTTGGGGCTCTCCTACGGGCTCCGGGCCTCTGTGCTTGGAGAACTCTTACAGGCTTGGGGTCTCTGTGCTCAGGGCTCTCTTACAGGCTTGGGGCCTCTGTACTCAGGGCTCTCTTACAGGCTCTGAGCTTCTGTTCTCGGGGCTCTCTTGTGAGCTCTGGTCCTCTGTGCTTGGGGCACTCTTATGGGTTTGGGGCTTCTGTGCTTGGGGCACTCTTACAAGCTTGGGGGCTCTGTGCTCGGGGCTCTTTTATGGGCTCTGGGCCCCTGTGCTTAGGGCACTCTTATAGGCTCCGAGCCTCTGTGCTCAGGGCTCTCTTACGCGCATGGGGCCTCTGTGCTTGGGGCTCTCTTACCGTCTATGGGCCTCTGTGCTTGGGGCACTCTTATGGGCTTGGGGGCTCTGTGCTCGGGGCTCTCTTACGGGCTCATGGCCTATGTGCTCGGGGCACTCTTACGGGCTTTGGGCTCTCTAATGGGCTCTGGGCCTCTGTGCTCGGGGCACTCTTATGGGTTCAGGGCCTCTGTGCTTGGGGCAGTCTTATGGTCTCAGAGCCTCTGTGCTCGGGGCTCTCTTACAGGCTCAGGGCCTCAGTGCTTGGGGCTCTCATACGGGCTCCGGGCCTCTGTGCTTGGAGAACTCTTACAGGCTTGGGGCCTCTGTGCTCAGGGCTCTCTTACAGGCTTGGGGCCTCTGTACTCAGGGCTCTCTTACAGGCTCTGAGCTTCTGTTCTCGGGGCTCTCTTGTGAGCTCTGGTCCTCTGTGCTTGGGGCACTCTTATGGGTTTGGGGCTTCTGTGCTTGGGGCACTCTTACAGGCTTGGGGGCTCTGTGCTCGGGGCTCTTTTACGGGCTCCGGGCCCCTGTGCTTAGGGCACTCTTATAGGCTCCGAGCCTCTGTGCTCAGGGCTCTCTTATGGGCTTGGGGGCTCTGTGCTTGGGGCTCTCTTACGGGCTCCGGGCCCCTGTTCTCAGGGCACTCCTACGTGCTCCGAGCCTCTGTGCTCAGGGCTCTCTTACTCGCTCTGGGCCTTTGAGCTCGGGGTACTCTTACGGGCTTGGGGCCTTTGTGCTTGGGGCTCTTTTACTGCCTCTGGGCCTCTGTTCTCTTGGCACTCTTAGGGGCTCCGGGCCTCTGTCTCGGACCACTGTGCCTCTTTTATATCACAAGACCAGTAGGTCGGACCCAAAGATAACCTGCCAAAACCAAAGAACTGGGAAAGGCATTAACCTTTACCCTCCCATTCTGGGGCAGCACCTAGCATAATTTCACCCCACTTACATGCAAAATGGCAATTTACATTGCAGGAGCACGCAACGGAGAGCCAAGCGCTTGGCTTGTGGTTTATAGTGCTGCCTCATTGATCTCAATATAAGGAGCCTGTAATAAATAAATAAATAAAATATTGTATTGTGAAAAGGAATAGCAGAGCACAACCAATACTGCAGTATTAAAGTACTGACAATTTATGCAGCACTCTACATATATATACGGTATATATATATATATACACCGTATATATATATATATATATACCGTATATATATATATACACAGTATATAGCACATTCACATCAGTCACTACCCTCTAGAAGCTTAAAATCTAGGGTCCCTAACTTGTTTTCATACATAAACATACTAAGGCCAATTTAGACAGGAGCCAATTAACCTACCAGAATGTCTTTGGAGGGTGGGAGGAAACCGAAGTGCCCTGAAGAAACAATTTATACAATAATAAAAATTCCACTGTAGTATTTTCTTGCATGTTGAAGTCACAATAGACACCCATCACACTCCCTCAGAAAATTGTTACCTTACTCGGTGACGGGTCAAATAAATTATAATTGGCTCCGATGAGCTCATCCTGCACTGATGAGACCAGCTTAGGTCAAAACAGCTTTTTTTTGTTTTAGCACAAAGCGGGAGGATTCATATCAGCGCAGTTACCCAGAATCCTCTTCTGCAGTTTCATTTTTTGTTTGGAATTTTTAGAACCAGTTCTTACTATAAATTCTTGCAGGACATCTCAATATTTAATAAAAAACATGAATAAAATACGGCATGAGTCACAGTAATAGACGCCTTGCGCACTCCCTCGCAACCAGAAAATTGTTACCTTGTTTTGTTTTAATTCCTAACCCCTCTTCTTCTTGACAGCATCCCTAGACCAACATTTTTCATTCAGTCAGGTCAAAGCTTTGCAGGCTCGCTCTCACATGAGTATATTAGGATAAGTTAAACAAATTGTCATCTGTATTTACTATTCTATAAACAATATACGCCACAGGTAGTGCTAGATCTTGTACCGCTTTGTCCTCGCAGATATATTAACGGTAATAAGATACAAGAAGTCAATTTATTAAACATTTTTAGAGACTCTTCTCCTGCGTTCTGACACAAATTATCTCCTTTGGACTTCCTTTCGGCAATAAAAGACATTGTTAGAGCAAAGAGAATTATTTTATTTGCCGTCACCAACCGGCAGATGCGGCAGATCTCACACGGAGCCATTTTTGCAAGGTCTTCTGCTTTTGTTTTGCACCGATTGTAAATTTAAATAATGCTTCCTTGTTTGGGATTACAAAGTCCTCTTAAAAGTTTGGAACTTGCTCTTTTTTTTTTTTTTCCCCCTTCCTCGGGAGTTGCTAAGCTGCCAAAGTGGAACGTTCTCTGCAGCCAGCAATCATGAAACACTCAGAGACACCAAACAATATATTCAACACAACTTCCAAGAGCCCAATGAAAATACACATACCAGGGCAGCCGACCCCACACAGAGAGTACACTGTGCACGTCAGACCCGGAGTTAAAGAGTGGAATGAAAATCATGTTAATGGCTTGTACATCGTCGCAGACAAGAAGTAACATAAACCGAAATTGGACCCCGTACTGGAAAGACATAGTAACAGAACTCTCGGACTTTGCTTTAAGGGCTGTCCTTCCTCCTTATTCACTTTCTCTCCTTATTTCTAGACCAATATTTTTTTTTATAAAGTTGCATAGATAGTCAGGTCGAAAAAAAGTCACGCAATAGGAAAAAGAAAACAAATTAACAAATTTAAAACATCCACATACATAATCCTATAACCGATAGTTGATCCAGAAGAAGACAAAAAAAAAAAAAACAATGAAGCATGATCCAATTTGGGGGGGGGGGGGGATTGGGGGAAAGAAATTTCTCCTGATCCCCCAGTAGGCAATTGGATATTCTCTGGATCAACTATCCCTGGTGTTACTACCTCATAGCTCCCAACTGTCCCTGATTTGGAGCAATGTCCCTCTGTCCCTCATTCCACCTCATTTGTCCCTCATTTTGCTCTGACCTATATAGTTGTATATAAAATGCACTTTTTATCTTTCAAAAAGTGTTTCCCAGTGCTAAACCTTTCATCCAATTTTTAAATTGCTGCATTTTTACATTTTAAAAGCCAATATAAAGGAATAGTAGAGGTAAAAAAAAAAAGTCCTTGTGGATTTAAGACCCCTTTGACACCACACCGCCCATAGCGTCGGCGGTAAAACCCGAACGATTCCCCTTGGAAAAGCAAAAATTATCCTCGCTGTTGCATTGTGGCAGTACAGGGTTTTGGGGTTACCACCAGTCCAATTCCCCCCTGAAGAGTGATCAACCAGGGGTAGCTCTTCTGAGGGCCCTGGTTATGTAAGCTAGGCCTTAGGCGTCATTCACACCATGCAGGTGTGATAGAGTGTGCATTTGTTTGTGTGTGTTTTTTTTGTGTGTGTTCCTGCATGTCCATGTGTAGGGCAGCCCATTAATTTCAATGGGCTTCCCTGTGCGTAAGAAACGCAGACAAGAAGTCCCCGACCCTTTTTCAAAATGACGCTTCACCAAGCTGAACGGTGCTACAGCACCATGCATTTTGGCGTGTGTGAGACACGCACACTAGCAGATGTGTTGGGGCGTCTGGCTCGCAGTCTCCACTCTAATTCATCCCAAAGGTGTTCTATTGGGTTGAGGTCAGAACTCTGTGCAGGCCAGTCAAGTTCTTCCACCCCAAACTCGCTCATCCATGTCTTTATGGACCTTGCTTTGTGCACTGGTCCAAATCATTTGGTGGAGGTGGGATTTATGCCTCTCAGATAAGTTCCCATTGACACCATTGATCACCATTGATCATTTTAGCTATCTGTGGATAATAATCATAATCATAATTCTTCCTAATGATTACAAGTGTAAGGAGCATTCTTTCCATTGACCATCACACTAATGTATCCTAAATGGTAGATACAGTAATTTTTAGCAGGGCTTCCCTGGGTCCAGAAAGTTATTACAAGGGTTCCTCTTGAGAAAAGGTTGAGAAAGGCCGGTATATACATGGCTTAGACATAGGCCTGTGCCTATAGGAAGCAGAAGCAAAATGGGTGGCTTTTCCTGCCATCTCATATAAGCTTATGTACAAACTGTCATCATATTTTTTACCAAGGATGTTGCTTTGTGTGCCCACACTCTTCAGTGATGGAAATTCAGCCCTGCGTTCTTTAATTCCAACGTGCGGCTGCTATTTCATTGACGATGGGGAAGCAAATGAGAGCAGGCACTTAGTATTGACTCATCGTGTAGGTTTTTTTTTATTCTCCTTGTATGCATAGTTGGATGCACATTATGTGCGTGTCATTTGTAAACATCGCACACATTGCAAACCACGGATATTTCTGAACTATTTTAATTGCTCACATTGTTGTTTTGTCTTCTATTGTGTACCCTATAAAATTCTGTACCTTTTAAAACAGCAAATTCTGGCATAAAAAAATATCACATTTCAGGCTTAACAACCCCGGTCCTGTTCAATGCGATGATAAACAAGTACTTTGTGAGTATTTTTTATTAAAACATGTAGCTCTGTCTACTCCACATAGGCACACGTGTCATGTTCATTCCAGCATTCCATCAATGCCGATGCCATAAGTGCATTCCAGTTCTAGCAGATCAGGAAGTCTCAAGAGATGGTCGTACTTTTCTCATGCATTGAATTTCAAGCATAGGCCAGGCTATGGCTTCCAAACCAGTGAGAGCCCTATACCTGGAGGCCAGACCTTTTTCTGCACAGCTGGCATGCTAGACTAGCCTGAACAAAGAAAATATTTGTGGCCACCAATTCTATGGACTGGTAAGCTTCTATATATTACATGTTTGTTTTGGGTTTAGATAAGCTTTGACTTAACTTTACTCCTAACTGTAAGTTCCACCTTGATGTTCACGTATCCTTACAGGCAACAGAACACAATACCCTGTTGCTATTTCTTTCAAAAGCAAAACACGTGCAGATTTAACGTAGAAGTACACCTAACCATTTTTTGGCTCCTTTTACCCCAGCTTACCATAACGGGTTTAGTTGTCCCATTGTGTCAGTTCATAAGACCCACTTCAGTGAAGTCATGTTTTGTATACACTACACCAGTGTTTCTCAACTCCAGTCCTCAAGGCGCACCCCAACAGGTCATGTTTTCAGGATTTCCCTCAGATGAAACGGATGTGGTAATTACTAAGGCATTTAAACTGATCAAATCAGCTCTCCAACTAATGGAAAGCCTGAAAACATGACCTGTTGGGGCGCCTTGAGGACTGGAGTTGAGAAACATTGCACTACACTGATGATGGCCAACTAGAATGTATTAGCTGACCAGCCACTGTCTTGTACTTTGGCACCCCTAAAGCACTTATTTAATTTGTACCTTTTTACATCTGCACTTTACTCACACCAAATTAGTAGGGTGTAGGTCCTCAGACTTTCCCTAAAAGTCTTGGGGAGGAAGGCACGTGGCCTTATGGTCAGGTTCCCCCCCTTCCATGGGGTCTCCCTTCAGGAGGGTAGACCTTGCTTCGGCAGCTCCCCTGAAGAATGGGGTACACCTGGTTTCGACCAGGTGAACAACGAGTACCCCAGTGCCCGTCAGGAGACCTGTGCCCCAAGGGAATAGGGCCAAGGGCCAAGGTTGTTTCTCTACTGAGGAGAACCATTTGTAAATCCTGTGCACATTTTTGTGTTTTGCCTTTTTTTTATTGAACCTGGTATGTCAAGTGTGGGCCCGGCACCACCAAGCTTTAAAATAGAATAAAGAAAAAAGAAACGGCTGTGTGCCTTTTAGAATAAACAGCCCTATATTATTAGGCTGTATCTGTACTATACCCTGGCAATTTTGAATTTGCAGATTTGCCACGGGGGCATAAATTAATTATTTGCATGGCTTCACCCACATCAAAATGAGGAAAAAACCCTTTGTTTTTGGACCTTCGTTTTTGGACCAGTGGTGGATCTGCAAACTCTACCCTTGAGTCTGCTCACCTAATGCAAATGCAGCCATTATGTGGGGTTCCAACACGCCTTGATAGATTTGTTTATATTATTACTATATTTATCTGCGTATAACACGCACTTTTTTCCCCTTAAAATCAGGGGAAAATCAGGGGTGCGTGTTATACGCCGATCCCCTACCAATCCCCCGCCGCTGTGAGGCTCCGGGCGGCTTTCAGCCGCCTTCGGCCCTTCACAGCGGCTTTCTTGGCCGCCTTCGGCTTTTCTCTGCAGCTTTCAGCCGCCTTCGGCCCTTCTCAGCAACTTTCGGCCGTTCTCGGCCACCTTTGGCCTTTCTCGGCAGCTTTCGGCCGAGAATGGTCGAAGGCGGCCGAGAACGGCCAAAGGCACAATGGCACCAATTTTAAAACTGCAGTGACACTGATATGTCACTGTAGTTTAACTGCAGCCTGGGCAAGGCTGCAAATGTCACTGTAGAGGCTGCAGATGGACGCTGCAAGACTGCAGTGACACTGATATGTCACTGCAGTTTAACTGCAGCCTGGGCAAAGCTGCACTGGGCAAAAATGGCACTGAGGAGGCTGCAGATGACACTAAGAAGGCTGCAAATGACACTGACAAGGATGCAAGGCTGCAAATGACACTGACAAGGATGCAAGGCTGCAAATGACACTGAGAAGGCTGCAAGGCTGCAAATGACACTGACAAGCATGCAGATGGACGCTGTGCAAGGCTGCATTGATGGACATTTAAATGTAAGTCCTCCTTTCCTCCTAAACTTGGGGTGCGTGTTATACGCTGATAAATACAGTATTATTAATATTTATTTTATATTACGGAGAATGTAACAAGAAGAGCTGGAACACACAGATGTGGAGAGGTACACCCAAAACTCCCAGGTGGACAGGAATAGAGTCAGGAATTATGGCAGGCAGATATCATTGTTGGAGAATTAGTTGAACTAGATGGACTTGTGTCTTTTTTCAACCTGACTAACTATGTAACTGTATATGTAATTATGTAATTCAAGACACATAGAGATGCAGTCTGTTGGCTGAAGTAGCCCCTGGATCCTTGTCTAAATTATCACACTTGAGTGGACTGACACAAGCAGTTATTTTTTAAAGCAGAACTCCAACCAAAAACAACATGATCTAGATGAATAGCCCAATAAAAGATAAAATGGCAAAACCAGCTTTTGCTGCAATATCCACTTTAAATCCAGCTATTATTTCCTAACATATTTCTAGATGTCTTTAGCCTGATGGCCATTCAACCCTCCTCCTGTGAGCAAAGCTCATTCTGGTCCTGCCCCAGCTTGTGACTGGACAGTGAAAGGAAAAGCAGCATAGAGATAAGCTCATCTCTCTATCAACCTGCTCTCTCCTCCTATCAGAGAGCTTCTTGTCAGCACATGAACTGATACTGCGTTTTCCTCTTATGCCTCGTACACACGGTTGGATTTTCCGACGGAAAATGTTCGATCGGATCATGTTGTCGGAAAATCTGACCGTGTGTGCGCTCCATCAGACTTTTTCTGTCGGAATTTCCGACGCACAAAGTTTGAGAGCTGGATCTAAAATTTTCCGATTGCGTCAATTCCGACCTTGTGTAGCCTAGTTCGACGGACAAAGTGCCACGCATGCTCAGAAGAAATTTGGAGACAAAAGCTATTGGCTAATGGCCTCTATGTAGTCCCGTCGTACGTGTTGTACGTCACCTCGTTCGGAATGATTGGATTTTCCGACAACTTTGTCCGACCGTGTGTGGGCAACACCAGTTTCGGACAAAATGTGGTCGGAATGTCCGACCGTGTGTACAGGGCATTACACTCCAGCTCTTTTCTACAGAAACTGATACCAGGGCAAATTAATATTTAAAAATAAATTTAAATCAGAATTCCAGGTGTATATACACTGTATTGTCAAAAGTATTGGAACACCTGCCTTTACACGCACATGAACTTTAATGGCATCCCAGTCTTCGTTCAATTTTGAGTGGGCCCATCATTTAAAGCTATAACAGCTTCAACTCTTCTGGGAAGGTTGTCCACAAGGTTTAGGAGTGTGTCTATGGGAATGTTTGACCATTCTTCCAGAAGAGCATTTGTTGGATGAGAAGGCCTGGCTCGCAGTCTCCACTCTAATTCATCCTAAAGGTGTTTTATTGGGTTGGTGTGCAGGCCAGTCAAGTTCTTCCACCCCAAACTCGCTCATTCATGTCTTTTTTGGCCTTGCTTTGTGCACTGGTCCAAATCATTTGGTGGAGGGGGATTTCTGCCTCTCAGATAAGTTCCCATTGACACCATTGATCACCATTGATCATTTTAGCTATCTGTAAGGTGATTATGCTTCCCAATGATTACAAGTGTAAGGAGCATTCTTCCCATTGACCATCACACTAATGTATCCTGAGTTGTAGATACAGTAATTTTTAGCAGGGGTTCCTTGGGACCTGAAAGTTATTTCAAGGGTACCTCTGTGTTGAAAAGGTTGAGAAAGGCTGGTATTATATTATTATACAGGATTTATATAGCGCCAACAGTTTGCGCAGCGCTTAACAAAATAAAAGGCAGACATTACAATTACATTACAATTTGGTACAAGAGGAATCGGAGGGCCCTGCTCGTTAGAGCTTACAATCTAAAAAGGAAGGGTCAATAGATACAAGAGGTAATAGCTGTGGGGGATGAGCTGAGTGAGGAAGTAAAACAGTGTTAGTTAGAAGCAGGATAGGCTTCTTTAAAGAGAAGGGTTTTCAGGGATCGTCTAAAGATGGATAGATTAGGGGACAGTCGGGCCCCGGCCGTGACACGTGACACTCTCCCCCGGCCCGCCGCCGCTCAGGTCTCTCTCTCCTGACTCCCACGAGGCTCCTCAGTCAGCTCGCTCGCGTCCAGGCTGTTTATAGGCTTGGGGGTGGTGTGGCGCGAAAATGCGCCTAGATGATTAGCTGGCTGGCTGCGCACTGTAGGTGGGGCGCGCTGAGACTCGGAGGTGGCGTCGGCGACTCGGTGAATCGATTCGCAACTTCTTCTCATTCTCTGGGATTTCCGGCGGCGCATGCGCAGTTCTTACCGTAGCGGATCAACGCCATTTTTACTGGCACTTTTCCCTTACCACGGACATTTACGGACACCGTAAAAATACCTAGTTTTAACGGGCTGCCCGTAAATCTACGGGCGGTTGGCAACACTGACAGTCGGACAGATTGGGGTAGAGAGTTCCAAAGGATGGGAGAAGCTCTGGAGAAATCCTAGAGGCGAGCATGGGAGGAGGTGACAATGGAGCTAGAGAACAGGAGGTCTTGGGAGGACCTGTATATACATGGATACATTGGTCCAAGCTTGACCAATGTTACTTTGAATAAAATATCCATCCTGGAATTCCTCTTTAATGATGTAATAATGATTACAGGTCTGCATTAATGTGTGTCTAGTATATCCACCTAGCGTTCAGGCTTAGAAATTACTTTTTGAGGATGTGAATAAGTCTGTAACAAGTTAAACATTTTGGCTTATAGAACAATAAAATCAAGACCTATAAATAACACAATGGAGATTGGAAGAAATGTTTAACAACACAAAGGGCCAGGCCACAGGCATCCTGGCCCGATATATGATTTGACTCCTTTTTCTGTTTAAAATTTTTTTTTTTTTTTTTTTAATGGTCTCTACCATGTTTGTTGTGTCTCTAATAAAACAATTTAATGCTAGAAACCATATGTTTTCTTTGATGTCAATGCCATTGTCATACTAACACTCTTCAATCAGATAAGGCTTGGAAGAATTAATATAGCCGTCATATTCACAGAATACATTGAAAAAAGATGAAACAGTATTCTCAATTACATGAAAAAATCAGTTCAATGACTTAGAGCTCACTTTTAAGTTAGATTAAAAGTCCAGGCACAGCGACGATGTCTTCCCTGAGAACGGTCTACTACTAAGTAGTGACGGACAGGTTCTGTGAGGCTACGAGGCCAAATCCTGAAGTCACCTCGCTGTTGTCTCTCTTTGTAAGAGCCATCTGATGCATCTTGCATGTCAGGCAGGTTTCAGATAATTAGAGCAATATGTAGGGAGGGCTTTGAGATGAGAATCTCACTTTTAGATGACCCCTAAAGATAAGGAAGAGAATTACCTGTGAGAGATCATACAAGTAGCTCCCAGCCAGCTATAACCTCTCCCCTGTCCTCCGGCTACACATAATCTCGGTGACCTACAGTGTGTTTCCAAAGCATCAAAATACATCCTGGCTACAAACCACGTTCAGCTGAAAACACAAGTGACTGGGCTGACAAATGGCTTATGACAGTCCGCAGTTAAAAATAGAGCTTGTATCTGATATCAACTACTGTAAATACGAGAACTGATCTGGTCGGTGGTTAGAATTTTGCAACTGTCCTTATTAAAGGTATATAAGAAATAAATTTAAACATTTAAAGGAAACGTGTCAGGTCTGTTATCTGTCACAGTTGGGGCTCTCATCTAGCGCTGGTGGATGCTATTGCCACCTCCTGAAATTTATGCTGGTTTTATAATACAAGCTTGTGTGTCATGCAAGCCCATGCAGATCACAGTTAGCCCAATTCAACTCCTTCTTGCTCCCTTTTTGAGACAGTGTGCTGGTCCACTGAATTTATGTTAGGATGGTCAGACTCGTGGTCCCACCTAAAGACCTGTTTGGGTGCATATTTAGGCCTGTGGTCCAACCCTCAGGGTCATGGCTACGAACACAGAGTATGCCAACCCTTGGGGTCATGGCTACGAACACAGAGTGTGGCGTGTTTGGGTGAGCATGAGCATTAGTGAGCATGCACATCCGGCACTGGCCAATCACCCTATTTAAAGCTTAACACTACCTAGGAAAAGTTGCTGAATGGGCATCAATTCTTCTTGTGACTTGTACGTTGACCTGCCCTTTTGTTCCCCTGTTGATCCAGCTTGCCTCATAACTCCATTGGTGCTGCTCATATCTCCCACTGCTGACCTTGGCCCATGTCCTGACCTCGTATTCTACCTGTTGTCTCGATACCTTTTCTGCCTGTCTGATCTCAGCCTTGGCCCAGACATTTGACTTTCATTCTGATTTCCAAATTTTTACCTCTTCTCGGCTTTTGCTGACTTCAACTCATGCCCCAATCACCAACTCCAGGGGATATTGGACATGAGGTGTAAGAGAAGCTCTCTCATGAACTCTGTGTCATAGTCCGGAGTTAGGTTCAGAGGCCAGTAGCTATAACAGAAGAGAGGCACTGATTAACCAGCTGGATAAGTACAGAAGTGGGTCACCCTGGTAGATGACACAGGCTCACCTGAGGTGCCGAGTCTAAATACTAACTGGTGCTCACCAGAGTTGCTGATGATGATGATAGGTTTTGCTGCATATTAGTACCAGTTTGCGATCCTCAGGTTCGCCCCACCAGGAGGTGAGCAAATCAGGTCCAGTAGCAGATATAGCAGGTAGGGATAAGCATAAGCGTAGTCAGTATCAAGCCAAAGCTCAGTAATAAGTGGTTACAGGTTGGGATCAAGCAGAAGCGTAGTCAAGGAACAATCCAAAGATCGCTAACGAGTGGTAGTGAAGATATGGACGGCAGAAGGACAGACAAGAACGAGAACCTGAAGAGGGCACAATAATATGTCAAACAGCAAGTGCAAAGGCAATACTAAAATAGGAAGTAGTTGGTAGAAGCAAGGGGTTCAAAGTTCAAAAGAAACAAAGTTGAAGGTAGGATCATTCAAGGAATTTTCCAGGGAATGGTCCAGCATTCCAGGTGGCTCAGCAAGAAGCGACATCACCAGGCACAGCAGAGGTTGCAGGTTCAGACACGGGTCCTGACACTCAGCCTCCACTAGGTATGTGTCACCTTGACTACTGACCTAGAAGGATGTTTGCAAGGATAGAGACTGACAGTCCTTTAAAGTAAACCTGTGTTTTGCCCATGTAGGGGACGGCAACATACTTTAACTTAGCCTTCTCCATTAGCATATACTTACCTACTTTTCAATCCCCTAATAAGTACAGTTCAGCTGCTGGAGAAAAGGAAAGTCCTGTGTAAGCTTTGACTTATGTAATCCACTGGCCTGTGAAGACTACAGTTCAGATATGTCACAGCACTGGTTGGCATAGGGGAATGTCACATGCTCCTCCATACTCAGAAATACCAATTACAGAGAGATGGGGGAGCGATGCAAAATGAATATGTACTGTAGATGGGATTATTCAAGCTGAACTATTGCTTTGCCCAGAATGTCCCAAGTGCTTTGCCCTTAATTTTACAATTTGTGGACTCTGGGGTTTAAAGTGGAATCTAAGGTCAAAAAAGTAAGAGGTAGTCGTTGAAAATATACCAGGAATGTTGAGTACTATGATGTGAAGAAGTAAAATCTAAAGAAAATCAATCAATCATCTGAAATAAGCAGCACCTTGGCTAAGTGGTTAGAACTCCCGCTTAGCCTCACTAGGGTCATTGGTTATAATCCCAACCATGGCACTAGCTGCCTTGAGTTTGCATGTTCTCCATGTGCCTGTGTGTGTTTCCTCGCACACTCTAAAGCAGTGGTTCTCAACTCCTGTCCCCAGGACCCACTAACAGGCCAGATTTTTGGTATTACCTTGGGGAGATGCAGACTAGAATACTGCAATCACTGAGCAGAAAATTATATCACCTGTGATGTATTTCAGTTATCTTGCAAACCTGGCCTGTTAGTGGGTCCTGAGGACAGGAGTTGAAAACCACTGTTCTAAAGACATACTGGTAGGCCAATTGGCTTCTGTCTAAATCGGCCCTAGTGTATGTATAAATGTGAGTTAGGGACCTTAGATTGTAAGCTCCTTGAGGGCAGGGACTGATATGAATGTAAAATATGTAGTATGTAAAGCTCTATAGAGCTATATTAGTACCTGTTATAAATAAATAAATCCTTTGAGAGCTAGGCCCCTACTACTTCAAGGACCACTTCTGGCCAAACAATACAGATTTTGCTGAAAATTTGCCATATTAAAAACTACCAATTAGCTTATCTCTACTCACAGCCATTATTATAGTGGAAGGACCATGGCATGCACAGGTTGGGCAATCTTTTTTATTCAGGGTTGGAATCCATTAACATTTTAAGTACTATTATCTTGCTAAGGACTGTTACTCTGTTCCCCCGTTAAGACTTTTTCTTGAAACAACTTTCTGGTCGATGCTGCCCAAATGAGATACAGTTGGAGGGGGATTTTCTCTAAAGAAAAAGAGTCTGAAGATAGATTGCAAACCTCACTGTGCTTCCATGAAACACGTCACCATTTGGCTTGTATGTTGTATTCCCTGGAGGTCTTAGGAAATACCTGTCACCTGTCAACAAATCCTAGGGCACATGAGCCTGTGTGGGTGTCTTCCTTGGCCCTCCATCTCCATCCGATAACACATTACATCTGGCGGGTGCCATATTACATCACCATCTCCTCCTGTCCTCCCATAACACATCTACGCTCTAGAGATATGATTTCCAGCTACAAACACACACACACAGTACAAACTAAGTGATCCATTAGAATGCAGCAGTTTCTTCTTATTTCCATTCCATCAGACAGTTATACGAGGAGGGAGGTGGATCCTGGGAAAATAAAAATGGAAAAATAAAGAGGATTATATAGTATCGGTATCTCACCTACCTCCGTCTCCATGGTGGCTTTATTGAAGTTTAGTGTAGAAGACATTTCAAACACAGCATCAGATTGTATCTGCAAATCCCGCCGACCTCGGAAGTCTAGATAGCGACATACGGATATTGCTGTACCATAACTTCTGCCTGTGTCACAGTTTAACGTCTGCAAGAAGAAGAAGCCCTGGTGGCTACATTTTCCTGTGCCTCTCCAGGACCCGGAGAGCTATGAGCTGTAATAATATCAATAGCCCTGTGGAGAAGGAGCGGTAAATCCCCACTGACTGGGGAATAGAAGATGAATGCTGTCATTTCCATTAAGTGACAGGGACATTAGTGTGACGACTTGCATTATCTTTTCTGTAGGCCTCGTATTCTCTGTTCTATATAGCATTGCTTACCTATTGTCACTGCTTGTAACATGGCAGTCATTATAGAGGAAGGCCAAAAAAAAAATCCACATATATATGTATTATAATGCTATATACTGTATATATACACCAAATGCAGTAATGCATCCTAAACACTGTTTCCAATAGATGTGCATTTGGTGAGTAGTAATACACACAGGGTAAATAAATATAAAAAAAAAAAAAAAAATATATATATATATATATATATATATATATATATATATATATATATATATATATATATACATATATATATATATATATAGAAATGTTTTTCATTTTGCCCATAACCCCACTTTATAAGAGATCCTCAGCCTATAGCCCCCTGCCTGCGTTGGAAATGGCAAGCTCCCAAATGATAGCACTCAGACATGGTGATAGGTTGCTCAAGTACCAAGTAATGGCAATCTGTTTCCCCTCCTACAGTTTTACTTTAAAAAATTAAGTATTCCTTTAAAGAGGAAGTAAACCCCAGACTTTTTTCCTTTTTTTTTTTTTTTTGTACATATTTACATCCAACAATGTATTGATAAGCCTCGGAAACGATCGGAATTCTCGTCGGAAAAGCCTTGGATGTTTTTTCCGACGGAATTCCGCTCAAGCTTGTGTTGCCTACACACGGTCACACCAAATTCCGACCTTCAAGAACGCAGTGACGTACAACACTACGACGAGCCACGAAAATTAAGTTCAATGCTTCTGAGCATGCGTCAAATTGTTTCCGAGCATGCGTCGGAATTCTGCGTGTCGGAATTGCCACAGACGATCGGAATTTCCGATAGAAACTTTTTCCGTCTGAAAAATTGAGAACCTTCTCTCAATCTTTTGCTGGCCGAAATTCCACCAACAAAAGTCTGATGGAGCATACACACGGTCGCATTTTCCGACCAAAAGCTCACATCGGACTTTTGTTGGCGGAATTTCCGTTCGTGTGTACGCGGCATTGCTCTTTAAATGGTGGCAAAAACGAGGTTTGGAAGTACCTTTTTTATCCTTTATAACATTTTTCCTCTTCCTGGTATCGACCTTGCCATCTTTACTAATGATTGCTGGCTCAGGTGCGGACGTAATTTCCGCCCCTTATGACAAAATCTTGCACATGCGCGATCGCGTTTAAACCAAGCCTCTATCTAGAACAGCTATTAACGTTTCTGTGCTGCTATAGTTCACTCCCAAAGCCCACCATTAGAATACTCCCTTCATCCACCCACTCTAATGATGGGCATACATGCACCATTTATATATGCCAGAAGCATGGGGGCATCCCTCCCGCAAAAAAAAGTTATGCCACGTAATCATATGGTCGGTCGACTTTTTTCGACCATATGTACGTGGCATTAGGAGCAAAAGGAGCGTTGGAGTCGCGGCTTTAATGTATCGTGGGAGCAAACGCTTGTTGCTGTCCTGAATGGCGTACCTGCTAAGGTTAACATTAAAACAAAGTAACAAGTAACATAGTAAAAAATAAAACATTTTGTTAACGCAAACGGTGCCTAAAATATATATATGCCGAAGCCCTTTTTTCGACCATTATGTACGTGGCATTAGGAGCAAAATTCGCTGCCTTCCGCCCTCGGCTGCCCCCATGCTTGCTGCATATATGCTCTTTTTTTTTAACTGTGGTGGTGAAATCACCTCCTACAGGCGTTGGAGGTCGCGGCTTTATGTATCGTGGGAGCAAAACGCTGTTGCTGTCAAGATAAATAAATCCACGCTGCAACTGAATGGCGTACCTGCTAAGCAAATAATGGTTAACAATAAAACAAAGTAACATAACAGTATAACAGTAAAACCTTACCATACCATACCTGCAAAGCAAATACCAAAAAAAAAAAAACATAGTAAAAAATAAAACATTTTTGTTAACGCAACCGGTGCCTAAAATATATATATGCCGAAGCATGGGGCATCCTCCCGCAAAAGTTATGCCACGTACACATGGTCGGACTTTTTTCGACCGTATGTACGTGGCATTAGGAGCAAAATCGCTCCTCCGCCCTCTGCTGCCCCCATGCTTCGGCATATATGCTCGTTTTTTTTTTTTAACTGTGGTGGTGAAATCACCTCCTACAGCGTTGGAGTCGTGGCTTTATGTATCGTGGGAGCAAACGCTGTTGCTTTCAAGATAAATAAATCCGCGCTGCAAATGAATGGCGCACCTGAAAACAAAAAAATGGTTAACAATAAAACACAGTAAACAAAATTACATACCTGAAAAGCAAGCATGATAAAAACATAATAAAACATTGCAGAATAGAATAGAGTAAAATAAGAGCAACAATAGAGAGAGAGAGAGAGAGAGAGAGAGAGAGAGAGAACATTAAAACGACAACTTTTGGTTTTTTTATTTTATATTTTTTTGGGGTTTTTTTTGGTTTTTTTATTTTATATTTTTTGGGGTTTTTTTGTTTTTTTGTACTTTTTTTTTATTTTTTACACTTTTTTTTTTAAACTATAACTATAATTTAACTGTAACGGTCGGGTCTCAAAATGCGATGGCATTCTTGAGACCCTGTGAAAGTGTATCCTAGCCTGTGAAATGCTGTACCTACGCTAAAACCTCACTAGTGAGTGGTAGCGTTCAAAACATTCACCAATGCAGAGACCAGGATTGTCAGGACAGCGTGGACAATAATAACGGGTGTCACGCCTACATCCGCGCTTGGTACAGACACGACATCTTTTTTGGGGGGCTCGTTGGGTAGGGGTACTCGGGAGGACATAAGGGTAATGCCTCTCATACAGCCGGCTAACTGCATTTGGTTCGGAATGAAAGGTGCATCTGTGAACAATAAATAAAGACACTTTTTGTACCAGCGTCTAGCCTTCCGGACAACTAGGTACGGCGCCAACAACTGGTCGTTGAGGTCCACCCCCCCATATTAAGGTTGTATTCGTGGACACTGAGGGGTTTCGTCACAACACCAGCCGCCGTACGAATTTGGACTGTCGTGTCTGCATGAAGGGAGGTAAGAACGAAAACATTCCTATTATCCCTCCACTTCATAGCGAGCAAGTTATTACACTTCAAGCAGGCTCTCTCCCCCAGCCTAAGAGGGGAATCTACAAGCCGCTGGGGAAAGCCCCGGCGATAGGTCGCACGGTGCCACATGCTCCAATCTGATGATCAAACAAGTGACTAAACAGTGGCACGCTCGTGTAATAATTGTCCACGGACAAGTGGTACCCCTTTCCGAATAAGGGTGACACCAAGTTCCACACTATCTTGCCAGCGCTCCCTATGTAATCTGGACAGTTCTCTGGCTCTACGTGACTATCTTTTCCCTCATAAACCGAAAAGCTCCACGTATAGCCTGTTGCCCTGTCACAGAGCTTGTAGAGCTTGACCCCATATCTGGCACGCTTGCTGGGAAGGAACTGTTTGAAAGACAAGCGGCCAGAAAACTTAATCAGGGACTCGTCAACGCTGACAACTTGATTGGGATTAAACAAGGCTGCAAAACGTTGGTTGAAGTGGTTTATGAGGGGCCGAATTTTGTAGAGCCGATCAAATTCAGGGTCTCCACGAGGACGACAGAGTTCATTGTCACTGAAGTGCATGAACCGCAAGATCTGTTCGTATCGTGCCCTGGACATGGAGCGAGAGAACACGGGCATATGGTGGAGCGCGAGGGTGGACCAATAAGACCTCAGCGTCGGGAATTTATGCATGCCCATGTTGATGGAAAGGCCCAGAAAGGACTTAAATTCGGAAACCGTAATTGGTTTCCAATCTCTGGCAAGGGAAGGCACTTGGGGATTAGCGGCGATGTGTTGACCAGCGTATATATTACTTTGGTCCAAAATAGATCTATAGAGATCTTCCGTGAAAAACAGCGATAAAAAAATCGGATGGCTTTAAATCAGCTGTTTCCACCTGAATACCGGGTTGGCCAGTGAATGGGGGAAGTACGGGTCCTGCAGAAGTGGTGGGCACCCAATCAGGATTGGCGAATTCTGCAGGAAGGACACTATGTGATCGACGGGCCTGCCTTTGTCTTCTTCTTGGTGGCAGCGGGACACTACTTGTGCTTGCCACCTCGCCAGCTTGAACTGCACTTATGGGACTCGCCACGTCACCAAGTGTTACTGCAGTGCTGGTTTGACTACGTCCAGGGTGTACTAGGCCGCTGGTGCTTGCCAGTTCACCAGAAGAAATAGCGGCGCTAGTACTTCTCTGCTCCATACGAGAGACCTGCGGTTCCTGCACCTCAACAACATCAGATGATCGGGATCGGGTACGCCTGACCTTAGCAGGGACCTCACCTCCGTCGCCAGAGCTATCTGGCATGGAGCCGCTGTCGTCTACTGGGTCGTATTCTGAGCCTGATTCTGACAGATGAGTGACCTCCTCTTCACTATCTGACATACTCAGAAACAAGTAGGCCTGTTCACTAGTGTACTTGCGATTTGCCATTTTTGGCTCTAAATTTAGTAGTACACTAGTGAGATTCACAGGAAAAAAAGCTCCTAGGCTGCTGGCGACTGAATCAAAACGCTACCAAAAAAACTGTTAGCGATCGCAGGGATCAGGCCTGACTCTGCGAACGCTGCAGTTATGTGTGCTTAGTGTTTTGGAAGTGACAGTGATCGATCGATACTGCACTTGGGTGGGCTGGGCTGGGCTGGGCGGAGGGGGAAAACGCAGGTGCTAGCAGGTATCTGGGCTGATCCCGCTAACAATGCGTTTTTTTGGAACCCTAAACTGCTGGGACGCTAGTATAGATCTGATCAGATCAGATGTTGATCTGTTCAGATACTATACCACTAAGGGAGGTGTATGCTTTGCGCGTGGGTGTTTGCGGTGCTGGCACTAACCTGGGGGCGACGCAGACCTTATTTGTCCCTAAAACCTAATTGATATCACCCGCCGGGCGATCAGGGGTTAAACCGTTATTGGGTAATAAATGGCGGGTGCCCTGACAGTATAAAAAACAAACTATCTAACCAGCGTCACCCGTAACAGTAATACGGTGATCACTGGTGAAATGGGTTAACTAGGGGCAATCAGGGGGTAAAACCTTTATTAGGCAATATATGGGGGTACCTGACGCTATATAAAAACCTGACGGGGGAACCTAAATAACTAAATAACTAACTGGCTAACCAGCGTCACCAGTGACACTTATACTGTGATCACTGGTGAAAGAGTTAACTCTAGGGCAATCAAGGGGTTAAAACCTTTATTTAGGTTGTAATATGGGGGTACCTGACCTATAAACCTATTTATAATCCTATATAAACCTGGCGGTTTACCTAAAAAAAAAACTGGCTACCTAGCGGCACCAGTGACACTAATAGAGCGATCAGAAAAAAACGATCGCTTAGTGACTCTGGCAAAAGGGGGTGAAAGGGTTACCTAGGGGGCAATCAAGGGGTTTTTTTTTTTAAACCTTTATTGGGGGGGGTAGGGGGCTACCTTAGACCTAAAGGGGCCTAAAACTAACTGCCCTGACAGTTATTACAATCACACTGACACTAAATGCAGTGATCAGTAAAAAATGATCACTGCAATCAGTGACACTGTGACAGGGGGGCAGGGGGTGATCTGGGGGGTGATCTGGGGGTGACAGGGGGGTGGATTGTGTGCCTAAGTGTCCTGGTGTCAGTGTACTGTTGTGCACTTACTTGCTGTGTCTTCACCGCTCGGCGTCAGAAAGACCGACACGAGGAGCGTGACGTCACTTCCCCTTGCCTGTGTTTACAATTACACAGGCAAGGGAGAATGTGATTCGCCAGGAGCGATCGGGAGGGGGTGGCCAGAAACCACTGGCCGTCCCCTCTTCCCCCTGTGAAAATGTATTTTTTGCCATGTGTGTCCTATTGGGGACATCCTATCCCATAACCAAAACAGTAAGTTAGAGGAAATCCGGAAGTAACCCCCAAAGTGAAGAAATCCCCACTGTCACCAGGGTCAGTAATTCTTCCTCTACTCCA
The DNA here is from genome assembly GCA_028564925.1 of Lithobates sylvaticus. Taxonomy (NCBI): domain Eukaryota; kingdom Metazoa; phylum Chordata; class Amphibia; order Anura; family Ranidae; genus Lithobates; species Lithobates sylvaticus. Next base: position 242,672,814 of record CM053032.1, read on the forward strand.
GTTTTGGTGACAACCCACAATTTGGGATTTTCTATCACTCTCGTGGTAATGGAAAACAGGACAAATAGAGAGGGTGAATTTCCCTAATGGGGACACAGACAGCAATAAACACCTGACTCTCCCCTCTTCTCCAAACCCAAACTTTTGCCTTTAGTTACACTTTAAGTTGGCCTTTGGGCTGACCACGAAAACAAATCTAAGAAATCCTCCATCTACACTATACAGTACGGAGAGATGAATCCATCTGCTGGGCTATTAGGGTGGTTATATGGCTGTCAGAATACCCAAACAGAGGTTGCACCTAATTGGCTGCAGCTGCTGTTTGGCTGCCACCCAGCTCCTTCTATGTTTCAGTAAAAGAATGTCAGGAGGGAGGAGGCCAACAGAGCCAACAACAAAGCAAAATGCATCCAGTACATTATGAACAGTGTATAGGCAGCTTTACCTTGGTGATGTTGTGCTTGTTTCAATGACACAATACGTATGCCAGGAAAAATACAGTTTTCTTAAAGTGTTACTAAACCCAAAACAGTAAAATCAGTCTGTATATGCCATAAAGCATGCTTGTTATACTCACTGTGGGAGCTAAGGGGTTAATCCTCCAAATTGTGTAAAAAGTCTTTTTGATCCTGTCTTGTCTGATCCTCCCCTTCTTCCACCACCCCCAATACATCTCCTGATAGAAGAGAGCCTTTGGAGTCATTCTGCACATGCTCAGTTTGGTTTGTATTGCTAGATAGATTTTCTTTTCTTGGGAGATTATATGTGATTGGCACAGGGCCAATCAGCACTGTCCAGACAGAGGGTCAGGGGTCCTGCAGCCTCATAGGACAATCAGAAGAGAATAAAAGCTCCTCCTAAAAGCTTTAACCAGACACTGATAGAAGTCAAAAGTTTGCTATATACTGTAAGCGGGATACTTTGTGACATTTGCGTAGTAATGGCTTTCTTCTGGCGACTCGACCATGCAACCCATCTTTCTTCAAGTACCTCGTTATTGTGCATTTTGAAACAGCCACACCACATGTTTTCAGATCTTCCTGTACAGGTAGTCCCCGAGTTACGAACAGGTTAGGGACTGCCTGTTTGTTCTTAAGTCGGTTTTGTTCGTAATTTGGACGCGCATGTGCAGAAATGCGTTTTCCAATGTTTTCCACTGTTTTCCGACATCTTTTTCCAATGTTTTCTGCTGTTTTCCCATGTGCCCACCGGCGCCGCTTGCCGTTCGTAAGTAGGATTTGATCGCAAGTCGGAGGTTCCTAACTTGGGGACTCCCTGTTTTTTACCTGAAGTTATTTATGGGTTTTTTCTTCGCATCCCGAACAATTTTCCTGGCAGTTGTGGCTGAAATTTTAGTTGGTCTACCTGACCGTGGTTTGGTTTCAACAGAACCCCTCATTTTCCACTTCTTGATTAGAGTTTGAACACTGCTGATTGACATTCTCAATTCCTTGGATATTTTTTTTTTTTATATCCCTTTCCTGTTTTATACAGTTCCTACTACCTTTTACCAGAATCCAGAAACGTCAGTGCAGCACTGGATGAAAGATGCAAGGGTCTGTCAGGAGTCCAGAAACTCATTGACCTTTTTATACACACACACTAATTACAAGCAAACAGATCACAGGTGAGGATGGTTACCTGTAATAGCCATTCAAACTCCTTTGTGTCAACTTATGTGCATGTTATCGGACCAAAATCACCAGAGTATGTAAACTTTTGATCGGGGTCATTTGGGTAGTTTCTGTTATCATTATGATTTAAAAAGAGTAAACACAGTGGATTGATAATAAATGGCTTCAGCCAAACACTAACCATGAGTGAAAGAAATGTTTTTTGTGTTATCGTTCATATTCTCTGAAAAATCAAATGACATCATAAAGGGTATGTCAACTTATGAGCACAAGCACAACTGTATATATATATATATAAAATATATATAAATATATATATATATATATAAATAAATCTGCATAAATTGATTGCGCTATATAATTACCTATAATAATTAATACCAAAACATTTATCAACCAGCAGAAGAGAATACAGAAAATAAAGGGACATGTTGTCTTATTTCTCCAACACTCCATTTTCATAATCCATCAAATTAAGGGACAGTACGAAGGAAATTCACTGGGTGGTCTCACACCTTCTGCCTCCACTCAACCATCCCCAAAACCAATAGTGTGGATTTTGTATTATCCAAACGGAGGTAAAGACTTTTGGTTCTCTGTCTCTTTAAATCCGCTGCAGTTAACATTGCTTAAAGGATGTATGTATTCAAACACAATCTGGAATTGGGAAATTAGCTGGGAAAAACACTAAACATTCTGCTGTTGTTGTTTTAAAAAAAGGATATTAACATTAAAAATAAACTATTTGCAATTGCATTTCACAGCACTGTACTCAGTGTAATTCCGCCTTCCTACTGAGAAGCAGGCTGTTGTCTAGCAGAGGTGAAAACTCCCAACAGCTCTCTCTATTGTAATGCAACTTCTTCCCATCCTCGCTGCTCACCAGCCAAGTTTTAATGCAAACAAATACAAGATTAATAAAAAAGTGTTCCGGTGTTGGGTGGAGTTTAGTTACCTATAAACAGGCAAAGCATTACGAGTGATAACGGAGGGCTTTTTAACCTGTTTTGGCAAATGTTGAGTGCATTCACCTTTAAGTAGGTTCCTAATACACTAGGGATGCCAATGTGTGCCCACATATGATGAAAATCAGTGCCCATCAGCAATACCTGCCAGTGCCTCCATAGCAGTGATGCCCATCAGTGCCATCAGTGGCACCTATCAGTGCCCATTTATGCCCATAAGTGCCCACCTATCAGTGCCCATCAGTGCCGCCTATAAGTGCCCGTCAGTGCCACCTATGAGTGCCCAATGAAGGAGATAATGTATTATAACAGAAACGAAGAAAAAAACGTTTTTTTTTTTCAAAATTTTCTGTCTTTTTTTATTTGTTCCTATCAAGTACCTATCAGTGCAGCCTTTCTGTGCCCATCATTGCTGCCTATGAGTGCCCATCTGTGCCACCTATGAGTGCCCATCTGTGCTGCCTATGAGTGCCCATCAGTGCTGCATATCAGTGCCACCTATCAGTGCCCATCAGTGCCGAATATCAGAGCCCATCATCAGTGCCACCTCATTGGTGCCACCTCATCAGTGCCTATCAGTCCTACCTTATTAGTGCCCATCAGTACAGCCTCATCAGTGCCCATCAGTGAAGGAGACAATGTATTATAACAGAAACGAAGAAAAACAAATATTTTTTCAAAATTTTCTGTCTTTTTTTATTTGTTTATCAAAAAATAAAGATCCCAGATCAAATACCACAAAAAAAAAGCTCTATTCGTGGGAACAAAATTATAAAAATGTTCTTTGGTACAGTGTAGCATGATCGTGCAATTGTCATTTAAACAGCGACAGCGCTGAAAGCTGAAAATTGGCTTGGGCAGGAAGGGGGGGAAGTGTCTGGTATTGAAGTGGTTAACGGTGAGAGACAGAATAGCAATAAAAAATATCCAGAAAAACGCATTTAACAAAAGTTATACATTGATTTGCATTTGAAATAAGTATTTGACCCCTTCACAAAACATGACTTAGTATTTGGTGGCAAAACCCTTGTTGGCAATCACAGAGGTCAGACCTTCCTTGTAGTTGGCCACCAGATTTGCACACATCTCAGGAGGGGTTTTGTCCCGCTCCTCTTTGCAAATTCTTTTTCAAGTCATTAAGGTTTTGAGGCTGATGTTTGGTAACTTGAACCTTCAGCTCCCTCCACATATTTTCTATGGGATTAAGGTCTGGAGACTTCTTGAGCCACTCCTTTGCTGCCTTGGCCATGTGTTTTGGGTCATTGTCATGCTGGAATACCCATCCATGACCCATTTCAATGCCCCGGCTGAGGGAAGGAGGTTCTCACCCAAGATTTGATGGTACATGGCCCCGTCCATTGCCCCTTTGATGCAATGAAGTTGTCCTGTCCCCTAAGCAGAAAAACACCCCCAAAGCATAATGTTTCCACCTCCATGTTTGACAGTGGGGATTGGTGTTCTTGGGGTCATAGGCAGCATTCCTCCTCCAAACACAGCGAGTTGAGTTGAGACCAAAATCAAGCTCTTTGGTCTCATCTGACCACAACACTTTCACCCAGTTCTCCTCTGAATCATTTAGATGTTCATTAGAAAACTTCAGATGGGCCTGTACATGTGCTTTCTTGAGCTGGGCGGCGCTGCAGGATTTCAGTCCTTCACGGCGTAGTGTGTTACCAATTGTTTTCTTGGTGACTATGGTCCCAGCTGCCTTGAGATCATTGAGAAGATTCTCCCGTGTAGTTCTGGGCTGATTCCTCACCATTCTCATGATCATTGAAACTCCACGAGGTGAGATCTTGCACAGAGCCCCAGACCAAGGGAGAATGACAGTTATTTTGTGTTTCTTCCATTTGCGAATAATCGCACCAACTGTTGTCACCCTCGTAGACTGTGCTCCAGAGCTTAGTAAATGAGCAAAAGCTCTGCTGATTTCCATCATCCAATCATATGCAAGCAAAAATGCATTTTTTTTTTTATTTTCCTTGCACATGATTGGGTATTCTTTGCAAAGATTTGTCTGATTCGTTCAATTTGGGATTAATAATTGGAAGTCACATTCGTAATTTGTCTTTTTCGAGTTTTCTTCAAATTTACTGATTCTCCTGACTTCCATCATCCAATCATGTACAAGCAAAAATGTTTTATTTTTTATCTTCCCTGCATGTGATTGGGTATTCTTTGCAAAGTGAAGCCTTACCTCATTTACTAAGCTCTGGAGCGTTTGCCTTTAGTAAATGAAACCCTGTGCACTTTGCAAAGTGCAGTTGCTGCGGAGTTTAGTAAATTAAGCTTCACTTCACTTATTAATCCCAAATTGAACAAATCAGCCAAATTTAACAAAACAAAATAACTAGAATAACCAGTTCCTGACCAGCTCACGTCTTTTTATGGGGGCAGAATGGCACCCCTGTGCAAAACCCTGTATGGGTACGGGGTTCCCTTTAAGAGCTGCCAGAGGGATCGCGCACGATCGCTGCCTGGCGGGGGTCACGATGTCCGTGGCCAGTGGTCGTGATCACGTAAACCAGTGGTTCTCAACCTGGGGTCGGGACCCACTCGGGGGTCAAATGATGATTTGCCAGGGGTCACCGAATCCTGGGCTGTTTTTGAAGCCTGCCCAGCTCTCCCAGCCTTTTTGCGGCCGTCCAGCAGGGCTGTCCCTGGAGCCTGTGGTCGCCCAGAAGGACTTTTCCTGGAGCCCGCAGCCGCCCACTCAGCCTCTTCGCAGCCGTCCATATAGTTCATATGGCTGGGGGGCAGAGACTAGAGGTCAGCTGACTGGTGAGGAATGTGAAGTGGGAGGGGCTGTAGGAGACCCTATTTCATGATTTAGGCATAGGTGTCACTGCTACGAGACACCACAAAGTCTGAGACACAGTGAAGCCGGAGATACAGTGAGTAACACTACCTGTGATTATAGTTGCCATTAAAAGTCCCCACTACAGTTCTCCGATCAGCAGATGATCTTGATCAAGAGCACCTAAGTTGGCCGATAAGAACTCCCCCCAGCACTGCCACTGATCCCACCCCCCACCCCCAGCAAGGAGTAAGAGAAGGGATAAAAATAGAGAATTTATGGAACGGAGCGGAAAAGAGGGGGAGGAACAAAGAAAAAGGGAGAGAAAGAATAAGAGAAAGAACAAGAAAGATGGCTAGATAGAGATGGGGAAAAAAACAGGAAATTAGCATAGAGAGAGATAAAAGGGAAAAAAAGGAGAACAAAGAGAAGAGTGATACATCCTAAAATGTACCATAAGGGGTTTTAATACTGTACGAGTGGAAAGGACTCAGGGAGCGCTAAATATCCATGGGTTAGGGGCACAAATTACTCGTCTTGCCTTGGGTGCTGACAACCTACGCTACAAAAATAATTTTACTGTTAAGGGTCCCCACAACTTGGTAAATTTTATCAAGGGGTCACGGCACTAGGAAGGTTGAGAACCACTGACGTAAACACACAAATCCTTGTTCTGTCAGGTGAGAGGAGACATGTCGTTTGTTCCTACTAAGTAGGAACAACTTTATGTCTCCTACCCTAGTCAGTCCTTTCCCCATACAGATAGAACACACATGAGGGACACACACATTTAACCCCTTTATCATTTAACCCACTTCTTCTCTGCCAGTGACATTTATACAGTAATCTATACAGTCATTTATACAGTAACCAGTGCATATTTATTGCACTGATCACTGTATACATTTCAATGGTCCCAAAAATGTGACCAAAAGTGTCCGATCTGTCTGTCGCAATGTCGCAGTACCGCTAAAAATCGCATGGATCACCGCCATTACTAGTAAAAAAAATATATTAAAAATGCCGTAAATCTTTCCCATAGTTTGTGGATGCTATAACTTTTGCGTAACCCTATCAATATATGCTTATTGTGATTTTTTTTTACCAAAAATATGTAGAAGAATACATATCGGCCTAAACTGATGAAGACATTTTTTTGTTCTGAAAATATATAGAACAAGAGAGAGCCAGCCCTAGTGTGTTATCATTTAATTACAAAGTTCAATGTGTAAAATACGAGGGTTGCACTCACTGACATCCTATGTTAAACAGCGATGACAACTCCATAGTAGCCTCCTCTCCTGGTCTGTAAGGATCAGTAGGCTCACTGAGACCTGCGGCGTGGAATGGGTTACAGCAGGAACAAGCCGCCTACTACCTTGTATCACACGCTGCTCAGAACACTCGCACGGACTAGCCGGCGCTTGTGTGACATCACTCGTGGCCGGGGGAGGGGGAGCACAGTGGTACGGCTGACTCCTCCCGTATACTTCATGCAACTGCTAAGGACAACATGTTTCGGAGGCGTGGCCTCCTTTCTTAAATTTTTTTTTTTTTAATTGGGGATATTTATTATAGCAAAAAGTAAACAATATACATTTTTTTTCAAAATTGTCGCTCTTTTTTTGTTTAAAGCGCAAAAAATAAAAACTGCAGAGGTGATCAAATACCACCAAAAGAAAACTCTATTTGTAGGAAAAAAAAGGATGCAAATTTAATTTGGGTACATCGTCACATGACCGTGCAATTGTCAGTTAAAGCGACACAGTGCCAAACTGTAAAAAGTGCTCTGGTCAGGGGTAAGGTCTTCCGGTGCTGAAGTGGTTAAGGAATTTAAACGAAACAAAACAATTTTTTTTTATCATGCACATGTCTAATTTTTACTTAAATTTGAATTCAATAGTGGAGATTCAGATGATTTGAAAGGCCTGTTGGAGATTGGTTCTCTTTAATGTGGCGGTCACATGTCCAATGAGTAGCCTGAGTGTGTGCCTAGAATGTGGAGTCCATTTAGCATCATCCCCCAAATCTGCTTCGCACCTGATATAAACTGCTAACAGAGTGATTGCCATTTTCTCATCTCGTGTTTGGTGCGGGGAATAGAAAACTCCAGGCAAGGCTGTAAAATACATAAATTCTCAGGCACAGCTGGGTCCATCGTTTACCTTTTGATGTTCCCACGAACGTGTTCTCAAACATGTTGTGTAAGAGAGATTTCCGAGAATCTGACCCGTGAGCTGTCGGCGCACACGCTGACTCGAGATGGCTGTTTATTTACAGTTCTGGTGGAGATATGTTATACTCATTGTAGCGGGAATTCTGGGTTCAATAATTACACTTTACAAACAGTTTCCGCTACAAACCGCAATGTTCTTCTATTACTCCCCGCCTAAAGCCCAACTCCGGACACACTCACTATGGTATTAGCCGTTATACTTTCCTTTCCATCAAAAGCAAACCCCCATCATGCCAGCTCTTTGTACTTTGGCAAACCTGCTCATCTCCATGCTGGGGGTTGTTCAGATGTAAGCATTGCAGGGCTCATAGACACTAGCGCTATGGGCATGTTTCCGTCTCCCTCTTTTCTAGGCAATTCAGGAAACAAAGCTTGGGGCTGGAACTTGAAAAACAAAAAAAGTACATCCCAGTATTGAAGTGGAGATAATTTCCATATCTGCTTCCTCAGAATTCAAGTGGGTGCTTGGGTGGCCAATTGCCATTGCTGTCGCATGGCAGCAGGAGAAAGACCCATAGACCTGTTTAAGGGCTCATTCACATGTGAGGTACCCTATGAAGAGTGATCTGCATTCAGTAGGAAGGCATTATATCACCTCCTCACTACCTGATTTAACCCTGTAATTGCCACGCTTCCGTGCCACAATCACATGCTTTGTGGAGTAGTTGGGGCATAGCCCCATAAACTTGCATGGGTTGCAAGCCCGAACTGCAGTTCAGTCTCCTGGTTTAACCACTCCCTGGCCAATTGTGCGAACAAGCCCTAAAGGATAAATGACCCTACTCCATCCCTAGATGCATACTTATCTGTATCCCATGGGTGCATCCTCCACCATTTCATCCTCCATGTAAGTCTTTACTCAGCTGGCTGTGCCGGTGTCCTGTCACATTGTGTCCCCTATCGGATAGTGTCCGCATGCGCAGTACACAGCACAAGCAAATTCTGAAAATATCCGAAGATGAAGTCCAGGTTCAAGCCCCACCATCCAAGTGGACATAGAGCTATAATAAAAAAGAGCCGAGCGCAGCGAGGCCATGCCCGAAGCGTGGCGAGCGAAGCAAGTCCGCGAGGGGCCCTCTAACTTTGTGTAGCCCTATGTACACTTGGATGGTGGGGTTTGCACCTCGACTAACAGCGCAGGCGCCGTTCATCTTTGGATATTTTCCAAATCTCCTTCTTCTCCGTACTGCGCAAGCGCTGCGCCTGCGCAGTACGGGGCGGACACTTTTGGATAGCCGGACTTTTCGTGACAGAACCCTGGAGCAGTAGCTTCTTGTAGACTTCTATGGGACTGACTCCCAAGAGTCATCAGCCTAAGTCCATAGGGAGTGCTTACGGAGCTATGGCATATGAAAGAGTTGGGAAGTTGATTTAGATGGGGGAGGGCAATTCCAAGAAGCTGATATCAAGAGACATTCAGTTATTTGTGGTAGTTATAAAAAAATACCTCAAATGTTTCTTTACTGAATATATAATTTAATTAAAGGGGAGTTCCAGGAATTATCTTTATTCAGGGTTTCTTTTCTTAGAGAATAGGTTCCGGTATTCCCCCCTTCTGAGTCACCCCTTGCCTGCACCCCCTACTGACCTTCGAGCACCGTCCCTTGGTTCCACCCCCTACCCACCTCCCAGTACTGAATTTTGTGGTGCTAAGTAATTAGTATGGAATTTGTTAACAATACAAAGAAAAGCAGTAAAATAGATCCCCTACAGCCAGCAACAATAGATCCCCAGTAACAATAGACCCACGACTAAGCTCTGGGGGGAAACGCGTTGGGGGCGTGACCTGGTCATAGTCCAGGCTGAGGTTGCCACTCCACTCATCTCTGAATGACACCATAAATGTGCGGCATTCAGAGGTCACCCTTCTTCCCTAAAAACAATAGACCCCCACCAGCAACAAAAGTTTTCCCAGCAGCCAGCAACAATAGACCCTCCCCTCAACAGTAGATCGCCCCCAGCAACATAAGACCCCCTTCCCCTAGCAACAATAGATCTCCCACCATCAGCAATAGACCTCCCCAGCAATAATAGACCCTCTGCAAAAATAGATCTCCTCCAGTGACAATAGATCCCCCAGCTGACCCCTTGTCATTACATACGTTTAGTGCTGGAGATACAAGAAAGGCACTCCTTCACATTCTCCCTGAAAAAAAGCCCTGTCTCTATTGTTAACTCTCATCGGTCCAGCTTGGCACGATACAATTATCCATATCCTAAATTTGAATGGCTGCTGGGAATGCTAAAAACCACTATAGTAGCCACAGGTGTATGCAGGGGGTGTATCAGGTGTGCCTGGGCACACACCATTTACTCTGTTCTGTGCCGATTCCGCTACTACCTGGGCTTCCCACATGTTGCGCCCCCCCCCCCCCACTGCAGTACTGCTGGCTTCCCTCCTCTTTTCTCTCCCCCCAGCTGCTGCAGGGGATGTTTCAGGATGGAGAGCGAGGGGGAAAGGGCTAATCAATATGTAATTTACTGGCCCCTTCCTTTTCTAAATGAACCAAGTGAGCACACACTGTGTTCAATCATAACAGACACATACTAAACTTACTATGCTTCAGTTTGTGAATGAACAGGAAGTTGCTCAGCACGGAGCACTCCCCTTTCATTCACCGTCCTGTGCAGCTGAGGTTGCAGAGAAAGGCGTGTGCGTTTGAACTTTGGGGTGCACACCCTAATAAAATAGGTGTCACACACCTATGGTAGTGCACTGCCACCATTTTTTTCATTAAATACTGGGTGTTCTCTGATTGGAAGAGGTAGTGGAGGGGGGGGGGTGATGTTACACAGGGGCATTTCCAGGATCCTAGTCGACCAGGGCACCTCTGGGCACACAAATTTAAATGTCAAGGAGCTGGCCGGATACATTGATGATTACTTCGAATCAAGACTAATATCTTTTTAAGGCTGGGTTCACACTGCCGTAGGGAGCGGCTCACGGCAGGGGGTCCGGTGAGTCCCCATTCACCATTTCAGGTCTGATTTCAGTCTGAATTTTTGGTTAAATTTGGACCTGAAACAGACCAGAAGACGCACAGGACTCCCAGAGATGTGTGTGATTCTTTTAAAATAGCCAACTGGTCAGAAACTCCAACTAATTAACTTCCAGTTTCTTTAAAATATCAGTTATTGGAGATTTTGATGAATTGCTGTTTGGACACAACACCGGCTACCGAATACAGTCCGGTGCACGATATCGTGAGCCAAGATTGTTACTCCACTCCGATACTAGCCAACAAAATGGCCACCTCCGAGGCCGCGACAACTTTGCCCTCATTGGCCGCTTTGCTGTCAAAACAGCTAAATCTTCCTGTACCGGACTGTATTCGGCTGCCGGTGTTGTGTCCAAACAGCAATTCGTCAAAATCTCCAATTACTGATGTTTTAACCGCTTCCCGACCGGCCACTGCATATATACGTCAGCAGAATGGCACGGGCAGGCAAAATCATGTACCTGTACGTGATCGTGCATTTGCCTGCCCGTGGGTCGGGAGCGTGCCGCCAGCGGCGCGCTCGCGACCCGGTCGGGAGCTCCGTGACCAGCGGACCCGATCGCCGCTGGTGTCCCGCGATCGGGTTACGGAGCTGAAGAACGGGGAGAGGTCTATGTAAACAAACCTCTTCCCGCGCTTCCTACTCTGCCTGTCAATGATTGGCTGTTCCCGGTCATCGGGAAAGCCGATCAATGACGTCAGACGTCAGCCCCGCCCCCTAATGTAAAAAAAAACACACACGTCACAGCCCATAACCCCTCCCCTCCCCCTAGTGGTTAACACCTTCACTACAACTGTCATTTATACAGGAATTAATGCATTTAAATGTCATTTATACAGCAATCAATGCTAATGGTCCCAAAAATGTGTCAAAAATGTCGATGTGTCCGCCATAATGTCGCAGTCACAATAAAAATCGCTGATCGCCGCCATTACTAGTAAAAAAAATATTAATAAAAATGCTATAAAACTATCCCCTATTTTGTAAACGCTATAACTTTTGCGCAAACCAATCAATAATCGCTAATTGCGATTTTTTTTACCAAAAATATGTAGAAGAATACGTATCGGCCTAAACTGAGGAAAAAAAATTTTTTTATATATTTTTTGGGGATATTTATTATAGCAAAAAGCAAAAAATATTGCATTGTTTTCAAAATTGTCGCTCTATTTTTGTTTATAGCGCAAAAAATAAAAACCGCAGGGGCGATCAAATACCACCAAAAGAAAGCTCTATTTGTGGGAAAAAAAGGACACCAATTTTGTTTTGCAGCCACGTCGCACGACCGCGCAATTGTCAGTTAAAGCGACGCAGTGCCGAATCGCAAAAAGGGGCCTGGTCCTTTGGCTGCCAATTGGTCCGGGGCTGAAGTGGTTAAAGAAACCGGAAGTTAATTAGTTGGAGTTTCTGATGAGTTGGTTAATTTGACAGAACACCTGACATTTATTTCTTTTTATTATTTATTTCAGGTACTTATATAGCGCCGTCAATTTAGGCAGCACTTTTCATATACATCGTACATTTACATCAGTCCCCGCCCTCAAGGAGCTTACAACCTAAGGCCCCTAACTCACATTCGCGGGGCACTAAGTACAAAACCTGGGGCATGTGCCCTGGGTGCCAGGGTCTGGTAACCCCCTTGAATTCATGATCGACCCTCGACCAAATCACAAAGCCTTATATGTATTTAAAAAATACAAGGTATTCTCGAAATGGCAGTGGTGCCAAGCGAGCGACTCCCTGTGGTGAGTGTGCAAAGGGGACACCCAGCAGGACCCGGATAATTATGGCTATTGCTGGATGCAGTGGGGTCTACTGCAGTGGCTTTCAGCATCTCTAATGGTCCTCCAGATATAAGAAATGGATAATTATGTTGTGCCAAGCTGGACCAGTAAATTAGCAGTAAAGATATATACTGGAGTTCTGCTTTATTTTAATTTTCTTTCACAAATGCATATATTACTATATATATATATATATATATATATATATATATATATATATATATATATATATATATATATACAGATATCTCAAAAAAGTGAGTACACCCCTCACATTTTTGTAAATATTTTATTATATCTTTTCATGTGACAACACTGAAGAAATACACTTTGCTACAATGTAAAGTAGTGAGTGTACAGCTTGTATAACAGTGTAAATTTGTTGTCCTCTCAAAATAACTCAACACACAGCCATTAATGTCTAAACCGCTGGCAACAAAAGTAAGTATACCCCTATGTGAAAATGTCCAAATTGGGCCCATTTAGCCATTTTCCCTCCCCGGTGTCATGTGACTTGTTAGTGTTACAAGGTCTCAGGTGTGAATGGGGAGCAGGTGTTTTAAATTTGGTGTTATCACTCTCACTCTCTCACTGGTCACTGGAAGTTCAACATGGCACCTCATGGCAAAGAACTCTCTGAGGATCTGAAAAAAAGAATTGTTGCTCTACATGAAGATGGCCTGGACTATATATATATATACATGTATCCACACACACACATATATATATATATATATATATATATATATATAAATTAATTCATTCTATTAGTTGGACTCAAAATGCATTGTTACTTGGAAGATGTACTATTGAAAGCTCAATAAATGTTTCAAGGTCTGAGATTAGAAAAAAAAACATGATTCATGAAGGTATTGTGTTATACAATGTATCAGACACAGAGAATCAAAGGGTGTAAATATTAATCTATCCATATACTGGAGACTGTTAGTCTTTGTTCCCAGGATCATTGTTTTGAAGCTGTGTATGTATATATATATATATATATATATATTTTTATTATTTTATTTTTCCACATTTAAAATTGATATCCTTTTTTTCTCACAAATTATTATTATTATACAAGCATTTATATAGCGCCAACAGTTTACGCAGCGCTTTACAACTTGAAGGTAGACAGTACAAATACAATACACTTTAATACAGGAGGAATCAGAGGGCCCTGCTCCTTAGAGCTTACAAATAGAGCTTTCTTTTGGTGGTATTTGATCACCTCTGCGGTTTTTTATTTTCTGCGCTATAAACAAAAAAAGAGCGACAATTTTAATAAAAAAAATATTTTTTACTTTCTGCTGTTGGGAAAAACATTCCCAATATATATAAAAAATAAATAAAAAAAAACAAATTTCTTCATCAATTTAGGCCAATATATATTCTGCCATAGCAAGTAAAAAATATTGTTTTTTTATTTAAAATTATCGCTCTTTTTTTGTTTATAGCGCAGAAAATAAAAAACGCAGAGGTGATAAAATAAAAAACGCAGAGGTGATCAAATACCACCAAAAGAATATCCCAATTAGCGTATATTGATTGGTTTGTGCAAAAGTTATAGCGTCTACAAACTATGGGATATTTTTTTGTCATTTTATTTTTATTTTTACTAGTAATGGCGACGATCAGCGTTTTTTTAGCGGGACTGCGACATTGCAGCAAACAAATTGGACACTAAGTGACACTGTTTGGGGACACCAGTACAGTGATCAGTGCCAAAAAAATGCACTGTCACTGTATAAATGACACTGGCCGGGAAGGGGTTAACATCAGGGGCGATCAAAAGGTAAAGTGTGCTCCTAGGGAATGCTTTCTAACTGTGTGGGGGATGGACTCACTCGAGGAAGAGAGAGAGATCTGTGTTCCTGATTAGCAGGAAACCCAAATCTCTCTCTTCCTCTCTGACAGAAAGACGGTCTGCCTTGTTTACATAGGCAGACCGCCGTTCGGTCTCTCCTCCAAACGATCGCGGGTGGCCGGCAGCTATGCTGATTGGCTCCCGCCAGACCCGTTGTGTCCAATCACAGTGGGAGTGGGTCACCGGCGGTGCACGTGCTCGCCCTCAGACCCGGAAGTCGTGAACAGCGTACAGGTATGTTGTTTGGCGCAGGGTGGCTTTCTTTTGGTGGTATTTGATCACCTCTGCGGTTTTTATTTTTTTGCGCTATAAACAAAAAAAGACCAGCAATTTTGAAATATATATATATTTTACTTTCTGCTATAAAACGCATCCAATAAATAAGATTTAAATATCAAATTTCTTGATATATTTAGGCCAATATTTATTAGGGTTAAAAAATACGTAGTGGCCTAAATTGATGAAGAAATTATTATTTTTTTTTCCATATTTTCATTGGATGTGTTTTTATAGCAGAAAGTATAATATATATATATATATATTTTTATAATTTTTTTTTTTTTAAAGTGTCGCTCTTTTTTTAAATTATAGCGCATACCACCAAAAAAAAGCTCTATTTGTGGGAAAAAAAAACATAAATTTTATTAGGGTACAGCGTTGCACGACTGCGCAATTGTCAGTTAAATTAACGCAGTGCCGTATCGCAAAAAAATGGCCTGGTCATTAAGGGGGTAAAACCTTCCCAGGGCTGAAGTGGTTAATTCATTTTTCGTTTTATCTCGTACTTACTGTTCTGTTCCCATCAGATCCGGGTAAAGGTGTATTGTTAACCTGGTAAGAAACAGGCATTTGTAATGCAACATACATTCAATTACTCACCGTCAGAGAGCGTCTAACACAAACACTCAGCGGGTGAGATGTAGATTTGATTGCCTGACACCGCTTGGCTGTAAGGAGTACGCGGTGGGAACCCCGTAAAAAAAAAAAAAAAAAAAATGTGATTGATATTAATCGCACTTAAAAGTTGTGTAAATTTCATCCTGTTTATGTTTTATCGATATCCGAGCTTCAAGTCACAGAAGTAAAGAAAATATTCCTTTGAAATGCTGACCTTATCTCTGACAGCCGATCTCTACAAGGATAATCTTGCCGACTTGAGCTGCTGAAAAGAGCAAAACTAGCATGATGGAGGAAGGTCTGCAAGAAGCACCGTCTGTGCTGCTCTCTGCAACCAATCAGATTCTTCTTTTTTCTATGGGTTGGATATCTACCCAGAAATAGAATCTTTTAAAGCGGTATTAATCCCAAAAGCAAACATTTATTATATTGCAGCTTACCAATTTCTTAGATGCGATGGCTGCATTCGTTTTCTTTTTTAGGCTTTCCTTCTTCCATTTTCATCTGGGGATCCAGCCAGGAAGTCTGTTTTTTTTTTGCAAGCTCACACTCTCCAGTAGCAGTTTAAATGGATGAGACAAACCACTTAACACTGGCGGGGTGAATAAAATTAGACATGTGCAAAACAAAAAATAAATGTTGAATTCGATTCGTTATTTACATAAATTCATTTAGTTAAGTTTGTTTAATTAGTTTTCGGAATTAATTTTGTTTATTTGTTTTCAAATCGATTGGAAAAGTTTTTAAATTCGAAAAGTTTTTCGAATTTCCAAAAAAAAAAATAGAATAAAAAATAAAGGAATGGAATATATAAAAATTTCTATTCTATTCCTTTATTTTCTATTCTCTTTGGAAATTGGAAAACTATTCGAAAAGTTCTCTAATCAATTTCAAATAGTTTTCAAATTCAAATAGTTTTCAAATTTGAATTGTTTTTCGAATTTCCAAAAATAATAAAATAGAATAGAAAATAATGGAATAGAATAGAAAGAAAACATATTTTTTTCTATTCTATTCCTTTAATTTCTATTCTATTTTATACTCTTTGGATATTGAAAAACGATTTGAAAAGTTCTCAAATCAATGTCGAAAATTTTTCAGATTTGAATCGTTTTCAAATTCGAATCGTTTTTTGAATTTCCAAAAAGAATAAAATAGAATAGAAAATAAAAGAATAGAATAGAAAAAAAAAAATAAGTATATTCTATTCCTTTATTTTCTATTCTATTTTTATACTCTTTGGAAATTGGAAAACTATTAGAAAAGTTTTTGAATCAATTTCGAATAGTTTTCGAATTTCCAAAAATAATAAAATGGAATAAAAAATAAAAGAATAGAATAGAAAAAAAAAATTATATTCTATTCCTTTATTTTCTATTTTATACTCTTTGGAAATTGGAAAACTATTTCGAAAAGTTTTCAAATTTGAATACGATTTGAATTTGAAAAGTTTTCTAATATAAATTGGAAAATGATTCGAATTTGAAAAGTATTGAAAACCTTTTCCTAAAATGATTTGAATTTAAAATTTTGTCCGAATATTTTTTTTAGTTATTTCGGATTTGTTTAAATTTGAAAATTTGTCCGAGTTTTATCTCGGAAAGAAACAAACCGCACATGTCTAATTAAAATTATCAGCTTTTATTTATTCATGCAAAACCTTGACCAAGGCATACCAGAGGTCGGGCTCCTTGGTTCCAGTAAAGGGAACTCTTAAGGCGTCAGCATACCAATACATTTTGGACAATTTCATGCTTATAACTTTGTGGGAACAGTTTGGGGATGGCCCCTTCCTGTTCCAACATGACTACACCTACTGAACCCTACGGACTAAGACTGTAATGCCTTTACCCACTTCAGCCCCGAAAGATTTTACCCCCTTCCTGACCAGAGCACTTTTTGCGATTCGGCACTGCGTCACTTTAACTGACAATTGCGCGGTCGTGCGACGTTGTACCCAAACAACATTGACGTTTTTTTTCCCCCACAAATAGAGCTTTCTTTTGGTGGTATTTGATCACCTCTGCCGTTTTTATTTATATAAACAAAAAAAGAGTGACAATTTTGAAAAAAAAAACACATTATTTTTTACTTTTTGCTATAATAAATATCCTCAGTTTAGGCTGATATGTATTCTTCTACATATTTTTTGTAAAAAAAAATCGCAATAATCTATTGTTTGGTTTGCGCAGAAGTTATAGCGTCTACAAAATAGGGGATAGATTTCTGGCATTTTTATTATAAATTTTTTTCTTTATTAGTAATGGCGACGATCTGCAATTTTTATTGTGACTGTGACATTGCGGCGGACACATCGGACACTTTTGACACTATTTTGGGACCATTGTCATTTATACAGCGATCAGTGCTATAAAAATGCACTGATTACTGTGTAGATGACACTGGCAGGGAAGGGGTTAACCACTAGGGGGCGATGAAGAGGTTACGTGTATCCTAGGGAGTGATTCTAACTGCGGGGGGGGGAGGGGCTACTACTCACAAGACAGCGATCACTGCTCCCGGTCCCTGTCATGACACTAGGCAGAACGGGGAAATGCCTTTACATTGGCATCTCCCCATTCTACCTCTCCACACCACAATCGCGGGCCCCTAGAGAATATCGAGTTCTGGGGACCCGCGGCGTGCGGCGGCGTGCGGCGGCGTGCGCCAGCGTGCGGCGTTGTGTGGTCGGTGTGCGGCGGCGTGCTGTGGCGTGCGGCGGCATGCAGCGAGGGACGTACCTGTAAGCCCATTTGCCTGCATGTGTCATTCTGCTGACATACATCTGTGTGCGGTGGTCGGCAAGCGGTTAAAGTTCATGTGCGTGTAAAGGAAGGTGTCCCAATACTTTTGACAATATGGTGTATATAGCAGTAAGATTTTCTTCCATCAGACGGCAAACTTTGTGCCAGATACTCAGCAAAAAAAAAGACACTTGAAAAAAACATTCCTCTCTTCATCCTCCGACTCAGATTCACCTTATGGCTCCAGGATGCAGCGTCTCCGATTTGCATATTATTCCTGAAGAAGGAGAGGATAAGTATCATTGTGATTTCCATAATTAATTGCAGTTCTGCTTGTCAGACACGCGGTACGTGAGGGAAAGTGTACGCAACACGCCGCAGACACAACGCGGCGGAAAGGGAGGGCAGCTGACATGTTTGTCATTCCCGCACTGTTCTCCAACACCCAATCACTTAAAATTCAGGATCTCCAAGAACCCCACTGACACACAATAATGAAAATTCAAATATTCATTTCTTCAAGCCCTTTGTGTCCTTTTTTTTTCTTTTCCTGAGCTAAACTAAGATAATTAGAGTTTTCGGCTAATTTTGGAGACTATTTAATAACATCTCCTGCTAGACGGCTCGTGTAATCTCAGCAAGAGGAAGTATCTGGTGTAACAGAGCGAGAGAAAGATTAAAAAAAAAAAAAAAAAAAAACTTGATCCTGTATTTTTTTTTTATTTATTATTTTTGTTAAAGTGGGGATTCATGCTTTTCCTTAATAAAGCGGATTCCCGCTGCTCGAGTTTTGGCAACAGCCATGCCAACTGCGTTGGGGAAGATTGGATTAAAAGGGGCAGCTGACAATGTCTCCGAGTCCCCTCTCGCCAGCACGATTTGATGCAAATTCTATTACTTTTCATGCTTTGGGAGATAATGAAATGGAGACAAAATGCTAAAAGGTTTTCAATCCGGTAAAAAAAAAAATAAAAAAAAATAATAACGACTGCAAGGACAAAACTAGTTTGATTCATTTTTCATCACCCGTAAGAGTATTGGATATTTAAACATGTTGTTCTTTTGCTGTGTAAGGAATTCAATTATACTGCGTGTCCTCCTTGTGCACTCCCAGCTATGCATGAGCACGGAATATTAAGTTATTTCAAAGGCTTCAATCGCAGGCAAAATAACATTGAAAATCTGCGTCTTGCATATTTCAGGCAATGAAAGAAAATAAAAGAAAATTGCAAAGGAATTGATAGAAATTTTAGGCTCTTTCTTCTCAATTGAGCTGCTCTTTGGTGGCTTGGCCAGACAAGGAGTAAGCATTGCACGGGCTCTTATCTCTCACTTCACCACCACATTGTTTCTTATCTTAGATACATTCACGGCCACTTTATTAGGTACACCTTGCTAGTACCGGGTTGGACCCCCTTTTGCCTTCAGAACTGCCTTCATTCTTTGAAGCATAAATTCAACAAGGCGTTGGAAACGTTCTTCAGAGATTTTGGTCCATATTGAAGGTGCTCTATTGGATTGAGATCTGGCGACTGTGGAGGCCATTGGAGTACAGTGAACTCCAGTGGCGGCTGTTTTTTTTTTTTTTTGGGGGGTGGAAAACAACCACCCATCCTCCCCAGCGGCACCCACCCCCCACTGTTTGCCGATCGGTCTGGTACTTACCCCTTCATGGCAGGTGGCAGGCAGCGTCGTGCAGTGGCTCGGCTCCGAGTCTTCTCCTTCATGGTGGCTTTCTAGCTCCTCCCTTCCTCCTCCTAGGCCTCCAAAAGGGTCGCCTGTCCTTTCAGCCAATCGGGTGACCAGTGTAAAAAACCTGCTTCTGGATTCGCCGGGAGGAGGATCAGTGTTACAACAGCGAATATTGCTTGGAGCTAGGAGCGCACTCTCTGCGACCCGAGCCCACCCTATATTGAAGCCAATTATAGCCTCTGGCTCTAATCGGTGCTTCAAAGAAACAGCCCCTCTGCAATTGGAATCCATGCACCGGTGTCCTGAAAAGGGCCGGACGCATGTATAGGGGAGGCAGCGATGGACAGGGGGGGAGTGGCGCCGTGCGACCTTAATGGACAGGCCACCCCTGGTGAACTCCTTGTCAGTGTGAGATGATTTGAGCTTTGTGACATTATCCTGCTGGAAGGAGCCATCAGAAGATGGGTACACTGTAGTCATAAAAGGATGGACATGGTCAGCAACAATACTCAGGTAGGCTGTGGTGTTTAAACCAATGGCGGCTGGTGCTCAATATTTTGGGGGGCAGCAAACAAACCTCGCCCCTCACTCACACCACGACGCCCCCCACTCACTGGTGACGAACGGGAAGGTGGCTTTACCTTAGGAAATGACGAGGGGTAGGGCTGCTGCTCCTCGCTCCACCAGAGGGAAGAGCCAGGGCTTATCCTCCCGGCCCAACAGACGTAGCTTCACTTCCCGGCCAAACAGGAAGTGGGCCCTGACTCTGACACCCTAAGACTCACTGGCCAATCAGGACTCAGTAGCTGCTTCCTGATTGGCCGGGAGGAGAATCAGGAAGACAATAGCTTATATAAATACGCTATTGTCACACAACTGGGTGGGCTCAGGGCGCAGTGCTCTGGTAAAGAGGGACATATTACTAGGAGTGAGGTGACAGTAGATGTGTGCTTTAAAACAATCTCCCACTGTGTGGTTTGTTGAAAATATGTAAACATGTATTGAAGTCCAGTTAGGGCACAAATAATAATAATAAAAAATCCAGCCCCTAAAGCAACCTTAAACTAGAGGGCAGGGTTGAGCTTTAACTATTTTAGGGAGTATTATTGAGTGCTTCTAATGTTAGGAGTGCCCGTTATTATCGCATACATACATTTTCCAGCATGTTTAAAAATGTCTATGCAATGACCATTAGTGCTTTCCACTTCTTCATATGAAGAGAGAAGGAAGCTGTTAACACCATCTGCCAACTTTCTTTCCATTGGATGATGCATAGCTCCCAACTGTCCCTGATTTTGAGGGACTGTCCCTGATTTGGAACAATGTCCCTCTGTCCCTCATTTTGGTCTGATCTATATAGTTGTATATAAAATGCACTTTTTATCTATCAAAAAGTGTTTCCCAGTGCTAAACATTTCATCTGATTTCTAAATTGCTGCATTTGTACATTTTAAATGCCAATATAAAGGAATAGTATCTGTGGTAAAAAAAAAAAGCCCCTTGTGGATTTAATTAACCTTTTTTTGCTATTTCCCCTTTGAGGGGGTGTGGCAGGGGGCGTGTCCTATGCCTACATACGTTTGCTGGTAGGTGTCCCTCATTCCCATCTCAAAATGTTGGGAGGTATGGATGATGTGCATGAGAAGCAGCAGCAGGCCCAGTGTGATAGAGGCATCTGGGGCCTTTTCTGAAATCATTGGGCCTGTGGGCAAGATCATATGTTAGGCCTCCTCATTTAAGAAAAATAAAGGGGCAAAAAGTCAGTGTGCTTTTCATTGCATTGAATATTGGGCGTGGCATAAAGGGGTGTGGCTAAAAATAGTGTGGGACAACTTGAATAGAGCATACAGTATAGAATAAGGCAGTGTTGAAATGGAATGTACAGTAAAGTATCCACAGAAGTAGTTTAGTAGTAGGTGACGCAGAGTTCAGGGGTCAGTAGTAAATGATGCAGAGCTCAGAGGTCAGTAGTTAGTGATACAGAATTTGGGGTTCACTAGTCAGTGACTCAGAGTCCAGGAATCAGTAGAAAGTAATGCAGAATGAAGACTCCAGTAATAAGTGACCCTCCATCTCATGGTATGGCCAAACAGTCCTCACCTGAACAGATTAATACTATTCTCCCTGGACTAGTGGTTCTTTATTAGTGTGGGCTCTCTTCCTCCGTTCCCTGGGTCCAGTAGGCAGGGCTAACGTCTGTCCACAGCAATGGCCAATCAGAGTAGGGCTTCTGTAAGGAATGGGGACCCCTCACGGACATACACAAATGCAAGCAGCATCTTCTTACAGTGCTGCAGCTGCGACGGGGGCATATCTGCCGCAAGGAAAACAAAGCATTTGTTTTGGGTGGAATTTTTTAGGGGGTTGGTTCTGCCCCCAGGCAGAAGTGTAGAGGCTGCCATACAGATCACTGTTTTACGGGGAGACTGGTGTCTCCCATAGTGTTTTGACAAGGAGCCGCGGGCGGCTCTGAAACATGTTAGCCATGCCTCAGTTGCTGCCATAATGCGACTACGGGAGGCACTGGGCTCCCCGAAAGACAGTGATCTATCTGGCAGTCTTTCTCCTGACTCAGCAGCATATGTCTGGACTCTACAGATCTTTTCTGTGCTGTGATCATCCCGAACCCAGGTGGGTCTGACAAGCACAATCATTTTCTTTACATGTTAGTTGCTATTTGTCTAATAAACTGGTTGTTTCGTTTTAATGCTGTACTTAGAGTGGCCCTGCCCTCTGCCCCGCTGACCCCATCCTATGCCCTGCCGAACCAATCCCCCGCCCTACTGACCCCATGATCTGCCCTATTGACCCCATCCTATGCCCTGCCGAACCAATCCCCCGCCCCACTGACCCCATGCTCTGCCCTATTGACCCCATCCTATGCCCAGCCGAACCAATCCCCCTGCCCCACTGACCCCATGCTCTGCCCTATTGACCCCATCCTATGCCCAGCCGAACCAATCCCCTGCCCCACTGACCCCATGCTCTGCCCTACTGACCCCATCCTCTGCCCTGCTGACCCCCTCCTTTATCTCGCTGACCCCCATCCCTTGCCCTACTGACCCCATGCTCTGCCCTACTGACCCCTGTCCTACATCCTGCTGACCCCAACCTCTGCCCTGCTGACCCCGTCCTTTATCTCGCTCACCCCCATCTCCTGCCCCACTGACTCCATGCTCTGCCCTACTGACCCTATTCCCCGCTGATCCCGTCCTATATCTCGCTGATCCCATCCTCTGCCCCATAGACCACATTAGTGGCACTTGGACAAATCATGTCTCTGTGAATGGCTGCAGCTTCCTCATCAGACCCAGAGACAACAACGGTATACTACGGCTGGGGTGGGAAAAATTTAGATGGGGGAGCCCAATTTCAGTCTTGCCTAGGACAGCACAAAACCAAAATACACCACTGAGGTACGGGTGACAAGCACAGTTGCAGCACAGACACAGAACCAAATGGCGTTTTGCTCACACTTGTTATGCTCTATGTAAAAGCACTTAGGCACCCCTCCACCTTTGGGACCCATGTTCCCGAAACACAATTCACCCATGGAGGAAACTCCACTGATAAGTGTATATTTTTCCTCATTCATAATTTTTGGCTAGATGGCTGTCTATCTTTGGCTAGACTGATGACTAGTGATTAGTGAATTGGTTTGAAAACCTTATTCTCCTGAATATATGTATGAAAATGAGGCAGTGTATCATACTATCATTAATTAGGTGACACGCTGCCAACCAGGAAAATCTACATACATATATTCAATAGAAAAAAAAAAAAGGATGAGTCTGTGATTCTACTGCTGTGATAATCCCCAATGATTGCATTATTGAAGTGAGCCCAACATCAGATATCTTCATGCATGCTAACTAATGTGCAACACTTCCAGGTATTTATCCCCTCTTACAGAGATCACAGCACTCCCCCTGGCAATGCCTTTCTTGTCTGTTCTCTCCACTAGGACAGAGTCATCTTTGTTTAGGCATCATCCAGGGTCACCATTCATTTCCTGGACAGAGATGCCAGCTAAGAGATCACGCAATCAAGTTCACAAATGTCTTACATAGGTCAACCCTCTACTGCAGCCTCTGTACCTTGTAACTTTGAAGCGTGTCAGGTGAGACTGATTATTGGGGGAGAGGAGACTAAGAAAATGCTTCCTCCTCCCTTTTAGGGGCATATCTGTTTAAAAGTGTATTACCGTACAACGCACCACCTAAACTTTGCACTCTTCAACCCTTTGTTAGGACAGACAGTGTGCACATTTAGTTTACAACTGATAATGGAGATCTACCAGCACAGCACATACAGTGTTAAACATGGCAAACATAAATCTACAGCACCTTCCTTAAAGAGGAACCTCACTCCCATGAATGGAAAGGACGCCGCTCTCTCAACCAAAAGTAAGGCACAGCCTCAGCCTACATTTCTCATTCAGACCACACCCCCTGATGCATGTCGCTCCACCCACCTGGGGCTTAGACATAGAGGTCCACTATGACTACGCCCCCGTGGGCAGGGCGAAACATATCAGGGGGAAAGGTCTAGTGGAGAAATGTAGGCTGAAGCCGATTCTTACTTCTACGCCGGTTGGGAGAGCCGCATTCTTTCTATTTATGTGTGTGTTACTTCCTGGATGAGTGTACTGACATGCCAGCAGGTATATATATATATATATACATATATATATATATATATATATATATATATATATATATATTCTCTGTAGATCTAGTAAAGAGGTTCCTCTTTAGCTTTAAGTGGTGCTCCTGGCTCTTTACCCAGGCCCCAAGAACCTCGTCCAGTTGTAAAAAACTACAAACACTGTAACTCAGCGTTTCTCAACCAGGGTTACATTGAACCTTAAGCCCCATACACACGGTCGGACAATCCGCGGACCAGGTCCGTCGGATCATGTCCGTCGTACTTTGTCCGATGTTGGTTTTGCGTACACACGGTCGGACAAAGTTGTCGGAAAATCCGATCATTCTGAACGTGGTGACGTTTGTTGCCTACGACGGGACTATGTAGAGGCTAGTAGCCAATAGCTTTGGTCTTGTAATGTGATCTGAGCATGCGTAGCACTTTGTCCGGTCGGACAACCGTACACACGATCGGGTTTGGTGTGATCGGACCGGGTTGACGGCAAATCTTTCCAGCAGGAGATAAGACTTTGTCCGTCGGCCAAACCGACGAACACTGTCCGATGGTGCATACACACGGTCTGATTTTTCAACAACCTTGTCCGATCGGACAGAATCCATGAAAAAGTCCGACCGTGTGTATGGGGCTTTAGGGTTCCTCCAGAGGTTGCTAGGGGTTCCTTGAGCAATGAGCACTTTCTGTCCCTCAAGTTCCCACTGACACCATTGATCTTTATGGTTATCTGTAAGGGGTAATTCTTCCCAATGACCACAAATGTAGGAAGCATTCTTTCCTCTGAGCTTCACACTAATGTATTATGAGTTGTAGATATAGTCATTTTTAGCAGGAGTTCCCCGAGACTGGAAAGTAATTTCAACACTCTGTGTTGAAAAGTTTGAGAAAGGCTGCTGTAACCATACCTCCCAACATTTTGAGATGGGAATGAGGGACACCTACTAACAAACGTATGTAGGCATAAGACACGCCCCTGCCACACCCCCTTAAAGGAGAATTAACCAAAAAAAAACGTTTATTAAATCCACAAGGACTTGTTTTTACCACTACTATTTCTTTATATTAGCTTTTAAAATTTAAAAATGCAGCAATTTAGAAATTGGATGAAAGGTTTTGCACTGGGAAACACTTTTTGAAAGATAAAAAGTGCATTTTATATACAACTATATGGATCAGACCAAAATGAGGGACCAATGAGGAGGAATGAGGGACAGAGGGACATTTCTCCAAATCAGGGACAGTCCCTCGAAATTAGGGATAGTTGGGAGCTATGCTGTAACTGATGAGCTTTAAGAAATATGTACTTTGCGATCTATGGAGTGCAGCACTATTTTCCTTGCAGGGGATGTTTTGCCAGGCTTTGGCTCTCTGGAGCTGCCATCTTGAATTTGGAAACGGGTTGACATTTCCTGTTGTTTCATATCCAGCTCCCCACTGCACATGGGCAAGGCTTGGCAGTCAGGTGAGACTGGTCCTACATCCTCCTTGGACACATCACATTCGGAGCATAATTTATAATTTTATGTAATGTGTATGCTATTATTACATTTTTAATAATTTACGAATCGAAAAAAAAAAGTTACGAATCGAAAAAAAAGTTACGAATGTACAAATCTTTTTGTTCAATAGAGACACAGAAAATTCCGAATCGAAAAAAAAAAAAAGTTACGAATCAAAAAAAAAGTTACGAATCGAAAAAAAAAAAAGTTACGAATCAAAAAAAAAAGTTACGAATGTACGAATTTTTTTGTTCAATCCATTCAAAGCACGTTAAGCAGCACCATTGTAAGGGACACGGAAAATTACCAATTCAACAAAAAAAAATTACGAATGTACGAATTTTTTTCGTTTGTTTTTCGTATTTTCTTCATTAGTACATTCGTTGTTTCTAATTATTTTTTTCGGATTTTCGTTGTTTTTTGGATTTGTTCGTTTCGAATGATTCGTTAATCGGATTCGTACGATTCGAACGATTCGTTATTCTGATTCGTACGATTCGAACGATTCGTTCATTCGTACAAAACGAACGAACGAAAATAACAAAAAAAGAAAAAAAAACTAAACTAATTGCACATGTCTACACATCACATGTGACTGTGGCGGTGGGGATGGGTGGATGGGCCAAGCACATTTCATTCTAGCCTAGGCAAGATCTTAGAAAGTGGGAGCTACTACCTTTAAAAAAAAAAAAAAAAGTATTCTCTCCCCATATGAAAAAAAATAAAAAACTGCAAACCTGTTACCGGCTGGGGGAAGGAAGAAGAAGAGTGTATTTTTCTAGGAAGAATTTTTTAGCATGTAAAAAAGTAAGTAAAAAGGTATATTTTAGTATACATTTATGCTAACACACATATACTAACATTTATAGGTAAAGTTGATCCAGGGAATATCAGATTAACCCCGGGGGGATCAGGAAGGATTTTTTTCCCCTGCTGGAGCAATCTGGATCATGCTTTGCTTTTTTTTTTACCTTCCTCTGGATCAACTGTGGGTATGGGATTGTGTATATAGGATTGTAAAATTCTTATTTTCATTTTTTTATATATATATTTATACTTTTTTTTAAAGCGTATATATTTTAAGGTATTATAAAGCAGGTGTTATCTGAATTTGGCTGCAAAAGTAGAAACGTAGAAATAAGTTTTAAGCTGCACAGAAAGATCGCACCACCAATTTTGTCTGCAAAGACACACAGGGGGTTATTTACGAAAGGCAAATCCACTTTGCACTACAAGTGCAAACTACAAGTGCAAAGTGCACTTGGAAGTGCAATCGCTGTAGATCAGAGGGGGACGTGCAAGGAAAAAAAAAAACAGCTTTTAAGCTTGCACATGATTGGATAATAAAATCAGTAGAGCTTCCCCTCATTTCAGATCTCCCCTCAGATTTACAGCGACTGCACTTCTAATGCCGCGTACACACGTCGGGACTATCCCGCGGGATTGTCCGCTGGACTCAAGTCCACCGGACAATCCCCGTGTGTGGGCGCCGGCGGACTTTTTGGCGCCAAAAGTCCGACGGACTAGATTTTAAGTTTTGTTTTAAAATTGTCCGCTGGACTTGGCAGTCCGGCGGACAATCCCGCCATTAGTAGGCTAGTCCGCCGGACTTTTGAAATGAACGGACTTGCCGCTCATTGGAAAGACCGTTCATTCCCGCAGACTTTTTCCAGCGGATTGTCCGCCGGAGAAGTCCGGCGTGTGTGGGCAAGTCACACGCTCGGAAGTCCGGGTGTGTGTGGGGAAGTCCGCCGGACTAGGTCCGGCGGACAAAGTCCGAACGTGTGTACGCGGCATAAGTGGACTTTCAGTGCAATTTCAAGTGCACTTTGCACTTGTAGTTTGCACTTGTAGTGCAAAGTGAATTTGCCTTTCGTAAATAACCCCCACAGTGAATATGCATGCACACTACACGTTTTCATATATTGTTCCCGTGTATGGAAAGGCTTCTGCTAGTACAGCAACATTGCTTGGAGACCCGAGTATCCATCATTGTAAGCCATGCCTCACCCCCCACCCCCACCCCAGGGGGCTGGGTAGAACTACACCCCTGCCAAGCTGGTAGTTCCTCCGTTGGCATCCCACAGGCTATATAGTGCTGGATAACAACCTGAAATGATAGCTGATCCTTCTCTTCTTCCTTCTGGCCAGCTCAAAATAAAAACCAATCGATTCACTTATTTATAAAGTCTAATTATAGATCGAGAAATCAATTCCTCTTGTACGTCACTGAGTGTTTGTGTGTTTTTTTTAATTTTCTCTCTTTGTTGGAGGAAAGGGAGTGTAATGGAGTACACTTAAAAGACCACTAGACTTAATACTCAAGTCAGAACGCAAAGACTCGACTCGTACATTTCTCATGTAGGGTAGGTAAACAAACATTTATAGTGTGGTTATTATATTATTATTACTAGCTTTAAACATGCTGATTTTGCAAGTTTGCATGGCTGCTGGAAATTTGATTTACAACAAATGAAAAAAACTGTATCTAGGAAGCGATTTATTACAAAATGTATACAGGGTGGATCTGAGCTAAGGAGCAACAATATTTACCAGGTGAGTTGTTGTGCTGCCTTTCCTTCTACTTTAAAGAGTAACTCCACTTTCATGGAAAAAATACAGCAAATAGGAAAAAAATATTATAGCATATACAAAAATTTTTCCACACAGCCTGTGACTTGCAAAAATCCACCCACACCCTCTTATTGCCAAAGAATAATAAAGATTTGATTTCAAAAATATATTTGTACGACAATTTAAAACAGTTTATTGATTTTAATTACTTATTACTGCTCTGTATTCCAAATGCTGTTTTTTTAACATGTGACCAGTAGCAAAGGACTAGAAGTCCCTCCTGCCACTGTTTCCCTGCAGACAGGCTGGGAAAGAGCTGGGTCATGTGACAGCTATAAATCGATTAGGAAAAAAGGCTCTTAGATTTTTTTTTTTTTATTAAAATGATTACAGTGCCATCATCCACATACATAAAGAGAAGGGACAATGTAAATAAACATGTGTGTGTCTAGCATCACTTTAAAGTGTTGCTAAACCCAGGACCCTGCATTCACTATATCTGGTCTCCCTACAGTACACAGAACATGGAAATGCAATTATTTTAGTAAATATAAACTGCTAAATACCGTATATACTCGAGTATAAGCCGAGTTTTTCAGCACATTTTTTGTGCTGAAAATGCCCCCCTCGGTTTATACTGGAGTCAAGCACTTTTCTGCTGCAGAGAATGACATTTTCCGAACTGACTATGGGATCCTGTATCTCGGTGCTAGGAACCCCAAATTTGGTGTGCAATCACAGTGGACCTAGCACTACAACATATCCAAATTGTGGCCTGAGATACGGGGCCCCAAAGTCGGCTCGCAAAATGTCATTCTCTGCTGCAGAAAAGTGCTTGACATTTTGACATTTTCCGTATGTCAGGCCACTTGGTGCTAGGAGCCCCAGCTTTGGATATGTTGTAGTGCTAGTTTGCACACCAAGGGGTTCCTAGCACCAAGTGACCCTGAGATACAGATACCCAAAGTCAGTCAACTGTGTCCATCTGCAGCAATGTCATTTCGGGACCCTTTGGGTCCAGAGACCCCGAATTTGGGCTGCAGATAGGGGGAATCTAGGAACCCTTAACTAGCAAGTTTGAAGTTTGGGGGGCCTATGACTGCAAATGGGCACAGTGAGGCTGCAAATGGGCTTTGTTGACCCTTTTTTCCACTTACAGTAGCTGCGCATTTCTCACCCTAGACTTATACTCAAGTCAATAAGTTTTCCCAGTTTTTTGTAGTAAAATTAGGTACCTCGGCTTTTCGAGTCGGCTTATACTCGAGTATATATGGTACCTTTTCTCACCAGCAGTATATATCGCAAATATATCATACATTTTGTGGCTTCTATTAGTTCCTGGTAAAGGTTGTAGGAGGGGTTTTCATACTGCACTGAGCTGTCCTATCAGGATTCAGGACCCCTAACCCTTTGTTTGGACAGTGCTGATTGGCCCTGTGCTAATCACATGCACTCTCCCAAGAAAAAAAAAAAAAGCCTGTTTAGCAATACACACCAAACTGAGCATGTGCAGCCTGACTCCAAAGGCTCTGTCTTATTCGGACCTGTTCTGGAGTCAGTGGAAGAAGAGGAGGATCTGTGCATACAGGATCAAACAGCCTTTTTACACAATGCAGAGGATTAACCCCTTAGGTTCCACAGTGAGTATAACAAGCATGATTTACTGCATATACAGACTGATTTTACTGTTGTGGGTTTAGTAACACTTTAAGCCCTCGTTCACATTGGCGTGATTTGACATGCGATGACATGCAATTTGACACGTCAAATCGCATGTCAAATCTGAGCCTATTGCGGGCAATAGTAGCGTCCTAATTGGTTTGACACCGACTTTTCAGCACCGCACCAATTCCCAAAAGTAGTCCCTGCACTACTTTTGGTGACTTCAGGGGTCCATATCAATAGACATCTGTGCATGTACCCACAAAGCTGTCTTTCAAGTCGCCCCTGAAGCCGGACTGAAATGGGGCTTTGAAATCCTTTCAAAGCCGTGTTCAGTGTGAACGAGGGCTAAGGAAAATTTGGTGAACGTTCTAATTTTATCAACGCTTGTCCAGATCAATGACTCAGAACGTACTGAAATCAGAGGGGCTATGTGAAAACCAAACTGCGTTCCCCCACGTTCCCGCTGAAAAAAAAGCCCTGGTTACAAGAAATATCTTCTCTTTCCTGCTTTTTATGAATCAGGAATCAGCAATGCCTTGCAGCCCAAGTTACCTGATATTATGTGCCTTTGTGATTGCCGTTTGCCTTTAAAGAGTTCCAAACTTGTCAAAACTTTGGCGCACAATGCTCCAGCACTTACGACTTTTTAATCAAAGGAAAGTTATTTTCTTTTCAAAGTCTGCTTGTATAAAAGGACCAGATAAAGAAGATTTCTTATTACCCAAGGAGCCGAGACGCCGGTGGTTAGTGGGAATATCGTAAAAGAATTGCATGCTACAACATCTGTCATCACTACGGCGTTGAGAACAAAATTACTGATCTAAGTTGGCTGCTGCATCCCCTTGGGGGAAAATGGATGGATATCTAATCAATTTTTTTTTCTTTTATTCATTTCTTGTTGAATAATAAGGGTGCAGCTGCCTTTGCTGAATGAAGTCAGCTCAGCAGAGACTTAACGGAGCTGATGAAGAAAGACATAAAGCTCCACCTGACCCCGTATCCCTTTATATTCTATAATTAACTACAACTTCCTGCCTAGGGATGAGCCGAACACCCCCGGGTTCGGTTCGAACCAGAACCTTCGAACGGACCGAAAGTTCGCGCGAATTTTCGAACCCTATACGTTATAATGGACGCGAACGTTCGAAATCAAAAGTGCTAATTACAACGGCCAATATGCATGTTAATGTCATAAAACAGGTTTGGGGACCCGGGTCCTGCCCCAGGGGACATATATCAATGCAAAAAGAACTTTTAAAAACTAACGTTTTTTCGGGAGCAGTCATTTTAATGATGCATAAAGTGAAAAAAAAAAAAGTGACATTTTCCTTTAAATATGGTACCTGGGGGGTGTCCAAAGTATGCCTGTGAAGTGGCATGTGTTTCCCGTGTTTAGAACTGTCCTTGCACAAAATGACATTTGTAAAGGAAAAAAAGAAGCCATTTAAAACCACTTGCGGCTTTAGGTTTGATCTTAAGTAGAATCTGAACAGGTACATTATGAAGTGTAGCTCCATCCCAAAAAAATCTATTTTTAAGCTTTTTGGAGAACATAGGGAGGGTTATCACCCCTGTAACATTTGCTGTCTTTGCACATCTGTTCAGAACATGTCACCTCACTTTCCGTCCCAATGATAAATGTTTTTGGAAAAGTGGGGTTTTAATTGAAACAAGGATTGGTGATAAAGTATCAGTAGAGAGGAGATACCTTTTTTCCCAAATTAAATCTAACAGGATAGAATTTCCCTTCCTAGGGGTAGATTTCCTCTCACTTCCTGTTTTCTCTTTCCATTTGCAAGTAGGAGTCGTTTGTAAGTTGGATGTTTGAAAGTAGGGGCCTGGCGTATATACTCTGCAGAAATTTGCCCTATTAGATGTTGGTGTAGCCACAAGACTGGTGGGCACAGGAATGGGCCCTGCTGTGAGTTAATAGATCAAGATTTGTAATTGCATGCACCTGTTGAACAGGGCAGAAAAATTGGGGGTGGTGGTGGTGGACGGTTTTGCCACAAGACTGTAAGCTCTCACAGTTACTCTTGGTGGGCGCAGGAATGGGCCCTGCTGTGAGTTATTAGATCAAGATTTGTAATTGCAAGCACCTGATGAACAGGGCAGAAAAATTGGGCCTTTGGCGGTGGTGGTGGACGGTGTTGCCACAAGACTGTAGGCCCTCATAGTTACTCTTGGTGGGCGCAGGAATGGGCCCTGCTGTGAACTATTAGATCAAGATTTGTAATTACCCGCCCCTGTTAAACAGGGGCTGAAAAATTGTGCCTTAGGCACTGGTGCTGGTGCCACAACACTGCAACCCCTCACAGAGACTGTACTTGGAGCACAGCAGTCACACGTGTTGCGAAGCATTTTTTTAAAAATTGTAAGTACACGCCCCTGTTAAACAGGGGCTGAAAAATTGTGCCTTAGGCACTGGTGCTGGTGCCACAACACTGCAACACGGCCCTCACAGAGACTGTACTTGGAGCACAGCAGTCACACGTGTTGCGAAGCATTTTTTTAAAAAATTGTAAGTACACGCCCCTGTTAAACAGGGGCTGAAAAATTGTGCCTTAGGCACTGGTGCTGGTGCCACAACACTGCAACACGGCCCTCACAGAGACTGTACTTGGAGCACAGCAGTCACACGTGTTGCGAAGCATTTTTTTTTTATAAAATTGTAAGTACACGCCCCTGTTAAACAGGGGCTGAAAAATTGTGCCTTAGGCACTGGTGCTGGTGCCACAACACTGCAACACGGCCCTCACAGAGACTGTACTTGGAGCACAGCAGTCACACGTGTTGCGAAGCATTTTTTTAAAAAATTGTAAGTACACGCCCCTGTTAAACAGGGGCTGAAAAATTGTGCCTTAGGCACTGGTGCTGGTGCCACAACACTGCAACACGGCCCTCACAGAGACTGTACTTGGAGCACAGCAGTCACACGTGTTGCGAAGCATTTTTTTTAAAAAATTGTAAGTACACGCCCCTGTTAAACAGGGGGCTGAAAAATTGTGCCTTAGGCACTGGTGCTGGTGCCACAACACTGCAACACGGCCCTCACAGAGACTGTACTTGGAGCACAGCAGTCACACGTGTTGCGAAGCATTTTTTTTAAAAAATTTGTAAGTACACGCCCCTGTTAAACAGGGGCTGAAAAATTGTGCCTTAGGCACTGGTGCTGTGGCATGGATCATTGAGGAGGAGGAAGAGGATAGTCAGTGAACATAAGAGGACAGTCACTCAGCATCAGCATAGGCAGTCTTGAAGGGATGTGACATTAAAAATTATTCGGTTATATCCGCCTCAGGTGCCTGGTAGCTGGTGGTGATCCAAGACTGATTCATTTTGATGAATGTCAGTCGATCAACCGAGGCGGTGGACAGGCGCACCCTATGATCAGTCACAAATCCTCCAGCAGCACTGAATGTGCGTTCGGAAAGAACGCTGGAGGCAGGACAGGCCAGTAGCTCAATTGCATACTGTGCAAGCTCTGGCCAGTGATCCATCCTCAGGACCCAGTAAGCCAGAGGATTTTCGGTGGGAAAGGTGTCCAAGTCTGACCTTGCCCCAAGGTATTCCTGCACCATGTATATCAGACGCTGGCGATGGTTGCTGGAACCGATCAGACCTTGGGGCTGCGGACTAAAAAATTGTCTGAACGCATCGGTCAGACGTCCACCTTCCCCACCGCTCCTTCTGCCACTGACCGAAGCCTCAGCAACTCGTCGCCCAGGACCAGGAGTTTGTAGCCTCCCAGTTTCTGGGAACGCGTTGCACAGACCTTTCTGCAAGGCCTCCTGAGATGTCTCATCCTCTGCTCCCTCTGCGACGGCAAGATAAGGTCCGCAACCTTACCCTTGTACCGCGGATCAAGGAGAGTGGCCAGCCAGTAATGGTCCCTCTCCTTGATCCGAAGAACACGAGGATCCTTCCGCAGGCTTTGCAGGATCAGGGAGGCCATGCAGCGTAAGGTTAGCTGAGGCATTCGGTCCGGAGTCTTCTGGGTCACTGAGGATGACATGATCGCCAGCCACCTCCTCCCAGCCACGTACAAGTCCACTGGCTTGTTGGGACTGTACATCATCCCTAAAAGACTGCTGCTGCTGATGCTGAGTGCCAGGCTCCACCTCCATGCTCACACAATCCTCCTCCTCCTCCTCCTCCTCCTCATCCTCTTCCTGTGTGATGGGTGGGACAGAAGGAACACTGTCCGGATAAGGGGGGCCTTGAGAGGCAAGGAAGTCCTCCTCTTCCTGCCTCTGTTCTGCCTCAAGTGCCCTGTCCATTATCCCACGCAGCGTATGCTCCAACAGGTGGACAAGAGGGACAGTGTCACTGATGCATGCACTGTCACTGCTCACCATCCTCGTGGCCTCCTCAAATGGTGAGAGGACAGTGCATGCATCCCTGATCATGCTCCACTGACGTGGGGAAAAAAACCCAAGCTCCCCTGACCCTGTCCTGGTGCCGTAGTCGCAAAGGTACTCATTGATGGCCCTCTGCTGCGTGTGCAGTCGCTGCAGCATGGCCAACGTTGAGTTCCACCTGGTGGGCATGTCAGATATTAGGCGGTTCTTGGGCAGGTTCAGCTCCTTTTGCAGCTCAGTCAGCCGAGCACTGGCATTATAAGATCGGCGGAAATGCACACAGACTTTCCTGGCCTGCCTCAGGACATCCTGTAAGCCTGGGAACCTGCCCAAGAACCGCTGCACCACCAGGTTGAGGACGTGAGCCATGCAGGGCACATGGGTGAGCTGCCCCTGTCGCAGGGCGGAGAGGAGGTTGGTGCCATTGTCAGAAACGACCATTCCTGGCTTAAGCTGACGTGGCGTCAACCACCTCTCGGCCTGCCCCTGCAGAGCTGCCAGAACCTCTGGCCCAGTGTGGCTCCTGTCCCCCAAACACACCAGCGCAAGCACGGCATGGCATCTTTTTGCCTGCGTACTTGCGTAGCCCCTTGTACGCCTACGGAGCACCGCTGGTTCCAAGGACAGAGCACTGGAGGAAGAAGAAGA
Organism: Lithobates sylvaticus; assembly: GCA_028564925.1. Classification (NCBI taxonomy): domain Eukaryota; kingdom Metazoa; phylum Chordata; class Amphibia; order Anura; family Ranidae; genus Lithobates; species Lithobates sylvaticus. Next base: position 242,707,839 of record CM053032.1, read on the forward strand.
GGAGGGGGTGGAGGAGAGAGGTGTGTCACAACCAGTAGCAGTAGTCGCGTTTTGGAGGCGTGGTGGCGGAACAACCTCCAACACTACTGCACCTTGTCCTGCATCCCTCCCAGCTGCCAATAGAGTGACCCAATGGGCCGTGAAAGAAAGGTACCGTCCCTGTCCATGCCTGCTGGACCATGAGTCAGCGGTAATATGCACCTTACCGCTGACCGCCCTGTCCAGCGAGGCATGGACATTGCCCTCCACATGCCGGTAGAGAGACGGAATCGCCTTCCGCGAGAAAAAGTGGCGTTTGGGAACCTGCCACTGAGGAACCGCACATTGAACAAACTCACGGAAGGGGCCGAGTCTACCAACTGAAAAGGCAGCAGTTGAAGTGCTAGCAATTTAGCAAGGCTAGCATTCAACCGCTGGGCATGTGGATGGCTGGGAGTGTACTTCTTTCTACGGTCCAGCAGCTGGGGCAGGGAAATTTGCCTGCTGCATTCGGACGTCGGTGTACTGCAAGTACTTGGTTGTGACACACCGAATTCTACACCTTCAGTCCTCTCAGAGCAGCTTTCAGAGAGGACTGAAGGTGTAGTGGGGATGGAGATCCCAGCTGAGGAGGAGCAAGGAGAGGTCCGCTTAGTTCTTTGGTGTGGGTCTTTTATGTGTGCCTGCCAACGAGCTGCATGGCAGGTCGCCATATGTCTGGTCATGCTTGTCGTGCCCAAGCGGCTGATGTTTTGGCCACGCGAGATACGCTTGAGACAAATATTGCAAATAGCAGTGGTGCGATCTGCTGCACTCGTCTCAAAAAAGGCCCACACCAAAGAACTTTTCTGATAACGTGCAGAGGCAGCGCCCTGCACAGGCGGAGCTCTGCGGTGTTGTACAGTTGCTGTGCTGGCCTCTACCTGGCCTCCAGGGGGCATCCTGCCTCGTTGGACATGTGACGCCGCATCCTCCTCCTCCTCGTCCTCCTCCTCATCCTCTCTCCCTTGAGGCACCCACGTGGAGTCAGTGACCTCATCATCCCCTCCCTCTTCACCACTAGAGCAAACCTGGCAGTAAGCTGCAGCTGGTGGAACTGTACTGCCAGATTCCTCAAGCTGGGTATCGTCATCCGAGCCTTCGAATCGTTGGGCATCCTCCTGGAGCATGTACCCAACACTGTGCTCAAAGAGTTCGGGGGACTCCTCAGGAGGACATGGTGGGTCTAGGGAAGGGGTGGCTGATGATGCTCTGTCAGTACCCTGAGCCTGGGTGAGAGAGGATGAGGAGGATGAGGAGGGCTTGGTCATCCATTCTACCAAGCCTTCAGCATGATGCGGCTCCACATGTCCAGCTGCCGAAAACAAAGACGCGCGTGTCCCATGGCCACGTGCTGATGACGATGCACGACCACGTCCACGGCCACGTCCACTAGAAACAGAGACTGTCTGCCCTGTGTTCTTGGCTCTGCACGCTCTGCCTCCCCTTGGCGGTCTTCCAGCCATTGTAGTCGGTAGTCCTGTGGGTGCTGCTGAGAAGAAAATATAGGAGCTCTGTGTGATGCCACTAACACACTAGAAGTCCTATAGGTGCTTCTGCAAAGAAAATATAGGAGCTCTGTGTGATGCCACTAACACACTAGAAGTCCTGTGGGTGCTGCTGAGAAGAAAAATATAGGAGCTCTGTGTGATGCCACTAACACACTAGAAGTCCTATGGGTGCTTCTGCAAAGAAAATATAGGAGCTCTGTGTGATGCCACTAACACACTAGAAGTCCTGTGGGTGCTGCTGAGAAGAATATATAGGAGCTCTGTGTGATGCCACTAACACACTAGAAGTCCTGTGGGTGCTGCTGAGAAGAAAATATAGGAGCTCTGTGTGATGCCACTAACACACTAGAAGTCCTATGGGTGCTTCTGCAAAGAAAATATAGGAGCTCTGTGTGATGCCACTAACACACTAGAAGTCCTGTGGGTGCTGCTGAGAAGAAAATATAGGAGCTCTGTGTGATGCCACTAACACACTAGAAGTCCTATAGGTGCTTCTGCAAAGAAAATATAGGAGCTCTGTGTGATGCCACTAACACACTAGAAGTCCTGTGGGTGCTGCTGAGAAGAAAATATAGGAGCTCTGTGTGATGCCACTAACACACTAGAAGTCCTGTGGGTGCTTCTGCAAAGAAAATAGAGGAGCTCTGTGTGATGCCACTAACACACTAGAAGTCCTATAGGTGCTTCTGCAAAGAAAATATAGGAGCTCTGTGTGATGCCACTAACACACTAGAAGTCCTGTGGGTGCTGCTGAGAAGAATATATAGGAGCTCTGTGTGATGCCACTAACACACTAGAAGTCCTATGGGTGCTTCTGCAAAGAAAATAGAGGAGCTCTGTGTGATGCCACTAACACACTAGAAGTCCTGTGGGTGCTTCTGCAAAGAAAATAGAGGAGCTCTGTGTGATGCCACTAACACACTAGAAGTCCTATAGGTGCTTCTGCAAAGAAAATATAGGAGCTCTGTGTGATGCCACTAACACACTAGAAGTCCTGTGGGTGCTGCTGAGAAGAATATATAGGAGCTCTGTGTGATGCCACTAACACACTAGAAGTCCTATGGGTGCTTCTGCAAAGAAAATAGAGGAGCTCTGTGTGATGCCACTAACACACTAGAAGTCCTGTGGGTGCTTCTGCAAAGAAAATAGAGGAGCTCTGTGTGATGCCACTACACACTAGAAGTCCTGTGGGTGCTGCTGAGAAGAATATATAGGAGCTCTGTGTGATGCCACTAACACACTAGAAGTCCTATGGGTGCTTCTGCAAAGAAAATAGAGGAGCTCTGTGTGATGCCACTAACACACTAGAAGTCCTGTGGGTGCTTCTGCAAAGAAAATAGAGGAGCTCTGTGTGATGCCACTAACACACTAGAAGTCCTGTGGGTGCTTCTGCAAAGAAAATAGAGGAGCTCTGTGTGATGCCACTAACACACTAGAAGTCCTATGGGTGCTTCTGCAAAGAAAATAGAGGAGCTCTGTGTGATGCCACTAACACACTAGAAGTCCTGTGGGTGCTTCTGCAAAGAAAATAGAGGAGCTCTGTGTGATGCCACTAACACACTAGAAGTCCTGTGGGTGCTTCTGCAAAGAAAATAGAGGAGCTCTGTGTGATGCCACTAACACACTAGAAGTCCTGTGGGTGCTTCTGCAAAGAAAATAGAGGAGCTCTGTGTGATGCCACTAACACACTAGAAGTCCTGTGGGTGCTGCTGAGAAGAATATATAGGAGCTCTGTGTGATGCCACTAACACACTAGAAGTCCTGTGGGTGCTTATGCAAAGAAAATAGAGGAGCTCTGTGTGATGGGACTAACACACTTCAAGTCCTATAGGTGCTTCTGGGAAGAAAATATTGCTCTGTGTGTGTAATGGGACTAACACACTTCAAGTCCTATAGGTGCTTCTGGGAAGAAAATATAGCTCTGTGTGTGTAATGGGACTAACACACTTCAAGTCCTATAGGTGCCTCTGGGAACAAAATATAGGAGCTCTGCCTGCCTGCCACGAACACACTACAAGTCCTATAGGTGCTTCTGGTAACAAAATATAGGAGCTCTGCCTGCCTGCCACTAACACACTACAAGTCCTATAGGTGCTTCTGGGAAAAAAATATAGCTCTGTGTGTGTAATGGGACTAACACACTTCAAGTCCTATAAGTGCTTCTGGGAACAAAATATAGGAGCTCTGCCTGCCTGCCACGAACACACTACAAGTCCTATAGGTGCTTCTGGGAAGAAAATATAGCTCTGTGTGTGTAATGGGACTAACACACTTCAAGTCCTATAGGTGCTTCTGGGAACAAAGTATAGCTCTTTGTGTGTAATGGGACTAACACACTTCAAGTCCTATAGGTGCTTCTGGGAAGAAAATATAGCTCTGTGTGTGTGATGGGACTAACACACTTCAAGTCCTATAGGTGCTTCTGGGAAGAAAATATAGCTCTGTGTGTGTAATGGGACTAACACACTTCAAGTCCTATAGGTGCTTCTGGGAAGAAAATATAGCTCTGTGTGTGTAATGGGACTAACACACTTCAAGTCCTATAGGTGCTTCTGGGAACAAAATATAGCTCTGTGTGTGTGATGGGACTAACACACTTCAAGTCCTATAGGTGCTTCTGGGAAGAAAATATAGCTCTGTGTGTGTAATGGGACTAACACACTACAAGTCCTATAGGTGCTTCTGGGAAGAAAATATAGCTCTGTGTGTGTAATGGGACTAACACACTTCAAGTCCTATAGGTGCTTCTGGGAAGAAAATATAGCTCTGTGTGTGTGATGGGACTAACACACTTCAAGTCCTATAGGTGCTTCTGGAACAAAATATAGCTCTGTGTGTGTAATGGGACTAACACACTTCAAGTCCTATAGGTGCTTCTGGGAACAAAATATAGCTCTGTGTGTGTGATGGGACTAACACACTTCAAGTCCTATAGGTGCTTCTGGGAACAAAATATAGCTCTGTGTGTGTAATGGGACTAACACACTTCAAGTCCTATAGGTGCTTCTGGGAACAAAATATAGCTCTGTGTGTGTGATGGGACTAACACACTTCAAGTCCTATAGGTGCTTCTGGGAAGAAAATATAGCTCTGTGTGTGTAATGGGACTAACACACTTCAAGTCCTATAGGTGCTTCTGGGAAGAAAATATAGCTCTGTGTGTGTAATGGGACTAACACACTTCAAGTCCTATAGGTGCTTCTGGGAAGAAAATATAGCTCTGTGTGTGTAATGGGACTAACACACTTCAAGTCCTATAGGTGCTTCTGGGAAGAAAATATAGCTCTGTGTGTGTAATGGGACTAACACACTTCAAGTCCTATAGGTGCTTCTGGGAAGAAAATATAGCTCTGTGTGTGTAATGGGACTAACACACTTCAAGTCCTATAGGTGCTTCTGGGAACAAAGTATAGCTCTTTGTGTGTAATGGGACTAACACACTTCAAGTCCTATAGGTGCTTCTGGGAAGAAAATATAGCTCTGTGTGTGTGATGGGACTAACACACTTCAAGTCCTATAGGTGCTTCTGGGAACAAAATATAGGAGCTCTGCCTGCCTGCCACGAACACACTACAAGTCCTATAGGTGCTTCTGGTAACAAAATATAGGAGCTCTGCCTGCCTGCCACTAACACACTACAAGTCCTATAGGTGCTTCTGGTAACAAAATATAGGAGCTCTGCCTGCCTGTCACTAACACACTACAAGTCCTATAGGTGCTTCTGGTAACAAAATATAGGAGCTCTGCCTGCCTGCCACTAACACACTACAAGTCCTATAGGTGCTTCTGGTAACAAAATATAGGAGCTCTGCCTGCCTGTCACTAACACACTACAAGTCCTATAGGTGCTTCTGGTAACAAAATATAGGAGCTCTGCCTGCCTGTCACTAACACACTACAAGTCCTATAGGTGCTTCTGGTAACAAAATATAGGAGCTCTGCCTGCCTGCCACTAACACACTACAAGTCCTATAGGTGCTTCTGGTAACAAAATATAGGAGCTCTGCCTGCCTGTCACTAACACACTACAAGTCCTATAGGTGCTTCTGGTAACAAAATATAGGAGCTCTGCCTGCCTGCCACTAACACACTACAAGTCCTATAGGTGCTTCTGGTAACAAAATATAGGAGCTCTGCCTGCCTGCCACGAACACACTACAAGTCCTATAGGTGCTTCTGGTAACAAAATATAGGAGCTCTGCCTGCCTGCCACGAGCACACTACAAGCCCCTCTTTGTCAATCAATCTTTGTAACTGAATCTATCTAACTCAATCTCTGCAAGTGAATCTCTCTCTCTATCTATCTAAATGCAGCAGAGTGTCACAGGAACAGCCTGCTCAATCTGCGCCGGAACAGCATGTGACCGGCGCAGACGGCGTGGCGGCGTTTTATAGGGGGGGGCGTGTACTACAGCCCCTGAGCTGTAATTGGCTACAGGCGTCCTGCCTGTAGCCAATTATGGCTCTTCGAGTTTCCGGGGCTGTGATTGGCCAAGCATGCGGGGGGTCACAGTGCATGCTTGGCCAATCATCAGCCAGCAATGCACTGCGTCGGCCGCGCCGGCCGCAATGCATTGCGGGGCCGCTCGCATCACACGAACGTGATGCGAGCGGCCAAAATAGTTCTGGGCTCGCCGAGCGAGCGAACGCCCGGTGCTCGATGCGAACGTGGGTTCGCATCGAGCACCGGGCCCATCCTTATTCCTGCCTGTAACAGCTCAGGCTCCCAACCCAAAGACCCCCATACTTTACTTTGCTTCAAGTTGTCACACATCCATCAAGACTTCCACAGTTTATCAACTAAACAATTTAAGTTGCCCATCTGCTAACAGCTGAAAAAATACATTGTGTAAGGAAAAATATGATCCTTTTTTTCCTGTGATGTAGCCTGGATATGTTTTCAGCAGGAAACACACTTTAAAGGATAAGCATACTTCTAATGCAACCCTTTCCTTTGCTAGTGTTCACAACAACCACAGCAAAACCAAACTATTCAGCTCATAAAAAAAGCCATCGGTGTACAATCAGTGAAGGAAAGACTGCTCAAGTCTGGTCCCAGGACCAAGTTACAGTATTTTGTAGTTGGGTGCTGCCAAGGTGGAGCCAGGCTCTCAATGATAGCCCACATGTTAAAGACCCCTGTCTTTGTAGGGTCCCTCTAAAGTAAGTCTTGCCCTCTTGTTGATAGAGGCTGTCAATAACACTCAAGTCTTCTTAGTTCAAAGATGGTCCATTGGTTAGCGGAAACTTGGTAGAGTGACACCTCAAGTTGTTGGGGAAAGTGGCTTGTCTACAGGTGCTATATGAATAGCTTGGACCTGAGATTCACCCATGGGGGAAGGCTTGGGAAGCCTTGTCAGAAAGATTATGTTTTTTTTTTCTGAAAGTAAGAAGGATTGTACTTTTCCAAAACTAAAGGCCAGTGGTCTCCAAAACCTTGCCTGCAGGCTTTGCTTGCCCTTTGCTTGCCTTTATCCAGTCATTAGGGCACCATTCCTCCCACTGACACCAGCAATGGGGCACTATTCCTCCCAATAGCACCAATGATGGAGAGCACTATTCCTCCAAATGACGCCAATGGTGGGACACTATTCCTTCCAATGGCACCAACATTAGGGCACTATTTCTCCCAATGACATCAACAATGAGGCACTATTCCTCCCAATGACACCAATGATGGGGCACTATTCCTCCCAAAGATACCAACAATGGGCCACTATTCCTCCAAATGACACCAAAATGGGGCACTATTCCTCCCAATGACACTGATTGCACACCATTCCTCCCAATGACACCAACAATGGGGCATTATTCCTCTAATACCAATGGCAAGGCACTATTCCCATTCCTACTAATCAGAGGTGCTATGTCTTTTTTATTTACTCCCATTGACCACCAAGTCAGAGGTATTGTTTATTCCCATTGATGCTGGGGCATTTTCTACTCCCGGAGGACCACAGTCTGCCCCCCCCCCCCATGTCTAAAGGACAATAAACTGACCCTTTGTTTAGAAAGTTTGGAGACCCATGCTATAGGCAATAGGGTTTAATTACTAAAACTGGAAAATCTATTGCAGTTGTGCATGCCTGGTAGCCATTCAGCTTCTAACTTAAAGCGGAGGGCCACTCTAAAATAAAAAATAACATTAACATCCTCAAAAAAATATAAAAAAAACATTGTAAAAAAAAAAATTTTTTTTTACTTACCAGAAACCCTTATTGCTAGGCAGTCTTCCTAAGATACCCTTTGACAAAGTCACGTGACCGGTGACGATACACGTCAGGGAGGAAGTCAGGTGCCATTGTTTACTTCCGGTTTTCGGCCGAGACCGGAAGTGCTGCTGTCTACAACGCTGAGTGTCGTTTTTTTAAACTGTAAGTGGATATTTTTTATTTAATAAAAAGTTTACTAATAATACTACACATTGGAGTCCCCTTGTCCTTTACCCCTTACATGCTGCTAACTGATGTGACTATTATACTGTGACTGGAGTACTACTAATCCTGTGACCTGAGTACTGACTGGGAGATCTCAGAGGAAAAGCAGAGAGGAGAAGCTGCTGGAAAGCGAGTGACCAGGAGTATTACCAGTACATACACAGCACAACTAGGCCTGTAGGGGCCTTTACTTGAGGTGAGAGGCTGGGGGAAACAGTGGGGTGCACCCCTGAATAAGCACGGAGCACATGGTTTGCATGGATCAACACCGAATACTGGAACACAGATTTGCTTGAATTGTGCACATACACATAAGAAGATTTTTTGCGATTTTATTTTCCAGCACACATTGTGTGTTTTTTCACATTTTAAATTTTTTCACAAACTGCTGGGACTTGTAGTTCACCGATTAATAATTTACATTTTTTTTATTAATTTTATTTTTCTGTGTGTGATATATTTTGATTTTATGAAACGTTCAGTTATCTGCATTTTTCATTTATTTATTCATTATTTTGAGGCGTTGCAATACGGGTATCACCCGTAGTTTACTTAGGTGATCGGTTACCTATTTTTTGCACATCACTTGGAACTTTGCCCTTGTTGCACATTTGCACATTGGAAGATTGTTATCATTTTTTTGCACTTTGCACTGTGCACTTTCATATATTTATTTTTATTTATTCGATTATGTCTGTTAATTTTATCCTGCCATTATTGATGAAGGATCACGTTTTTTGCATTATATTTTGCACAGGAACACTACAGAACATTATTAGTATTCTCTTTACTTCACTGAAGAAGAAATTTTGTTAGTATATATTTAGTTGATTAATCTATATATCCGTTGTGATATATATATGTTCGGAACATCTTAAATATTATATTATTCTAACTTTGGTCACCGCCACATACCCCCTTTTAACATTACTTCATTTATTGTGTGAGACCACTTATTTGTTGGCTGCTTTCCACATATTTATTCTTTTAGGCTGAGCGCACTAGTTACCCACCGTTTACAAGTCTTCCTAATCTGCCTCTTCCTATTCCGTGGGTTTCCTCCTCTTTGGTGAGTTGCCCCGTTGCTTTCTGGGACATGTGTGTGTCCCAGAAAACAACAGGGCCATTCACAAAGCACTGCGCGACTTGCGCAGTAGGAAACGGGCAGTGAAGCCGCAAGGCTCCACTGCCTGTTTCCCTTCGTTAAGATGGCGGCGCCGGCACCCGATCCGATGCGGCCGACATCACAGGCTCGCTGGACAGGTAAGTGCCCTTATTAAAAGTCAGCAGCTACAGAGTTTGTAGCTGCTGACTTTAAAAAAATAAATAAATCACGACTGGAACACCGATTTAAGCTTGTTCAATTAAGTTTTGACAACTAGGCAGAGCTGCACCAGATTTTGCACTCTCCAGTTTTAGTAACTCAACGCCAATGGGTTCATTGCAGAGGACTGAAAAGCTTAGCTGAAGAATGATGTCAATATAAATATGTTGAAGCAGGTGACATTCAATTGGATACTTTTTAAAGCAAAGTAAGCAAAAAATATTTTGTGCAACAACTTTAATGTACATTAACATACCTAATTTGGGCACATCAAGGTCATTGATTTAATACCTCCTGGTGGCCATATTAGTCAATAATGCTATGAGCAACCCGACCCCTTTTCATATGTACAGTTGCAGGGCAGGGAATCTCCTGCCTCCAGCTTATTGACTTGGCAAAGACAAATAACGTCTGGATTCAGTTAGAACCCAAGTTCATCCCTAATGAACCCAAGTTCCTCCACAAACCCGCTGCCAAGCCTGCTAGCTACCAAGGTTCCCCCTCCTTATACCTCCCTCTTACCTGGGGAAACACCATGGGTCACTTTGTGGAGCAATCCGTGGCCCGATCGCCCCCTGCTACCACCTCACTATCAGAGGACACAGCACACGCTGCAGCCAACATGGTGCCCCCTGATTCATCTCCTGCTATGAACTCTGCACAAGCGCCCACTCTCTCTCAGGAGCCCTCCACACTCCCACAGATGGATCCTGCCTCTCCTGCCAGCATTGCCCAGGCTGTGGTAGCTCTCCTCACCCCAATGGTGACCGAAGCTGTAGACCATGTTGTCCTTAAAGAGCTAGAGCACCTGCATAAGGAGCTGCAGTTACAATCCTAGGCAGAGGAGCGTATCTCCTCCATGGAAGATGATGCTGCTGCAACTGTAACCAGGCTCTCCTCCATCCAAAATGAACTCCAAGACAAAGTGGATGACCTGGAAAATCGCTCAAGGTGCAATAATCTGTGAATAATAGGACTATCCGAATCCTATTCCTCCTCGCTCACCACCATCTGCTCCACCACCATCCCGGAGCAGCTGGGGCCATGCACCCCCTGCCTGGTGGAACGGGCACACCGTGTCGGACAACCATCGGAATCTCACTCCAAGCCCCGTTCTGTGATTGTTAGGTACCTTAATTATGCGGATAAGCAAGCCATACTTCAAAAATTCTGCCATCAGCGCCACCTTTCTCTGGATGACCACCCATTACTACTTTTCACTGATTACTCCATCTAAGTAATGTGACTACGTAAGGTCTGTTCGTCCCTCTATTACATTAAATTTACTCTGGCATACCCAGAAATCCTGCATATACAACCATATACAACCTGCCACGGGTGAACGTGTTTCCTTCACCTCTCCATCTGAAGCGGAGCACTACTTCACCTCTGTCCTCCAAGGGCCACCTAAGTCCTCAAAACCCCCCCTACAAAAGGTTGCGCTTTGGCCTTCCAGGTGACCATTCTACGCACCACTGATTGCACGTTCCTGCCAACTTAAATGCTTTGCTCCATCTCCATTTGATCCTGACGACTTAGGCCCTCTCTTAACTAGTGGTCCTGGCCCGCCAGCTCTGATTCGCTTCAATTGGAGAACTATAATCTCTGTCGCATCTGACCATCCCTAATTAACTTGATACATGTATGGGTTGTCCCTGCCTGAATTCTGGTTCCCCTTCTCCCTACCCTTCTCCCCCGTCCGCCCACCACCTTCCCCTCTTATCTTTTCCTCCCCTTCCTATCCTCTCTCCCCCTCCCTGATCTACTACTCTTTCCCTTGCAATCCCCCCATCTCCCTAGACCCCCTCCTCGGCGCTACCCCATGTTGACCTACACTGAGGAGGCGCTCTTTGGCGGGGGCGTTCTAGGTGGTGGCTCCATGAGGAAAAAAGTGAAGTTCATGGAATGTTGTTGGAGACCTGCCCTCCCGTCATCAGTGTCTTGTTAGACCAGATACTATGCTACTAGTTCTCATATGAATATTTGTAGCCTCCAAGCCACACGATTCTATCTTGCCTGTTATGTAGTACTATGTCTTTTACTTTGTTGCCCTTGCTGGCATACTACTCCTTTTTCAAAAATGTTATACTTTTGTACGAAAACGTAAATATAAAAAAAAAGGCCTTTATGGAGCTGGCTTTGTACACAGGAGCACAGTCACACTTGACCAGAAAAAGGCCTCTGTCTAAACTACTATCACAAGGTATAGTAGATATGTTGACCAGGTGTTGGCAAACTTTTGCCCATATAATGTACAGTATATCATATTTTTGGCATTTTTGGACAGTCAAACAACAGCAAAGGATTAGTTGCAACTTCCGCTTAACAAAATTATATTTGGACAAGCAACACCATATTTTTTAATAAAATTCCATTTTCTAATAGAAAGTTGAAAGTCCTTCTACACACCTTGCAGGCAGTTTATAAACTTCCTAGTGCTTGCCGTGAGTCATTTGCTTGCATCTTATTCCCTTTGACATTTGCAAAATAAAACATGGTGCATTATCTGCTAATAATAAATTAGATTTTGTCAATCTGTTATTTTCTCTTTTGTGCCCAGCCTTCTCGATGTCAGCCTGAGAAGCTTTGATACACTCGGAAAATGCAGCTCTGGTACTTATTGATCCTCCCAGCTAAGACTCGGTGTCTGAAAGCATATAGAACACATATTGCTTAAAAATAAAAGTGTTGCTAAATAATCAATATGTTTCTTTATCAGATAAATAAGTCATAGGTTGAAATCAGTGGCGCCTCCTGTTTTTTTTTTTTCCTTTTACTTTATTGGTGTAATGCTGGACTTGCCATCCTAGCCATAATAACCCATCCTATGCATCATTAAAATGTTTACAAAAATATTTACTATAGATTATTTATTATTATTAGTGGTTTTTGTTGATGCTGCTATGCCTTTGATGTAGAAATAAGTCAATTCGCACAGCTGTTTTAAAGCAGAACTCCAGCCAAAGTAAGAATAAATAAGAATATAAAAATGATTAGCTCATTAAGGATAAAACAAAATCAGCCTTTGCACCAATATTTACCTTAAAGAGGAAGGCCATCCGCACCAAAAATATTACAAATACTGCAACTGCTGACTTTTTTTTTTTTTAACAAATGGTGCAACTGCTGACTTTTAATAAATGGACACTTACCTGTTCCAGGTTCCAGCGGTGTCGGCAGAATGTGACGAGTGACCGCTCGTCTCTTGGCTGCCCCGCCGCCATCCTCTGTCAGGGAATCAGGAAGTGAAGACGCAATGGCTTCACTGCCCGGTTCCCTACTGCGCATGCGCGAGTCGCGCTGGGCGTCTCTATTGGTCCCCGTTGTGTCCTGGGAATTGTGTTTCCCAAGACACAACGGGCCATCTGCATATATGGGCGGGACAGCTCCGGCTATCTCGTCCCGGAAGTGGGTGCAGATACCTGTATTATACAGGTATCTGCATCCCCCTGAAAGGTGCCAATTGTGGCACCGGAGGGGGGGGGAATCCGATAAGCGGAAGTTCCACTTTAGGGTGGAACTCCGCTTTAATTCACAAAATTGCCCCGCAGTACTTTTTGCTGCCACTAGATGTCCTGAGTGGGATTGCCAGCATCTTTCAACCCACTTCTTCAAAACCCAGGTCATCCCACCCACTGGTCTGGCAGTAAAGAAAGTGAATCAAAATCTTGGCTGCATCACTACTGGGATCACCAGCAGGAGAAAGTAGGTCTGAATTCCCATATATATATATATAGATCTTTAGTTATCACTAGAGGGATCACCAGCAGGAGGAAGTTGTCCTGATTTCTCTATATAACTCTTTAAGTAGAGGGATCGCCAGCAGAAGGAAGAAAGTCCTGATTCCCCTATATAGATCTTTAGTTATCAATAGAGAGATCACCAACAGGAGGACCGAGGTTCTGATTCCTCTATGTATATCTTTAGTTTTCACTAGAGTGATCACCAACATGAGGAAGAAAGCCCTGATTACCCTGTATAGTGCTTTAGTTATCAACAGAGAGATCACCAGCAGGAGGACAGAGGTCCCTATTCCACTATGTAGATCTTTAGTTGTCACTATAGGGGCCAACAACAGGAGTAAGAAGGTTCTGATTCCCAGCAGCAGGAATGTGCCATTATTCCTCTATATATCCCTTTAGTAAAGGGATCACCAGCAGGAGAAAGAAAGTCCTGATTGCCCTATATAGATTTTTACTTCTATAGTGAGATCAACAGCAGGAGGACGGAGGTCCTGGTTCCTCTATGTACATCTTTAGTTATCACTAGAGGAAACACCAGCAGTAGGAAGGTGTCCTAATTCCTCTATATAGCTCTTTAAGTAAAGGGATCACCAGCAGTAGGAAGGTAGGAAGGTATCCTGATTCCTCTATATAGACCCTTAGTTAGTAATAGAGAGATCACCAGCAGCAGGACAGAGATCTTGATTCATCGACGTAGATCTTTAGTTGTCAATAGAGGGGTCACCAAGAAGAAGAAGAAAGAACTGATTCCCAGCAGGAGGAAGGTGTCCTTATTCCTCTCTCTCTCTCTCTCTCTCTCTCTCTCTCTCTCTCTATATATATATATATATATATCTATATATATATATATATATATATATATATATATATATATATCCCTTTAGTAAAGGAATCACCAGCACAAAGAAGAAAGTCCTGATTACCCTACATAGATCTTTAGTTATTGATAGAGAGATCACCAGCAGGAGAACAGAGGTCCTGATTCCACTACGTAGATCTTTAGTTGTCACTAGAGGGGTCACCAACTGAAGGAAGAAGGTCCTGATTCCCAGCAGGAAAAAGGTGCCCTTATTCCTCTATATATCACTTTAGTAAATGGATCACCAGCAGGAGGAATAAAGTCCTGATTACCCTTTATAGATCTTTACTTCTCAATAGAGAGCTCACCACCAGGAGGGCGGAGGTCCTGATTCCTCTATGTAGATTTTTGTTGTCACTAGAGGGGTCACCAACAAGTGGAAGAAGGTCCAAATTCCCCTATTTAGATCTTTAGTTATCACTAGAGGAAACACCAGCAGTAGGAAGGTATCCTGATTCCTCTATTTAGATCTTTAACGGCTTCAGCCCTGGAAGATTTTACCCCCTTCCTGTCCAGAGCACTTTTTACAATTTGGCACTGCGTCGCTTTAACTGAAACTGAATTGCGCGGACATTCGATGCTGTACCCAAACAAAATTTGCGTCCGTTTTCTCCCACAAATAGAACTTTCTTTTGGTGGTATTTTATCACCTCTGTGGTTTTTATTTTTTTTGCGCTATAAAAACAATAAAAAACAACAATTTTGAAAAAAAAAAACTATTTTTTACTTTTTGCCATAATAAATATCCCCAAAAGTTTAAAAAAAAACAAATTTCTTCATCAGTTTAGGCCAATATATATTCTTCTACACATTTCTTCTTCTACATATTTTTGTTTAAAAAAAAAAAAATCACATAAGTGTATATTGATTGGTTTACACAAATGTTATAGCGTCTGCAATCTATAGGAAAGATTTATGGCATTTTTATGGCATTTTTATTATTATTATTTTTTTTTACTAGTAATGGCGGTAATCTGCGATTTTTAGCGGTACTGCAACATTGTGACGGACAGATCGGAGACTTTGGCACTTTTTTGGGACCATTGGCATTTATACAGCTATCAGTGCTATAAAAAAATGCACTGATTACTGTGTAAATGTCACTGGCAGGGAAGGGGTTAACACTAGGGGGTGATCAAGGGGTTACATTTGTGTTCTCTCAACATGTTCTAACTGTGTGGGGATGGGAATGACTAGGAGAAGAGACATATAGTTTTTCCTACTTAGAAGGAAGAAACTATATGGCTCCTCTCCTCTGACAGCACAGGGATTTGTATGTTTACACACACAAATCCCAGTGCTGGCGCTCGTGGACGCGATCACGCTTGGCCGGCGGCGACTGTGCCCGCCAGTCACGCTCATCACGTCCCCCGCCGTGCAGCAGGGGCCCTCTGGTTGCCTTAAAGCGGGTAGGATGTACCCATATGGGATTTCGCCCAGGAGTGCCATTGTGCCGCAGTATATCTGCGTGACATGGTTGGCAAGTGGTTAAAGTGGATGTAAACCTGATTCATGAAATTTGCCTGCATTGCATATAGAAATATAGAAGCCCAATGATGATATAATTGGGTCTAAAATAAGGTAAGTAATGAAACTTTATTTTAAAATTAGTCTGTTTATGAAGAGGGTGAAGGAACCAGGGAGGGAAAAATATAAGCAGATTACATTTCAGCACACAATCGAAATTCTCATTGGAAAAAGCTCTGACGGTTTTCCCGACGGAATTCCGAAGGAATTCCGCTCAAACTGCCTTGCCTACACACAGTCACACCAAATTCCGAGCTTCAAGAACGCTGTGACGTACAACACTACAACGAGCCGAGTTCAATGCTTCCGAGCATGTGTCGAATTGTTTCCGAGCATGCGTAGGAATTTTGCGCGTCAGAATTTGCTACAGACGATCGGAATTTCCGATAGAAACATTTTCCGTCTGAAAAATTGGGAACATGCTCTCAAATCTTTGCTGTCGGAAATTCGGCCAGCAAAATTCCGATGGAGCCTACACACGGTCGCATTTTCCGATGAAAAGCTCTAATCGGTCTTTTTCTGGCTGGAATTCCGATCGTGTGTACGCGGCATAAGGATACAATGGGCTTTAAAGTCGCTAAGGTTAGGGTTTCTAAACCTTAACCACTTCATCTAAAATGAAGACAAAAGGTTTTGGCTTCAAATATATTGTATTTTCATTGCCTCCTGTTGATTTTGGAAGCTCCTTTCAACTATCGTGGACCGATTATTCTGCCAAAAATCTGCCTCATTACTTAACTTTTTTCACAGAAAGAAAAACTTTAAACTGTCCTTCTCTCGCTCCAGTTTTACCATTTGGAAGAAATTAAAACTCTTCATTCATTGTATATTCGCCGTGCAGCACATAGCTTCCTGCAGAGTCTGATTATGAATAATTATGACAATAATAACTGCCCTGACGTATCACTTCATACTATACATAGGATTTTAGAAAAAAAAAAAAAAACTATTCACAGGAATATTTTAAAACAAAGATAAATTATAGTTTCCAATTAGGAGAGCATAGATGCTTCCATTTCTGTAAGCAGGCTGAGAAGAAAAATCAATGTGCGCCCTCACACACACAGTCTGGCACTCCCAGCAGCCTAGGATGCCCCTAGGACAGATCAGTCACTCATCGATACAAGACACCTGAAATGCCACGCACGCAACATATCAAAGCCATATTTTAGGCAGGTACGTCATAAAAATATTTCCAAATGAACACGTGGTGAGAGCTATATATGTATCGAGGCGATCTAGCTAATTGCTTAATTGTCTGATGAAATTAATTATCGGTGTGACACGCTAGAAAGTCTGTACATAGGGTGTTGCAGCCAAAGGGTTTTAGAAAGTGTTGACAACACATTGGTTGTAAAAAATCAGATTATTGGTCGGCACATGATAAAGGGGACCCCTATGTAGGATAGTGGGGTAAAGGAGCCCGCTTTCCTTCACATTACTGTATAGGTAACTCACATTCTAGGGTACCAGTTAGTTGCTAGTTTCCATACCTTCCATGAGCTTGCTGAGGCCTCCAAAAACATCTGCAAGCTTTTTTTTGAACATGGTCCAACTATGCCTCTATGCCTCTGTGCAGTTTCTAGAGTTGCCACCTCATCCCTTTAAACCTGAACACATATGAATTACACAGGTTCTGAGGATAATTTAATGCTGATAGTGCACCAAGTGAGTTTAATGCTATCTTAATCAGCCAGAGAACTTGTGTAATTAATATGTGTTTGGTTTTAAAGGGATGAGGTGGCAACCCTAGCAGTTTACCAGGTAAATCCAATTATTAGATCTACCTCAAGAGTATCTCCAACTCCACACCATTGTATAAGCCAGAGGTGTCTTCTCAACAGCTCAGGTTCCTGTAAACCTCCAAAGCATACAATTCAAAGAGGGAACTGGAGTCTGAAAACATTCCTTTGCTTTATTTGGTAACAGATAAGAGATCAAGGACATCCAAACAAACAGCGGCGGCCGGTCCATAAGGGGCACAGGGCTGCTGCCCCATAATCTCCATGCGCTGGCCATTAATCCTCCATGCGGGGCACCGGGTGCATAGATGTCGATAAGGTTTTTTTTTTTAAGAACATGATAGAATGTAGTGATATATTATATAGTGGGTAGATAATTAGTAGTTATTAAAATTATGATGTAAGTACTCTTCCGCAACAACCCCATTCTTCCAGAGAGATGCACTTTATTGAATTCCAACACAGAACAAAGTTTTGCAACAGATGACAAAATCCAACAGAGTATATTACAACAACACTAGTAAACAGTGACGGGACAAGGTCATCTAGTGCCCAGGGCGAACATGTCAAACTGCGCCCCCCAAGATGCATGAGCACTATGTGTCAGCAAAAATCCCCAAAGCATCAATTCCCCCTCCTCCCAGTACAAATCTACCCCCCTGCTGAAATCCCCTCTCCTAGCACAACTCCTCTACCACCAAAATCCCCCCCAGCAAGAATCTTCTTCCCCGCCATCACCCCTCCCAACACAAACCCCCCTAAATCACTCTTAGCACCCCCCCCCAAATTTCCCCAACTAGAATAATACTCCCTGCCAGTCTGCCAAATTCCCCCTTCCAACACAAATCCCCTTCCCCCCACAATCTCCTTGTGGTGCCTCCCCCCCACTCACAGGATACCACAGTGCCCAGGGCAGCCGCCCCTCCTGCCCACCCTTTGTCCCGGCCCTGCTAGTAAATATTCAGAGTCCCATGTTTCCTAGACCTTGGTGCCCTTATAATCACACATCCAGTGAATAGACTGAACGCCATGTTATATCCCCAACACACTGAATGGCTGAGCAATTTGATTGGCCGTTTCCATTAAATGCTTTGATCTGCTTCTGTCTTTCAGAGTGGCTTCAAAAAGGTTGGGCTCGGGGGACAGAGCCCACCAACTTCTGACATTAGCAAATCAACATTCGTTATTGTCTTCCTGCTTCTCCTCCAGGCCAATCAGGACAGGAAGTTGGTCTTAAGGCCAGATTGTCCGAGAGGAGAAGCGACTGAATTGGCCGGGAAGAAGAGCCGATGGGGAAGCCGCCGAAGATGCCCGCAACCTGGATGGGGTAAGAGTGGGCGAGCAGGGGGGTTTGTTTGCCGCCCCCCCCCCGTAAAAAAATGGCGCACCAACCACCACTGCAAACAAACCCAGCAGATCGCTATCAAAGTCTAATACACACAATAGAATTTTCCAACAACAGAACCGTAGATTTTTTTCCGAAGGATGTTGGCTCAAACTTGTCTTGCATACACACGGTCACACAAATGTTGTCGTAAATTCCGAACGCCAAGAACGCGGTGATGTACAACACGTACGACGAGACGAGAAAAATGAAGTTCAATAGCCAGTGCAGCTCTTCTGCTTGATTCCGAGCATGCGTGGACTTTTGTGCGTCGGACTTGTGTACACACGATCGGAATTTCCGACAAGTTTTGTTGTCAGAAAACTTGAGAACCTGCACTCAAACATTTTTTGGCGGAAATTCCGGCAACAAATGTTCTATGTCGCATACACACGGTCGGACTTTCCGACAACAAGCTCACGTCCAACATTTCTTTTTGGAAAATCCTATCTTGTGTACAGGGCATCAGTCATTAGATCTCATATAGAGATGAAGCCTTAAGCCAGCCATAGACGGGGCTATTGACTAAAGCCCCATACACACGGCCGAATGCCGGCTGACATCGGGCGGTTCAATAAAAAGCGGCTAACATTCGGCCCGCGTGTATGCCAGCCAGTCCGACAGAAGCATGCTGAAAAACCAGCAGCTGACCAGCTCCCAATCAACACTCTCAACTAGTTGCGTCGCTAGGGGGTGGCTTTTGGGGCTATAGCCCCAAATCCGGGGCCCATAGCCTCGAGTCTTTGCAGGGATCCCCAAGGGGAGGAGACGCTCTCTGGGGACCCTGATGTAACTGGGGGGCTCTATGGGGACCCTGATGTAAGGGGGGCTCTCTGGGATATATACACACACACACGTATATTATAAACATGTGTATGCCCGCCCAAGCGGATGACTTTCTTTTCTACGCTGCTATGGGCTCTAGCCCTAGATCTTTTGTAGACCTAGCAACGCCCCTGCTCTCAACCAATGGCTGAGAGCTCTGATCGGAGTGTTCCAGCAGGGGGGGTCAGTCCCCCTGTCAGAACACAACAAGACAGTGGGGGAGATCGCTGTACTAACGTCAGATCATTAATACAGCGGCTCTGCCTGAAGCTGACAGTTCTTTTTTGGTCAACCTGCTGGGTTGAATGGGAAAAATTGAATAGTGTGTACGAGGCTTAATTCCAGCCATACACAATTAGAACCGTAAATGGGCAGTCTGAATGTACCAAGTTGATTGATTGATCTCTTGCTATAGCCGCTAGCGATAATTACTGTCTTCTCAGTAGCCCTCTGCAAGTGCAGTTGCTCCAGAGCTTAGTAACTTCCATCATCCAATCATGTGCAAGCAAAAACGCTGTACTTTTTATTTTCCTTGCACGTGATTGGGTACTCTTTGCAAAGTGAAAATGTATCTCATTTACTAAGCTCTGGGGCAACTGCACTTGCAGAAGGCAACTGCACTTAGCAAAGTGCACAGTCTATTTGTCTTTAGTAAATCAACCACTTAGACCAGGGTTTCTCAACCAGGGTTCCATGGAACTGTAGGGTTCCTCCAGAGGTTGCTAGGAGTTCCTTGAGCAATGGACAATTTCTGCCCCTGAGATAAGTTCCCACTGACACTATTGATCTTTTTAGCTATCTGTAAGGAGGTAATTCTTACCAATGACCACAAGTGTAAGGAGCATTCTTCCCACTGACCATCAATGTATCATGAGTTGTAGATATAGAACTTTTTAACAGGGTTTCCTGGAGACTGACAAGTTATTTCAAGGGTTCCTCTGTGTTGAAAAGGTTGACCAGGGCTGCATAATGCCCCGTACACACGGTCGGATTTTCCGACGGAAAATGTCCTATCGGACAATGTTGTCGGAAATTCCGACTGTGTGTAGGCTCCATCGGACTTTTTCCGTCGGATTGTCGAAGTTTTATCTCCTGCTCTCAAATTTTCCGACAACAAAGTCCTATCGGACTTTTTCCGATCGTGTGTAGCGAATTCCGACGGACAAAGTGCCACGCATGCTCAGATCACATTATAAGACCAAAGCTATTGGCTACTAGCCTCTACGTAGTCCCGTCGTAGGCAACAAACGTCACCCCGTTCAGAATGATCGGATTTTCCGACAACTTTGTCCGACCGTGTGGATCCGATGGATTTTGTGGTCGGATTTTCCGACCGTGTGTATGGGGCATTAGACTAATTCACTGGTGGTCACATTAACCACTTAAGCCCCGGACCAATTTGCAGCTAAAGGACCAGGCCCCTTTTTGCGATTCGGCACTGCGTCGCTTTAACTGACAATTGCGCGGTCGTGCGACGTGGCTCCCAAACAAAATTGGCATCCTTTTTTTCCCACAAATAGAGCTTTCTTTTGGTGGTATTTGATCACCTCGTCGGTTTTTATTTTTTGCGCTATAAACAAAAATATTTTTTTTTTTTACTTTTTGCTATAATAAATAGCTTAGGCCAAAACAGTTTAGGCCAAAACGTATTCTTCTACATATTTTTGGTAAAAAAAAAAACGCAATTAGCGTTTATTGATTGGTTTGCGCACAAAAGTTATAGCGTCTACAAAATATGGGATAGTTTCATGGTATTTTTATTAAGAATTTTTTTTTTACTAGTTATGGCGGCGATCAGCGATTTTTATTGTGACTGCGACATTATGGTGGACACGTCGGACAATTTTGACACATTTTTGGGACCACTGGCATTAATACAGCGATCAGTGCGATTAAAAATGCATTGATTACCGTAAAAATGTCACTGGCAGTGAATCGGTTAACCACTAGGGGGCGGGGAGCGGTTAAGTGTGACCTATGTGTTTTTTTTACTGTAGGGGGGCGTGGCTTGGCGTGTGACAACACTGATCGTCTTTCCCTATGACAGGGAACAGATGATCAGTGACAGCCTCACTAGGAAGCACGGGGAGAGGTTTGTTTACACAGACCTCTCCCCGTTCTTCAGCTCTGTGACACGATTGCGCGACACCGGCGGCGATCGGGTCCGCGGGTCCCGCAGTCACGGTCACGGAGCTCAGGACCGGATCGCGAGCGTGCCGCACATATACGTCGGCAGAATGGCATGGCTGGGCACAAGCACGTACAGGTACGTTGCTCTTTAAGAGCCCAGCCGCGCCATTCTGCTGACGTATATGTGCAGGAGGCGGTCCTTAAGTGGTTAATACCAGATATCATGAACTTTAATTGGGACTTTGGGGTTGAAAAGGGCAAATAGACTGCACTTTCCAAAGCACACTTGCACTCTGCAAGTGCTGTTGCTCCAGAGCTTAGTAAATTATAAAACATCAAAGAGTACCCAATCATGTGCAAGGAAAAAAAATGTTTTTTGCTTGCACATGATTGGATGATGGAAGTCAGCAGAGGTTTTGCTAATTTTCTAAGCTCTGCAGCAACTGTTCTTGCAGAGCGCAACTGCACTTGTATTTGCCTTTAGTAAATCAACCCCTTTGTTTCACTTTATATGGTTTACATTATGATAGTTTGTGATTCTTTATCAATTATCACATATTCATTTATTAGTGCACATTGTTTATGCATATTACTAGATGTATTGTGTTTTTGCACTTGTTTTGGATTTAGCTCTGCTTTATTACAATTTTTATGTTTGCTATTGGTATCACAATTGCTTGAGTAGCTGTTTTTTCCTGTTATTTATATGCCAGTGCAGATTTTAATTTATTTTATTACAAACTGGTAAAAGACGAAAACAAGGGTCATCATGTAACATGAAATATGACAGGATTCAGAGTTCAGTCTGAGGTCAGGTCCTGAGGGCTCAGCACTGTATGTGTGATTGGAACATCTGCTGAAGCCTTCTAGCAGGAAGAAGAGAAATGAAATACATGTGACCCTGATCACAGGTGGAGGTGATAAGACATCACAGGTACGATCCTCTACTTTGATCCACCTTTCCTAATATCTGTGTCTGGAGGCTGTATGCACGGGGTGTTCACTGCACCAGAACTTCTCCGGCCTTAGGTCTTTCTGATAGAGGTCATCCTTTACATGCAGGATAGTAGGGACATCTACGGTACTTACAGCAGGTCAATAAGTAAAGCTGCAAGGGGAAGGCTGTCCACTTAGGAGTGTGTCTATGGGAATGTTTGTCCATTCTTCCAGAAGCGCATTTGTGAGGTCAGACACTGATGTGGAGGAGAAGGCCTGGCTCGCAGTCTCCACTCTAATTCTGCCAAAGATGTATTATGGGGTTGAGGTCAGGACTCAGGCCAGTCAAGTTCCTCCACCCCTCATCTGTGTCTTTATGGACCTAATGCCTCGTACACACGACCGGTTTTCCCGTTGGAATAAACTCTGAAGGTTTTTCCGACGGAGTTCCGCTGAAACTGTCTTGCCTACACACGATCACAACAAAGTCCGATCGTCAAGAACGCAGTGACGTACAACACGTACGACGGGACTAGAAAAATGAAGTTCAATAGCCAGTAGCCAATAGCTGCCGTCTCGTACTTGCTTCAGAGCTTGCGTCGTTTTTGGTCCGTCGGAACAGCATACAGATGAGTGGTTTTCCCGATAGGAATTGGTTCTGTTGGAAATATTTAGAACATGTTCTATTTCTAGGTCCGTCAGAATTTTCCAAAAAAAAAAAAAGTCAGATGAGGCATACACACAATCGGAATATATGATGAAAAGATTCCGTCTGACCTTTTCTGTCGGACATTCTGCTCGTGTGTACGCGGCATTACTTTGTGCACTGGTCTAAATCATTTGGTGGAGGGGGGATTATGGTGTGGGGTTGTATTTCAGGGGTTGGGCTTGGCCCCTTAGTTCCAGTGAAGGGAACTCTTGAGACGTCCGCATACCAAGACTGTTTGGACAATTTCATGCTCCCAACTTTGTGGGAACAGTTTGGGGATGGCCCCTTCCTGTTCCAAATTGACTGCGCACCAGTGCACAAAGCAAGGTCCATAAAGACATGGATGAGCGAGTTTGGGGTGGAGGAACTTGACTGGCCTGCACAGAGTCCTGACCTCAACCCCATAGAACACCTTTGGGATGAATTAGAGCAGAGACTGCAAGCCAGGCCTCCTTGTCTAAGGCTGGGTTCACACTGCAGCTCAGAGCGGCTCACAGCTGGGGTCCCTGTTCATCGTTTCAGGTCAGATTTCAAATACAAATACAAATCTTTCCCAACAAAACTTTTGGTAAAACTAGCCAACAAAAAATTCCCAACAAAACTTTTGGTAAAACAAGGCCTATTTCTATGCCTATTTCGATGTATACATTGCCTGGAGTTCAACTTTAACTAAGCTTGGAAAGACACTTTCTCAACATCAAGGTGCCAAAACTCCCAACTGGTCCAGATGCCGGAAGGGCATGTTAGTTCTTGTAGTTCTAATCCAATCCTGTCCCAGAAATTCCTAGTGGGTTTCACGGCAAGCTGTTGTAGAATTACAGATCATGACCCATATCTGGCTTCCAACGTGACATGGCTTACTTAAGTCCATTTCATGTTAACTTGGAACTTGGACTATCTCAAAGGCCTACATGCTCCAGCAGAAAGGGGTTAAACTTCCTCCCGGCAAGGTTCCATTAGGAGCTGGTCGCAGTCTCCTGACATGCAAATTGGATGCGGGGAAACTTGCATCCAATTCACAATAGTGTGAACCCAGCCTAACATCAGTGCCTGACCTCACAAATGCTCTTCTAGAAGAATGGTCAAACATTCCCATAGACACACTCCTAAACCTTGTGGACAGCCTTCCCAGAAGAGTTGAAGCTTTTATAGCTGCAAATGGTGGGCCAACTCAATATTGAACCCTACAGAATAAGCCCCCGTACACACGGTCCGACCACAAAATCCGTCCATTTTTTTTTTTCCGACGGATTTTGTCAGAAACTGGTGTTGCATACACACGGTCGGACAAAGTTGTCGGAAAATCCGATCGTTCCGAACGTGGTGACGTTCGATGCGTACAACGGAACTATGTAGAGGCTAGTAGCCAATAGATTTGATCTCGTAATTTGATCTGAGCATGCGTGGCACTTTGTCCGTCGGAATTCTCGACACACGATCGGATTTTGTTGTCGGAAAATTTGAAAGCCCGCTAGAGCCCACACACGATTGGATTTTCCGACAACATAATCCGATCAGACTTTTTCCATCGGAATATCCGACCGTGTGTACGGGGCATAAGACTGGGATGCCGTTAAAGTTCATGTGTGGGTAAAGTCAGGCATCTTAATACTTTTGGCAATATAGTATACAGTATATACACCATGGTTTATAGACTCTATACCTTTCCTACAGACTAAATAATATACACTGATTTGGGTTATTTTTATTTAAAAAAAAATATCTAAATTTTATAAGAGATGGAAAAAAAATTTTTTTTTGTTCTTTTTATTTATTTAGTAAAAAATAAATAAAAACCCAGTGGTGATTAACCGCTTCCCGACCGCCTCCTGCACATATACGTCAGCAGAATGACACGGCCAGGCAAAACCACGTACAGGTACGTGGCCCTTTAATTGCCTGGCCGTGGGTCGCACACGCGCCGCCAGCGGCACGCTCGCGACCCGGTCGGGAGCTCCGTGACCCCGGCCGCAGGACCAGCGGACCCGATCGCCGCTGGTGTCCCGCGATCGGGTCACAGAGCTGAAGAACGGGGAGAGGTCTGTGTAAACAAACCTCTCCCCGCGCTTCCTACTCTGCCTGCCATTGATCGGCTGTTCCCGGTCATCGGGAAAGCCGATCAATGATGTCAGATGTCAGCCCCGCCCCCTAATGTAAAAAAACACACACACGTCACAGCCCATAACCCCTCCCCTCCCCCTAGTGGTTAACTCTTTCACTGCCAGTGTTATTTATACAGGAATCAATGCATTTAAATAGCATTGATTGCTGTATAAATGACAATGGTCCCAAAAATGTGTCAAACATGTCCGATGTGTCCGCCATAATGTCGCAGTCACAAAAAAAAATCGCTGATCGCCGCCATTACTAGTAAAAAAAAAATATTAATAAAAATGCTATAAAACTATCCCCTATTTTGTAAACGCTATAACTTTTGCGCAAACCAAATCAATAATCGCTAATTGCGATTTTTTTTACCAAAAATATGTAGAAGAATACGTATCGGCCTAAACTGAGGAAAAAAAATGTTTTTTTATATATTTTTTGGGGATATTTATTATAGCAAAAAGCAAAAAATATTGAATTTTTTTCAAAATTGTCCCTATATTTTTGTTTATAGTGCAAAAAATAAAAACCGCAGGGGTGATCAAATACCACCAAAAGAAAGCTCTATTTGTGGGAAAAAAAGGACGCCAATTTTGTTTGGGAGCCACGTCGCACGACCGCGCAATTGTCAGTTAAAGCGACGCAGTGCCGAATCGCAAAAAGGGGCCTGGTCCTTTGGCTGCCAATGGTCCGGGGCTTAAGTGGTTAAATACCCGGGGTCTCTGATGATGCAAGTTTCATATTTTAATTGTAGAATTTTCCCCTAAATAACCTTTAGCTCAGTGTTTTGCGTTCCATTGAATAAAATTACAATTATTGCATATTTCACGGGTTAAATGCAGCAAACACAGTAGATCAAATATACATCTAGAACACTTGGTATAAATAAAATAAGGGCGCAATCAATTTTTCACCAGAAAATAAATATTTCACCTAAAGGACAATTAGATTTTTCCTTAATAAGCTGTTTGCTTTGATTCCAGCTTTGGATAGGTGAGAGGTCTTCTTTAACAGAGCGGCGGGGGCCTTGTGATTGGTTTATCAGATTATTAAAGGGCTGTTTTATGCGTACACCGGGTTCAATATCAAGCTGGCGTGTTAATGATTAATTAATTGTGGTACTGCTCCAGTAATGTTTATTTTATAGTGCTCCTGTGGCCTAAATATATAAGGTATCCGGGGTCTTTTTTTTTTTTTTTTCTACATCCTTGTTAACTACTTGAGGCGGCAGATGCGCAGGAATGAAAAGGATTGAATTGTAGACATGAAAAGACTGCCGGGTCTTTCCTTTAATTCCTTCCCGCCGACCGTACGCACCTATGCGGCCTCGACTTTCAGGGGTTATACCGGGATGACGCCTGCAGCCTGCAGCTTACATTCCTTGTGACAGTAATAAAAGTGATCATTTTTTTTTTAAAGTGACATGTAAAAAAATAAAAAAAAAAAAATAAATAAAATAAATAAATAAGAATTATTTTTTTTTTTTTTTGAAAGACCGCTGCGCAAATACAGTGTGACATAAAATATTGCAACGATCGGTATTTTATTCTCTAGGGTCTCTGCTAAAAAAATATATATAATGTTTGGGTGTTCTAAGTATATTTCTAACAAAAAATAGGGATTTTAACTTGCAAGCAACAAATGTCAGAAATATGGTTAAAAGGGTTAATTACTGACATGCGTCTGCCACTATATATATATATATATATATATATATATATATATATATATATATATATATAATATATACACATTAAATGTATATAAAATGTGACATTTCCGCTTTAAGCCATTCTGGAACAAAAGTCATGATAATACTATTTTGTAAAACATTTCCTCCTCTTTTTTTTTTTTTAGATTTTGTTCCTTAATAACACATTCAGAGGTGATATTAGAATTAGCTAAGTAATTAAATTTAATGTGAGCGAACTGTAGAGTTTAAAATTTAATATCTAGCTGTTATTGATTCTTATTGTATGAATTTGTTCAGCGTGGAGGTATTGTTGCTGTTTTCTCATTATTAAGTGTTTTTTTATTTAATTAATTATTCAGGTTTAAGCGTGACTGCAAGGAAAATGACTTAAATCTGTGAATAAAGCCAGCACAATAGCAATTCGATGGAAGGAGAATGGAGCACAATTGAAAGGGAAGGAAGATCTTTTTTAAACCTTTCAAACCTTCATTGTAGAAACTATTAGGGCTCATTTACATGGGTTGGCTGGAGGGCAGAGGGTTGAGCCACGGATTTACCACCCCCCTGACCACTCACATGAACAGAGCCTTGCAGCCACTCAGGGTTGTACACATGCAGTGACATTGGACAAAAATGAAATAGGATGTCTCATTGGGCAGGCAGTACCACTGCTGAACGCAAACCCATTTCAACGGGATGGGGCCCACGCCACACCCGCCCTGCAACCACAGTTCTGTCTCAATGATTCAACAATTTCAGGGTTAAAGTGCTGATTCACCTTTACAGAAAAAGCACATGGGTTTCTTAAAAAACGCAGCTTAGTGCCCCTCAACTGCCCCCCCCCCCCCCCTTAAGCTGCAAAGACAGTGGAGAACCCAGACAGCTGAGCCTCTCGTACATCACTGGATATAGATGGGGCTCAGGTAATTATTACAGGGTCTGAGGGGGGGCTCAGGTAAGTATTACAGGGTCTGAGGGGGGGGGGGGCTCAGGTAAGTATTACAGGGTCTGAGGGGGGGGGGGCTCAGGTGAGTATTACAGGGTCTGAGGGGGGCTCAGGTAAGTATTACAGGGTCTGAGGGGGGGCTCAGGTAAGTATTACAGGGTCTGAGGGGGGGAGCTTAGGTAAGTATTACAGGGTCTGAGGGGGGGGGGCTCAGGTGAGTATTACAGGGTCTGAGGGGGGCTCAGGTACGTATTACAGGGTCTGAGGGGGGCTCAGGTAAGTATTACAGGGTCTGAGGGGTTCTCAGGTAAGTATTACAGGGTCTGAGGGGGGGGGGGCTCAGGTGAGTATTACAGGGTCTGAGGGGGGGGGCTCAGGTAAGTATTACAGGGTCTGAGGGGGGGGGGCTCAGGTAAGTATTACAGGGTCTGAGGGGTTCTCAGGTACGTATTACAGGGTCTGAGGGGTTCTCAGGTAAGTATTACAGGGTCTGAGGGGGGCTCAGGTAAGTATTACAGGGTCTGATGGGGGCTGCTGCACACAGAAGTTTTTTTTAATGCACAGAGATAAAAAACCTTCTGCCTTTACAACCACTTTAACAACCGATGAGTCATAAGCTGTCAGTGGATTTCCCCCAGATCCGGGATCCACAGACCCCCCACAACCACCGGCCAGCGTTGTGGGGAAAAGGCCCTTGTCCACATCAACATGGGACAAGGTACTTTGGGGCAGAGCCCCCCTGCCCCAAAACACTTTCGTATGTTGAGGGCATGTGACCTGAAAAGCTTCAGGAGGGGGGGGATACTTGCTTGCCCCCTCCTTTTCCTGACCTGCCAGACCCAAAGGACCTGGTGTGCATTGGGGGGGGGGGGGGCATGCCATTTTTTTCCCAATTCTTTTTATTTCCAGAAATTATTTTTATTTTTTTGATTTAGCTATCAGCTGAGAACCCCACTGATATGACTCATCAGTTGTTAAGGACGCAGCAGCCGCCTGCTCCTTAACGAAGCCTATTTGTTAACCGCTTGCCGACCAGCCGCCGCAGTTGTACACAACTGGCTCAGCTGCGTGAATCGCCGTTATGTTACATCGCTACCTCTGGTGTCCACTAGGGGCACGTGCGCGCCCGCAGCTCGCCACTGGGGTGGATGCGAGTGCCCGGCTGTCTTGATGACCGCCAGGCTCACGCGATTGCTCGTAACACGGCGAGAACCGGGATCTGTGTGTGTAAACACACAGATCCCGGTTCTCTGAGGGGAGAAGTGACTGATCGTGTGTTCATACAAAGTATGAACAGCAATCTGTCATCTCCCCTAGGCATTCCCCCCCTTCAGTTAGAACACACACTAGGGAACACAATTAACCCCTTGATCGCCCCTAGTGTTAACCCTTTCCCTGCCAGTGAAATTTTTACAGTAATCAATGCATTTTTATAGCACTGATCGCTGTATTAATGCCAATGGTCCCAAAAATGTGTCAAAATTGTCCGATGTGCTCCGCCATAATGTCGCAGATCGCCGCCATTACTAGTAAAAATAATAAGAATAATAAAAATGCTATAAATCTGGTTGTTATGGTTGAACTGGATGGACTTGTGTCTTTTTTCGGCTTAGCTAACTATGTAACTATGTAAATCTATTTTGTAGACGCTATAACTTTTGCGCAAACCAATCAATATACGCTTATTGCGATTTTTTTTTACTAAAAATATGTACAAGGCCTAAATTTAAGAAAAAAATCTTTTTTTTATATATTTTTGGGGGCTATTTATTATAGCAAAAAGTAAAAAATAATGTGTATTTTTTCCAAACTGTCGCTCTGTTTTTGTTTATAGCGCAAAAAATTAAAACCACAGAGGCGATCAAATACCACCAAAAGAAAGCTCTATTTGTGGGAAAAAAGGACATCAATTTTGTTTGGGTACAACGTTGCACAACTGCGCAATTGTCAGTTAAAGCGACGCAGTGCCGAATCGCAAAAAAGTGCTCTGGTCAGGAAGGGGGGAAATCCTTCCGGGGGGTGAAGTGGTAACATAGTTAGTAAGGTTGAATAAAGACATCAGTCCATCCAGTTCAACCTGAGTGAGTGTCCACAATTGTCCCTATCCCTGTACATTGTACACTCACATTGATCCCTACCCTCAAGGAGCCCACAATCCAAGGTCCCCATTCATATACTAGGGCCAATTTCTGGACAGAAGCCAATTAACCTACCTGCATGTCTTTGGAGTGTGGGAGGAAACTGGAATACATGGAGGAAACCCACGCAGTTACAGGGAGAACATGCAAACTCCATGCAGGTAGTGTCGTGGTTGGGATTCGAACCAGTGACCCTTCTTACTGCTAGGTGAGAGTGCTAATCACTACTAGACATGTGCAATTTGTTTCTTTTTTTTTTTGTTTTTCTTTTTTTTGTTATTTTCGTTCATTTGTTTTCGTACGAATGAACGAACGATTCGCAAAAATTTTTAATGAATAACGAATCGTTCGAATCGAACGAATCCGAAAAACAACGAAAATCCGAAAAAAACGAATTAGAAACAACGAATGTACGAATGAAGAATATCCAAAAAACGAAAACAGGAACAACAAAAATCAAAATGAACGAAAAAATTCGTACATTCGTAACTGTTTTTTTTTTGTTGAATTGGTAATTTTCCGTGTCCCTTACAATGGTGCTGCTTAACGTGCCTCGAATGGATTGAACGAAAAAATTCGTACATTCGTAACTTTTTTTTTCGATTCGTAATTTTCTGTGTCTCTTAAAATGTAATAATAGCATACACATTACATAAAATTATGAATTATGCTCCGATTACGAATCTACGAATGTTACGAATGTACGAATAAATACGAATGCGTCCGAATTTCGAATAAACGAATAAACGAAAATTAAACTAACGGAAATACGAATCAACAAAAAAATAACTCTTACGAAAATACGAATCGTTACGAATACGAACACCGACGACTTACGAATTTACGAATCATTACGAATCAACGGAAACGAAAAAAACAAAACGAAAATAAACAAATTTTTTTTGTTGTGCACATGTCTAATCACTACATCACTGTGCCGCCCATGCTGCCTGTGGTTAACCTTCCTAACGGTGTTCCCGAGTCTGGCTCGGGTTCAGTTTTTTCTGCTGGGAGCGGTAACCCCGAGCCCGACTCCGGCTTGCGTGCAGGATACAGGGGAGAAGTTACTTACCTTTTCCCCTGGATCCTGCGATGTCTCCCCGCTGTGTGAGCGAGCCGTCCGCTCGCTCGCTCGATTCACACAGTGCCCGAGTGCCGCCGATCTCCGTTCCCTGCGACGTTCCGACGCACGGGAGCGGAGATCGGCGCCAAATTTAAAAAAGTTTAAAAACACAACACACATACAGTACTGTAATCTTACAGATTACAGTACTGTATACAAAAAATACACACCCCCTTTGTCCCTAGTGGTCTGTCCAGTGCCCTGCATGTCATTTTATATAATAAAAAAAAAAAAATTCTGCCTGGAAACTGGAGATTGTCCATAGCAACCAAAAAGTGTCCCTTTATGTCAAAAGTGGTTTTAGAACAGCTAGAAAACACAGATAAAAAATTAGAATCACAATTTATCATCAAACACTAAATTTAATGACAGCGACTATTCTGCAACTGAGCAAATTTCAGTGTTTTTGATTTGATTACATTATTGAATCATTTTTATATATATTTTTATTATATTATAATTTATTATTTTGTGTTTCAAACTTTATCATACCCGGGATGTCTACTAAACTCTGGTTCGGACAGATTTAAGTGAGTTATTCATAAGAATTGCATGCCTACAATATAAAAACGCCAAATTTCCATGCAAAATAATTGTATCGCTTTTGGTACAAAATTCCAGCCAGAATCATACCGCCAGGGAGGTTAAAGAAGAAGTGCTGCATTTGGGGATTTCATAATTTGCCACGTCACGAATGTTAATTCTCCATTACGAACGCTAGTTTACAAGACCGACCGCTTCTGGCTCATCCTTGCTTCCGAGCATGCGTGTTTGTACATTGGACTTTTGTCCGACGGACTTGAGCACAGACGCTCGGAAAATCCGACAACAGACCTTTGTCCGGGGAAAATTTGAAAACCTGCTATCCAACATTTGTCCACGGAAAATCCGACAACAATTGTCCGATGGAGCGCACACACGGTCGGATTTACCGACAACAGCCTGACATCACACATTTCCCGTCGGAAAGTCTGATCGTATGTACGAGGCTTTACTGCATATACAGACTGATTTTACTGTTGTAGGTTTAGTAACACTTTAAAGAAGTGAATTGATCTGCGAAGCAGACAGGTTGAAAAATATAAAAAAGGCAACTTTTCTTCTTCCTCTGCAAAAGTACATGCCGCCAATTTACCTAGCCACTTACAGGAGCCTGCCATTAGTCCCCTGCTATTGTGCTTCTATCAATATATTCCATAACCTACTCAGAGCTTGTAGAACCTTTATTGCACAAATCACCTTCAGCATTCTTCCATGAGCCGTCGAGATCCATCCAAGATGTTTAATAACTGCTCTTCTATACAATGAGCTATGGCATTGTACAGAGGTAAGCCGGAACACAAGTCAATTGAATGCGTTTGTCTATTATATATCCCTTTTTTTTTTTTTTTTTTTCGTGAAAACAAAGAAGTTATAGGGAGGTTTATGTGTTTGCAGCAAGCTTTTGTACGTTTCATCAAAATTGCCATAGTTACCAAGGAAGAATTTTAAATAAGAAAAAAAAAAGGACAAACGTAACAATAGCTTTTTTTTTTTTTTTTCGCAATAACAAACAGTCCATTTGTTTTAAAAAGCGACCCCACCTCCACCACGGAACATAACTCGCGGCAATTAATATTGGCTTTTTTGGTTGAAAATTAATGTCCTAGTAAGGCTTAATGACACCAGAAGTAATAATCCCTTTTAATAATGTGTTTATTACAACCAAGAACAACAAATTCACAGTTGGTACTTTAAAGGCACATAAAGCACATCTCAGCGGTTTTGCTAACGAAAGAACAATGGAGATCCGCCTGTGGGCACTGTTAGTGTGTGCCCCGCATAAATGACAAAATTACTTAGTGCTGGTGTATTAACAGGCGACTGGAAGGATTTGATCAATCAGCATGTCAGCATTTGCATGCAAGGCACGACGCTTAGTAATTATAATCTGTTCTGGTACTTAAATTAAAGCTGATTTCTCCATGTCTGTAAAAAATGGTCAACCCCATTCCGGTCGTCATATAAAGCCATCATCCCATATTCATTGTGACGTTTTATTTCTCCGGCATTCTCAGCCACAATAGCGTATAGCTACTGTACATTTCGGGGAATATTGGATGCAAAGGGCAAGGGGGGTGGTTGATTGCCTCTTCCTTGTCTTTGGCTGCCGGATGGTATTGTAAGAAGAACCAACCATTTGCATGGTGCTTTGCCTTGTAATTATCCACCACAATGAAAACAAACGAGATCCCATTGTTCCATAGATATCCGCCCATGCCTGATTAGAGGTCACACCAATGTGAAAAGTTTAGGGGGGGAAAACACTAATTGCGTTGGCTAACAAATAATTAGCCTTTGGAAATTGCTAGGAAGACTTGGATGACTCGTTTTTTAAGCTTTAGTTCTAAAGTATTTGTTTAAAGCTAATTAAGGGCAGGCGGTGACTTTTTGATTGTTTTGGAGTATATTAATAGGGGTCGTGGAGGACTTCCGAATCCTACGGGGAGAGATTAACTGAACTGAATCTACTAGCTGTTTTGTTCCAGATTATCCTTTAGTGCCGGTGTTCTGCCGAGAAGTGTCCCCCCATCGAATAGTGTTCGCCCCGTACTGCGCAGGCGCAGCGCTTGCCCAGTGCGGTGGACAAAGGAGACGCCGAAAGTCTCCGAAGATGAATGGCGCCTGCACACTTGATAGTACCTTCTGCCCTGATTCCAGGTTTAAGCCCCACCATGCAAGTGGGCATACGGTAGATGATGTAAAACAGCACTTAGTAAGAGGGCTTCGCTCGCCGCGCTTCGGGCGCGGCCTTGCTTCGCTCTGCAATTTTTTATTCTAACTCTATGTCCACTTGGATGGTGGGGCTTGAACCTGGACTCAGTTCATCTTCGGAGACTTTCGGCGTCTCCTTGTCCTCCGCAAGCGCAGTACAGGGCGGACACTATGCGACGGGGGACAGTATTCGACAGGACACCGGTTCACACTTCTGCGATGTCGGACATCGTATGCGATTCGCACCTCATTGCTGTGCAGATCACATGCGATGTCTGTGCGATGCAAATTCAGCCCTACAGATAGGGTTGCCACCTCATCCCTTTAAACCCAAACACATATGAATTACACAGGTTCTGAGGCTAATTTAATGCAGATAAGGCCCCAAGTGAGTTTAACCACTTAACCACTTCAATACAGGGCATTTATATACCCTTCCTTCCCAGACCAATTTTTAGCTTTCAGCGCTCTCACACTTTGAATGCCAATTACTCAGTCATGCAACACTGTACCCAAACAAAATTTTTATCATTTTTTTCATACAAATAGAGCTTTCTTTTGGTGGTATTTAATCACCACTGGTTTTTTATTTTTTTTTTGCGACATAAGTGAAAAAAGAGCGAAAATTTTGAAAAAACAACACTTTTTTTTAGTTTCTGTGATAAAATTTTGCAAATAATTCATTTTTTTTTGGAAATTTGGGCCAAAATTTATACTGCTACATCTCTTTGGTAAAAATAACCCAAATTAGTGGATATTATTTAGTCTCCTTGAAAGTTATAGAGTCTACAAACTATGGTGCAAATCATTGAAAATTGATCACATCTGATCACACCTGATGCACTGACAGCCCATCTCATTTCTTGAGGCTCTGAAATGTCAGGAAAGTACAAATACCCCCCAAATTACCCCTTTTTGAAAAGTAGACAGTCCAAGGTATTTAGTAAGGGGCATGGTGAGTTTTTTGAAGTTGTCATTTTTTCCCACAATTCTTGGGAATATTTTTTTCGTTTTTTTTTACAAAATTGTCAAAATAACAAGTTATTTCTCACACACAGCATATCCATACTTCCAATTATACCCCACAATACATTCTGCAACTCCTCCGGAGTATGGCGATACCACATGTGTGGGACTTTTACACAGCCTGGCCACACAGAGAGGTCATAAATGACACCGCTAATTTCCTAACGACCTATTACATTTGTGATGGCCCTGGAGCACCAGGACAGTGGAATTACCCACAAAATGACCCCATTTTGGAAAGCAAACATCCCAACGTCTATTCTATGAGGCATAATGAGTCTTTTGAACAGTTCATTTTTTTCCACAAGTCTTCGGAAAACGTGGAAAGAAAATAAAAACATTTATTTTTTTACACAAAGTGGTCAGTTTATAAGATATTTCTAACTGAAAGCATGTACATAGCAAAAATGACACCCCAAAATATATTCTGCTACGCAATACCACATGTGTGTGACTTTTACACAGCCTGACCACATACAAAGGCCCAACATGCAGCGAGAACTGTCAGGCGTTCTAGGAGCATAAATTACACCTCTAATTTCCTAGTGACCTATTACATTTTTGTTTACAAACTATTTTATTGAGTGCAAAAGGTGGATTACTCACAAAATGACCCCATTTTGGAAAACAAACACCCAAAGTATATTCTATGAAGCATTATGAGTCTTTTGAACAGTTATTTTTTTTACACTAGTCTTCAGAAAACGTGGAAAGAAAATGAAAATCTTTTTTTTTTTTACACAAAGTTGTCCATTTATAAGATATTTCTAACACATAGCATGTATATAGCAAAAATTACACCCCAAAACACAGCCGATGGGCTGGTGACAGGTACTTGGGTACTCAGATGGACTTGACAGGTATTCGGGTACTCAGATGAACTGTGACAGGTACTCGAGTACTCAGATGGGCTTGGACAGGTACTCAGATGGACTGTGACAGGTACTCAGGTATTCGGGTACTCAGATGGGCTGTGACAGGTACTCAGGTACTCAGATGGGCTTGGACAGGTACTAGGGTACTCAGATGAACTGTGACAGGTACTCGGGTACTCAGATGGACTGTGACAGGTACTCGGGTACTCAGATGGACTGTGACAGGTACTCAGATGGACTGTGACAGGTACTCAGGTATTCGGGTACTCAGATGGCCTGTGACGGGTACTCGGTTACTCAGATGGGCTGGTGACAGGTACTCGGGTACTCAGATGGGCTGGGACAGGTACTCAGGTATTCGGGTACTCAGATGGGCTGTGACAGGTACTCAGGTACTCGGATACTCAGATGGACTGTGACAGGTACTCAGGTACTCGGATACTCAGATGGACTGTGACAGGTACTCAGGTACTCAGATGGGCTGTGACAGGTACTCAGATGGGCTGTGACAGATACTCGGGTACTCGGATGGGCTGTGACAGGTACTCGGGTACTCAGATGGGCTGTGACAGGTACTTGGGTACTCAGATGGGCTGTGACAGGTACTCGGATACTCAGATGGACTGTGACGGGTACTCAGATGGGCTGTGACAGGTACTCGGATACTCGGATACTCAGATGGGCTGTGACAGGTACTCGGATACTCAGATGGACTGTGACAGGTACTCAGGTACTCAGGTACTTGGATACTCAGGTACTCGGGTACTCAGATGGGCTGTGACAGGTACTCGGGTACTCAGATGGGCTGTGACGGGGACTCGGGTACTCAGATGGGCTGTGACAGGTACTCGGGTACTCAGATGGGCTGTGACAGGTACTCGGGTACTCAGATGGGCTGTGACGGGTACTCGGGTACTCAGATGGGCTGTGACAGGTACTCGGGTACTCAGATGGGCTGTGACGGGTGATGACAGGTACTTTGATGGCTGGTGACAGATGCTTTGATGGCTGGTGACAGGTCCTCTTTATTAGGGGGGATAATCAATGTGGTTGGTGTACACTAAGGGGTAACGAGATGTTACCGCCACCTCCTCTTCACACACGATCGGTGTGTGAGGAGGAGAACCCGGTAACATCTCGTTACCGCGGTCTGTTGACATTCTGTGACCGGCTGTGATTGGACACAGCCGGTCACGTGGTAAAGAGCCAATTTCATTGGCTCTTTACTGCGATCAGGGTTGGGCTGTGTCAGAGTGACAAGCCTCGTCCCCGATCGCCGCTCTGCACGCGCCCTAGGGGCGTGCACGAGCGCCGTTCACAGAGGCAGTACATGTGACCGGCTGTGATTGCACTGGCAGCTTACACAAAAACCTACACTAGCACCTACCTACCTAAGGTAGAGGTTGCTACACTTTATTACACGGTCACGTGTACCGGGGGTGGCTCGGAGATGCCAATCACTCAGATCGGGGGATGGGCTGTGTCCGAGGGACACAGCTCATCCACGATCGCCGTGCTGCGGGCCCCCGGGGGCCCGCAGGAGCGGCGAAATACCGAGGACGTCATATGACGCCCACCCAGAATGGGAGATCCCATCTGTGGACGTCATTTGACTATGGCCCGGTATTGAAGTGGTTAAGGACCGGGCCTCTTTTTGAGATTTGTTGTTTACAAGTTAAAAAATTTTTGCTAGAAAATGACTTAGAACCCCCAAAGATCAAAATTTTTGTTCTTACACCCTAGAGAATAAAATGGCAGTCGCTGCAATACTTTCTTTCACACCGTATTTGCGCATGGGTCTTTGGAGTACACTTTTTTTGGAAAAAGTAATTTTTTTTTAATTAAAAAAATAAGACAACAGTAAAGTTAGCCAAATTTTTTTTTATATTGTGAAAGATAATGTTACGCCCAGTAAATTTATACCCAGCATGTCACGCTTCAAAATTGCGCCCGCTTGTGGAATGGCGACAAAATTTTACCCTTAAAAATCTCCATAGGCGACGTTTAAATGCTACAGGTTGCATGTTTTAAGTTACAGAGGAGATCTAGGGCTAGAATGATTGCTCTCGCTCTACCGATTGTGGCGATACCTCACATGTGTGGTTTAAACACAGCGTTCACATGCGGGAGCTACTCACGTATGCGTTTGCTTCTGCACGCAAGCTCGGCGGGACGGGGTGTGTTTAATTTTTATTTATTTTACCTTTTATTTTTTATTTTTACACTGTTCTTTTTTTTTTTTTATTCTGTCACTTTTATTCCTATTACAAGGAATGTAAACATGGGGTCAAAAAGACCTCAGATCTCATATTTACACTAAATCGCAATAAAAAAAAAAAAAATTTTAATTTAAAAAAAAAAAAGGCCCTTTAAATCGCAATAAAAAAAAAAAATTGTAATTTAAAAAAAAAAAAAGGCCCTTGACGTCGCTTCCGCCCTGCAATGTTATGGAGACAGGGGGGGCATCACACTCCTCACATGCACCCCATGTCACTCCAGCTCTCTGCCCTGCCCCTTTTACAGAACCTTCTCCCTGGAAACAGAGAAGGCGCCTAAGAGCTGAGTCACATGTCAATCACCTACTGCTATACTTAACCACTCCCCAGCCCCCAGATCAAAACAAACAGGCCTAGCTCACACCATAGGCCTACCTAAATTTACCTGCACTGGCAGCTTACACAAAAACCTACACTAGCACCTACCTACCTAAGGTAGAGGTTGCTACACTTTATTACCAAAAGTATTGGAACACCTGCCTTTACACACACACACGAACTTTAATGGCATCCCAGTCTTAGTCCGTAGGGTTCAATGTTGAGTTGGCCCACCCTCTGCAGCTATAACGGCTTCAACTCTTCCGTTGTTAAGGATGTAGCAGCTTCCCGGCCCACTCCTTAACAACCAGCCATTCACTGTGCCCTGATTGGGCAAAACTTTGCCCAGTCTGGGATTAGAATGCACTGTGCAGCACGCAGTGCATTGTGGGGCGCTCAGTGGGCAATCATCTCGCTGAGCACCCCGCACATTTGGGTGTTCGCCGAACTGCCGAACAGGTGATGTTTGGGCCAAACTTTTGCTTGGCTCGAACTGTTCGCCCAACTCTACTGCCTAAATACTTTTTGAAACATTTTGAGGCAAGCAGGAGGTTTTTTTCTGAACTAAATGCAGTCCATTGTTTTCAATGTGCCTATACACACAGGCGTGTAAACATCCACTGCGTATAGATGAGTAAGAAAAAAAAAAAGAGTTGCCGGTCAGTATTCTATGTGAGTATGCGCATATGTGTGCTAATACACGCACACAAAATGTTCATTTGAAGAGTTTAAAATTTCAACCTAAGAGATATAATTTATTTTAATTGTGTATACATATATGTACATGCAAATACACACAAATACACGCACATACGTGTAAATACGCACAAAGTAAACACAAGAACATTTGGCCAGGAATACTGATGTTCAAACATCAGTACCGTGTGCAAGTACCCTTGAAATAAAACCCACAGCTGATCCAGAACAAGACAAAAGCCCTTATAAAGGATAGCCCAATGTGGTATTGTGGGGAAAAAAATTCCCTCAAAGTTCCCAAAGGCAATTGAATACGCCTTTAATCAATTCTTTACAGCAGTCTTTCCCAACCTTTCCAACACAGAGGAACCTTTGAAACAATTTTCTGGTCTGAGGGAAACCCTGATAAAAATGACTATATCTACAACTCGTGATAGTGTGATGGTCAGTGAGAAGAATGCTCCTTACACTTGTGGTCATTGGGAAGAATTGCCTCCTTACAGATAGCTAAAAACATCAATAGTGGGAACTTTTCTGAGGGGCAGAAATTGGTCATTGCTCAAGGAACCTCTAGCAACCATAAGAAAAACCCTGCTATACAATCTCATTTGTTATAAAAATTAATTGACGTTTATATTTTCTGCATTTAAAAACAAATTTAACCCAGTCAGCTGCAACCAGTTCCTGCGATGGACTATTCCACACAGCTCTTACAGAAACCCTTCCTTATGTGGGCTTTGAACCTCTTAATAATTTGCACTTTTGGAGTGACCTTAAAGTGCATGTTTAAGGAGGTGTTGGTACCATTTTCTGTTTGGCCACTAGGTGGCACCTTCCCCGTGGATAAATAGGGGAATTACGTGGGAGAATGGGAGAAGACTGGGCAGGGAGTCGATAGAACTGGCCCCCATGGTGATCTACGCTCACTTCCTGTTGCAAGCCTGGGACAGGAAGTATTGGGAAATCTCCTGGGCATGGGCAGAAAAAAAGTTTCTAACAATTCCCTACTCTCTTCAGAACATACATAAAAAAAAAAAATTGTCTATCACTTAAATGCAAAAGTTCTGATTACACTCCTAACCCCCACCCCCCCCCCCCCCTCCAACCACCAACACCACTTTTGGAATTTTTTTTTTCTATTTTTGGGAGTGGGTACTTTTTTCTGACAGGTACTTGTTCCCACATCCGTATTTCTTGCCTAGGCAAGAATTGTGAAAGTTCCATGCTAGACAAGGTGCTGAGGACAAGGCAGAGCCCCCCACCCCAAAGCACCCCAGCCATGATGAGGGGATGTGGCCTGCTATGGCTCAGGAGGGGAGAGGGGGGCGCTCGCTTGCCCCCCTCCTTTCCTGACCTGCCGGGCTGCATGCTCAGATAAGAGTCTGGTATGGGTTTTTGGGGGACCCCACACCATTTGTTTTTAAATTTTGGCATGGGGTTCCCCTAAAATCCATACCAGACCAAAGGGCCTTGTTTGGATCGGGAGGGAGGACCCTCACACCATTTATTTTTTACATTTTTGTATTGCCCGCAATGGTATTGTTTTGCTGGAAATTTAAACTTAATTTTTTTTCTTTATAAATGTCAGTTTTGCTGCAGTAGGTTCTATACACGGTACATATGCACTACTTTACAGGCAGACTAAGGGGACCCCCAGGCACTATATTTAGAGGAATTTTTCATTTTTATTGCTTCACTTTAAGCATCATTAAAATCACTGCTCCTGTAAAAACACTCTTTTAAAAAAAAATGTTTGCATTGATACATGTCCCCCAGGGCAGTACCCGGACCCCCATACCCTTCTTATGGCCAATAACTTGCATATAAACCTTTAAAATGGGCCCTTTTGATTTTTCGGGTCCCATAGACTTTAATAGGGTTCGGGTCTTTTTCAATGTTCGAGAGTTCTGGTGCAAACCGAACCAGGGGTGTGTTCTGCCCAACTCTATTAGACAGTAGTGTGCAAAAGGTCTAATGTTGAGGGACACTTGTCTTTCTGGAGACTATGAGACTTTTGTTGCACATAAAAAGAAGCAGTACCAAAAGAAACCTTGTTCACTCCTCTACTTTTGAAAATTCATGCTTTGATCATAAGCAGTTTGAACACTTCTAAACATTAAATAAATTAGAAAAAAATGATTTCAAAACCATTTAGCTTTCTTTTAAATAGAAACACGGCTTATTTAACCACTTTCAGGCCACCTGCCGTCGTTATAAGTCAGTATTCTACTATGCCGGTAGACAGCTGCCATAGCCCCAGTATATTCTTAAACGGCAGGCGATCTGCTTTCAGATAAACGTG
Source organism: Lithobates sylvaticus (assembly GCA_028564925.1). Taxonomy (NCBI): domain Eukaryota; kingdom Metazoa; phylum Chordata; class Amphibia; order Anura; family Ranidae; genus Lithobates; species Lithobates sylvaticus. Next base: position 242,749,237 of record CM053032.1, read on the forward strand.
GTTTCCGTGGCGGATTCGCCGCAAGATCACTTTTATCGGAGGCAGGAGAGGTGTCAACCCCCCTCCCGCCGCGTTCTGGTCATCTCCGCCTCTTACTGGAGCCATCGGTAGTGGCGATCCAATCCATTCCCCTCTGAGGCACTGTGTCGAATCAGGGAATGATGGCCCCCACTCGACTCAATGTCATTGGATGACGGAAGCGAAGTCACTTCCGCCCAACTGCCTTATTGAAAAAAAAAAGAAATATTTTTTTTTATTGCATTTAAGTGTAAATGTGTGATCTGAGGTGTTTTTGACCCCAGATCTCACATTAAAGAGGTCTTGTCATGCTTTTTTTTACTATTACAAGGGATGTTTATATAGGAATAAAATTGATGGGACAGTGTAAAAATAAAAAGTCAAATAAACAAGAAAAAACTAAATGTAAACGCCCCATCCCTCCGTGCAGAAGCAAACGCATACGTAAGTCACGCCCGCATATGTAAACAGTGTTCAAACCACACATGTGAGGTATCGTCGTGATCGTTAGAGCAAGAGCAATAATTATAGCAAAAGAACTCCTTTATAACTCAAAACTGGTAACCTGTAGACATTATGAAATGTCGTCTATGGAGATTTTTAAGGGTCAAAGTTTGTCGCCATTCTAAACTGGTGCAATTTTGAGGCATGACATGTTGGGTAACTTTACTGTTTTTGTTATATTTTGATTCAAAAAAGTGTATTTTTCCCCAAAAAATCTGTTTTTAAGACCACTGCGCAAATACGATGTGACATAAAGTATTGCAATGACTGCCATTTTATTCTCTAGGGTGTCTGAAAAATATTAGGGCTGTTATTGATTAAAATTTTCATGTTCGATTCAATTTTTTTTAAATAGATTAATCAACTAATTTCGATTAATTATAACGCACATACAGATCCAACTACTTTTAGCTGATCTCCTTGCGTTGCAACGCTGCATTAGTCAGTGGTAAATGTGGTATACACTATATACAATCACCCGACACTAGTTAGTTTCCACAATCCATGACTCAACTTCACAGTTCACACAAATACGTTTTAAATTCAAACTGTAGCACTGACGCAACAAATTTTTTTTCCACAGTAGTGTGACAATCCCTCCACCTCCGGTCTTACTAATCACTCTCACCTTATGGCATGGACTCCTGTGCAATCAGGTGGTCATGCAAGCGGGTATCAAAAGGGTTAACACGGATCATAAACTTCTCTCACGTCTCCTTAGATCTAAGCAAGGACGCCAGGTCATGGGTAGAAAGAAAAGATCTAAGTGCTCACCGCTTAAGTATAAGATTACATTTTTGTGTTCAAACACAAACTACTCACATAAAGAGGATAAAAACACAGCATGTAAAGCCGACAATCGTGTTAGTTCTGTAGGGCAACAGCGGGTGACTTCATGTGTAGCTCCTCCCCCGTACGCATCACGTTCAATCAGAACTTCAACGTCACTGGACTCCTCCCCCTTCCCTTCGTTAGCAGACGGAGGCACTTGGAGAAGGGGGGAGGAGTCCGGTGATGTCGATGTCTGTGACGTCACCGGATCTCCGACGGAACTCCCTGAAGACCCGGAAGCCGGCAGAGAGGTGAGTACCGATCAAAAGAATTTGATCGATCAAAAGAATTTTGATCGATCAAAAAAATGTATCGATTAATCAAGGAATTAATCTTTAATTTCACAGCCCTAAAAAATATATATATATAATGTTTGGGGGTTCTAAGTAGTTTTCTAGCAAAAAAAAAAAAACTGATTTTAACTTGTAAACAATACGTTTGAAAAATAGGCTTGATCCTTAAGTGGTTAAATAAATTTGGACTTTTTTTGGAAGGGTTAGATAGTGACACTGTCATGTGCCAAAAAAGGATTTTAAAAATAATAATACATGAAGAATGAGCTCCAGACAGGGGAAGGGGGAAGTTCATTTTGCAGCAATGACCTGGACAGGAAGTGAGATAACCTGATGATAACCTGGTAGAAGAACTAAATCTAAACTTAAAGGGTGACCAGTGACCACTTTTGTGGGAAAGAAAAATAGCAAAAACAAAAAAAAAAATTGCATATGCAATCGCTTCACAAGCCACATAGTTACTTAATCTTATTAAAAATGACCTCTCCTTTGCTACAAAGTTTGTAAAAAAACCTTGCAATGTACATTGATCACCCAGGGGGGATCATTTTTTTCTCAATTAAAGTGGAATTACTCTTTAAATAGATCCAAGCCCTAACAGGTTGACATATACAGTGCCTTGCAAAAGTATTCACCCCCTTGGCATTTTTCGTGTTTTGTTGCCTCACAACCTGGAATTAACATGGATTGTTTGAGGATTTGCATCATTTAATTTACAGAACATGCCCACAACTTTGAAGATGTTTCTTTTTTTTTATTGTGAAGCAAACAACAAATAGGACAAAATAACAGAAAAAGTCAATGTGCATAACTATTCACCCCCCTAAAGTCAATACTTTGTAGAGCCACCTTTTGCGGCCATCACAGCTCCAAGTCGCTTTGGATAAGTCTCTATGAGCTTGCCACATCTTACCACTGGGATTTTTGTTCATTCCACTTTGCAAAACTGCTCCAGCTCCTTCAAGTTGAATGGTTTACGCTTGTGAACAGCAATCTTTAAGTCTGACCACAGATTTTCTATTGGATTGAGGTCTGGGCTTTGACTAGGCTATTCCAATACATTTACATGTTTCCCCTTAAACCACTCAAGTGCTTCTTTAGCAGTGTGTTTGGGGTCATTGTCCTGCTGGAAGGTGAACCTCCGTCCTAGCCTCAAATCACACAAAGAGTGCTACAGGTTTTGCTCAAGAATATCCCTGTATTTTGCACCATCCATCTTTCCCTCAACTCTGACCAGTTTCCCAGTCCCGACTGCTGAAAAACATCCCCACAGCATGATGCTGCCACCACCATGTTTAACTGTGGGGATGGTGTTCTTTGGGTGATGTGATGTGTTGGGTTTGCGCCACACATAGCTTTATCTTTGATGGCCAAAAAAGTTACATTTTCGTCTCATCAGACCAGAGCACCTTCCTCCATACATTTTGGGAGTCTCCCACATGCCTTTTCGAAAACTCAAAACGTGGCATTTTGTTTTTTGCTGAAATTAATGGCTTTCTTCTGGCCACTCTGCCATAAAGCCCAACTCTATGGAGCGTACGGCTTATTGTCATTCCTATGTACAGATACTCCATTCTCTGCTGTGGAACTCTGCAGCTCCTCTACGGTTACCTTAGGTCTCTGTGGTGCCTCTCTGATTAATGCCCTCCTTGCCCGGTCTGTGAGTTTTGGTGTGCGGCCATCTCTTGGCAGGGTTGCTGTTGTGCCATGTTCTTTCCATTTGGTTATGATAGATTTGATGGTGCTCCTAGGGATCATCAAAGGTTTGGATATTTTTGTATAACCTAACCCTGACTTGTACTTCTTAACAACATTGTCCCTTACTTGTTTGGAGAGTTCCTTGGTCTTCATGGCAGTGTTTGGCTAGTGGTGCCTCTTGCTTAGGCGTTGCCGCCTCTGGGGCCTTTCAAAAAGATGTGTATATGTAATGACAGATCATGTGACACTTAGATTGCACATAGGTGGACATCATTTCAAAAATTATGTGACTTCTGAAGGTAATTGGTTGCCCCGGAGCTTTTTATGGGCTTCATAACAAAGGGGTTGAATACATACACACATGCCAATTATCATTTTTTTATTTCTGAAAAATGTATGTATATATTTTTCTATTTTTACTTCACCAACTTAGACTATTGTGTATCAATTTACTCGGCGTAACATTCTTTCACAATCAAAAAAAAAAAAAAATTGGGCTAACTTTACTGTTCTCTTATATTTTGATTAAAAAAAGTGTATTTTTTCCCAAAAAAATCCATTTGTAGTAAGACCACTGCGCAAATACAGTGTGACATAAAGTATTGCAATTCCCGCCATTTTATTCTCTAGGGTGTCTGAAAAAAAAAAAAATATATATATATATATATATATATATGTGTGTATATATATATATATATATATATATAATGTTTGGGGGTTCTAAGTAATTTGCTAGCAAAAAAACCTGATGATAACTTGTAATCACCAAGTGTAAAAAATAGGCCCGTTCCTTAACCGCTTCCCGACCGCCCACTGCATATATACGTCAGCAGAATGGCACGGGCAGGCAAAATCACGTACCTGTACGTGACAGCCCATAACCCCTCCCCTCTCCCTAGTGGTTAACTCTTTCACTACAACTGTCATTTATACAGGAATCAATGCATTTAAATAGCATTGATTGCTGTATAAATGACAATGGTCCCAAAAATGTGTCAAAAATGTCCGATGTGTCCGCCATAATATCGCAGTCACAATAAAAATCGCTGATCGCCGCCATTACTAGTAAAAAAAAAAAAATATTAATAAAAATGCTATAAAACTATCCCCTATTTTGTAAACGCTATAACTTTTGCGCAAACCAATCAATAATCGCTAATTGCGATTTTTTTTTACCAAATATATGTAGAAGAATACGTATCGGCCTAAACTGAGGAAAAAAAATGTTTTTTTTTATATATTTTTTGGGGATATTTATTATAGCAAAAAGCAAAAAATATTGCATTGTTTTCAAAATTGTCGCCCTATTTTTTTTTATAGCGCAAAAAAATAAAAACTGCAGGGGCGATCAAATACTACCAAAAGAAAGCTCTATTTGTGGAAAAAAAACGACGCCAATTTTGTTTGGGAGCCACGTCGCATGACCACGCAATTGTCAGTTAAAGCGATGCAGTGCCGAATCGCAAAAAGGGGCCTAGTCCTTTGGCTGCCAATTGGTCCGGGGCTGAAGTGGTTAAGTGGTTAAAAGATGAACTATTATGACATTTTAGTCCTTGGGTTTGAATACGATTTCAATAAAAATTGAGCCGGAGTTGTACTTTAACTTTGTAGATAACGTACGATGGTCTACCCATGACTAATCACCTGTCACACGCGGCCTTGTCACCAAATGCTTGTTTCCTGATTTTGTTTCATGTGAAGTCTATTTCGACGAAAACAAATGTCAAAAGTGGCTCGCAGCTCTGCAATAAGAAACTGTGTTCTAAAGGCAAAAATGCCTGACAATCACAGCCTTTAATGATAATTATATTTATACAAACGAAGCTGGCAAAGACTAAGAGCCCCACAGGGATGTGAATTCCAAGATCCATATCTGCCATATAATCCTCAGCTCCAGACACGTGTCACCGCGGGAAGCAGAGTCAGGACTTGTACTTGATCAGTCCCAGCAGCTGGTGAACTAATGGTTTTTCACATCACAGAATGCACTCAAAGAGCCTTTACCGAATACCCTACTGAAAAATGTGGATTTCCCCCTAGAAGGAGATGGAGGTTTATTAAAGCGGAGCTCCACCCTAAAGTGGAACTTCCACTCATCGGAACCCTCCCCCCCTCCGGTGTCACAATTGGCACCTTTCAGGGGGCAGGTGGGTGCAGATACCTGTATAATACAGGTATCTGCACCCACTTCCGGGCATAGATAGTCGCAGATTCTGCGGATATTACGCCACTTCTTGCAGGGCCCCAGCTGTCTGCTGGGAAGCACACGGATCCCAGAGACAGCAGGGAGCATCCTTGTTGCACAGCGCGACTCACGCATGCGCAGTAGGGAACCGGGAAGTGAAGTCGCAAGGCTTCACTTCCTGATTCCCATACCAAAGATGGTGGCGGCAGCACCCAAGAGCCGAGCGACAGATCGGCTTCGGGTGCCGACATCGCGTGCACGCTGGACAGGTAAGTGTCCATATTTTAAAAGTCAGCAGCTACAGTGTTTGTAGCTGCTGACTTTAAAAAAAAAAAAAAAACGGCGGAACTCCCGCTTTATTGTGTGACTCCATATTTACAGAAAGATACTGGAAGTATGATAATCAGGTTGGTAAATAGTATGGGTTTATAAAATGTCCGTGGGATGGTACACGGGATGTGCAATAATAATATACGCAACATACACTATATTGCCTAAAGTATTGGGACGCCTGCCTTTACACACACATGAACTTTAATGGGATCCCAGTCTTAGTCCATAGGGTTCAATATTGAGTTGGCCCACCCTTTGCAGCTATAACAGCGTCAACTCTTCTGGGAAGGCTGTCCACAAGGTTTAGGAGTGTGTCTATGGGAATGTTTGACCATTCTTCCAGAAGCGCATTTGTGAGGTCAGGCACTGATGTTGGAGAGAAGGCCTGGCTCACAGTCTCCACTCTAATTCATCCGAAAGGTGTTCTTTTGGGTTGAGGTCAGGCTGGCATGTTCCTCCACCCCAAACTCGCTCATCCATGTCTTTATGGGCCTTGCTTTGTGCACTGGTGTGCAGTCATGTTGGAACAGGAAGGGGCCTCCCCAAACTGTTCCCACAAAGTTGGGAGCATAAAGTTGTCCAAAATGTCTTGTTATGCTGATGCCTTAAGAGTTCCCTTCACTGGAACTAAGGGGCCAAACCCAACCCCTGAAAAATAACCCCACACCATAATCCCCCCTCCACCAAATGATTTGGACCAATGCACAAAGCAAGGTCCATAAAGACATGGATAAGTGAGTTTGGGGTGGAGGAACTTGACTGGCCTGCACAGAGTCCTGACCTCAACCCGACTGAACACCTTTGGGATGAATTAGAGCGGAAACTGCGAACCAGGCCTTCTCATCCAACATTAGTGCCTGACCTCACAAATGTGCTCAAACATTCCCATAGACACACTCCTAAACCTTGTGGACAGCCTTCCCAGAAAAGTTGAAGCTGCTATAGCTGGTGGGCCAACTCAATATTGAACCCTACGGACCAAGACCGGGATGTGTGTAAAGGCAGGTGTGCAAATACTTTTGGTATTATAGTGCATGTGCAATACGAAACCAAAAAATAAAATGCGCAAAAAAGTGTCACCAAATAAAAGGCAATTATCTCAGTGATAGCTGCACTCACAGTTTGTCCACATAAACAATACAGGGCAAAAGGGACAAAAGGGGCAGCTGCTCCGGGCCCAGTCATTGTTGTGGGGTCCAAAGCAGCTGCCCTTTATTCATTTTTCTTTACTGTTTAAAAAAAATACAACATATTAGTTTTTATCCTATTGGTGTCTGCATCTTTACATTGCAGTGACTGTGAAACAGATGAAGAGTCCCTATTTTTTTTTGTTAATTTTAATTCTGTGCATAATCTGTTTTCAATCTGTTTTTCTAGTTGGTCATCTAGCGAAAAAATATATTATAGCTTAAAATTAAAAACTCGAAAAAAAGCAAAGGAAGATTAAACTACTGTCAAACTGCCGCCATTTTTTTCCTAATGCATAAACAAAGTCCATACCCGACTATTCATTTTCTAGTATAGTTTTACTGTGTTGAAATCTGATTGGTTGCCATGAGTTACCCCATCTTTTAGACAATGACCTAGATAGAAGTTTCATAAATGACTCCTACTGTGGAAGGTGAGTCTCCTTGCCTCGTTCCAATTATAATCCAATTTCTGGCCTCGTGGACAGAAGGCAGAAAAATGAAGCAATTTTTCCTCCAGCGTCTCTTGCACACATGGCAGATGACGCTGCTGGAATTTTTATGAAAAAAAAATGAACATTTGTCTTCGCAGCACTTGAGAATCCTATAAAGCCAAGGTTCTCTCCACCATGGGTGACACGTCACACACAAAGAAAGTCTCAGCACTTGACTATTACATTTATATGGTTGAAATGACAGATCCTCAACTCTTTAATACACAAACCCATCACCCGGTCAAAAGATATTCTCAGCTGTAAAACAAAAAAATACATAAAAATAACACACTGTGATATATAACATACACACCCACATGTTTACAATCATATAATGTAAAAAAATATATATTAGATATAAGATAATTATGTATAAATAGAAATTGCCTTTGGATTATATCAAATGTTAAAGTCCAATAAAATGTGCTTTAAACCCGGCTAAATATCTCCAAATATTTTCCACAAAAAAAAAAAAAGCTTTCTTTTGATGGTATTTGATCACCACTGTTTTATTTTTATTTTTTGCTAAACAATTAAAAAAAACTGAAAATGTTGAAAAAAATCGTGTTTTTCTTTTGTTTCTGTTATAATATTTTTTACATTTTCTCCTTCACTGACGGACACTGATGAGGTGACACTGATGAGGAGGCACTAATATGCAGCACTGATGGGCACTAATAGGCGGCAATGATGGGCACTGATGTGCACTGGTAAGCGGCAATGATGTGCACTGATAGGCGGCAATGATGGGCACTGATAGGCAGGACCAATAGGCACTGGTGGGTGGCACTGATTATAATATTTTTTACATTTTCTCCTTCACTGACGGGCACTGATGAGGTGGCACTAATATGCAGCACTGATGGGCACTGATAGGCAGCACTGATGGCACTGATAGGCGGCAATGATGGGCACTGATGTGCACTGATAGGCGGCAATGATGGGCACTTATGTGCACTGATAGGCAGCAATGATGGGCACTTATAGGCAGGACCAATAGGCACTGGTGGGTGGCACTGATTATAATATGTTTTACATTTTCTCCCTCACTGACGGGCACTGATGAGGTGGCACTAATATGCAGCACTGATGGGCACTTATAGGCAGCAATGATGGGCACTGATAGGCAGCAATGATGTGCACTGATAGGCGGAAATGATGGGCACTGATGTGCACTGATAGGCGGCAATGATGGGCTGATGTGCACTAAGACATCTCTCAAACCTGTTTTTATTTTTTGTGCTATAAATCTAAAAAGACTGAAAATTCGGTAAAAAAAAAAAAAAAAGTTCTTTGTTTCTGTTAAAATTTATTGCAGAGTATTGGCAGAGTATTGGCAGAGTATTGGCGAGTATTGGCAGAGTATTGCATAGTATTGGCGAGTATTGGCAGAGTATTACATAGTATTGGTGAGTATTGGCAGAGTATTACATAGTATTGGCGAGTATTGGCAGAGTATTGGCGAGTATTGGCAGAGTATTGGCAAGTATTGGCATAGTATTGGTGAGTATTGGCAGAATATTGGCGAGTATTGGCAAAGTATTGGCGAGTATTGGCCAAGTATTGGCCGAGTATTGGCAGAGTATTGTCAAGTATTGGCATAGTATTGGTGAGTATTGGCAGAGTATTGGCGAGTATTGGCAGAGTATTACATAGTATTGGCAAGTATTTGCGAGTATTGCACAGTATTGGCATATTATGGGCACTGTGCAGCGCTGTGAGCTGGATCTGTAGTGCCCACACCGCTGCAAATGATCTCTCCCCCTCTCCCTCTCTTCTCGCACACTGTACCGATTGGTACAGAGAGGGGAGGGAGGAACCGGCGTCATGACATGACGCCGGTTTGTTTACAAGTGATCGCTCCATCATTTGACGGAGCGATCATGTGGTAAACGCCGCTATCAGCGGCCATTTACCTTCATTCGTTATGTCACAGATGTTCCCGGGTGCTCGCCCCAGGGGGCGCGATTCTTTGAGGACGTCCATGGACACCCTCCCAGAATAAGCCAACCGCGCTGTAGCCGTCTTTCGGCTATGGCCCGGTCGGTATGTGGGTAAAGTCCATGTGCATGTAAAGGCAGGTGTCCCAATACTTTTGGTAATATAATGTATGTGATCCTTTCATACAACGGCCACCCTGTAGCAGTATATCTGCTATAGGGCGGTCGGCAAGTGGTTAAAGAAGAAGTTCGGAGCTTTCTGGGCTTCTGAAAGGTCAACATGTACTTATTCCTATCTGCAGTATTTGTAAAGGGATACAACATTAAGAACTGTGCATGTGTTTAAAAGATGAACCGAATATTTTTTTTTGTTTTATTTTGCCCAGACATGCACTTTCATTTATGATATAGTGTAGCTTAATGTATTTTCTAAGGCTATTTTACCGGCACACTTTCCATAGTGTTGTAATTCATACAGGTCCTGAATATGTGTTTCATTTTTATCCATAAAATCCTATACTAATGCACTCTAGCCTGTAAAATGTAATTTATTTCCAGAATCAACTATCTCCTCTCCAGTGCGGATATTATGCATCGGTGAGTTCAGCTATTCATTTCTGGCACGTGTTTTTTTTTCAATGATGTTTAAAAACTGATCAAGCATAGTTATCATCAATTGGGTTTCAGACCATTGACTTGTCCTCTACCGAACACGAGTGAAGCTTTTTCAAACAGGTCTTCCTGACCCAGCGCATATAGATAAACTGCGCCGTACTGTAAATCTCTGATTGGTGAAATCTTCTTTCAGCATAGTGTATTCTACCTTTTATCACTAAACATGTATCTTATCTTCTAGTTACACTTCATCGCGTTTCTGGAAGAAGGCTCAGAAATGAGAACTTAAAAGTACAGGAGCTACGCTAGTTTCTCATGAATGAACACATTTTTTCCATTGCCTGGTTTTCCCTTATTTCCTTTCCATCAAGAGAGGAAAAATAATTTAAATTTGTTTAGTGTGTTACACTGCAAATAATTAAGCTTTTGTTATTGCTGTTAAAAAAACAAATCTGTTCATTTTTATGTCTATTTATGTTTATTTCATGAATTAAAGTGGACTCGGTCAAGGGAATCCTTGACCGAGTCCAGGTCAAGGACATGTAGGTATTTCGTAGATGCTCTTTGTCCAGATCCTCTATCATCGGTTCTGCAGCATTGTGTGGTTACATAGGGGGCCGCCATATTCATAGAATGGTTTCTGTAATTCCTAAGCCAAAAAGAAGCTGCCAAAGCACACTGTGACCGAGAATGTACCTTAAAACCATGCGGGTTTGGAAATACTATATTCAGTTTTAAGACATCTATCAAACCTGTTGTTTAAAAGTGTACTCATCGATGACCAGTCCACACTGTTAGTGCATAAACCTTTTCTGTATATATTGTCCTTTGTCACAACCTTCACATTACTTTCCTGGATGTACCTCCCCCTATCATACCCTCTGCACTCCTCTCCTGTACATACCTCCCCCTATCATAGCCTCTGCACTCCTCTCCTATACATACCTCCCCATGTCATACCCTCTACACTCCTCTCCTGTACATACCTCCCCATGTCATAGCCTCTGCACTCCTCTTCTGTACATACCTCCCCATATCACACCCTCTGCACTTATATCCTATACATACCTCCCCATGTCATAGCCTCTGCACTCCTCTCCTGTACATACCTCTCCCTGTCATACCCTCTGCACTCCTCCCCTGTACATACCTCCCCATGTCATACCCTCTGCACTCCTCTCCTGTACATACCTCCTCATGTCATACCCTCTGCACTCCTCTCCTGTACATACCTCCCCATGTCATACCCTCTGCACTCCTCTCCTGTACATACCTCCTCATGTCATACCCTCTGCACTCCTCTCCTGTACATACCTCCCATGTCATACCCTCTGCACTCCTCTCCTGTACATATCTCCCCATGTCATAGCCTCTGCACTCCTCTCTTGCACATACTGCCTGCTGTCTTTCCCTTCCAATTTTTATTCATAATTTATTGCCCCTAAGACACTTCTTAGTATTGTTTCCTATATTCCCACCCTTAAGACATATAACAAATAATACCTAAAGCCTAAGTTTAGTTTAAAAAAAAATCAGCACATGGGACTTTACTGACTATTAATATGATGTATACGAAAAATGTGTGTGGTCTCTATGAATGAATATCAACATGGAAATAAATAAACTTGTACCATCATCCAGGAATCTTTGAAATGAAATAGTGGGAACCTGGTCCCCAACCAGGTCACCACAGAGGACTTGTGGGCAGTGTTGGACTATCACGGTACGGTAAGACAGTGAAATATAAATGAGTAGTAAGTATATACTAAACAAATAAAATAGTTTTATTGATACAAAAATAATGATCAATTACAGAATAAAAACATAGCAGAAGTTCAAATATGTCACCACGAGTTAACCCCGGATTGGGGGGGGAGGCATGGTGGGACAATTTCATCACAGAACACAGTTCAACTAGTTTCGCGGACAAATCCGCTTCATCAGGAAAGTATCTGTGGATTTAATTAACAAATGATCAAAAAACAATACCATGACAATAAATGATCATAATAGTATAACCTAAAATTTGAGTTTGGTAATTAGCACATGAGTGGGGAAAAGAAACGAGCAGGACTGCTTAACCTTTGCCCCGACAGGCCCCGATTGCGTAACCACCAAAAGAAAGGGGGTGTCTCCCGCGGCGACTCGGGGGAGCTATTAAACATGATGGACCAATTCTAAAAAGATAAATTAACATAATGGGTATATGTAATGTGGACCTTCAAGGGTACACAAGGTTAGGCCAGTGGATAGTGATAACATGATTGAGTGAAGCAAGGTGAGAACCAAAAAGTGGAATAGGTGAGTGAGGAAATCCTGAAAAAAGTGAACCATGGGATGCAAGCGGTGAATGGATTAAAAACACTCAAATAAATGGGTAGTGTGAGGGATGTGGGGAAGGGAGAAAATGGAAAGGGGGGGGGGGGGGAAGGAAAGGGGGGAAGGGGGGAAAAAATAATAATAATAATAATAATAATACATACCTCCCCATGTCATACCCTCTGCACTCCTCTCCTGTACATACCTCCTCATGTCATACCCTCTGCACTCCTCTCCTGTACATACCTCCCCATGTCATACCCTCTGCACTCCTCTCCTGTACATACCTCCCCATGTCATACCCTCTGCACTCCTCTCTTGCACTTACTGCCTGCTGTCTTTCCACTCCAATTTTTATTCATAATTTATTGCCCCTAAGACACTTCTTAGTATTGTTTCCTATATTCCCACCCTTAAGACATATAACAAATAATACCTAAAGCCTAAGTTTAGTTTTAAAAAAAAAATCAGCACATGGGACTTTACTGACTATTATTATGATGTGTCCCATGTGCTGCTGGCTCCTGTTTTCTTTAAAATGTTCCTCCTCCAGGCCCACGGGGGTTAATAGAACTGAGGGACCTGTCATATGAATTCATCAAGAATGCCTGTCCTTTCCAACCCCCACTAATCCACTAATAGAAGCTGTACTATAACTTCCATGAATGAAACGTGATTTAGGAGGCAGACCTTTCATTTATAAGAATGAATGAATACATGAATAAATTAGTTAAATGTCCTTCGCCTCCTTTAATTTTGATCATGGGTATGACACCAAACAAACAATTAGTGAAAAAAATGCACGTTTATAAATAATCATTTTTATTAATAGAATACCTAGAAAATACCTAGAAAAGAGAGGCCATCTTGCTTTTCTTACCCAGCATATTAAAGTGGAAGTTCTAACGCTAAACCTGCTCTATGCCACATTCTAAACCTAATCTATCTAACCCTGTAAAGCAAACATTGCTATACTTACCTATTCTGCAGCCAATCCGGTCCGGTCCCAGCATCAGCGGCTTCAGTGTGGAGGCGGGTGCAGGAGGGGCAGCTGAGAACGGAAGCCCCATAGTAAGTCTATGGGTGACATCACTTCCCAGCCAATTCCCATCCGTTGTTGGTCCTCTCCTGGACACGGCTTCCGCCGCTGGAAACTAGATCGCATCAGCTGCAGAATAGGTAAGTACAGCAATTTTTGCTTTACAGGGTTAGATAGATTAGGTTTAGAATTGCGCAGAGAGCAGGTTTAGAGTTAGCTTTCGCATGGACTTACACTTCAAATATTGTCAATTTCCATACTGTGTATTCCCCTGGGAGACATACTGTAGATCCATCTATATCAGTGGTCTCCAAACTACAGCCAGGGGGCCGGCAGAGGCCTTTTTCTTGTGTTTATCCTTGGTTTACCTATATCTGGCCCTATTCCATCCACTGACATTAACAATGGGGCATAATTGCTGCTTCTGACACAAACAATGGAGCACAACTTCTTCCATTGACACAAATGACGGGGCACAATTCCTCTCACTAGAACCAACAATAGGACATTATTCCTCCAAATAATACCAACAAAGGGGCACAATTCATCCCAATGACACCAATGGTGGAGCACAATTCCTTCCATTGAGACCGATGATGGGGCACAAATCCTCTTACCAAAACTAATGAGGAGACACAATTCCTCCAAATGACACCAACGATGGGACACAATTCCTCTTACTAAAACCAATGATGGGACACTATTCCTCCAAGTGATACCAACGAAGAGGCACTATTCATCCCAAAGACACCAACGGTGGAGCACAATTCCTTCCATTGAGATCGATGATGGGGCACAAATCCTCTTACCAGAACCAATGAGGAGACACAATTCCTCCAAATAAAACCAATGATGGGACACAATTCCTCTTACCAGAACCAATGAGGAGACACAATTCCTCCAAATGACACCAATGATGGGACACAATTCCTCTTACTAAAACCAATGAGGAGACACAATTCCTCCAAATGATACCAACGAAGGGGCACTATTCATCCCAAAGACACCAACGGTGGAGCACAATTCCTTCCATTGAGATCGATGATGGGGCACAAATCATCTTACCAGAACCAATGAGGAGACACAATTCCTCCAAATGACACCAATGATGGTACACAATTCCTCTTACTGGAACCAATGATGGAACACTATTCCTCCAAATGACACCAAAGATGGGACACAATTCCTCTTACCAGAACCAATGAGGGGACACAATTCCTCCAAATGACACCAACAAGGAGGCACAATTCCTCTTACTGGAACCAATGATGGGACACTATTCCTCCAAATTACACCAATGATGGGGCACACTTCCTTCCATTGACATGAACATTGGAGCACAATTCCTTCCATTGACACCAAGGATGGGGCACTATTCTTCCCACTGACACCAAAGATGAGACATTGCTTACTCCCACTGACACCAGAATATTTTCTACTCTCACTGGCCACTCCAACCTCTACATTGGCCCTTTGTTTATACATTTTGGAGATCACTGATCTATATAACAGACATATAAGGAACTTACTAAAAGCAACTAATTCAGACAAAGATTCACATATGCTCAGCCTGTGACACATAATGAGTTTTTCCAACCAAATGGAATTGCACGTCTTAAAAAATGGAACACATGGGAATGCTCAAATGTGCCTATGTGGAAAATTCCATGTGTGAACTCCCAGTAATATCTTGCTGACTCGATATTGAAATGTTGTAAACAGCCTTCTAATTAAAAATCACATATAGTAGTGTACCATCGTTTATACAAAACAGACTCCAATCCTGTCGTTTCCACAGTGGAGACAATCTATCTAGATATATCCAATAGCCTGTAGGCAATTCATAGCTCAATCAGATGAAAATATATAGAGTCCCGTTTCCACAAAACAAACTCCATCGCTGTAGTTTCCACAGTGATGATAATGTAGATCTATGCAAAATCCCGCAGGGATTCTATTAATAAAGGTGTTATTTTTTTCTAAATTTGTGTACAGTTTTTCTATCATATGTTCTTATTTTTGTTTGATATCCATAACTTTTCTTATTCTGGAAGGAGCACACTTTGTTAGCCATCATATAATAATATTGTTGGTAAAGGGAGAACCGTTAGCTCTAAAACAGTGTACAATGCTAGCAAAGAGTAAGCTTCAGCCAGCCAACTGTAATTATAAATGTACACAAATTAAACCAGAGCTATAGAATTCCTGACTGCCAAGGAACATAGGCATCTTAAAGGGTAACTAGGAAAAAAAATAAAAAAAATAAAAAAAATATAAACTTCCTTTAACCACTTTGCTTCCGGGCCAATTCTGACACTTCGCTCCTAAAATTACCCCTCGAAAATGACTTAGAACCCCCAAACATTATATACAGTATATATTAGCAGAGGCCCTATAAAATAAAATGGTGGGGGTTGCAATATTTTATGTCACATGGTATTTGCGCAGTGGTTTTTCAAACGTAATTTTTTTTTTCCTGTATCTAATTCAGGATGTGGAATGAAAGAAAACACCTAGGCATATATTTGGGTTAATTCTCATGATAATGCGGTTACATAATTAGTCAACACATCAGATTGCAACTGTAATGCCCCGTACACAGGGTCGGAAATTCCGACCACAAAATCCGTCTGATTTTTTCAGACGGATTTTGTCCGACACTGGTGTTGCATACACATGGTCAGACAAAGTTGTCGGAAAATCCGATCATCCTGAACGTGGTGACGTTCGTTGCGTGTGACGGGACTACGTAGAGGCTAGTAGCCAAAAGCTTTGGTCTTGTAATGTGATCTGAGCATGCGTGGCACTTTGTCCGTCGGAATTCTCTACACGCGATCGGAAAAAGTCCGATAGGACTTTGTTGTCGGAAAATTTGAGAGCAGGAACTTTTTCCGTCGGAAATTCCGACGGAAAAAGTCTGATGGAGCCCACACACGGTCTGAATTTCCGACAACATGGTCCGATAGGACATTTTTCCGTCGGAAAATCTGACCGTGTGTACGGGGCATAACTGTTGTGGAAAGTAACAACCAAGTCTAGTGCTTAACCAAACAAAATCAAATAAGGGGATAGGGAGTGTTCTCTCTTCGGTCGAAGACTGGAGCCCCACACTCTGGGCGCCAATTGTGATGGATCAAAACCTCAACCGGGTTCAAATTAGATATCTGCTGCTGGTCCTAATTATGTAGTGTAGATGTGCATGCACAATTCTTCAGGCCGATTACTTCCTCATCTCTGTTTATTGCAGGGCAGTGCCCAACTTTTTATACACAAAGAACAATAGATTATACGTTACTACTATGTAAATGTGGTCAGTCTAAAAGGTACATTTTATTGGCTGAAATACAAGAGGAATGCAGGAACTTGATGCTGAGGCTTGGTTGTTGTTGGTTCTTCTTTACTTCCTCATACCTCCAGTGTGGGGGCAGAAGGTGTAGACGCCATCCTTGGTTCCAAGGCAGAGCTAAGCTGTTTCCTCTATAATAAGTAAGGAGTTGCATAGAAACATGTATACACATAAGAAAATAGACATGTGCAAATCGTTTTTTTTTTTTTTTTTTTCGTTAGTTTCGTTCGTTCGTTCGTTTTCGTGCGAATGAACGAATCGTTCGAATCGAACGAATCCGATTAACGAATCGTTCGAATCGAACAAATCCAATTAACGAATCGTTCGAATCGAACGAATCCGAAAAACAACGAAAATCCGAAAAAAAAAAATTAGAAACAACGAATGTACGAATGAAGGAAATCCGAAAAACGAAAACAGGAACAACGAAAATGAACGAAAAAATTCGTACATTCGTAACTTTTTTTTTTGTTGAATTGGTAATTTTCCATGTCCCTTACAATGGCGCTGCTTAACGTGCTTCGAATAGATTGAACGAAAAAATTCGTACATTCGTAACTTTTTTTTATTTTTTTTCGATTCGTAATTTTCCGTGTCTCTTACAATGGCGCTGCTTAACGTGCTTCGAATAGATTGAACAAAAAAATTCGTACATTCGTAACTTTTTTTTCGATTCGTAATTTTCCGTGTCTCTTACAATGGCGCTGCTTAACGTGCTTCGAATAGATTGAACAAAAAAATTCGTACATTCGTAACTTTTTTTTCGATTCGTAATTTTCCGTGTCTCTTACAATGGCGCTGCTTAACGTGCTTCGAATAGATTGAACGAAAAAATTCGTACATTCGTAACTTTTTTTATTTTTTTTCGATTCGTAATTTTCCGTGTCTCTTACAATGGCGCTGCTTAACGTGCTTCGAATAGATTGAACAAAAAAATTCGTACTTTCGTAACCTTTTTTTTTCGATTCGTAATTTTCCGTGTCTCTTACAATGGCGCTGCTTAACGTGCTTCGAATGGATTGAACGAAAAAAATTCGTACATCCACAACTTTTTTTTTTTTTTTTCGAATCGTAATTTTCCGTGTCTCTTAAAATGTAATAATAGCATACACATTACATAAAATTATGAATTATGCTCCGATTACGAATCTACGAATGTTACGAATGTACGAATAAATACGAATGCGTCCGAATTTCGAATAAACGAAAATTAAACTAACGAAAAAACGAATCAACGAAAAAATAACTCTTACGAATGTACGAATCGTTACGAATACGAACACCGACGACTTACAAATTTACGAATCGTTACGAATCAACGGAAACGAAAAAAACGAAACGAAAATAAACACATTTTTTTGTTGTGCACATGTCTATAAGAAAATAGGCATTTTTATGATTATCATTATGTTCATTACATTCCTTCACATAATGAATAAAAAAAAAAACACAATATTTACCCAAATCTTTTGTATAATGTGAAAGATGATGTGTTCAAGTCATTGAACACCACTTGATATAGTGTACTGTTACTTCTGTATTGTTATACACATTATTTATTATGCTAACCATGTTTCCATATATCACCCAAACCCGTTGTTTGGCTTTATTCTTTTGTTTTCCTACTTAAAACATTTTATTTGTTGTCTTACTCTATATCTGATAATGGCCTATTACGTGTTTAAATTATGTTATCTACGGGCTATATTGTTGATCTAATTAAAGCTATTATTTCATTTCTAATTAATATCCTATATCGGTACATGCTAATGGTTTTCAATCTGCTTTCTCATGTATGAAGGAGTATTTCTTGGAATGCGCTCTAAAACCTGTTTTTTAATTAATGCTCTAATAATATAATTTTTGTATGTTCAAGTTTCAACAGCTTTAGCATTCTAAAAGCATTTGTGGAATAATTCATATTTTATATCAATTTTCTGAGCACACACTGGAAGAGAAGACATTAGCTTTTTATTTTGGGTGTGAGATAAAATTAAGCATACATTTTAGTAACCAATAAAATACAGCAATCCTTAAATATTTATCTCTCTTTCATGATTCCAGGCCTAAGGGTGCTTTAGTACTTTCTGTAGAAACTCAAAATATAAAATATGTATTTGCTTTGGTTGGTTATTTTTCCTTTATTGTTTGCTTGAGTGATCCACAGAAGCTGCCTGTCTGCGGTTATGCGAGACCCTGAAGGAATACTGGGGGCTTCCAAAGGAGGATAATCTTTTTACATTAAGTGATGTCTGTCTAAAAGAATTCACTAGACATTGGACTGCTTATGTCATAAGGAATATATGCAATTCCCACACTGGAACCGTCATACGATCCAGGGAAATTCTGGTTGTGCAAAGGGGAGGCATATAAGGGCTTTTCATAAACTGGATTCTACCAACTAAAATCAAAGCCAGGTTTCACTTTTCCATGAGGCTCTTAAAAGAAACATATGAAGCATTGGGGCATTTGATGTGGTTCTGAGGCCACATTGCTTGAAAACTACTAAATGTCACATTATGATTTAAGTCGAATGAGATGCACGTTTGAGGGATCTGCAGAAGTACGATGGACGAGGCACAAAATCCCAAGGACTTCAGAATTAAAATATTATGGAATTATTCTAAATATCAGCTTTAAACTTCTGGGCTTTTGGCTACATCATGGATTGCCACTATTATGCCCCGTACACACGATCAGATTTTCCGACAACAAATGTTGGATGTGAGCTTGTTGGCAGAAAGTTCGACCGTGTGTACGCTCCATCGAACATTTGTTGTCGGACTTTCCACCAACAAATGTTGGCTAGCAGGTTCTCAAATTTGCCGCCAACAAATGCGTGTTGTCGGATTTTACGATCGTGTGTACACAAGTCCGTCGCACAAAAGTCCAAAGTACAAACACGCATGCTCGGAAGCAGAAGCGGTCGTGTCTGCCAACAGTGTGTATGCAAGACAAGTTGGAGCCAACAACCTTCGAACAAAATTTCACGGTTTTGTTGTCGGAAAGTCCGTTTATGTGTACGGGGTATTAGGCTGCTTGCACAAGGGGCCATTTAGCTGCAGTGCATCCCTCCAATATGCCCGGGAGGGATAGGTGTGGCATCAAGCCCGGCTGCCCTTCAGTCTGTTGAGGTGTCTAGCAGGCTGCCCTTCAGTCTGTTGAGGCCTATAGCAGGCTACAGCTGGATGAGGCTGAACACTGTACCAACCTGAATGCATAGAACCCCAAATTCGATACAGTGTTCAGCCTAGGTTTCCCCTTTTCTTCAAGCCAAACCCAAACACTTTAGTGGCCTGGGACACCTTTGGTTGCCCCCAAGGAGGATAGTAATGCGGTGCACATAGAGCGTGGCAGTGAACAGTGGGTGTGGCCAAATTGATCTTGCCCTGCCACCCAGTAATGCCGAACCTGCCCCCAGACAGCCACCACAGCTAATGGACAGCAACAGATGTGTGTGTGTCTATCTTGGTTACTTGGGGAGCCACAGATAGGTCTGAATAATGTGTCCGGGTTTCAGTCCACCTGAAACCCAGACACATGATTCAAACCCTGGACTGTTCGGGTGAATCCCTGACAGGTGGTAATTCTAGTTCAGCCCTGTCCAGTGTCAGGGCTGGTCTCAGCCCTTCCTTCTCTGAGCTGGCCGCTCAGCTGTCGGCTAATTGCCAGCTCCTATCTCTCCAAAGGTACTCAGCTGTTGATGCTTGTCAGTCCTGCCTACTTAAGCTGTCCAGCCCAGAGGATCTCTGCCTTCGCCTTAGTCAACATCACAGAGACGCTCTCCTGCATTCCCGTTAAAAGACTTGCTTGGCTGACATCCCTTCTGGCTCCAGATCCTGCTTGCTGTTTTACTACGCTCATCTCCGGCTCCCTGACGATTGGCTTGTCTGACTATCCATTCCAATTCCTGAACTCTGGCTTTGACTACGTTTGTTCTGTTCATTTTTATTATTAAACAAGTGTGATTTAAAGTGGTTGTAAATACTAGCTCATTATGAATTACTTACCTGAGAACGAACCCCCCGCAGCTGTCCTCATCTCCCCCTCCGGCCGGCGGCATTTATCCCGAAGGTTACTTCCAGGTATCGCGGCTCCGGCACTGTGATTGGCCGGAGCCGAGATGACGTCACTCCCGCGCATGCGCGGGAGCCGCCGGGAACGGCACAGTGCAACTGAAGCAACGGCACGTACATGCCAGTGCTTCAGTTGGCTTAAGTGTGCATGTGCCGCATGACATCGCCACATGCAAATATAGCGATATCTCAGAAACCGTGCAGGTTTAAGAGATATACAGTGCAGCTACAGGTAAGCCTAATTATAGGCTTGCCTGTATTTTAAAGTAGTTGTAAAGGGTTTTGTCTAGGTACGAATCGAATCCATCTGTTTCTCTCCCAGCAGCCCACGATACACTCCTCTTATTCAATAAAGTGGCCTATTACAAGGTCAATGCCTCCAAATCGAGCATTTTGAGTGTAGCAATCAGCAAAGCCACCAAAGCATCCCTACAATGAACTCTACCATACCCATGGTCCGCAGACTCCATAACTTATATTGGTATTCACTTAACTTCCCCACTCTCCGATCTATACAAGGCCAACTACATTCCTCTAGTCTCTACATTCCAAAAGGAAATATCCACAAAATTCAAAAACACTACATTTCCTTGAGTGGTCGTCTAGCGGCATACAAGATGTTATTACTACCAAAAATCACTTACTACTTTAGGGCACTGCCAATTCCCCTAACCACATCCTTCTTCACGTCAATGCAAAGACAACTGTCTGGCTTTGTATGGGAATCAGAGCTAGATGTTCCCCTTCTCTACAGAGGAAACGCAAAGTGGTGGGTGGTATGGGTCTACCAGTGTTAAAAGACTATTACATGGCAGCGATACTAGACCAGCTCAGAGGCTGGTTCGAGACCACGGACACAAAACCGTGGTGTCAACTGGAACATGCATGGATTTCCCCCAATTCACCTCTCTCTCTCCTTATTGCGCACAACTTACCCTACACAAGGATCAAGATAGATCATCCCACTATACAAGCTTCAACTCAAGCATGGGTATACTTGAGAGAAGCAGTAAACCCCACCTCTCTATCCACCAGCATCCCCATCCCACTAGACTCCCTCAATTGGTTAATACCAAATGTATACCTAAATCAATGGCTGAGAAACAGAGTTCATCACCTAAAAGATCTCACACTCAACGAGTAGCTGATACCTTTCTCAGACATACAAGCTAAGTACTGCATTCCATCCTCAGAGATCTTTACGTATACCCAGATCTCCTCATTCTATCAGTAATTGAATCATGCCCACATGCCAATCCATCCACAAGTGTGGAAATACCTGCATTCCACGAACCCAAAGGTGAAAGGTATATCTCTGATATACGATTTGCTCAACTCTAAATCCACTTTTGTCAAAACCACTCCCCTAATTAAATGGGAAAAATAATTAGGTAAGGTTTTCTCAGATAAACAATGGCTATCAGCGATCAAAAACAATCGCCAGTTTTCACATAGCTCGAATTACGAGGAACTAGCACAAAAACTCCTTCTAAGATGGCATCTCACTCCATACATAGTCGCAAAATTATCTGAATCCAACTCAAACCTATGCTGGAGAGGCTGTGGGCAAGTAGGTACACTGAAACATATAGTATGGGCATGTCTCCACCTTCGCAGTTTCTGGTCCGAAACATTCAAATAGATTTCAAAAGTTACTGGAGTCTTCATGCGCCCCAACATTGAACAAGCTATTTTGAGTATTGATATGTCAAAATACCCGTTGTCAGCTAGATCAATAGCAATGCATATACTCTTTGCTGCACGATCTGCAGTAATGAGTAAATGGAAAACAAATGAGATCCCGACCATGAGAGAACTAGCCACAAAGGTCAATATTATTGCTGAATATGAAAAGTTACTGGCGTATAAAGATGGTTTTTACTCTAGATATGAATTCTAACTGGTCCATGTGGAATATCTTAAATCATACACAGTAAATGACTTGACCACCGTCCCTCCTTTCTTTATCTCCTGGTTACCCGAGATATATCACTCTGTTTATGTACCCCGTTTTGATACCTAATGACACTAATATTGAATTCAAGAAAATATTAAAGGAATATGTTGTTGTATACCCTCACAACCCCACTTCTTAAGTTCCCTATACCTGTACATCTTTGATCTCCTTTTTCTCCTTTTCTTATGTGTGAGAATAGAGTGACTTAATGAAAATATGGTTACTGATAAACCTGCATACCTTGTTAAAAGAATCTATAAGTACTGTTGTATTTGGAAATTCTAATCTCTAAAGTTATCTATTTTCTGTACTATGTTAAAATTCAATAAAAAACATTTGAATTAAAAATTATATTTTTAAGACATGAACATACTGATAAGAATACTACCACCCAGTTCTGTTTTACGCCTGAAAAAAAAAAAAAATCAAGTCTACACCTTCCCTTTAATTGAACTGAATTATTACAAATGATTCAGTGTCAGGTGAGGATTAACATATCTTGAAGGCTACATATTTCTTCTGATATCCGTACAACTCACCTTTAAGGGAATTCTTCAGGTCAGACATGACTTAATGTAGAAAGATTACCCCCCGCCGTCCCTCTCGTGTTTCTCCCGGGTTTCACGTAACCGCAGATTGGCAGCTATTGTGGATCACTCTAGCAAACAAAAAGATAAATGAAGGAACCCAAGTGAATACATATTTCATATTTTGAATTTCTAAAGAAAGTACTATAGACCCCCCGGGCCTAGACTCATGAAAAAGAGATAAATATTTAAGGGTTTTCTTTATAGCTCTAGAGAAAAAAAACATTTTATGGTGTATTATATACTGTATAAGTAGCATATTTTTATTTATTTAATTCTTCAGTTATAAATTTATTTGCATGTGATGATAAAAGTAAGATCCTAAATATCAGAAATAATGTTTTCATAATAATAATCATTTCTGAACAGTGCAGTCTAGAAACTAGCATCGAAATGAATATATATATATATATTTATGGTTGAAGCCCTATGGCCGACACGTATCTGAAGGGAAATAACTTAACCAATAAGATCTATAACATGAAAAGGGAGACCTGAAGTGTGCCTTGGTCTATGGCCGGTACGCCAGAAATAAGGGGGCATACCCTGATTAGAAATGAGTATTTGATGGGGGTGATGTTGTGAGAAATGCCCTTAAAAGGGGGAATGGGAGGGTGGGTATCGCGCACCGGAACCGACGAAGACCACAGGTGAGTGGGCCGGTTAAATACCCTCCCGGGCTCCTCCCATAAATTCAGGCCACCATGTTGGCCTTCCACTTATGGTTGAAGCCCTATGGCCGACACGTATCTGAAGGGAAATAACTTAACCAATAAGATCTATAACATGAAAAGGGAGACCTGAAGTGTGCCTTGGTCTATGGCCGGTACGCCAGAAATAAGGGGGCAAAAACTGAGGTAGGGTTTGAAGATATTTATTGCCTTTTAGTATTGACTACTGCGTGAGCTGGGCGAAGGCCCGTGACATTTCCGCCTGTGGGTCATGTATATACCGGGTGAAGCAGGCTGACTTCCATCTGCCGAGTCTCTGGATGATGTGGCCTGGGACCCCCTGCTGTGAGGCGGCTGAGGCGGCCCCGATCCGAAAAGAGTGACCGGAGTATTCGCTGGGGTTGAGGCGTAGGTTGCGGAGGAGAATTCTTACGTGTGTCATGAACTGACAGGTGCTCAGGGGTTTGACTGGAAAAGGCAGAAGGGGATCGGTGTCCCTTTGTTCTGGCAGGAGTGAGAGCAGGCGGTTGAGAACCGTTACTGGGCACCAGGCATTGCCGGTTCTGTATAGATGGATGTCCACCCCGTGGCCAGCTTGCTGAGTCTTGGAGACGTTGAGGTGGAGCACGAAGTGGTCTTGATGGCGAACTAGGTGGCGTCTGCACAGGGTTTGGCTGGTCGAGCTGTTACGGGTGAATTCGCTGGGACGTAGGAACCCATAGTAGGCCAGGTAGATGGCGGCTTGTATGACCTGGCTGAGGAGGACACCAAAGGGGGAACCAGCGAGTATGGCGGACATCTCGCGGAAGATGGCGCCAGTGATGGGGCGACGTCTGGTTCTGTTTGCTGGTTGCTGCTTCTGGACGCCGCGTAGGACGGCTCGGACGGCGTGGGACGAGAAGACAGACGGTCTAGTAGGATCTTGAAGGGCCAAAAAGTGCTGTATGCCGGCCAGGTATAGGCGGATGGTGTTGTAGGATAGGTTTAGCTGTGTGTGACAATGTGAGACGAAGGCCAGAATGTGCCTGGTGTCTGTGGGTGTTGGCACGGCGTTGGTGGTTAGGAACTTGTTAAAGGTGTCCCAGGCTGCGTGGTAGGCTTTGAGTGTGTTGTGAGACAGGGACTGGTTGATGAGCTGGGTGGCCCCACGTAGGTATCGGTCTAGTCTAGGGTCAGCTGAGACCAAGCGGGGATAGGGGCGGACACCCGATCGGCCTCTGGTATCTGTCGGAAGAAGGAGACGAAGTTAAAGCGTGACAGCGCGTCTGCTGCCACGTTGTATTTACCTGGGATGTGAGAGCAATGGACGTTGAACTGGAGCCGTAGCGACAGTTGGACCAGCCTGCGTAAGAAGGACATCACCTGGAGTGACTTGGACCTGCCTTTGTTGATGATGTCTGCCGTGGCCTGGTTGTCCGTTGTGAAGTTTACCATCTGCCCGGTCCAGTTGTGACCCCAAAGTTTGGCAGCTGCCACGATTGGGTAGAGCTCGAAAAGGGGGGAAGTCCGGCTGAAACCTGGAATTGAGAGTATCTGCGGGGGCCAAGGGCCAGCGAACCAATGGAGGCCAAATATGGCTGCGAAGCCCGTGGAGGCCGCGGCATCTGTCACCACCTGTGGTGAGAAGGGTGAGACGGCCGGGATAAACATGGATATCCCGTTCCACGAGGAAAGGAACTCTTCCCACATCGCTAGGTCTGCTATGGCCGCGGCGTCCAGTTTGAGGATCTGATCGGGGTCTTGTGCCTGTGACAGGTGGACTAAGAGTCGTGAAATGAAGGAACGACCTTGAGGGACGATCCGCATGGCAAAATTGAGCATGCCAAGTAGTGACTGGAGCTGTCGTCTTGTGCACCCTCTCGTGCGGGTGAAGTCCTGAAGAACTGCCCTGATGCGGGTCAGCTTGTCGAGGGGTAGGCTGGCCTGCATGGAGCATGTGTCCAAGACAACTCCGAGGAAGGTGATGGAGTGTGCGGGTCCGTCGACCTTGTGCTCGGCTATGGGGACATTGATATTCTGGAAGACGACTCTTAATTTGTCGAGGTCTACTGGTGAAACGTTAGGCTGCTCTATCAGTAGGAAGTCATCTAGGTAGTGGATGACTTCTGTGCATTGGGCCTTGTGTAGGAGAATCCAGGTGAGGGATTGAGCGAACGTGTCGAAGAGCCAGGGGCTACTTTTGGAGCCGAACGTGAGCTTGGTGGCGAAGTAGTACCTGTCTCTCCACTTGATACCGTGCCAACACCAAAGAGACGGGTGAATCGGCAGAAGTTTGAAGGCGTCCGATATGTCGGCTTTGGACAGCCAGGCCCCTGTGCCTGCTTTGAGGATGGCCTGGATCGCCAAGTCGACGGAGGCGTATTTTAAGGAGAACTCCTCGGAGGGAATTAGGGAGTTGAGGCTGGGGACGTGGCAAGAATGAGGCGCAGACAGGTCGTACACCAAGCGAACTTTATTTGAGAATTTGCCCTTGACAAGCCCAATAGGGCTGACTCTCCAGGTGTTGAAGGGGGGTTGTGTGAAGGGACCAATGATGAAACCTCGCTCCAGCTCGGCTAGGAGTAGTTGGTCTATGGCCTGCTCGTCGGTGGCCGCTGATCTGAGATTCCTACACTCGTAAGTAGTGTGGGGCAGGGAGACCAGGCCGGTATGGAAGCCCGCCGTGAATCCTTGTATGAGGAACGTGGCTAGTGAGGGGATGGGGTGTGAGTCCAGATAGACTCCTAACCATAGGACGTTTATGCGGCTCAGTCACAGATTTTTCGGTTTGAGCTCGCATAGATTTTTCGGGTGCGCCCTGTGGCATACGACGCACACGTGGAGCATCCTGCATTGGCTGAAGTTACACGAGCCGTAGTTGTAATTATTGCAGATGGCCGCTCCTCCCATGGTCCGGACGGGGCGTCCGAGTTTGTCGAGCTGGGGTTTCTGTGTCGGTGCTGGCGGGTTTTGTGCTGGAGCCGAGGTCGAGGGAAACTCGACCGAGTGGCGGAGTGTTGCACTGGAGCACCAGGCGGCGGTGTGCGTGGAGGATTGGCAGACTGCGCACAATGGTGAGCGCAGACCGGCGAAATGGCGACAGAATAATTCTGTGTCCATTAGGCTCCAATCTGTGGGTGACTGGAATTGCGCCATCCTGGCGGCTGCTTTTGCGGAAAAGGAGCGGTGGTAGTCATAAAATGAGAACCCGCCGTATTTGTAGCCCAAATCTACCACGGTGTGGAGATATAAATCCAGCTCTTCCCTTATGCCGGGGGAAGCTGAGCATATGATGTCTCTAAGCATCCCAAATGACAACGCAAATTCTGGGACGGACAATTTGCGGTTGAGTCTGGGGTCTTTAGCTTTGAGGACCACCGAGACATCTCCCCAGGTATAGGCCTTGTTTTCGGTTAGGTCGTGGACTGAAATGAGAAGGGAGGCGAGGTTGACGTCCTTGCCATCCAGTATGTCCTTCTTAATGCTGGCTGGAACCAGGTGTGCTGGGCAGACCAGGGGACATGTCCCTGCGGTACCTGTGGCGACTGTTGTAGGTGGCTGTATCGCGGCGGGGCCGGGGACGGCCGGGGCCGGGTGAGATTCGAGGAGAGTCACTCTGGCTTGGACGTCCGTGACTGTGTTCGCCAAGGACGACACCATGGTGTGGAGTTGTGTTATGGCCGCAGATATAGACTGGAGGGAGGCTTGCTGAGTGCTGGGCCCGGCCATGGCAGGAGGAGGAAACAAGAGCCTGAAGAGCTCCGCCTTCCTGGCTGTGGCGGGGAACGGCACACCCCTGCGTCTAAGTTCTGCCGTCAGTCTGGGGATGGTCCATCCCCTGAGGGACTGGATGCTGTCACTCATGGACACTGGGGAACGTGACAAGGGGGCGGTGAGATCCTCGCTGCCCGCTTGCGACATGGTCCTCGGATGGGCTGTGCCCTGAGGCGATGTCTTGAGGCGTCTGAGGTCGTAAGAAGGTCGACCGGAGCTATTCAAGGGGATGAGATAAGCCAAGACTGTTTCTTTCCTTGTGTAAACATACGTACCCAACTGCTGTGCTCTGGAAAGGACAAGTGTGCGCACGTACGTGGACGTGCGTACACGGTAAGTTTTTATATTTTACCTGGAGAAACACCGTCCAACCTGTGCAGGGTGGACCTACTGAACTTGGACTGACCTAGGGAAGGAAAAATAAAGAGAACTGGTGAGGTGTGCCTCGTGGGGTGTGTCCCCCGTCTGTGCATATACACTACTTATTTATTTATTTTTTATTTTATTTTTTTTTAAGTGAAATGAGAAACGTTTGTGCCATGTCGTGGGCGCAAGGTGTCGTTTTATGAGTGTGACTGCTGATTGCCGAGAATTTTGGAATGAAATGAGGCAAATTCGACTGGGGTACGTTGAGGCGAACTGATGCATGGTAGATGCCATCGGATTCGGATCAGGACGTTTTTGTGTGACAGCGAACTGATCGGCATGACAGAAGTATGAAACGGTCGAGCCGCGATGGCGACTGTAGACGAACCAGACTTCTGGAGCATGTACTGAAATGAGGCCAACGGATGTTCAGGGCGCATCGGTCCGAACCGGCGCGCAGCGCGACTGGGTTCGAAGCGAGGTACGGCCTGGTGGTAAGAGAAAATGAGGGGAACCATTCCCTGAGGTGCTGAACGGTCGGTCGGGTCTCACGACCGACGACGAGCAGACTCAGGGGTGGTTACTGAAATGGGGCCGACAAACCTGGGGTACGTTGGAGGCGAAGACCGATCCGCAAAGGTGCGACCGGTTTCGAATCAAAACGTGACTCGTGAGGTGAAATGTTTTCCTCGTGACAGAGGCGCCGAGCGGTGAGCCTAAAACTTTTCGACTGACAGCGACCGTACTTCTGGAGCACGGAATGAAATGGGGCCTGGGAGCACCTTGGGGCGTGCCGGTACGAATCGAGGCACCGGGGTGCGCCTAGACTTGAATCGGAACGTAATACGTGACAGTGAAATGATGCCATGACAGAGGTGTTTTTTCGACCGGTGAGTCGAGAAATTGCGGCTAACGGCCGCTCCCTGGGTCATGTATTGAAATGGGGTTCCACTGCTGGGACATGCCGGGACGAATCGGATGTGGCTAGATTCGAACGGCGTGTCGGTGCAGGACCGTGAAATGGTGAAATGACTGAAATGTTTTTGAAATGGCTGAAATGTGACCGTATGGCATGATACTGCGACTGATTCCGAATCAGGTGATGCGTAAGTGACCGGCTACTGTATGCAGATAGCGGTACGGATGCAACGTACGGGTACTAATGGAATGACTTGTGCGTATGTGAACAGCGAGATTCGTGACAAGGTAAGTAACGTTCATAAGTGAAATGGTGGTCAAACGAGACCCCTACCTGCGGCAGCCGAGCCAGATACAGTGTACAAAACCTTCGAACGAGAGCAATCCACGAGACGTCTGGCACTCACGAACGCTAGCGAAATCGAGTAGTCGGCTTAGTGACGTAGTATATCGCGCACCGGAACCGACGAAGACCACAGGTGAGTGGGCCGGTTAAATACCCTCCCGGGCTCCTCCCATAAATTCAGGCCACCATGTTGGCCTTCCACATATATATATATATATATATATATATATATACATATACATACACTCGCGCTAGAAGTGAAGAAGTATGTGAAAATGAAAAATGCAGCAGCTGTACATAAGGTGCTATTCACTTTTTTATTTTTTTTGTTCTTTTTATGTTTATTTTTATTTTAATTTAATTTTATTTTTATTATTTTTTATCTATTTCCTATCTTGATTTTTAGTTTTTATTTTTATTTTCATTATTTATTTATTTTTTTCACTTTTTTTTTTTTGGTTCTTTTTATGTATACAGTATGGGCCAAAAAAAAGGAACAATTAACTCTTTATAGCGAATAGCAGCAGCGGGACGTAGTGTGGGCCCAATGTTACCCTGAGAAAAACACTCACTAGGGCGAGTTGGCCACGTAGGTAGAAGAGGAGAGAAAAGAAAGAGAGAGCCCCACACAGCCTGAAGGAAGAATAGTGAAGGTGGGGCAAAGGGGGAAAGCAGGAGTGGAAGAGAAGGAGAATCCAAATGTTAATATTCAAACCATTGCCGTGTCAATTAAACAAACATTATTAAACAGCTTTGAAATTTGTTGGGTCACCAATAGTACTTTTGCATCCTCTAATGAACAATTTTTCAGAATTTCTGTATGATTCTGTATGCAGGTTTTTCGATAGAAAAACAAGTCCTATCTGTAAATGGCTAGCCTAACTCCAGACAAAACTTTTTTTATTTTTAGCATTGGAAATGGCGGGGACAATCCAGGTACATTTTTGTTGCTAAATCCTCTTTGGAGAGACTTTCCCGCTCTTAGTTCACCAGGGAAAAAATATTGCCAGTCACCATCAATAAGCTGATAATGGAACTAAGTAGGGATGAGCTTGGGTTCAGCTTGGGAATAGTTCAAAACCATGTTCAGGCCAGCCTTGAAGGAAACTGTTGGTGCTGGTTCAATCGGTTGTGGCAGAGGCATTCACCACCCCACGGCATGATGTAATTTATCTAATATGGTCACATGGCCATATTAGGTCAATGTCATTGACGATAAGGTCACGTGTCCCAATATGACCAATATGACCAATATCATATTAAGTCATGTGTCATTGACCTAATATGTCCATGTGGCCATTTTAGGTCAAAGATATCACACACATAACTTCCCCTTTGTATATCTGCAGCTGTAGGGTTGGGAATGCTTGACCGCAACTGGTTGACCCGACACTAACAGTTTCTGTCCAAGGTTGGGCTGAACATGGGTTTGAACTATTCCCAGCTGAACCCAAGCTCATTCCTACTTAGCTTATTAATGGTGACTAGCAATATTTTTTCCCTCAATAACCGTTATGGTGCCGCAAATGATTGGCCCGGCACTGAGGCCGAAGCTTCCTTCCAGGTTCAGACAGACATGGGTTCAGTCCAAACCTAAGCCAAACCCAAGCAAATCCCTAATGCTGAACCTTCTTCATCTCTCTTTTTAAATAAAAAATATTGTTTTTTTAATGAAAGGTTAAATATTTAGACACAATGCCTCAGCTGCAACTGGTTGACCCGGCACTGACAGTTTCCGTCCAAGGTTGGGATAAACATGGGTTTGAACTTTTCCCAAGCTGAACCCAAGCTCATCCCTACTTAGTTCTATTAGCTTATTATTGGTGACTGGAAATATTTTTTTCCCTCTCTAACTGTCATGGTGCTGCAATTAATTGGCCTGGCACTGGCATTGAAGCTTCCTTCCAGGTTTAGCTTCAGTTTGAACCCAAGCCAAACCCAAGCTCATCCCTAATGCTAAACCTTCCAATTTCCTCTTTCTGCATTAAAATACATTTTTTTTATGAAATTCTAAATATTCAGACACAATGCCTCAGCCGCAAATGACTGACCCACCACTCACAATTTCCTTCCAAGGTTGGGCTGAACATGGGTTTGAACTATTAGTATTCTGAACCCAAGCTCATCCCTACTTATTTTCATTGTCATGTTGTCCCAATTGATTGGCCCGGCACTGACACTGAAGCTTCCTTACAAGTTCAGCCGAACTTGGGTTCAGTCCCAACCCATGCCAAAACCAAACTCATCCCTAATGCTAAACCTTCCCATTCTTTCTTTTTGAAATAAAAAAAACTTTTTTTTGTTGTTGTTGAAATACTACATTTTCAGACACAGGCATATATTTTTAGCAGGGAACAATTTGGGGTAAGTGCCCCTTTAAATGCAGACATGTTATAAAAATGTGAACTCTAGTTGGACTTGAACTATCCTTCACAAGAGCACAATTCCTGCAAATATTTTTCTACAGTAACCTGTTCCCACTTCTTCCCCATTACTTGCATCACTGACTCTATAGCAAAGGTGACTTTGGTTGATGTAAATAGTGTGTCTATGTGTTCCTTATCTCCATAATGGATATTATCATCCGCCAGCTCTTCCGCATATCATCTGATTACAACTAACTTGTATTCATGCCAATACTACCCTACTCACTTTTATTTATCTTTATTTGAATTTCTGTTATAGGATCAAGATACGGATCATATAGGAGATGGAAATGTATGTACGTAGTAAAAAAATGGCAAAAAAATGGGATTGCTGCCCTCTGTACTGCCTTTAGTAAAGAAGAACTTACGCATAATTGGAAAAGTAATATTAACCACTTGCCAACCGGGTCACGCCAATATACGTTGGCAAAGTGGCACGGGTGCGCCGATGGAGCGTACCCGCGGCTCTCGCAGACTCGATGTCCACCGGTGGCACGCAACCGTGGCACAGAGAGTCAGAACGGGGAGATGCCTATGTAAACAAGGCATTTCCCTGTTGTGCCTAGCAACATGACAGGGATCTACTGCTCCCAGTGATCGGGATCAGTGATCCTGTCATGTTCTAGTGAGCCCATTCCCCCCACAGTTAGAACACAGTGAGGGAACACACTTAACCTCCCTGGCGGTATGATTCTGTCTGGAATTTTGTGCTGAAAGCGGTACAATTATTTTGCATGGAAATTTGGCGTTTTTATATTGTAGGCATGCAATTCTTATAAATAACTCACTTAAATCTGTCCGAACCAGAGTCTAGTAGACATCCCAGGTATGATAAAGTTTGAAACACAAAATCATAAATTATAATAAAATAAAAATATATATAAAAATGATTCAATAATGTAATCAAATCAAAAACACTGAAATTTGCTCAGTTGCAGAATAGTCGCTGTCATTAAATTTAGTGTATGATGATAAATTGTGATTCTAATTTATTATCGCTGTTTTCTAGCTGGTCTAAAATCACTTTTGACATAAAGGGACACTTTTTGGTTGCTATGGACAACCTCCAGTTTCCAGGCAGAAAAAAATCTATTTATTATATAAAATGACATGCAGGGCACTGGGCAGACCACTAGGGACAAAGGGGATGTGTATTTTTTGTATACAGTACTGTATGTGTATTGTGTTTTTAAACTTTTTTGAATTTGGCGCCGATCTCCACTCCCGTGCGCCGTAACGTCACAGGGAACGGAGATCAGCGGCATTCGGCACTGTGTGAATCGAGCGAGCAGACGGCTCGCTCACACAGCGGGGAGACATCGCAGGATCCAGGGGATAAGGTAAGTAACCCCCCCTGTATCCTACAACGCAAGCCCGAGTCTGGCTTGGGGTTACCGCTTTTGGTACTGAAGTTCCTGCCCCGAGCCAGACTCGGGAATACCGCCAGGGAGGTTAACCCCTTTATTGCCCCCTAGTGTTTAACCCCTTCCCTGACAGTGACGTTTACACAGTAATCAGTGCATTTTTATAGCACTGATCGCTGTATAAATGCCAATGGTCCCAAAATAGTGTCAACAGTGTTTGATCTGTCCGCCGCAATGTCACAGTCATGATAAAAATCGCTGCCATTACTATTAAAAAAAAAATTATAATAAAAATGCCATAAATCTATCCCCTATTTTGTAACTTTTGCACAAACCAATCAATATAACGCTTATTACGATTTTTATTTACCAAAAATATGTATAAAAATACAGATTGGCCTAAACTGAGAAAGAAATTTGTTTTTTAGATATATTTTTTGGGGATATTTATTATAGCAAAAAGTAAAAAATATTTCTTATTTTTCAAAATTGTCGCTCTTTTTCTGTTTATAGCGCAAAAAATAAAAACAGCAGAGGTGATCAAATACCACCAAAAGAAAGCTCTATTTGCGGGAAAAAAAGGACGTCAATTTTGTTTGGGTACAACTTCGCAAGACAGCGCAATTGTCAGTTAATGCAACGCAGTGCCATATCGCTAAAAAGGGCTTGGTCAGGAAGGGGGTAAATTCTTCCAGGGCTGAAGTGGTTACTAAAAGAAATGTGTCATAAAATAAATATATGTCATTGCCAAGCTTCTACTTCTGAAAATGATAGTTTCTTGGCTGTCATATTGATTTCTTGGCTTCAATACTTTAATACTCATGAAAATACAGATAAGGACCCTTCTGGGATTTTCCTAATTTGCATCTTTATTTCAGGTCAGTGACTCAAATAGTGACCCAGAAATTATTAAAGTTAATTGGTCAGTAACAGCCAGGCATTTTAAAATGGACTACATTTCTTTCAGCTGTTTTATATATATTTATATATATATATATATATATTTTTTTTTTTTATAAGAGTTTTATTTTATAAGGTATGTAAACCCTCTTAACTTGTTCCATTTTGGTACATTAAATATACATTGAAAATATTTTGTTTTATCTGTTTGATAAGTGCAAACATAATCTGTCGATCGTGCCAAAAAACAGAAGTGAGCTGATTAACTTAACTTCCTGTGCTAACTAATCAGTTAACATTTAATGCTTTCCCGGTTCTTTGGTCTTTTGGCGGGTCTTTTTCTGGGTCAAAATCACTGACCCTGTGCTATATAAGAGGGACAGTGGTCCAGAGCACAGACCCAGGGGTGATCCAAGGGGATGAAAGGTCTGTGATAGGCCTGAGAGAGAGCTGAGAATAAACCCGTAAGGGAGTGAGACGGAGAATAACACCCGTGAGCAGCAGAAAGATGTCCCTCATTGCTATCTGGATGTAAAGTCATCAGAACTTGGGAATCACCCCGAAGACACAAGGTGCTGGAGAATACCTCTAAAGTACTCTGATTACATGGACACCACCTTTGCAGAGGTCTCCATCCGGTACAGAGGTATGGAAGTTCAAGCGTTAAAGGAGAAATACAGAAATACAATACACAAATCCAAGGAAACGCCCAACTGGTTTTCAAAGAAAGAAAATAAAGCTGCTAGAATGGCCCAGCCAATCACCTGACTTAAATCCAATAGAAAATCTATGGAACTAAAGATCAGAGTTCATAGAGGAGGGCCCACAGAACCTTCTAGATTTGAAGACTGTTTGTGTGGAAGAACGGACCAAAATCACACCTGAGCAACGCATGCGACTAGTTTTTCCATACAGGAGGCGTCTTGAAGCTGTCATTATCATTGAAGGATTTTGTACAAGTAGTAAATACATTTCAGTTAGCGTGCTTAATACTTTTTCCCTCGTTCCATCTTTTTACACATAACTTAATTTCTGAAGGTATTTGTTTTAGTATCTTTGTATGTATGGATTGCATGGGTTGTTACCAAAGTGGGGAAAATCTCAATAGCACCTATAGAAATATATTCACCTAGAAGAATGGTGACGTGTTCAATACTTATTAGATATGTACATATATATGTGTATATATATATATAGATATATGCATATATATAAATATGTTTATTTATATTTAGACATGTGCACAACAAAAAAATTTGTTTATTTTAGTTTAGTTTTTTTTGTTTCCGAAAAAAATTTGCTTATTTTAGTTTCGTTTTTTTCGTTTCCGTTGATTCGTAACGATTCGTACATTCGTAAGTCGTCAGTGTTCGTATTCGTAACGATTCATACATTCGTAAGAGTTATTTTTTTGTTGATTTGTTTTTTTCGTTAGTTTAATTTTCGGACGCATTCGTATTTATTCGTACATTCGTAACATTCGTACATTCGTAACATTCGTAGATTCGTAATCGGAGCATAATTCCAAATTTTATGTAATGTGTATGCTATTATTACATTTTAATAATTTCCGAATCAAAAAAAAAAGTTACGAATCGAAAAAAAAAAGTTACGAATCGAAAAAAAAAGTTACGAATGTACGAATTTTTTTGTTCAATCCATTCGAAGCACGTTAACCACTTTAGCCCCGGACCATTTGGCAGCCAAAGGACCAGAGGTCTTTTTTCAATTTCGCACTGCACTACTTTAACTGGTAATTGCGCGGTCATGCAATTTTGTAACCAAACGAAATTTGCGTCCTTTTCTTCCCACAAATAGAGCTTTCTTTTGATGGTATTTGATTGCCTCTGTGATTTTTATTTTTTGCGATATAAACGGAAAAGGAGCGAAAATTTTGAAAAAAAAAAGAGATTTTCTACTTTTTGTTATAAAAAAAAAAAAATCTAATAAACTCAATTTTAGTCAAACATTTGGGCCAAAATGTATTCAGCCACATGTCTTTAGTAAAAAAAAATGCCAATAAGCGTATATTTATTGGTTTGCGCAAAAGTTATAGCGTCTACAAACTAGAGTACATTTTCTGGAATTTACACGGCTTTTAATTTATGACTACCTATCTCATTTCTTGAGGTGCTAAAATGGCAGGGAAGTACAAAACCCCCCCAAATGACCCCATTTTGGAAAGTAGACACCCCAAGCTATTTGCTGAGAGGCATGTTGAGCCCGTTGAATATTTTTTTAAAAAAAAAATAAAAAAAATTTATTCAAAAAGTTGTCACTAAATGATATATTGCTCACACATGCCATGGTTATATGTGGAATTGCACCCCAAAATACATTTAGCTGCTTCTCCTGAGTATGGGGATACCACATGTGTGGGACTTTTTGGGAGCCTAGCCGCGTACGGGGCCCCGAAACCCAAGCACCGCCTTCAGGATTTCTAAGGGTGCAAATTTTTGATTTCACTCCTCACTACCTATCACAGTTTCGAAGGCCATAAAAATGCCAAAATAGCACAAAACCCCCCCAAATGACCCCATTTTGGAAAGTAGACACCCCAAGCTATTTGTTGAGAGGCATGGTGAGTATTTTACAGCTCTCATGTGTTTTTGAAAATGAAGAAAGTAAAGAAAAAAAAAATTTTTTTTTTCTTTTTTCAATTTTCAAAACATTGTGACAAAAAGCGAGATCTGCAAAATACTCACCATACCTCTCAGCAAATAGCTTGGGGTGTCTACTTTCCAAAATGGGGTCATTTGGGGGTGGTTTGTGCCATCTGGGCATTCCATGGCCTCCGAAACTGTGATTGGCAGTGAGGAGTGAAATAAAAAAATTACACCCTTAGAAAGCCTGAAAGCGGTGCTTGGATTTTGGGGTCCCGTACGCGGCTAGGCTCCCAAAAAGTCCCACACATGTGGTATCCCCGTACTCAGGAGAAGCAACAGAATGTATTTTGGGGTGTATCTCCACATATGCCCATGGCATGTTTGAGCAATATATCATTTAGTGACAAGTTTTTGTAAAAAAAAATATTATTTTTTTTTTTTTTCATTATTCAATCTCTTGGGACCAAAAAAAAAAAATATTTAATGGGCTCAACATTGCTCTCAGCAAATAGCTTGGGGTGTCTACTTTCCAAAATGGGGTCATTTGGGGGGGGTTTGAACTGTCCTGGCATTTTATGCACAACATTTAGAAGCCTATGTCACACGTCACCCACTCTTCTAACCACTTGAAGATAAAGCCCTTTCTGACACTTTTTGTTTACATGAAAACATATTTTTTTTTTGCAAGAAAATTACGTTGAACCCCCAAACACTATATATATTGTTAAAGCAAAGGCCCTACAGATTAAAATGGTGGGTGTTGCATTTTTTTTTTTCCACACAGTATTTGCGCAGCGATTTTTCAAACGCATTTTTTGTGGAAAAAATACACTTTTTTTATTTTAATGCACTTAAACACACTATATTGCTCAAATTTTTGATGAAATAAAAAATATGATCTTAGGCCGAGTACATGGATACCAAACACGACATGCTTTAAAATTGCGCACAAACACGCAGTGGCGACAAACTACATACATTTTTAAAAGCCTTTAAAAGCCTTTACAGGTTACCACATTAGATTCACGGAGGAGGTCTACTGCTAAAATTACTGCCCTCGATCTGACCTTCGCGGTGATACCTCACATGCATGGTGCAATTGCTGTTTACATATGACGCCAGACCAACGCTTGTGTTCGCCTTTGCGCAAAAGAAGGGGGGGCAGGGGTGCTTTTTTTTTTTTTTTTTTTTTAGTTTTTCTTTTTATTTAGCTTTTTTATTTTATTTTTAAACTGTTCCTTCCATTTTTTTTTTCTTAGTTGTCATTTTTATTGTTATCGCAGGGAATGTAAATATCCCCTATGATAGCAATAGGCAGTGACAGGTACTCTTTTTTTGAAAAAATTGGGGTCAATTAGACCCTAGATCTTTCCTGTGCCCTCAAAGCATCTGACCACACCAAGATCGGTGTGATAAAATGCTTTCCCAATTTCCCAATGGCGCGGTGGGTATGCCCACCATTAGAATACCTCCCTTCATCCACCCACTTCTAATGATGGGCATACATGCACCATTTATATATGCCGAAGCATGGGGGCATCCTCCCGCAAAAAAAGTTATGCCACGTATACATGGTCGAACTTTTTTCGACCGTATGTACGTGGCATTAGGAGCAAAATCGCTCCTCCGCCCTCTGCTGCCCCCATGCTTCGGCATATATGCTCTTTTTTTTAACTGTGGTGGTGAAATCACCTCCTACAGCATTGGAGTCGCGGCTTTATGTATCGTGGGAGCAAACGCTGTTGCTGTCAAGATAAATAAATCCACGCTGCAACTGAATGGCGTACCTGCTAAGCAAATAATGGTTAACATTAAAACAAAGTAACATTACAGTATAACAGTAAGACCTTACCATACCATACCTGCAAAGCAAATACCAAAAAAAAAACATAGTAAAAAATAAAACATTTTGTTAACGCAACCGGTGCCTAAAATATATATATGCCGAAGCATGGGGGCATCCTCCCGCAAAAAAGTTATGCCACGTACACATGGTCGGACTTTTTTCGACCGTATGTACGTGGCATTAGGAGCAAAATCGCTCCTCCGCCCTCTGCTGCCCCCATGCTTCGGCATATATGCTCTTTTTTTTAACTGTGGTGGTGAAATCACCTCCTACAGCGTTGGAGTCGCGGCTTTATGTATCGTGGGAGCAAACGCTGTTGCTGTCAAGATAAATAAATCCACGCTGCAACTGAATGGCGTACCTGCTAAGCAAATAATGGTTAACATTAAAACAAAGTAACATTAGAGTATAACAGTAAGACCTTACCATACCATACCTGCAAAGCAAATACCAAAAAAAAAAACATAGTAAAAAATAAAACATTTTGTTAACGCAACCGGTGCCTAAAATATATATATATGCCGAAGCATGGGGGCATCCTCCCGCAAAAAAGTTATGCCACGTACACATGGTCGGACTTTTTTCGACCGTATGTACGTGGCATTAGGAGCAAAATCGCTCCTCCGCCCTCTGCTGCCCCCATGCTTCGGCATATATGCTCTTTTTTTTAACTGTGGTGGTGAAATCACCTCCTACAGTGTTGGAGTCGCGGCTTTATGTATCGTGGGAGCAAACGCTGTTGCTGTCAAGATAAATAAATCCGCGCTGCAACTGAATGGCGCACCTGAAAACAAAAAAATGGTTAACAATAAAACATACCTGAAAAGCAAGCATGATAAAACATAATAAAACATTGCAGAATAGAATAGAGTAAAAAAGAGCAACAATAGAGAGAGAACAATAAAACGACAACTATTTTTGGTTTTTTATTTTATATTTTTTTGGGGTTTTTTTTTTTTTTTTTTTTTTTTTGTACTTTTTTATTTTATTTTTATTTTTTACACTTTTTTTTTTAAACTATAACTATAATTTTAACTGTAACGGTCGGGTCTCAAAATGCGATGGCATTCTTGAGACCCTGTAACTATAATTTGAACTGCAACGGTCGGGTCTCAAAATGCGATGGCATTCTTGAGACCCTGTGAAAGTGTATCCTAGCCTGTGAAATGCTGTACCCTACGCTAATACCTCACTAGTTCGTGGTAGCGTTCAAAGCATTCACCAACGCAGAGACCAGGATTGTCAGGACAGCGTGGACAATAATAACGGGTGTCACGCCTAAATCCGCGCTTGCTACAGACACGACATCTTCTTTGGGGGGCTCGTTGGGTAGGGGTACTCTGGAGGACATGAGGATAATGCCTCTCATGCAGCCGGCTTACTGCATTTGGTAGGGGATGGTGAGGTGTGGAATCGCCTGGATACAGGAGTTCCATGACAACCGCTCCCTGGAATTCAAGGAAGGGTAACGTCCCGCCTGAAGCTCCGTATAGCACATGAGCATTCAGCAAAGCCAATTGGAATAAATAAATAGACACTTTTTTGTACCAGCGTCTAGCCTTACGGACAACTAGGTACGGCGCCAACAACTGGTCGTTGAGGTCCACCCCCCCCATATTAAGGTTGTATTCGTGGATACAGAGGGGTTTCGTCACAACACCAGCCGCCGTACGAATTTGGACTGTCGTGTCTGCATGAAGGGAGGTAAGAACGAAAACATTCCTATTATCCCTCCACTTCACAGCGAGCAAGTTATTACACTTCAAGCAGGCTCTCTCCCCCAGCCTAAGACGGGAATCTACAAGCCGCTGGGGAAAGCCCCGGCGATTAGGTCGCACGGTGCCACATGCTCCAATCTGATGATCAAACAAGTGACTAAACAGTGGCACGCTCGTGTAATAATTGTCCACGTACAAGTGGTACCCCTTTCCGAATAAGGGTGACACCAAGTTCCACACTATCTTGCCAGCGCTCCCTATGTAATCTGGACAGTTCTCCGGCTCTACGTGACTATCTTTTCCCTCATAAACCGAAAAGCTCCACGTATAGCCTGTTGCCCTGTCACAGAGCTTGTAGAGCTTGACCCCGTATCTGGCACGCTTGCTGGAAGGAACTGTTTGAAAGACAAGCGGCCAGAAAACTTAATCAGGGACTCGTCAACGCAGACAACTTGATTGGGCGTAAACAAGGCTGCAAAACATTGGTTGAAGTGGTTTATGAGGGGCCGAATTTTGTAGAGCCGATCAAATTCAGGGTCTCCACGAGGACGACAAAGTTCATTGTCACTGAAGTGCATGAACCGCAAGATCTGTTCGTATCGTGCCCTGGACATGGAGGCAGAGAACACGGGCATATGGTGGTGCGGTGAGGTGGACCAATAAGACCTCAGCGTCGGGAATTTGTGTATGCCCATGTTGAGGGAAAGGCCCAGAAAGGTCTTAAATTCGGAAACCGTAATTGGTTTCCAATCTCTGGCAAGGGAAGGCACTTGGGGATTAGCGGCGATGTGTTGACCAGCGTATATATTACTTTGGTCCACAATAGATCTATAGAGATCTTCCGTGAAAAACAGCGAATAAAAATCGGATGGCTTAAAATCAGCTGTTTCCACCTGAATACCGGGTTGGCCAGTGAATGGGGGAAGTACGGGTTCTGCAGAAGTGGTGGGCACCCAATCAGGATTGGCGAATTCTGCAGGAAGGACACTATGTGATCGACGGGCCTGCCTTTGTCTTCTTCTTGGTGGCAGCGGGACACTACTTGTGCTTGCCACCTCGCCAGCT
The DNA here is from genome assembly GCA_028564925.1 of Lithobates sylvaticus. Taxonomy (NCBI): domain Eukaryota; kingdom Metazoa; phylum Chordata; class Amphibia; order Anura; family Ranidae; genus Lithobates; species Lithobates sylvaticus. Next base: position 242,790,638 of record CM053032.1, read on the forward strand.
TGAACTGCACTTATGGGACTCGCCACGTCACCAAGTGTTACTGCAGTGCTGGTTTGACTACGTCCAGGGTGTACTAGGCCGCTGGTGCTTGCCAGTTCACCAGAAGGAATAGCGGCGCTAGTACTTCTCTGCTCCATACGAGAGACCTGCGGTTCCTGCACCTCAACAACATCAGAAGATCGGGATCGGGTACGCCTGACCTTAGCAGGGACCACACCTTCGTCGCCAGAGCTATCTGTCATGGAGCCGCTGTCGTCTACTGGATCGTATTCTGAGCCTGATTCTGACAGATGAGTGACCTCCTCTTCACTATCTGACATACTCAGAAACAAGTAGGCCTGTTCACTAGTGTACTTGCGATTTGCCATTTTGGGCTCTAAATTTAGTAGTACACTAGTGAGATTCACAGGAAAAAAAGCTCCTAGGCTGCTGGCGAATGAATCAAAACGCTACCAAAAAAACTGTTAGCGATCGCAGGGATCAGGCCTGACTCTGCGAACGCTGCAGTTATGTGTGCTTAGTGTTTTGGAAGTGACAGTGATCGATCGATACTGCACTTGGGTGGGCTGGGCTGGGCTGGGCGGAGGGGGAAAACGCAGGTGCTAGCAGGTATCTGGGCTGATCCCGCTAACAATGCGTTTTTTTGGAACCCTAAACTGCTGGGACGCTAGTATAGATCTGATCAGATCAGATATTGATCTGTTCAGATACTATACCACTAAGGGAGGTGTATGCTTTGCGCGTGGGTGTTTGCGGTACTGGCACTAACCTGGGGCGACGCAGACCTTATTTGACCCTAACACCTAATTGATATCACCCGCCGGGCGATCAGGGGGTTAAACCGATAGTTGGGTAATAAATGGCGGGTGCCCTGACAGTATAAAAAAACAAGCTAACTAACCAGCGTCACCCGTAACAGTTATACGGTGATCACTGGTGAAAGGGTTAACTAGGGGCAATCAGGGGGGTTAAAACCTTTATTAGGTAATATATGGGGGTACCTGACACTATATAAAAACCTGACGGGGAACCTAAATAACTAACTGGCTAACCAGCGTCACCAGTGACACTTATACTGTGATCACTGGTGAAAGAGTTAACTCTAGGGCAATCAAGGGGTTAAAACCTTTATTTAGGTTGTAATATGGGGGTACCTGACCTATAAACCTATTTATAATCCTATATAAACCTGGCGGTTACCTAAAAAAAAAAACTGGCTACCTAGCGGCACCAGTGACACTAATAGAGCGATCAAAATAAACGATCGCTTAGTGACACTGGCAAAAGGGGGTGAAAGGGTTACCTAGGGGGCAATCAAGGGGTTAAACCTTTATTGGGGGGGGTAGGGGGCTACCTTGGACCTAAAGGGGCCTAAAACTAACTGCCCTGACAGTTATTGCAGTCACACTGACACTAAATGCAGTGATCAGTAAAATAAATGATCACTGCAATCAGTGACACTGTGACAGGGGGGGCAGGGGGTGATCTGGGGGGTGATCAGGGGGTGACAGGGGGGTGAAATGTGTGCCTATGTGTACCTGGTGTCAGTGTAGTGTTTGTGCACTTACTTGATGTCTTCTCCGCTCGGCGTCCCGGTCAGAAAGACCGACACGAGGAGCGTGACATCACTTCCCCTTGCCTGTGTTTACAATTACACAGGAAGGGGAAGGAAGCGGACGAATCCTATTGGCCAGAGCGATCAGGAGGGGGTGGCCAGAAACGACTGGCCGTTACCTCGTCCCGCATCGCTTCTGAAGCCATCCCGACCGTCCCCGCCGGCGGAGGGGGGTCCGATCGGACCCCCCAACCGCCGGAAGAATGTCACGTACAGGTACGTGATTCTGCCTGTACGTGCCATTCTGCCGACGTATATATACAGGGGGCGGTCGGGAAGTGGTTAAGCAGCACCATTGTAAGGGACACGGAAAATTACCAATTCAACAAAAAAAAAAAAGTTACAAATGTACGAATTTTTTCGTTAGTTTTAGTTTTTCGGATTTTCTCCATTAGTACATTCGTTGTTTCTAAATATTTTTTTTCGTATTTTCGTTGTTTTTCGGATTCGTTCGATTTGAATGATTCGTTAATCGGATTCGTACGATTCGAACGATTCGTTATTCGGATTCGTACGATTCGAACGATTCGTTCATTCGTACGAAAACGAACGAACGAAAATAACGAAAAAAAAAAAAAACTAAACGAATTGCACATGTCTAATATATATATATATATATATATATATATATATATATATATATATATACTGTATATATATAGATTATATATATATATATATATATATATATATATATAAACACGCTTGTGCTCACATTTATTTCTTTACTTGTCTTCTGCTTAGTTATTTCCTGTTGTTGATACAGCTATGCTACTAACTTGATTGTCATGCCTAGATACAAGTAATGACACTGATATCTGATCAACCTATGGAACTTTCCTGATTGCCTCTCCCGTCTCTTCAGATATAGCGGGGAGGGAGAGACGTCTGTAATACAAGCTCATTTGCAGGTTAACTATGTTTGCAGAATGCCTCTCTCCACATTAATACTGTGTAATTGGCAATGGGAATTAGAGGAAGGGAAGAGTCCCTTGGTGCCCTGAGCTATGCTGACATTTTGTTTTAGCTTTTTTTTTTTTTTTTATACGCCTGGAATTCCTAGTGATGTCTAAATAGTTGGTGACTGTGTATTTATACCCCGGGCTTAATTTAAACTGGATCTATAGTCTTTGTAAAGGGATTGTTTAATGTGATCGGCTGTATGTAAAACATCTTACTGATATGTGCTACTATATATAAAAAAAAAAAAAAGAACAGAACTCCGGGCAGAAATAAAAGACACGATTTCATAGTTTAAAGTGCTATTAAATTGCAAACTAAAAATGTCATGTATTGCAGCTAGGGTTGCACCGATACGAATCTAGTATCGGTATCAGTGCAGATACCGAGTATTTGCACAAGTATCGATACTCATGCAAATGCACCGATACCTGAAACCAATACTTTTAGGCTTCGTTCTTTAAGCTGTCAGTGAGTCTCACCTGTTGAAAAAAAGCAGCCGGCAATGTTTATTAACAACATTGCTCAGCTGTTGAAACACAAAAAGAAAAAGAAACATTGTTTCTTTTTGTATCTTTCTGTTTCTTCATCTGCAGATCAAAGGGATGAACAAATGTTCCTCTGTTTAACCCCTTATTAACCCTTAATTTACTCTAATCAGCTTTAATTAACTCCTATTCTCCTCCATTTAATTATTATTTTCCTGCTTTTTTTTTGTTGTGATGATGTCTATTTTATGAACGATAAACAATTAAAACTTAAAACGCTTTTTTACTCTTAAAATCAGGGGAAAATTGTGGGTGCGTGTTAAACGCCGATCCCCGTTGTCTGAGGGGAAGAGGAGCGCCGCCGAAATAGACCGAGCCTAGTGTACTGTGTACTTGGCTAGGCTCGGCTTCGTTCGCAGTCACAGTCCCGCCTCCTAGCCTTTACGTGTACTTTAAAATGTAAGTTTTTTCCTTAAACTTCCCTCCTAAAAGTTTTTTCCCTTAAACTTCCCTCCTAAACTTGGGGCGCGTGATATACGCCGGCGCATGTTATACGCCGATAAATACGGTATATATTAACATATATTTATACATTTTACATTGAAAGGGCACAAAAAAAAAAAATCTATTTATTTCATTTGCAAATAACTTTTCAATGCTTTGTACTATTGCTGACACCTGAAGTGAAAACAAAACAGTTGCGGTAGTTATCGGCAATTGGTATCGGCGAGTACTAAAAAAAAAAGTATCAATACTCATACTCAATGTAAAAAAATTGGTATCGGTGCATCCCTAATTGCAGCTTACCAATCATTAGGTGTGGTGGCTGCATTTGTTTTCTTTTTGAGGCTTTTTTTCCTTTGTTTTAACCTGGTGATCTGGCCAGTAACCAGTGGCGCCCCCCCCCCCCCCCAATCCATGCGCCCGGCCCCTAATCTACAAGCAAGGCACCGGACGCATGGTGTTCAATGTGGGTTTTTTTTTTTTGAAGCACATGATTAGAGCCTGAGGCTCTAATTGCCTTAAAAAAAGAGTGAGCTCGGGGCGCAGAGCACTGTGCCCTGAGCCCACCCAGTTGTGTGACACCAGCAAATTAATATTCGCTATTGTCTTCCTGATTCTTCTCCCGGCCAATAGGGAGGAGAACAGTGCTACACTTTATAAACCCATTTACTTTGAAAACAAATTTATCCAATTGTTGTGTCAGCTGCTGTCGTTTTATTTAGTTTTGGGCAGCGCAGTGTTCCCTTGAATTTACCAATAGGGAAGAGGGTCCTGAGACCCAATCGGCTTGGGGGTCCTAAGTCTCCCCGGCCAATCAGGTCTCAGGACACACTTCCTGTTCAGCTGAGAGAAGAAGCGTTGGCCCTGGCTCTTCCTTCCCCCTTCTCCTAAGGTGAGGTCCGTTTGCGGGGGCCTTGGCATTGGATCACTGCCGCCTTCTCGTCCGCCTAACACCGGGTTGGGGGGGGGGTCGATGTGCTTGCAACAATTGCTGCCTTCCTGTCTGTCACCCCCCCCAAATAGTTAGAACCAGCCGCCACTGCCAGTAACACACCTACTGTATTAGAGTTCCCCCCACTCTGGATGAAGGAGCACAGGGGGCACCTTTGGACAGCAGCATTGTTAATCTTGGGAGGGTAGTGTTAGATGTACTATTTAGATACATTAACAAATTGAAGCCAAACTCCAGCTCACACTTTATAATCAGCTACATCAACGTTTTTTTTTTGTTTTTCCTTTTGGAATGCAGGTTTTCCATAAATAAATAATAGCTGATAATTGTAAACACCCCTGGCAGTGTTAAATGGTTTGACTCAACCCTCTAACTGATACATTCGCAGGACAGACTTACTAGCCAGATCACCAGATGAAAATAAATGAAAGAAAGCGTAAAGAAAAAAACAAAAAAAAGAATGCAGCCATCACACATATACGATATGTTTGCTTTTTAGTTTAATACGGCTTTAACTGTGTTAGTTCATCTAACAAGGATTCTCTCATTAGAACAGTCAGGTCACATACATGAATGCGGCATAGATCTGAAGTCATTATTTTTTTCCCCCCAAGAACTCCTTGTTCAGCTATGGTAAGCATTTAGATCATATGAATCTGTATTTTTCTTACATAACAATTATTTTATAACCATTTTGAGTGCTCTTATTTTATCACATTTTTTTCTTCTGCGCCTCAATAGAAATCTCATAGAGATTAAAAAAAAAGATTGCCAGTAAGAAAATAGAGAAAAATAGAGAAAAGGAGAGGTATCCTAAAGAGTGATAATGTGTGAAATACAACAAAAAATGATAATATAATGAGATGAAATAACACATGCAATGGATGTATCTGATCTGTACAATAATCCCGACCTATGGCCTTATCTAATGAAGATTTCTTATAGGGCCATGACTGGCCAAATACACTATTCTGATTACAGATTGTATTTAATACGTGAAATGTTAGTATTCATTATATGTATTCTTTTTATTTTTTTTATAATTACACATCTTTCAGTACATTTTTCCCCATCTACATTCAGGTCAAAGAGTAAAGCAATAATGACATCAGTGGGGGCTGGAAGAAGCTATACTTTAATTAAAGTGTTATTAAATCCACAACAGTAAAATCAGTCTGTATATGCAGTAAAGCATGCTTGGTAAGCCTCATACACACGATCGGACCGTGGACCAACTTTCCCGTGGATTTTTGTCCAAAGGGCGTTGGCCCCAAGTTGGTATTGCATACACACGGCAGGACTTTTTCAGCCAACTTTCACCAAATCACTTGGTTTTTCTGCTCTTTACCGCCACCTTTGGTCAACTTCTGTATTGTTGTCTGATCTTTTGCATTGGTTCTGCATTGGTTTGTACAAAAGTCCGTTGGTTTTGTGTACACACGGTCGGACTTTGGTCCATCGGACTTTTGTTGGCAGAAACTTGGTCCGTTCGCACAGCCAACAAAAGTCCGATGAAACCTGGAAAAAGTTGGTCCGATGGAGCGTACACACGGTCGGATGTTGGTCCAAAACAGCTAATTTGCATGTTGGTTGTCAAAAGTCCGATCGTGTGTACAGGCCTTAAGTTAATCATCCTCTTCATTGTGTAAAAAGGCTGTTTGATCCTGTCTTCTCTGATCCTCCCATTCTTCCACTGTCCCCAATCTATCTGCTGATAGAACAGAGCCTTTGGAGACACTTTGCACATGCTCAGTTTGGTGTGTATTGCTAGATATTTTTTTCTTTTTTTTCTTTTTTTTCTTTTCTTGGGAGGGTGCATGTGATCAGCCCAGGGCCAATTAGCACTGTCCAGACAGAAGGGCATGGGTCCTGCAGCCTCATAGGACAGTCAGAGAAGAATTAAAACTCATCCTACAAGCTTTAACCAGACACTAATAGAAGTCACAAGACTCCTATATGCTGCTGTTGAGAAAAGGTATTTAGCAGTTATATTTACTAAAATCATTACATTTCCATGTTCTGTGTACTGTGGGAGACCAGATATAGTAAATGCAGGGTCCTGGGTTTGGTAATACATAATTAAAGGGTTAGTTCACCTTTACCAAAAAAAATGCCTATGAAGATAAGGGCCAATTGTAGATAAAAACAAACCAATAGGACATTGCTAAGAGATGTCTAGTTGTTACTGGTCACCTCCACCATCACAAAAGCGAGCGTTTGCTCTGCTTCAGACCCCTTGGCATGCACTTTCTCTTTCCTGAGGCAGTAGCTCTGAGCTCAGTAGCATACTATGAGTTAAGTCCAACAAGGGGCAGGTCACCTGGTGGACTTATCTCTTTAAAGAGGAGTTCCCCTTAAAAAATAAAATTAAAAGTCAGCAGCTACAAATACTGCAGCTGCTGACTTTTAATAATCGGACACTTACTTGTCCCAGGGTCCAGCGATGCGGGGGATCGAAGCCCCGCTTGTCTCCTCCTCCACTCGGGGGCGCCGGCATTTTAACTGTGGGCACCCGGCTGTGGCTTCACAGCCGAGCACCCACTGCGCATGTGCGAGCCGCGCACCGTGACTGGCCGCGCAATCACCTGGGACCTGTCACGTGTCCCAGATGATTGACAGAGGGAGGGGGAGAGGCGCTCTCCCTTCCTACGCTGAGGGGAAGTGACGTCAGGAGCCCAGACACTGGAGGAGGCAGATTTCGAGGGACCTCATAGCAACAGGGAAAAAAGGTGAGTAAAAAAATACATTTTTCCAAATGTTTTTTTTTTTCAAGCACATTAATGACATTTTTTTTTTTTTGTGTGGAACACCACTTAAACCCCTTCCCGCCCAGCCTATTGTAAAGCTGGCCAAACATTATACAAATGTCTTGTTCAATTTCCTTTAGTTTTACCTTCAACTATGTAGTACAAGGGCCAGCCTGATTGCATGCAAATTGAAAGTGTTTAGGTTTGATCTCATATTATATGGTTTTGGTAAATCTAAAGGAAAATCGTATAAGGAAATTTTATAATGTATGGCCAGCCTAACATGACAGTTGGGAGGGAGCCCTATTATCCTGGCAGGACGCCGTATGAACTAACCCTTTAAGACTTAGAACCCAATGGGCTTGATTTACTAAAACTGGAGAGTGCAGAAATCTGGTGCAGCTGTGCAAGGTAGCCAATCAGCTTCTAACTTCAGCTTATTCAATTTAGCTTTGGAGAAAAAACTTGGAAGCTGATTGGTTTCTATGCAGAGCTGCACCAGATTTTGCACTCCACCAGGTGTCATGCACCGTGTTGGACTTAAAGGGATTGTAAAGGCAGCATTTTTTTTTTATCTTAATGTGTTCTATGCATTAAGATAAAAAAACCTTCTGTGTGCAGCAGCCCCCTTCAGCCCCCCTTAACACTTTCCTGAGCCCCATCTCTATCCAGCGATGTTGCAGGAGTGTCTAAGCTGCCTGGGACTCCCCTCCCCATTGGCTGAGACAGCAGCATGGCGCAATTGGCTCCCACTGCTGTCAATCAAAATCATTCAGCCAATCAGAAGAGAGAGGGGGCTGGGTCACATGTCTGAATGGACACAGGGAGCTGTGACTCGGCTCGGGTGCCCCCATAGCAAGCTGCTTATTGTGGGGTCACTCAACAGGAGGGAGAGGCCAGGAGAGCAAAAGAGGGACCCGAGAAGAGGACGATCCAGGCTGCTCTGTGCAAAACCAACTGCCCAGAGCAGGTAAGTATGACATGTTTGTTATTTTAAAAAAAACTAGACATGTGCAATTCGTTTCGTTTTTTTTCGTTTTTCGTTTTTTTTTCATTTTTTTCGTTCGTTCCTTTTTTCGTACGAATGAACGAATCGTTCGAATCGAACGAATCCGAATAACGAATCGTTCAAATCGTACGAATCCGATTAACGAATCGTTCGAATCGAGCGAATCCGAAAAGCAACGAAAATCCGAAAAACCAAACAATAAAAATCCGAAAAACGAAAAAAGGAACAACGAAAATGAACTAAAAAATTCGTACATTCGTAAAAAATTTTTTTGTTGAATTGGTAATTTTCCGTGTCCCTTACAATGGTGCTGCTTAACGTGCTTCGAATGGATTGAACAAAAAAATTCGTACATTCGTAACTTTTTTTTTCGATTCGTAACTTTTTTTTTTTCGATTCGTAACTTTTTTTTTCAATTCGTAACTTTTTTTTTTTCGATTCGCAATGAATGGATTGAACAAAAAAATTCGTACATTCGTAACTTTTTTTTCAATTCGTAACTTTTTTTTTTTCGATTCGTAACTTTTTTTTTCGATTCGTAAATTATTAAAATGTAATAATAGCATACACATTACATAAAATTATGAATTATGCTCCGATTACGAATCTACGAATGTTACGAATGTTACGAATGTACGAATAACTACGAATGCGTCCGAATTTCGAATCAACAAATGAACGAAAATTAAACTAACGAAAAAACGAATCAACGAAAAATAACTCTTACAAATGTACGAATCGTTACGAATACGAACAACGACGACTTACAAATGTACGAATTGTTACGAATATGAACAACGACAACTTACGAATGTACGAATCGTTACGAATCAACGGAAACTAAAAAAACAAAACGAAAAAAAACGATTTTTTTTCGGAAACGAAAAAAACGAAACGAAAATATACAAATTTTTTTGTTGTGCACATGTCTAAAAAAAACGCGACTTTACAATCACTTTAACTCATACTATGCCACTGAGCATACGCTGAGCTCAGAGATATTGCATCTGGGGAGAGAAAGTGAATTCCAAGCAGTTTTTAGCAGAGAGAGAGCAAGATCCTGTGATGGTGAAAGTGAACAGTAACAGATAGAACGTCCTTAGCAATGTCCTAGAAGTATTTCAGTCAGGCTTTATGAGGTACGTAAATGGCGTACACTTATAGAAAGGACATTATTCAACTTTGTTAAGGGCTGCACAGTTTATTTTTATCTACAGACACCCCTTACCTGCATAGGCAGTATTTATGGTAAAGGTGAGCTAACCCTATAAAGAGCCAGTCTACCAGGTGGCATGCACCTTGTAGGACTTAACTCATAGTATGCCTTCCAACCATCCCGGATCCTGCGGGACAGTCCCAGAATTTCAGCCAGGGCTGTGTCCCAGAGCCCAATGCCAGAATGGGTCCCGGGACTTGGTTCCACTAAGTTAATTTTCAAGCAGTCGACACGTAGAGATACCAGTGGCTGCAGTGGCGGCTGGCAGAGGATCGCAGCATCAACTAATCGGGGCAGCCTGCAGGCGATGCAGTGGAAGTGCAAGGCCGGGCTGGGACCGGGGGAGATGGGTGCCGTGCAAGCGTTGTATACTGCTCTGAGGTTAGAGTGTCTTTCATCTTCATTCCAAGTTTTACCACTGCAGTGCTCCGCCCAGCAGCCAGCGTGAACACTGTAGATAACACAACTGTGGAATTCTACACACACAAAATAAACCTGCCGTGAGGCTCTGGTGAGCAAAGAGGAAAGCAGGGCAATGAGGGGATCAGAGGGGTGTTGGGGTGCAAAGGTGAGCCAAGAGGGGATTTAGGGTGTGGAGGTGAGCAGAGAGGGGGGTCTGAGGTGCAGAGGGGGGGGTTGGGGTACAGAGGGTAGTAGAGAGAGGGGGCGCAAAGGTAAGCAGGGTAGGGGGATTGAGTTGCAGAGGTGAGCAGGGGTGTTGGGGGTCCAATGTTTGGCAGGACAGGATTGGGGTGCAGAGGTTAGCAGAGAGTGGGGTGCAAGTGAGCAGAGAGGGGAGCAGAGATTAGGAGAGGAAGAGGTGTTGTGGTGCAGAGGTTAGCTGAGAGGGGCACTTGGGGTGCAGAGGTTAAAAGAGAGGGTTGTTGGGATGTACAGTTCAGCAAAAGGTGATTGGGGTGCAAAGGTAAGAAGAGAGGGGGTAGGATGCAGACATGAGCAGAAAGGGGGATTGGGGTGCAACTTCTCCCCCAGAAATCCTCCCTCCCCCCCCCAAAGGGAGGGCGGTGTACACAGAGTGCAGGCAATGTGTACAAGGATACAGGGTAGTGTAAAATGGGAGTGGGAGCAGTTATCCCATGCCCAAAATTTTGCATAATTTAACCCCTTCGAGCCGGCGCCTGCTGGTCCCTAACGGGGTATTACATGCCGGGGGGGGGGGAGCTTAAGGTCATGTGACCACCGCGATTGGCTGTCACGGCTGTCACATGACGGGGGGTTTGAATCAGAGAAAGAGCTAGCTCCTGTGATGTAGTGGTGAACAGTAGCAGCTAAACTAACCCTTTAAAGACTTGCCAACCAGCCGCCGCAGTTTTACACAGCTGGGCGAAATGACATTATGTAACTTCGCTTCCCCCTGTGGCCACAAGGGGCGCGCCTCCCCGGAGCCAATGTGAGTGCCCGGCGGTCGTGATGACCACTGGGCTCCCGCGATGGCTCGTGACACACCGAGAACCGGGATCTGTGTGTGTAAATACACAGATCCCGGTTCTCTGAGGGAAGAAGAGACTGATCGCCTTCATACAAAGCATGAACAGCGATCTGTCATCTCCCCTAGACAGTCCCCTCCCCCCTCAGTTAGAACACAGCGAGGGTATACAGTTAACCCCTTGATCACCCCCTGGTGTTAACCCCTTCCCTGCCAGTGACATTTTTACAGTAATCAGTGCATTTTTCTAGCACTGATCGCTGTATAAATGCCAATGGTCCCAAAAATGTGTCAAAAGTGTCCGATGTGTCCGTCATAATGTCGCAGTCCCGATAAAAATCGCAGCTTGCCGCCATTACTAGTAAAAAAAAAATAATTATAAAAATGCTATAATTCTATTCCCTATTTTGTAGACGCTATAACTTTTGCGCAAACCAATCAATATACGCTTATTGCGATTTTTATTACCCAAAATATGTAGAAGAATACATATTGGCCTAAACTGAGAAAAAAATAGCTTTTAAAAAAAAAAAAAATGGGGATATTTATTATAGAAAAAAGTAAAAGATATTGGGGGTTATTTACGAAAGGCAAATCCACTTTACACTACAAGTGCAAAATGCACTGGAAATTGCACTAAAAGTGCAGTCGCTGTAGATCTGAGGGGTAGATCTGAAATAAGGGGAAGCTCTGCTGATTTTATTATCCAATCATGTGCAAGCTAAAATGTTGTTTTTTATTTTCCTTGCATGTCCCCCTCGGATCTACAGCCACTGCACTTTCAGTGCAATTTCAAGTGCACTTTGCACTTGTAGTTTGCTTTGCACTTGTAGTGCAAAGTGGATTTGCCTTTAGTAAATAACCCCCATTTTGTTTTTTTTTATAAATTGTTGCTCTTTTGTTTATAGCACAAAAAATAAAAACCGCAGAGGTGATCAAATACCACTAAAAGAAAACTCTATTTGTGGGAAAAAAAGGACGTCAATTTTGTTTGGGTGCAAAGCCACACGACCGCCCAATTGTCAGTTAAAGCGACGCAGTGCCGAATCGCAAAAAGTGCTCTGGTCAGTAAGGGGGTAAATCCTTCCAGGGCTGAAGTTGTTAAAAGAAATGTGTCATAAAAAAAATATATGTCATTGCCAAGCCCGACTTCTGAAAATGATAGTTTCACAAAAATGGCCTGGTCATTCAGCAGCCAAATCTTACGGGGCTGACGCGGTTAAAGAGATAAGTCCACCGGGTGGCATGCACCTTCTTGGACTTAACTCATAGTATGACACTGAGCATACACTGAGCTCAGAGCTATTCCATCTGGGGAGGGAAAGTGCATGTCGGGGGTTGCAATCAGAGAAAGAGCTAGCTTCTGTGATGGGGGAGGTGAGCAGTGGCACACGATCCGAAAATCATACAAAAAACACCGCTTTCTAATCGATCGTACGATAATCGGATCGTTAGTACACAGCTTTCGATAGCCGATCACGACCGTTCATCTGATATTATCCAACCGGACAAGCGCGAAAATTATTCTCCGACGATAACAGATCGTACGATTTTCGTATAATTCAGTACAGTTGTCGTCCGAAAATACAACACAACACATTTCTGATTTTTTATTCTGTCGTACGAGAATTTCCATATTTTTAGTAGGCTTTTCATGTACGATATATGACTAGCATGCAAAAAAAAAAAAAACAGACGATCTGTCGTTTGATTTTAGGATCGTGTGTATGGGGCATAAGGAACGTCCTTAGCAACATGCTTAGCAACGTCCTATGAGTGTTCCAGTCAGGCTTCACGAGGTATGTAAATGCAAAGATGAACTAACCATTTAATGCATTTTTTTTTTATATGCAAGCAGTGTAAGTATCTGGATTTGACTTGTCATCAGACTATTGCAATCCACTGTACAGCAGAACCTAGACTGCTAGAGGAAGAAGGTTCTGCAATGTAATGCCTATGCTGATCGGAGGAGAGAGAAAAAGTGACAAAGAGATGAGCTCCTCATTGTGTTGCTTTTCATACATGTAAATGGTCTCCTGCCCTACCAGACAGGGTTGTGCTCTGTGGCAGAGCTGTGCAACTTTCAAGACTGCATGGACAGAAATACACCTCTTTAAGCTCCTGATGTATGTACTGTATTTATTGGCGTATAACACTCACCTTTTCACCATGAAAATCGGTGCAAATTGGTGCAATAAATGCCAATACATCAATTTTAGCTGCCTCGGAGGGGACAGGGAGGGGAGGGGATGAGCGCCATCAGATTACATACAGTGAGAATCTCTTGTTTACTTGGCATCCTCTTTAATAGGAAGTCCTGTTTCTTGGGCTGCCATTGGAACACTGTTCTGTCAATCATAGGAGATTTTCACTGTATGTAATCTCGTCCCGCCCCCCTCCTTGTCCCCTGTAGGCTGCAGGTGGGCATCGATCAGGCTGCACTGATGGCAATGGTGAGGCTGCTGTATTGATGGCACTGGTGAGGCTACTGCATTAAAGGCAATGGTGAGGCTGCTGCATTGATGGCAATGGTGAGGCTGCTGCACTGATGGCAATGGTGAGGCTGCTGTATTGATGGCACTGGTGAGGCTACTGCATTAAAGGCAATGGTGAGGCTGCTGCATTGATGGCAATGGTGAGGCTGCTGCATTGATGGCAATGGAGAGGCTGCTGCATTGATGGCAATGGTGAGGCTGCTGCATTGAGGGCAATGGTGAGGCTGCTGAATTGATGACAATGGCATGCTGCATTAATGGCACTTGTGAGGCTGCAGATGGGCATCGATCAGGCTGCACTGATGGCAATGGTGAGGCTGCTGTATTGATGGCACTGGTGAGGCTGCTGCATTAAAGGCAATGGTGAGGCTGCTGCATTAAACGCAATGGTGAGGCTGCTGCATTGATGGCAATGGAGAGGCTGCTGCATTGATGGCAATGGTGAGGCTGCTGCATTGAGGGCAATGGTGAGGCTGCTGAATTGATGGCAATGGCATGCTGCATTAATGGCACTTGTGAGGCTGCAGATGGGCATCGATCAGGCTGCACTGATGGCAATGGTGAGGCTGCTGTATTGATGGCACTGGTGAGGCTGCTGCATTAAAGGCAATGGTGAGGCTGCTGCATTAAACGCAATGGTGAGGCTGCTGCATTGATGGCAATGGAGAGGCTGCTGCATTGATGTCAATGGTGATGCTGCTGCATTGATGGCAATGGCGAGGCTGTTGCATTGATGGCAATCGTGAGGCTGCTGCATTGATAGCACTGGTGAGGCTGCTGCATTGATGGCAATGGTGAGGCTGCTGCATTGATGTCAATGGTGAGGCTGCTGCATTAAACGCAATGATGAGGCTGCTGCATTGATGGCAATGGAGAGGCTGCTGCATTGATGGCACTGGTGAGGATGCTGAATTGATGGCAATGGCATGCTGCATTAATGGCACTTGTGAGGCTGCAGATGGGCATCGATCAGGCTGCACTGATGGCAATGGTGAGGCTGCTGCATTAATGGCAATGGTGAGGCTGCTGCATTGATGGCAATGGTGAGGCTGCTGCATTGATGGCAATGGAGAGGCTGCTGCATTGATGGCAATGGTGATGCTGCTGCATTGTGGCAATGGCGAGGCTGCTGCATTGATGGCAATGGAGAGGCTGCTGCATTGATGTCAATGGTGATGCTGCTGCATTGATGGCAATGGTGAGGCTGTTGCATTGATGGCAATCGTGAGGCTGCTGCATTGATAGCACTGGTGAGGCTGCTGCATTGATGGCAATGGTGAGGCTGCTGCATTGCTGGCAATGGAGAGGCTGCTGCATTGATGGCAATGGTGAGGCTGCTGAATTGATGGCAATGGTGAGGCTGCTGCATTGATGGTACTGGTGAGGCTGCTGCATTGATGGCACTGGTGAGGCTGCTGCATTGATGGCAATGGCATGCTGCATTGATGGCACTTGTGAGGCTGCAGATGGGCATCGATCAGGCTGCACTGATGGCAATGGTGAGGCTGCTGCATTGATGGCAATTTTGAGGCTGCTGCATTGATGGCAATGGTGATGCTGCTGCATTGATGGCAATGACGAGGCTGCTGCATTGATGGCAATGGAGAGGCTGCTGCATTGATGGCAATGGTGAGGCTGCAGATGGGCACTGACCCTTATTTTGCTTCAAAGTTCCTTATTTAAAATGTACGTTTTTTTTCCTGAAACTTCCTGAAACTTAAAGGCAATGGTGAGGCTGCTGCATTGATGGCAATGGTGAGGCTGCTGCATTGATGGCAATGGTGAGGCTGCTGCATTGATGGCACTGGTGAGGCTGCTGCATTGAGGCACTGGTGAGGCTGCTGCATTGATGGCAATAGTGATGCTGCTGCATTGATGGCAATGGAGAGGCTGCTGCATTGATGGCACTGGTGAGGCTGCTGCATTGATGGCAATGGTGAGGCTGCAGATGGGCAATGACCCTTATTATGCTTCAAAGTTCCTTATTTAAAATGTACGTTTTTTTCCTGAAACTTCCCTCTTAAAATGAATGTGCGTTTTATACGCCGATAAATACGGTATATTTTCTGTATATTTAGCTGGAGTTCAGCTTTAGGTTTTAACCCCCCTCATCTTCCCCCCCAAAAAAAATGAATTCTAGGCTGGCACGAGGGGAGCCGTAAATTACAATCAGACTGGCTGCGCAAGCAGTAAGGTTTGAAATCGGAGCCGGTCACAGCCAATTTCCCATCCCTAATCTTTTATCCTATATTTCCTCAGTGCAGTGTGATGGAGATTTTCCTTCAGCTCTATCCCCCTGTTCACAAATCTCCCGAGAACAGACCCCCGCCGTGTTTTTATTCCAGGATTTGTAATTCTCCCAGATCTCTTTACTACACCCGGCTGTTGGTTTTCTTGGCTTTCCTTTCCGTCTTCCCTTTAGAATGTGGCTGTTGCACTATGGCCGGGTCACATCGCAGGCGTGCGATTCCAGCTGCTGTGCAATGTTGGACGCTGTGCAGAGACGCAGAGAGAGAGCGATTAAATTGTTGTGTAATGTATGGTCAGGCTGGACGGGATCACGTCCTGCGCATTTCCGATAATACTTGTTAATGGGATGTGGGGGCTTTGCTTAAAGAAAATTATAATCAGGTTTCTTAATTGCATTATGACTGAGCGCTAATCACATAATGGGCTGCTTTAAAGCTTATATACCGGATTCCCGTATCCTAAGTAGGTTTTATAGCACAGCAACCTGTAAGATTGGGAGCTCGGCTGTCTTGGAAATAAGTGAAACATTTGTGATAAAAAAGAAATGATAAAAGAGAAGTACGCGGTTCTTTATAAAAAAAAAAAGAATTATACTCATCTAGGTCCATAGGTGTGCACAGGGGGTGTGTTAGGTGTGTAGTTTCGAATTACTTTTTTTTACGAATTTCAACAAGTTCGTTAATTCAGAAATATCCGAATTAAGGAAAAAAAGTTTAACAAATTTTTCAGAATATTCGTAAATTAGAAAATTCATAAATTTGAAAATCCGGAAATTCGTAAATTTGAAAATCCGGAAATTCGTAAATTTGAAAATCCGGAAATTCATAAATTTGAAAATCCGTAAATTTGTAAATTCGAAAATCCGTAAATTTGAAAATCCGTAAATTCAAAATTCGAAAATCCGGAAATTCATAGATTCGTAAATTCAAAATGCAAAACAAACGCTGCATCTAAACAAATGGAATGGAACTAATTAATAATAAATAATAATAATAATAATAAAAAGGTTTTATTATTATTATTATTATTATTGCTATTAATTATTATTAATTTGTTGCGTTCAGTTCGTTTAGATCCGGCATTTGTTATTTCCGATAATTCATAACTTCGGAATACGTAAATTCGAAAACTCGTAAATTCGAAAATCCGAAAATTATAATATTCTAAGATTCGTAAATTCGTAAATCCGTAAATTCCGTAAAAGTTAGTAGCACGCCTCTAGGAACACTTAACCCCTACACTGCCACCTAGTGGTTAACCCCTTCACTGCCAGTGTCATTTACACAGGAATCAATTCATTTAAATAGCACTGATTGCTGTATAAATGACAATTGTCCCAAAAATGTGTCAAAAATGTCCGATGTGTCCACCATAATGTCGCAGTCACAATAAAAAACGCTGATCGCCGTTATTGTTAGTAAAAAAAAAAATTATTAATAAAAATGCTATAAAACTATCCCCTATTTTGTAAACGCTATAACTTCTGCGCAAACCAATCAATAATTGCTTATTGCTATTTTTTTACCAAAAATATGTAGAAGAATACGTATCGGCCTAAACTGAGGAAAAAAAAATGTTTTTTTTATATATTTTTGGGGGATATATATTATAGCAAAAAGTAAAACATAATGTGTTTTTTTCAAAATTTACGCTCTTTTTTTGTTTATAGCGCAAAAAATAAAAACCGCAGGGGCGATCAAATACCACCAAAAGAAAGCTCTATTTGTGGGAAAAAAAGGACGTCAATTTTGTGTGGGAGCCACACAATTGTCAGTTAAAGCGACGCAGTGCCGAATCGCAAAAAGTGGTCTGGTCTTAAGCCAGCAAATTGGTCCGGTCTGATAGTGGTTAAAGTAGGCTCTATTCATTAACATTTCAGAGCATTTCTGCTGTTCTTCTCCAGAGTAATTGTAGGTTGCCTGTTCAGCAAGCTTTGGCTAATGACATGATCACATCAAAAGGATAAAGCCGATAAGATTGCACATTTGAATTAGCTTTATTTTTTATTTTTTTCCCCTCTCTGTTACCTCCGCGGCCTTCTCTGCCTCGGAAAACAATTGCAATTCGCAGAGCTGAACTAAAATTAGGATCCACCTGCAAGATGTAATGTAATTTAACTCAGCCGTATTGCCAAGACAATTTATGGACTCGCAATTACACCGTTTTAAGTTGAGTACATTTATAAACTGCATTAATGTCATTTCTTTTTCTTCCTTTTTTTTGAAGAAATGTTGCAGGGAGATAAATTTGTGTGGTTTAGATGTTTCAAACGAAGCCGCTATTATTTGTATGCTAATTTGTTAAAGGACCGGGACACTCAAAAAACTGGTGGTACCTGTAACTGGGATGCAATGGTACCTGTATACTGTTTTATACAGGTGCACTTTAACAAGTCCAGAAAGATTCTTTATTTGTGTAGTCACCCTAATGCCCTGTACACACGATCAGACTTTCCGGCGAACTCGGCCCGGCGGACAATCCGCCGGACTTTGCAGCGGAGGTCCGCCGGACTTTCCGAACGAGCGGACTTGCGCACACACGAGCACACACGAACGCACTTTCCAGCGGACTAGGTCCGACGGACAATCCGCTGGACTTTCGGCAGAGGTCCGACGGACTTTCCAAATGAACGGACTTGCCCACACACGGAGTAAAGTCCGTTCATTTTGAATGTGACTCGAGGTACGACGGGACTAGAGAAGGAAGTAAATCTTACCGCTTTCATCTGCGAGATTAATACCTTGCGAGCCCCGTCGCCTGGTATGGATTTTGAGGGTAACCCCCTACGCCGAAAAAAAGGCGCGGGGGTCCCCCCAAAGTCCATACCAGACCCTTATCCGAGCACGCAGCCCAGCCGGTCAGGAAAGGGGGTGGGGACGAGCGAACATGTTTTAAATCTAGGTCCGGCGGATTTTTGGGAAGAAAAAGTCCGCTGGAGCCCACACACGATCAGAATGTCCGCCGGACTATGGTCTGCCGGACCAAGTCCCCCGGAAAGTCTGATCGTGTGTACGCAGCATATGGCTTTGGAATAAAGAAGAGATGCCTGGATGGCAACACTCCAATAAAACCCACTTATTTGAATCCAAAATGCATAAAAAATTGACAGTCCATGCAACAAGCGATGGAATAAGATACAGAAGGCAATACTCTAACGGGTTTCACACCATTCTTGGTGCTTAATCATAGCTCAAAGGCTTTTCCCTACACTAGTGGTTGGGGGACAGTAAAAATATGCGATTGACCTGGGTTTTACCACCCCCCACCACATATTCTTAACCACATGCCCACCAGCGCACGGCTGGGCAAATGGGTGTACAGGTACATCCCCTTTAAATCACGGCATTGTGGGCAGCCGGCTGAGACCAGCTTCACCGGGCTCAGCCGGCTGCTACAGAGGCTGATGAGAGCATAGTGTCTTATAGTCCTTACTCTACCCAAAGTGAAAACAAACCTTTTGCCTTTAGTTCTACTTTAAACCTTAAAGTCCAACTGAACAATAAAATTGAATTAGCTAAATACACTACATGTTCACCAAAACAAACTGTGTGCAAAGTCTTACACATATTCTTCTTTAGAGTATAAAAGCCTATCCTCTTCTAGCATGCTACTGAGAAGACTTGTAGCTCTCTGTATGGAAGCAGTGGTCTCTCTGTAAAGGTCCATCACACCCCTTACTGAGTCAGATCTATAATTCTACAATCAATTCAGTTGGGGGGTGAGGGTCACAGCCCAGAGTTGGGTTTTAACTGTTTTGCTGAAACCTCCTTACCTTTTTTTTACAGAGTGCAAGAGCTCAAGCTCAAATATATATACACAACTTTATGAGGTGTGACCAATTTTGCTCCCTGCTTGTAGTGTTCAGATGGGCCCAGTTATGGAGAAACCACCTAAAAACAAGCAGCTTCATCTGTGTTTCTATTTAAAAAACACATTATCCCATATTTATTGAATATTTATTTAATTTTATTTATTTATATTTATTGCATATAGATTGCTCCTAGATTGTAAGCTCTAACAAGCAAGGCCGTGATTCCTCCTGTATTAAATTGTTGGTGCTATACAAATCCTGTATAATAATTGCATATTTATATTATTTTATTTATTAATATTTATTGCATATTTACTGCATCCCATATTATATCCCATATTTATTGGCAAAATAAAATCTGCATTAAAAAAGTGAATACATTGTAAAACATCAGTTAAAAATTATATAAAAATAAAATAGAATAAAACCAAATCATTATATTTTTTTCAAGCTATTATTTGTAAAACAAGAGTACTTTATTTTTCTTGACAATGTAGTATTAACATTTTTTTTTTTCTTATTTGATTTCAGTTAATCCGCACCCCACCTACATCCATCACTGAAGTGGAAAGATATATTACGCATTTAAATATAATGACAAGAACTTAGGAACACAGGTTTATTGATCGGTGACCATGTTAAACAGATTATATAGATTTTCACTATTTATCATCACTGAATTGTTGTAGCAAGGTGGTACTGTGGACACAGCTTATCTGGGCCATGCCAAAGCCTTTGACAGTCCTCAAAAAAGGCAAAGGTGAGGAGAGGATTAATTGATTGATTGAATTGTGGCTAATGGTTAAACTAGCAACTATTGAGGTTAATGCAATGCAAATGTATGATTGCTGAGTTAGGTGTGAAATGTCTCATTGTAGCTTAATATGGTGCCTTTTTTTTTTAAATGTTGTAATCTGATAAAATAGTAGATATGATTTATTATTTTTTTTACATATTCAATTTTTATTAAGTATTTTGCAAGGTTACATTCAGAAACGCCCATAATTTGGGACACCATGGGTCCCATATATCATATACCGGTAAATCATTATTCGGACAGGAATAAGACAATCGTTCACAATACTTTTTAGGAACTAATGCCTCGTACACACGATTGGACTTTCCGCCAACAAAACCGTGGAATTTTGTCCGAAGGGTGTTGGCTCAAATTTGCCTTGCATACAAACAATTGTTGGCCAACAATTCCAAACGTAGTGACGTACTAGGTTGTTTAGCTCTTTAGTGCCACCCTTTGGGCTCCTTCTGCTAATTTGGTGTTAGTAGAAGTTTGGTGAGTGTTGATTAGCGCTTTTCTTTTCGCGTTTCTCATTTAGCGCTTTTCAGTTTGTTTCTGAACGGCCATTCCTCAACCAGACATGTTGCGTAATCGGAGAAGATAACATGTTATTTATTATTGGCCTTGGAGTTATTGCTTTGACATTATTTTTTTGGTTAAATAATGATTTGATTTGGTATATTTTCTATATTTTTGGATGCATAGAATGCACTTTTTGGTTAAGTTCTATTGGCAGATATCATGTCTAATTTTTCTTTTTTTTTTTTTTTTTTTTTTAATGCACAATAATAAAATTGTGTAGAATAATACTTGGCTATGTGTTTTACTTCAAATGACAGTTTGGGAGTCGGCAGTTACAAAAAAATAAAATAAAAATACAATGTAAAATTGACAAGGGACACCGACATAGTTGTATCTTTGATCTTAAAACGACGGGATAATAGTGTTGTGGTAACTTGCACAAATTAAAAAAAAAACAAAACATAATAATATTATTCTTGATATCACTAGAAAAAAAAAAAAAAAAAAAGCCTTTGAAAATGAGTTTGCAATAACTCCAACTTCATTATTATCCCATTAAAGAGAATTGTGCGCTGCATTTGGAGATTTCATAATTTGCCACGTCACGTTAATGTTAATTCTTCATTATGAACGCCAGTTTACAAGACCGACCGCTTCTACTTCCAAGCATGCGTGTTTGTACTTTGGACTTTTGTCCGACGGACTTGTGTACACACGCTCAGAAAAATCCAGCAACACACATTTGTTGGCGGAAAATTAGAAAACATGCTAGCCAACATTTGTTGGCGGAAAGTCCGACAACAATTGTCCAATGGAGCGTACACACTGTTGGATTTTCCACCAACAGCCTGTCATCACACATTTTCCAGGACGATGCTGAGTTGTTTCTGCCCAAGGTGGGAGAGTGTCTCTGTCCTGGATCAATAGGTTGATATGTAAGTCGTTTTTCAGGGGCGCTATGTATACGCCTATTTATATATACATATGTATAAACAAATATTTTTCTATGTTTCTTTGTATTGATTTCATGTTTTGTGTTTTCAGAGAGTGGCTTCCCTGAGGAAGAATTTATATGCACTATTCGAAACGCGTCGGCATTTTTTTCACCTACTTACCTTGTAGAGCCATGACACATCATACGTCTCTTTATTGATCTGTAGTTGGAAATTGCCACTCTCTAATTGTTACATATTTGTAAAAACCTTACATTTTATCGTATGATTGTTTGTATAATTGCATAACCATAATTTTTATTCTTTTTTGTATCAATAACATTTTTTTTTCTATATATATATATATATATATATATATATATATATATATATACAAATTTTTCTTACATTGCCTTTAAAATCCCATTATTTGAGGTATTGAATCAATATCTATGTCAAGGGATGATGGCAATTACATGCCGTTCCACATGAGTCTAATTCATTTATAGAGGTATAGGGCAGGGAAACAAACTAGGTTAGTAGGAAGTAGAACTGAAGGATTATGGCAGTGCCAATTAAGTGTTTGTCAACAATGTAATTCTTTTTATAAATAAAGTTTATTTCGAAATATTAAATGCACAAAGTTTGATTTATACATATAGACACAAAAATAAGGCAATAAGCCCACATAACAAAGAAACATAATCAGTATTCACAAATAGACATCTAGAGTGTGCATATACACTGGTGTCTAAACAGAGGTATTAGTTAGTTAGATACAACCATAAGCCCAAGTCATAGAGGACTTAAGTACAGGTGCAGGCCATTATTTTTTGACGACATGTTTCGCCATTTCAATGGCTTCCTCAGGGGAGGCCTGCTGATTGAGTAATGTATCTAGATATAGAACAATAAACATATGTAAGTACATAGTATTAGAGATAGCATTTTTTTTTTAAAACAAACTAGGTTGTCCAACACTTAAAGGCAATGGCCAATATAATTGAATAAAACAGACATTTATGAGGTAGAACAGTCGCATCTAGCTTACATCTGTGGAGAATGATAGAGCCACGTGGCCTATGTTTTATAAAATGTATCATTTTTCCCTGAGCATTTATGAACCCAATGTTCTGCCTCCATAATCCTGTCTATGGAGGCAATGCCTTGCCTTTCATTGTTAATTGAAACCCAATGGACATCTACTGAGTGCTTTGAAAAATGTTTCAGAACCTCATTTTTTTGTGTGGCCATGTCTATTGATAAGCCATTAAAAATGAATTGGCTGCATAAAACAACTTACCTCAGTGAACACAAATGCATGCACTGTAGTGCACAGGGTCGTAGATCAAAGACTTACCTAAATAATCCATTGAATGAATATCCAGTGAGGTCGACCTTCATGCTACATAGTTGGGCAGCTTTAGATCTTATCTGCTGATAAATGTCTGTGCATGAAAAAGAAACTATTCTGGGAATATATTAAACATTTTTCACTAATGATGCAATGCTGAAAATACTGGATATATAGGATCTGTTGATAATGACCAATTCTTTCGGCGTATGAGATCATAATAATATTGTATTCTGCAGAATACTTTTAAACAGCCAGAACAGGATTTAAAATGTTTAAGTGTTCTTACAATAAAAAGAAAGAAGATAAAATTAGAATTTCCAATCTTTGGTGATATTGACAGCCCTTCAATGAATAACAAATCTTTTTATTTGGTTTAACCACTTCCATCCCGCAGAACGTCATATGACCTCCTGGGCTTTCATTGGGGCTACAGGCCTCATATCTATATCCCCACTGAAAGCCCAGGACGTCACATGACGTTCTGCGGTATGGAGGTGGTTAAACCAAATAAAAAAGATATATTTTTTTTGCTTCTACCGGCTCGCCTGTGTGGTCGGTGAGCCAGAGAAGGAATCTGCCGGCACCGGAAGTTAGCCATAGAGAAAGCCGAGAGGGCCAGATGGCAGTCTCTATGACTCTCGGAGGCCTGGACGTGACGTTATGATGTAACGTCAAGGCCGTCAAAAGTAAACAATGCAAGGAACTCAGCTGGAAACCCTGAGATCGTTTCTTTCTTTTTTTGATCTCAGGCTTTCCAGCCTGGAAGAAAGATGTGAGGTCTTATAGACCCCACATCTCTCCAAAAAGAGGACCTGTCACGCACCATTCCTATTACAAGGGATGTTTACTTTCCTTGTAATAGGAATAAAAGTGATCAAAATAAAAAAAATTTAAGGGAAAGTGTAAAAACCCCAAAAGTTTAATTAAATAAACAATAAAAAAAAATAATTGTGTGTGCTCGCACGTAGAAGCGAACGCAATACATAGGTCGCGTCTGCATATGTTAACGATGTTCAAACCACACATGTGAGGTATCACAGCGAAAGTTAGAGCGAGAACAATAATTCTAGCCCAAGACATTCTCTGTAACTCTAAAAAGGTAACCAGTAAAAAAAATTAAAGCTATGAGATTTTTAAGGACCGAAGTTTAGCACCATTCTATGAGCGTGCACAATTTTAAAGTATGACATGTGAGGTATCTATTTAATCCATGTAATATTATCTGTCACATTATACAAAAAAATTGGGGTAACTTTACTGTTTTTTTTGTTTGTTTTTTTAAATTCATGAAAGTGTTTTTTTCCCCCCAAAAAAATTGTGTTTGAAAAATTGCTGCGCAAATGCACACTTTATTTCCTAGGGTCTCTGCTAATAAAATATATAACATTTTTGGGGGTTCTGAGTAATTTTCTAGCAAAAAAATGATGATTTTTACATGTAGGAGAGGAGTGCTGAAATTTGCGCAGTATGGAAGTGGTTAAAATAGAGAGACCCTAAAGTGGACTAAGGCCGGGTTCACGCATTTGTGGCCGCTGGTTCGTGCCTGGGGTCCAGTGCGTGTCTGGTCACCTGTTCAGGTGTGATTCAGGTCTGAATTTTTGCCTGTATTTGCACCTGAATCGGACCCATACACGCACCGGACCCTTTATTTATCTGTTGGAGCCTCTCCATTGAGAGCCAGTCACATTTGCCTGTCATGCGAATTGGATGGGGGGAAACCCACATCCAATTCTCATATGTGTGAACCCGGTCTTATAGTTACAAAACAACCTCCAGCTATCCTTCCAGTACGGCTTTATAATACCCTTGAATGGTAGAGGAGGCTGTGAAATATGTAGTTTTCCTGAATAATACAGTAGTCCAGGTGCTCTCTGTAGGCCAGTCTAGTGGTCTGTATTCAAGGGGCTTTAGGGGATCGATGCTCTAGTAGATCTGGTCATTAAATGGCTTTGTCTAATACCGATCCTCCTCATTGGCAGAAGGAATGTGACCAATTTTGATACAATGGCCAAGTGAAAGGCTGTCTAATAAAACTTGTAGCACAGTTTTCTGAAGAAACTGAATTCTGCAGCCTCCCCATCATAGGCGTGCGCACAGGGTGTGCCGGATGTGCCTGGGCACACCCTAATCATTCAGTTCGCATTAGCAGTATTGCTCTGTGTGCCGATGGGGAGATGGGAAAGATCTCACACTGAGTGGCTTATAAGAGAAGTGTGGAAACATTTCTCCTTCACCCTGAATCTGCAGGCAAGGCGATAATGTGCCGGTGGGGCAGAGAGCCGCAGAGAAGAATGTATGTATATATACAGTATACATGCATGACTGTAGATCCATCTTAAACGGAAGCTGTACTTTGCTAATCCAGAGCAAAGAGGTTTGTTGATAGTCCATCCCATTGTCTACTGTACTTTCCTACCCACCATCCCTTTGCCTACTGGTGTCCCTCCATGCCAATTAAGCTATAAATCGGAGCTTACACAATGCTAAGGTGCTGCTTACTTATGACAATCCTGAGGCTTGGCAATTGGCCGCTCAGACACCCAGCACCACAACATCATAAATATATGAGAATCACATGCTATCCTATATATCCTGCCATAATAAAGTTTGTAGAATTCACCTCCGTAACATCTCTAAAATGTGCCCCTTTTTAACCACTTGCCGACCAAGGACGTCATATGACGTCCTTGACTTTAAGTGGTGATATCTGAATGATGCGTGCAGATATTGGCATCATTCAGATATCATTTTTACCGGCCGGCGATTCTGTGCACCATAAGAACGATCATAGCGGCAGTTCCGCCGCCTGATCGTTCTTATAGGCAGCGGGAGGGGACGTCCCCCCCTCCCGCCGCCATCCGGTGCTTCTCCGGGCTCTCCCGTGCCATCGGGGGCCCGGAGAAAGAATCGCTTGCCGCCGGATGACGAGCATAGAGATTTCCGGTGACCAGATGGTCACCAGTCATCTCTATGACCGTCGGAGGTCCGGGCGCGACGTTATGACGTCACGCCCGGTACCCGGATGTAAACAAAGCCGCGATCGCGGCTGTCAGCATGAGATCGGTAAAAATTTTTTTACCGATCTCATGCTTTCCAGCCTGGAGGAGAGATGTGGGGTCTTATTGACCCCACATCTCTCCATAAAGAGGACCTGTCACATACATTCCTATTACAAGGGATGTTTACATTCCTTGTAATAGGAATAAAAGTGATCCAAAATATTTTTTTTTTTAAAAAAGTGTAAAAATAAAAAAAATTAAGTAAAATAAAAATAAATAAATAAAAAAAAAAAAAAATTAAAACGCCCCTGTCCCCTGTAGCTCGCGATCAGAAGCTAACGCACACGCAAGTCCCGCCCACATATGTAAACGCCGCTCAAACCACACATGTGAGTATCGCCGGGTGCGTTAGAGCGCGTGCAACAATTCTAGCACTAGACCTCCTCCGTAACTCTAAACTGGTAACCAGTAAAAAATATTAAAGCGTCGCCTATGGAGATTATTAAGTACCGAAGTTTGGTGCCATTCCACGGTTGTGCGCAATTTTAAAGCGTGACATGTTTGGTATCTATTTACTCGGCGTAACATCATCTTTCATATTATATAAAAAAATTGGGCTAACTTTACTGTTTTCTTATTTTTTAATTCATGAAACTGTTTTTTTTCCCAAAAAAAGGCGTTTGAAAAATTATTGCGCAAATACCGTGTGAGATAAAAAGTTGCAATGACCGCCATTTTATTCCCTAGGGTGTCTGCTAAAAAAAACGTACTCAATGTTTGGGGGTTCCGAGTAATTTTCTAGCAAAAAAATGATGATGTTTACATGAAGGAAAATAGGCCAAAATAGGCCCGGTAGGCAAGTGGTTAACAAATGAAACCACCAAGCTCCTCATTCACTCCCTCGTTATTTCTCGCCTTTACTATTGCAACTCCCTTCTCATTGGTCCATAGGCTATTCCCTCTTCAGTCTATCATGAATACTGCTGCCAGACTTTTCCACCTTACCAACCGCTCAGAGTCAACCCTCTCCTCCAATCCCTACACTGGCTCCCAATCACCCAGCAAATTAAATTCAAAATAATAACCACAGCATACAAAGCCGTTCACAACTCTCCTCTAAGCTACATCACCAATCTTGTCTCCAAATATCACCCAAATCATCCTCTCCACTCTTCTCAAGACCTCCTACTCTCAAGCTCTCTTGTTTCCTCCTCCCATGCTCATCTCCAGGATTTCTCCAGAGCCTCTCCCATCCTCTGGAACTCACTACCTCCACCTGTCGGGCTATTCCCTACTCTTGCTACCTTCAGGCAATCCCTGAAAACTCATCTATTCAGGGAAGCCTATCACATCTCCAACTAATCTTCTACCACTTCCATCAGCTCATTCCCCACAGTTACAACCTTTTGTGCCACCTGCCCCACACTATTATATTGTAAGCTCTTCTGAGCAAGGCCCGTCTTAATCCTTAATAATTATTGTGTTATAACTGCATTGTCTCCTTTTTCGATTGTAAAGCGCTGCATAAACTGTTTGGGCTATATAAATCCTGTATAATAATAATATAGGGAAGTACCGGAGCTATGGCAGGAGCAATACATGGGAAAGGCAAGAATGAGCAGTGGAAAGAAGGTGGGCAATCCAGCATTTTTTTTGCCTTGAAAGGGTAAAGTACAGGTTTTCTTTAAGATATTTATAACCATTAGATGATAATCACTTGCTGTGGTTTAGCTGGGACCCAAAGACCCAGGACTGGAAATCCACAGGATTGGCACCTTATCCGCCATGCTTTCTTTCCTGCTGACAAAAACATAATTTGAATGATGCATTGTGAACCCACATCCAATCTTTATGTATGCTCAGCTTTACCATCTCAAACAATAGAGGCTGACATCCTATTTGGCAGAAAATCCAATGTTCTCTTTCAAAGAATAAAATACGGTACAACATCAACATGTAATTGTATATAATACTTGGTATCAAATCATAGCTTGTATAGCTTATACGGCCTGCACCATAATATAGTTAAAGCATTCCATCATAGTCAGAAAGAATAACTTGCTGTGTCTTGCATTTTATGATCCAGTTAGCTATGCTCTAATTGGTGACTAGCTCATGAACAATGTCAACTTTTGTCTCTCTTAGGGGATTGTCCACTGTCCAAACAGATCATGTTTTCCTCCAAAAAACGTAGAAACTCTAGAGTTTAATATCTATAAACTGAGTTGGAGAGCCGAAGTTTCAGGCAGCGGCCACTATGTTTTAATTCAGAGCGGGCTCTCATGGGAACTTTACATCAAGCCAGCTGCGTAGTATCAGCTAATGGTGAAACACGATAGCGTTTTCCCTCTATGTCCTTGCTAATCCCTTGGGCTGACATGTTTTGGGCTGCTTCCCTGTGAAATTGCCTCAAATCCTCTTTAGAAATAAGAATTATTGTAAAGACAAGCTCTGTTGACAAAAAGGCTGAAATAAATACGTATAATGCTGAAAAGAATCACTTATACATCTTTCTGAAATACACTATAATCTCCTTTTATCAAACGGCAAACTACACAATCAATTATCGACTGCCAGTTGGTTGGAGGCTGTTACTTGCGCTGCTGACAAGCCATTTGGAAGTTTTGCAAGCAACTACGATTTTCTAAGCTTGGGCTAGAAATTGTGTAAAAGAAAAGCAAATGAAAGATGCTCTGCTCCCTAAACGTAAATGAATATTGGGATCATCAAGCCCTGTTGCTTTTTTGTTTATCATTGTAATTTATGGGTGCAGATTACGTCTGTCCAATCTGTCCTGTTCTGTAAATCCATTCACTTAGAGAAAAAAACTCCACTTTTATTAAGAAAAAAAAAAAAAAAAATATATATATATATATATATATATATATATATATATATATATATATGATAACGTCAAAGGATTGCTGCACATAAAATTTATTGAACCGAATGTCTACAAGGTATTTAATAATAATGTAGATATATGAACATTTGGTTCAATACATTTTATTTGCAGCAATCCTTTGACTTTTTCTTATATATGGTCAGTGGGATGACCAGATTGCACTGCAGTGTTTGATAACTGAGTGCTGCTCTCCCTATCTGCAGTGGAGGTATATATATATATATATATATATATATATTATGGGTGCAACTGATCAAAAAACTCACGGATTGGATCGTTTCTCGGATCAGAGTCACGGATCGGATCATTTTTCGGATTAGCAAATAATAATTGAATTTGCAAAAACCTGTGAAAATTCCACCACCATATAGTCCCCACTGTAATATCCACATCATCTCCCCCACTGTAATATCCACGTTATCTCCCCCACTGTAATATACATCTCCCCCACTGTAATATCCACGTCATCTCCCCCACTGTAATATCCACGTCATCTCCCCCACTGTAATATACATCTCGCCCACTGTAATATCCACGTTATCTCCCCCACTGTAATATCCAAGTAATCTCCCCCACTGTAATATCCACGTCATCTCCCCCACTGTAATATCCATGTCATCTCCCCCACTGTAATATACATCTCCCCCACTGTAATATCCACGTCATCTCCCCCACTGTAATATCCACGTCATCTCCCCCACTGTAATATACATCTCGCCCACTGTAATATCCACGTTATCTCCCCCACTGTAATATCCAAGTAATCTCCCCCACTGTAATATCCACGTCATCTCCCCCACTGTAATATACATCTCGCCCACTGTAATATCCACGTCATCTCCCCCACTGTAATATCCACGTCATCTCCCCCACTGTAATATACATCTCCCCCACTGTAATATTCACGTCATCTCCCCCACTGTAATATTGTCTGAGTATGGCTGGGTATCGCAGAGTATTGGCAGGGTATCGCAGTGTATTGGCAGGGTAACGCAGAGTATTGGCAGGGTAACGCAGAGTATTGGCAGGGTAATGCAGAGTATTGGCTGGGTATCGCAGAGTATTGGCAGGGTAACGCAGAGTATTGGCTGGGTAATGCAGAGTATTGGCAGGGTAACGCAGAGTATTGGCAGGGTAACGCAGAGTATTGGCAGGGTAATGCAGAGTATTGGCTGGTTATCGCAGAGTATTGGCTGGTTATCGCAGAGTATTGGCTGGGTATCGCAGAGTATTGGCTGGGTATCACAGAGTATTGGCTGGGTATTGCAGAGTATTGGCTGGGTATCGCATAGTATTGGCTGGGTATTGCAGAGTATTGGCTGGGTATCGCATAGTATTGGCTGGGTATTTCAGAGTATTGGCTGGGTATCGCAGAGTATTGGCAGGGTAATGCAGAGTTTGTTTACAAGTGATCGCTCCATCATTTGACAGAGCGATCACATTGTAAACGGCCGCCGGGTGTACCAAGATGGCCGCCGCTCCGGAGATAGGTCGAAGCCGCGGCCTTTCCTAAAGCCGAGGCCGCGGATCGCGGGGTGTGCCGATCCGAACAGGGTGACCCGTTCGGAATCACGGATCGGCGACGATCTGTTGCACCCCTAATATATACATATATATATACACAGTATCTCACAAAAGTGAGTACACCCATCACATTTTTGTAAATATTTTATTATATCTTTTCATGTGACAACACTGAAGAAATTACACATTGCTACAATGTTAAGTAGTGAGTGTACAGCTTGTATAAGTGCCGGTTTACATAGGGGCGACGCGACTTCCAGCGCAACTTTTGGAGGCTTTACTGCCAGTCACATTTACACAGTAATCAGTGCAATTTTAATCGCACTGATCGCTGTATAAATGTGAATGGTCCCAAAATCGCGCCAAAATTGTCCGACGTGTCTTCCATAATGTCGCAGTCACGGTAAAAATCACTGACCATTACAAATACAAAAAAAAATTAATAAAAATGCCATAAAACTATCCCCTATTTTGTAGACGCTATAAATTTTGCGCAAACCAATCAATAAATGCTTATTGCGATTTTTTTTTTACCAAAAATATGTAGAAGAATACATATCGGCCTAAACTGAGGAAAAAAAGTATTTTTTATATATTTTTGGTGGATATTTATTATAGCAAAAGGCAAAAAATAATGCATTTTTTTTCAAAATTGTCGCTCTTTTTTTGTTTATAGCGGAAAAAAATAAAAACCACAGAGGTAATCAAATACCACCAAAAGAAAGCTCTATTTGTGGGAAAAAAAGACGTCACTTTTGTTTGGGAGCCACGTTGCACGACCACGCAATTGTCAGTTAAATCAACGCAGTGCCGAATTGCAAAAAGTGCTCTGGTCTTTGGCCAGCAAAATGGTTCGGGGCTTAAGTGGTTAATGTCTAAACCACTGGCAACAAAAGTGAGTACACCCCTAAGTGAAGGAGGGAGTTAGGAAGGAGGAAGCAGTGCTGAGGGGAATTGATACTTTCGGACTAGTCCAATATTTAGCAAATTTAGGCACATTGCAAGTAACAAAAATAATTTATGAAAAGCCAAAAAAATACAAGTGAGCATTTATAAAATGTAATTTCTCTGTTTTTACCTGGAGTTTGTTAAGTTGGTGACAGGGTCTCTTTAAATACCTGGCATTCACTGTTTGAATGTTGCATTGTGCTCACTTGCTTGTGTAGCGGTGACACTTTTGCAAGGTGTCCGCTATGTGCAAATTTAGTTATTTTCTTCTCTCAGAACAGTAAAGGGGTTCTGAGAGCTAATTGGGTAGGTTAACCTTGGCATCAGTTTGGCTGGGCTGTGTTGGGGTTCTGCCTGATCATGGGTACAGTAAGGTACACATGACAGGTTTAGAATCAGGCCTGGTTGGACGTTTGGGTACCGGCATTCCCCGGAGCCAATCAGTGGGTGCATTTGGCCCCGCTGAGGAGTCTGGGGAAGGGTACTTAAGATGCTGGAGTCACGTGTTTGGGGTTCGTTCGGCCATAGCTGCCTGTTCCTGAAGCTGGACCGGTGTAGCCCCGCGAGGGGACCCGGTCACGGGAATGCGTGTCGCCCCAAAACATGATCAGTTCCACTGACCTCACAGACCCGCTTGGTCTGGGGCAAGGATCCATCTGTTCGCGAGTCTCGGAACCGACTGGTCCGAGGCTCAGTAACTGAAGGAGGATTCAAGGCATCCGGGGGCGCTCTCAACTTGGAGGGGCACCACAGTTCGTGTAAGCGACCGGGGGAGGACTCTTCGGAGGCGGGCCAACAAGCTGGCATCCTGAGAAGTGCCTGATTGCTGGGTTGTCAAGGACACTGACGAATCCACATTTTCCCAGTACTATCAAGGAGACAGAGAACGCTCCAAGTACTGAGGAAAGGTTCCTGTTCACTTTGATTGCAACTTTTCTTTAAGGTCAGAGACTTTGCAAGTTTCCGAATTCAAGCGCTGACAGCCATAATCTCTGGCTAGAGATTTGTTCAGTTTTGAAGAGCCCAGCTGCGACTGGCTACTCTCTGGGCTTGCATTATAGACTTCCTACTAGTTTGCAGTTCAAGGTGCCTGAGTTTCTTCACCCTTACCCTGTGTTCCCACATGAGACTGTGTCTGTTGGATGTTACCCCTGCAAATAAAAATCCTTTCTAAAGGACTTTATTGGTGTCAGCGTCCAAAGTCGTTGGGTACTAACTCTGGGAACCCCTAGACCTGGAAGAACAAGCCAAGCGGAAGTAACCGATAAGCCCAAAAGTCAAGGCCGCCCCATCGAGGGTTATGGCCGCTACACTTGAAAAAAAACGAGTCACGTTTTTAATTATTAATTAAATACAGTTTAATTGAACACAAATTAAATAAAACATTAGAGGCATTCTGTACAATGCCCTGAGAAATGTATACTCCTGCTTTTGTGATTGGCTCAATGCTTTTCTCAAAAGTCAGCATTAAGATCTACAGTAAGTAACATTTTAGGCATCCCTCAAAATTTCAAAAGGATCTGGGCCAGCAAAGAGAGTAATTAGACACTCCCAGACGAGGAGAGCGCTAGGAGGGAGGCGGCTGTGCTCGGGAATTTATATACTTTCTGAATTAGTCCAATTTTTAGCAAATTTAGACACATTGCAAGTAACATAAATAATTTATAAAAAGCAAAGAAATCTACAAGTAAGCATTTAGAACATGTAATTTTTCTGTATTTTTTAACTGGAGTTAGTTAAGTTGGTGACAAGGGGCTCTTTAAAGACCTGGCATTCACTGTTTGAATGTTGCCTTGTGCTTACTTTCATTTATTGTTGCTTTTGTCGTGCATGGTGTTCTGTTACGTTGTAAACACAGCATGTCCTATTCTGCTATATTTCATCAGCTTTTATTCCAATATACAAAACGTAGAAAATGCTGTCTCAAGTATATTGTATTGGAAAGTGTGTTTAAACCCTAACTGAATGACATTTCATTTTTTGAAATATTCTTGAACCATAAACAGTTGCCATTTTTTTATTTTTTTTTAAGAAAATACTTGTTTTTGCTCTTTTTTTATCCTACATCTCAGAGCTGCTGTTCTCTTGCAGTGTGATTACAACCCCTTGTCTTTATGCACTCCATCAGCCCCTCACAACTTTCTGAGATTAGAAAAAGGTACAAATTTTTGTACAAGTATGGAGGCAAATGGTCACCCTGCCACATTCACATTACAGGGACCAGGTAAAAATGAAATGCAAAACATTTGTTAAGGACACTAATGCATTTTTATTACTTTTAATTTAAAAAAAAAAATTATACTGACTCTTCAAAATGATCAATGCCATAATTTAGATGTTGGATAAATGCGTCATATAACATTTTTGGTAATAGTATATTTATAGATGTCCATATATCAGATCAGGAATTCCGCTCAAGCTTGGCTTGCATACACACGGTCACACAAAAGTTCTCTGAACTTTCGACCGGCAAGAACGCGGTGACGTACAACACTACGACGAGCCGAGAAAATTAAGTTCAATGCTTCAGAGCATGCGTCAAATTGTTTTCGAGCATGCGTCGGAATTGTGCGCGTCGGAATTGCCACAGACGATCGGAATTTCCTATCGGAACTTTTTCCGTTGGAAAAATAGAGAACCTGCTCTCAATCTTTTGCTGGCCGAAATGCCACCAGCAAAAGTCAGATGGAGCATACACACGGTCGCATTTTCCGACCAAAAGCTCACATCTGTCTTTTGCTGGCGGAAATTCCGATCGTGTGTACGCGGCATTAGGAGAAAAGAGGGACAGAGAAATTTTGACAGTCCCTCCAAATGAGGGGAAGCTGGCTGCAAAGCATTTTTCAGAACGGTGACAACAGTGGACAATGCCTATATAATGTGAGACAACATATGAGTCCAAATAGGACACAGAACATTCTCACCCTATAGCAAAGAATGACTGAAGACGTTTCAGAAGTCGGAGATTTTGAATAATGCATCTGAAACTACGGAAACATTTTTAAAACTGTACTCTGGTCAGCTTCCACCCCCACTCCCCCCCCCGCCCCCCCTAAAAAAAAAAAATACTCCCAAACCCTCTCCAGCTAATTTTTGCAGCAATAAAAAGGTGCCTTATATTAGACATGTGCACAACAAAAAAATGTGTTTATTTTCGTTTAGTTTTTTTCGTTTCCGTTGATTCGTACCGATTCGTACATTCGTAAGTCGTCGGTGTTCGTATTCGTAACGATTCGTACATTCGTAAGAGTTATTTTTTCGTTGATTCGTTTTTTTCGTTGAATTTTCGGACGCATTCATATTTATTCGTACATTGGTAACATTCGGAACATTCGTAGATTCGTAATCGGAGCATAATTCATAATTTTATGTAATGTGTATGCTATTATTACATTTTAATAATTTACGAATCGAAAAAAAAAGTTACGAATCGAAAAAAAAAAAAAAAAAAGTTACGAATCGAAAAAAAAGTTACGAATGTACAAATTTTTTTGTTCAATTCATTCGAAGCACGTTAAGCAGCACCATTGTAAGGGACACGGAAAATTACCAATTCAACAAAAAAAAAAGTTACGAATGTACGAATTTTTTCGTTCGTTTTCATTTTTCGGATTTTCTTCATTAGTACATTCGTTGTTTCTAATTTTTTTTTTTCGGATTTTCGTTGTTTTTCGGATTCGTTCGATTCAAATGATTCGTTAAATCGGATTCGTACGATTCGAACGATTCGTTATTCGGATTTGTACGATTCGAACGATTCGTTCATTCGTACGAAAACGAACTAACGAAAATAACGAAAAAAAAGGAAAAACAAAAAAAAAACGAAACTAATTGCACATGTCACCCTAATCATGTGACATGCTGAGTCTTCTTCCTTCTGGACTGACCCTAGGAGGGTCCTTCTTCAAGTGCCAATATTACTCCTTGTTCACAAGGACACTTCCCACTGGTTGTCCATTGGAGGGATCCTAGCCACGGCAATGATGACATCTCTACAAGGGGTTGGTGATAAGAATAATAGACAGTATGGCTGGGTTGCAGCATTGGATCACCTGTCTTGCAAGAGGTGCTAAAACAGGGTAACTTTAGGATGGAATCAGGTAGGAAAGAAAGGAGCTTGGAATGCTTTTCAAAAAATTTGGGGGGGGGTGAATGTGTATGCAGGTACAGACTATTTTCTCCACTGTAGGTGGAGCTCAGCGGCATTGCAGGGGAAGAGGCAGTCAAGAGGAACATGTTTCCTTTAAGGTTTCCCGGGTCACGGTTGAAGCTATCCGAATGGATGCTGCTGTCCCATTTGACATTAGCATCCATTTTGGCTCAGGCTGAGTCTATTTAAGGCCCTGGCTCCTATGCTTGCTGTGCATTTCACGTGTGGGTAGTGTAGGGACAGGTCATCTGTCTAACAGAGACAGTGATTACTGGCAGGGAGAGGTTCCAGATGAGTAGGGAAAGGATAGGGACATGCCATTCTTCTGGAGACCTCCCCATTTTGGCTTGGGCTAGCCAGCCTGCATTCCACCTCAGAAGACAGATGCTGTCAGCACAAAGGAGACCTGCTATGCTACACATTGCTGATGTTTCCATAAATCTTCTCAGTTGGGCGCCTTCCCGTCAGGTTTGTTGTGAGTTACTGGATTCTGCATTATTATAAGTTCTGCTCACTGCAATCGGACTCTGAGTGTTTACTACCACTGCACCATGCTGCACCTCACCACCAAAGGGTGGGGGTGGTTGAGTTTACATAGGTTAGACATTTAGCGTGTACCTGTGCACAAAGATAGATAGATAGATAGATAGGTAGATAGATAGATAGATAGATAGATAGATAGATAGATAGATAGATAGATAGATAGATAGATAGATAGATAGATAGATAGATAGATAGATAGACATTAGCACCTGTTGGGCTCCAAGTTCTTTGTATTGCACCTAGTGCACACACTGTCTGTCTAGTGTCTACCAATGAAATGCAGCAGATAAACACAATGCTACACTCACCATAATGACAATATAACTTCCTCCATCCAACATTTAGATGCAGTACCGAACGTATTCTCATCAGGGCACGCAGCCAACGCTGTGTACACCCAATATAGAATCACATCTCTCCAACAACTAGGGATAATGTGCCAAACTCCAAACCATCAACATTACTTGTACGTGGATATACATAACACAATCAAAACGTTGGATTGTTTTTGGCACCTTCATGTGTGATTATGGTTTTGTTTTTCTGGGCATATTTTGGCGGTTACACAAGGCAGTGGCAGTTTGCTTGTTCATGCTCCTTAGATATCTCTATAGAATCTGTTTTGCCATGCATTAAAAAAAAAAAATATTTTTGAAACCAATATTAAAGTAATTTGTTTTTATGCAGAATAGGAGGGGTTGATGGGGCATTTGTCATTTAAATATTAGCTTGTTATGCATAGTTGTGGTTCCAAACCTAATGCAAAAATGTTTTAGTGATAAAGGAGATGTCAAATATTAATGTGCAGGGCTTGATAACTTCCACAAGTTCATTTAAAGGCCCCTTTACAGTTTTGCACTTTAGGTGTATGCTAAAGTATAACTAATGGCAAAACTTTTTTTTTAGTTTTGACTAGAGTGGAGAGGAATTAGAACATCTGTTAGATTGTATTGCTGTTTGTGCCCCTATTATGGAGATTCATCCTCTCTAGTTGTCCTGTTTACCATTACCATTGAAAGTAAAAGTAAAAGAAAACCCCAAATTTTGGGTTGTCCCCAGAAAAGTAATAGATGGGAAATCTTCCAATCGGGACACTAGTTCTGGTGACCTGGGGGTCCCCAAGAAATTCCATAAATTTGCAGAGATTTCCTTTAATTTCCTGTTTGGCTATGGGACAGGAAGTGAAAGTAAATCTCTGCAATGGGACAGAGATGGCAGAAAATCGCGCCGGTCGGGACCCCCGTGAGGCCGTGGGGACACCCGCGATCGTCTCATGGGAAGGCTGAACGGGGAGATGCGGAAATAAACAGCATCTCCCCGTTCTGCCTAGCAACTAGTGACGCCGATCTCTGCTCCCTGTGATTGGAGCAGAGATCAGCATTCACTAGCTGACAGCCACGCCCCCCCACAGTAAGAAACACACCCCTAGGCATACTTAACCCCTACACTGCCACCTAGTGGTTATCCCCTTCACTGCCAGTGTTATTTATACAGGAATGAATGCATTTAAATAGCATTGATTGCTGTATAAATGACAATGGTCCCAAAAATGTGTCAAAAATTTCCGATGTGTCCGCCATAATGTCGCAGTCACAATAAAAATCGCTGATCACCGCCATTACTAATAAAAAAAAAATTATTAATAAAAATGCTATGAAACTATCCCCTATCTTGTAAACGCTATAACTTCTGCGCAAACCAATCAATAATCGCTTATTGCGATTTTTTTTTTACCAAAAATATGTAGAAGAATACGTATCGG
The DNA here is from genome assembly GCA_028564925.1 of Lithobates sylvaticus. Lineage (NCBI taxonomy): Eukaryota > Metazoa > Chordata > Amphibia > Anura > Ranidae > Lithobates > Lithobates sylvaticus. Next base: position 242,828,570 of record CM053032.1, read on the forward strand.
CCTAAACTGAGGAAAAAAAAGTTTTTTTTTATATATTTTTGGGGGATATTTATTATAGCAAAAAATAAAAAAGAATGCGTTTTTTTTTCAGAATTGTCGCTCTTTTTTGTTTATAGTGCAAAAAATAAAAACCGCAGGGGCGATCAAATACCACCAAAAGAAAGCTCTATTTGTGGGAAAAAAAAGGACGTCAATTTTGTTTGGGAGCCACGTCGCACGACCGCGCAATTGTCAGTTAAAGCGACGCAGTGCCGAATCGCAAAAAGAGGCCTGGTCCTTTGGCTGCAAATTGGTCCGGTCTGAAAGTTTCATTTCCGGCACATGCCAGAAATGTAACACTCCCATTGGTTGTGCTCTCCACCAAACTGTCAAACCATCCAATGGCTGGTGTCATAACTGATCACATGTGCAGCATCATGGCAGTTGTAGATTAAACAGAGACCAAGATGGCAGCTTCCTTTGTTGAAAACGATAGGAGGGTTTACTTACACTTTAAGACACACTAACCCTGATTCATCAAACTTCAAGTAACACTTTGAACTAAAATCTTTTTTTTAAAAAAACATTGAAAGGTAGCTTTTTATGACAAAAGAGATTCTGTATGTCCCTTCTGTAAAAAAAAACTTTGCCTTGACTGTCAAAGATTTTTTGTATCTGGGTATACACTGAGCCATGCATGAGCAGCTCAGAGTATATACCCGGCACATTTTTGTCCCGGGACAAAGTACCACCTGCGCTCATACGCAGTAGTTATGTCATCCCAGCCATTTAAGATAGCCAAAGACTCCAAAACTGGTTAAAGAAGCACCCATCACAAGGATGACTGTGGCCATTGAATCGCTTGCAAATGGGTTTTCGCAAAGGAACAAATGCGAATGCCATAATTGTGCACCCAAAAGTGAGTACACCCCTCAAGTTTTTGTAAATATTTTATTCTATCTTTTTATGTGACAACACTGAAGAAATTACACTTTGCTACAATGTAAAGTAGTGAGTGTACAGCTTGTATAACAGTGTCAATTTGCTGTCCCCTCAAAATAACTCAACACACAGCCATTAATGTCTAAACCGCTGGCAACAAAAGTGAGTACACCCCTAAATGAAAATGTCCAAATTGGACCCAATTAGCCATTTTCCTTCCCCGGTGTCATGTAACTTGTTAGTGTTACAAGGTCTCAGGTGTGAATGGGGAGCAGGTGTGTTAAATTTGGTGTTATCGCTCTCACTCTCGCATACTGGTCACTGGAATTTCAACATGGCACCTCATGGCAAAAAACTCTCTGAGGATCTGAAAAAAGTAATTGTTGCTCTATATAAATATGGCCTAGGCTATAAACTGAGCTGCAGAATGGTGTCCAAGAGGTTCCACTCAGAACAGGCCTCGCCATGGTCGACCAAAGAAGTTGAGTGCACACGCTCAGTGTCATTTCCAGAGGTTGTTTTTGGGAAATAGACGAGTGCTGCCAGCATTGCTGCAGAGGTGGAAGGGGGGGGGGGGGTCAGCCTGTCAGTGCTCAGACCATATGCTACACAATGCATCAAATTGGTCTGCATGGCTGTCGTCCCAGAAGGAAGCCTCTTCTAAAGATGATGCACAAGAAAGCCCGCAAACAGTTTGCTGAAAACAAGCAGACTAAGGACATGGATTACTGGAACCATGTCCTGTGGTCTGATGAGACCAAGATAAACGTATTTGGTTCAGATGGTGTTGAGCGTGTGTGGCAGCAACCAGGTGAGGAGTACAAAGACAAGTGTGTCTTGCCTACAGTCAAGCATGGTGGTGGGAGTGTCATGGTCTGGGGCTGCATGAGTGCTGCCGACACTGGGGAGCTACAGTTCATTGAGGGAATCATGAATGCCAACATGTATTGTGACATACTGAAGCAGAACATGATCCCCTCCCTTTGGAGACTGGGCCGCAGGGCAGTATTCCAACATGATAATGACCCCAGACACACCTCCAAGATGACCACTGCCTTGCTAAAGAAGTTGAGGGTAAAGATGATGGACTGGCCAAGCATGTCTCCAGACCTAAACCCTATTGAGCATCTGTGGGGCATCCTCAAACGGAAGGTGGAGTGCAAGGTCTCTAACATCCACCAGCTCTGTGATGTCCTCATGGAGGAGTGGAAGAGGACTCCAGTGGCAACCTGTGAAGCTCTGGTGAACTCCATGCCCAAGAGGGTTAAGGCAGTGCTGGAAAATAATGGTGGCCACACAAAATATTGACACTTTGGGCCAATTCGGACATTTTCACTTAGGGGTGTACTCACTTTTGTTGCCAGCGGTTTAGACATTAATGGCTGTGTGTTGAGTTATTTTGAGGGGACAGAAAATTTACACTGTTATACAAGCTGTACACTCACTACTTTACATTGTAGCAAAGTGTCATTTCTTCAGTGTTATCACATGAAAATATATAATAAAATATTTACAAAAATGGGAGGGGTGTACTCACTTTTGTGAGATACTGCATGCTCAGCATACTTGAACATTATCGGCAAACCTTCCAGGGGGCCCAATATTCCCAAGCAGCTTAGTTCCACTTCAAGGCGCTTTAACATGCACATACACAAGTGTATGGCTGGGCAAATGAGGAAAAAAATAACATTCCTGACATTTCAGCAATACAAGCTAATTTCCCCATCTTTTTCTATCTATTTGAAAATGCCAGAAATGCAGTTAGTTCCCAACTTTCTGTTGTGAGCTGACAAATGCACTCATCTGGCATCCAATATTTGTGTGTCCTGACTCCAAAGAATTTGGTAACCTTATCCTCTTTGTGTCTAGCTGTTTTGTACCAGTATTTTCTATAGCGTCATTTGCTGATGTGATGTAAGTCCCTGGTCATGTTAGGGCTTGTGGCCAGAGAACACAGCACCTAACATCTGCAAGGGTAGTGTGGTAAAAACGTTCACAATGTCGACCAATGGTTGAAGTGTTTGTTAACCCCCCCAAAAAATAAGTAGATTCTGGTGCCTTAAAGCAGATTACACAGCACAGCGCTTGTGCTGTATAATCTGCCCCCCCCCCCCCCCCCTCTAAACTGTAAAAAAAAAAAACTGAATCCACCACTTCCTGTTTCCCCTCTCTATACAGACCACGATAACCAGGGCAGCTCTGCCCTGATCACCGTGGTCTAATTGCGGCCCTCCGTGATAGGCTGCCTGCTCTCTGCTCTCCTCTCTCCACCCTCCTTCCTGCCTGTCATCCCCCTCTGTGTCTATCTCTGGCCGGCTCCGCCCCCCACCGATATTCCTGTAAAGTAAAATTAAACATTTTTCACCCCTTTATTAGAGGCTGGCATAGCACACTGTGTCCATAGCTCCCAACTGTCCCTGATTTGGAAGGACTGTCCCTGATTTGGAGAAATGTCCCTCTGTCCCTCTATCCTCCTCATTTGTCCCTCATTTTGGTCTGATCTATATAGTTGTATATAAAATGCACTTTTTATCTTTCAAAAAGTGTTTCCCAGGACTAAACCTTTCACTCAAATTCTAAATTACTGCATTTGTAAATTTTTAAAGCCAATATAAAGGAATAGTAGTGGTAAAAAAAAGGCCTTGTGGATTTAGTTAACCTTTTTTTTAATTAATTCTCCTTTAAGGGGGTGTGGCAGGAGGCGTGTCCTATGCCTACATACGTTTGCTAGTAGGTGTCCCTCATTCCCATCTCAAAATGTTGGGAGGTATGTGTGTCACTAGTTTTAGAAAGAAAAACTGAGGAAAAAAAGGGCAAAAAAAAAGAAAGGAAAAAGGAGAAAGAAAAGGAAGAGAAAGAAACAGAAGAGAGAAAAAGAGAAAAAGAAGAAAAAGAGAGAAAAAAAAAGAAAAAAAATACTCTCATATTCTAGTTTTAGTAAAGCTTCCCCTTTGTGTTTGGCACACGCCAAAAAAAAAAATGCTTGAGATCCCCCTAAAAAAATATACCAGATTCTTAATCCGAGCATGCAGCCTGGTGTGTGCTCCCCCTTTCCAGGTCATATGTCCTTAACAAGCACCGTTTCCCCATGTTGATAAGGACAAGGGCCTCATCCTAACACCCCTGACCAGTGGTTGTGAGGGTCAGTGGGCAGGGGACTTATCAGAATCTACCAGCCTCTACTTGAATGAGTAGGGGTACATAGTACCACATACATAGTACATAGTACATAGTACGACTACTCATTCACAAAAAAAGTTGTAAGCTAGAAATAAAGATACCCAAACGCTTGACAAATCCTTTATTAAAAAAATGTAAATCCTAAAGAAATTGTCCCTCTTAAAAAGGAAGTAAACCTTGATGGGTTTTACTTCCTCTTTGTTTCCCTGCAAAGGTAAAGCATAATGGGCTACCATGCATCGCATAGTATCCTATGATGTGTCACTTACCTGACACAGGAGCCAGCGATGTCACCACTGTCCCCTCTTCCACGAAGCACCCATCTTCCTTCCAGGTATCGCGGCTCCGGCGCTGTGATTGGCAACGGCACGCTCAGTGCGCCTGCGCGTCGCTGTCTATGGCGCATGCGGTGCCTGTCCTTTGCAAATATCTCCTAAACCGTGTAGGTTTAGGAGATATTTCTTGCACCTACAGGTAAGCCTTAATCTAGGCTTACCTGTAGATAAAAGTAGTCTGTAAGGGTTTACAACCACTTTAAATCCATTGTCAATCATGATGTCCACCATTTGCCAACTTTCGCCAAAAAAAAACATTCTAATGAGCTGGTGCACACCACTGATCCCGATGGTACCACTAGCCAAATGACAGCTTGCTGAGCTGTCATCAGCCGGGAAGGGGTGGGGACAGTGGTGGCATCATTGACCACTGGCCATATTCGGGCAGTGATGTTGCACCCTTTGCTCATATGGAGCAGGGGTTCCCAGTGATATCAGCAGTGATTAGGGACAACACTGCTGCTGCCTACCCATCAGAAACCATCATCCGGTCATCTTCTTTCAATCTGAAATAGCTTTCTATAGGTTTCCGCATTCGGCAGTTACACTTTGCCCATTGCACTGATTTACTGAATAACTCTACCGAGGATGACTCTTTTGAGATTTAAAATTGGTTTAGGCTAGCCAAGCATAGTAAAAATAAGTGTCATAAACAACTTTTACCTAATCAGGCCCAAGTCTGCTCTCTGTGTACAACATTTATCATTTTACCGCTTGATGTTTGGAGTGATTTTGTCTTACTCATCCTGGGCTCATCTCTGTCTCGGGCAGTGTAAATAGATATCTGTTCCAAGCCATATTTCATTTGTCACTAATCAGGAACATATTCTTCATGTTGCTTTGATGAAAGTAATAAGTAACTGCAGACATAATAAACTCCACAGGACATCCCAATAAGACAGTTTGATGTATGATTGTAAATTCGGAGGAAAAAAGGATAAAACATTTACAATTATATTGTGTAAAGATAGAGGTGAGTGCAACGTTTGTCCTGGAAAATAACATATACGCATGGGACAAAGTAAGAAAAAAACAACTAAAAACCAATAGCCATGTGAGAAAAGACTAAATCTCTATCTATCTATCTATCTATCTATCTATCTATCTATCTATCTATCTATCTATCTATCTATCTATCTATCTATCTATCTATCTATCTATCTATCTATCTATCTATCTATCTATCTATCTATCTATCCATCTAGCTACTAGCTATCTTTCTAGCTATCCAGATGCTCAAAATCCATATGTCCTTTGTTGCCTTTACCCCTATTTTTATTTTAGCCCGTCAAAAAAGAAAAATGCTTTTTTTTAGGTTTTGAACAGTGTAGAAGGGTTAGATCCTTTGTCAAATTTGAATTGCAGTCTCTCTCCCCATTAAATGAGGTTTCTCCTTAATCCAGGTGACACCAAGAAAATAGCTGTTAGTTAAGATTTCTGATTTTTCGCCCTTAATTTCATTCTCTATATAACTTTTTTTTAAATCTACTAGGGCAGTGGTGGTCAACTTTCTTGAAATGGGGGACCTCAAGCTTGACCCCTAACATCACCAAAGGGATGCACAAATTATTTTAATACATATTTATTACCAGAGACGGCAGCCACATAACAGAATATGATCAGACTATGGGCATTATACAAGAGATGGTCAGAAAGTGTGGACATAACACAGGAGATGGTTAGAGATTGTAGATATACTACAAGAGATTGTTGGAGGCTCTGGACATTATACTCTGATGGTTGAAGGCCCTGGACATTATACTCTGATAGTTGGAGGATCTGGACATGAAAGAGATTAGACTGCAGACCTTTTTCAGGAGACAGCCAAAGACTTGAGACATATTGCATGAGGTTGCTAGAGATCACTACTGTAACATGGCATAAAGGAAACACAAAGGGCCACAAAAAAAGGCACTAAAGGGCTGCAGGTTGGGCACCAGGATGCTAGGGACTAGCTGACACATTAATTGGGAAATTACTTCAACCATTATTGATGCAATGCCAAAAATGTCTCTGTTTGGACTGGATTAAGGGGAGTATAGTGCACTCCAAAACAGCTTCTCCACCTTTTACATGAGTACCACCATTGTTCTCATTGCAGAAAACCTTAAATTCTGCTCTCATTGGGGTCCTTTTGCCCATATTACCCAAGTGGTATCAGGTCCCTCATTTATCTACACAGTGCTAAATTAAAACAAGCTCCAGCACATAGTCCCTAAAAATGATCTTCTTTTAATAGCTTCCATTTGGTCTGGTAAATATACCATTAAAAACTTTTGTTATAAATGTTTAAAAAGTCCAAAAAATGCCTGTTGATCCTACCAGAACTCTAGTGAGCAAATCACTTCCTGTGCTTTAGTTATCATTGTTCTTAGTTGTGAACTATAGACTACCCACCCATCATATTATAGATAGGAGTATCAGAACATTCATGTAATGTCTAGGCATCCTCTGAGTCCCGTAATAACTTGTGCCAGACATTACCGCTCTGGTGATCCACTACTCAGGAGGGTGCTGGGCTGGCATTAGAATGCTCATCTAGGAAGCCTGCTATCCATGTAGTGTAGGTATGCTGCACACCCACAGCTCAACGTAAAATATTTGTGAAACTGGCCTAAGCTTTAGCTCCTTCTAGGCCACATCTGTTGACACATTTCACCCTACCCCAGGGCTTAGTCATAGTGCTGGTAGACCTCTATGACTAAGCCCTGGTGGCAGGGTGAAATTTGCCTAGGAGGAGCCAAATCTGAGAGTGTTTTTCACTAGTATTTTACATTGAGCTGTGGGTGTGCAGTGTACCTACACTACATGGATAGCAGGCTTCCTAGATGAGCATTCTAATGCCAGCACCCTCCTGAGTAGTGGATCACCAGAGCGGTAATGTCCGGCACAAGTTATTACGGGACTCAGAAGAGTCTATCGAGAGCTTTTCTTCATCAGAGGCATATTGTTCCCACTCCTACCTCTGAGCAATTTGTAGCTTGGAAGAGCTTCTTAGGAATTGCATGTGTCACCACTAACATGACAGCCTCCATGCAGTTACTTATTCATGTGGAATGGATGATAAATTGGACCAAGACAGATATGCAGATGCAGAATGCCTGTCATGATGTCACTCACAATTGACGTGTTTGAGGTGTTTGAAGGATATGTTTGGCTGAGTGTAGGTCCACTTTAAGCAGATGTATTGCACCCCCTAAAGAAACACTGGAAATGTTGGTCCTATTTCCTCCTTAGCACACACACAGCAAGGCACACAGCTCTTCCTGGATTCTTCCACTTTTTTGGGGGGTTTTATTGAGAATGATGAACTGGGATAGGGAGCATTGGATACCCCAAACAACTGAAGAACTGGATAACTTGAGAACTCCTCAATTTCTGGCTACACTTCACAGACTGCTGGCTGTACTGCACACATTGAAGTCCCACATGAACTCTATGCTGACGGTGACCTGTACTCCTTCCAGACTTAAAAAAGCTACACACAGTCGCTAACTTCTCAGCAATAGGGTTGTTTACGCACTTCGCCATAGGACCATCGATTGCCTCCTGTCGATATCCACCAGGCTTTTCTTAGTGAGGGAGATGTATAATCCCTCACTTAGTACAGCTGGACTCTTTCTCACCAGCTTCCTCCTAGGTCTCTCCAGTGAGCTTCTCCAAACCCTGCTTGATTCTTGGTTCTCAGCTTGCAAAGAGGCCCCCCCCCCCCCCCATCTAAGCATATCTTCCTCACAGATACTTCTATAAAGCTGCCCAGGGGCCTGCACAGGGGAATCCCACAGCAGAGCTGGACCCAGAAACTCACACCTGCTGCCCAGGCCTCAGACTAATTATGGGATCTCCCTCCACCTTCTGGGCACACTTCCCAAGGGATTGACTGGAGTCCCATAAATACTCCGACTGCCTGTTCTGCTCACCCTCCCACTATATTTCTAGAAGCCTCCAAAAGACAGAGGGAAGCAGCAGGGCAGTAGCCTGTGAAACAACGAGCAGTCCTGAGCAATCAACCCCTGCTCCACTGATTACAGAGGAGCTCAACTAAATTTGCCTAGCGGCCTACTCTAAACTAGGCAGGTGCTATACAGATGTATTACTATGTAGTTATTTCCCATTTTTATACCACCCTCTGATCTGTTTGGTCTTTCCTTTGCAAGGCATGTACTATCTACTCCACTTTTTCAATGTATTAAGCTAAAAAGAGATCAGGATTCTGCATTCCTTGCTGGGGAAGTCAGCACATAATCCTTGCAAAAGTGGAAGCTTACAATGAATCTAACAGTGTGCCAGGGTCACTGGATGCCTCCCCACATAAAGGGACGCACACAGAGGCTCTTGATTTATGTGGCTTTGCAGCAACAGCTGTATGATACCACACCCACATTGAGCGCTAACATTTAGCTGTACTGGCCGGCCCTCAATGGCCCAAATATATTGGGCAGGGATTGGCATTATTTAATTTAAAACCTCAATTAATTCTACTGCAGTCATTTTGAGAGATCAACGCATTTATCTTAGCACGCTGCTAGTACTGTGACTTTTTTTTTTTTTTTTTTTCGGGGATTTTTTTTTTTAACCACTACGAAAGACTCGAAAATGTCTTTGCCGCTCGTTAGTTAATTTCTCTGTCATTACCTATTGCTTTTTAACAGTCCACTGTCTAGCAAAGTATAATTGTTCAACGGCAAAGCGGAAGAGACAGGTGGTAAAATGCTAAATTAATTGTGCTTTGTATTAAATCACTCTCCAAGATAAAATAAAATCAGTGTTAGCTTGAGTTATACGAATTGTACCGTGGTAAAACATTTTTTAAATTGCCTTGATGTCTGTTAGAACATGTTTAGTAAAATGTTCCTTTGGATGGGGGAAATAATCTATTCGTCTATCCTGCCAGTTCTAATAGTTTTTTTTTACAGTGTGATCCGTGTAAAATATTTAAAGAAAACCTGTCGCTGTAATTTACTTAACCTGGCTAACAGCAGCTTGTAAAGCTGAGCTCCAGGCAAACAGTTACATGCACAGATGAGAGACACATAAGAGAGTTGTTATACCCACAAAATGACGTGTACATCTGTCCATCCATTCCTAAGTTTTACAAAGCCCTGCCAGACAACACAGCCAGGTGGATGATACCACTTGAACTAAAGTGGTTGTAAACCTCAGAAATTAAATAAGAAAAAAAGCATATCCCTCTACAGTGTGTACTTGGTCGGGTGGGGGGGAATCTCCTGCACATAGCCTGTGGTTGACTGCCTCAGCTCTGTTCCTGTGTGCTGTGTGAAGGGATGATGCCCCTTCCCTTCAATCAGCTCTCAGAGCTCTCCTCACTGAGAGTGTAATTTCAGCCCTCCGTCCCTTTATTTTTGATGGCTCAAATGTTGGACTTTGAATGGATGTAGAGGGGAGAATACTGCAGATAAACAGGTTCAACCTATGTAGGAGGATTTTTTTAATCTCTGTGTCTCACCTAAGGCTAGTCACTTAACTGGGTATATGTAAGGGCTCGCAACCAAAGTAGTTGTAAAACCTTACATGTATCCAATGAAGTGACCAGCTGTCAGAGAAGGCCTTTCTCCATCCATGCTCGCCGTGTCGCTGCGCGTGCGCATCGGTTTAGCGCTCCAGCACACACATGTGCATGGCCCAATGGTGGCGCGCGCGTGTGTGCACAACGGCGTGCGCGTGCGCGCAGTGGCCGGCGAGTGTGTGCGATAGCGCACGGGTATGTGCCATGGCGCACACTATGGTGAGGCTATTTCAAGCAGCCCTGGCGTCCAAATGGGTTGCTAGTTTGTTGTCAGCTTCCCGTTTGTGCCTGTTTCCTGCTACTACCTCCTGATTGCCTGACTTTGACCCAGATCGTCCCTGACTTCGCTGGTCTCTCCACCGTCTGACCCTTGGCTTGTTTACACGGACTTCTCCTGATCTGCCTCTACGTGTTCGACCCTCGGCCTGCCTGATGGACTCCTCTGCCTTTCTTTACGGATTTGACCCCTGGCCTGCCTCACGGACTTGCTACTTGCCTTGTGCCTGATCTCTTGCTACCTCCCGGATCCTCTGCTACTTTGCACAGGACTCTCAGCCAGCTACTGAACTCCAGTTCAACCCCAGCTCAGCTCCTCAGCCCTCCTGTGGGACTACACCTGCTGGTGGCCAGTGCTCCCGCATGCCACCTGTTCCCTGTACCACGTCTGGGCGCAGTTGCAAGGGTTTACCGCTCTTGGCATCTCGGCCTCGGTAGGTACTTGTCGTGACACCAGCCTGAGGTGATACACAGAGACTAAACAAATTCTCCTAAGTTGTACCTGTTTATCCTTAGCCCTCTCTTCTCTGCAGTCTCCTAAAATACATAAATCAAAGGTTGTTTCTCAGCTCCAGCAGGCATCACACGCTGCACATTATAGAGCAGGGAGCTGAGTGTAATCTGAGACCTGAGTGAAGGGAAAAGACATACCCTCTACACAGTTCTTTTTGACCTGCCAGAAGTGACTAATGTAGATAGCAGAGGGAGGGGAGAGCAAAATAAACCACACTCTGGGCTTTTAACTGAGGCAAGTACACAGTATAGAGGAATAGTGTCAGAAACCATGAAATCTGGCTGAGACAGAAGTACAGTTAAATCACACTTGTTTAATAATAAAAGTAAAAAGAAAAAACGTGGTCAAAATATAGCCAAAGTTCAGTAACCGGAACTGATAGTCAGCCAAGACAGAAGTCAGGGATCAATGTAGGGGAACAGCAAGCAGGATCTGGAGACAGAAGGAATGTTAGCAAAGCCAGTCTTGAACAGGATCGCAGGAGAGCATTTCAGTATCTGTGATGTTGACCAAGGCAAAGGCAGAGCTCCTCTGGATTGGACGGTTTAAGTAGGCAGGGCTGACGAGCAGGATATCATCAACAGCTGAGTAACTCTGGAGAGATAGGAGCTGGCAATGAGCGGACAGCTGAGCAGCCAGCTCAGAGAAGGAAGGGCTGAGCCCAGCCCTGACAAATAGGTTTTGTTAATTTTTCACTTCAGAGGTTTACACCCACTTTAAAGTGGTTCTAAAGGCTCAATGTTTTTTATGAATTTAGGTAAAAAACCTTTTGAGTGTATCCCCCACCCAATTCCTCATTATACTTATCGAGCCCCATCTAGATTCAGCAAGGTTTATGGGAGCGGCAGCTCTCCTGGGTCTCTCTCTCCTCATTGGCTCACACAGTAGCAGGACTCCTTCTGCTGTCAATCATAGCCAGTGATCCAATGAGTACAGAGTGGGACAGAGCCGTGCTCTGTGTGTGAATGGACACACAGACCGCAGCTGGGGAGAGAGCCTGCTCTAGTGCCCTCGTAGCAAGAGGTTTGCTATTGGGGGCACTCAGTGGGGGGTAGGAGCCAAGGGACCAGAAAAATAAATCACAATAAGCGTACATTGATTGGTTTGCGCAAAAGTTATAGCGTCTACAATATAGGTGATCGATTAATGACATTTTTATTATTAACTTTTTTTTTTACTAGTAATGGCAGCGATCTGCAATTTTTATCATGACTGCGGCATTATGGCAGACACATCAGACACTTTTGACACTATTTTGGGACTATTGTCATTTATACAGTGCTATAAAAATGCACTGATTACTGTATAAATGACACTGGCAGAAAAGGGGTTAAACCCTAGGGGGCAATCAAGGGATTAAGTTTGTCCTAGGGAGTGATTCTAACTGTGGGGGGGGGGGTGGGCTACCACTGACATGACAGCGATCACTGCTCCCAAATGACAGGAAGCAGTGAGCTCTGTCATGTCACTAGGCAGAACAGGGAAATGCCTTGCTTACATAGGCATCTCCCCGTTCTGCCGATCCGATCGCGGGACACCGGCGAACACCAAGTCCGCGGGAGCCGCATGCATGGACACGGAGTACACGGTGGACGTGCGCACCCACAATGCCGCATCTTAAAGGGGATGTACAGGTACGCCCATTTGCGCAGCCGTGCCATTGTGACGACGTATATTGCCGTGCACTGGTTGGCAATCGGTTAATTTGTTGGCGCTGCACACTTTGTAGTTTATTGTATAACAAATTGAATAATAATTGAGTAATTGTCGCCCAGGGTTCTCAAATAGGCAGGTTGAGGGGCTCCAGCGGTATGTATGTATGTGGAGGAATCTGTTTTATCAGTTTCCTCCAAAATTTGTAAAATCCAGTTGGGGACCTGGAGCCCGGAGATTCCATAGCGTTATGGGTGGGACGGAATCTCCAATCCTGGGACCGGGTTTTGGGAACAGCCAGGAGTCTGGCTGGTTAATTGAGCAGGTGGGTCCTGGGCTTATAGCAGAGTCAGGATTAGGGTTTTGGGCTCTAGTGGAAGCCAGAGACCCAAGTCTGAGGATCAGAGCAGTAATGGGCTGCTTTTTAGATAGACGCTGTGTGCATCTAAGGAGACAGAACTGAAGTGGAAGGCCTGAGCAGCAAGGAAGCTGAAAAGGGGTACAATAGTTGTACAGGGGAACCCTGTTATATGGCCAAGAGGGCTGAAGCATAAAGCCTAAGTGGCAGTACTGCTGAAGAGAGCCAGGTGGCTTGGCATTTTTCACTTGTTATTGTTTTTGGGAGAAGAACCCCTGTGTGGGCATCCAAGTGCATGTATGAACTTTATTTTATTTTGTTCCTTTTAATAAAAGTGGACTACCATGCCTTTAAACTAAAGTTACTGAAAAGGCATCTACCACTGAGCTAGACATCCCCCAATGTCACAGTACCTTAAATAAATAATATATGTAGCAGTCCCACTTTAACAAGTGTGCGCTATAAATGGAAATTTCATTTTTCCCTCAGAACAGTAATGGGGTTCTGAGGGTTAATTGTACAGGTTTGCTTTGGCATCAGTCTGGCTAGGCTGGGCTAAGGTTCCGCCTGGTCATAGGTGCAGTGAAGCACCCATGACAGGCTGAGAACCAGGCCTGGTTGGACGTCTTAGGTACCAATCTTTCCGTGGGCGCGTCTGGCCCTGCTGCGTAGTCTGGGAAGGGGTACTTAAGGTGCTGAAGTCACGTGTTCGGGGTTGGGCCGGAGTTCTTGGTTCCTGGTTCTGGACCGGGGTAGCCCCGCGAGGGTTCCCGGGCCTAGGAGCTTTTGCCGCCCCGCAAGCATGGTCAGTCTGACCAGCCCCATAGACCCGCATGGTCTGGGGTGGGGATCCGTCTGTTGCTGAGTCTCGGAGCTGGCTAGCCCGAGGCCCAGTAACTGAAGGAGGATTCAAGGCGTCCCGGTGTGCGCTCAGTATTGGAGGGACACGGCAACTCGTACAAGTGACCGGGGGAGGACTCTTCGGAGGAGGGCCAAGAAGCTAGCTGCTCAGTAAGAGCCTGGGAGCTGAGCTGTATGGACACTAAAGAATCCACACTTCCCACAGTACTGCCAAGGAGACAGAGAAAGTTCCAGGTACTGTGAGAAAAGTTGCTACTATCTTCAGTTACTATTTAGTCTGTGGCAGAGACTTTTGCAAAGTTCCGGATTACATTGTTGGCTGCTAGACCTCTGGCTAGAGGTTTATCCGGCATTGAAGCACCCAGCTGCGAGTGGCTACTCTCTGGGTTGATTAGAGACATTCAGTGGATGTCAGCAGTTCAAAGTGCCTGAGTTTCATCACCTGTGCCCTCTATTCCTATCTAAGACTGTGTTATGTTGGATGTTACCACTGCAGAATAAAAACCTTGAAAAGGACTTTTATGTGTCAGCATCTGAAGTTGTTGGGTACTAACCCTGGGAACCCCTGGACATTCACCGACAACCCACAAGGAGGTATAGATTCATAAACCTCTCAGAGTGGGATTTTAAAGGCAACAAAAAATAAGTTTGTATAAAGTATATAAATTTATTGTACAAAAAGACAAAATTCAAGCAAAATATACATTTTCCTCATAAAGAATAAAAACAGAACAGATGTTCAAGGATGATATGTATGAAGGTAGGTGATAATTCCGACGCGTTTCCAAACGGCCATTGCTTTGCCTATCTTCCTCAGGGAATTAAAATCACCATCTACAGAGTATCAAAAGCATTCTGATTACAAAATTGTTTTACATGTAAGAACCAAAAGGTAACCAAAAGATCACCAATGGAAAATCACAAGAATCAAAAATTTATATAGAATGCATTGTAGCAAACTTTGCACACTTACATCAAAATACAGAACATCATATATGGTGTTGCTTCCCATGGACCTTCAGAGGAGGTAACTGGTAAGCCCAAAAGTCAAGGCCGCCCCTAAAGGGGTTATGGCCGCTACATATATAATAGAGGAGCATCTTGATGAGATGCCATGTGCAGGGTTAGGGACAATTGTGGACACGCACCCACACTCACTCAGGTTGAACTGGATGGACTGGTGTCTTTATTCAACCTTACTGACTATGTAACTATGTAAATATGTAAATATTAGGCATTACAATGATGTCACATTGATGGGGCTAATAAAAAAAAATGTTACATAGTTAGAATCTATAGGCACAGAGGTATAGGCATACCCTCATTTCTAGGATATCCTCAAAGTCCCAATTGACCATATCGTTTTGGGTTTACTGACACTTTAAGAAAATAAAATAGTACAGAAAAGATAATTTCATATTCCAGATGCCACTTTCCATCTCAGTTTTCTTTGAAAGTTTTTTTTCATACATGGCTCAGTTTCAGGCGCTATAAAGTTTCACAAAGAGCTCGCATTCTGGAACGAGTTTCGGGCGAGCCACCAAAGTGGGCACAGAATTAGCATGCGTTAGATTCATTGCAGCTGCTTGGACAAATAACTAAAGTCTTTCACATTATCAAAAGGAAGAGCACTGCATACTCCAAGCATGATGCAGGACTCTGTGACTAGTCTGGATCAGTAACGGACCATCATCTAGGTTTTCGGTACAGCAGGTTGCACAGCTGAAATCCAAGGCAGGGGGTAATGGTATAGCTCAACATTCCAACATTCTTCCTCCGGCACCATGCGATACTGTTTCTGTGATCATACCAAAAGTTCACATTTTTCAGCATTATTGAACTGTAGGCAATATTGCAGGGATGACGGAGGCAATTAAAGCAATGTATATAAAAAAAAAGATCATTAACATTCCTAATAGCAAGACCACTAAGTAGAAAAGGAAAAACAGCCAAAAATGCACACAGAACAAGTACTCATAAAACAAAATGGCTCCCAAATGTCATCTTTAACTGTATTTTTAGGAGATTATAAAATACGCTTGATTAAAACTAAGCTTACGACAGCAGAGAATTGTAGAACCCATATGTTTTATATTACTGGGGTTTTTTTTTATATTGAAAAGGAATTTGTATATTTTATATAATGTTGTAACCATAAATGGTTGGTCAGTTTTGGATGAAAACGAGGGGCAAAAAAGGCACATTCTGATCGACCCAAATTCTAGCCAAATTAGATGGAAATGTAAACAAATTATGCAGTACATGCAGTTCCAAAGAATTTTCCTTTGAGTAAATATCAAGATTTTCTGGATATGAATAAGAATAGATAAATATGAAAAGAGAGAGTGAGAGAGAGAGAGAGAGAGAGAGAGAGATAGAAAGAGAGCAGGCTAGAAAGAAAAGACATGAGAGAGAGAAAGAGAGAAAGATACAAAGAGAATACACGAGAGATAGAGAGAGAGAGAGAGATACAAAGAGAAGACAAGAGAGAGAGGGGGGGAGAGATAGATACAAAGAGAAGATATGAGAGAGAAAGAGAGAGAGAAGATGCGCGAGAGAGAGAGAGAGAGAGAGAGAGAGAGAGAGAAAGAGAAGACACAAGAGAGAGAGAGAGAGAAAGAGAAGACACGAGAGAGAGAGAGAGAGAGAGAGATACAGAGAGAAGGCATGCTCAAGAGAGAGTAAGATACAAAGAGAGGACAAGAGAGAGAGAGGGTGAGGGAGAGATAGATACAAAGAGAAGACATGAGAGAGAGAGAGAGAAGACGCGAGAGAGAGAGAGAGAGAGAGAAGACACCAGAGAGAGAGAGAGACAACAAGAGAGAGAGAGAGAGAAAGATACAGAGAGAAAGATACAAAGAGAAGGCATGCTCGAGAGAGAGTAAGATACAAAGAGAAGACACGAGAGAGAGAGAGAGAGAGAGAGAGAGAGAGAAAGATACAAAGAGAAGATATGAGAGAGAGAGAGAGAAGACACGAGAGAGAGAGAGAAAAAGAAGACACGAGAGAGAGAGAGAGAAAAAGAAGACACGAGAGAGAGAGAGAGGGGGAGAGAGAGAGAGAGAGAGAGAGAAACAGAGAGAAGGCATGCTCGAGATAGAGTAAGATACAAAGAGAAGACAACAGAGAGAGAGGGGGATATACAAAGAGAAGACACTAGAGAGAGAGAGAGAGAGATACAAAGAGAAGACAAGAGAGAGAGGGGGAGGGAGAGATAGATACAAAGAGAAGATATGAGAGAGAGAGAGAGAAAGCGAGAGAGAAGACGCACGAGAGAGAGAGAGAGAGAGAGAAAGAGAGGACACGAGAGAGAGAGAGAAAGAGAGGACACAAGAGAGAGAGAGAGAGAGAGAGAAGACGAGAGAGAGAGAGAGAGAGAGAGAGAGAGAGAGAGAGAGAGAGAGAGAGAGAGAGAAAGAGAAAGAGAGAAAGAGAAGACACGAGAGAGAGAGAGAGAGATACAGAGAGAAGGCATGCTCAAGAGAGAGTAAGATACAAAGAGAGGACAAGAGAGAGAGAGAGGGTGAGGGAGAGATAGATACAAAGAGAAGATATGAGAGAGAGAGAGAGAGAGAGAAGACGCGAGAGAGAAAGAGAAAGAGAAGACACGAGAGAGAGAGAGAGAGAGAGAGAGAGAGAGAACGAGAGAGAGAGAGAGAGAAAGATACAGAAAGAAAGATACAAAGAGAAGGCATGCTCGAGAGAGAGTAAGATACAAAGAGAAGACACGAGAGAGAGAGAGAGAGAGAGAGAGAAAGATACAAAGAGAGGGCATGCTTGAGAGAAAGATACAAAGAGAAGATATAAGAGAGAGAGAGAGAAGACACGAGAGAGAGAGAAAAAGAAGACACGAGAGAGAGAGAGAGAGAGAGAGAGAAACAGAGAGAAGGCATGCTCAAGATAGAGTAAGATACAAAGAGAAGACAACAGAGAGAGAGGGGGATATACAAAGAGAAGACACTAGAGAGAGAGAGAGAGAGAGAGATACAAAGAGAAGACGAGAAAGAGAGAGAGAGAAAGATACAAAGAGAAGGCATGAGCGAGATAGAGTACGATACAAGACGACGAGAGAGAGAGAGATACAAATAGAAGACATAAGAGAGAGAGAGCGAGATAGAGAAGATACGAGAGAGAGAGAGAGAGAAAGAGATACAAAGAGAAGACACGGGAGAGAGAGAGATACATAGAGAAGATACAAGGGAGAGAGAAACAAAGAGAAGACGCGAGAGAGTGAGTGAGAGAGAGAGAGAGGGAGAGAGAGATAGAAAGAGATACATAGAGAAGATACAAGAGATACAAAGAGATACAAAGAGAAGAGACAAGAGAGAGAGAGAGAAAGAGAGTGAGGAAGGTACAAAGAGAAGGCACAAGCGAGAGAGAGAAATATACAAAGAGAAGACACGAGAGAGAGAGAGAGATACAAAGAGAAGACACGAGAAAGAGAAAGAAAGATATACATAGAGAAGATACAAGAGAGAGCGATACAAAAAGAAGACACGAGAGCGAGAGAGTGAGCGAGAGAAAGAGAGATAGAGATAGAGAGAATGAGAAAGGTACAAAGAGAAGCCACAAGCGAGAGAAAGAAACATACAAAGAGAAGACACGAGAGAGAGATAGAGAGATACAAAGAGAAGAAATGAGAGAGAGAGATAGAGAAGACACGAGAGAGAAAGATACATAGAGAAGACACGAGAGAGAGAGATACATAGATAAGACACGAGAAAGAAGATAGAGAAGACACGAGTGAGAAAGGTACAAAGAGAAGGCACGAGCGAGAGAGAGAAATATACAAAGAGAAGACACGAGAGAGAGAGAGATACATAGAGAAGACAAGAGAGAGAGAGATAGAGAAGACACAAGAGAGAGATACATAGAGAAGGCACGAAAGAGAGAGATACATAGAGAAGACACGAAAGAGAGAGATACATAGAGAAGACAAGAGAGAGAGAGATAGAGAAGACACAAGAGAGAGATACATAGAGAAGACACGAAAGAGAGAGATACATAGAGAAGGCACGAGAGAGAGATAGAGAAGACACGAGAGAGAGAGAGATGCTTAGAGAAGACACGAGAGAGAGAGAGAGATACCTAGAAAAGACACGAGAGAGTGATACATAGAGAAGACACGAAAGAGAGAGATACATAGAGAAGACAGGAAGGAGAGAGATACATAGAGAAGACACGGAAAAGAGAGATACATAGAGAAGGCACTAGAGAGAGATAGAGAAGACAGAGAGAGAGAGAGAGAGATGCTTAGAGAAGACACGAGAGAGAGAGAGAGAGATACCTAGAAAAGACATGAGAGAGAGATACATAGAGAAGACAAGAGAGAAAGATACAAAGAGAGAGAGGGAGGGTCTAGATACAGATACAGCGATACTAAATGACCAGCACTCCAATCAAATGCGTATTACTATTGCAACGTCACATAAGTCTAAAGCTGAGCATAGATGGATCCGAATTTGGCCGTTTCAGCAGAGACAGAATTTTGCTCCATCTATGGCTATTCCCACTTGACAGAAGTCGAGCTAACGATTGACTTTTGTTAAAAAAGATGTTGGAAACTTTTGCTTCGATTAGGAGCTGCAGCCAATCGGCTACAGCGCTGTTCAGTGTATTGTGACAGCAGAGGAGTCCCTCTGTCAGAATACAATGGCAAAGAGGTGGTGGGGGGTTGTTTGGGGCGGTTTCAGGGACTCCTCTATCCACCGACTTGTGTGGATGAGAGAATCTGTTCATTTTTTTTCGATCAGCCAACTGGCTAATAAAATAAAAAACAAGTCATCTATGGGTAGCCTGGGAATACCAGCATTTCAAAACCTTGCAGGGCCTCTTCCTAAGGCTCCATTCACACTTGATTTTGCATTTTATGTAGCTTGAAGCTCCAAAGCACTGGAGGAGAGAAATTCGATGCATCTCCATGGAGTTGGTGCACATCTCCACTTCAAGTCTCCTGAGACCAAATGCCTGAAGCTTAAAAATGTTTTGGAGCTACTTTCATTTATTTATTTTGTTAGGGCTAGGGGTTGGGGTTAGGGTTAACACCTAACCCTAACAAAAAAAAAAATAATAATAATAATAAATACATAAATAAATAAACACCAGGAAGATGAAGCTGATGAAAAAGCTAAAAAAGCTAAAAAACATAGCAATAAATTATGAAACAGATTATATTTTTCTATGTTGACAACAAAAAAGACCAAAACTCAAAAACACTTTAAAAACACTGTACAAAAGCCCCCAAAAATGTGTATAAAAATGTGAGACACAAATGCTCGAAAAAAACTCCCAAAAAACACAATGCTTAGGTGTGAATGCAGCCTAAAGATGACAAAGTATGCAAGGGGACTACATATGTCTCCTTGAGACATAGACAGGAAGGATATCAGACAGGCTGAAAGTATATCAAAAGCCAAAACTTTCTTTACATTTTAGATTAGAGCAGGAAATAGATAAAATCCTCTCTCTTATCTTGTTGCATTTTTTCCGTCGCTTTTACCCCAGCGGGGATGCTGCCATAAAAACCTGGCAGGGGTTCTAACCAAATGATCCCTATTGCATCAAAAACTGAAAAAAAGTTTTGGTCTAGATATAATTGAATGTGGCCATGTGCAGAATCTCCATGGGATTTGCCAACAACTAGGTGGTGCAAAGGGCCAACCACGCCAATCCACTAGTCAGCCCAACCCTTTCACTATATATTTATTGGTAAATCCGCAGATTGTGCAGCCAGAATGCTGTGTGTGTGTGACCAGTTTTTAGACAGGCAGAGAAAAATAAAGATAATGAGTTACCCATAATCCATTAGAGAGTATTTGTTTATTATTATTGTTATTAAAAATAATAATAATAATACCAGTATTAGTAATAGTGATGAGAATAATAATAATATTAATAATAGTTATAATAATAATCATCATCACATCTAATACAAGTAAACGCTCTGAGGCTCATGTCACACTGCTGCAATGTGATTTTGACTCAATTTGCGTACAAGTATGTATGGTTGAATGCTTAATGCTTTGGTTGAATTTTGGAGCCAAATCTCACTGTAAGTCACAGCAAAGTAGCACAGGGACCTTTTCCAAAATGACATACATTGCAGTCGCATTGATGTGAACAGGCGCTATTGAAAATAATGTGATTTCTCTTGTCATGCGATTCTGTACGATTTAAGCGTCTCTGAAATAGCACTAGTGTAAACCAGGCCTAAAGCGTATGGGCAACTCTTTATCTTTATTTAATTCTGTTATTTTCTGTAATATCTTTACTAATAATAAATAAATAAAAAATATTATTATGATTATTTATGATAATAATAATAATAATAATAATAATAATAATAATAATAATAATAATCATCATTTTTATTATTATCATTATCATAAATAATCATACAACTTTTTTTTTATTATTAGTAACGATAATTAGATCTAAGGTAGTATATCTAATTAGATATAAGGTAGTTGTCTCAAAGCTGGAAAAATAAAATGTATGCAGTTATTTAGTCATTATTATTATTACTGATATAATAATAATAATAATAATAATAATAATAATAATAATTATCATAATTTTTATTATTATTATTATTATTATTATTATTATTATTATCAACCTATCAGTATAATTACTGTTGGTGATCTGTTGCCTTGATCTATGCACCTGTTTTTACAATCAGTAGCTGGTTAAAAGTAGTATAAATTGCACAAAAAAAACCTTTGTATTGCAAGCATTAGATATAAGGTAGTGGTCTCAAAGATGAAAAAAAAATGTATGCAGTTGTGTAGTCCTTATTATTATTTCTGATATAATAATACTAATAATAATAATGATGATGATGATTATTATTATTATTATTATATCAGTAATAATAATAATAAGGACTACACAGCTGCATACATTTTATTTTTTCATCTTTGAGACCACTACCTTATATCTAATGCTTGCAATACAAAGGTTTTTTTTTTTTTTTGTGCAATTTATACTACTTATACTATACAACCAGCCACTGATTGTAAAAACAGGTGCATAGATCAAGGCAACAGATCACCAACAGTAATTATACTGATAGGTTGATAATAATACTACTACTACTACTACTACTAATAATAATAATACTAATAATAAAAATGATGATGATTGTTATTATTATTATTACTATTATTATTATTATATCAGTAATAATAATAAGGACTACACAACTACATATATTTTATTTTTTCATCTTTGAGACCACTACATAATGCTTGCAATACAAAGGTTTTTTTTTTTTTTTTTTGCAATTTATACTACTTTTAACCAGCTACTTATTGTAAAAACAGGTGCATAGATCAAGGCAACAGATCACCAACAGTAATTATACTGATAGGTTGTGTTGATTATTGCAGAATTTTTCCTCAATGTGTCGATCACATAAAGTCATATTTGTGGTCACATTAAGGTTTGTGCTGTATTTTATAATTTCCTTTTTTATTTATGTATTTTTTTTTATTTTTTTTAAACTTGAATGCTGTTTAGAAGAAATAAATATTTAACAGAAAATATATGGCCGTATGTCTAAATATAACGCATACATTTTTAATTCACATAGTAGAAACGTATCTGGCACAACAGATGTTGATGACACAAAAGACTGAGATTTAAGGCGCAGGTTTTGTTACTTCAGCGACTATCCAGAAATATGCACGGGGATAAAATATACACATGTGCATAGTGTGATAATAGGAGGCTTTAGCGATTCAGCCAACAAAAGGCTAAAAAAAAAAATTAATAAAAAAAAAAAAAGGAGGCTAAGTAATAAATGTTTGTATTTTCATGTACAACCTTGGTAAGTTATCCGGGACACAAATTAGCTCGAGTTACAATAATTTTTATCTAGAGCAAAGAGTTGGTAACTTTGAGCTTCTCATATATTTTATTGCTGTAAAATACACTTAAAAAATGTATAAGAATTAATTTAAGGGATGAAAGTAATAAATAATTTGTCCTTCGGTAGAAGAACTTTCCGTGAAGTTGTTTTCTTGAATTATAATATTTCTGATGTTCTATTTCTTTAGGCATTGAATACATTGTCTTGGAAGTTGACGGACCTGTAATGCTGATCCCTTGATGCTTCTGTTTGATGGGCATGTCCCTTCTCCATGTGAGCAGCTGTGTGTTACAAAGGGTCTCCTGTGATCCGGGGTCAGGGAGGCATGTGCAGTACAAGCGTGCAATAGGCTTCCGTGACACTTCGTGGACTCCTAGAATAGCAGCTGGTGTCCCTTAGGTCTACTGTACATGGAAGCCTGAGAGCTGGCTGTCCATCACTGAGCTGGGTCCACTTTGATGCCATTTAACATTGCATTGTCCACTTCTAGATAGAGACTCCTTCTAAATGAAAAGGACAGCCATCCAAAAAGTTACAGGGAGTGAGATAACCCCCTGGATTCTTCTCTTTAACCACTTCAAAACCGGGCACTTTTACCCCCTTCCTGCCCAGGCCAATTTTCAGCTTTCGGCGCTGTCGCACTTTGAATGGCAATTGCGCGGTCATACAACACTGTAATAAATTCAAAGGAAGGGAAATTACACTGTTCTATGCAACAATCATCAATTCACGACTCGACTACGCAAACTCCGTCTATATAGGACTACCTAAATACCAGATTGCACGCCTACAAGCCGTCCAAAACACGGCAGAAAGACTAGTTATGGGAAAAAACCCTGGGAATCCATCTCCCCATCCCTGAGGACCCTACATTGGCTAACGGTAAAGGATAGGATCACATTCAAGACCCTCTGCCTCACCCACAAATGCACTCAAGGAAACGCCCATGTGCGTCCGCAGGTAGGGGCAAGGGGGGTCAAGTGCCCCCCCCCCCTGGCAGGGCCGGCGCTACTTATAGACAAGTGCGCATTTCAATCAGGGGCACCGCACTGCATGTCCCAGGGTATCTGTGTGTATGGGGGTGTAATGTATCTGGGTGTATGGGGGTGTAATGTATCTGGGTGTATGGGGGTGTAATGTATCTGGGTGTATGGGGGTGTAATGTATCTGGGTGTATGGGGTGTAATGTATCTGTGTGTATGGGGGTGTAATGTATCTGTGTGTATGGGGGTGTAATGTATCTGTGTATGGGGGTGTAATGTATCTGGGTGTATGGGGGTGTAATGTATCTGTGTGTATGGGGGTGTAATGTATCTGTGTGTGGGGGTGTAATGTATCTGGGTGTATGGGGGTGTAATGTATCTGTGTGTATGGGGTGTGTAATGTATCTGGGTGTATGGGGGTGTAATGTATCTGTGTGTATGGGGGTGTAATGTATCTGGGTGTATGGGGGTGTAATGTATCTGGGTGTATGGGGGTGTAATGTATCTGGGTGTATGGGGGTGTAATGTATCTGGGTGTATGGGGTGTAATGTATCTGGGTGTATGGGGGTGTAATGTATCTGGGTGTATGGGGGTGTATGTATCTGGGTGTATGGGGGTGTAATGTATCTGGGTGTATGGGGGTGTAATGTATCTGGGTGTATGGGGGTGTAATGTATCTGGGTGTATGGGGGTGTAATGTATCTGGGTGTATGGGGGTGTAATGTATCTGGGTGTATGGGGGTGTAATGTATCTGTGTGTATGGGGGTGTGTAATGTATCTGGGTGTATGGGGGTGTAATGTATCTGTGTGTATGGGGGTGTAATGTATCTGTGTGTATGGGGGTGTAATGTATCTGGGTGTGTATGGGGGTGTAATGTATCTGGGTGTATGGGGGTGTAATGTATCTGGGTGTATGGGGGTGTAATGTATCTGGGTGAATGGGGGTTTAATGTATCTGTGTGTATGGGGGTGTAATGTATCTGGGTGTATGGGGGTGTAATGTATCTGGGTGTATGGGGGTGTAATGTATCTGGGTGTATGGGGGTGTAATGTATCTGGGTGTATGGGGGTGTAATGTGTATGGGGGTGTAATGTATCTGGGTGTATGGGGGTGTAATGTATCTGGGTGTATGGGGGTGTAATGTATGTGGGTGTATGGGGGGTGTAATGTATCTGGGTGTATGGGGGTGTGTAATGTATCTGGGTGTATGGGGGTGTAATGTATCTGGGTGTATGGGGGTGTAATGTATCTGGGTGTATGGGGGGTGTAATGTATCTGTGTGTATGGGGCTGTAATGTATCTGGGTGTATGGGGTGTAATGTATCTGGGTGTATGGGGGTGTAATGTATCTGGGTGTATGGGGGTGTAATGTATCTGGGTGTATGGGGGTGTAATGTATCTGGGTGTATGGGGGTCTAATGTATCTGGGTGTATGGGGGTGTAATGTATCTGGGTGTATGGGGGTGTAATGTATCTGGGTGTATGGGGGTGTATGTATCTGGGTGTATGGGGGTGTAATGTATCTGGGTGTATGGGGGTGTAATGTATCTGGGTGTATGGGGGTTTAAAGTATCTGTGTGTATGGGGGTGTAATGTATCTGGGTGTATGGGGGTGTAATGTATCTGTGTGTATGGGGGTGTAATGTATCTGTGTGTATGGGGGTGTAATGTATCTGGGTGTATGGGGGTGTAATGTATCTGGGTGTATGGGGGTGTAATGTATCTGGGTGTATGGGGGTGTAATGTATCTGGGTGAATGGGGGTTTAATGTATCTGTGTGTATGGGGGTGTAATGTATCTGGGTGTATGGGGGTGTAATGTATCTGGGTGTATGGGGGTGTAATGTATCTGGGTGTATGGGGGTGTAATGTATCTGGGTGTATGGGGGTGTAATGTATCTGGGTGTATGGGGGTGTAATGTATCTGTGTGTATCTGTGTGTATGGGGGTGTAATGTATCTGGGTGTATGGGGGTGTAATGTATCTGGGTGTATGGGGGTGTAATGTATCTGGGTGAATGGGGGTTTAATGTATCTGTGTGTATGGGGGTGTAATGTATCTGGGTGTATGGGGGTGTAATGTATCTGGGTGTATGGGGGTGTAATGTATCTGGGTGAATGGGGGTTTAATGTATCTGGGTGTATGGGGGTGTAATGTATCTGTGTGTATGGGGGTGTAATGTATCTGGGTGTATGGGGGTGTAATGTATCTGGGTGTATGTGTATTATGTCTGCAGTCTCTGACCATGATAACGACATTGTCGAAAAGGGGCGGAGCATGGGTGACCTTAAAATAATGCCCCCCTCTGAAAAAAGTTCTGTGGACGCCCATGGAAACGCCCCTCAATACCTATGCGAGAAAATAAAACACTTCACACCCAATCGCAGCCTCCGATCAACTAACCAAAATCGCCTCCTCATCCCCAAGTCCCGTTACAAATCAAAGGGAGAATGAAGATTTGCAGTCCAAGGACCACGGCTATGGAACGCTCTACCCACCACGAACATCCGCATGGAAAAAAACCATCGGGCCTTCATAAAAAAACTCAAGACCTACTTCTTCTAAGAAGCAGGACACCACAGGACGGACCAAGTGCCTTGAGGCGATTCAGTTCACATTTGCAGCGCTATACAAATCATTCATTCAACCAAACTATAATAAATGTAAAACTCACATGAGTGATAAATACTAGACATGTGCGCCGTCAATAAATTTGTTTAGTTTCGTTCCGTTTCGTATTAGCCGTTAATTCGTATTCCGTAATTCGTGTCCAAAATTCAATTTAGATTCGTAGGAAATACGAATTTTCGTTAGGTTTGTTAACTTTTCGCAACAATTACGAACGTTCGTTATGATGAATTTCCCAAAGTGACTTTTAACAAGTCCATAAATACAGTATATCCCATAGTTTGTAGACACTATAACTTTTGTGCAAACCAACCAATATACGCTTACTGGGACTTTTTTTTTTTTGTTTTACCAAAAATATGTGGCAGAATACATATTGGCTTAAATTGATAAAGAAATTAGATTTTTTTACATTTTTTATTGGATATGTTTAAAGGCAGAATGTAAAAAATATTGTTTTTATTTCTTTCAAAATTGTCGCTCTTTTTTTGTTTATAGACAAAAATAAAAAACGCAGAGGTGATCAAATACCACCAAAAGAAAGGTCTATTTTTAGGGAAAAAAAGGACATAAATTGTATTTGGGTACGGTGTTATGTAACCGCGCAATTGTCAGTTAAAGTAACGCAGTGCCATATCACAAAAAATAGCCTGGTCATGAAGGGGGGGGGGGGTAAATCTTCCGGAGGTCAGGTGGTTAAAGGACTCCTAACCTGAGGGTTACAGAAGCCACTTTTCAGCTATCCTGGACTTGTTACTCTTCCACATTACTGCCCCTTATTAACCCCATTATGTTTTTTTTTTCACAGAAAAAATACAGTGTAAATAAATAGAAAATTAAAAAAATATTTAAATGACAGTACAAAGAAAGCAATAAACAACACAAAAATAGGGGAAAAACACAAATGCAAAAATCACTGCATTAAATATACAAAACTGCCCTAAATTTACTGCTCTTAATATTTTATATTTTTTTCACAGAAAAAAGACAATGGAAATAAAAAGAAAAGATAACAATATTTAAAAGACAGTACAAAGAAAGCAACAAACAGCACAAAAAATGGGGAAAACACAAATATAAAAATCAACACATGAAATAAACTAAACTAGCCTAAATATACTTCCCAAAAAACAAATACCGTATATACTCGGGTATAAGCCGAGTTTTTCAGCACATTTTTTTGTGCTGAAAGTGCCCCCTAGGCTTATACTTGAGTCAAGCACTTTTCTGCAGAAGAGAAAGACATTTTCCGAACCGACTTTGGGGCCCCGTACCTCGGTGCCACTTGGTGCTAGTAACCAGCACTACAACATTTTAAAAGATGGGGTTCCTAGCACCAAGTGGCCCTGAGATACGCGGCCCCAAAGTCGGTTCGGAAAATGTCATTCTCTGCTTCAGAAAAGTGCTTGGCATTTTCCGAACCAAATTTGGGGCCCCGTATCTCGGGGTCACTTGGTGCTAGGAACCCCATCTTTGGATATGTTGTAGTGATAGTTCCACTGGGTTTGCACACCAAGTGGCCCTAAGATATGGGGCCCCCAAATTCGGTCAACTGTGTCCATCTGCAGCAATATCATTTCGGGACCCTTTGGCTTCTGCTAGGGAGCATCTAGGAACCCTTAACTACCGAGTTTGAAGTTTGGGGCACAGTGAGGCTGCAAATGGGCACAGTGAGGCTGCAAATGGGCACAGTGAGGCTGCAAATGGGCATTGTTGACCCTCTTTTCCACTTACAGTATCTGCACATTTCTCACCCTAGGCTTATACTCAAGTCAATAAGTTTTCCCAGTTTTTTGTGGTAAAATTAGGTGCCTCGGCTTATATTCGGGTCGGCTTATACTCGAGTATATACGGTACATGGAAAAGACTGAATATTTTTTCAAACAAATTTTGCCTGCCCAGCTCAAAGACTGAAACTGAGTCTTCCCATTTTCTAGACTTCCATATTGGTAATTTCATGGCAAAATCGGGTTCCTTGAATTTACACTGTTCATTCCTAGTCTACAGCTAAGCTGATAATTGGGAAAAGGTGACAGTGGGTGAAACCCAAAAAACAAATGCTTAGGATAAGGATCACCTGTTATCCGTAAAACCAATAACCTTTTTTTTTTTTTTTTAACAAAAAAGTAGTGAATAACAAATAAAAAGCAAAAACAAAAAAAATAACCTTTTCATTATGATGTTGTTTTGTCATTTTAGAAGGCTCTTTGTGCTGGTTCAAACTACTGTACAATTACTTTTTTTTTCTTTGTACTAAAAAAGAAAGTAGAACTGTCATTATTTATATTGTCTTAAAAGTATATTTTCTTGCTTAAATGTAAGCAAACTGTAGTTTACAAATCTGTTTTTGAGAGCTAATCTTAAGAAAAACATTTTAAAGGTTATTTGTAATGGCATTTCATTTTTATTGTTTTATTACTGTATTTTCCTTCTAGATAATTCCACTAAAATGCACCTTTTACGCACTCCAGCTTCAGGTAGATAAATCTGATTTCATATCCATGTAAATACTCAGATCTATCATAATATTTACCCCAGGCACAAGAAGTCGCAGCCAGTAAGAACCTAACAAAAGTTCTGATCCCAACCTAAACTGTAAAGAATAAAATGGTTTCAGTCTACACAGGAGGGATTTCACATCAATTCATTTTCAGACAGGAAGTGAGGGGAAATCACCTTAACCGGTTCAGCCTCGGAAGATTTGGCTACTGAATGACCAGGCCATTTTTTGCAATTCACTACTGCGTCGCTTTAACTGACAATTGTGTAGTTCTGTGTAGCTGTACCCAAACAAAATGGATGTCTTTTTTCCCCACAAATAGAGCTTTCTTTTGGTGGTATTTGATCATCTCTGCGTTTTTTTATTTTTTGCGCTATAAACAAAAAAAGAGCGACAATTTTGAAAAAAAAAACAATATTTTGTAATTTTTTTTTTAAAAAAGCAAATTTTTTGCTCAGTTTAGACTGATATGTATTCTTCTACATATTTTTGGTAATAAAAATCACAAAAAGCGTATATTGATTGGTTTGCGCAAAAGTTATAGCGTCTACAAAATAGGGGATAGATTTATGTCATTTTTATTATTATTTTTTTGTTTTACTAGTAATGGCGGCAATCTGAGATTTTTATCGAGACTGCGACATTATGGCAGACACATCGGACACTTTTGACACATTTTTGGGTCGATTGACAATTATACAACGATCAGTGCTATAAAAATGCACTGATTACTTTATAAATTTCACTGGCAGGGAAGGGGTTAACACTAGGGGGCGATCAAGGGGTTAAATGTGTTCCCAATGTGTGTGTTATAACTGTGGGGGATGCGAGTGACTGTAGGAGATTAGAGATCGTGGTTCCCAGCTCGTAGGAACTCACGATCTCTCTCTCCTCTCTTCACAGAACTGGGATGTGTGTGTTTACACACACACGTCCCTGTTTTGCCTCTCGTGCCCGCGATCGCTCGTGGCCTGCTATCCCACTTAAAGTGGCCGACCTATAGCTACGACGGTTCACGGGATCATGCCAACCTGCCGCAGTATAATGACGACGGCTGGTCGGCAAGTGGTTAAAATGGTTCTAAAGGTAGAAGGTTTTTTATCTTAATGTATTGTATGCATTAATATAAAAAACCTTCAGTGTGCAGCATCCCCTCTTAGCCCCCCAAATATTTACCTGAGCCCCACCTCGATTCCGCGATGTTGCATGAGAAACTCGGCTGCCCG
Source organism: Lithobates sylvaticus (assembly GCA_028564925.1). Lineage (NCBI taxonomy): Eukaryota > Metazoa > Chordata > Amphibia > Anura > Ranidae > Lithobates > Lithobates sylvaticus. The sequence goes on from CM053032.1 coordinate 242,858,406, forward strand.
GGACTCTCCCTCCTGATTGGCTGAGACACAGATGCTATCAATCAAAGTCAATAAGCCAACGAGGAGAAAGGGGTCAAGCAACGGCTCCGTGTCCCTATAGCAAGCTGCTTGCTGTGGGGGCACTGGGCAGGAGGGAGGGGCCAGGAGCGCCGGCGAGGTACCCAAGAAGAGGAGGATCTGGGATGTTCTGTGCAAAACCATTATACAGAGCAGGTAAGTATAACATGTATGCTATTTTTAAACAAAAAAAAAAAACCCAAGACATTAATATCACTTTAGGAAAAATACACGCTGAAAAAAAACAAAAAACAAACAAACAGAAGTTCCCTCCCATTTGTCCAAAAAAGGCACCTAGAAATTCCTAAGCTTTTAACGAGATGATGTAACTGGGCAAAGTAAACGTACCATTGATACCTCCCCCCTCCAGCAATGTATACTTACCCATTATTGCTCCTTTACTGCCTCCCCACCATATTTATCCACTCCTGCCAAATGGTCTGGTATCAGATGGCTTTGCAGCTTACCTGTGTAGATTATGTCATTGTTACCCCCCACCAGACAATGTTTGGGCCCCTGACTGGCTGATCAGGTTTAACACTGTAACATGGGGGGCACTCACATGGTCCTCTATACTTGGAAGCCCAACTTCTCTAGAGCAACTTACCAAGAGTTCCAACAGAGCTGGAAGGAGAGGCAACAGAGTACCGATCAGTGAGTAAACCATGCTGGTTGGTGGATTCTTGTCACTTGGCTATGGATGGGCAGGTTACAGGGCAGTGGTTTTAAAGTTTACACATTTCTAGTTCACATGGCCTGTTTCAATGATTCTTCAATTTGTGCCCATGAGCATGCAGTTTAAAGGAAAGCTGAACAAAGAAAGTATATGGCTGACCTCTTCTAAAAATACTACTTTCCTGGCTGTCATGCTGATCCAATGGCTACAACACTTTATAAGTCACTTAGAAAGAAAGGTGTGCAGAAGAGGATTTCTGACTTCACCCTCACTTTTCTGGTGTTCATTTTGGTTCCAGTCCAACTCAGACAGTATTGAAGCAAGAGACAGCTGGGTATCTATTATTTTCGGCAATGGCAACCTTTGGTATTTCTCTTAGTAAGGATTCTCTGGTCTCTAAAGGAAAAGACTTCAAAAATTCACACTTCATTTTCAACGTCTCATCTAACCTGACTAACCACAATCTTCATGCTCCAGAGATCTGTTGATGGGGTGCAGCAAACATTCCTTGATGCAGTACAGTATTCTTGTACTTTGTCCTTCATCATTGCAATTAGCATTAATTTGTTGAATGTATGCAGCCATAGAATAGAAAATTAAAATGAACTCATATGGAGCCCAGACCTTCCATTGTGCTAATGTTCTCCTAGCCCTTTATTTAGTAGATCTACATCGGCAACTTTGATTCTCCCTTTGCTTTGTAATTAAAGTTTTTATAAGAGCAAACATTTTTTGTTTAGTTTTGGATGAAGTAGTGAAGGTGTAGATTTATGAATTAATAAAAATGGCGCACCAGCAAATCAACACAATTATAAATATATCTGACGTGCACGCATCTCTTAAGCAGGCCATACACGGTTTCAATCTCAGCCGGATTTGAACCGGGTATGGGCAGGTTGAATGTACCTAGTTGATCAAGCCGGGTTTTACCTGCAGCAGCTGCTATAGCCACAAGAAATATTCACTGTCTTCTCGTGGCGGGGATGGCTGCCCCCACCCTCCCCGCCAGGAGCAGGCAATGGCTCGGTAGGAGGGATTCCCTCATCAACACTGTCTATGTTGATGGGGAAACCAAGTGAATTTCTTTCCTGCAACCCATAACGTACCCGGCAATGCCCCGTATCGTCACAGTCACATGACTTCCTCAGGGATCTGAGTAGACCCTCTGAATATTTTTTTACTGTTTTCTGTGTGTACCTGCTGAAGATAATTACACTATTTGTCCTGTTGCCCGGTGAAGGGAAATCCAAAATTTGTAACCAGAGCAAGAGGTTAAAGCCCCTTTCACACTGGGGCGGGAGCGGCGGCGACGGTAAAGCAGCGCTATATTTAGCGCTGCTTTACCGACGTTTTAGCCGTGGTATTCGGTCGCTAGCGGTGCGGTTTTAACCCCGGCTAGCAGCCGAAAAAGGGTTAAAATCCCCCGCAAAGCGCCGCCGTAGTGGTTTTAACCCCCGCTAGCAGCCGAAAAAAAAGGGTTAAAATCCCCCGCAAAGCACCACCGTAGCAGCGCTTTGTAGCGGTATTGCCGCGGTATTACCGCGGTGTCCCATTGAAATCAATGGGTAGGAGCGGTATAGGAGCGGTGAATACACCGCTCCTATACCGCTCCAAAGATGCTGCTAGCAGGACTTTTTTGACCGTCCTGCTAGTGCACGGCTCCAGTGTGAAAGCCCGCCGGCTTTCACACTGGAGTGAATGGGGCCGAATTTTTTCAGGCGTTGTACAGGTGCTATTTTTAGCGCTGTACCGCCTGAAAAATGCCCCAGTGTGAAAGGGGCCTAAGGGAAATTGCCCAATGTTCCCAAAAGTTCCGGTGACTCTCATTTTGGAGGTATTTCCTAGCTGTTCATGTGTCATCTCTGAGACAGGAAGTGTAGAAAAATCTCTTTAGCAGTACAAAAAAAAATAATCTGATGGGATTTTTTTTATGATTGTATTTTTATTAAAGGTTTTAAACATGTACAAAAAATACCATATAGAAGCCATAAGGCACAATGAAATCACAAAGTAGATCTCAAATATGTAAAGGTATTTATGAAATAATCGCGGATACATTATAAAACAAAATACAACCATAAAGGAACATCGAGAGTATGAACACTTACAAATAGTGTAAGCCATGAGTGTGCCTGTCAAGAACATAGTGTTTGGCGGTATCACAAACTTAAAAAAAAAATGGTGAAAATACAGTAAGGTAAGCAAAAAATTATACAACTTTTAAGAGATCCTAGTAAAGATTAAAGAAAAAAGGACTCATATTGGTGGAAAGTACAAGCTACATAACATGTCACATAAAGGCTAAGTTCACCTTTTTTTTGTTTGTTTCTAAATTTTAGCTCCCCTATGTACCCATATAAAATTAATGTACTTCTTTTGCAACAATAAAACAGCTTTCTATTTATTCTACCCATGGTAACCTCACTCTTTTCATGGATGTTTAAAAACCCTGCTTTATTACTTCTGAGTTACTTTCTGAACAGACTTAGGCCCTTTTTACACTGTCGGACCATTCAGGTCCGCCTGTCAGTTTTGATGGCGGACCTGAACGGGCGCTCCATGCTGGTCTATGGAGCGACAGATGTCAGCGGTGACATGTCCGCTGACATCCGACCCGGTGCGATCTGCTAAAAGCAGACGGATGGCCCTACGTCCGGATCCGTCGCTGGCGGATCAGATTGGGTGAGATCTGATGAAAACGTGCTGTCCATTTTCATCCGATCTCTCCATAGAAACCAGCGGTGCCCGACAAGCCCCTCCCCGCTCAGTGAGCAGAGAGGGACCTGTCATCCGCAGGGTCAGCAGAGATCAACAGAGAAATCTCCTGCCGAGCCGGCGGACAGTGGCGGACTCCGTGGAAGCGGATCCACCTCGTGTGAAGGAGGCCTTATGGTCATGACACAGCTGGTCAACTCCTTCCTGAGGGTGGATGATGCAGGGTGTGTGATAATGAGATCAGCTGGTCAACTCCTTCCTGTGTCATGACCTAAAGTCTGTTCAGGAAGTAAGGCAGAAGTAATGGAGTAGGGTTTTTAAACATCCATGAAGTGAATGAGGTAAGCGTGGGTAGAATAAAGGGAAAATGGTTTTATTTTTGCAAAAGAAGTACATTAATGCTATATTGGTACATAGGGGAGCTGGAATTTAGAAGAAAAAAAGTGAACTTAGCCTTTAAGGTCAGATAATGTTTTGTCTACTATGAGAAGAGGGAAGGGAGGAACTATATGGAGACTGGTCCAAAGGCTCCCAGATAGATTCAAAAAAAGGGTAAGGTGTCTCCATTGAGGGCAGTGAGATATTCTATTCTCCTGACTTCAGTAATCACTTTCAACAGATCAGAAAGAGTTGGTTCTCTTGTAGACAACCAAAGCAGTCCGTTTTTTTGGGCATATTTGGAGATAACCTGATGGGATTTTAACCTATTTACCTGTGAACATCCATAACTATAAAATACATGTATAGGGTCAATCAACCAAAGTAGATGTTTCATTTTCTGTGGATGCTGGTTGACCAGATTTGACATTTTTTTTCTATCACTCAGAGACTTCCAAAGTGTATGAATCCTCTGGTTCCAAAGAAAACAAAAAATAACTCAACAGTATCCACTATGTCACGTGGTCAGCCAGGGTAACTAGATGCAAAAACATTAGCGCGGCTTTTTGTAATATTCTGCAAAAACATTGACTGTGTAACCCTTGAAAGACAAAACTGATACAGAACCTTGAGGATGTTAGCAAATGAAGGTTCATGGGATGGAATTTCGCAAAAGGGTTTTAATGTAGCCTGTCTTAACCACTTTCCGCCCGCCCATTGTGAATAGACGTCGGCAAAGTGGTTGTCAAATCCTGACCGGACGTCATAGGACTCAGGGGGCGCATCGCGGCTATCGTTGTTGCGTGGTGTCAGTCTCCGTCGGAGACTCTTTAATACGTGATCAGCGGTGTCCAATCATGGCTGATCACAGTGTAAATAGGAAGAGCCGGTAATCGGCTTTTCCTCACTCGCGTCTGTCAGACGCGAGTAGAGGAGAGCCGATCGGCTGCTCCTCTGACAGGGGGTGTCTGTGCTGAATTATTATCAGCACAGCCCCCCCGAGGATGCCCACACTGGACCACCAGGGACGCCACCAGACCACCAGGGATGCGCAGCACAAGGTATGCCACCCTAGACCACCAGGGATGACACACAGTGCCCACAATGGATGCCAATCAGTGCCCACAATGGATGCCAATCAGTGCCCACAATGGGCATCACTGATTGGCATGCATTATTGTTTGGCACTGATTGGCATCCATCAATACAAAACAATGCTGCCTATCAGTGCCTATCAGTGCCTATCCGTGCCACCTATCAGTGCCCATCCGTGCCACCTATCAGTGCCCATCCATGCCACCTATCAGTGCCCATCCATGCCCATCTGTGCCGCCTATCCATGCCCATCTGTGCCGCTTATCCATGCCCATCCGTGCTGCCTATCCATGCCAATTTGTGCCACCTATCAGTGCCCATCCGTGTCGCCCACCCGTGCCGCCTATAAGTGCCACATATCAGTGCCCATCAATGCCACCTCAGTGCCACCTCATCGGTGCCCATCAGTGCCGCCTTATCAGTGCCCATCAGTGCAGCCCCATCAGTGCCCACCAGTGAAGGAGAAAACGTACTTATTTACAAAGTTTTGAAACTGAAACAAAAAAAAACATATTTTTTTCAAAATTTTCGGTCATTTTTTATTTGTTTAGCAAAAAATAAAAACCGCAGAGGTGATCAAATACCACCAAAAGAAAGCTCTATTTGTGGGGAAAAAATATAAAAATTTAATTTGGGTACAGTGTAGCATGACCGCGCAATTGTCATTCAAAGTGTGAGAGCGCTGAAAGCTCAAAATTGGTCTGGGCAGGAAGGTGTTTAAGTGCCCTGTATTGAAGTGGTTAAAGATTACTAATATTTTATTCACTATTTACTCTATACCCCTTACCTATCAATCACTGAATGGTCTGAAAAAATTCTGTATTCTTAAGAAATATGCCTTTACGTGGTTTGCATTCTAAAGTAGGAATGTTTGCTAAGCAACATTTGTATTCTGTACAAAGTAATGTAATGCATGAATGAAAATATTCTTGAATTGGGAAAGATTCTTCTATTTCCAGGACTGACTAGGATTATAAGAAAGAAACCATGTGCCTTACCAAGAATGGCTTAGCATGTAAAAAGGTTATGGGCCAAGGGTTTTAGTTCTTGAATCTTATGGTTCCTTTTAAATATCTACTAATGAAGTCTATGTAAAGCTCCTAGCTCTGGCATTGAGTCCTTAGAGACATCTGCCTGATTATATAATGAAATATGTTACCTGTGACCTTGGTGATTTCTTCTGGTTCCTGCGAGTGTATTTTCTTCCAGTTTGTACTGTGGAGTTGTGTCATGGTCAGAACTCAACTACCTATGTTCCATATTGTGCCCCTTCTCCACTTGAGAACAATGGAGGCCCTCTACAGATCAGAAGACTAACAATCTGAATATAAAACGCGTCAGTGCAAAACAAAAAAACATATTATGTACATCTCTACAATACATGCACATGTCCCCATGCTATAACCATTTAACCCATTTATTTAAATGCTGTTTTAGTTCTCTATGTCCCATTATTCTCAATATTATAAATAACTCCCTTAGCACCAGTTTTGTACAAACAATCCTCAAAACTGCAGCCATCACCCCAGTACCAAAAAAAAAAAAAAAACAACAACATGGCTCTGGACAATTTAAACAACTTTTGTCCAATATCTAACTTACCCTTCCTTGCCAAGATCCTTGAGCGGGCTGTGATATCTCAATTACATAATAACCCGACTTTAAATAGTCTATTTGAACCCCTCCAATCTGGTTTTCAGCAACTGCACAGCACAGAAACCGCCTTGGTCAAAGTCACTAATGACTTTCTGTTAGATTCTGACTCCGGGTCACTAACTATTCTTATTCTACTGCATCTTAGTTCTGCCTTTGATACTGTAGACCACAATGATTTACTCTCTCACCTTGAAACTGTATTTGGAGTTTCAGAATTTGCTATTAAGTCGATTAACCTCCCTGGCGGTATGATTCTGTCCGGAGTTTAGTGCTGAAAGTGGTACAATTATTTTGCATGGAAATTTGGCGTTTTTATATTGTAGGCATGCAATTCTTATGAATAACTCACTTAAATCTGTCCGAACCAGAGTCTAGTAGACATCCCGGGTATGATAAAGTTTGAAACACAAAATCATAAATTATAATATAATAAAAATATATATAAAAATGATTCAATAATGTAATCAAATCAAAAACACAGAAATTTGCTCAGTTGCAGAATAGTCGCTGTCATTAAATTTAGTGTTTGATGATGAATTGTGATTCTAATTTATTATCTGTGTTTTCTAGCTGGTCTAAAACCACTTTTGACATAAAGGGACACTTTTTGGTTGCTATGGACAATCTCCAGTTTCCAGGCAGAAAAAAATCTTTTTATTATATAAAATGACATGCAGGGCACTGGGCAGACCACTAGGGACAAAGGGGATGTGTATTTTTTGTATACAGTACTGTAATCTGTAAGATTACAGTACTGTATGTTGTGTGTGTTTTTAAACTTTTTTGAATTTGGCGCCGATCTCCGATCCCGTGCGTCGGAACGTCGCAGGGAACGGAGATCAGCGGCACTCGGCACTGTGTGAATCGAGCGAGCAGACGGCTCGCTCACACAGCGGGGAGACATCGCAGGATCCAGGGGAAAAGGTAAGTAACTTCCCCCTGTATCCTGCAATGCGAGCCCGAGTCTGGCTCGGGGTTACCGCTCCTGGTAGAAAAAACTCAACCCGAGCCAGACTCGGGAATACCGCCAGGGGGGTTAAACAACTTTTGTCCAATATCTAACTTACCCTTCCTTGTCAAGATCCTTGAGCGGGCTGTGATATCTCAATTACATAATAACCTGACTTTAAATAGTCTAATTGAACCCATCCAATCTGGTTTTCAGCAACTGCACAGCACAGAAACCGCCTTGGTCAAAGTCACTAATGACTTTCTGTTAGCTTCTGACTCCTGGTCACTAACTATTCTTATTCTACTGCATCTTAGTTCTGCCTTTGATACTGTAGCCCACAATCATTTACTCTCTCGCCTTGAAACTGTATTTGGAGTTTCAGAATTTGCTATTAAGTCGATTAAGTCATATCTCACTGATAGCTGTCACTTTGTTTGTCTTGGTGGATTCCAGCCTGAAGTTGGTCCAGTCAAGTACGGTGTTCCTCAGGGCTTAATCTTTGGTCTCTTACTTTTTAGCATGTACATGTTTCCACTTGGCCAACTACTTAGATCACACGGGCTCAATTATCATTTCTATGCTGATGACACTCAGATATACATAGACACTAAACCGGATTCTACTTTGGCTGCTTCTTTCCTATCGAACTGTATCTGTGACATAAAAACTTGGATGGCCCATAATTTCCTTCAATTAAACTGTGACAAGACTGAAGTCATGCTTATTGGCACCCCCAATAAATTATTTAAGGCCAGTCCTAATAGGTTATCTATAGATGGCACTGTACTTGAACTTCAGTGTAAATTGAAAAATCTAATGGTGATATTTGATGCTAGTTTAACTTTTGAGCCACAAGTACAATATGTTTTCAGAACATCTTTTTTCCACTTGAGAAACATTGCTCGGCTGCTTCCTATGCTATCATACACTGTAGCTAAAAAGCTGATCCATACATTTGTGTTCTCCCAACTTGACTACTGCAATGCTCTACTCGCTGTTGTACCTGTTCAATATGTTCAAAATTCTGCAGCCAGAATCCCGACAAGGTCTGGTACAAGTGATTACCGTATTTATCGGCCTATAACACGCACCCCAAGTTTAGGAGGGCATTTTAAGGAAAAAAAGTTTTAGGAGGGAAGTTTAGGGAAAAAAAAAAAAACTTACATTTAAGCGTCATTTGCAGCCTTGCCCAGCGTCATTTGCAGCCTTGCCCAGCGTCATTGCAGCTTGCCCAGCGTCATTGTAGCTTGCCCAGTGTCATTGTAGCTTGCCCAGTGTCATTGTAGCTTGCCCAGCGTCATTGCAGCCTTTCCCAGTGTCATTGTAGCTTGTCAGCGTAATTTACAGTCTTGTCCGGGTTTAAATTTCCCGCTCTGTCGCGTGCGCCGCCGAAAAAGACCGAAGCGCGGCCGAAGAAGACCGAAGCGCCCCCGGAAAAGCTGAGCCGACTGTTTGGCTCCGCTCGCGGTCCCGCCTCCCTGCTGTTTCCGGAGCGAGCGCAGGGAGGCGGGACTACGAGCAGAGCCGAACAGTCTGCTCGGTCTTTTCCGGCCCCGCTTCGTTTTTTTTTCGGCCGCGATTCGGTCTTTTTCGGCAGCGCTCGCTATTTTTCGGCGTCGCTTGCCATTTTTGTCATTTTTTGGGGGGGTATCGGCGTATAACACGCACCCACGACTTTCCCCAGATTTTAAGGGGGAAAAAGTGCGTGTTATACGCTGATAAATACGGTATATTACCCCTATCCTGGAGTCTTTGTACTGTCCTCTATGGGGAGGTGGGTGACACCTGTCTGGCATCTGATCTGACAAAATCTGCTAAAAACAGACGTACATCCAGGTTTCTATCAGGTTTCACATTTTAAGATCCTCTTGCTCGCCTACAAGGCTCTTCATGGCTTGGCACCCTATTATCTCTCTGAACTTGTTTCTACTTACTCCCCCCTCTCGTAACCTCCGCTCCTCAAATTCTGTTTTTCTGTGTCCTCCCTTCTCACCTACACTCAATGGGAGACAGAGCCTTCTCCTGCTATGCTCCAAAACTCTGGAATTTTCTTCCAAAGAACATCAAAGAGTCATGTCCTCTAAACTCATTCAAATCAAATCTAAAAACTTTTTTCTTTAGACACGCTTTCCCGTAAATGTCCCTTTTCCCTTATGTTATGTTATCCTGTTTATTTCTTGTTTTTTCCTTGTAAAGCGCTTTGAGAAGCCACCTTTAAAGGTGCTATATAAAATAAAGTTTATTATTATCATTAAAAAGGTACAGAAAAATACCTGCCAGAAATCCAAGGTTCTCCATGTTTGAGCTGACAATGCTGCCTCTGCTGCCTTGAAATTCCAAGCATTATTGTCAGCTCTGAGCTCTACCCTGCTGGAATACAGAACACCCCCCCCCCCCCCCCCCCAACTCTCACATAACATAAGAAAGATAACACAGGCAGAGCTGATAACACCATTTGGTATTCCAGTACAGTAGAGACAACAGTGTACGGTAAGTTTAAACAGGAAGTTAGGTGTTCACTGGCTTTCTAGCAGGATCAATAGGTATTTTCTGTACTTTCATCATTTAAAAAAAAAAGTATGACCAACGCTTCCATAAATCTCTTGTGGGTTACAGGAGTACAATCACTTTGTCTTCCTGTGACCCAGAGCCTGCTATCAGCTGCTTCAGGCTTGGGAAGCTTTCCAAAAATATTGGAACCACCCTGCTCTCTTACTGACAGCTGCTCCTGCCCCCCCCCCCCCCCCCCAACCCGGCACTCCATTCAGTGTTGGAGGGACAGAGGGAAGAACGGTGTCTGACAGACACTGCTCTCAGCTCAGAGCAGACCGAGAACTGAGCGATCAGTGGTCAAGTGACTTCTCAGTTCTCGGTCTTGGAGCCAACATGGGACAGCTGCAGCATCACACAGTTGCTGCAGCATGGAGGTGAGTATGTGTGTTTATTTGTTTAAACCCCACATCTCTCCTTTAGGCCCCTTTCACACTGGGGCGGTTTTCAGGCGGTACAGCGCTAAAAATAGCGCCTGTATACCGCCTGAAAAAAACCGGCCCCATTCACTCCAGTGTGAAAGCCGGAGGGCTTTCACACTGGAGCGGTGCGCTAGCAGGACCGCAACAAAAGTCCTGCTAGCTGCATCTTTGGAGCGGTGAAGGAGCGGTGTATTTACCGCTCCTATACCGCTCCTTCCCATTGAAATCAATGGGAAACCGCGGGGATACCGCCTGCAAACCGCCGCTGCAGCGGCGCTTTGCGGAGGTTTTTAACCCTTTTGCGGCCGCTAGCGGGGGTTAAAACCACCCCGCTAGCGGCCGCATACCGCGGGTAAAACGATGGTAAAGCAGCGCTAACTATAGCGCTGCTTTACCGTCGCCGCCCCGCACAGCCCCAGTGTGAAAGGGGCCTTAAAGCAATATGTGAAATTTGAATTTAGAAGGCCTTTTTCACATGGTCAATGCTGCTGACTTACGACCAGCGGTGGCTGGCAGACAGTTAGCATGCATTTAGGAGGTGATCGCCTGCTAACATGCTTACATGAAGGGGGATTTCACACTAAATTCCACATCGCATTTGCACTCATTTGACATTGTGGCGTGACCAAGGCTTTTTCTCTCCTCAGAGAATAGATACAAGAACTCCCCCCTTCCGAGTCACTCCTTGTCTCCACTGCCTACCCATTTCCGAGCACCGTTTCTTGGTTCCACTTCCAACCCACCTTCCAGTACCGCCCCTTTTAGAGAATACAGAACCAAGTATCATTTTGTGATGCTAAGTAATTTGCAAGTAATTTGTTAGGCTCTTTCACACAGGACGGATCCGTCTGAGCAAAACCCGCCTGCTCATCGGGGATCTCTCTGCTGATCCCCACTGAGCAGGTGGATGACAGGTCTGCATAGCAGAGTGGAAAAGAACGGAGCCTGTTCTATTCTATAGGGCAGTCGGATGGAAACAGACTGCATGTCCATTTCCACCCGATTGTCATCCGATCCGACCCGCTGGACGTACGTCTGTTTTTAGCAGATTTTGTCAGATCAGATGCCAGGCAGGTGCTATCCACCTCCCCATAGAGGACAATGGGTGGCCCGATCGGGTCCGGACAGGCAGACCCGAACGCTCGGATCGTGTAAAGGGGCCTTAATGATAACAAGAAAAGCAGTTAAATAGATCCCCAGTAGCTAGCAACAAAGACCCCCGGCAACAATAGATCCACCCCAACAACAATAGACTCCAAACAGTCAGCTACAATAGACCCCTCAGCAACAATGGATCCCTCCCAGAAAAAATAAATTCACCCAGCAAAAATAGATCCACTCCAGGCAACGATAGACTTCCAACAGTCAGCTACAATAGACCCCTCAGCAACAATGGACCCCCAACAACCCACCTTGATCCAGCAGTAATAGACTCTCAGCAGCCAACATCAATAGACCCTCAAACAGGAAGCCCAATAGACCCCTCCCTCAACAATAGATCCCCAAACAACGATTGCCCCCTCAGCAACAATAGATCCCTCTCCAGCAACTTATAGACCCCCCAGTAGCCAGAATCAATAGACACTCCAGCACCCCTTGCCATTTCATACAATTCGGTGCAGGAGATGCCAGAAATGCATTCCCTCCCGAATTCCCACAAAAAAAAAATCCCTGGGCATGGCCCCAGGGCTTCTAATAGTGTTGGTAGGCACTATTGCTTGTCCTACTATGCCCTACTTTTACTGCCATTCACAATGCAAAGCTTACCGGTTGCAACAATGTGTAGAGGGCCAAATGGAAGCCATTGCAGGATTTTGACAGGTGACAGAGGCACTTTAAAAATGCACCTCTACCATCTGGTTTTCCTACACCGACAATGCCCATCTGAAAGGGGCCTTGGATATATCTAATGGATTTGGTTCTTAATTTTGCCCAGACATGCCTTGAAAAGTCCAAAAAAAAAAAAAAGGGAAATGCTAAAGATGATAACTTATTGTTTATAGTTATGTAAAAAAAAAAAAAAGCCCATTATGTTAATGGCTTTCCAGCCGTGGGTGGCCAGTAGCAAATTGCCGATTTGACTCTAGCCTAAACACATATCCCGCACCAAAAATTCCTCAATATAGAAGTGACTGTAGTTGATCTACTCCGCCTGGCTAATATGGGACTGGAATGTTAAAATTCTATACAGTGCCATCATTATCTCTAATTACATTTGCATTATCCTTATTGGCTGGCACCAGTCAGCCTATGCCTTGTCTGTCCTGGAATTCCATAAGCCTATCTTGTGCCTGAATGAATCTGCAGTCCTTGACATTTTTCTCTTTAGAAAGTTAGCTCAGCAAAGACACAACCGTAGCGTATTATGTGACCGAACTATGTCATGCAATACACGTTTGCTATTATCTTCTGTTTCCGTCATCCTGGAGACTTAAAAAAAAAAAAAAACAGGCCCGATGCCGACCCCCTTCAGCTGAATGGGCCCATCCTCGAAAACCGAGCCTAATAAAGCCTCAAAAGACCCTGTGGTTGCAGCTGTTTACTAAACATGTATGGATAATTCTTACAATCTGTGGCGAAGCACGCCAATGGAAGCCTTTCATGAAATGCTGTTGTTTACCTCGGACTATAAATACATCTAAATAACGAGCATAAGTTGTGCCTTACTTAATTATAGCGGAGAAAAGTCTGTGCTGTAAACACTAGTATGTGCGATCATGAATCATGTTGCCTACATATGGCCTTATAGAACGTAGAAAATGAAAATAGGAACTTTGAAATCTGGTACACAAAGGGAGCGACGCGGTGAAGGAAATCATAAATGGCTCATTATATATGAAGGGGGAAAAAAAGGATCTTCATACATTGTTTTGTAGCGAAGGAAAGAGTGGCATCTTGATTGTGCAAGAAGGATTGTAGATTAAAGGGAAACTTCATTTTCGTTAGACATGAATGTAACGTGTGTAATCGCTACATTAGGCCCCCGAGAAGCTACACAATGTATACTGGAGGCGTAATTTCCTGCCTGGGAGACACATCCATAGTAATGATGAATGGCTGTACAGGGCCTTGAAAAAGTATTAATACCCTTGAAATTTTCCACCTTTTGTCTTGTTACAACCAAAAACGTAAATGTCTTTTATTGGGATTTTATGTGATAGACCAACACAATGTGGCACATAATTGTGAGGTGGAAGGAAAATGATAAATGCTTTTCAATTTTTTTTTTTACAAATAAATATGTGAAAAATGTGGCATGTATTTGTATTCAGCCCCCCTGAATCAATACTTTGTAGGACCACGTTTCACTGCATTTCCAGCTGTAACGGTCGGAAATTCCGACCACAAAATCCGTTGGATTTTTTCCGACGGATTTTGTCCGACACTGGTGTTGCATACACACGGTCGGACAAAGTTGTCGGAAAATCCGATCATCCTGAACGTGGTGACGTTCGTTGCGTACGACGGGACTACGTAGAGGCTAGTAGCTAATAGCTTTGGTCTTGTAATGTGATCTGAGCATGCGTGGCACTTTGTCCGTCGGAATTCGCTACACACGATCGGAAAAAGTCCGATAGGACTTTGTTGTCGGAAAAATTTGAGAGCAGGAGATAAAACTTTGTCCGTCGGAAAATCCGACGGAAAAAGTCCGATGGAGCCTACACACGGTCGGAATTTCCGACAACATTGTCCGATAGGACATTTTCCGTCGGAAGATCCGACCGTGTGTATGGGGCATAAGTCTTTTTGGGGATGTCTCTACCAGCTTTGCTCATCTAAAGAGTGACATTTTTGCCCATTCTTCTTTGCAAAATAGCTCAAGCTCTGTCAGATTGGATGGAGAGCGTCTGTGAACAGCAATTTTCAAGTTTTGCCACAGATTCTCAATTGGATTTAGGTCTGGACTTTGACTGGGTCATTCTAACACATGAATATGCTTTGATCGAAACCATTCCATTGTAGCTCTGGCTGTATGTTTAGGGTTGTTGTCCTGCTGGAAGGTGAACCTCCGCCCCAGTCTCATGTATGCTCCATCGGACTTTTGCTGGAGGAATTCCAGCCAGCAAAAGATTGAGAGCAGGTTCTCAATTTTTCAGTCGGAAAAAGTTCCGATCGGAAATTCCAATAGTCTGTAGCAATTCTGACGCGCAAAATTCCTAGGCATGCTCGGAAATAATTGGACGCATACTTGGAAGCATTGAACTTAATTTTCTCGGCTCGTCGTAGTGTTGTACGTCACCGCGTTCTTGCCGGTTGAAAGTTCAGAGAACTTTTGGGTGACCGTGTGTATGCAAGCCAAGCTTGAGCGGAATTCCGTCGGAAAAACCATCCAAGATTTTTCCGACGAAAAATCCGCTCGTGTGTACGCTGATCGCGATTACTAGTTTAAATATTTTTTTTTTATTCCAGTATATATCCCATAGTTTGTAGATGATATAACTTTCATGCAAACCGAACAATATACACTGATTGGGATTTTTGTTTATCAAAGACTTGGTAGCAGAATACATTTTGTCCAAAATTTATTAAGAGATTAGATTTTTTTTTAAATATTTTTATGGGATATGTTTTATAGTAAAAAGTAAAAAAATATTGTTTATTTTGTCTGTTTTTTTCATTTAAAGCGCAAAAAATAAAAAACACTGTGGTGGTCAAATACCACCCAAAGAAAGCTCTATTTGTGGGAAATAAAATGATATAAATTGAATTTGTTTACAGTGTTGCGTGACCCTGCAATTGTCAGTTAAAGTAACACAGTGCCAAAAAGTAAACAACGACCTGGTCATGAAGGGTGGGGGAGGGGGGGTAAATCTTCTGCAGGTCAAGTGGTTAAAGGGTTACATGACAGGCACCCCTGATCTGCTGCTCTCACCTCCTTGGATGATTATCTTTCACTGCCCATAAAAGCTAATGTAGAGGTTTGGGTGGTTGAAAGCTGTGCTCTTCTGCAGCCTTCTTTCTTTTGGGATCCTTTTGTTGGAACAAAGAGGGCTCAGAGACATTTTCATTGGTCAGCAAGGTCACATGTAGGCACTGACCAATGCCCACTCAGCATTGCAAGCATTATGGTGCTACACATCCTCTGGGCGCTACAGAAGATAATCAATGAAGGAGGTAGGGTAGGAGCAGCAGGGACGGGTTGTGGCGAGTGTAGTTAGTTTACCTTTTCATTTTTATTTTATTTATTTTTTTCCTCCCCCTTTTCCACTGTCCCCAATCCATCTGCTGATAGCACAGAGGCTAGGGGACAAGCTGCACATGCTCAGTTTGGTGTGTATTGCTAAAGAGTTTATTTTACATTTTTTGTTCTTGGGAGAGTGCATGTGATCAGCACAGGGCCAATCAGCACTGTCCAGACAGAGGGTCAGGGGTCCTGCAGCCTCATAGGAAATTCAGAGGAGAATGAAAACTCCTCCTACAAGCTTTAACCAGACGCTGGTAGAAGTCACACGACTGCTATATACTGCTGATGAGAAAAGGTATTTAGCAGTTTATATTTACTAAAATAATTGCATTTCCATGTTCTGTGTACTGTGGGAGACCAGATATAGTGAATGCAGTGTCCTGGGTTTAGTACAGGGAGTCCCCGAGTTACGAAACTCTGACTTATGAACAACTCCTACTTACGAACGGCAGGCGGCGCCGGTGGGCACATTGGAAAACAGCACAAGACATACATTAAAGTGGTTGTAAACCTTCAATTAAAAAAATTCATAAAAATAACAAACATGTAATACTTACCTGCAATCGTTTTGCACAGAGCAGCCCCCTCCCTCCTCTTCTGAGGTCCCCCACCGGTGCTCTTGGCTCCTCCTCTTCATCGGGTGCCCCTACAGAGAGCCGCTTTCCATGGGGGCACCCGTGCGGGCTCTTTCCAGAGTCCCACTGCTGTGTCTATTGACACAGACAGCTTGACTCGGCCCCGCCCCCTGCTCCCGTGTCACAGCTTTTGATTGACAGCAGCGGTGGGCCAATGGCTCCTGCTGCTATCAATCTGTCCAATGAGGGGACCGACAGCGGCTGGAGTGGCTGTGCTCATGGACATCACTGGATCGGATCGGATTGGGCTCAGGTAAGAAAAAAGTGGGGGGGGGTCTGAGGCACAGAAGGTCTTTCCCCTTAATGCATAGAATGCGTTAAACACTTACGGACCGCCCACCGCAGTTTTATGTCAGCTGCTTGAAGGGGGATATCGTTGTTATGGCAGCAGCTTGCTATCCTCTTCCTCAGCCGGCGGTCCGCTACAAGATAAAAGTGGTCTTTGCTGCAGATTCGCCGCAAGATCACGTTTATCGGTGGTGGGAGAGGGGCCCCCGCCTCCCGCCGCTTACCGGAGCGGAGGCGTTCGTGTCTTATCTCCTGTATGGAGACGAGTGAGGGGAAGATGGCCCCCACCGTCTCCATACAATTGCTGGGCGGAAGCCCAATTTTTTTATTTATTTTTTTATTGCATTTTAGAAATGAAATTTTTCTATTACATGTTTACATTCCTTGTAATGGGAATAAAAGTGACACATTTAAAAAAAAAAAATAACTGTCTAAAAATAAAAAATAAAAGGTAAAATAAATAAAATTTAAACAAACCCCATCCTGACAAGCTTGCGCGCAGAAGCGAACGCATACGTGAGTAGCGCCCGCATATGAAAACGGTGTTCAAACCACTCATGCAACCTGTAGAATTTTTTTTTTTAACGTCGCCTATGGAGATTTTTAAGGGTAAAAGTTTGTCGCCAATCCACGAGTGGGCGCAATTTTGAAGAGTGACATGTTGGGTATCAATTTGCTCGGTATAACATTATCTTTCACATTAAAAAAAAAAAATTGGGCTAACTTTACTGTTGTCTTATTTTTAAATTAAAAAAAGTAAATTTTTTCCAAAAAAAGTGCTCTTGTAAGACCGCTGCACAAATACAGTGTGACAGAATGTATTGCAACAAACGCCATTTTATTCTCTATGGTGTTATAAAAAAAATGTATAATGCTTGGGGGTTCTAAGTAATTTTCTAGCAAAAAAAAATCTTTTTAACTTGTAAACAACAAATCTCAGAAAGAGGCTCGGTCTTTAAGTGGTTAAGGTGAAAAATCTTAACGCTTTACCACCACTTTAATACTGTTTTAAATTTATTATTACATACCAAAAAAAAGTGCTTTTTCTTTTAACTGTTAGCAGTGCAGGTACCTAAATTTAGCTTGGTTTCAGCCTCTTGCAGTGCCTGTATAGCAGAGCTCAGTCTGAGCGCAGCACAAGAAGCCATTTTTGTAGCAGCCTAAGGAGCATGCTCATAGGGGGAGAGAGCAGAGTGACACCGAGATAAACTGCTTCTCCTTTCACTGTCCGGACACAGGCTGTGGAGAGGAAGGACCCGTAAATGTATAACCTAACTGCAGCAGATATAAAGAAGGTCTCCTGCTCTGCTCTCCTCTCTCCAGCCTGTTGTGTGACAAATCTGGTTAGGCCCCTTTCACACTTATACGACTTGTCCCACGATTTGGGACTGCAAAGTAGCATAACAAGTCGTTCCCCATGATTTCCAATGACATCCATTCATATTAGTACGACTTCAAGTCGTTACGACTTCAAAGTAGTCCCTGCACTACTTTGGTCCAATTTTGATGCCACTTACACAGGCATTCCTTGAAAAATCACGTCAAAATCACGTCAAAAATCGCGGCCGCGAATCGCAGAAAAAATCGTGGTAAAATCGCGTGACTTTGAAGTCGCACATTTGTGAAAGGGGCTTAAATCTCAGGACTGGTTGGACAGAAATACAAATCCTTTGGCAGGTAAAACCGCTCCCTTATGTTTAATTCATTCATCGGTGGATTAAATATGTGGAGTTCACCTTTACGATAGTTACATTGGCTGAGCTGTAGTATATTCATTTCAAATGAATGGAGGGATTAACTAAATGATGTTTTTATGCATTGCCCGGCATTCCCCTTTAATCCCTCTATTTGGCCTACATAACAAATCTTTCATCCAATACGTGATTGATTGGATCCAATATTTGGCTGCTCGCCCAATCAATGCAGAGCACCGAATAGAAACTGTCATCTAATGCTGATGGCTCCAACATATTTTTAGTCACATGGTTTTGATGACTAAAGATTTAACATTGTAGATACGTTTAACTGTCAAAAAACCCACAAAGTGAACGGGATCCGACAGATGCAGTTTGGCGAACGGCCCGGACTATGGTTGTTAGTGAAATTTATTACGGCTTATATGTTACAATTTTTTAAATCAGGTATGCAATTTATTTCTGCAACTAGGTATTAGCCCTAATTCCCATCATCCTAGTATCTCATTTAATTCAGTCTTTAGGAACACAGATTTGTCTAGTATTTTTCCTCCCAGTTTACCTTGGCTTTTTAGAGAAATTAAAGTGTATTTAATGTTGAATAGAGTAGGGCAGCCTTTTTTGACCAGGGTGCCCACCTTAAAGGTTTCTTCAGGGGTGCCTTGGCAAAATGCCTGAAAATTGCCCAAAAACTGTAAGCCGGCGTGTGGATGAAGCTTGCCTTTTAGTTACACAAAGCCACAGGTTTTCATTGTACACCATTACAACCTTCTAGCAGCTGGCATCTTAACGTCCAATGGCATCATCAGTTGGTATGAAGGATGTCAGTCGTCTGCATAGCATCCATGTTTGACCCTCCGCTAGCCCTATTACATCAGTGTTGGGGTGGCATTAGCTGAATGATGAAGAAAAACGAAAGCCTCCTACACACGATCGGATTGTTGGCCAACAAAACCGTGGACTTTTGTCCGAAGGGCGTTGGCCCAAACTTGTCTTGCATACACACGGCACAAAATTGTTGGCCAACAATCACGAACATAGTGACGTACTACGTGGTTTTTCAGCTCTTTAGCGCCACCCTTTGGGCTCCTTCTGCTAATTTTGTGTTAGTAGAAGTTTGGTGAGTGTTGGTTTGCGCTTTTCATTTTGCGCTTTTCAGTTTGTTTCTGAACGACCATTCGTCAACCAGACATGTTGCAGAATCGGAGGAGATAACGTGTTATTTATTATTGGCTTTGGAGTTATTGCTTTGAAGTCCAGGAACAGGAGGAGGAAGAATTCTTGGACCAAAAATTGGTTGCTTTATTAATCGTGACCAATTGTGTCATATGCCTTTGCTGCGGGAGCTCCAGGAGAATAATCCGGATGATTTTCGGAATGACGGACCCCTGCTTTCACCAACTCTTGGCATTGTTGACCCCCTATATTAAGAAGCAGGACACATGCATGAGGTTTTTATTTAATTTTTGGGTTAAATAATAATGATTTGATTTTGTATATTTTCTATATTTTTGGATGCATAGAATGCACTTTTTGGTTAAGTTCTATTGGCAGATATCATGTCTAATTTTATTGGTTTTCTTTTTTAATGCACAATAAAAAAAATGTGTAGAATAATACTTGGCTATGTGTTTTACTTCAAATGGCAGTTTTGGAGTCGGCAGTTGCAGTTAAAAAAATACAATGTAAAATTGACAAGGGACACCAACATAGTTGTATCTTTGATCTTAAAAACTATGGAATAATAGTGTTGTGGTAACTTGCTCAAAAAAATTAAATAAAAAATATATTATTCTTGATATCACTAGAAAAAAAAAGGCTTTGAAAATTTGTTTGCAATAACTCCATCAGTATCACCAGCAAAGCAGCTTCATTATTATCCCATTAAAGAAGAAGAGAATTGTGCGCTGCATTTCGAGATTTCATAATTTGCCACATCACGAATATTAATTCTCCATTACGAACGCTAGTTTACAAGACCGACCGCTTCCGGCTTGTCCTTGCTTCCCAGCATGCGTGTTTGTACTTTGGACTTTTGTCCGACGGACTTGTGTACACATGCTCGGAAAATCCGACAACACACATTTGTCCGCGGAAAATTTTAAAACCTGCTAGCCAACATTTGTCCGTGGAAAATCCGACAACAATTGTGCGATGGAGCGTACAAATGGTTGGATTTCCCACCAACAGCCTGTCATCGAACATTTTCCGTCAGAAAGTCCGATCGTGTGTACACGGCTTCAGGGAGAAGAGAAACATTGGAATACTAGTCAGTACCAGTGTGCAAAAGTGTATTTGCTTTGATAGAATATATCACCTCTAATGTTAGGTGTCCTACTTGTGTAGATGTTGATTATGTAAAACTATTAGAATAATTTTTACATTTTAGAAAGGGGTGCCTCGAGACTGTCTATACTTTTCAAAGGGTGCTTGGAGATTTTCCATCATTTTTAAAGGGTGCCTTGACTGAAAAAAAGGTTGAGGAACACTGGAGTAGGGGGTGGCTAAACAACTCTGCCTGTTTACTTTTTGCTGCCTTTGTCCCATTGGGGTGATTTGTCTTCACTTCCTGTCATGGGGAAAAAAACAGGAAGTAAAAGGAGATCTGTACAAAGTAAAGGGAAATTTCTCTTGGGTTGTTGTCATCAGAACAAGTGTTATACTTTGGAAGATTTCCCCCAGCACACCATATAATTTAAAATTTTCCCTTGCCCTCAGCCTCAGTCACTGTGGTCACCAAGACACCAAAAGAAAAGAAATTCTCCGAACAGGGACACATACAGCAATAAAAAACCTAATCATCACTATCCCATCCAAAACTAAAAAACATAGTTTTGCCGTAGATATACTTTAACCTCCCTGGCGGTCTGATTATGTCAGATTTTTGATGCTCAAAGTGGTACACTTTTTTCCCATATTAACTTTTACAGGAGTGAATTTCCCTTTCTAGGGCTAGATTTCCTCTCACTTCCTGTTGTCTCCCTCCGTTTGTAAGTAGGAGTCGTTTTAAGTCGGATGTTTGTAAGTCGGGGACCACCTGTACAATTGTTTTGCATGGAAATTTGGCGTTTTATCTTGTAGGCCTGTAATTCTTAGGAATAACTCACTTAAATCTGTCCAAACCAGAGTCTAGTAGACATCTCGGGTATGATAAAGTTTGAAACACAAAATCATAAATTATAATATAATAAATAACTATAAATAATTCTAACAAATAATAATATAATAATAATAAAATGTATTAAATAATGTAATCAAATCAAAAGCACAGAAATTTGCTCAGTTGCAGAATTGTCACTGTCATAATTTCCAGTGTTTGATGACGAATTTCCCCACTATTTATGTAACGAGGGGACTTACTGGGGACCCTGATTTAAAGAGTGGGCTCTCTGGGGATCCTGATGTAAGCAGGGGGCTCTCTGGGGGCTCTGATGTAAGGAGGGGGCTTTGGGGACCCTGATGTAAGGAGGGGGCTATCTGGGGACACTGATGTGAGGAGGGGGCACTTTGGGGACCCTGGGAGGGGGCTCTGGAGACCCTGATTTAAGGAGGGAGCTATCTGGGGAGCCTGATGTAAAGAGGTGGCTCTGGGGACCCTGATGTAAGGTAGGGGCTATCTGGGGACCCTGATGTAAGGTAGGGGCTATCTGGGGACCCTGATGTAAAGAGGGGGCCATTTGGGGACCCTGATGTAATGAGGGGGCTCTCTGAGGACCCTGATGTAAGAAGGGGGGCTCTGGGGACCCTGATGTAAGGAGGGGGCTCCCTGGGGACACTGATGTAAGAAGGGGGGCTCAGGGGACCCTAAAGTAAGGAGGGGGCACTCGATATATAGAGAGGATAACTCTGGGAGAGGATAACTCTGGGAATCCTAATTAAATTTAGGGGCTCTGGGGACCTTAATACAAGAAAGGTGACTCTGGGACCATGATTTCAGATGGGGAAACTCTGGGGACTCTGATGTAAGGGGGGGGGGGGATTCTGCACTGCCACTGATTCCATCCCCCCAAACACTGCCACTGATCTCATCCCCCACCAGCACTGTAACTCATCCCATCGCCCCAGCACTACCGTTAATCCCCCCCTATTGCCATTGATCACACCCCCCCCCCCACAGCTTCAAAAGCCAATGAGTGAGCAGTAATGATGTGTGTTAGTCTCTAGCAACCAATCAGGGAGCATAAGTGGGGAGCGAAATGGCATCCTGGGGGCCCAAAAAAAATATTTGCACAGGGTCCAATCAATATTAAAAATGGCCCTGCTAAGGATTACCGCTAGGGAGGTTAAGTTGGGTATGGCTACTTTGATGTGTGGAAAGAGCAATGCTACCAGTTAAAGTTGAAGTTTAATCTGCTTATACTTTGCCTTCACTGGTTCCCTCTTACCCATCAACCTGCATATATTAAAAAAAATATATATAATTTTTTTATCACATATCTTATTTAGGACCTAATGATGTCATCACTAGGACTTTGTTCTTCTCTCTGAAATACAGGCAGAGCATAGCTGGTGGGAGGAGCTTGCAGAATGCTGTACATAGCTTCCTGAAAACATCACTCTAACAAGCCCTCAGTAGACATGTGCACAACAAAAAAATTTGTTTATTTTCGTTTCGTTTTTTTGGTTTCCGTTGATTCTTAACGATTCGTAAATTCGTAAGGTGTCGGTGTTCGTATTCGTAACGATTCGTAAATTCGTAAGTCGTCGGTGTTCGTATTCGTAACGATTCGTATTTTCGTAAGAGTTATTTTTTCGTTGATTCGTATTTCCGTTTAATTTTTGTTTATTCTTTTATTCGAAATTCGGACGCATTCGTATTTATTCGTACATTCGTAACATTCGTAGATTCGTAATCGGATTTATAATTCATAATGTTATGTAATGTGTATGCTACTATTACATTTTAAGAGACACGGAAAATTACGAATCGAAAAAAAAAGTTACGAATGTACAATTTTTTTCGTTCAATCAATACGAAGCATGTTAAGCAGCACCATTGTAGGAAACGCGGAAAATTACGAATTGAAAAAAAAAAAGTTACGAATTTATGAATTTTTTCGTTCAATCCATTCGAGGCACGTTAAGTAACGCCATTGTAAGGGACACAGAAAATTACCAATTCAACAAAAAAAAAAAGTTACGAATGTACGAGTTTTTTTGTTCATTTTGATTTTCGTTGTTCCTTTTTCGTTTTTCGGATTTTCTTCTTTCGTACATTCGTTGTTTCTAATTTGTTTTTTTCGGATTTTCGTTGTTTTCGGATTCGTTCGATTTGAACGATTCGTTATTCGTTAAAAAATTTTGCGAATCGTTCGTTCATTCGTACGAAAACGAATGAATGAAAATAACGAGAAAAAAAAAGAAAAACTAAAAAAAAACGAAACGAATAGCACATGTCTAGCCCTCAGCCCTGATGCAAACATTGGGCTGGCTCTTGGGAGGAATATGCAAATATCAAATTGCCTTGATGAGCTGATATCAGTCTGGATGGGTGGGGATTTCTAGACAGACTGTATTTGCATGCAGACCACCCCAAGGCCATCCCAACCTGTGATACTGAACCTGATTGAAAAAAACTGAAATCTAATTAATGAAAGTGGTGGCCATGGGACAGTATTGGTGGGGAGGAAATAATTAGATCCATGGTGGTCATCTTTCTTAGTATGGGCAGCGCATTAAAATCCGGTGAATATTCATCATAAAGCCCCATACACACGGTCGGATTTTCCGATGGATTCTGTCCTATCGGACAATGTTGTCGGAAAATCCGACCGTGTGTGGGCACCATCGGACATTTTCCATCGGATTGTCCGACGGACAAAGTTGTATCTCCTGCTCTAAAGATTTTCCGACAACAAAGTCCGATCACACCAATTCCGATCGTGTGTAGCGAATTCCGACGGACAAAGTGCCACGCATGCTCAGATCACATTACAAGACCAAAGCTATTGGCTACTAGCCTCTACGTAGTCCCGTAGTAGGCAACGAATGTCACCACGTTCAGAATGATCGGATTTTCCGACAACTTTGTCCGACCGTGTGTATGCAACACCAGTGTCGGACTAAATCCGTCGGAACCAAATCCGATGGATTTGGTGGTCGGATTTTCCGACCGTGTGTATGGGGCTTTAGAGACAGCAGACACAAAACAGGATGTAGTCAAAGACCATGGACATGATACAAGAGATGGTCAAAGACTGCAGTGATGATATTAGAGATAGACAGAGACTGCAGACATGATACAAAGGCCACAGCGTCCTTCTGATAGGGCCCCTACATCTCAAACACCCCCTTCATTCCTTAGGACCTCTTCTTCCCACAAGAGCCTCTTCATTCCGTGGGTCCCCTGGTTGTCTTGTATTTTCCAGCCCCCCTCTACCCCCTGGTGTCCCCCTGTCACCTGCCCGAAGCCTGGCTCTGCATTATATATTTTAAAATAAACAACTAATGGGCACACCTATTTTTGTTCAACCGCCGTAGTGAGCAGCTGCCAACATCAAACACGTTACCACAAACCCACAGATAAATTTAATATATAGCAAGGGATGTGGCGCTAACTAAAATAACATCAAAAATCCATTCAGTGCAAATAATGATTCAAATAATATGCAAAATCCAACATAGCTAAAAGTTCATCAAAAGTGTCAATTAATATTGAAATGTGCACAAAAATATTTTCAGCAAAACATTAAACATTCAACAACAACCATGCTTATAATTAAAACCATTATATCCAAACTATTAAAGTGCAAAAAGAGTGCAAAAAAAAGGGTTTTAATTATAAGCATGGTTTATATATGAATTTATTGCTAAAATATTTTTATGCACATTTCAATATTAATTGACACTTTTGATGAACTTTTAGCTATGTTGGATTTTGCATATTATTTGAATCATAATTATCACCAAATGGATTTTTTACGTTATTTTATTTAGCGCCACATCTTTTGCTATATACAGTATATATACAGGCATACCCCACTTTTAAGTACACAATGGGGTTTATTTACTAAAGCTGGAAAGCGCAAAATCAGGGTCACTTCTGCATAGAAACCAATGAGCTTCTAACCTCAGCTTGTTCAATTAAGTTCTGGTAATAAAACCTAGAAGCTCATTGGTTTCTATGCAGAAGTGACCCTGATTTTGCGCTTTCCAGGTTTAGTAAATAAACCCCATTGTGTACTTAAAAGCGGGGTACGCCTGTATATACAGCTTTATGCTATGTACAGTATTCAATGGCTGTGCCGGGGCCGGCCGGTTACCTGGACGGGTTCCTGCAGCACCATCTTCCTCCGGCCTCCCTCGTCTGCTCTGTGGACCTCTCTGCCTGTCGGCTGCTCTCAGGACATCACACGGCGGCTCCAGCTCATTTAAACTCACAGCGGCCATTACTGTGGGGGCTGCTGGAGAGCTGTCGGAGAGGAGGGGGGTGGGGGAAGCCGATCGGTGATGGAAAAAGACGAGTGTGGGCCGGAGGTGGCTGAAGATGTGTTAAGTGTTCTGAAAGCACCGAGCGGGGGCGGAAAGAGCCAAAGTGCTTGATACCTAGCCATGGGCAGTACAGCGGTGCTCAAACTAATGACTGTGCGAGTAGCGCAGCCATTAATTTGGCAGGCTGTCACTGAAACCCGCCCACTGAGCCAACGGCCCAACGGGAAACTCCTGATAGTCCCAATGGCCAGTACATGCCTGGTATACAGCGCAGTTTTCTTTTTTTTAATATATGATACAAAAGATGGTCAGAGATTGCAGATATGATATTCGAGATAGTCACAGGCTGGGGGCATGATACAATAGGTGGCCAGAGACTGCAGACATGATACCAGAGATAGTCAGAGCCTGCAGACATGATACAAGAACATGTCAGATTGCAGACAAGATACAAGAGATGGTCAGAGACTGATGACATGGTATATGAGATATATAAAGACTGCAGACATGATACAAGGGATGGCCAGAGACTGCAGGCATTGTCCAAGAGATGGTCAGAGACTGATGACATGATATGGGAGATAGTAAGAGACTGCGGACATGATACAAGGGGTGGTCAGAGACTGCAGACATGATACAAGAGATAGTCAGAGCCTGCAGACATGATACAAGAAAATGTCAGACTGCAGACATGATACAAGAGATGGTCAAAGACTGCAGACATGATACAATAAATGGTCAGAGACTGCAGACATGATACCAGAGATAGTCAGAGCCTGCAGACATGATACAAGAACATGTCAGATTGCAGACAAGATACAAGAGATGGTCAGAGACTGATGACATGGTATATGAGATATATAAAGACTGCAGACATGATACAAGGGATGGCCAGAGACTGCAGGCATTGTCCAAGAGATGGTCATAGACTGATGACATGATATGAAGATAGTAAGAGACTGCAGACATGATACAAGCGGTGGTCAGAGACGGCAGACATGATACAAGAAATGGTCAGAGATGGCAGACATGATACAAGAAAATGTCAGATTGCAGACATGATACTAGAGATGGTCAGAGATTGCAGACATGATACAAGAGATAGTCAGAGACTGCGGGCATGATAAAGGATACAGTCATGTGTGCACATGATATAGGAACTGTTGATGACTGGTAACTTACAATACAGTCATTGACTTGGGACATATTACATGAGACTTGCTTGAGATCACTGATATAACTTTGCAATAGGGAAACACAGCTTAATGTCTGTAGGGGCCATGAAAGCCACACACAAAGTGCCAGAGGGCCACAAGTTGGGCACCAGGAACATGAGACAGACTCTATTTGACTCAGGGTTGATGACCACTGCTATAGAGGACTGGAGTTTTCTGCAGCAAAGCAAAAGCTGTCAACCCAAGGACCTTAAAACATCTGTAACTGATGTCCCGGACCCACCAGAGGAGTCTGTATCAGCATGTATAATATATGAACATTTGCTGCATTTTGGCTTATGACTCTCTTCCTGACAAGTGTACCCTGATGAAGGGATACAACTGGTCCTGAAACGGGCCGGGCTGTTCAGATTTACATGAGAATCTATCAATGTCACCATCTTTGTTTTTATACTTTTTGAGTATTGTTGCAATTATTTATGTATTTACATATGTATTTTCTTGAATAAAACACATTTTTTATTATCATACATTGTTGCCCTTAAAGTCCCATCCCCTTTGGGGGTTTTGTCCTTTCTATTTGACTTGCTGCAGCTTCTAATGCACACTGTGAGAAGCTCAGAGTAAGCTATTCCAGTACAGTAGAGAAGACTGTACAACTGTGGAAGAGTGAGGGTAAGCCTGCTTCAGTGATAAAAGACCTGCCATCTTTGGCTAATTTTAGAACTCTGTGACTTTAGTGAGACGTTAAGAAATCATAAAAAAAAACCCAAAAAAACGGTGCTTCCTTTTCCTTTAGAAGTTTTCCAGCGAAGTCTAATGATAAAAAAGACGACTTGCAATTGCATACCGTTAAATAACGACATGACAGAAGCTCTCTGCGGAAGTAAACAAAAAGAAAAAAATGGGATTCTAAATAATTCACCGGTTATTGAAAAATAGAAGATAGGATGTGCTTCTATGAAACAAGGGTAATATGTGCAGTTTTTTTTGTTTTTTTAACTTTCTCATCAGCCATAATTGGTGTTTCTTTGTAAGATAACAAACGTGAACATCCTGAAAAACCTCGTAATGAGACATCTAACACAAATTCACAAAATATGTGAAAATAATCGCAGTGGTAGGTCTAATTGCTGTGTCAGTGAGTGCCGGGAAAATGTAGATGTTATTACGGTGTTCATGTTGTTCTATCAAAGTATCAATGCCAATTAGTGTATATCAGTTCACAAACAGAACTGCGTGGAAATTTTGACAACTGTTGAACAGTGATGGCTGTCTAGAATTATTGCATTACATAGAATCAATGTAAACGGCCCTCCGATGATGGATGGGGAACAGTCCCCGTTGGAATCCTCAGGCCAGCGGCAGCTGTGGCACACGGCAAAACAAAACAGGCTTTATTAAATTTGGTATGTTATAGTACTGGGTCTTCACCGATCACAAGCGAGTTGTACGGAAGAATATAATTAGTGCTTTAATAGCCGCAGCTGATACATAAATGGACGTATTTCAAGAGGGGAGTGCCTATTCAGCAATTTTTTAATGAGCAGCCTCTAAAAACAAACCTGATTTAGGAAAACAATTGTCCTCCTGTGATCTCGCAAAGGTCACGTTGGAGTGCTGCGCGAGAGTTGTGTTCACCCCCAGATCCTGCATTGGGCTAACAATAGATTGTACCTCTGTGCTTTGCTACGCATGTGATTACCAACCATTACTGCTGCAATTAATCACAGTTTTCCTGTTCTTTCGGGACAACAAGCTTTCGCTTTTATTGCTGCTTTACGAATCGTTTAAAGAGCTATCCAGCGATTTTCTGTTAGATGAAGTTAACAAGATTCTACTGGGTGCCTATTCGAAGGCTTACGGAAGAGCTCTAAAAGAAATGTAGAAAATGAAAATTCTGACTTTTAAAGTCAGATATAGGTGTTTAAAGTTCTAAATGTTTAAAAGTCTGAATTCTAACCATAAAGGGTTGATTTACTAAAACCAGAAAGAGTGCTAAATCTGGTGCAGCTCTGCTTAACCTCCCTGGCGGTATGATTATGTCCGACTTTTGATGCTCAAAGCGGTACATTGTTTTGCATGGAAATTTGGTGTTTTATATTGTAGGCCTGTAATTCTTAAGCCTAATACACATGATCGGACTTTGTACAAACTTTCCCCTTGGATTTTTAACCATTTTCAGACCGGACCAATTTGCAGCCAAAGGACCAGGCCCCTTTTTGCGATTCGGCACTACGTTGCCTTAACTAACAATTGCGCGGTCGTGCGACGTTGCGCCCAAACTAAATTGACGTCCTTTTTATCCCACAAATAGAGCTGTCTTTTGGTGGTATTTGATCACCTCTGCGTTTTTAATTTTTTGCGCTATAAACAAAAGAAGAGCGACAATTTTGAAAAAAAACACAATATTTTTTACTTTTTGCTATAATAAATATCCAATTTTTAAAAAAAAAATAACTATTTTTTTTACTCAGTTTAGGCCGATACGTAATCTTCTACATATTTTTGTTAAAAAAAAATCGCAATAAGCGTATATAGATCGGTTTGCGCAAAAGTTATAGCGTCTACAAAATAGGGGATAGATTTATTGCATTTTTTTTTACGAGTAATGGCGGCGATCTGCGATTTTTTTTTCGTGACTGCGACATTGCGGCGGACACTTCCGACACTTTTGACACATTTTTGGGACCATTCACATTTACACAGCGATCGTTGCTATAAAATTGCAGTGATTACTGTGTAAATGTGCCTGGCAGAGAAGGGGTTAACACTAGGGGGCGCTGCAGGGGTTAATGTGTTCCCTAAGGTAGTGATTCTAACTGTGGGGGGAGGGGACTCACAAGGGAAGGAGACCGACCGGTGTTCCTCCGTACTGGGATCACATGATCGGTCTCCTCTCCACTGACAGGACGTGGAGCTGTGTGTTTACACACACAGCTCCACCGTCCTGCACGGTCCAGCTGTTTTCACGGGCAATCGCGGGTGCCCGGCGGACATCGCGGCCGCGCGCGCGCCCCCTAGGCGGCCGGCAATGGGAGGACGTCATATGACGCCCACCCAGGATGGGAGATCCACCTTGTGGGCATCATATGACTATGGGCGGGATGCGAAGTGGTTAAAGTCAGATATAGATGTTTAAAGTTCTAAATGTTTAAAAGTCTGAATTCTAACCATAAAGGGTTAATTTACTAAAACCAGAAAGAGTGCTAAATCTGGTGCAGCTCTGCTTAACCGCCCTGGCGGTATGATTATGTCCGATTTTTGATGCTCAAGGCGGTATATTGTTTTGCACGGAAATTTGGTGTTTTAAATTGTAGGCCTGTAATTCTTAAGCCTAATACACACGATTGGACTTTGTACAAACTTTCCCGTGGATTTTTGTACAAAGGGCGTTGGGCGTAAATTTGTATTGCATACACACGATCAGACTTTTTAGGCAACAAACACGAACGTAGTGACGCTTCAACGTACTGACGACACTTTAAAAGCTGACCTTCAATTACTCCAGCGCCACCCTTTGGTCAACTTCTGTATTGTTGTCTGATCTTTTGCATTGGTTCTGAGCATGCGTGTTTGTACTTTGTACCAAAGTCCGATGGTTTTGTGTACACACGATCAGACTTTGCTACATCGGACTTTTGTTGCCAGAAAGTTTGTCCGTTCGCACAGCCAACAAAAGTCAGTTGAAAACCGAAAAAGTTTGTCCGATGGAGCGTACACACGGTTAGATGTTGCCTCAAAACAACTAATTTGCATGTTTGTTGTCAAAAAGTCTGATCGTGTGTACGGGCCTTGAGGAATAACACACTTAAATCCGTCCAAACAAGAGTCTAGTAAACATCCCAGGTATGATAAAGTTTGAAACACAAAATCATAAATTCTAATATAATAAATAACTATAAATAATTAATACAATTAATAATATAATAATAATAATAATAATAAAATAATAATAATAATAATAATAATAAATGATTTCATTATTTAATCAAATAAAAAACACTGAAATGTGCTCAGTTGCAGAATTGGCGCTGTCATTACTTTCAGTGTTTGATGATGAATTTCCCCACAAATCACTATCGCTCAATTCTGCAAGTGATTCTAATTTATTATCGCTATTCCCTAGCTGGTCTAAAACCGTTTTTGATGTAAAGGGACGGTTTTGGTTGCTATGGACAATCTCCAGTTTCCAGGCAGAAAGAACAGTATTTATAATATTTAACTGCATGCAGGGTACTGGACAAAGCACTGGAGACAAAAGGGATGTGAAATAATTTGATACAGTAATGTAATCTGTAAGATTACAGTGTACTGTATGTATTGTGTGTTTTTAACTCTTTGAATTTGGCGTGATTCTCCGTCCCCGTGCATTGCAACGCTCGCAGGGAATGGAGCTCGATGATGAATTAAGCGGAGACACGGTTCGCACACACAGCGGGAGGACATCGCAGGATTCAGGGGACAAGGTAAGTAACTTTCCCAGGATCCTGCGATGCGATCCCAAGTGTGGCTCGGGGTTACTGCTTTTGGTACTGAAAATTCACCTCGAGCCACACTCGGGATCAGGGCCGTCTTTAACCCAGGGCAAAAGGGGCAGCCTGCCAATCTGCCTGCCACAGTGATGCCGGGAATACCACTAGTAAGGTTAAAAACTAGGGTTGCACCAATACCACTAACGGTGCAGAGTATTTGCACAAATATTTGTACTTTTGCTCTGATAGCCGAAACTGATACCTTTGCGGTGCGATAAGAGCCTAAATGAGCAAAGTTCTTTCTTGCATTAACCTCCCTGGCGGTATTCCAGAGTGTGGCTCGGGGTGAATTTTCAGTACCAAAAGCGGTAACCCCGAGCCACACTCGGGATTGCATCGCAGGATCCTGGTACATGTTACGTACTTTGTCCCCAGGATTCTGCAATGTCCCCCTGTTGTGTCCTCCGCCGGATCATATGCCCGCTGTATTACTGTTCGGGGCTCAGTTCCCTGCGAGTGTTGTGACGCACGGGGGCGGAGCCCGGCGGTAAATTCAAAAAGTGAAAAACACATAACACATTACAGTACACTGTAATCTTACACATTACATTACTGTATCAAATTAGTTCACCTCCCTTTTGTCCCTAGTGCTTTGTCTAGTGACCTGCGTGCAGTTTTATATGATATATACTGTTCTTTCTTCCTGGAAACTGGAGATTGTCCATAGCAACCAAAAAGTGTCCCTTTACGTCAAAAGTGGTTTTAGAAAACATAGATAGTAAATTAGAATCACTTGCAGAATTGAGCGATAGTGATTTGTGGGGAAATTCATCATCAAACACTGAAAGTGACGAGAGCAACTTTGTGCAACTCTGCAATTCTGCAACTGAGCAAATGTCTGTGTTTTTGATTTGATTACATTATTGAATACATTTTATTATTATTATATTATTATTTTTTATAATTATTTATAGTTATTTATTATATTATAATTTATGATTTTGTGTTTATTTTTTGCTTTGGGATGCAAAAATCTGATATAATCATACCGCCAGGGAGGTTAAAGAGGGTATTTTTTGAAGTGATTTCTCAGTAAAATAAAGCATGGAGACATGGATGGATGGACGAGTTGATTTGAATATTAAAAATGTATTAACCACTTGCCGACCGCCCCATGTAGATATACGTCGGCAGAATGGCACGTACAGGCAAAACCACGTACCTGTACGTGCCATTCTTTAGGCGGTTGGGGGTCCGATCGGACCCCCCTCCGCCGGCGGGACGGTCGGCATCGCTTCAGGAGCGATCCGGGACGAGGGGACGGCCAGTGGTTTCTGGCCACCCCCTCGCGATCGCTCCTGGCGAATGAAAAGCTTCCCCTTCCTGTCTATTGTATAGACAGGAAGGCGGAAGTGATGTCACGCTCGGTGCGCCGGTCTATGTGACCGGAGACGCCGAGCGGCGAACATGTTAAGGTTAGTGCACAACAGTACACTGACACCAGTACAGTTAGGCACACAAAACACCCCCCTGTCACCCCCTGATCACCCCCCAGATCACCCCCCCCCCCCCAGTCACAGTGTCACTAATTGCAGTGATCATTTATTTACTGATCACTGCATTTAGTGTCAGTGTGACTGTAATAACTGTCAGGGCAGTTAGTTTTAGGTCCTAGGTAGCCCCCTACCCCCCCCTAATAAAGGTTTAACCCCCTGATTGCCCCTAGTTAACCCCTTCACCCCCTTTTGCCAGTGTCACTAAGCGATCGTTTTTCTGATCGCTGCATTGTGTCGCTAGGTAACCATTTTTTTTTTTATTTTAACCGCCATGTTTTATATAGGTTCATAAATAGTTTTATAGGTCAGGTACCCCCATATTACAACCTAAATAAAGGTTTTAACCCCCTGATTGCCCCTAGAGTTAACCCTTTCACCAGTAATCACCGTATAACTGTCACTGGTGACGCTGGTTAGCCAGTTAGTTATTTCGTTATTTAGGTTCCCCGTCAGGTTTTTATATAGCGTCAGGTACCCCCATATATTACCTAATAAAGGTTTAACCCCCTGATTGCCCCTAGTTAACCCTTTCACCCCCTTTTGCCAGTGTCACTAAGCGATCGTTTTTCTGATCGCTGCATTAGTGTCGCTAGGTAACCATTTTTTTTTTATTTTAACCGCCATGTTTTATATAGGTTCATAAATAGTTTTATAGGTCAGGTACCCCCATATTACAACCTAAATAAAGGTTTTAACCCCTGATTGCCCCTAGAGTTAACCCTTTCACCAGTAATCACCGTATAACTGTCACTGGTGACGCTGGTTAGCCAGTTAGTTATTTCGTTATTTAGGTTCCCCGTCAGGTTTTTATATAGCGTCAGGTACCCCCATATATTACCTAATAAAGGTTTAACCCCCTGATTGCCCCTAGTTAACCCTTTCACCCCCTTTTGCCAGTGTCACTAAGCGATCGTTTTTCTGATCCCTGCATTAGTGTCGCTAGGTAACCAGTTTTTTTTTGTATTACTGTTACGGGTGACGCTGGTTAGTTAGCTTGTTTTTTTATACTGTCAGGGCACCCGCCATTTATTACCCAATAACGGTTTAACCCCCTGATCGCCCGGCGGGTGATATCAATTAGGTTTTAGGGTCAAATAAGGTCTGCGTCGCCCCAGGTTAGTGCCAGTACCGCAAACACCCACGCGCAAAGCATACACCTCCCTTAGTGGTATAGTATCTGAACAGATCAATATCTGATCTGATCAGATCTATACTAGCGTCCCAGCAGTTTAGGGTTCCAAAAAAACGCATTGTTAGCGGGATCAGCCCAGATACCTGCTAGCACCTGCGTTTTCCCCCTCCGCCCAGCCCAGCCCACCCAAGTGCAGTATCGATCGATCACTGTCACTTACAAAACACTAAGCACACATAACTGCAGCGTTCGCAGAGTCAGGCCTGATCCCTGCGATCGCTAACATTTTTTTTGTGGTAGCGTTTTGATTCAGTCGCTAACAGTCAGGAGCTTTTTTACCTGTGAATCTCAAAAAAATAAAAAAAACAAAAATAGTTGTCGTTTTATTGTTCTCTCTCTCTCTCTATTGTTGCTCTTTTTTTACTCCATTCTATTCTGCAATGTTTTATTATGTTTTATCATGTTTTATCATGCTTGCTTTTCAGGTATGTAATTTTGTTTACTGTGTTTTAGTGTTAAGCATTTTTTTGTTTTCAGGTGCGCCATTCAGTTGCAGCGCGGAAAAAGATTACAATATATGTCCAGTATGTTGCTGGACTTTGAATGGTTATACCAGAATGATGCCTGCAGGTTTAGGTATCATCTTGGTATCATTCTTTTCAGCCAGTGATCGGCTTTCATGTAAAAGCAATTCTAGCGGGTAATTAGCCTCTAGACTGCTTTTACAAGCAGTAGGAGGGAATGTCCCCCCTCCCGGATATAAACCGCGCCATTGGGAAATTGGGAAAGCATTTTATCACACCAATCTTGGTGTGGTCAGATGCTTTGAGGGCAGAGGAAAGATCTAGGGTCTAATAGACCCCAATTTTTTCAAAAAAAGAGTACCTGTCACTGCCTATTGCTATCATAGGGGATATTTACATTCCCTGAGATAACAATAAAAATCATAACAAAGAAAAAAAATGGAAGGAACAGTTTAAAAATAGAATAAAAAAGCTAAATAAATAAAAAAAAAACTAAAAAAAAAAAAAAAAAAAGCACCCCTGCCCCCCCTTCTCTTGCGCAAAGGCGTACACAAGCGTTGGTCTGGCGTCATATGTAAACAGCAATTGCAGCATGCATGTGAGGTATCACCGCGAAGGTCAGATCGAGGGCAGTAATTTTAGCAGTAGACCTCCTCCGTGAATCTAATGTGGTATCATGTAAAGGCTTTTAAAGGCTTTTAAAAATGTATGTAGTTTGTCGCCACTGCGTGTTTGTGCGCAATTTTAAAGCATGTCGTGTTTGGTATCCATGTACTCGGCCTAAGATCATATTTTTTATTTCATCAAAAATTTGAGCAATATAGTGTGTTTTAGTGCATTAAAATAAAAAAAAGTGTATTTTTTCCACAAAAAATGCGTTTGAAAAATCGCTGCGCAAATACTGTGTGGAAAAAAAAAATGCAACACCCACCATTTTAATCTGTAGGGCCTTTGCTTTAACAATATATATAGTGTTTGGGGGTTCAACGTAATTTTCTTGCAAAAAAAAAATATGTTTTCATGTAAACAAAAAGTGTCAGAAAGGGCTTTGTCTTCAAGTGGTTAGAAGAGTGGGTGACGTGTGACATAGGCTTCTAAATGTTGTGCATAAAATGCCAGGACAGTTCAAACCCCCCCAAATGACCCCATTTTGGAAAGTAGACACCCCAAGCTATTTGCTGAGAGCAATGTTGAGCCCATTAAATATTTTTTTTTTTGTCCCAAGAGATTGAATAATGAAAAAAAAAAATATATATTTTTTTTACAAAAAGTTGTCACTAAATGATATATTGCTCAAACATGTCATGGGCATATGTGGAAATACACCCCAAAATACATTCTGTTGCTTCTCCTGAGTACGGGGATACCACATGTGTGGGACTTTTTGGGAGCCTAGCTGCGTACGGAACCCCAAAAACCAAGCACCGCCTTCAGGCTTTCTAAGGGAGTAATTTTTTTATTTCACTTCTCACTGCCAATCACAGTTTCGGAGGCCATGGAATGCCCAGATGGCATAAAACCCCCCAAAATGACCCCATTTTGGAAAGTAGACACCCCAAGCTATTTGCTGAGAGGTATTGTGAGTATTTTGCAGATGTCGCTTTTTGTCACAAAGTTTTGAAAATTGAAAAAGAAAAAAAAAAAATTTTTTTCTTTACTTTCTTCATTTTCAAAAACAAATGAGAGCTGTAAAATACTCACCATGCCTCTCAACAAATAGCTTGGGGTGTCTACTTTCCAAAATGGGGTCATTTGGGGGGTTTTGTGCTATTTTGGCATTTTATGGCCTTCGAAACTGTGATAGGTAGTGAGGAGTGAAATCAAAAATTTGCACCCTTAGAAATCCTGAAGGCGGTGCTTGGGTTTCGGGGCCCCGTACGCGGCTAGGCTCCCAAAAAGTCCCACACATGTGGTATCCCCATACTCAGGAGAAGCAGCAAAATGTATTTTGGGGTGCAATTCCACATATAACTATGGCATGTGTGAGCAATATATAATTTAGTGACAACTTTTTGAAGAAAAAAAAAATTATTTTTTTTTTTGTCTTTATTCAATCACTTGGGACTAAAAAAAAAAATATTCAATGGGCTCAACATGCCTCTCAGCAAATAGCTTGGGTGTCTACTTTCCAAAATGGGGTCATTTGGGGGGGTTTTGTACTTCTCTGCCATTTTAGCACCTCAAGAAATGAAATAGGCAGTCATAAATTAAAAGCGGTGTAAATTCCAGAAAATGTACTCTAGTTTGTAGACGCTATAAACTTTTGCGCAAACCAATAAATATACGCTTATTGGCATTTTTTTTTTACTAAAGACATGTGGCTGAATACATTTTGGCCCAAATGTTTGACTAAAATTGAGTTTATTAGATTTTTTTTTTTATAACAAAAAGTAAAAAAATCTCTTTTTTTTTTCAAAATTTTCGCTCTTTTTCCGTTTATATCGCAAAAAATAAAAATCACAGAGGCAATCAAATACCATCAAAAGAAAGCTCTATTTGTGGGAAGAAAAGGACGCAAATTTCGTTTCGTTACAAAATTGCATGACCGCACAATTACCAGTTAAAGTAGTGCAGTGCGAAATTGAAAAAAGACCTCTGGTCCTTAAGCTGACAATTGGTCCGGGGCTGAAGTGGTTAAATAGTGTTTTTGGATCGTGGTGCTCAGATGACATGTAGTTCCTTTTTAAACAACTCAACCCCAAGCCCGCTGATTGGTCAATGAAGGAGCAGCGTAACCTTGGTCAACAATTAGCTCACTCTACTCTCTCCTTCTGACAGCAAGCCCCCCCCCCCCCCCCCCCAGTGTTAGACTGGCAGCACTGCTGAAAGCAATTGAGAATCTTCAAGCCTGCGTTCTGCTGTGCAAATAATTACAGTAAGCTAATATAGCGATAGATTTATGTGCTAGGTTTTAGAAAGTTTTTGTAATGTCTGCCTGAGCTCAGTTTTAATAAATGCAATTTGGATTAACACTTAATACACTTAGTGAAGCTGTATTTAATATATTTCATAGATCACTGTTTGTTGTACATTTCGTGGTGGAGTGCAATGATTTTTACTTTACTGCTCCTTTTATCTCACTTGGAAGTCTATGCATGGAACGCTGTCCACAGACTTCACTGAAGACAATCTACACTCAAGAAAGGATTATATTGGAAATTGCATTCTCACAGGACTCATTCATCAAGGTTGTTGACTAACAGTGAATGGACTGCTGTATTGTATCTGCTCTATTGAAGATTATAAGGATCTGAATTAGGTAAAAACTGCAATGGTTCTGGGGGCAGTTTAGTTGCTACCTCTTTCTAAGTAAACCAGTAGTACAGTTGTCCACTAAATTCTTTTATCATTCCCTATGGTGCAAAAAGCGTGTAAAGTGGCTCTGTCTCAAAAATCAATCCCAGAATAAAACTCTACCCTGCAGAGAAGCAGAGAAGAAACTAAGTACTGCTCTCCCCTACAGTGCCTAACAGTTCTACAATGTACAGAACCTGCCCCCCCCCCCCCCCACAAAGCCATTAGGAAACATAATATCAAATGTTGTGTACGTAGTATACTGGACACAGGGGAAGAGGCATACAACTGATTTTCCTAATTCTTCTATAAAATAAAAAAAGTACAATACAGTTTTTGAAAAGCAAATAGAAAAAATATTAGTAAGTCAGTCAACAGAAAGTGGGTTCACACATGCTTGGGACAAAGATAGATCTATAGTAAGACAAAAAAGTAAAAAAAAAAAGACTAAAAGAAAAAAACAAACAAAAGCAAAAAAATCTAAAAATAATTGGGGCAGGCTCGATGGACCACTTTTGCCGTGTACACACGATCGGAATTTCTGACAACAAATGTTGGATGGGAGTTTGTTGTCGGAACTTCCGACCGTGTGTAGGCTCCATCGGACATTTTTTGTGTGAATTTCCGACAACAAAAATTTGAGAGCTGGTTCTCAAATTTTCCGATCATGTGTACACAATTCCAACGCAAAAAATTCCACGCATGCTCGGAATCAAGCAGAAGAGCCGAACTGGCTATTGAACTTCATTTTTCTCGGCTCGTCATACGTGTTGTACGTCACCGCGTTCTTGACGTTTCGGAAATTTCAACAACATTTGTGTGACCGTGTGCATGCAAGACAAGTATGAGCCAACATCCGTCGGAGTTAAATCCAGGATTTTGTTGTCGGAATGTCCGATCGTGTGTACGCGACATTAGTCTTTTATCTGCCATCACTCTTCTATTTTTCTATATTGGCATATTGAATAATATCCTTGGATATCTGTTGACTGTTAACTGGTCGAATCTGTTACAAATCTTAAAGTGTTTGTAAACCCCCAAATAATTATCCATTAATAGCTCCATTGTAAGCATTTACGGTAAATACCATAATGAATGCCTGTTATTGCTGTTAGTAGTGAAAGCATAATAATGATCGGGTGACACCTTCCGGTGGTGTGGTCTCTGCACGCTTCCTGTAGTAGGCTTGTGGTCCTGTTGTCTTTCTTCTGTGCACTCCTGCTGTGGAATGTTTGCAGGGCCCCCAGTGTTCATGGCAGTATCTGTGGCAAATATCAGATGGGTCTTGAAGATACAGTGATTTCACTGTATGGCCCCTTTCACACGAGGCAAATCCACTTCCACGGAGTCCGCCTCTGTCCGCCGGCTTAGCAGGAGATTTCTCTGTTGATCTCCGCTGAGCCGGCGGATGACAGGTCCCTCTCTGCTCACTGAGCAGGAAGGGGCTGGTCTCTATGGAGAGATCGGATGAAAACGGACAGCATGTCCATTTTCATCAGATCTCACCCGATTCGATCCGCCAGCTACGGATCCGGAGGAAGGGCCATCCGTCTGCGCTTTTGGCGGATCGGACCGGGTCGGATGTCAGCGGACATGTCCCTGCTGACATCCGTCGCTCCATAGACCAGCATGGAGCGCCCATTTAGGTCCGCCGTCAAAACTGACAGGCAGACCTGAACGGTCTGTCAGTGTGAAAGGGGCCTAAGTCTCTAGCCATTGGCCACCCATATCCTGGCCCTGCAGAAACAATCAAAAGCTTCTCTTTAATTACTAATCAGAGAGAGCTAGGTACATGCACATGAACATGAACGTTCCCAAACCACACTTTTATATATTTGTTTATTATAGAACTGTTAAACCACTAAATCAACTTTAACATTTTGGATTCACTAAAAGTTTCTACATGGGAGACAGTGGTCAACAAGAGAAATAGAGAGGGGAAAAAGGGGTTTGTTATGAACCCAAAACATCAACGTACTTCTTTGCACTTTATGATTGAATCTCAAAAACACTTTGGATTTTTGAGGTTCCTTTTTGACGTACTGGTTATTTCTTTTATGAGTTGTAATAATATGGTATCACCATTAGTTGTTCACCCCTAAGAATATGGTAAGGTGCAGAATGTATTGGACTGCAGAAAAAACCTGTTTTAAAACTTTATAACTTGATCCAAAAAATATGATCTGAATGCCTCCTGGGGGATCAAGAAGGAATTTTTTGAGAAATCGGATCCGGCTTTATTGGTTTTTTTTTTAGCCATTGGCCACCCATATCCTGGCCCTGCAGAAACAAGCAAAAGCTTCTCTTTAATTACTAATAAGAGAGAGCTAGGTACATGCACAATACCCTGCTTGGCTGGGAAGGACAGCACTTATATATACTATGAATTCAGGGGATCATCTTTAATGATATGCAGGTAGCCCCATATAATATTTTCATAAAAAAATATGTTACATTAATAAATAAAGAGTAGCATTAAAAACAGTTTAATTAAATTTTTGGGTAAAGAAGGATTAGAAATGATATAACTGTTTCCCTTTAATTCATTTGGAGCTGTTGATCACAGAAGCTATCTATATATTTCAGAATCAGAAACAGCAAATAAAAATAACGAAAAAAAAAAAAAAACAGCTGCAAATCAAAATGAAAAGTGAGCACTTTTCATTTTTATTTGCAGCTGTTATTTTTTATTTTTTATTTTTTTGTTTTTTTGCTGTTCGTGCCTCGTCTGGAAGATTTCCTGTGGCTTCCTGTATCAGAGATACAGAGGCTGATTCACTATATCAAGTAAGGAAATCTCTCCAAATGATTGGCAGTCCCTTGTTAGACAGCTGTCACTGGAACATTTGCCCTCCCCTTTTTTTCTATAGTACTTAAGAATTTCACAAAAATATATTTTTAGAAATGTTTTGAGACTCAACAAATCAAATAGGCACCCATTATTGTATCAACATTAGCTATAAGTGCCTAAAATATATCCAAGGGAACGTTCCCAAACAAAACTTTTATATATTTGTTTTATATAGAACTGTTAAACCACTAAATCAACTTTAACATTTAGGATTCACTAAAAGTTTCTACACGGGAGACAATGATCAACAAGAAAAATAGAGAGGGCATAAAGAAGTCCGTTATGACCCCAAAACATCAACGTACTTCTTTGCACTTTTTGATTGAATCTCAAAAACACTTTGGATTTTTGATGTTAATTTTTGACGTACTGGTTATTTCTTTTATGAGTTGTAATAATATGGTATGACCATTAGCTGTTCTCCTCTGAGAATATGGCAAGGTACTGAATAGATTGGACTGCAGCAAAAACCTGTTTTAAAACTTTATAACGTGATCCAAAAATATGATCTGAATGCCTCCTGGGGGATCAAGAAGGAATTTTTGGAGAAATCGGATCATGCTTTATTTTTTTTATTTTTTTTTGCCATCCTCTGGTTTAACTGTGGGTATCAGATTGTGTATATTGAGGTTTTTATTTGTTTCTTTTGTTTTTTTCTTCTGTTGGTTGAACTAAATAGTCTTGTGTCTTTTTCAACCTTACCTCACTTCTATGAAACAACAATTTCTTGTAAGGAGACCAACGCAAAATTGATAAATAAAATACTACTATTACAAAAATAATAATTTCTCCGTATATGCGTTATGCAGTTTAACTATGGACATGTTTTTGTTCATGTTCTCTTGCCAAGATTCAAGATTAGTCACGGAAACACGGTTTAAAATGTAAGCATCTTTTCATGACCAACAATATTAATGTATTTTTAATCAATTAAAAGTTCGAAACAATAGTACATTGTAACCGCTATAAAACGCATCCCGTTGATGTGCAAAATGGTTGCCCTGGAAACCAATTAGGCAACAGCTGTCGTGAATTCTTGTTTTAAGACCCTATAAAGTTTAAGACATGCCAATTGGAGCCGCACCTAAAAAAATGCTTCCCCGAGTTCTACGGGAGGCTGAAGAGTAGGATTTAAAAGAGGCAGGGCCTTATGGGAGTATCCCTATGTAATAAATAGTAAACTTTTCATCTCGAACACTGGATTCCTATGATTTATTCATAGTGCCTCATCAGGAACGCCAAACAGATTATCATGTTTATATCAAAGCTCCACTGAGAGATAAATTCTTTAATAGTTGATTTGGCTGGGTCATCAAGTACAAAGTTGCCTGCTGGGCTGTCAGATTGTGGATGAAAATATAAGATAAAAAATTTGCAAGAAAATCAAAGTACGGGAATTAAGAGATACTAGAAGCAACCAATCAATAGATGTTAGCTCTTCCTCAAAAGGTCAGACAATGTTTTTCTTTTAAAATAAAATAATTGTATAAATATTCTACTTTTGGTGTACGCTAATAGGTACAAGAAGAGTATAACAATAAAACTTCTGTCGGATTTAGGTTTGTGAAATCACATTGCATCTGGTTAGTCTACTGTGTCCCTGGTGATTTAGAATGCCATGTGGCAATTTTGCACGGGTTGCCGCTCTAAGCATTGAGATAATGATTTGTAAAACTATATTTGGGCTGGTAACTCAAGTAACATGAGCCAACGTGCAATTAAACTTCAAGAAAACTATTAGTACATGGATGGCAAGTCACAGCATACAGCCAATCCAACGTGAATAGAATAGGATTAGATAAAGGTATCCAGAAAAGCAAAAATATGTTGGCACTGGCAGGAAAGTTACGTGAACTGTGGCGATATCCCTGGAGCAGAGAAAATACCCAAACAAAGTCCAGCTCACATTCCAGAAGGATTATGGGATGAAAGGTTGCATGTTTTCAAAATGCATCTCAACATTCATTATGTCTCTTCAGTAATACAGGGCAGGACATTGGCCTAAGACATGAAGAGTAACGATCATCAATTAGCTTAAAAAAAATATAACAACAGCAACATTATTAACTGCTGTCTGCATGTTCTATTGAAACATCTTTTCTTTGTGAGATAAAACCTGCTTTTTTTCTGAAAATAAAAATTAAATAAAAATAAAAGAGTAATCGCTATAATATATACAATAAAATATATATAATATAAAGTATATCTTTTTAAAGCAGTATTAACCTCCCTGGCGGTATGATTATGTCAGATTTTTGCGTCTCAAAGCGGTACATTGTTTTGTATAGAAATTTGGCGTTTTATATTGTAGGCCTGTAACTCTTATGCCCCGTACACACGGTCGGAAATTCCGACCACAAAATCCGTTTGATTTTTTCCGACGGATTTTGTCCGACACTGGTGTTGCATACACACGGTCGGACAAAGTTGTCGGAAAATCCGATCATCCTGAACGTGTTGACGTTCGTTGCGTATGACGGGACTACGTAGAGGCTAGTAGCCAATAGCTTTGGTCTTGTAATGTGATCTGAGCATGCGTGGCACTTTGTCCGTCGGAATTCGCTACACACGATCGGAAAAAGTCCGATAGGACTTTGTTGTCGGAAAATTTGAGAGCAGGAGATAAAACTTTGTCCGTCGGAAAATCCGACGGAAAAAGTCTGAAAAAGAGCCTACACACGGTCGGAATTTCCGACAACATTGTCCGATAGGACATTTTCCGTCGGAAAATCCAACCGTGTGTATGGGGCATTAGGAATAGCTCACTTAAATCTGTCCAAACAAGAGTCTAGTAGACATCCCGGTAAGGAACTACATTTCATCTGAGCACCACAAACCAAAAACACTATTTAATCAATTTTTAATATTCAAATCAACTCGTCCATCCATCCATGTCTCCATGCTTTATTTTATTGAGAAATCACTTCAAAAAATACCCTCTTTAACCTCCCTGGCAGTATGATTATATCAGATTTTTGCATCTCAAAGCAAAAAATAAACACAAAATAATAAATTATAATATAATAAATAACTATAAATA
This sequence comes from Lithobates sylvaticus, assembly GCA_028564925.1. NCBI lineage: Eukaryota > Metazoa > Chordata > Amphibia > Anura > Ranidae > Lithobates > Lithobates sylvaticus. The sequence continues at coordinate 242,902,187 of CM053032.1, forward strand.
ATTATCAAAAATAATAATATAATATTAAATCACATTTATTCAATAATGTAATCAATAATGTAATCAAATCAAAAACACTGAAATTTGCTTAGTCGCAGGATTATTGTAATTTTCAGTGTCTGATGACAAATTTCCCCATGAATCTCTATCGCTCAATTCTTCAAGTAATTCTTATTTACTACCGTTGTTTTCTAGCTGGTCAAAAACCGCATTTGACGTAAAGGGACACTTTTTGGTTGCCATGGACATTCTAAAGTTTCCGGGCAGAAAGAACAGTATATATAATATAGAAGTGCATGCAGGGCACTGGACAAAGAACTAGGGACAAAAGGGATGTGAAATGATTTGATACAGTAATGTAATCTTGCAGATTACAGTGTACTGCATGTGTTATGTGTTTTTCACTTTTTTAAATATTTCCTGCCGGCTCTGCCCCCATGCGTTGCGACGCTCGCAGGGAACAGAGCCCGGGACAAAGTACATCGGACGGAGGACACAGCCTGTGGACACAGCGGGAGGACATCGCAGGAGACAAGGTAAGTAACCTTGCCTGGATCCTGCGATGCAATCCCGTGTGTGGCTCAGGGTTACCGCTTTTGGTAGTGAAAATTCACCCGAGCCTCACTAGGGAAGGTTAAATCCAAAACCAAAAATTGAATATATTGCAAGTTACCAATTATTAGATGTGGTGGCTGCATCCGTTTTCTTTTTTAGGATTTTGTTTCCTTACATGGTGATCTGGCCAGTAACACAAAAGTTTCTTGTAATAGTGTGCCTACTGTTTTGTCACATTTTTGGGGTTGTGTTCAATATGTGCAAAGAGAGATCACACAAATAGCTAAAAGTATAACATTTATTAAAAGTAATGACAGATACAGATAAAGATAAAGAAAATATGACAAGAATTCTTAACTAAAGATGCTGTTTCCGCCATGGAGTCCCCCTGCTTTTCATACAGCATGGCCAGGTAATCAGACAGACATGCCTAATGGTAGCTCTGGATGAGACTAAATGTTCCAAGTGATAACTGTAGTTTTTTAAACTTGTATGAGGATTGAGGAATAGACAAGCCCCAAGCCAACTCCCTTCGCAATATGACCCCTCAAGGACTTGGTCAGTTAACAATGACATTCTTTTTGTATAAGGTAAAGCTATGCGTATGTCCTTATATGGCCTCCTTAACCAGGATATTAGAGGCTTTATTAGATATTTGTGATGCCAACCTTAATAAGGAATATGAAACATGCAATTTCCCTATCACCTACAGGCTGGTTGAAGTAGCACAGGGGGCACAGCAGACAGCAGCATTGTCAGTCTGGGGAGGGTAGTGTTCCTGTGTAGTAACCCGTCTTCTTACAGAATGTTTACAGAGATGACACCATTTCAACTTTTTAATCCATCTGTGCACATTGCCTTTTGTCTATAGTGTCATCTCATTAAACATTCTGTTTTGTGGATGTCGGACAGCCCGCACCCTTCCTTCATTAAGAACTCAACAACGGCACTTCTCTTCTGCTTAGAATTCATTGTCTAACTGCAATGAAAAAGAAGAAGAGTTACTATAGGGAGAAGTTACTCTACCAGCATGTGAAATTTGAATGACCTGAAGTTAATAAAAAAGTTATTCCCACGTTTGCATTTCTTTCAGTGCAGCCCTGGTATTATTTGACATGGTAGGGAAGCATACCTCTTTCCCTGGCTGATAGAATGCCGAGGGAAGGGGTTACCAAGCATTAGGTCACATTAGAGGTTTGAAATTCCAGCAAGCCAACACCTGTTGTGTCAACAGTCCTAATATTAATGATGTTACTGTCTATGTGTCAGAGTGCTTTAATGTTAAGGTTTTCTTCCAACATCATTACTGACTGTTGATCAGATACTAATGTTGGTGTCTTACACATGTCAACTTCCCGCTGCTGTTGATCACCAGCCCCCGGAAAGGTTTCAATCTACAACAGTCTCTGTAAGTATAATTATTAAAGTAGATGAAAACCCTAACTATATGACCTTAAGTTTGCTATATACAAACCATACTTTAATAGAGGCTGATTTACTAAAGCTAGAGTCCAAAATCTGTGTATATGAAGATACCTGCGCCAAATATTTGATCACAAATTATACTTGTTTACCCGTTTGGGTAACTGTATGTGTGAATATTGTAACAAAAAAGAGAACCGCACCACCCTCTCTGGTGATATTTAACCTCGTTTTCTACCTCCTTCAACTACGGTATATGATATATACTTAATAAAGTGCTGCGTGCTTAATGTGATATATAATCATTCAAAAGAACATGTAAAGTGCTTATGGATTAGTGCCCATACAAATTACAAATTAATATTAGTTTCAAAATGTATCAACACTCGTATATCAATACACATGTGCAATAAGTAAACAACATGCCAAACAATATACAGGCATACCCCACTTTTAAGTACACAATGGGGTTTATTTACTAAAGCTGGAAAGTGCAATATTAGGCTCACTTCTGCATATAAACCAATGAGCTTCCAGGTTTTATTACCAAAGCTTAATTGAACAATCTGGGGTTAGAAGCTCATTGGTTTCTATACAGAAGTGAGCCTGATTTTGCGCTTTCCAGCTTTAGTAAATAAACCCCATTGTGTACTTAAAAGTGGGGTATGCCTGTATAGAAAAATTCCAATAGGTGACACCACTGTGAAAGGAGTGTTTCTATTTCCTGGAGTTTGTGCAGACACCCTGGATGTGAATCCACCACCTCCTATGTAATGGCCACTCACCAGAACTAGGTGAGTTTGAGTCTTTGGTTTATTTCTGGATAACCACTCCTACATCAGATCATTCCAGCCTCCTGTTCCATAGATATGGGATCGGGTAATTTTCCACTCTCAAAAAGAATAATACATTTCTCCCATAGTGTAGTATGTTTAAAAATGTTTATTTGGAAAGATAAGTAAGCATAAATACACTCACATTTAATTGTGCCTTAGGCCGGCACTGAGCTTCTCCAGCCGTGTATGTAAGATCCTCTCAGGTGCGCTTGTGTGTATTCTCGGTTCGCGTGCGCTCAACGCCTCGCTTTTGTTCAAACCGGAAGTCACGGGTTGCCCAGCAGCCTCTACGTGTTTCGCAATTCGTGTTTGCGTCATCAGGAAGCTGTTCTGATGACGCAAACACTAATTGCGAGAGGGTGGCGCGGTTCTCTTTTTTGTTACAAGAGTCCAAAATCTGGTGCAGATCTGCATAGAAACCAGGTTCTGTTTTTTTTTTTTTGTCAAAGCTTAATTAAACAAGCTGAAGTTAGAATGATTGACTACCATGCACAGCTGCACCAGATTCAGTAAATCAACCCCAATGGTTTGTGCTTTGGATTTGGAGTGCCAGTGTCTTGAGCTCAGTACCCATTAGAGTCAGTTTTTACATATTGTAAGTTCCCTTATATTTTCACAGGAGTCATCAGTAATCCACAACGACTCATATTTTAAAGTGATTGTAAAGTGATTGTAAACGGTCCCTTGTAAAACAACCCATTCAGTTTAAAATAGAAATGAAAGACAAAACATTTGTGTATAGATAAAAAAAAAAAAAAAACATTATAAATACCTTTTTTTCCCTTTTTTATAAGTGATCATATTCCCTCTGTTCTCAGCTGCATAAGAGTTGGGGGAGGAGAAACAGCATTACGCTGAGCTTCCCATTGAATGGCTGTGCAGTGGGGCATATCAGGACAAGTGTGATCATTTTAGGAGAGTACACTGATTTCCCAGCACAGCTAGAGAACTGACCACAGTGTGCTCTCCTGCTTAGTGTGGTCAGTTTTTAATAGGAAAGCAAGGGGACTGGCAGGAACGCCAGGGATTTCACACAAAGGAAGCAATACAAAGAGAACAGGATACTTTCTCATACAAGTACATGGTACAGAAGGCACATATCAAGAATATGAAATGTTGGGGTAACAAACACTTTAACCAGATAGCCTCTGTAGGTGCTCGGTGGATTGACATGACTTTAAATATTCAAGACCTGCTTAGCTTGTGGTTATTTGGAATTATGTTTTCCTTCATAGGTCAACATGACCAGATGAGAAATTGTTGAGGTGGAAGCGGAGGGGAAAAGCTTGTCCTCATTCCGAATTTTTACATTTTCCAATTCTCCCAAACTTACCGGACTGTTAAACACGCAAGGACCCCACAAACAAAAAACATTTTGTTCACAGTTGCCTTGGGATTACATTATGTGGCCAGTATACTGTGTGCAAATATTTCTATACCAAATGCTCTTCTATAAATCACGTCAATGTTAAAGTATATCTACTGCCAAAACTCTTTTTGTTTTGGATAGAGTAGAGTATGGTTAAAACTAGGGAGGCACCGATACCATTTTCTTACGAGTATGAGTACCAATACATTTTCTTTAGTACTTGCCGATACCACTTACCCAGGGGCGGACTGACCATTCGGCCACTCAGGCACTGCCAGAGGGCCCCGGGTCACTAGGGGGCCCCATCGGGGTTGCCAGCCTCAGTAAAACCAGGGAAAGTATGTAAAAATCTGTGTTTGTTTTACATCTGTCTCTGAAATGTCCCTTACTGACATCCTTTTGGTCTAAAAATCCTGAGATTATAGCTGCCCCACCTCTCCAGTACCTTCTCAGCCAATAGAAACATGTCTGTGTATACTGTGTGTACACGTATGTGTATACTGTGTGATTGTATACTGCGTGTGTATGTATACTGTGTGGCCCCATAATCTCTGATTGCCTGGGGGCCCCATAATCTCCTATTGCCCGGGGGTCCCATGAGTTGTCAGTCCGCCCCTGCACTTACCGATACCTACTGCAACTGTTTTGTTTACACTTCAGCGGTCAGCAATGGTACAAAGCATGAAAAAGTTATTTACAAATTAAATACATTTATTTTTTAAATTTTGCGCTTTTTTCAATGTGAAACATGTAAATATATGTTAAAGGTGTAAAAATATTAACAAACAAAGCAAACAAAAAAAGTCTTAATTATTAATAGTTCAAAAAATAGAAGTGAACAAAAAAATCAGCTGAAAATAACCAAGAGAAAGAGAATAAGGAGTTAATTAAGGCTGATTAGAGCAAATTAAGGGTTAATAAGGGGTTAAACAGAGGAATATTTAATTTAAAAAAATATATATATACTGTATATTTATTTACTTGACAGGTTGCTCTAAACTGACTTTAGCTGCAGATCGAAGTTCCTCCCTTTTGTTCTGTAGATAAATAAACAGAAAGATACAAAAAGAAACAATGTTTCTTTTTATCTTTCTGTTTTAGCGGCTGAGCAATGTTGTTGATGAACATTGCCCAGCTGCTTTTTTTTTCTTTTTTTGACAGCTCCAATTGCTGAGACTTTGTTTACACTTCAGTGGTCAACACGGGAATCCCACTGGCAGCTGAACGATTCATCGGTTGTTAAGGATGTGTGGCCCTGCTCCTTAACCTCCCTGGCGGTATGATTATTTCAGATTTTAGGTGCTGAAAGCGGTACCATTATTTTGCATGGAAATTTGGCATTTTATATTGTAGCCCTGTAATTCTTAGAAATAATTCACTTAAATCCATCCAATCAAGAGTCTAATAGTCTTATAAAGTCTGACTAAAGTTTGAAATATGAAATCATAAATATATATATATAATATATATATATATATATATATATATATATACATATATAATATATTAAATAACTATAAATATAAATTATAGCAAATAATAATATAATAATAATAAAAATTATTCAATAATGTAATCAAATCAAAAACACTGAAATTTGCTCAGTTGCAGAATTGTCGATGTCATTACTTTTAGTGTTTGATGATAAATTTCCCCACAAATCACTATCGCTCAATTCTGCAAGTGATTCTAATTTATTATCGCTGTTTTCTAGCAGGTCTAAAAGCACTTTTTTGGTTGCTCTGGACAATCTCCAGTTTCCTGGCATAAAGAATGGTATTTATAATATAAAACTGCATGCAGGACACTGGACAAACCACTAGGGACAAAAGGGATGTGTAATTATTTGATACAGTACTGTAATCTGTAAGATTACAGTATACTGTATCTATACTGTGTTTTTTACTGACAGAAAAAATTGACCAGCGATGGCACCTCAAGCCAAGACGAATCCCCTCATTCAATCCACACCTCTCACATCTATGCTGAGGAAGCTGCAGGGAAGAAGGATCCCTTTTCCATACTCTATGGAGCTGCCCCAGGATAAGCAAATTTTGGAGTGAGACCTTTAATATTATCTCAGAAATTGTTCACTCCACCATTCCCATGACCCTGGGCCTAGCCTTACTTAATCATACTATAGAGACTGTCCCTCCTGCTGTGCGCACAGTAATTATCCACATCCTTTTGGCAGCAACACTGTCTATCACCAGGCTATGGAAATCCACCATCCCACCATCTACAGAGGCTGTGGTCCATTTGACTTATACCCATTACGTGTATGAAACGATGATGTCCCCTTCCAGGACAGCTTATATCCGCTCCCATAGAGCATGGACTCCCTGGATGGTCTGGTACTTACACCACTTTCCCACTTTCCCGTACTACCTCTAAATGACCCCCGTAGGTGCTATTCTTCCCATTCTTCGCTCTTTAAATGCTCTTCCACCCCTTACCTTCCCCCTACGTAAATACTACCTGATTGTACCTTAGAGTATTCACACAGTTTTTTTCAAGTATGGTTCTGGATTATTGCATGTTACACTGGTTGTTTGTTTTGTTATATGCATTGCTGACTACACCGATGTCATACCGTTGGACCGCTCTGTATATCCATGCCTTATTGCTGTATGTTATGTATTTTCTTGAAAATTCTTCAATAAAAATGTATTGAAAAAGAAAAGTGAAGGGCCAATTCGTCTTTACTAAATAAACCTCATAGCCTATGAAAAATCCAGTGAATTTATCAAAGACAGCATTCATTTTTATGGGGAAAAAGAACCATATTCCTGCCTCCGACACCATCACCCCCTACTGACATTTAAAATGTTTTTTTATAAGTATTAATATTTAACTGACACTTAAGAATGAATTCTGTGTTTTGCATTATCATTTTTGTCTTATTAACAATATGATAGCTTTTCACTTTCCCATTTTACTATTGTTCGTTTGACAACTATACTTGAATGGGAAATGATACTGATGGCTTTGCTGACATTTTGATAATAATTTTCTTCTTGTTTTCCCGCACCATAACGATTTTCTTTTTTGGGTCCACGGATGGAAAAGTTAAAGAATATGTATTGTTGTTACATGTATTTGTATAGAACTAGCAATTTACATATATATTGCACATTCAGATCAGTCCCTGGACTTAAGGAGCTTACAATCTAATGTCCCTAATTCACATTCATACATACACATACTAGGGCCAATTTAGACAGGAGCCAATGAACCTACCAGCATGTCTTTGGAGTGTGGGAGGAAACCAGTGTACCCGAAGGAAACCCACACAGGCACAGGGAGAACATGCAAACTCCAGGCAGGTATTACCATAGTTAGGATTTGAACCAACCGCCCTAGTGCTGCCAGGTGGAGGTGCTAACCACTTAGCCAGAATGGGGAAGTGCCTATGTAAACAAGACATTTCCCTGTTCTGCCTAGTGACATGACAGAGATCAATGCTCCCTGTCATGTCATGTCATAGTTAGAACACCTCCCTAGGACACACTTAACCCCTTGATCGCCCCCTAGTGTTTAACCACTTCCCTGCCAGTGTCATTATTTTGGGGCCATTGTCACTTATACAGCAATCAGTGCTATAAAAATGCACTGATTACAGGCATACTCCACTTTTAAGTACACAATGGGGTTTATTTACTAAAGCTGGAAAGTGCAAAATCAGGTTCACTTCTTCATAGAAACCAATCAGCTTCCAGGTTTTATTACCAAAGCTTAATTGAACAAGCTGGAGTTAGAAGCTCATTGGTTTCCATGCAGAAATGAGCCTGATTTTGCACTTTCCAGCTTTAGTAAATAAACCCCATTGTGTACTTAAAAGTGGAGTATGCCTGTAATCAGTGCATTTTTATAGCACTGATTGCTGTATAAGTGACAATGGCCCCAAAATACTGTCAAAAGTGTCCGATGTGTCCGCCATAATGTCACATTCACGATACAAATCGCAGATTGTCGCCATTACTAATAAAAAAAAAATAATAATAAAAATGCCATAAATCTATCCCCTATAACTTTTGGGCAAACCAATAAATATACGCTTATTGCGATTTTTTTTTTTTTACCAAAAATATGTAGAAGAATACGTATCGGCCTAAACTGAGGAAGAAATTCGTTTTTTTATATATTTTTTGGGGGATATTTTTATAGCAAAAAGTAAAAAATATAGCTTTTTTTTTCAAAATGTATGCTCTTTTTTTGTTTATAGCACAAAAAATTAAAAACGCAGAGTTGATCAAATACCACCAAAAGAAAGTTCTATTTGTGGGGAAAAAAGGACATACGTTTTGTTTGGGTACAACATCGCACGGCCGCGCCATTGTTAGTTAACTACTTCCCACCCGGCCACTGTACATATACGGCCGGGTGGGAGCCTTCTACTTCTGATAGGACGTTCCGGAACGTCCTTCAGAAGTAGCGGGATCGCGCGCGCACGTGCCCGCGCAGCGGCGCGATCCCGATGCGCTCGTGTCACCCGGACACGGCGCATCTCGGACCGGCAGGAGGGTTCTGTGATTGGCCCTCCTGATCACATGACGGCCGTGTCGAATCACAGCCGCCATGTGATGTAAGCAAACAGCCGGTTGCTAGGCAATCGGCTCTCCTCTCCTCACACGGAAGTCGTCGGTGAGGAGAGGAGAGCGGATCGCTGCAGCCGGCTGGTGATCAGTGAGTATTAGCTGTTTTTTTTTATAGCTTTTTACTCACTGATCACCAGTGTAGTGTCCCCACAGTAAAACACACATGTCCCCACACATGTCCCCAAAACACACATGTCCCCAAATAATAAAAATACATGTCCCCAAATAATAAAAACACATGTCCCTCACATATGTCCCAGTAAAATAACATGTGCCAATGATTATCTGCACACATATGTCCGTGATCACCTGCACACATGTGTACATGATCATTTGCGTACATGTCCGTGATCACGCGAACCAATTATTATACACTTAACGGAATTTTTTTTACAAATAACATGTAGCAGAATACATTTTGGCTTAAATTTATGACAAAATTAGATTTTATTGGATTTCTTTTAAAAAAGTAAGGAGAAAATATTGTTTTTTTTCAAAATTTCCGCTATGTCTTCGCTTATATCGCAAAAAATAAAAAATGGAGTCGCGAATAAATACCACCAAACTAAAGCTCTATTTGTGCGAACAAAATGATAAAAAATTCATTTGGTTACAGCATTGCATGACCGCGCAATTGTCACTGAAAGTGTGAGAGCGCTGAAAGCTGAAAATTGGTCTGGGAAGGAAGGGGGCGAAAGTGCCCAGTATTGTAGTGGTTAAAGTGCCGCAATGCCGTATCGCAAAAAAATAGCCTGGTCATTAGGGGGGTAAATTCTTCCAGGGCTGAAGCGGTTAATACACCCGAAAAAAAACATCTTACGAAATAAAGTTCTCTTGAAAAGTTGGAATACATTCTACCAAGTGCCGTAGAACTATTCAAATTCAAATCTCTTTATAGACTATTTGCTGATGGTATAAAAAGTTGTCTTTGGAATAACATCTGCGTAGGTCAGGTGTTATTTTTAAATTCAAAGTCTGGTGCAAGAACAAGAGGGACAAATGAAAGCGCTCATTTCCCTGCCTCGGCTGCCGTCTTTCTGCTCGAGCCATTGATTGGATGTGTCCTGCTTTGCCGAGATGAGGATATAATAAAAAGTACAGAATTTGCAGTTTGGGATAATTACCGCTGTATGTATGTAATTTTGCAGCTGTTTAATGAGCAGCAACGGGTCAAAGTTGGTCAAGGTCCACGGACTTGCTTAAATGCTTCAGACAGGAAAAAAAAAAAAAAAAGATCTCCTAAACAGACCTTCTGTTATTAAGTCATAGAATACAGAAAAACGAAACAAAAATCGCGGAGCTTCTTTGCGCTGAATAAACGATGTTTGTGATCCTGAATAAAGGCCCCGGCAGATCTGCTATTACAGTAGAATTGAACTAAAAATAATGTTTAAAAAAAAATGCACGCCAGGTTTTTTTATGATAGAAGAAACCCTATTGGCCTTTTCTGGCATAAATGCTTTCCCTTGCATGTCAGTGGTAATGCACACTGAGCCATGCATGCGCAGCTCAGCATAAAATAATGGCGGCAATACATCAGCACCCAAAAAATGATCAAAACATTAAACCAATTGGTATGTCAGGAGATGGGACTTTAACCACTTCAATACTGGGCACTTAAACACCTTCCTGCCCAGACCAATTTTGAGCTTTTAGTGCTGTCGCACTTTGAATGACAATTGCGCGGTCATGCTACAATGTACCCAAATGAAAATCTTTTTTTTCCCCACAAATAGAGCTTTCTTTTGGTGGTATTTGACCACCTTTACGGTTTTTATTTTTTGCTAAACAAATAAAAAAAGACCGAAAATTTTTGAAAAAAAAAATGTTTTTTTTTTGTTTCAGTTTCAAAACTTTGTAAATAAGTACGTTTTCTCCTTCACTGATGGGCACTGATGTGGCTGCACTGACGGGCACTGATAAGGCAGCACTGATGGGCACCGATGAGGTGGCACCAATGAAGTGGCACTGATGAGGTGGCATTGATGGGCACTGATATGTGGCACTGATAGGTGGCACTGATGGGCACTGATAGGTGGCACTGATGGGCGACACAGATGGGCACTGATAGGTGGCACAAATTGGCACTGATAGCTGGCATGGATTGGCATGGATAGGCGGCATGGATAGGCGGCACAGATGGGCATGGATAGGAGACACGGATGAGCATGGATGGGCACTGATAGGCGGCATGGATGGGCACTCATAGGTGGCACGGATGGGCACTGATTGGCATCCATCAGTACAAAACAATACAATACAATGCCGCCTATCAGTGCCAAACAATAATGCATGCCAATCAGTGATGCCCATTGTGCATCCATTGTGGGCACTGACTGGCATCCCTGGTGGTCTAGGTTGGCATACCTGGTGCTGGGCATCCCTGGTGGTCTGGTGGCGTCCCTGGTGGTCCAGTGTGGGCATCCTCGGGGGGGGGGGCTGTGCTGATATTCGATCAGCACAGACCCCCCCCTGTCAGAGGAGCAGCCAATCGGCTCTCCTCTACTCGCGTCTGACAGACGCGAGTGAGGAAAAGCCGATCACCGGATCTTCCTATTTACACTGCGATCAGCTGTGATTGGACACGGCTGATCACGTGGTAAAGAGTCTCCGTCGGAGACTCTTTACCGAGATCGTAGTTGCGCGGTGTCAGAATGACACCCCGCAACAACGATCGCCGAGATGTGCGCCCCCGGGGGCGCGCAGCGGCTCAAAATCCTGAGGACGTCATATGACGCCCAGTCAGGGTTTTGAAACTACTTTGCAGCCGTCATTCACCTATAGGGCGGGCGGCAAGTGGTTAATGGGCCCAAAACCAACATACATAATAAGTATAAAAATCTTACAAAACATTATATTAGAGTGACAGATAAAATATTATTGCCAGGCCATAAAATGTACGTTTCGAGCAAGTCTCGAAATGCATCAGGTATTTGGGCAGACATTTTTCTGCTGTAAATACACTATATTACCAAAAGTACTGGGACACCTGCTGTTACACGCACATTATTATTATACAGGATGTATATTGTGCCAAAAGTTTACGCAGCACTTTACAACATGAGGGAAGACAGTACAGTTACAATACAATTCAATACAGAAGGAATCAGAGGGCCCTGCTTCTAAAGCCCCATACACACGGTCGGATTTTCCGATGGATTCTGTCCTATCGGACAATGTTGTCGGAAATTCCGACCATGTGTAGGCACCATCGGACAGTTTCCATCGGATTATCCGACGGACAAAGTTCTATCTCCTGCTGGAAAAATTTTCCGACAACAAAGTCTGATCACACCAATTCCGATCGTGTTTAGCGAATTCCGACGGACAAAGTGCCACGCATGCTCAGATCACATTACAAGACCAAAGCTATTGGCTACTAGCCTCTACGTAGTCCCGTCGTAGGCAACAAACGTCACCACGTTCAGAATGATCGGATTTTCCGACAACTTTGTCCGACCGTGTGTATGCAACACCAGTGTCGGACTAAATCCGTCGGACCAAATCCGATGGATTTGGTGGTCGGATTTTCCGACCGTGTGTATGGGGCCTTAGAGCTTACAATCTAGATGGCAAGTGGAACAATAAGGTAATAGCTGTGGGGGATGATCAGATGGAGAAAATGTCTTAGTCCGTAGGGTTCAGTATTGAGTTGGCCCACCCTTTGCAGCTATAACAGCTTCGACTCTTCTGGGAAGGCTGTCCACAAGGTTTAGGAGAGTGTCTATGGGAAGGTTTGACCATTCTTCCAGAAGCACATTTGTGAGGTCACACGAGAAGGCCTGGCTCGCAGTCTCCACTAAAATTGATCCCAAAGGTGTTCTTTCAGGTAGAGGTATCCATGTCTTTATGGACCTTGCTTTGTGCACTGGTGTGCAGTCATGTTGGAGCAGGAAGGGGCCATCCCCAACCTGTCCCCACAAAGTTGGGAGCATGAAATTGTCCAAAAATGTTTTGGTATGCTGATGCCTTAAGAGTTCCCTTCACTGGAACTAAGGGGCCAAGCCAACCCCTAAAAAACAACCCCACATCATCATAATCCCTCCACCAAAGGATTTGGACCAGTGCACAAAGAAAGGCCCGTAAAGACATGGGTGAGCGAGTTTGGGGTGGAGGAACTTGACTGGCCTACACAGTCCTGACCTCAACCTGATAGGACACCTTTGGGATGAATTGGAGCGGAGACTGTGAGCCAGGCCTTCTCGCCCAACATCAGTGCCTGACCTCACAAATGCGCTTCTGGAATAAAAATAATAATTTTTTTATTGTGCATTAAAAAAAGAAAACAAATAAAATTAGACATGCTATCTGCCAATAGAACTTAACCAAAAAGTGCATTCTATGCATCCAAAAATATAGAAAATATACCAAATCAAATCATTATTCAACCAAAAAAATAATGTCAAAGCAATAACTCCAAGGTCAATAATAAATAACACGTTATCTCCTCCTATTCCGAAAAGAAAAGCGCAAATCAACACTCGCCAAACTTCTACTAACACGAAATTAGCAGAAGGAGCCCAAAGGGTGGCGCTAAAGAACTGAAAAACCACGTAGTACGTCACTACGTTCCTGATTGTGTGCCATGTGTATGCAAGACAAACTTGGGCTAACGCCCTTCAGACAAAATTCCACGGTTTTGTTGGCCAACAATTCGATCGTGTGTACGAGGCTTAAGTCTCAGGAGATTTAGACTGAGATTTGATGATGTCACTATTGTGCTGCTCACTGTTCTCCATGCTGGAGGATCTGATATGAGGAAGCAAAGCCCTGTTCTACCAAGGTGGCCAACATAGAGACACAGTGCAGGACAAGACATGGTAAGTCAGTAATGTAGGAAGACCACAAGGAATGCCGGTAGCTAGCCCCTTTTCTTCAGCCTGCATTGTGTTGAGTTCAGCTTCCAGAGTTCAGCTGGATTGGTTTCTTTGCAGAGTTGCCCCAGATTGTGCACCCTACAAATTTAGTAAATCAACCCCATTGTTTTTTTTATTCAAAACTGCTGCTCTTTTTTTTGTTTATAGCGCTAGAAATAAAAACTGCAGAGGTGATCAAATACCACCAAAATAAAGCTCTATTTGTGGGGAAAAAAAGGACATCAATCTTATTTTAGTACAACATTGCACGACGCGCGATGCGCGATTTACAGTGAGATTTGGTGATGTCACTATTGTGCTGCTCACTGTTCTCCATGCTGGAGGATCTGATATGAGGAAGCAAAGCCCTGCTCTACCAAGGTGGCCACCAGCATGGAGACATAGAGACACAATGCAGGACAAGACATTGTAAGTCAGTAATGGGGAAGAAAACATCACCTGCAGGAAGACCATAGGCAATGCCGGTAGCTAGCCCTTTTTCTTCAGCCTGCCTTGTGTTGAGTTCAGCTTCCAGAGTTCAGCTGGATTGGTTTCTTTGCAGAGCTGCCCCAGATTTTGCACCCTACAGTTTTAGTAGATTAACCCCATTGTTTTGTTTTTTTTATTCAAAACTGCTGCTCTTTTTTTTGTTTATAGCTAGGGTTGCCAGCAGATTCACCCGGACAGTTCGGGTTTGGAACCATGTGTCCAGGTTTCAAACTGTCTGAAACCCGAACACATTATTCAGACTGGACTATGGCCTGCAGTTGTCTAGGCCGAGAGTGTCTGTTACACTCTCTTTCACACTGCCCAAAGCCAGCACTAACAATTGCCCCCTCCCCCACACACACAGATGATAGGGAGGAGAGAGGGCTCGATCTGCTCCTCTCCCTCCTGCCCTTACCCCTCTGTGACTGCCCACACTCCAATCCCTGGCGCTGTGCCTCAGAAAAGTTGGGGCCAGAAATTTGAAGTCCAGCAGCCTCAGATACATCTGGATGAAAGGTGCTGACTGCCAATAGGTGAATGAGCTCACCATCCTTCTCCCTTGTGCCTCTGAGTGAGTACACTAAGGTAAATCAGAGCACCCCTTACATCAGAGTTACCCTTTACACCAGAAGCCACAGTGTTCCCCCTTACATCAGAGTTCTCAGTGTTTCCCCTTACATCAGAGTTCTCAGTGTTCCCCCTTACATCAGAGTTCTCAGTGTTCCCCCTTACATCAGAGTTCCACTTTACACCAGAAGCCACAGTGTTCCCCCTTACATCAGAGTTCTCAGTGTTCCCCCTTACATCAGAATTCCCAGAGCATCCCTTATGTTAGAGTCCCCAGAGTTCTCCCTTACATCAGAGTCTGCAGAGTCCCCCCTTACAGTGAAAGGGAACTATTTGAGTTCAGATGTAAAAAGGGAACTCTGCAGATTCAGATGTAAATACGGAACTCTGTGGACTCTGATGTAAAGGGGGACTCTTGTTAGTAACTTCATATGATTAGAAATGTTATTTAATAGCAAAATATATGTATAGTTTATACATTTATACTATAAAAAAAAATTGCTGCATGCCGCTAAAGTGTTCGGGTTTGACTTGAAGAAAAGGTGGCCACCCTATTTATGGCGCTAGAAATAAAAACCGCAGAGGTGATCAAATACCACCAAAAGAAAGCTTTATTTGTGGGGGGAAAAGAAGGACATCAATCTTATTTTAGTACAACGTCGCACGACCGCACAATGGTCAAGTAACGCAGCGCCGTATCGCAAAAAAATGGCCTGGTCAGGAACAGAGGTAAAACCTTTCCGGGGCTGAAGTGGTTAAATGACGTTAGGGCATTGTACTTTGACGTGCATTAAAGAAACATTGAAGTTTACAGGTGAGCCCATGTTTAATAAAGGAGCATGTAATGAAATAACGATGAAGCGAGGTTAATAGAAATGAGGACGGACAGCTATCATCTGCACGGCGATGTCCTGGAAAGGCCTCGAGCCAGGTGCCTGGCCTGTCAAGGTAAAAATGGCAGAAAACGACACCGCTAATGAGTCCTCTCCAGAGACTGGTGTCACTTTAGCAGCGAAGGACTTGATTTGCCTTGGCTAGATATCGGAGAGAGCCGGAGCGCCCGCACCACGGCTACAAAAAAAACCACAGACAAGGAAATATAGAATCAAATACTGATCATAAGTAGCTCCTGTCGAGCGTTCTGCCGCCGCCCTGCCAAGAACCCAGAGTGCCGTGGCAGATAGGTGTAATAAAGGGCAAGAAAATAATACTAATCAGCAAAATATAATCAGCCTGGATATTTTATTACGATTGAATTCCACTGCAGGAAGGTCGCAATCACAACTGAAAACGATCTCAATTAAATGATTTGATACGACGCCGCTGGTTTTAGAGGGAAAATACACCATCGCCTTATAGGTCGGAAGTAAGAGAGGCCGTAATTGTGTGATTTATTGGAAGTGTTGAATATTGTGTTGAGACTGCCTTAAAGTGATTGTAAAGGATCTTTTTTTTTTTTCACCACTTCACCTCCGGAAGGCTTACTCCCCCTTTTATGACCAGGCCATTTTTTGTGATACGGCACTGTGTTATTTTAACTGACAATTGCACGGTCGTATTGTACCCAAACAAAAACTTATGTCCTTTTTTTCCACACAAATAGAGCTTTCTTTTGGTGGAATTTGATTTTTGTGGTTTTTATTTTTTGCCCTATAAACATAAAATACCTAAAAAAAAAAAAAAAAAAAAAATCTCACTTTCTGCTATAAAACACATCCAATAATTAAAAAAAAAAAAATCGCATTTCTTCATCAATTTAGGCCAATATGTATTCTGCTACATATTTTTTGTAAACAGAAATCCCAAAAAGCGTATATTGATTCGTTTGTGCAAAAGTTATAGCGTCTGCAAACTATGGGATATTTTTATGGAATTGCGCGGTCGTGCGACATTGTACCCAAACGCCCACAAAAAATTTTTTTTTAAAAGTCAGCAGCTACAAATACTGCAGCTGCTGACTTTTAATAATTGGACACTTACCTGTCCCAGGGTCCAGCGATGCGGGGGAACGAAGCCCCCCCCTCATTCCCGCTCCGCTTGCGGCGCTGGCATTCTTACTGTGGGCACCCGGCTGTGCCTTCACAGCCGGGCACCCGCGGCGCCGTGATACGACACTCAGTCATCTGGGACACGTGACAGGTCCCAGATGACTGTGTGGCGCCGAGGGGAAGTGATGCAACAGGGATTTAGAGGTGAGTAAAAAATAATTTATTTTCCAATTATTTTTTTTTTTTTATGATTTTTAAGAAAAATAAATTTTGATGGCAACACCACTTTAAGTCCTTTTTTTTACCCACAAATAGAGCTTTCTTTTGGTGGTATTTGATTTTGTGGTTTTTATTTTTTGCGCTATAAACAAAAAAAGAATGACAATTCTGAAAAAAATAAATAAAAAAACAATATTTCTTACTTTCTGCCATAAAACACATCCAATATATATATATTTTTTAAATCGCATTTCTTCATCAATTTAGGCCAATATGTATTCTGCTACATATTTTTCATAAACAAAAATCCCAATAAGCGTTTATTGATTGGTTTGCGCAAAAGTTATAGTGTCTACAAACTATTGGAAATTTTTATGGAATTGCGCGGTCATGCGACATTGTACCCAAACAAAACGTATGTCTTTTTTTCCCCCCACAAATAGAGCTTTCTTTTGGTGGTATTTGATTTTGTGGTTTTTATTTTTTGCACTATAAACAAAAAAGACCAACAATTTTGTAAAAAAAATCAAAAAAAATCTTGCTTTCTGCTATAAAACACATCCAATACATATTTTTTTTTAAAATCACATTTCTTCATCAATTTAGGCCAATATGTATTCTGCTACATATTTTTTGTAAACAAAAATCCCAATAAGCGTATATAGATTGGTTTGCGCAAAAGCTATAGCGTCTACAAACTATTGGATATTTTTATGGAATTTTTATTTATTTTATTTTTTTGTACTAGTAATGTCAGTGATTAGCGACTTATATCGGGACTGTGATATTGCGGCGGGCAAATCGGACACCTAACTGACACTTTTGACACTTTTTGGGGACCAGTGACATGAATGGATCAATGCTAAAAATATGCACTGTCAATGTACTAGTGACATTGACAGCGAAGGGGTTAACACGAGGGGGCAATCAAAGGGTTAAATGTGTTCATAGCTGGCGATTCAGTGTAGTGGGGGAGGTGCTTTTACTAGGGGAAGACATGGATCAGTGTTTCTGCTTTACAGGAGCACAGGATCCATGCCATCTGTACTGACAGAACCGCGATCTGCCTTGTTTACATGTGTAACGATCAGCAGTGGCCTGCAGACATCGGGTTCGTGGGACCGGCTGATCAGCTCCTGATCGGTAATCACTCTTAAAGTGGTAGTAAAAAGCACTTTTAAAAAAAAAATCCCTGAGGGCTTTCACACTGGAGCGGTGCGCTAGCAGGACGGTAAAAAAAGTCCTGCTAGCAGCATCTATACCTATACTTCTCCTACCCATTGAAATCAATGGGACACCGCGGGGATACCGCGGTAATACCGCCGGCAAAACGCCGCCGGTTTTAATCCTTTTTCGGACGCTAGCGGGGGTTAAAACCACCCCGCTAGCGGCCGCATACCGCGGCTAAAACGATGGTAAAGCAGCGCTAAATATAGCGATGCTTTACCGCCGCCGCCCCCCCACCGCCCCAGTGTGAAAGCAGCCTTAGGGCTGATTCATGTACCATTTACTTCCTGGAATTCATCTGCCCTTAGCTCAAACATGCATGCAGGATAGTTTATTTATTTATTTAGGATTACTTAGCTGAATAAACCCCTCCTCCTCTCCTCCACTCCTGAAGACTCCTGGGATGTATGGCATCATTTTCCTAGGCAAGAAACCAGGAAGTAAAAATAAAAATTAAAGTTTAAAATAAGAAAATATGATATACTTCCCTATCTATTTACTAATTCTGGCAGCATGATGAATTAAAAATAACCATTTCGATTGAAAGAGGGAAGTTCCACTTTAAGCGGGACTTCTTTTCTACATTCCTGGCAGTTGTGAGTGAGCAAAAAGGAAGGTGAGTATAGGCAGCTTGGGATGGGTCATTGACATAAACATGTTGCTTTGCTCTTTTTTTTTTTATAGCAGGTTTTCTGTATTTGAAAGATGACAACAAAGAGCATGTGGTGGGTGTATTTGGGAATATTATCCTTTTTATTACAAGCAGGGGTTCTCAGATTGCCAGTAGACATGTGCACAACAAAAAAATTTGTTTATTTTCGTTTAAGTTGATTCGTAACGATTCGTACATTCGTAAGTCGTCGGTGTTCGTATTCGTAACGATTCGTACATTCGTAAGAGTTATTTTTTCGTTGATTCGTTTTTCCGTTAGTTTAATTTTCGTTTTATTCGTTTATTCGAAATTCGGACGCATTCGTATTTATTCGTACATTCGTAACATTCGTAACATTCGTAGATTCGTAATCGGAGCATAATTCATAATGTTATGTAATGTGTATGCTATTATTACATTTTAAGAGACACGATAAATTACAAATCGAAAAAAAAAGTTACGAATGTACGAATTTTTTCGTTCAATCCATTTGAAGCACGTAAGCAACGCCATTGTAAGAGACACGGAAAATTACGATTCGAAAAAAAAAAAAAAAAAGTTACGAATGTACGAATTTTTTCGTTCAATCTATTCGAAGCACGTTAAGCAGCGCCATTGTAAGAGACACGGAAAATTACAAATCGAAAAAAAAAAAAAAAGTTACGAATGTACGAATTTTTTTTTTTTTCGTTCAATCTATTCAAAGCACGTTAAGCAGCGCCATTGTAAGGGACACAGAAAATTACCAATTCAACAAAAAAAAAAAAGTTACGAATGTACGAATTTTTTCGTTCATTTTCATTTTCGTTGTTCCTGTTTTCGTTTTTCGGATATTCTTCATTTGTACATTCGTTGTTTCTAATTATTTTTTTTCTGATTTTTGTCATTTTCGGATTCGTTCGATTTGAACGATTCATTATTCGTTAAAATTTTTAGCGAATCGTTCGTTCATTCGTACGAAAACGAATGAACGAAAATAACGAAAAAAAACAAAAAAAAAAAAAACGAATTGCACATGTCTAATTGACAGATAACTTCAAGCAGTGGCAGTGCAGACTGCTGCAGTACAGCAATGACAGAAGTACTAAGCAGATAGATTCCATTTCCTTCTTCCACCTCAATCTTTGAAACGTATCATAAGTAAACATGTTTTTCTTTAGTTCTGGATAGAATGCTAAGGGGTTAGAACATCTGTTTTTATTGCTTTTTATAGAGTTTAGCTATTTCACTCAACCGACATTCGTCACGTCATCAAATGTACTGAGAAAATTTGTACGAATGCACCTTTCGAAAATCGACTTGAGTATGGCCAGCCTTATTGTGTTTCCACCAAGGCATATTAAGCATAATTGTTAAAGGGGTTGTAAAGGCAGAAGGTTTTTTTATCTCAATGCATTCTATTCATTAGGATAAAAAGCCTTCTGTGTGCAGCAGCCCCCCTCAGCCCCCCTAATACTTACCTGAGGTCCCTCTCTGTCCAGCGATGCCCACGAGTGTCTCAGCCATTCGAGGTTCTCCTTCCTGATTGGCTGAGACACAGCAGCGACACCATTGGCTCCTGCTGCTGTCAATCAACTTTAGCTAGCCAATCAAGGGACAGAGGGGGCGGGCCCGGACTCTGTGTCTGACGGGACACAGAGCTATGACTCAGCTCAGGTGCCCCCATTGCAAGCTGCTTGCTGTGGGGACACTGAACAAGAGGGAGGGGCCAGGAGCACAGAGGAGGGACCTAAGAAGGGGAGGATCTGGGCTGCTCTGTGCAAATCCACTACAACAGAGCAGGTAAGTATAACATGTTTGTTATTTTTATAGGAAAAAAAAACAAGACTTTACAATCATTTTAGGTCGCTGCATTTTAGGAGTTTAAAAGTCAACTGTCTAAAGCCAGCCTTAGGCGGTTCGAATTTCAGCCTGTTCGATCTTGGACAAGATTCGAACAATGTAATGGCAGGCTGAATGTAACCCAAGTTGATAGATCAACCAACTTTAGTACAACCAGCCTGATGGATTTTATGTGGGATTATTGCTAGAGGCTATACTAGTAATCTATGTTCAGATCCCCCCCCCGCTGAGAAACCACAATGGCTCTGCGGGAGGGATTCCATCAGTCAGTGTTGATAGGGCAATCAGTGTTGATGGGGGAATCAAGCAATTTACTTTCTTGAAACCTGTGGATGCAGGAAAGAAAATCGCTTTATCTATGGAGACTTGATGGACATGTGTCTTTTTTCAACCTCACCTACTATGTAACTATGTAACTATAGCCGGCTTAAAAGGTGTTTTCCCTCACTTTGCAGAGATTTCATCTCACTACCCGTTGCATCTTCAGAGCAGAAAATTAAGGGTAAGGTCCCTTTCACACTGGGGCGTTTTTCAGGCGGTACAGCGCTAAAAATAGCGCCTGTACACCGCCTGAAAAAATCTGGCCCCTTTCACTCCAGTGTGAAAGCCGACGGGCTTTCACACTGGAGCGGTGCGCTAGCAGGACGGTCAAAAAAGTCCTGCTAGCAGCATCTTTGGAGCGGTATAGGAGCGGTGTATTCACCGCTCCTATACCCTCCTTCCCATTGATTTGAATGGGACACCGCGGTAATACTGCGGCAATGGTGGCGCTCGCGGGGGGTAAAACCGCACCGCGAGCGGCTGAATACCGCGACGGTAAAGCAGCGATAAATATAGCGCTGCTTTACCGTCACCGCGGCTCCCGCCCCAGTGTGAAAGGGGCCTTAAAAACGAAAAAGACAGGGGCTTTGAACATTCTTTATTCTATCAAAAATGGAAAACAAGTTCTGGATTTAGATTTATTAAAATTTTTAATTTTGATAGGAACTGTAAGATTCTATATTAGGGTCTGTATGGCCTTGATCTCCCAAGATTAGGTGCACCTTTACAATAGTTCATTTATGTTGTGTTCTCTGGGGAGCTGGTTGAGGAACGTCATTCAGAATCCCTTGTCCAGGTGGTCTTCTCTCAGCGTCTATGACACTTTCCCCCTGGGCAAAGCAGTGTAGATCCATGGCCAGACGCAACCCAAACATTGAAAATTTTACTCAGTACTCTTTCTCAGATCTGATGGTTGAGGGTCACTTGGCAGGAGTTGGAAACGTGTGCCCAGCGCTCCCTTTTAACAGCCCTATGAACCTAATCTTAAACAATCGCGTTTGGCAATCCTTTTTTTAATCACTTGTTCAAAAATAGGCTTCCTCTCTGAGCTACGATCTGTTAAGAAAAGAACGGGGCTCTTTAACATGAAAAATCATGCACCCTGGCCGTGCCTGTATTAGGAATTCATGCAGTGGCCTCATGCCGCAGTCCCCCGGGGTTTTACTGTGAAGAAATATCAAGGCTAGCACATGTTAGACACTGTCAGAGCTCGGCAGAAGGTAATCTCACATTAACAGAATCCCCGCAGCTGGTCACTCGTTTACATTCCACTTTCTTTAAAATCCCGTAATATCATAATCAGCACAAACAAGCATATTTACACCATCCGAATTCTGCATAATAATGGCATACCGTGCCTAGCTACACCGTGGGCTTTGTGGGTCAAGTAGATATTTTTTTTTTCCCCGACTCTAAGAAATCCCTGTAGGCTATAGAGTGTTGTACTTGATATGAGCACTTCATACAACATGTAATTCTGGCTACTGCTGACTTAAATTGGGCATTTTGCTGTATACTGGAGATGTCTATACAAAGGGATGGAAAATGTAAAAAAATATGTGTTTCTGTTGCTTTTATTCCTTCTTGTGCGGTAACAATGGCTAAAACGATGCTGTGCCCATAGAAAAATGGAAGGGTGGTGGTAGGTTTTAGATAAAGCAACGCTCTTTTTGTGTTACTGTTTGTTGACTATTTAACTTTTATTAAGCTTTTTTTCCTAGGTTGCCTTTTATTTCCTGTAAGGGATTATGTACAATAACATGTTTTTTTTCTGACAGAATTGCTTTTTTACCCCTTCAGTAGGATTGCAAAAGCAGCTCATAGCAGCTTGATGCAGCTTGGAAGGCAATTAAGGGGTCCTAACTGTTGACTTATGAGTTTATGTGAAATCTCTATTAATAGTTGTAAAATAATTGTAATTATGAATATATTTAATTTAAACTTGTATCTATGTAGGTGTGTGAAATAGCTTCCCAGAAGGCCCTGTTATACAGATGATTCGGTGTCTAAGCTTGTGTATCTAAACAATGGGACCCAAACCTCTTTGATCTACAAATATTCACTTCAAAGGATCCCTCGTTTAGATATGCAATGAAGGTGGCCAGCCCATTATCAATACTTAACTTCCCTGAAAAGGTCAAGTTAAATCTTCCACTCAAAATAGTCTGTGCCAAGGATTGCATTAAAGGGGGTTGACTTATGCAAAGTATAGGGATTGGAGATGTAGCCAATCCTTAACCGGGAATAGGGAGGCCCACCAATCATGGGTAACATAAGCAAGCACCACAAAAGCATCTCAAACTGATTCCAAAGGCAAGTTGAATGTACTTGAAAGCATGTTGTATTTTTCCACCTACACAAGTCCTAGAAGAAAAATGGGGATAGCAAGTAGTAATGCTGAGAACTCCAGGAAGCTGGGAGATGTAAAAAGTCATAATATATCATAATTTTTAGGACCACCCACCTGGTTAACATTAAAAGGACACTTGGTTGTGTTTGTCCCCCAGGCCAATGGTTCCCAGTTTTCCCTTATCCATGAGATACTTTTTTTAACAGTTTAAAAGTCTGCACATATAGGATAGGAGCTCCTTTTTACATATTGTTTAGGGAGTACTGCAGAATAGTGATGAGCTGAACATACCTGATTTTGGCAGGTTCGGTGAGCATTACTAACGTTTGGGTCCTGAATTGGAACCCCATAGAAGATAATAGATGCTGAATGTTAAAAAATATAAATAAATAAGAAATAGCCATTTTCTAGTCTAACAGGCAAGGGGTTGTCAAGAAATTTGCATGGGGGGCTTGGAACTGCCCTGGGGGACATGCACCAAATACATTTTTTTTTTAATTCTGTTTGGCTGAAAACAGTGATTTTAGTATGCTTGTGTAGCACCCTCTAGCTAGGTGCTAGTGTAAATAGTTTTTTTCTGCTAGTGTAGGTAAACTTGGCTTGGCTGGCAGCCATGCCGTTGTTGAATCTGGGTCAGGGTTGAGTGACTCAAGGAGGCTGGATGACTCACCAGGCAGCACCTCTGGTACCTCCCCTACTTGCTAAAAACCTTGAAGAATCTTCCAGAAGAATGGGTGGGAGGTTAGGAGGCACTGCCTGGAGTGTTGAGAATGACCCCAGGCAATCCCCAGCAAGTGGGCTGTCAGGGAGTGGGCACCTCCTAAATACTCTGAGTCATGCCAGCAGAAGAAGGTCGGGTGGAAGCTGGAAATGGAGTGCTTAGGGGCTGTCAGTGGCCCTTGAGGGCTCCCCCTAGTCTGGGGAGGGGTGACCTTGGGCCTAAGGCTCAGGTACTGGAGGGATCCTCTTACAACACACAGAGGAGTCCTGGCTGCACAGGAGCAGGTGTGAGGACAGCGGGAGATAGTCAGTAAGTCCAGAAGATCTCCAGAAGACTAGTGAGAGAGGCAGCTGCAGCCAGGCTGGTTAGCAGTGCCCGAAGAGGTGGTTCTGAGATCAGTAGCCACAAGGATGTAGCTGGACACTGGACTTTTCTCTACACACCAAATGGGCCCGCGGTCCCTGCCTGTAATAAGCTTTTGCTTATCTGGTTGAGTGTTTTTTGCCAGATTTACTAAAGTGTCCCAGTTAGGCCTGTGTTTCCTGCAAGCGAGTGCTGGAGAAAGAGGAGTGTACATAGCTGTACATAGGAAAGGTTATCCCTGAAGTTTCTGATCTCAAGTGGGCATCCCATCATTTCCACAATCTGTATCTAAGTTTGATTCCTCAATACATACAAAAAACTAAGTGCTGGACTATTTATTGACTCTAAGGCCGCGTACATGCAATCAAATTTTCCGATGGGAATTGTGTGATGACAGGCTGTTAGCGGAAAATCCAACCGTTTATACGATCCATCAGACAATTGTCGGATTTTCCACGGACAAATGTCTGTTGTTGGATTTTCCGAGCGTGTGTACACAAGTCCGTCGGACAAATATCCATAGTACAAACACGCATGCTCGGAAGCAAGGACGAGCCAGAAGTGGTCGGTCTTGTAAACTAGCCTTTGTAATGGACAATTAACATTCGTGACATGGCAAATTATGAAATCTCGAAATGCAGCGCACAATTTTCTTCTTTTTTAATGGGATAATAATGAAGCTGCTTTGCTGGTGATACTGATGGAGTTATTGCAAACAAATTTTCAAAGCCTTTTATTTCTAGTGATATCAAGAATAATATTATTATGCTTTTTTTTTTTTTGGGCACGTTACCACAACACCATTATCCTGTAGTTTAAGATCAAAGATACAACTATATTGGTGGCTCTTGTTAATTTTACTTTGTATTTTTTTAAATGTAACTGCCGACTCCCAAACTGTCATTTGACATAAAACACATAGCCAAGTATTATTCTACACAATTGTTTTATTGTGCATTAAAAAAAAAAAAAAAAGAATAAAATTAGACATGCCATCTGACAATATAAATTAACCAAAAAGTGCATCCTATGCATCCAAAAATATAGAAAATATACCAAATCAAATCATTATTATTCCACCCAAAAATAAAAAAAAAGCCTCATGCATGTGTCCTGATGGTTCTTAATATAGGGGATCACCAATGCCAAGAGTTGGTAAAAGCAGGGGTCCGTCGTCTGGAGATAATTCTGAAAATCATCTGGATTATTCTCCTAGAGCTCCCGCAGCAAAGGCATATGACATAATTGGTCACGATTAATAAAGCAACCAATTTTTGGTCAAAGAAAGCCTCCTCCTCCTGTTCCTGGACTGGACTTCGGTCAAAGCAATAACTCCAACGTCAATACTAAATAACACGTTATCTCCTCTGCAACATGTCTGGTTGACGAAAGGTCGTTCAGAAACAAACTGAACAGCGCGAAATGAAAAGCGCAAATCAACACTCACCAAACCTCTACTAACACAATTAGCAGAAGGAACCCAAAGGGTGGTTCTAAAGAGCTGAAAACCATGTAGTACCTCACTACGTGCGTGTTTGTTGACCGACAATTCCTTGCTGTTTGTATGCAAGACAAAATCCAGGCACACGCCTTCGGACAAAAGTCAGAGGTTTTGTCTGAAGAAAATCCGATCGTGTGTAAGTGGATTAAGTGTGCCTGTGAAAATTCGGTATGACTGGCTGTACAGGGTTGTGGATCCCTATTCACCAGTGGCTCCTAAGTGAGGTGCGCTCATTTAAGTGAAACAATAAAAATACAAAGTCAGGGAATGTCCTGTGAAGTGGCACATCTGGGTGATGTATACAACAAACTACAGAAAACTGACATTTACATTGACAGCAAATTGACAGCTACCGGCCACTTCGTTATGTCTGTAAACAAAGCAGACAGGTATTCCATTCATATATACCCGGTGCTTATCTAATGGTCTGTGGTGGACACCCACAGACCTTTGAATCTGATATACATTTTTGGGGGTACCTCATGCCATTTTTTGTTTATTTTTAATTTCCCCCTTAAAATTTATTCCAAATGTATAGGGTCTAGTTTTATTTATGGGAGAACCCCCATGCCCATTTTTTTTAACTATCCCCAGCTCCTCTAATTACATGGCCAAGAATGTCTGGTCATGTAAGTAAACAGGACCTATGATTTCACTGAATGTTAAAGACTTGGTGGTGCCTATACCCACTGGTGTCCTTAACAACCATTGACAGCGCAAAGTTGTATGACACCAAAAAAAGCCAAGGTTGGGTCTGGACTTGTGCTCAAACCACACCTTAATCTAATCCCTACTGCAGAGAAAAAAATTAACAGCCATGAATGGCCAAGAGGCAACTTTTCCTTGTCTACTTATTGTAGGCAAGGGCAGTCTACTTTCTCCACTACAGGCGGCACTCAACCACAGCGGCATTGCATGGGAGAGGAAGTTGAGAGGAATATGGTTCCTCTATGGTTTCCAGGGTCACTGGGGAAGCTATCCAAATGGATTATGCCACCCTGTGTAACTCTAGCAGCCATCTTGGGCCAGGCAGAGTCTATTTAAGGACCTGGCTTTCAGGCTTGGGTTAGCATTTTGTGTAGGCAGTGTAGGGTCGGGTTGCCACCTCATCCCTTTAATATTTATTAATTATAATTATTCAACATTGTTACAGTCTTAAAACAGGTTACGATCAGTAATACAAGAATAAGAGGTGATCCTGGCAGAGTGATCGATGCCAAAGCTGGTGAGTCTATAAGCTCCAGTGATGGATATCCAGCTCTGCCTATATGAATGTGTATCAATAGTGTTTGATAATAAATGGAGACTAAGCCCCCATACACACGGTTGAAAATTCCAACCACAAAATCTGTCGGATTTTTTCCGACGTATTTTGTCCGACACTGGTGTTGCATACACACGGTCGGACAAAGTTGTCGGAAATTTTGATCATTCTGAACGTGGTGACGTTCGTTGCGTACGACGGAACTATGTAGAGGCTAGTAGCCAATAGCTTTGGTCTCGTAATTTGATCTGAGCATGCGTGGCACTTTGTCTGTCGGAATTCTCGACACACGATCGGAAAAAGTCAGATCGGATTTTGTTGTCGGAAAATTTGAGATCCTGCTCATATACACAGTCGGAAATTTCAACAGAAAAAGTCAGATGGAGCCTACACACGGGCGGATTTTCCGACAACATGGTCCGATCGGACATTTTCCGTCAGAATTTCCGACCGTGTATATGGGGGCTTATCCTTCCCTTTCAGTCTGTAATGTAACCAGTCCTAACCTTTCAGCACAGAATGTTATAGTAATAGACAGACCCCTGCCACACCCCTAATCACGGGGGGCCATGATTAACTAAGGAGCAGGAATGATCATATAAACCAGTTGGAGATTTTTTCTTTTATTACCTCTACTAATCCTTCATTTAAGCATTTAGAAGGATGGGTGAAAAGTTGAGCGGAATGTGAACAGTTTTGGCAGTTAAATAAAATATTTATTTATACCGGCACAGCGGTATGGTGCAGGGATCTCCAAACTACGGCCCTCCAGCTGTTGTGAAACTACACATCCCATGAGGCATTGCAAAACTCTGACATTCACAGACATGACTAGGCATGATGGGAAATGTATTTCCTGAACAACTGGAGGGCCATAGTTTGGAGACCCCTGTGGGTAGCACTCTCGCCTAGCAGTAAAAAGGGTCTGCTGGTTCAAATCCCAACCACAACACTGCCTGCCTGGAGTTTGCATGTTCTCCCTGTGCCTGCGTGGGTTTCCTCCCACGCTCCAAAGACGTGCTGGTAGGTTAATTGGCTTCTGTCTAAATTGGCCCTAGTATATGAATGTGTGTTAGGGACCTTAGATTGTAAGCTCCTTGAGGGTAGGGACTGATGTGAATGTACAATGTATATGTAAAGTGCTGCGTAAATTTACGGCACTATATAAGTACCGATCATTTCATCAGAGCTAAAACAGGGACTTTTTGGGGGGGAAAGACGGAGGGATTTGGTTCCAACTAGACATGTGCACAACAAAAAAATTAGTTTATTTTCGTTTCGTTTTTTTTCGTTTCCGAAAAAAATTTGTTTATTTTCGTTTCGTTTTTTTCGTTTCCATTGATTCGTAACGATTCTTAAATTCGTACGTCATCGGTGTTCGTATTCGTAACGATTCGTAAATTCGTAAGTCGTCGGTGTTCGTATTCGTAACGATTCGTATTTTCGTTAGAGTTATTTTTTTGTTGATTCGTTTTTCCGTTTCATTTTCGTTTATTCGAAATTCAGACGCATTCGTATTTATTCGTACATTCGTAACATTCGTAGATTCGTAATCGGAGCATAATTCATAATTTTATGTAATGTGTATGCTATTATTACATTTTAAGAGACACAGAAAATTACGAATTGAAAAAAAAAGTTACGAATGTACGAATTTTTTCGTTCAATCCATTTGAAGCACGTTAAGCAACGCCATTGTAAGAGACACGGAAAATTACGAATCGAAAAGAAAAAGTTACGAATGTACGAATTTTTTCGTTCAATCTATTCGAAGCACGTTAAGCAGCACCATTGTAAGGGACACGGAAAATTACCAATTCAAAAAAAAAAAAAAGTTACGAATGTACCAATTTTTTCGTTCATTTTCGTTGTTCCTGTTTTCGTTTTTCGGATTTTCTTCATTCGTACATTCGTTGTTTCTAATTTGTTTTTTTTTTCCGGATTTTCGTTATTTTCGGATTCGTTCGATTCGAACGATTCGTTATTCGTTAAAATTTTTAGCGAATCGTTCGTTCATTCGTTTTCGTACTAAATAACGAAAAAAAACTAAACGAATTGCACATGTCTAGTTCCAACAGAGGGGCAGTCCCTCCAAATGCGGGACAGTTGGGAGGTGTTGGGTGTTACTGCAAAGATAAGAAAATATTTGCAATTACACAAAAAATTGTCTTCCTTAAAAGCTTATTTTACCGCTTTAGGGTTAATTGTTTAGTCATATAACTGCAGCTTTGACAAACATCAATTAAGTTCCTTATCTTAAGCTTGGCTAAGTGAAAAGGAAGGAACAGCTGTATATTCAGTCCATATTATTATCAGAGTTCCCTAAGGCAAAAAAAGGGAAAAAAAAAGAAACATGCTCAGTAGGTCTCTGCAATACAAATATATTTCATATGTTTTATTCCTGTAAAAACACTGCAAATACAGAAACGTAACTGTTGATCGAGTGTACTTCTAACTTCATATTTGGGCTCACAATGGTGCGTCTATTGCAATGAAATCCCAAACAGTTACATAGTTACATAGTAGATGAGTCCATCAAGTCCAACCTGTGTGTGTGATTATATCTCAGTATTGCATTGTATATCCCTGTATGTTGTGGTCGTTCAGGTGCTTATCTAATAGTTTTTTGAAACAATTGATGCCCCCTGCTGAGACCAAGGCCTGTGGAAGGGAATTCCACATTCTTGCCGCTCTAATGCCTCGTACACAGGATCGGACTTTCCGCCAACAAAACCGTGGATTTTTGTACGAAGGTTGTTGGCTCAAACTTGTCTTGCATACACATGGTCACACAAATGTTGGGCAACAATTCCGAATGTGGGAACGCGGTGACGTACAAGACGTACGACGAGCAGAGAAAAATGAAGTTCAATAGCCAGTGCGGCTCCTTCTGCTTGATTCAGAGCATGTGTGAACTTTTGTGCGACGGACTTGTGTACAAGCGATCGGAGTTTCGGACAAGTTTTGTTGGCGGAAAATTTGAGAACCTGCTAAGAAACATTTGTTGGCGGAAAGTCCGACAGCAAATGTTTGATGGAGCATACACACGGTCGGACTTTCCGAAAACAAGCAAACATCCAACATTTCCCATCGGAAAATCCGCCGGTGTGAACGCAGCATTACAGTAAAGAACCCTCTATGTAGTTTAAGGTTAAACCTCTTTTCTTCTAATTTTAATGAGTGGCCACGAGTCTTGTTAAACTCCCTTCCGCAAAAAAGTTTTATCCCTATTGTGGGGTCACCAGTACGGTATTTATAAATTTAAATCATATCCCCTCTCAAGCGTCTCTTCTCCAGAGAGAATAAGTTCAGTGCTCGCAACCTTTCCTCATAACAATACAAAAAACTTACATGTTATACATATTGACCTAAATTGATGAAGACATTTGATTTTTTTAATTTTTTAATACGATATGTTTTATAGCAGATAGTAAAATATATATATATATATATATATATATATATATATATATATATATATATATATATATTTTTTCAAAATTGTCATTTTTTTTTAGTTTATAGTGCAAAAAATAAAAAACAAAGAGGTGATGAAATACCACCAAAAGAAAGCTCTATTTATGAGAGAAAAGGACATTCATTTTTTTTGGGTACAGTGGCGCACAACCGCGCAATTGTCAGTTAAAAAAACACAGTGCCGTATAACAAAAAATGGCCTGGTCAGGAAGGGGGTTAAATCTTCCAGAGGTCAAGTGGTTAACCTAGAGGGCAGGCAGCCCCTCCAGGCTGGGTTTCTCTCCACCAGGACAAGAACCTTACTGTTCTGGGCCCCATGCTATTTATGCACACCTCAGCCCCCTGCTGGCCCCTCGCTTGACCAAGGATTGGCTGAGGCTGCATGAATATTCAGTCTTAGAAGAAATAGCTGCACACCACAGCTAATTCCAAAATCCTTAATTGGAGATCCCAAATTGACACCACAGGTGAGGGTTTGCCACTTCCAACACACCATGTTCCAGAACTTACCAGAAAACAGGGGGAAATAGCTGAACCTACAACCAGCAGAACCCAGAACAGCCAAAAGCAATCAAAACTTGCTCCATTGGCATACAGAGAATAAAAAAAAAAAATAAATGTACCTAGTCCTGTTAGCAACCTAACTAGGGCGATTCTACAAACAGGGGGTGGGCTTTTTACATGAGGGGATAACTGAAAGCGGAGCTCCACCCGATTTCTAAACAATAGCTCCCTAATATTATTTTTCTCTTTTAAATATCAATCGGACATTATATTTCGATCTACCTTTGTTTTCCTCGAGATATAAGCCATTTCCGGGTTCGGGGGATTGCGTATATGGGCGGGGTTGCTGCGGCTATGTCGACACTTCCTTTGTGCCGCACTGTCTTCTGGGATCCTTTTTTCTTGTTCCCAGGAGTCTGTGCAGCGGCCTGTCACGTGTTATCGCGTGATTTAGAACCCTGAAGTGACGTCATTATGTTTTTTTATCTCAGTTGCCATCACAACGGGGCAGGACTTCCGATGCCGCCGTCCATTGTGATGGCAACCAAAGCTGTTGACGGCGCTCTGATATTCCCTTACTGCGCATGCGAGAGATCGGAGCTAGAATGGCCGTTGCATGCTGGGAGATTTACATCATAGAAGCCCGGAAAAAAATGCCTGTGGGCTTCACATGCCCACAGGCAAGATGGAAATGGTGTAGATCGTTTTTATAAATCAATCTTTTATTAGCAAAAAGCAATGGACAAAGAAGAAAAACCGGAACACGTGAGTAAACGATTTAAATGCTAATTCCTTTATAAATGTCCCAAAAAAAATAAAAAAAACCTCGGAAGCAGTGGAAGCCTGCTTGAAATGATTATTTGGACAATTTTTGGAGTAAACACTTTCAAGTCTTTTAGTAAATCAGTCTCTTTAAATCCACTGTGATTAAAAGGTGGTGAGTTTATAGGGTGGAAGCACCTAATCTTGGTCACCCAATAAAACCCATTTGCATGTTCTGCACGCCTCGTAATACTTGTACTTTCATTTAAACTCCATGTCATTTGCACTGACATAGTGAATTGGGCTACATGTGACAATTAATATCACTCACTGCTGAAATTGAGAGGAATTTTCTATTAAGCTGAAAGTATAAGATGTATAACACGCTGAAATGTATTCCACTTGCGTTCAATGTCATTACCACAGAAAAAAAAAATAATAATAAAATCGATTTACATGCAAATAGCATAGATTTTTTTTTTCTTCATTTGCATGGATGGTAATAGCATAATAAAATAAAACAAAAAAAAAAAAATCAAGAAGAGAGAAGAAGAAAAAAAAAACATACGTGTCTTTGTATGACTGAATAGACTTGCACTGCGTAGTTACACACCATTATGCAGCCATTGTGCGATACATGAAAATAAAACCGTAAGCTTATTGCCACCTGTCCCTGATGTCCTCTGCAGTTACATAATACAACCCCATTACAGGCTGTCTTTGGCGCTTCCTGTAATTATCTGGGAAAAACCTGGATATTCTGATGTGCAGCTATTACAGAGTGAATATAATTTGACAGCTGTCAAAGTGTCCTAGCAGACCAACCCTCTCCTGCAGAGAGCCTTGCCCATCCCAGACTAAACTGCCACTCACTTTCGGATAGTCATTTCTCCAAAATTGGTGGGGGGACTTTCTGAGTTGGCTGTGGATTTTTGTGCTGCCTTCAGAAACTAATTTTTAATTTGTCAGTTTGTGGATGAGTACATTTTATTTCTATTATTATCAAAAATGGTGAAAATTGAATTCTCCTTTAAAATGACACTACACAATATACTCATCCTCCAAAGATAATCCATACACATTCGCTACTTAAAGAGGAAGTAAACACTCCCACTCTGATGCTTCTTTTCATTTATTTCATTATAATAAGTAATTATCAAACTATAGCCACTGTAATCCAGCCCAAATCACAAATTACTTACTGGTTAAATAAACTTTAAAAAACTTGTTTCCAGGGGTAAGGCAGTGCCATCTTAAGTATTGTTTTCTGAGTCCACAGTACAGTGTATTTCCGCCCTTACATTGAGCACTTCCTGTACTGTTAACCAAGCCTCCTTCTCAATCCAATGTTTCTATGGCAACCCTGCTTCCCTGCTCATAGACTTGTTTTATTTCATAGTATTTACTTGTGCCGATTATCTAGTGTTTGCCTTTCAGCTTCAGTTGATAAGACTGCAGTAATGCTGTCTGATGGCCAGGTTTACACTCTATGTGATGTCACATGGGGTGTAGTAGGAAGCTCTGAGTGATTATGCAGTCTTGTGGGATTTCAGTGTTGTGTGCCGCAGGAAGTCCTGATAATAGACAGGTAAGCACACAGAGTGTGCCGTAAATCAGGAGAGATATGGGCATGCTCAGTGACGTCATTCTAAAGAACAAAAAGGATTACAACAATACTAAGCAAGTAAGGAGATAGCTACAAGCAGTGTTCATTAGGGTTTTTTATGCTGATTTACATAGGACAAATTTGTGGAGGAGAGTTTACAACCACTTTAATGGCCCTGTAATCTATATTTCATAAATTGTCTTACTGCATTTTTTTGCTTTCTTGTAGCGTCCTCCATGAGTTTCCAAACTCCTCCTTTTCCTCCTCACCTTTCGGTTTGGAAGGAGCAGTGCGTGTTAGTTGTGGTGCTCTATGCACACTACAAATCCCATAGTCTATAGTTCTTCCTGGGAGTGAGCAATTCAGGGTGGTTACGTTCACGATGGAGAATGAGCATAGCCACCCTCTAATAGGAAGTTTCAACTCCACCAACACTAAAAATAAAAAAGCATGACCCCCCCTCACTGGCGCTGTCCCCACTATGAGATCTAGAACTGGTCCAACATACTTTCTGTGAGCCCAGGCTCTCATGGACCCGACCCCAAGGGTACATCATTGTGTTGGCCTAGGTTCATAGAACTCCAGGAGAGAATGATGTTCACATGTCATTTATGAGTGCCAGTTTGTTCCTCCACCACCAAAGAAGAAGAGGTAGGACCTGAGTTATTGAATAAACCAGACAAATGCATATTATATGAGATTAAAATAATAGTGACAGTGCAGTTTCAGAGAGGGAAGCAGTAACCGGGGGAACAAAAGTTTGGCTTTATTATTACACACGGTTCATTAACCTCCTTATACTGAGCATACTGTATGCACATTTGTGACCTCACTGAAATGTGTCTTCCATGGGGCCACATATGTACATACCTCTATCTGTGCTAGAAGCACAGCATGCTCCCATCATGGAGACCAAGCTGTCACCAACCATGACTTTAGCTACTAAAGATAGGAAGCCAGGAAGACACGTGATTTCTATGATATATTATAATGAACAGTAACTGTACAGCCAACAGAGGATGGTTTTCAGAGAGATTTTCCTCCTTGCTAGAAGAGAAGTATGTCAAAAAAAGTTGTGTAAAAAAAAAAAAAAAAAGGTAAAATTAAATAACGATAAATTAGCGAGACCAGGGTTTAATCTAGGTCAATGTCAGAGTTAGGGGAAAGGTTATGGACAAAGGGAGGGGTCATGGTCAAAGGTCAGTGCCGGAGAGTTTTAGGTAGGATGAAAGTGATTGTAAGGGTTATTTTTTTCTAAATAACAAACACATCATACTTAGCTCCACTGTGCAGCTCGTTTTGCACAGAGTGGCCTGAACATCATCTTCTGGGGTCCCCCGGCGGCTCTCACAGCTCCTCCCCACATCAGATAACCTCCTAGGAGAAGCGCTCTACCGAGGGGTTACCTTGCGAGCGTGCTCCCGAGTCCAGCATTCAGCGTCCATATTGCCGAATGTATGACTCGGCCCCGCCCCCAGCTCGTGGGTCATTGGATTGACAGCAGCGGGAGCCAATGTCAGTGTTTCTATCAATCTATCCAATCAAGAGCCGAGAACCCTGGGTCAGGTCCGAATTCAGGCAAAAATTCTGCCTTGATTTGTCCCTGAAATGACGAACAGCGATGCACTGGACCCCTGCTGTGATCCGCAGCTGTCAGAGGTGTGAACCCAGCCTTAAAGAACTTTTCTATATAGTATCAGCAGGGCTCAAAATTTCATATCCTGAGCTACTAGCCAGGTCTCAAGGGTTACTCGTCACCAATTGCCCCACCCAACCCTTACCCTGCCCCGTCCCTAATTACGCCATCATAAATTATCTCATTGCGGGGTAACCTGTGCCCATCATTGCAGCCTCACCGTGCCCCACATTGCAGCCTCACCGTGCCCCAAATAGCAGCCTTACCGTGCCCCAAATAGCAGCCTCACTGTGCCCCAAATAGCAGCCTCACCGTGCCCCAAATAGCAGCCTCACCGTGCCTCAAATAGCAGCCTCACAGTGCCCCCATTGCAGCCTTTCCAGGGCGGACAGATCATGACAAGTTAGAGGAGAGCCAGGATCGCAGAGCGGTAATACACGCTGTAACATCTGACATCTGACATTGAGACAGTCTCCGCATTTTTTGCATTTTTTTTTTTTTTGCAAAACATTTTGCATTTTCTTATTTTACCTAAATCACACTGATACTGAGACCAGCCCTCAAATTTTCTACTCGCCTACTCGCATTTTGTGAGTGGAAAATGAGGGCTGAGTTGATTGGGAGCCGTTCTCCCGGTGGATGAGTGCCATGGAGTTAGAGGATCACCGATCGGTAAACCACGCCGTAACAGCTGACATTGAGACTGTCTCCGCTCACTCTCACACAGCCCCGCCTCCTCCTAACCCAGCGCCTGTGATAGACAGAATGCATCCCTGCATTTGACCCGCATTCTGTCTATCACAGGCGCGGGGTTAGGAGGAGGCAGGGCTGTGTGAGAGTGAGCAGAGCGGAGACAGTCTCAATGTCAGCTGTTACGGCATGGTTTACCGATCGGTGATCCTCTAACTCCATGGCACTCATCCACCGGGAGAACGGCTCCCGATCAACTCAGCCCTCATTTTCCACTCACAAAATGCGAGTAGGCGAGTGGAAAATGTGAGGGCTGGTATCAGTATCAGTGTGATTTAGGTAAAATAAGAAAATGCAAAATGTTTTGCAAAAAAAAAAAAAAATGCAAAAAATTGTTACTGCGGATACAAAGAACAAACACATAACATAAATGCAATCGTCAGGAGTATGAGAATTTGTTTTGGGTCATGATAACGGCAAGAAATATACAGCTAAATTACAAAAAAAAAAATATATAAAAAAAAAAAAATAGTAGTTGCAATGATATGAACAATGATCAGATTACTAACAAACGCCAAAGTTGCAAAACTGGTTTCAGGAAATAAGATTTGTGTTACCTTTGCCGAAATATTCAAATCGAATCAACTGGTAAAAATTGTTCATTGGAATTTAAAAAAGAAGTATACTAATTTCCTAACTGTTGGAACAGTTTTAAGAACTGGATCACCCTGTCCTTCAGCAGACCTCTTTTTAGGTGATGGTACACAATGAAGCGCTGTGTTTTATTTGCTTGGCATAGGGTCCAGCCATGCGATCACAGGTGTCTGTTTGTGTCTAATTACCCTTGAAAAAGAATAAACTGTCTGAAACTATTACTCAGCATTTAATTATGATTTTGTTTCCAGGAAAAAAAAAAAGAAATTATAAACATTTAGCAAAGAATGACATTAGTGAGATAGGGCAGCCGCTGCCAAGAAATATTCTGCTGTCAAGTGCTTTCAAGTCCTAAAGGGCATCGAACCGGCGAAAGGAGCTAATGGATGAGGAGCACTCCGACTCCAGACGCTGGTCATGTGACCGAGCACGACGTTCCTATTAAATATGAGCCGGAATTCGGTAAACTTTCTGTGGAGAAGCCCGAGCTTCCGTAAAACACTCATTAGAGACTTGTTGACAAGGTGATACACAGCGATTTCATTAGCCAGTCATATTTCTTTTAGCAGCGAGTATATTGGAAAATGACACATGGAGGATGAATGAACTTCCTTTCATGCCGAGCCACAGATCACATTTTATAGGAAAATTATGCTAGGGCGGAGTAAAGGAAAAATGTCCGAGCTGCCCATGCCAGGTTGAATAATGGAGCTAAGGATCTGATTGGTTTCTGTGTCTGTCTATCTATCTATCTATCTATCTATCTATCTATCTATCTATCTATCTATCTATCTATCTATCTATCTATCCAGCCATTATCTTTTATCTATTTATCCTCTGCTTCCAATTATCAACAAATGATCTACCATGTTCCTCTCTCTATATCCTTCCTTTCATTAATTATCTATGTATATATATATATATGTAGCGGCCATAACCCCTAGGGGTGGCCTTGACTTCCTGGGCTTACCAGTTACCTCCTCGTGGCTTGTCAGGTGTTGTCTAGGGGTTCCCAGAGTTAGTACCCAGTGACTTCAGATGCTGACACATAAAAGTCCTTTTCAAGGTTTTTATTCTGCAGTGGTAACATCCAACATAACACAGTCTTGGATAGGAATAGAGGGCACGGGTGATAAAACTCAGGCACTTTGAACTGCTGACATTCACCGAATGTCTCTAATTAACCCAGAGAGTAGCCACTCGCAGCTGGGTGCTTCACTGCCGGATAAACCTCTAGCCAGAGATCTAGCAGCCAACATGTGATCCGGAAACTTTGCAACGTCTCTGCCACAGACTAAATTGTAACTGAAGATAGATAGGAACCTTTCCCACAGTACCTGAATCCCTAAGGCCTCTTTCACACTGGGGCGGGGAGCCGCGGTGACGGTAAAGCAGCGCTATATTTAGCGCTGCTTTACCGTCGTTTTGCCCGCGGGTTTCGGCCGCTCGTGGTGTGGTTTTACCCCCCGTGAGAGGCCGCGGTATTGCCGCGGTTTTACCGCGGTGTCCCATTGAAATCAATGAGAAGGAGCGGTATAGGAGCGGTGAACACACCGCTCCTATCCCGCTCCAAAGATGCTGCTAGCAGGACTTTTTTTGCAGTCCTGCTAGCGCACCGCTCCAGTGTGAAAGCCCGCCGGCTTTCACACTGGAGTCAATGGGGCCGTTTTTTTCAGGCGGTATACAGGCGCTATTTTTAGCGCTGTACCGCCTGAAAACTGCCCCAGTGAGAAAGGGGCCTAAGCCTCCTTGGCGATACTGTGAGAAGTTTGGATTCTTTAGTGTCCATACAACTCAGCTCCCAGGCTCTTACTGAGCAAACAGCTTCTTGGCCCTCCTCTGAAGAGTCCTCCCCTGGTCACTTGTACGAGTTGCCGTGTCCCTCCAATACCGAGAGCACACCGGGACGCCTTTGAATCCTCCTTCAGTTACTGGGCCTCGAACTAGCCAGTTCCGAGGCTCGGGAACAGACAGATCCCCACCCCAGACCATGAGGGCCTCTGGGGCTGGTCAGGGTGACCATGCTTGCGGGGATGGCAAACACTCCTGGGCCCGGGACCCCTCGCGGGGCTACCCCGGACCAGAACCAGCAATCAAAGCCGCAGCCGAACCCTGAACACGTGACCTCAGCACCTTAACCACCTGATTACTTTGCACTTAAACCCCCCTCGTGACCAGACCAATTTTCAGCTTTTGGCGCTGACGCACTTGGGATGACAATTGCGCGGTCATACAACACTGTACCCAAATGACATTTTTACAATTTTTTTTCCCACTAATAGAGCTTTCTTTTGGTGGTATTTAATCACAGCTGGGGTTTTTATTTTTTGCTAAACAAATAAAAAAAGATGGAAAATTAAAAAATAAAATAAAATCATGTTTAATAGTTTGTTATAAAATTTTGCAAACAGGTAATTTTTCTGCTTCATTGATATGCGCTGATGAGGCGGCACTGGTGGGCACTGATAGGCTGCACTGGTGGGCACTGATAGGCTGCACTGGTGGGGACAGATAAGTCGGTACTGATGGGCACAGCAAAGATGGCACGGTTGGGTGGCACGGATGGGTGGCACCGATGGGCACTGATGGATGGCACTGATAGATGGCACTGATGGGCACTGATAGATGGCACTGATAGGTGGCACTGATGGGCACTGATGGGCACTGATAGGTGGCACTGATGAGCACTGGTAGGGGACACTGATGAGCACTGGTAGGTGACACTGATGTGCAGCACTGGCAATGTGGGCACTGACAGATGGCACTGTGGGCACTGACATATGGCACTGTGGGCATTGACAGATGGCACTGTGGGCACTGACTGATGGCACTGTGGGCACTGACAGGTGGAGCTAGTGGGCACTTTATTTTGGTAAATGTGGGCACCATGGACCCTGGGCATATTGCAGTGAGAGGGACTTATGTCCCTCTCACTGACGCCGGTGATCGTTTTTTTTTTCTTTCTCCTCGCGCTATCAGCACGAGCAGGAAAAAAAGCCGATTACCGTCTCGGTTATTTTCACATGATCAGCTGTCATTGGCTGACAGGTGATCACGTGGTAAGGGGTCGGGATCGACCCCTTACTCGGATCTGTGATCCAGCGAGTCTCACAGACTCGCGGATCACAGAGCGCGCCACGCTCGCCCTTCAGGGGGCGCGCAGGCAGCTCGTTGCCGGGACGACGTCAATAGACGTCGTCCCGAAACATCAGATCCGCGCTGTAGCCGTCATTTGGCTATAGCGCGGGTCTAAGGTGGTTAAATGCCCCTTCCCAGACTACGCAGTGGGGCCAGACACGCCCACTGATTGGCTCCGGGAAAGATTGGTACCTAAAACGTCCAACCAGGCCTGGTTCTCGGCCTGTCATGGGTGCCTCAATGCACCTATGACCAGGTGGAACCTTAGTACAGCCCAGCCAGACTGATGCCAAAGCAAATCCTGTACAATTAACCCCCAGAACTCCATTACAGTTCTGAGAAAAAACTAAATTTGCACTGATAGCGCACACTTAGTAAAGTGTGACCGCTACATATATATATATATATATATATATATATATATATATATATATATATATATTCTATCTATCTCTGTTTTTTTTTTATATATCTACTGTATGTCTCTATTCTTTCATCCATTATCTTAAACCTATTTGTCCTTCACTACCATTTATCATCGTATTATCTACTATATCATCTATCTATCTATCTATCTTATCTATCTATCTATCTATCTATCTATCTATCTATCTATCTATCTATCTATCTATCTATCTATCTATCTATCTATCTATTTATATTTTTTCTATCTCTCCCCCCCTCTCTATTTTTCCTTTAATTAATTATCTGTCTATTCATTTCATCTATGTATGTATGTATGTATGTATCTATCAATAAATCTATCCACCCTTATCGTTCTCTCTATTCAGTCAGTATCAATATATTTGTCTATTAAAGTAGAGGGCCACCCAAAAAACAAAAAAAAACGCATTAATAAACTTAAAAAAATTCCCTTCGTTAAGATGGAGGCGCCGGCAGCTGATCCGATGGACGGATCGGCCTCGGGGCGACCGACATTGCGGGATCGCTGGACAGGTAAGTGTCCTTATTAAAAGTCAGCAGCTACAGTGTTTGTAGCTGCTGACTTTTAAAAAACTAAAATTCTTGGCCGGAACGCCCCTTTAAAGTGGTTGTAAACCCTACAGGTAAGCCTATAATAGGCTTGCACCGTTTAGGCCCGGCGGCACCCGCGTGCATGCGCGGGAGTGACGTCATTGCGGCTCTAGCGAATCACAGCGGCGGAGCCCGCGAACCCGGAAATAACTGACATGTCGCCGGTCACAGCTGTGTGTGGAGACTGCTCGATCTAAGGTAAGTGTTTCATAATACCGATGTACGGGAACAGCTTCGATCTAAGGTAAGTATTTCATAATGAGCTAGTAGGTGATGCATACTAGCTCATTATGCCTTTGTCTTGCAGGTTGTTTTATTTTTTTTGAGAGAGTTTACAACCACTTTACTTGTACATATCCTTCTTGAATCTGTCTGTCTGTCTGTCTATCTATCTATCTATCTATCTATCTATCTATCTATCTATCTATCTATCTATCTATCTATCTATCTATCTATCTATCTGTCTATCTGTCTATCTGTCTATCTGTCTATCTATCTATCTATCTATCTATCTGTCTGTCTGTCTATCTGTCTATCTATCCATCTATCTGTCTATCTATCTATCTGTCTATCTATCTATCTATCTATCTATCTATCTATCTATCTATCTATCTATCTATCTATCTATCTATCTATCATTATTATTATAAAACAAAATTAAAATAGTGCAACGGCACTGTCTTTTTACTTGGATAATAAATATATAGATTTGACATGAATTTAAAAATGCTAGTTTTCTGGCTGCCTCTGGCTTCAATATTTTCAAAGTCACTGACTTGCAATAGGTGTGCAGATCAAAAAATGTCAGCGTGGAGTGACAAGTCCTGATCTGCATACTTGGTAACTCAGAAACTCAATCCAGAGGATCACCATGACAGCCAAGCAGCTGAATGAAGGTCAGCTTAGTTTGTTAGTAGATGCGATCATTAGTTTCAAATATCTTTTTTTTTTTCTCAGCAGGGATGAAACGTGTTTAGAAGCCCAACCTGATGCAAAGTTTACTTTCAGTACTTTGGATCAGTATCCGTGTTTGGCCCAATGGTGAATAATTAAATAGAAAAAAAAAATCTATTTAAATGTTTTATAAAACCTCTGGGTCAAGCAGCATGACTGTCACCATGATAATCAATGGGCTTTGTTTAACCCGTGTCCGGCAACAGCTGTCACCGGGGCAGCTGTCAATGGGATCATACAGAGACATTCCCAATAAAATACTTATCATGTGATGGTGTGTGTGTTTCCACTGCTGGGGCCACGTCTGCTAAGCGCTGCTACTCTGCTCTAGACTTTGCAGCATGTACAATCTTATCTCAAGCAAGGATCTACCTGTAGGAAGGAAGTCTACTGAAAAGGAATCTTGCATGAAATATAGATGTAAACCCTAACTAGATGATATTAAAGCGGAGCTCTGTCCTGGGGAAATTTTTTTTTTTTTTTTTAAAAGTCAGCAGCTACAAATACTGCAGCTGCTGACTTTTAAAAATCGGACACTTACCTGTCCCGGGGTCCAGCGATGCGGGGGAACGAGGCCCCCCCTCGTTCCCCGAGCCGCTCGCGGCGCCGGCATTCCTAATGTGGGAACCCGGCTGTGGCTTCACAGCCGGGCACCCACTGCGCATGCGCGAGCGGCGCCGTGCGCCGTGATTTGACGCTCAGTCATCTGGGACACGTGACAGGTCCCAGGTGACTGTGCGGCGCCGAGGGGAAAGTGACGTTTACACCGGGCACTGAAGGTGGCAGACTACGAGGGACCACCTAGCAACAGGCATTTAGAGGTGAGTAAAATTTTATTTTTTTCCAATTATTTTTTTTTTTCATTTGCCTTTAGTCGCCTATTTGCCTTTAGTCGCTTGCTGACCGCCGTCATTATTCCTCCGGCAGGTTGGCACAGCTGCGCAAATCGCCATAGGTGTACGTTGACCACTTAAAGTGGTGCCCCCCTTAAAAAAAAAATGCTTAAAATTCCTAAAAAAAAATAAAAATAATTGGATTTTTTTTTTAACTCACCTCTAAATGCCTGTTGCTAGGGGGTCCCTCGTAGTCTTCCTCCTTCGGTGCCCAGCAACTGACATCACTTCCTCTCGGCGCAGAAAGGGCTCCCTCCTGTCAGTCATCTGGGACACGTGACAGGTCCCAGATGACTGCGCGGCCAATCACGGCACACGGCGCCGCTCGCGTAAGTGCAGTGAGTGCCTGGCTTTGAAGCCACAGCTGGGTGCCCACAGTTGCAATGCCGGCGCCGCCGAGCGGATCGGGGGACGAGCGGAGCTTCGACCCCCCGCATCGCTGGACCCTGGAACAGGTAAGTGTCCGATTATTAAAAGTCAGCAGCTGCAGTATTTGTAGCTGCTGGCTTTACATTTTTTTTTTTTATGGATACTCCTCTTTAAGGAGCAATAGCAGGCGCGCGCATGCCCGCGGTAGACATGTGCGCCGTCAATAAATTTGTTTTGTTCCGTTTCCTAATTTCGTAATTCGTGTCCGAAATTCAATTCGGATTCGTACGAAATACGAATTTTCATTAGATTCGTAAACTTTTCTTAACAATTACGAATGTTCGTTATGATGAATATTACGATATCATTATGAGGGGCTCCCACCATCCCTGTGCTGTGCTGACTTCCTGGGAGAGAAAAAGAGAGACAGAGAGAGACTGAGAGAGAGACAGACAGAGAGAGAGACAGAGAGAAAGAGAGATACACAGAGAGAGAGACAGAGAGACAGAGAGAGAGAGAGATGGAGACAGACAGACAGAGATAGAGAGAGACAGAGAGAGAGAGAGAGAGAGAGAGAGAGAGAGCGATGGAGAGAGATAGAGAGAGAGTAACCCCCACAACCAACGGGCCAGGGTTGCAGAGAAGAGGCCACCCCCCCAAAAAGCAACCCCATGGGGGGGGGGGGGGGCGTGAGGGCACGGGGCCTGATATAGTTCAGAGAGGATGCTCGCTCGTCCCCCCCTTTCCTGGCTTTCCAGGCTGCATGCCCAGATACGGGCCTGGTATGGAATGGAACATTTTTTGGGGGGCCATGCAATGGATTTGGGGGGGTTACGCTGTTTTTTTTTTTTTTTTCATTTTCTAACGCTGGCTCTTCTTTTGTTTACAGTCCGCTGTCAGCGGAGAACCCTGATGACAGCAGATAAGTCTTAGCGGTTAAGGATGCAGCGGCTGCCTACTTCTTAACAACCAGCTATTCAC
Organism: Lithobates sylvaticus; assembly: GCA_028564925.1. Taxonomy (NCBI): domain Eukaryota; kingdom Metazoa; phylum Chordata; class Amphibia; order Anura; family Ranidae; genus Lithobates; species Lithobates sylvaticus. The sequence continues at coordinate 242,946,026 of CM053032.1, forward strand.
AAATCTTCGGATGCTTCAAACATCTGTATGAAAAAATTAATTTTGTTGTTTCATTATAATTTATTTTATATTTGTTGAAATTTGTTACTATAGTTATTCACCCGAATCTCTGAATATCAAAATTTTGATCGGAATTTCAATTAATAACAAAATGAACGGCATTTGTCTATTTGCAGAATGCGGAGAGGCCACTTGGACATATTTGGGGCACCGATATTCCCTTTAATAACCAGCTGTGTGCTGATATTACATTTTAAACTGAATCAAGCAGTTCTTGTCTTTCCTTTTTTTTTTTTTTTTGCCGTTTTGTCATACTCGGTTGAGTTTCTAGAAGACATATTAGGTTTACTGAAGAAGAAACAACCTCATTTTATTAAAAATTACCATGCCAGGGGCTGAATAGGACAGTCATAGGTTGTTCTATGAGATATGAGGTGGCCCCTGTTCAGATTTTTGCACCGGAGCCCTCTGGCTTTAACTTCTCCTTCTGACACTTCTAGAGCTTGTGAGAGTTTATCATTGGGCTGGGTACGCTTCGAAAACAGCTTTGCTCATACACAAAGGAAACCACGCTCCGTCTCACCCTGCCAAAATGGAAAACGAAAAAAAAAAATAAAATAAGATTGTGTCTCCTTTGTTTCTTTATTGTTTCTGGATGTAAAGATGTGTAGGAGGAATACATTACATAACTGTTTATGGAAATTCTACTACGTGAAATTCTTTGCACATAATCATTATGCAAATGAAAACCTCCATCGCATGACAAAAGTGCCTATATATACCGTGCTGCATGCATGTAACGGCCAAGAGGCGCTTTAGGACTAGTGTATAGTAACTGAAGGGAAAAATATAGCAAAATTGAGGCTGCTGCATGCCAATCAGGACTCATATTTCGAGGGAACGTACAGTCATGTTGTACATATTTCTCTCTGTATCTGTTATGGTCAGGATTAGGGATGAGTGTAGTAAGTTCGCCAAGCAATTACTAATTTCGCCATCAGCAAAATTTCACCAAATTTCACCAAGTTGAAAGCTCTCAATTTTGCTCAATAAAATCCTAAAGCAATCAGCTCTACTTTTTTTTATTTTTAGGATTTTTTTTTTTTTAGGATTTTTTTGGCACAGTTATGCCCCGTACACACGTCGGAAATTCCGACCACAAAATCCGTCAGATTTTTTCCGACGGATTTTGTCCGACACTGGTGTTGCATACACACGGTCGGACAAAGTCATCGGAAAATCCGATCATCCTGAAAGTGGTGACGTTCGTTGCGTACGACGGGACTACGTAGAGGCTAGTAGCCAATAGCTTTGGTCTTGTAATGTGATCTGAGCATGCGTGGCACTTTGTCCGTCGGAATTCGCTACACACGATCGGAAAAAATCCGATAGGACTTTGTTGTCGGAAAATTTGAGAGCGGGATCTCAAACTTTTTCCGTCGGAAATTCCGACAGAAAAAGTCAGATGGAGCCCACACACGGTCGGAATTTCCGACAACATGGTCCGATCGGACATTTTCCGTCGGAAAATCCGACCCTGTGTACGGGGCATTAGGGTAGTTTACTTTATTTCATTTAGCTGCCTTTACATTTCCACCCTCTATTGCCATCCTCCTAGAACCACACCCCTGGCGCACTCTGTGATCGGGGTAAAGGGCCAATCACAGCAGCCGTTTACCCTGTAATCAGCTGGGTCCAATCACAACTGATCTCAATAAAAATACACTTGCCAGTTATCAGCATTCCTTTCCTCATGTGCTGTCACAGCGTGAGGAGAGGAGAGCCGGTAAACGTCAAGTGTGACAAGGGACATGTACACTGATCATCAGTAACAACCACATTTGAAAGGGAATTCCAATACATATAATTTAATAGTTAGTTACTATTTCAGATTTCCGAGATGTCGGGTTTTCAGATTTTCGCAGTTTGAATTCCCGAATTTTTTAATTTTCCGAATTTCCGAATTTTCGAGTTTACGACTATTTGGAAAAATTCGTTAAAGAGGGTCTTCGTAATTCGGATGAATCAGAATTAACAAATTTGTGGAAATTAGTTAAAAAATATAAAATGTCTGCTATTGAATGTAATCAAATTCCGAAATTCAAGGGAATGTTGAACCCATGGATAAAGACTCATTTACCCCCAAATTTCAATGACTTATGCCCCATACACACGGTCGGAAATTCCGACGGAAAATGTCCAATCGGACCATGTTGTCGGAAAATCCGGCCATGTGTGGACTCCATTGGACTTTTTCCGTCGGAATTTCAGACGGAAAAAATTTGAGATCCTGCTCTCTAATTTTCCGACAACAAAATCCGATCTGACTTTTTCCGATGGTGTGTAGAGAATTCCGACGGACAAAGTGCCACGCATGCTCAGATCAAATTACAAGACCAAAGCTATTGGCTACTAGTCTCTACGTAATTCTGTCGTACGCAACGAACGCCACCACATTCAGAATGATCGGATTTTCCGACAACTGTGTCCGACCGTGTGTATCAACACCAGTGTCAGACAAAATCCATCGGAAAAAATCAGACGGATTTTGTGGTCGGAATTTCCGACCGTGTGTACGGGGGCTTAGTCCTTCGGCCCTGGCAACTGATTATTTAACCAGATCAATACAGGGCACTTTCGCCCCTTCCTTCCCAGACCAATTTTCAGCTTTCAGCGCTCTCGCACTTTCAATGACAATTGCGCGGTCATGCTACACTGTACCCAAATGAAATTTTTATCATTTTGTTTGCACAAATAGAGCTTTCTTTTGGTGGTATTTATTCATGACTCTGTTTTTTATTTTTTGCGAAAAAAACTATATTTTCTTTATTCTATTTTAAAAGAAATCCAATAAAATCTAATTTTGTCATAAATTTAAGCCAAAATGTATTCTGCTACATGTTTTTGGTAAAAAAAATCCTGTTAAGTGTATAATAATTGGTTTGCGTGATCACGGACATATGTACGCAGATGATCATGTACAGATGTGCGCAGGTGATCACGGACATGTGGGCAGATGATCATTGGGACATGTGATGTTACTGTTGTATATGTGGGGGACATGTGTTTTGGGGATCATTACTATGTGGGGACACATGTGTTTTGGGGACATGTGTTTGGGGGACATTGTGTGTTTACTGTGTGTTTTACATGTGTGGTGTGTTGTGTGTTTACACTTGACTAGTGATCAGTGAGTAAAAAGCTGTAAAAAACAGCTAATACTCACTGATCACCAGCCGGCTGCAGAGATCCGCTCTTCTCTCCTCAGCGACCACTTCCATGTGAGGAGAGGAGAGCCAATCGCCTAGCAACCGGCTGTTTGTTTACATCACATGACGGCCGTGATTGGATCATGTGATCAGGACGGCAATCACAGAGCCCTCCTGCCGATCTAAGATGCACCGTGTCCGGGTGACACGAGCGCATTGGGATCGCGCCGCTGCGCAGGCACGCCCGCACGCGATCCAGCTCCTTCTGAGGGACGTTCCTGAATGGAGAGATAGCCCACCCGGCCATTTATGTGCAGTGGCCGTGTGGGAAGTGGTTAACTGATTATTTCACAAAAATGTGTGACCACACTTTTACTTATGCATGAAATAACTAAGCTGAACTATGCTCTGGTACTTGGACCGACCTTGTGAACTTAAGCCCCATACACACGGTCGGACAATCCGCGGACCAGGTCCGTCGGACCATGTCCGTCATACTTTGTCTGATGTTGGTTTTGCGTACACACGGTCGGACAAAGTTGTCGGAAAATCCGATCATTTTGAACGTGGTGACGTTTGTTGCCTACGACGGGACTACGTAGAGGCTAGTAGCCAATAGCTTTGGTATTGTAATGTGATCTGAGCATGCGTAGCACTTTGTCCGGTCGGACAACCGTACACACGATCGGGTTTGGTGTGATCGGACCGGGTTGACGGCAAATCTTTCCAGCAGGAGATAAGACTTTGTCCGTCGGACAAACCGACGAACACTGTCCGATGGTGCATACACACGGTCTGATTTTTCAACAACCTTGTCCGATCGGACAGAATCCATGAAAAAGTCCGACCGTGTGTATGGGGCTTTACTCTTTATCTATTCTTTCCTTTCCCCACTTCTCTCTCATTTCTTTTTTTTTCTCCTTTTATGTTATCGTATAACATTTGCTCATTTATATTTGCTCTTTAGTAATACATTTTAGACTTACATAGATAAAAAGTATTATAGGATAACTTTTGTTAGATATTTATAGTTACATCATTCATACTACTAAGGAAATGTATCGTAGAGCAGCTAATTAACCATTTTCAGACCGGACCATTTTGCTGGCTTAAGACCAGACCACTTTTTGCGATTCGGCACTGCGTCAATTTAACTAACAATTGCGCGGTCGTGCGACATGGCTCCCAAACAAAGTTGACGTCCTTTTTTTTCCCACAAATAGAGCTTTCTTTTGGTGGTATTTGAACCCCCCTGCGGTTTTTATTTTTTGCGCTATATATAAAAAAAGAGCAACAATTTTGAAAAAAACGCATTATTTTTTAATTTTGCTATAATAAATACCCCCCAAAAATATATATAAAAAACGTTTTTTTCCTCAGTTTAGGCCGTTATGTATTCTTCTACATATTTTTTTGGTAAAAAAAAATCATGATTATTGATTGGTTTGCGCAGAAGTTATAGCGTTTACAAAATAGGGGATAGTTTTATAGCATTTTTATTAATAATTTTTTTTTTACTAGTAGTGGCGGCGATCAGCGATTTTTATTGTGACTGCAACATTATGGTGGACACATCGAACATTTTTGACACATTTTTGGGACCATTGTCATTTATACAGCAATCAGTGCTATTTAAATGCACTGATTCCTGTGTAATGACACTGGCAGTGAAGGGGTTAACCACTAGGTGGCAGTGTAGGAGTTAAGTGTTCCTAGGGGCGTGTTACTAACTGTGGGGGGGGGGCGTGGCTGTGATTTAGTGAACACTGATCTCTGCTCCAATCACAGAGAGCAGAGATCAGTGTCAATAGTTGCTATGCAGAACGGGGAGATGCTGTGTTCTTCCACATCTCCCCGTTCAGCCTTCCCGTGAAACGATCGCGGATACCCCCGCGGCGATCGAGTCCGCGGGACCCGCGACCAGACTCACGGGGGTCCCGACCGGCGCGGGCCACCGGCGGCACGCACGGAATGGCATGGCGGCAATCTTAAAGGGACGTACCTGTACGCCCTTTTGCCTGTCCGTGCCATTCTGCCGACGTACATCGTCGTGCGCTGGTCGGGAAGCAGTTAAAGACGGCTAAAAAGATATTTGGTGTCATGCTGCTGGCTTTGCCAAGTGGTGCTGAACCTTGAACTCTGTAGACATCATCAAATAGGTGGTTCATCAGTCACAGCTCAAGGAACCCCTACCAACCTCTGGAGGAACCCCAGGGTTCCATGGAACCCTGGTTGAGAATGGCTGGTCTAGGCATTGACCACTAGAGCGCACTGCTATTTTTCAGGAGGAATTCCTAACAAAGGGTATATTTTTCAGGAGGAATTCCTAACAAAGGGTATATTTTTCAGGAGGAATTCCTGACAAAGGGTATATTTTTCAGGAGGAATTCCTAACAAAGGGTATATTTTTCAGGAGGAATTCCTAACAAAGGGTATATTTTTCAGGAGGAATTCCTAACAAAGGGTATATTTTTCAGGAGGATTTCCTAACAAAGGGTATATTTTTCAGGAGGAATTCCTGACAAAGGGTATATTTTTCAGGGTACTGTTTGGCCATAATTCCCATTTCTAGATGTTTCGTAACAACACAGCAAATCTTCACTTTGTAAGTTCAGGTCCATGTTAATAATCTTATTTCTTGCCTATCCTTACTTGTATTTTTTTTTTCTCCTTGACCGATATCCTCAGCTGTGGCAGCAGCACAAACCTGTGGCAAATGAACTGTGAATAATTTCTACTTTTGCCGTTCTGCGTTCAGCACTCCAGATGAGCTCCGAGTTCGAGGCTGGCGCTTCTTTTCAGGAAGAAAAAAAAAAAAAAAATGATTATCTGAAAACACAATCCCAGTTCTGTTGTTTTACAGAGGGAGAATTAATTTTACATCTGTAAGAGGTATATTTTTTCCATGTAACGAGACTTTCTATATTACCCGGTGAATCAACAGACCATGAAACTCGCTCCTGGGTTCAATCTACACATGTTGGTCGGCCGCCCTCTCTTTAGCATCTCTTATTGATGTGAAACTGTTTTTTAGTGATTAACCGCAATCGACGCGTATTCTGCGGACAAAACAATTTCTAATGTTTATTTCAGATGTATTCTTATGGTTGTTGTTGGTGTTATGCGGAGAGCCATGGGAGCTGATATGGTTCCATTGTAATCTGCAGCTATCTGCTATAATAAGTCAGTGCATTATGACTCAGCCTAGGAAAATAGTGGAATGCTCTATGAGGATCCGCATGCTTTATCTGAACATGCATATTAATTAGACAGATGTAATGTAAAACACTAACTGAATAACATTTAAAGCTGAAGTTTAATCGGGTTATATTATGCCTTCTCTGGTCCCCCCCTCCCTATTCAACAACATCTAATGACATTTTCATTTTTTTTTTTTTTTCCATTACATTACAAATTTATTTCCCAGCACACCTGACTGGTCACATCCCTTTTTTATTCACTTCCCCTGACAATCACACTCAGGTATTGCAATCTAAACCGTAACCACTTGCCGACGGTGCTATAACCGAATGACGGCTACAGCACGGTCATCCAGTTCTAGGGGGGGTTTCTATTGCCATCCTCCCAGAACCACACCCCTGGCGCACTCTGTGATCGGGGTAAAGGGCCAATCACAGCAGCCGTTTACCATGTGATCAGCTGTGTCCAATCACAGCTGATCTCAATGAAAACACACTTGCCAGTTATTCGTATTCCTTACCTCATGTGCTGTCACAGTGTGAGGAGAGGAGAGCCGGTAACCAGCAAGTGTGACAGGGGACATGTACACTGATAATCAGGGCCCTGATCAACAGTATCCTGATTATCAGTGCAGCCCCAACAGTGCCAACCAGGGCCTATCAGTGCTGCCAATCAGTCCCCGTCAGTGCCGCATATCAGTGCAGCCTCATCAGTGCCTCCTCATCAGTATCTCCTCGACAGTGCCTCCTTATCAGTATCTCCTCAACAGTGCCTCCTCATCGGTGTCTCCTCATCAGTGTCTCCTCAACAGTGCCTCGTCATCAGTGCCTCCTCATCAGTATCTCCTCGACAGTGCCTCCTCATCGGTGTCTCCTCATCAGTGTCTCCTCAACAGTGCCTCGTCATCAGTGCCTCCTCATCAGTATCTCCTCGACAGTGCCTCCTCATCGGTGTCTCCTCATCAGTGCCTCCTCATCAGTGTCTCCTCATCAGTGTCTCCTCATCGGTGCCTCCTCATTAGTGCCTCCTCATCAGTGTCTCCTCATCAGTGCCTCCTCATCGGTGTCTCCTCATCGGTGTCTCCTCGACAGTGCCTCCTCATCAGTGCCTCCTCATCAGTGTCTCCTCATCAGTGACTTCTCATTAGTGTCTCCTTATCAGTGTCTGCTCAATAGTGCCTCCTTATCAGTGCCTCCTCATCAGTGTCTCCTCATCAGTGCCTCCTCATCAGTGCCTCCTCAACAGTGCCTCCTCATCCGTGTCTCCTCGACAGTGCCTCCTCCTCCGTGTCTCCTTGACAGTGCCTCCTCATCAGTGTCTCATCATCAGTGCCCCTTTTTTTTTTCCAAATGTTTGTTTGTTTAGCAAAAACTAAAAAACTGTTTTACTCTGCAAGTGCAGTTGCTCCAGAGCTTAGTAAATGAGTAGAAGTTTAACTTTGTAAAGAATACCCAATCACATGTAAAGAACTTAAAAAAACAGCAAAAAAACTTTGAGAAAATGCAAAGTGTTCTCTGAACCAGCAGGTGACCTCCTATGTTCAGTAAGCAGCAGGACTGCCGATCAGCACAGCACTGGGAAGCAAGTAGAGATCCCTGTAATAGCGTTGTCTACTACTTCCATGGGGATCCCACAGGTATGACACACGCAGAAATACATTGGTGCAAGCTGGATGTGAGATCAAATTTGCCATACCTAAACTTCAGCATTAGGGTCCGAGATTTAAGAACTGAATAGACAAACGTGACATTCATATCGTTCAGCTCTGATTTAGCAGTAGATCTGCTCTGCTTCACTTTTGTTGCATGGAGCTCAATTTTGGAGCATATGTCCGAAGCTGTTGTCCGTTGTGGTATTAGTACTTTTGTAACTATATCTCAAACAGTAAAGAGGTGAGATGTGGTGTTGTGTTCCTATGGCATATATACAGATCTATATATACTATATACTGTATATGGGAAAATAAAGTACTCCTTAATTTTCACATGCAAAGTGAACAATAGTTGCTTTTATTCCGACTGATAGAATAAAACCCACTATTGTCTACTTTGCACCTGAAAAAACCTGGGGGAGTGTCTGATTTTCCTGGATGTATAGATATTTCTTGAGTGTACCGGGTTTCATCGTTTCATCCACCCTTTTGGCTGCATGCCAGTATCACTCGACAAACACCTGTCTCTCTCTTTTTCTCTTTCTAAAAAATAAATAAATAAATAAATGTATATATATATATATATATATATATATATATATACAGTCATGGCCGAAATTGTTGGCACCCCAGAAATATTTCCAGAAAATCAAGTATTTCTCACAGAAAAGTATTGAAATAACACATGTTTTGCTATACACATGTTTATTCCCTTTGTGTGTATTGGAACAAAACAAGGAGGAAAAAAAGCAAATTGGACATAATGTCACACAAATCTCCAAAAATGGTCTGGTCAAAATTCTTGGCACCCTTAACTTAATATTTGGTTGCACACCCTTTGGAAAAAATAACTGAAATCAGTCGCTTCCTATAACCATCAATAAGCTTCTTACACCTCTCACCCGGAATTTTGGACCACTCTTCCTTTGCAAACTGCTCCAGGTCTCTCTTATTGGAAGGGCGCCTTTACCCAACAGCAATTTTAAGATCTCTCCACAGGTGTTCAATGGGATTTAAATCTGGACTCATTGCTGGGCACTTTAGAACTCTCCAGTGCTTTGTTGCCATCCATTTCTGGGTGCTTTTTGACGTATGTGCGGGGTCATTGTCCTGCTGGAAGACCCAAGATCTCGGACGCAAACCCAGCTTTCTGACACTGGGCTCTACAGTGCGACCCAAAATCCTTTGGCAATCCTCAGATTTCATGATGCCTTGCACACATTCAAGACACCCAGTGCCAGAGGCAGCAAAACAACCCCAAAACATCATGGAACCTCCACCATATTTCACTGTAGGTACTGTGTTCTTTTCTTTGTAGGCCTCATTCCGCTTTTGGTAAACAGTAGAATGATGTGCTTTACCAAAAAGCTCTATCTTGGTCTCATCTGTCCACAAGATGTTTTCCCAGAAGGATTTTGGCTTACTCAAATACATTTTGGCAAACTGTAGTCTTGCTTTTTTTATGTCTCTGTGTCAGCAGTGGGGTCCTCCTGGGTCTCCTGCCATAGGGTTTCATTTCATTTAAATGTCGATGGATAGTTCGTGCTGAAACTGATGCTCCCTGAGTCTGCAGGACAGCTTGAATTTCTTTGGAACTTGTTTGGGGCTGCTTATCCACCATCCGGACTATCCTGCGTTGCAACCTTTCATCAGTTTTTCTCTTCCGTCCACGCCCAGAGAGATTAGCGACAGTGCCATGGGATGCAAACTCCTTGATAACGTTGCGCACTGTGGACAAAGGCAAATCTAGATCTCTGGAGATGGACTTGTAACCTTGAGATTGTTGAGATTTTTCCACAATTTTGGTTCTCTTCTCCTCTTTCTGTTGTCCATGCTTAGTGTGGCACACACAGACACACAATGCAAAGACTAAATGAACTTCTCTCCTTTTTATCTGCTTTCAGGTGTGATTTTTATATTGCCCACATCTGTTACTTGCCCCAGGTGAGTTTAAAGGACCATCACATGCTTGAAAAAATCTTATTTATCCACAATTTTGAAAGGGTGCCAAGAATTTTGACCACCCCATTTTTGGAATTTTGTGTGACATTATGTCCAATTTGCTTTTTTACCTCCCTTTTTTTGTTATGTTTATTCCCTTTGTATGTATTGGAACAAGTGTATAGCAAAACATGTGTTACTGCAATACTTTTCTGTAAGAAATACTTGATTTTCTGGAAAAATTTTGGGGTGCCAACAATTTCGGGCATGACTGTATATATATAAACTTAGTCTGAGGGGGCGATTCACTAAAGACAAATAGACTGTGCACTCTCCAAGATTAGTTGCTCCAGAGCTTAGTAAATGAGCAGAAGCTCTTCTGACTTCCATCATCCAATCATGTGCAAGCAAGTATGCATTTTTTTTTTTCCTTGCATGTGATTGGCTATTTTTTGCAAAGTGAAGCCTTACCTCGTTTAGGCTGCTTTCACACTGGGGCGGTTTGCAGGCGTTATTGCGCAAAAAATAGCACCTGCAAACCGACCCGAAACAGCTGTTGCTGTGTCTCCAGTGTGAAAGCCCTGAGGGCTTTCACACTGGAGCGGTGCGCTAGCAGGACGGTAAAAAAAAGTCCTGCTAGCTGCATCTTTGGAGCGGTGAAGGAGCGGTGTGTTCACCGCTCCTATACCGCTCCTACCCATTGAAATCAATGGGAGACCGCGGGGATACCGCCCGCAAAGCGCCGCTGCAGCGGAGCTTTGCGGAGGTTTTTAACCCTTTTTCGGCCGCTAGCGGGGGTTAAAACCCCGCTAGCGGCCGCATACTGCGGGTAAAACGATGGTAAAGCAGCGCTAAATATAGCGCTGCTTTACCGTCGCCGCCCCGCACTGCCCCAGTGTGAAAGCAGCCTTACTAAGCTCTGGAGCAACTGCACTTGCAGAGTGCACTGTCTATTTACCTTTAGTAAATCAACCCCTAAATGTTCTTTCACTCAGTTGGTGGAATAAAAACATTACAGCCTGACATGGCATTTTTAACTTAGGCTGCAGAATTTGGCCCTGCCTATCAAACTCTCCCATTGAGATCAATAGAAGGTATATTGCACCCGCAAGCTAAATGAGCTAAACGCTTGGCTTTGCCATTCTGCAAAAAAAAATTAAAGGAAAAAAAAAACAGCCATAAGGAGTCAGCAATAGAAGCCCCTAAATGCCTGCAAGCTGCTTCTATACTGCCCTCTGAAAAGCAATCCACCACATTACATATATGAGAGAGCGGTTAGCTTACCGCTGTCTGAAAGGACCCTTACTAAACAAATTATCTAAAGCAACTGGAACCCTGCTTGTTTGTATGTATATAGTTGTTTAGTGCACTCCAAACTTTATCTACCTTCAGATCCGATATATACCAAAAAAGCAAAAATGGCCATGACAAAGGAGTGCGCATGCTCCGAAATGCGTAGCCACGCCCTCTTTCTGAGACATCACCCCTACCCGACAGATCGCTGTATTCCAGCGTGGTTCCGAATGTAGTATAGAGACCAGTCAGGCGCCGTCACCGGGTCCTCTGTACCAATTACACAGCAGGGAGACGGAGGAGAGGGGATGTGCTAGTAGGGATGATTGGCAATACACTCAGAATGGTTCGGAGCTGTTCAGAAATACTCCATTCCCGCGTGTTTCCGAGCCTTTACGAGTTCAGCTGAGCTGTCCCCGAGTATTTTTCCTAGGCTCTCCAGCGCCCCCCACCTCTGGCCACATGCGGTATTGCATGTAATAGAAGTCAATGCGCAACAAATTATCTTTGTTTCCATTGACTTCTATGGGGAAACTTGCTTTGATATGCGAGTGCTTTGGATTACAAGTATTCTCCTTTAGAACGGATTATGCTCGTAATCCAAGGCTCCACTGTAATCATACATTTTAGGGGGTGGAAATTTGGCATGTTCACCCTGGGCTCTAGATGACCTTGTCCCGACACTGCTTGTTATGCCACTGACCTAGGGGGTACCAACCTATTTGAGTGCGCAATCTGCGAGAAAGGGCCCACCATTTTTTTCTGGCTATATTTATCTATTTATCTTTCAATCTGCATATGTGGCTTCGCTTCGGAGATAATCCCAATCCAGTTCCCGCTGGATCCATCACACTATAAACACCTGTTTTTTTTTATGTTTTTGATCATGCCGTGACCTTGAGGAGAGAAACATGCTTTCTCATGGTCTGAATGACCATCGCTGAGATTTTATGCACTGAAGTATTTTCTAGTATATGTAGTAGGTCCAGAGGGAACATCTCTCTTTATGATCCTGAAATTGTAACAGTACAGTAATTGGAAAAGCCTTGGTAGAGGAAACATTGTAGCTGTATGATAGGCAGCGAGCTGTACAACATGCCGGTACCTCCGTATAATGATTGAAGCAGGATCTCAGGCTGAATACTTACAAATTCCATTCGGCAGGCTTCCTGTATTGTCAGACATGCTTTAATCTGACATGTTGGCTGAAAAATATTGAGCTTCGAGTGCTGAGCAACAAGATTAATAATATCTGGGAAGACCGTACACATAGGTAATAGAAATGATGAGGAGCCTTTGGCCCATGTACAGAATTAATTGGACTATTATGTAAAGGCTGGTCATACATGGACAGATATCTGCTTAAAAAAAAAAAAATATTGTGCAATAAGTACCTCAACATATCATCAGATTGGTGTCTTATTTAGCCAGAAAGTCAGTTCTCTATGACAGTGACATATTGCTTTTTTTTTTTTTAGCTTGTTTTTTTAGCATTTGGCTTTTGAGAACTTTAGATTTTATTATTGGTTCAGTTACAGCGATTGATCCCACTAGATTTTACACCCTGCAAATGATTTTTGCCTAAGATCCTCATTTGAAATATGGTGAAAAAGGAGGATTAAGGCCAGCAAATGAGATCTGAATTCCACCTTCTAAAGTGGACCATGGCCAAGCTATGGGCATTTAAAGTCCATCAAGTCCAACCTATGTGTGTGATTATAATTTTATGTTTTCATATTTTTAACGAAACCCTTAATAAGCTTTAAAACAAGCGCCCTTGCCTCTGGAGCTGCTGGCTGGAGCCATTTAACTTTAAAGTTCACAGCAGATGTGCTAAAGCTGTCTAAGCTGTCAGCAGCTCATCTCTCTTTGTTCACCTTCCCAGCAGTGACTCAGCAGCTACTCTTGCTCCCCCCCCTAGCAGTGACTCAGCAGCTCAGCTTCCCCTGCTCCCCCTCCCAGCAGTGCTCAGCAGCTCAGATCTCCTGCACCCCCTGTCAACTGTGGCTCATCAGCTAAGTTCACTCTGCTCTCTCCTCCCAGCAGTGGCTCAGCAGCTCAGCTCTCCCTGCTCCCCCTCCCAGCAGTGGCTCAGCAGCTCAGCTCTCCAGGCACTCCCTTCCCAGCTGTGGCTCAGTAGCTCAGCTCACTGTTCTCTATTCTCCCAGCAGTGGCTCAGCAACTCAGCTTTCCCTACTCTCCCTACTCTCCCCCCCCCCAGCAGTGGCTCAGCAGCTCAGCTCATATTCCCACCTCCTCCCAGCAGTGACTCAACAGCTCAGATCATCCTGTCCCACCTTCCCCCAGCAGTGACTCAGCAGCTCAGATTACCCTGCCCCACCTTCCCCCAGCAGTGAATCAGCAGCTCAGATCACCTTCCCCCAGCAGTGACTCAGCAGCTCAGATCACCCTGCCCCACCTTCCCCCAGCAGTGACTCAGCAGCTCAGATCACCCTGCCCCACCTTCCCCCAGCAGCGACTCAGCAGCTCAGATCATTATACCCCACCTTCCCCCAGCAGTGACTCAGCAGCTCAGATCACCCTGCCCCACCTTCCCCCAGCAGCGACTCAGCAGCTCAGATCACCCTGTCCCACCTTCCCCCAGCAGCGACTCAGCAGCTCAGATCAACCTGCCCCACCTCCCCCAGCAGTGACCCAGCAGCTCAGATCATCCTGCCCCATCTTCCCCCAGCAGTGACTCAGTAGATCAGATTCTCATGCCCCACCTTCCCCCAGCAATGACTCAGCAGCTCAGATGGTCCTTTCCCCAGCAGTGACTTAGCAGCTTAGATCACCCTGCCCCACCTTCCCCCAGCAGCGACTCAGCAGCTCAGATCACCTTCCCCCAGCAGTGACTCCGCAGCTCAGATCATCCTGCCCCACCTTCCCCCAGCAGTGACTCAGCAGCTCAGATCATCCTGCCCCACCTTCCCCCAGCAGTGACTCAGCAGCTCAGATCACCCTGCCCCACCTTCCCCCAGCAGTGTCTCAGCAGCTCAGATCATCCTGACCCACCTTCCCCCAGCAGTGACTCAGCAGCTCAGATCACCCTGCCCCACCTTCCCCCAGCAGTGACACAGCAGCTCAGATCATCCTGCCCCACCTTCCCCCAGCAGTGACTCAGCAGCTTAGATCACCCTGCCCCACCTTCACCCAGCAGCGACTCCGCAGCTCAGATCACCTTCCCCCAGCAGTGACTCAGATCACCCTGCCCCACCTTCCCCCAGCAGTGACTCAGCAGCTCAGATCACCCTGCCCCACCTTCCCCCAGCAGAGACTCAGCAACTCAGCTCACACTTATCCCTCCTCTCACAGTTCCTGCTTTGCATTTACATTAAAGTGCCCTTTCTGTACAATTTTTAACACATCAATCGAAATTCACCTGGTTTGGCAGCAATTAGACAAATTTAGATTAGCATGTGGGCTCCACCACTCAACAGAAGTCAATTGTTTAATCAACTTTTTTTTTCAAAGGGACATGCTGAACATTTTTCCATTGATCAGCAACTGCCCGCTGAAAGAAAAAAAATCACAATATATGGCCAGCCTATGGGAATCCTTGCTAATAATTACTATATCTACTGCTCACAGTACATTTGTGTGAATACTGAGTTAATATATATACAGTATCTATATGAAAAAAGAAGGAATATGTTGTACTTAACACCTGGGGCTCTTCTATATGACATTTTTCCAGGAAAAAAAATGAAATAAAAAGAATGATAATATTAAATGCCAGAATAGAGAATTACAGAGTGAAAATTGTAGTGGGCAGTGGTGAAGTGCTCTCCTTAATTGTTGATCTATGAAGTGCCCCCTTACATTGGTGGAAAGTGAAGAAGGACCCTTGTGTTGATTTCCAGTGGAAGAAGGACCCTCATAAACCGGTGGTCACTGTGAGAAGGGTCCCCTTTACATTGGTGATCAGTGGAAAGAGAGCTCTTTACATTGGTGGTCAGTCAGAAGAATGTTCTTTTACATTGGTGACCAGTGGGAAAAATGTCCTTTTACATTGGTGACCAGTGGGAAGAATGTCCTCTTACATTGGTGTTCAGTAGGAAGAATGGTCTCTTATATTGGTGGTCAGTAGGAAGAATGTCCTCTTATATTGGTGGTCAGTGGAAAGAATGTCCACTTATATTGGTGGTCAGAATGTCCTTTTACATTGGTGACCAGTGGGAAGAATGTCCTCTTATATTGGTGACCAGTGGGAAGAATGTCCTCTTACATTGGTGGTCAGTGGGAAGAATGGTCTCTTATATTGGTGGTCAGTAGGAAGAATGTCCTCTTATATTGGTGGTCAGTAGGAAGAATGTCCTCTTATATTGGTGGTCAGTGGGAAGAATGTCCTCTTACATTGGTGGCCACTGGCCAGTTGGAAGACTGCTCCTTAAATTGGTGGTCAGTTGGATCAACCTATCAACCTCTGAAAGAACCCTTGAATTCCACAGAACTATGGATGAGAAAGCCTGCATTAGGCTGCATCCACACCTGGATGACGAGTGTTTGTCGCGTGACAGCATAGGGTAGAACATTCACATCTATTAGGGGCTCATTTACATTATTTTGGTGTGTTAACTAGTGATATATCACATGTGTCATACATTGCCTATTCAAAATGAATGTGCTGCCAACACACCCTAATGCCGCGTACACACAACCATTTTTTCCATCAGAATAAACTCTGGCGGTTTTTCCGACGGAGTTCCGACAGAATTCCGCTCAAGCGGTCTTGCCTACACACGATCACACCAAAGTCCAACGGTCTAGAACACGGTGACGTACAACATGTACGACGGGACTAGAAAAAGGAAGTTAAATAGCCAGTAGCCAATAGCTGCCGTCTCGTACTTGCTTCAGAGCATGCGTTGTTTTTGGTCCGTCGGAACAGCATACAGACGAGCGGTTTTCCTGATAGGAATTTATTCCATCGGAAATATTTAAAACATGTTCTATTTCTAGGTCCGTCAGAGTTTACGAAAAAAAAAGTCAGATAAGGCATACACACGATCGGAATATCCGATGAAAAGATTCTGTCTGACTTTTTCTGCCGGAAAGTCCAACTGTGTGTACGCGGCATTACAAGCAGGGAAGAATACAACTACAGTGTCTCTAAATGACACTAGGCTGTGACGCCGGCTCGGAATTACCTTGCTGCCTCCTCTGGCTTGTGTTCACTATTGGAAAGCCGGAGAACTGAGTAGGGTCAGTGACTAGCTGGTAGCAGAAGATGAAAACCAGCATTCCTGTGGCAGATCCGGCAATTCCCCAAATAAGTTCCAACCCTACCCTGCTTTATGCCAAACTGGCTTTACAGCTTCTTCAACTAGGACACGTTGAAAGAGAACCAATATGGAGGATTACAACAATTGCTGGTGGCTATGTTGACGTTCTGGTGAAAATATACTGTATGTGATGAGTGAACCTCCATGTTGCAGAGTAATACAAAGGGGTTGATTTACTAAAACTGGAAAGTGCAAAATATGGTGCAAGCTTCTAACTTCAAGCGGAGTTCCAGTCATAATTTTTTTTTACATTATTCAGCTGCATTAAATACAAATAACAACCTTTTGGAATTTTTTTTTTGCTAGGGGGTCCCTCGTAATCTGCCTCTTCCTCTCCTCGGCATCTGACGTCATTTCCCTTGGCGCCCGTGCTTGCTAATGCTCCTGGGAGATGTCTGTCATAATTTTCCAGGAGTTACTGGACAGCGTCGATGGCTTAGTTGCCATCACAACGGGGGCGGGCACTTCCGACACAGCTGCCCGTTGTGATAGCAACGTCAGAAGTGTACGGCGCTGCGCCGTACATACGGCGCATGCGCGAGTACAGGTAGTGCATGCTGTCGCTCAGCTGCACCAGAGTCTGGAAGATAGTGCTTGTGGGCTTCAAATGCCCACAAGCACTATGGAAACTGTCAGGAAAGAGGAAAATAAGATATATTCCTCTATGAAATTGGCAATCGAGTGCCGATTAAGCACACAAACGTGAGTGCTATAAATAAGCCTTAGAAACAAAAGATATGCATCCTAAAAAAAAAAAAATAATTAACAGTGGGAACTCTGGAAGCTGATTGGTTTCTATGCAGAGCTGCATCAGATTTTACACTCTCCAGTTTTAGTAAATAGACCCCAAAGTGTCACCCTTTGCTCTCTAACATTTCATAGTTATAAGGAATTATCCATCAAACTAAACCTTGTACACACATCTGTCTGTGAAAAGATCTCCATTATATAATCATAATATAAAATATTCAGAACTTGTTCTCCAGCTCCCAGAGAATTCCTTCAAAAAGAACCCGTCCCTACTCCGTACCCCGCGCACCTGTGTATGTTTGCAGCCTGCATCTCCTGCACAATGTCAAGATACACAAATTGCATCGCTATGGCAACACAAACTGGCAACACTCGAAAGAGAAATGAGAGAAGAGGCCGGAAAACAAAGATTTTTTACAATTCTCACAGTACGACCAGTTTCTCAAGTAGTGGATTAAACAAAAATAGCGCATTTGACTCTTTTCCAAGTGATCGTCATAAAAGCTGTGCCATTGATTCATGAAAAGACAAGAATAGTCCTAACCACATGTAAAGAAGCAGAGTCCTTTCTTTTCCTTCCCTGCCTGCATAATTGCGTTTTTATGCTTGTACAATGTGCATTGTGTTTTATGCCTGGCTGGGGCTGCGAAAGAAAATATTTATTAGTAAATTCATACCAGTTGTGTCCGGTTGTCTTGATTAAAGGGAGATTCTGCTGACATGGAACATGGACAGAATTATGGAGACGTAAGATCCGTCCTTGGGCAAAGGTCAAGGCTGAATTTATGTTGCTTGAATTTGTAGGTTTATAGACTTGATTCTTCGAAGTAAAGCCTCATATTCTAAAGAGTCCCCGTCAATCTCTAAAAAAAAAAAAGTCCCACGTGAAGTTCCTTGCAAGAGGAAGTCATTATATTTGATTCTCCGGCAGCCAATGTCCTCTACCTTCCATCCATTGCCGTTTTCAACCTCATTTAAGATAAACTGAACTCTGTACATATTTAGTATTAGTTCATCTTCTTCAACTGGAGTTGTTCTGTAATGTTGAAGATGTTTTGTAGCTTGTCCAAGCCACTACTTTTAATGAGTGTCAGGAAGATACCCCAGGATTTATATCCACATAGGTATTATTTAGACAAGAGATGGGATCTGTAATGCTGCGTACACACGGAATTTCGGCCAACAAAAGACCGATGAGAGCTTTTCGTTGGAAAATGCGACCTTTGTGTATGCTCCATTGGACTTTTGCTGGCCGAATTTCTGCCAGCAAAAGTTTGAGAGTAGGTTCTCAATTTTTACGACGGAAAAAGTTTCTATCGGAAATTCCGATCGTCTATAGCAATTTCGACGCGCAAAATTCCTACGCTTGCTCAGAAACAATTCGACTCATGCTCAGAAACATTTAACTTAATTTTCTCGGCTTGTCGTAGTGTTATACGTCACCGCGTTCTTGACGCTCAAAGTTCAGCGAACTTTTGTGTGACTGTGTGTATGCAAGCCAAGCTTGAGCGGAATTCCGTCGGAAAAAACATCCAAGATTTTTCCGACGGAAAATCCGCTCGTGTGTACGTGGCATTAGTGTAATTCCTGACAGTGCTGGAAAACTGCCTTACTGATAAACATTACTTTCTCTGCTGCTTGGTCTGTTTGGTCTGCACCATATGTAGTGCCATTGCAACAACTGCCTTTTTTTGTGCCTATTCAATTTCTACAATACAAACAACATTTAACCTCCCTGGCGGTATTCCCGAGTCTGGCTCGGGGTGAATTTTCAGTACCATTAGCGGTAACCACGAGCCAGGGATTGCATTGCAGGATACAGGGAGAGTTACTTACCTTGTCCCCTGGATCCTGCGATGTCTCCCCGCTGTGTGTGCGAGTCGTCTCCTCCGCTCGATTCACACAGTGCTCGAGTGCCACTGAGCTCCGTTCCCTGCGACGTTGCGGCGCACGGGAGCGGAGATCGGTGCCAAATTTAAAGTAAAAACACAATACATATACAGTACACTGTAAGCTTACAGATTACAGTACTGTATAAAAAAAATCACACATCCCCTTTGTCCCTAGTGGTCTGCCCAGTGCCCTGCATGCACTTTTATATTATAAATACTGTTTTTTCTGCCTGGAAACTGGAGATTGTCCATAGCAACCAAAAAGTGTCCCTTTATGTCAAAAGTAGTTTTAGACCAGCTAGAAAACAGCGATAATAAATTAGAATCACTTGCAGAATTAAACGATAGTGATTTGTGGGGAAATTATTCATCAAACACTAAATCTAATGACGCGACAATTCTGCAACTGAGCAAATTTCATTTTTAAGCACTTTGATCCAATTGCCATGGAAAGGCAGGTATTACTGTCTAAAGACAGGATGGAAGGTGTGAAAGTTGTGGAACCACCATGTACTAGTTGGATGATCCCATCATTGGTGACAGAAAGGCTTTATAATGGTATAATTTTAATTATAATTGTGGTGGTTCAACAATTTTCAGTCCTCCCATCCAGTCCTTAGACAATAACATCTGCCTTTCTATGGTGACTGAATCAAGGTACTACCTTTGTAGATAGACGCTGGGGTATTTGACTGACACTCATTAGAACTGAAGAAGTGGCCTGGATAAGCTATAAAACCCAGTCCAGTTAAAGTGGCTAACTGCTACTGGAGATATCATAACCTGAGTAAATAAGAACCTTCACAGACATAACAACTTTAGAAGCTGTGCCCAAAATTAAGCAGGAAGGGAGCAAAGGACTTGTCACCAGTATTGCTTGTGGTCTTCATGCAGTGGATCTCCTCCCATTGCAGACTTACCATGCCTTGTCCTGATCTTCTTTGTCTCTATGACGTGGATACCCAAAAAACTAACCCACCAGATGTTAACAATTGAGAAGCCTGGGAACTGGCGTTACATGGCCTGGGAACTGGAACTGGGAACTGGCGTTACATGACCATGGGTTTGAGAAAGTAAAAAAAATAAATAAATAGGCTTTAACCAATCACATTTAAACTTCCAAAGTAGGTTTAAATCTGGTAGGTGCCAGAAATGTGCTATTATGCACATTTTTGCTTAAAGTAGAACTATACACAAACCCTTTTTTTTTTTACATTTTGGATACAGTAAGGAAGGTTAATAACCCCTGAAAGGTTTGTTTATGCCATCTTTGCCCCATTGGGGAGATTTACAATAACTTCCTGTCCCATAGAGAAACAGGAAGTGAGTGGAAAATCCTGCAAATTGGGGAATCTTTTGGGGACCTCCAGGTTGCCAGAACTAGTGCCACCAGAAGATTTCCCCTCTATTACTTTTCTAGTGACAGCCCAAAATGTGAGACTTTTTTTTACTTTCACCTTCAATGAAATAGTAAACAGGACAAATAGAGAGGGTGAATCTAAACAGCAAGCAGCATGCAATAGGTGTATCTCAGAACTTCTCCATTGAATCACCAGCAGGGGGTTCTTCTCAGATTACTAGGATCTTGACAAAAGAGACTGGGTTGGACTGGTGCACTACAACAATGCCTGAATGAAACAAGAAGGCACTGAGCGGATAGGCTGTGTTACATGCGCACATCCTACCTGTGCACATCTTTTCATTTTGATTGGAATGTATCTTTAAATAAAGAACTCTAGTTCTAATCTGCTAAGTACTATTTATAGCAAAATGGCCACCCAATTAGAGGACCAGAAGCTTTATCTAGTAGTAGTTGGTCACAGTCAACTGCACTTGTTCTGTAATGTTGAAGACATTTTTCAGCTTATCCAAGCCACTTCAATTCTAATGACAGTCCACAACATCCCCCAATAGTGGCCCCAAATGTTCTAGACACGCAATAAAAAACAAAGACGTGGCTTGGATAAGCTTTAAAACGTCTTCAACAATACAGACTAAGTGCAGCTGAATGTGACTAAATACTACTAGATATACCATGACATTGAGAAATGAAAACCTTCACAGGCAATACAAGCTTTAAAGACTCCTACAGCCATTTTTTAGCAAAAACAAAGCCACAAACCAAAGTCGGAAACTTGCAGTTTGCAAGTAGCAGCAGCCCTACAGTGTATCTAAAAGTATATTTGAGGCTGTGTGGACTTTAATGGTGCTACCAAAGACAACAACGTTTTTTATTTATAAAATCATTATTAGCGAAACATGTTGGGAAGAAATGGATAAACTATATATGATAGCTTATTCTATCTAGTCTCTGGCATCATTTTGTATTCATCCAATTAAGAAAGAGTATTTTAGAGTCTGTTAGATGACACACCATTGAATGTTTTTACTGTTTTGATGTAATAAAACAATGTTTTTAGGGGAAAAAAAACTTTGTTGTCTATGGTAGTAAAAATATAATGCTACATCCGTTCCCCCACCACCTCGTCAATGAGCAGAGAGCTGGTGATGGTCAGTCATTGGTTCTCTCCTCTGCCCCCCACTGGAGCGCCAAACCATGGAGGGGGCGAGAGGGGTGGCTCAGGGGCGCTGGAGGGGGCTTAGCTGGCTGCCTTCCAGGCATCTGGGTGGATCCCAGCATTAAAGTCTGGATCTCCGCAGAGACTAGTCTAGAACGGCAATGGATTTTAGCCTGTTGTTGGCTGAATACGGGTCACAGGAGTGCAGAACGGAGTGCAGAACGAAGTGCAGAAGTAGGGCCAAAATGAGCTTTGGTCCTGCTTTTCCTTTACCTACTATTAATGAGCATGCCTTCTTCTAGGGGGGACATGATCACTAAACATAAGTGACAGCTTAAACTGTACCTACAGTATACTGATCAGCAAGTAACAGCTGATCAGTATAATCAGCTGTGATGATTTATAAACCTCCCCTGGTGCTCCATACACCATTAATTTTCAAATATTAAAGTGGAACAAAACTCCTAGAAATACCTCCCCCTTATGATTAAATGCCTTGCTGGACTTTTATTTCCGAGTGCTGGGTTTTTGACCTCTTGATTGGCTGATCTGGGAATTATGTCATCCCACGCATGCACACGGGAGCCCGTGATTCTAGGATAGTCAGAGTATGCTGGGGATGCATTCTGAGCTGCATATGAGCAGCCCAGTGCGCATTCAATAGATGACTGCAAGCAGGCAGGTAAGTGTTAATTGCAGAAGAGACATGCTTGTCTCTTCAACAGTAACAAAGTGCTGCCTACTAACAGTTTTGTTAGTTAAAGTGGAATCTCTGCTTATTTGCCCCCCCCCATCAGCTGCCACATTTGGCACCTTTGGGGGGGGGGGCAGGGACCTTGTTTTAACAGGTACCCGCTCCCACTTCCAGCTGATCTTGCTGCTGTGACCTCACAGCAGGAAGTTCATCCTTCCTCCTCCTTCCCCCTTTGCCAGCCCATTCACAAACCGCAGCGTTCTTCGTGCATTCGCAGTAGAGCAGTAGCCTGGAGCTCCACTTTATGCTTAGTTCAGCTTTAACAGTGTTTCACTCCATTTCCTCCTTCGTCCCTTGAGTCCCATCATTGACATCGCTCGTTGCATTGATGGGCCAATATGGAGCTATGGGAGGCAGTAGAAACACGTGACAACTTCCTAGTGGCTGTCACTCTTTCTATATAAGAGTGTCTCAGAATAAGAGTGCGTGGGATGCTCTAGAACTGCATTTCTCAACCTTTTTTCAGTCAAGGCACCCTTTTAAAATGATGCACAATTTTGAAGCACCCCAAAAAAAAAACATTAACTAAACTAATAATTTTATATAACACTAAAGCACCCAAACACAGAGGAAACCCAACATAGAAGGGATTTATTTTTACAATGCAAACATACCTTGGCACAGATAACATGACCTTAGTGCTGATGTAGAGGGGGAGGGAGGGGCAAACAAGGATGCTGTGCTGGCACCCAATGTACTCCTTGTCAACCGATGACATCATTGCTTGTTGAGACATTGGTGGCTGGTCTGCATGCTGCCCACGGATGTAATGCAGCAAAAATCTGTGGCTTTGTGTAGCAAAAAAGGCAGGATTGATCCACCTGCTGGCTTGTTGACCATTTTTGGGCAGTTAAAGATGCTTTTAAGCATTCTGCCATGGCACCCTTCAAGAACCTAGACAGCACCCTCAGAGTGTTGTGACACCCTGGTTGAAAAAGGATGCAATAGTCTAGAAGATACCAAAGGTCCATTGTGGTACAAAAAAAATTAAATACAAGATGGTGTGCATAACCATAGCAGCAAATCAAGATTTTGTTTACTAGTCATATCAGTAAAAGGTAAAAACTCAGTAGTTGATTTGAGTTGATTTGAGTTTTTTTTACATTGTTCTTTGCTTTAATGAATGACTGTTATATAGTTATTATTATAGTTATTATGTGATGCTCCTGCATTACGCTGTTATGGGTACTCCTGGTTTCTATACAATCAGAGCTAAAGAGATGAACAATAGGAGCAGTGGCTGCCTTGAGCAGAGCTTGGCCAGGCCACACAGCTGGTGCCATTTGGCTTAAGTACGTGTGTTCATATCAGTGAGCGTGGTTAATTTTAACAGCTGGAGGCCTCTCGACTTTCTGCGGCTTCTCAAATTTTCTGTTTATGACAAATAAGAACCCAACTGCTACAACAGATTTAATGATTATTCCCCTTCTTTCCATCCCAGCATATTCTTAAAGACACAGAGCACTCGCTGGGCCTTTTCAGTTGTCAGCTTTGCTGTGAGTTATACTCATATAGGTTCCTCAGAGACCAACATTCTAACATGAAGTAAAAGAAAATGTAGGGTGTTTATTAAAGAGCAACTTTAGGCAAAAATGTATGTAAACTGCTTATACCGCCCAGGATCGAGGGTACCTCAATTAAAATTAGGAAGTCGACTTTACCTAGCTCAATTCTTTCACCAGCAACATGCATCTGCTTCTGACAAGACTGCAGCATCCTAACAGGTAGACACAGTAGATGTCATCAGGCTTTTCATTGACCAATAGAATTGCTTAGGTCAGGGCCAGATTATCCATTAGGCACAGTGCGCCAATAATTTTACAAGAAAAAACCCTTTGGTGTTGATTTACTAAAACTGGAGAGTGTAAAATCTGGTGCAGCTCTGCATGGTAGCCATTCAGCTTCCAACTTCATCTTGTTCAATCAAGCTTTGACAAAAAACCTGGAAGCTGGTTGGTTTTTTATGCACAGCTGCACCAGATTTTGCACTCTCCAGTTTTAGTAAATCAACACCAAAATGTGTTTTCTTATTAAATTATTGGCCACACATTTCCCTCATCCTAAGCCATAATTAAAAATATCTCATAAAAGCTGATTAATGCATTGTCACAATCTTCTAAAGCAGGTCCAGTTAAACAAGAAAAAGCTCTGGGCAAAATGGGTGGTCCTAGAAGAGGGGTGTTGCTATGGGTGGCAAAGCAGGGGCCCACAAACTTTCTAAACAAAGGGCCATTTAACTGTCCCTCAGACTTTAAAAGCATTGTTGTGAGTGGTAGTTGAAAATGCCTTAGAGTTGGTGGTCAGTGGGAGTAAGAAAAATGACATAGTGTCTGTGGTCATTGAGAGGAATATTCGTCATTGTCGATGTCAAAATGAATAGTGCCCCATCCTTGATGTCACTGGGAGGAATAGTTCCTCATCGTTGGTGTCAGTAGGAGGAATAGATCCCCTTACTTGGTTTCAGTGGGAAGAATAGTTCCTCATTGTTGGTAACAGTGGGAGGAATATTGCCCAATGTTGGTGTTAGTAGGAGGAATAGATCCCCTTACTTGGTTTCAGTGGGAAGAATTGTTCCTCATTGTTGGTACCAGTGGGAGGAATATTGCCCAATGTTGGTGTCAGTAGGAGGAATAGATCCCCTTCCTTGGTTGAGTGGGAAGAATAGTTTGCTATTATTGATATCAGTGGGAGAAATTGTGCCCTATTGATAGCATCAGTGAGAGGAATAGTTCAACATCTTTGGTAATAGTAGGAGGAATAGATCCCCTTCCTTGGTTTCAGTGGGAAGAATAGATCGCCTTTCTTTGGTTTCAGTGGGAAGAACAGTTCCCCAATGTTGGTATCAATTGGAGGAATAATTTCCTATCGTTGGTGTCAGTAGGAGGAATAGATTCCCTTCCTTGGTTTCGGTGTGAAGAATAGTTCTCCATTCTTGGTGTCAGTGGGAGGGACAGTTCCCCTATTCTTGGTATCGGTGAGAGGAATTGTGCCTCATTGTTGGTGTCAGTGGAAGGGATGATGCCCCATCCTTGGTGTCAGTGAGGGAAATAGTGCCCCATTAAGAGTGCCAGTAGGAAAAATAGTGTCCCATCCTTAGTTTCATTGGGAGGATCCAAGGGCTAAATAAGAGGAATGGGCTGCAGTTGGCCCACAATTCATAGTTTGAGGACCACAGACCTAGAAGATTTAGCGATGGTCCTGGACCACTGGAATATCCTAGACCAGGGGTCAGTTAAAAATGCAGGGGAGTACTTTAGAGAACTACAAGGGAAGTAGCAGTAAATGGACAAAAGAATAATGGTCCAGAGAAAAAGCAGACAAAGGCCTTCAAGCCAATAATGACTTTACGAGTCACTGCTGAATCCTAAATAACTTGGTGACTATGCCAGGCGTGAGCAGGTGTGTTTACTGAGTGCTAAATGACACATTAATCTGTTGTTGGCCACTGAGTTATGATTAGCAGCTCCCGCTATTGCATTGGAAAATACGCTAACCCCAACAAGAACAAATGCCAAAGAAATCCACCTAGTGCAGGGATGGTATCACTCAAATACTGCCAGACAGCCTATTAACTCAGCTTTATCAATCCAGCTTCCTGAAAATACACATCACGCTTTTCAACACAAAATTAACCTACACAACACATGTGTGGACTTAATAATAGTAATAGTCATGGCTAAACCAATACATTGCCAGGTTTCTTGAACACCGAAAATGTATATTTTTCCAATTAATCTTTAAAGGTAGCTAAAATTTAAATTTAATTACATTTGTTGTATACCTCCAGTGAGTCCATATTTTGAGTATTTTTTCGTACAGTTTACTTATGTGATAGTCTGCTTTTTGATAAGACTTTTTAAATTAGTTCTTGAATTGTGTTATGTTTCATGATCATATATCCTATGCAGAATTAAAGACTTTTCCTCTGCCAGCACCTGTATATTAGATGTTTAAATTAGCATCCTTAATGAATAACTGATGAGATAAAATACATTACAGCTACAGCGAGATGAAAGACGCAGTGAAGCAAAATCTATGTGCTGCAATACATTAGCTTTCAGTGTTAGGAATGTGATACTGGCAGTAATCAGAGCAGAAATCCAAATCTTACTCTAAGCTCAATCACTCTATTTATCCCTATAGTCCTAACACTTCATATAAACCTAACACTGAATCCTGTAACCCTGCCTGTAAGCCTCCCTATAACCCTAACACTCACTTCCCTGTAATCCCAACACTAACCCCCCTGTTTTTATCATACTGACTCCCCATGTAACCTTAACACTAACCCTCCCTGTAATCCTAACACTACCCCCCCCCCCATAATTTTCACACTGACTCTGCCTGTAACTCTAATGCCCCGTACACGTGGTCGGAATTTCCGATGGAAAATGTCCTATCGGACCATGTTGTCGGAAAATCCGACCGTGTGTCGGCGCCATCGGACTTTTTCCATCCGAATTTCGGTCTGAAAAAAATTGAGATCCTGCTCTCAAATTTTTCGACAACAAAGTCCGATCGGACTTTTTCCGATCGCGTGTAGCGAATTCCGATGGACAAATTGCCACGCATGCTCAGATCAAATTACAAGACCAAAGCTATTGGCTACTAGCCTCTACGTAGTCCCGTCGTACGCAACGAACGTCACCACGTTCAGAATGATCGGATTTTCCGACAACTTTGTCCGACCGTGTGTATGCAACACCAGTGTCGGACAGAATCCGTCGGAAAAAATCTGACGTATTTTGTGGTCGGAATTTCCGACCATGTGTATGGGGAATTATACTAACCCTCCCTGTAATTCTTTCAATAACTCTCCCTGTAAGTAGCAGACAGACTCTCCCTTTAACCCTAACACTAACCTATCTATGACCCTAACACCAACCCTCATGCATCAGACCCACATGCATACGTACACAGTGATTTTGTACCACCACCCCATCCATTTAGAATGTAAGCTCTACGAGCAGGGCCCTCCTGCACCTTTTGAATTGAATTGTACTGTAATTGTGTTGTCCCCCTATACATTGTAAAGCGCTGGGTAAACTGTTGGCACTATATAAACCGTGTAATAATAATAATAATCTCCTCATGCATGCGAGGTATCGCCGCAAACGTCAGAGAGAAAGCAATAATTCTAGCACCAGACCTTCTGTGTAACTCCAAATTGGTAACCTGTAAAGGCTTTCAAAATGTTTCTATGGAGAATTTAAAAGTGTTACTAAACCCAGGACACTGCATTCACTATATCTGGTCCCCCACAGTACACAGAACATGGAAATGCAATTATTTTAGTAAATATAAACCGCTAAACACATTTTCTTATCAGCAGTATATAGCAGTCTTGTGAATTCTATCAGTGTCTGGTTAAAGCTTGTAGGAGGAGTTTTCATTCTCCTCTGTCTGTCCTATGAGGCTGAAAGACCCCTGACCCTCTGTCTGGACAGTGCCGATTGGCCCTTTGCTGATCACATGCACCCTCCTATAAAAAAAAAACTCTCTAGCAATACACACCAAACTGAGCATGTGCAGAGTGCCCCCAAGGGTCTGTACTATCAGGAGATGGATCGGGGAAACAACAGGGAAGCGGCAGGGGGGAGGGGGACGACCTCTCCCGCCACCTATAATAGTGATCCCCAATGGCGAATCTGCTGCCGGGATCACTTGTTTCTGAAAGCTAGCTGCTGCCATAACTCCGGTATTTAAAGTCAAAGTAATGATGTGTATTTGCAGTTAAGCGGTTTGCAAGGAAACTCTACACTCATCACTGCCATATCATTGCTGCAAAACATAGGCAAAGCCTCCCCATGTTCACAGAAATCCTTCCTCTTGGTTAAAAATTACAAGACCCATAGAGGAGGGGGGATTTACTAAAACTGGAGAGAGCAAAATCTGCTCTGCATAGAAACCAATCAGCTTCCAGGGTTTATTGACAAAGCTTAATTGAACAAACTAAAGTTAGAAGCTGATTGGCTACCATGCACAGCTGCACCAAATGCGGAGTGATTCAGCTTTTGTAAATCCCCCCCATTATTTTCCTCCTTTTGCTACTTATTTTCCATCTCTAAGTTCTAAAATAATTTGGTAACCAATTTCAATATTTCTCAAAACTGCCAGTTCCCCTTTCAACATTTATCAAAATAGTTGGAAAACAAAACGTATCCAAAAGTTTATAAAATGAAACCCATAATCAGTTAAAATGCTGACCCTGCGACCTACAGATGCCAGCACAGAACAATTGATCGTTTGTTTTTCAGCAGTCCAGGATTCTCGGGATAAACCTAGATATAGCTGAAACCTGCAGCCCGAGCGAAGAGAATACACGCAGTCGCCTGTGAAAAAAGTCATAAATCACAATTCAATAATGGGCGGAAAGTATGGATCAAATCTTCAGGAAACCACTTGTTGACATTGTGACAAATGGCTGAACATGTGCTAAAGTCATTTAATTGGTCACCAAAAACTGAAGGGGAACCATTTGCTGTACAATTTGTAATTAATTAAAACAAAAAAATAGAAAGCTAGCGCATCAACATGAGAAAATAAACAAAAGGAAGCGAGGGAGTGATTTATAATCCTGACTTCTTTCTTTCTTTTTTTTCTACTAAGCATAAGTTTCTAAAAAAGTTTGTTAAACATTAGGCTGACAAAAGGGACTGTGGACACCTGAATTCAATTAAATATATTAGAACGAGAGACAGAGAGGGAAAGGAAGAACACAAGAGAGATAAAGGGATAGAGATAGATAGATAGATAGAGATAGATAGATAGATAGATAGATAGATAGATAGATAGATAGATAGATAGATAGATAGATAGATAGATAGATAGATAGAAAGATAGATAGATAGAAAGTCTACACACCCCTGTTAAAATGTCAGATTTCTGTGATGTAAAAAAAATGAGACAAAGATAAATCATTTCAGAACTTTTTCCACCTTTAATCACTTCAGCCTCAGAAGATTTGGCTGCTCAATGACCAGAGCATTTTTTACGATACGGCACTGCACCGCTTTAACTGACAATTACGCGGTCGTGCGACGCTGTACCCAAACAAAATTGACGTCCTTTTTTCCCCACAAATAGAGCTTTCTTTTGGTAGTATTTGATCACCTCTGCGGTTTTTAATTTTTTGCGCTATAAACAAAAAAAGAGCAACAATTTTGAAAAAAACACAATATTTTGTACTTTTACTTATAATAAATGCCCCCAATTTAAAAATAAAATAAAAAGTTTAGGCCAATATGTGTTCTACATATTTTTGCAATTAGCATATATTGATTGGTTTGCTCAAAAGTTATAGCATCTAGGGTCTGCCATAATGTCGCAGTCATGATAAAAATCACAGATCGCCGCCATTACTAGTAAATTAGTTAGTTAGTTATTTTTATCATGACTGCGACATTATGGCGGACACGTCGGACCCTTTTGACCCATTTTTGGGATGATTGACAATTATTCAGTGATCAATGCTATAAAAATGCACTGATTACTATATAAATGTCACTGGCAGTGAAGGGGTTAACACTAGGGGGTGATCAAGGGGTTAACTGTGTTCCCTGACTGTGTGTTCTAACTGTAGGGGGAGGGGACTGACTAGAGGGGATGACAGATCGCGATTCCTAGCTATTAGGAACTCACAATCTGTCTCTCCTCTAAGAACAGAACATAGATTTGTGTGATTACACACACACACATGTCCCTGTTCTGCCTCTCGTGCCCGCGATCGCTCGTGTTTGGCAGTCATTGCGAGCGTCGGCCATGAGCATCGGCACGCCCGCAGTGCAGCGCGGGCGTTAGCGCGCGCCTGCTATCCCGCTTAAAGGAGCCAAAGTATAGTAACGACGGCTCACTGGAACGCGCCGACCCGCCGCAGTATAATGACGGCGGCTGGTTGGCAATCGGTTAATGTGACCTATAAACTGTACAACTCAATTAAAAAACAAACTGAAATCTTTTAGGGAGGAGAAGTAAAAATAAAAGAATGTGGTTGCATAAGTGTGCACACCCTCTTATAACTGGAGATGTAGCTGTGTTCAGAGTTAAGCAATCACATTCAAACTCATGTTAAATAGGAGTCAGTACACACCTGACATCATTTAAAGTGCCTCTGATTAACTCCAAAGAGAGTTCAGCTGTTCTAGTAGGTCTTTCCTGACTATTTCTCAGTCACATCCTACAGTAAAAGCCATGGTCCGCAGAGAGCTTCCAAAGCATCAGCTGGATCTCATTATTAAAAGGTATCAGTCAGGAGAAGGGTACAAAATAATTCCCAAGATATACCATGGAACACAGTGAAGACAGTCATCATCAAGTGGAGAAAATATGGCACAACAGTGACATCACCAAGAACTGGACGTCCCTCCAAAATTAACAAAAAGACGAGATGGAAACTGGTCAGGGCGGCTGCCAAAGGCCTACAGCAACATTAAAGGAGCTGGAAGAATATCTGGCAAGTATTGGCTGTGTGGTACAAGTGACAACAATCTCCCATATTCTTCATATGTCTGGGCTATGGGGTAGAGTGGCAAGATGAAAGCCTTTTCTTGCAAAGAAAAACTAATTTTGCAAAAACACATCTGAAGTCTCTCAAAAGCATTGAGACAATGTTATGGTCTGAGGAAACCCAGGTTGAACTTTTTGACCATAATTCCAAAAGATATGTTTGGCACAAAAACAACACTGCACATCACCAAAAGAACACCATACACACTGTGAAGCATGGTGGTGGCAGCATCATGCTTTGGGGCTGTTTTTCTTCAGCTGGAACAGGGGCCTTAGTCAAGTTAGAGGGAATTATGAACAGTTCCAATTACCAGTCAATATTGGCACAAAACATTCAGGCTTCTGCTATAAAGCTGAACATGGAGAGGAACTTCATCTTTCAGCATGACAACGACCCAAAGCATACATCCAAATCAACAAAGGAATGGCTTCACCAGAAGAAGATTAAAGTTATGGAATGGCCCAGCCAGAGCCCAGACCTGAATCTGATTTAAAATCTATGGGCTGATCTGAAGAAGGCTGTGCACAGGAGATGCCCTCGCAATTTGACAAATTTAGAGTGTTTTTGCAAAGAAGTGTGGGCAAATATTGCCAAGTCAAGTTGTGCCATGCTGTTCGACTCATACCCAAAAATACTGAGCGCTGTAATAAAATGAAAAGGTGCTTCAACAAAGTATTAGTTTAAGGGTGGACTTTATTATTTGTTATTGCAGCAGAACATGCGAACAGGCAAAAAATTTGTTCGAACACGCGAACACTGTTAAAGTCTATGGGACATGAACATGAACAATCAAAAGTGCTAATTCTAAAGGCTTATATGCAAGTTATTCTCATAAAAAGTGTTTGGGGACCTGGGTCCTGCCCCAGGGGACATGTATCAATGCAAAAAAAAAGTTTTAAATATGGCCGTTTTTTTCGGGAGCAGTGATTTTAATGATGCTTAAAGTGAAACAATAAAAGTGAAATATTCCTTTAAATTTCGTACCTGGGGGTGTCTATAGTATGCCTGTAAAGTGGTGCATGTTTCCTGTGTTTACAACAGTCCCTGCACAAAATGACATTTCTAAAGGAAAAAAAAGTCATTTAAAAGTATTTGCGGCTATAATGAATTGTTGGTCCCGGCAATACACATAAAAGTCATTGAAAAAAACGGCATGGGATTCCCCCACAGTCCATTGCCAGGCCCTTTGGGTCGGGTATGAATATTAAGGGGAACCCCGAAACAAATTTTAAAAAAAATTGCGTGGGGGCCCCCCCAAATTCCATACCAGGCCCTTCAGGTCTGGTATGGATATAAAGGGGAACCCGGCACCAAAAAAAGAAAAAAAATGGCGTGGAGGTCCCCCTCAAAATCCTTACCAGACCCTGCAGGTCTGGTATGGATTTAAAGGAGAACCCTGTGGCAAAATTTAAAAAAAATGGCGTGGGGGTCCCCCCAAAAATCCATACCAGGCCCTTATCTGAGCACGCAACCTAGCAGGCCAGAGGAAAAGAGGGAGGGACGAGAGAGTGCCCCCCCCCCTCCTGAACCGTACGGGGCCACATGTCCTCAACATGGGGAGGGTGCTTTGTTTTTTTTTTCTTGCATTGATACATGTCCCCTGGGGCAGGACCCGGGTCCCCAAACACTTTTTATGACAATACAATGCATATAAGCCTTTAAAATTAGCACTTTTGATTTCTCCCATAGACTTTTAGTGGGTATTCCGAGGCTTTCGAATTTGCCGCGAACACCCCAAATAGTTTGCTATTCGGCAAACACCCGAGGTTCGAGTCGAACTTACGTTCGACGCGAACATCGGGTTCATCCCTATTTGTTATTTTTACTTTCTGCCTAAGTTCTAAATAAAAGATTTCAGTTTGGTGTTCAACTGAGTTGTACAGTTTATAGGTCACATTAAAGGAGGAAAAAGTTCTGAAATTATTTATCTTTGTCTCATTGTTTTACATCAGAGAAACCTGATATTTTAAGGGGTGTGTAGACTTTGTATGTCCACTGTAGATAGATAGATGAATAAAAAATGACTGGGGGAGAGATATATGGAGAAAGAGATAGAGAGGGAGAGAGAGAGAAAGAGAGAATAAAGAAATAAAGCAAGCAAGAAAGAAAGAAAGAAAGAAAGACAAAGGAAGGAATTAAGACATAGATATAAATAGATAGATAGATAGATAAATAATGCTGGGACATGCTGAGATTTGGTTATTTGCCGAACATGGTCTTTAAATCAGGTCTGGCAACACAATCTGCACATGTGTGGATAACTTTCTAACTGTTCTATCAATGAAAACATTACAATAGAAATAACTGGCATCAAGTTCAAACATGTGAGGGAGAAATTACTCTTTTTTTCTCTATTCTTACCTAGTGAACTTAATTATGGGAGATGCTAAGATCAGTATTCAGAGCAGGCGTTTCGGTGAATCATACTACAATGCCATCCTGTCTTCTAATCGAGATGTAAAAAGAAGAATGGATAATTTGAGAGAGAATGTCGGCCCCGGCTGGCATTTTGTCATCTGCGGGGATATGCAGGATGTGTCCAAACGCAAGAATATGCAGTCACTAGTATTGCAATCACATACATCAATCTCCAGTATATGTAACAAGGGATCTCATCTGTCCCAGCATTCTCCCATGGCGGACGTAGTTTTTAACGCCAGAAATCTTTAAGTCTGAATTCTTGTTTTCTTTCAGCTTGTCATTTGTTTGAACTAACAAAATAAATAGGGAGAAGGTTGTGTCCTTTCTATATATTTTATTTTAACAATACATTATTATTTTAGAGGAGCCATAAATAACATTTGAGGGTACATTAATGGAATGGACAATTAGGGTGGTGGTGACTGCAATCATCCATCCTATGAATGTACCCTGCTTGGTTTACACCACTTGGGTGCTATTAGCTTGACGTTTGCATGTTCTCTATTGGGCCCATTTATAATGAAGGGCGGATATCGTTATCAGCTCTCTGTTGAATGCAGCAATGTTGACTCCCCAATGCGCCTTCACATTACGAGTCATTCCTAAGAGTCTTCTTTGCTTACCGATGCAGCCCATTTCACTCAGTGGTGGTCCAAATTTCACCATTGGCTATGCCATGCAGCAAAGAACCTCTCCAAACAGAAAGCGCCAGCTCCAATAAAGCAGGTCTTCCAAACACTGCATGACGTTTGTTCACTTGACAGGACCCAATGGGGATCCTGCTTCAATGCCCCATTGTGTTATGGGATGAGAATCTTTACGTCTTTTGGCTTAAGTGCTCAAATTAGGAAGTACAACTCCTTATCTTAAGTATAAGTATAGTACCTATAAGTACCTATAAGTCTAGCACCTTTAGAGGTATAAGTATAGTACCTATATAAGTAGGCAGAGCTGGATGGCTTTGTAAGTTATTGTTCGTATTTTGAATTTACTTTTTTGGGTGAACGGAAGCCAGTGGAGGGATTTGCAGAGAGTGGTGACCAGGGCGGGGAAAAAGGGTGGGCAAGAGAGGAGACTGCCTGGGCGAGGTGGGGATTTTGGGGGGTTGTGCTAGAATGGGTGATTAAGAGCGAGGGATTTGTACTAAGAGAGTGTATTTCTGTTAGGAAGGGGGATGTGGGGGATGTCAAAGATTTGTGCTAGTAGGGATCATCAGGGGGACTTGTGCTAGAAGAGGAAATTTGGGGGGAGGATAAATGATGGGTGAGGGGATTTGGGGGGGATTTGCGCTGGTAAAAGGGATTTTTGGAGAAGGAGAGGATTTATGTTCAGAGGAGAAATTTGAGAGGTAGAGGAATTGTGCTAGGAGGGGGAGTTGGGGAGGGAGGGAATTTGAGCTGGGAGGGGAGGGATTTGTATGTTCAGAGGGGGAATTATTTTGGGGGGAGAATTTTTTTTTGGCAAAATGCTCATACATAACCATTTGACATCTTCGCCCTGGTACTGGTGGTAGCAGACACTGAATGGTTGGTAAGGTGAACGAGTCTGGCAACAGCATTCATGATGGACTGAAGGGGGGATAGTCTATGTAAAGGTAAAGATTTTGCACTCTCCAGTTTTAGTAAATCAACCCCTATAAGTATAGTACCTAAAAGTACCTATAGGTGTAGTATCTTTACATAATACAGAATACTTTATTAATCCCAAAGGGAAATTTGGGAAATTATTTAAGAGTATAAATATAGTACCTTTATAAGTATAAATACCCTATCAGTGCTCAAGTCTACTCACCAGAAAAATAGGTTGGTAGGGGATTTAACTTCCGCCATCTACCAAACAATCAGCTTTAAATGCAATGACTTCTTTAGTAAAAAAAGAGACCAAAGAAGATAATTATTTTTCACTTGCCTTTTTAATTCTTAATGTCAAAATTCTTTTTATTTTTTTTTATTTTCCGACTCTTTTCATTGCAAAATCAATCAGTTTAACCTTCCAGGAAAATGGAGACACTTTCACTTAAAGTTGACATGATGGTGGATAAAACCGTATGACAAAGAAAATTTGCTGCCTTTCATTAATTCTTTTTTTGAGTAAAGCTTTTGGGTGACTGCCGATGTTAAATGTATTTATTATTAAATAATTAGAGGCACACCAACTCTATTCAGGCCATTATTCCACGAGGCAACCTGAAATTATCATTACTTATTCTGAGTGCCTATTTGGTGTAATTTTGCTTAATGGGTGCTTGATAAGATGTTTCATACAGAATTTAATCTTTTTTTTTTTTTTTTTTTTTTTTTGTTCTTAATTGTTTGGTGAAGTGCATTTCTGCTGCAGTGGGAGAAGTTATTTCCCCAAGGGTAGAAGGCATATTTAAAGAAAGCAAAAAATAAAATAAAAAAATAAGTACGTTCCATCTGCCTCCACTGCTCTGCATTATAAAGAATTGCACTCAAATTCATAGTGAATGGTAAAACAAGTAGTAATTGAAGCGGAGTCAAATGGCTTCATAGTTATCATGTCAACTCGACAGGAATGAAAACAAAACCCAGATGGTAGAGCCCTAACTTTTTTTTTTTTTTTTTTTAGAGGGTGTTCCCGTAAAACAGAGAAAATTGAGATAATGTCTCTTTAAGACGGGTAACATTTGCTAAGTAATACATTTTCTTAAGCAATTTTCTATGAAATAAACGGCACTGTTTCTTAAATGGAACTTGATATTTAGGTCTTTGAAGCTTTAAAACCATGCAGACATTTTCCCCGCGTCTGTTTGCCGGTGGTTGCCAGGGCGGAATTCGAATGAAACTGAGAGCCTGGGCAGAATATGTTTGCAGGACTGATTGAGAGCCTATGTCGTGAACAAGGGCATAGATAAATGTGAGGCTCACTGTAAACAGCGCCTGACCGCTTCATTAAACTGTTTAGAGGAAAGATCAAAGTAGGAAGAACGTTAGCTCAACAAAACCCATTTGGCAAAAGTAAAGCTTGTGACTCTTGCTAAGCCTTAACTTGCATGACTTCAGAATGTGTTCTATTATGTATTACAAGCTTTATATAAAAAAATGTAACATTCTGTAGGGTTAAAGAGGTTGTAAACACTCTCTCAAAAAAAACGAAAACAACCTGCAAGACAAAGGCATAATGAGCTAGTATGCATCGCATACTAGCTCATTATGAAATACTTATCTTAGATCGAAGCTGTTGCAGTGGTCCCCGTACACCGATGTGACTGGCGACATGTCTCCTGAAGCTATTTCCAGGATAGCGGGCTCTGGCGCTGTGATTGGCCAGAGCCGCGATGATGTCAGTCACGGCACAGCTACTGAAGAAGCGGCACGAGCGAGACATTTCTTCAGTGTGCATGCGCCGATGACATTGGCACATGCGGATACAGTGACTATCTCCTAAACGATGCAAGTTTAGGAGATATTCACGGTACCTACAGGTCAGCCTTATTATAGACTTTCCTGTAGGTAAAAGTGGTAGTACAGGGTTTACAACAACTTTAAAGGGTCAGCCCACACATATTTTAATTTTAGCTAAAGTTGTGGGAGTTCAGTAACTTGCCGGTTCCTTGTGTCTCGTTGATGACCCAGGGGGAAACATTCTGGGGATAAGTTCCTGGGTCTGCTAACACCAACCTTGCAGGTTTTGGGGTTCTTGCCTACCTTTGTATAGTTTAGCTTGTCCTGATTCATTCTCCATACAAAAAAAAATAAAAATCAGCAGGGACCCCCATAAATTGCCATAAAGAGCAAAGCAGAACTGGGGTCTCACCAATAGAATCCTAGAGAGTGTTAAGGGTTTAACTCTTTAGCATCTTCCAAACACTGAAATATTATTGTTTTGGCTGACTAAAAATATACACTATATTACCAAAAGTATTGGGGCGCCTGTCTTTACACACACATGAACTTTAATGGCATCTTAGTCTTAGTCCGTAGGGTTCAATATTGAGTTGGCCCACCCTTTGCAGCTATAACAGTTTCAACTCTTCTGGGAAGGTTGTCCACAAGGTTTAGGAGTGTGTCTATGGGAATGTTTGACCATTCTTACAGAAGCACATTTGTGAGGTCAAGCACTGATGTTGCAAGCACCTGGCTCGCAGCCTCCACTCTAATTCATACCAAAGGTGTTCTGTTAAGTTGAGGTCAGGCCAGTCAATTTCCTCCACCCCAAACTCACTCATCCATGTCTTTATGGACCTTGCTTTGTGCACTGGTCCAAATCATTTGGTGGAGGGGGGATTATGGTGTGGGGTTGTTTTTCAGGGGTTGGCTCGGCCCCTTAGTTCCAGTGAAGTGAACTCTTAAGGCGTCAGCATACCAAGACATTTTGGACAGTTTCCTGCTCCCAACTTTGTGGGAACAGTTTGGGGATGGCCCCTTTCTGTTCCATAATGACTGCGCACCAGTGCACAAAGCAAGGTCCATAAAGACATGGAACTGGGAGTTTGGGTGGAGGAACTTGATTGGCCTGCACAGAGTCCTGACCTCAACCCGAAAGAACACCTTTGGGGTGAGTTTGAGCGGAGACTGCAAGCCAGGTCTTCTCGTCCACATCAGTGCCTGAC
This sequence comes from Lithobates sylvaticus, assembly GCA_028564925.1. NCBI lineage: Eukaryota > Metazoa > Chordata > Amphibia > Anura > Ranidae > Lithobates > Lithobates sylvaticus. The sequence continues at coordinate 242,984,021 of CM053032.1, forward strand.
CTCACAAATGTACTTCTAGAAGAATAGTCAAACATTCCATAGACACACTTCTAAACCTTGTGGACAGCCTTCCCAGAAGAGTTGAAACTGTTATAGCTGCAAAGGGTGGGCCAACTCAATATTGAACCCTATGGACTAAGACTGGGATGCCATTAAAATTCATGTGCATGTAAAGGCAGGCATCCTAATACTTTTGGTAATATAGTGTATCTTCATATTACCAATAAAAAACACAAAGAGGTCTATTTATTAAAAAAACGCTGTGCAAATGACTTAGCATTCATGCAGCTGTCGCACATAATCACTATAATGTGTCTCATATCTGTATTTCCTATGACCAATCAGGTTCATCTATTGGCCATAATGAGGTATTTTCCTGATTTTGGTATCTTAGGTAAAACCACCTTATGCCCACTAGATGGAGCTGATGATCATAGGAAATGCACATATTAGACACTTTGCAAGGATTATTTGCAACAGCAGTGTGAATTCTGAAGCATTCACACAGCTAACTTTTTTATAAACGCACCCCAAACTCTGCATGTCATTAAAGGCTTGTGCAAATGGACGTTCTTGTCAAACACATCGTTTTCCAACTGAACTGCTCAAAGGTATGAGTTTGAATGGAGGATGCAGCGTTTGACAAGCAAAGGCTGTGTTTCATTTGGTTTACCTGGAGATCAAACGCACCTCATTAGGACATGCTGTGTGCATAGAAAAGCAACGCAACTCAACACAAAGCAGATCAAACTCAGCCTCTGAACTATCTTATCATCTGCTTCTTTGAAGTCAAAGGGAATTTGCTAACCTACGTTTGACGTGTGGCTCAAACATGCTTTAAAAGCAGCAAAATGGTGCTATAACACAGTCAAAAAAGGCCAAATTGGCCAGCCGTACATTTTAGGCCTCATGCACATTGAGCTTTTAGCCCTGGGGCATGAGACCCAGTGTTTAAGTGCTGGTGGAAGGCACAGGAGCACCACCCAGCCAGCATTCTGTAAAGGTCTAAGAGAGACTGACAGATGCTGTGTCTGGACAGGGCTGAAAGGTGCATCAAGTGGTGCTAACATTTACGAGTGAATGCCAGACACAGACTGCTCATTCTCTAGGCATTCATGCCTGAGCCCATACTGCTCTAAATTTAGTAATGCTAGGGTCACGAGCTGTCAGTCTCTCATAGACCATTACAGGCCCCTGCAGGGCTGGACAGTTCTCTGTGCCTTCTGCTAGCACCTAAATGTCTCATGCATGGGGGCTAAACAAACAGGGTGCATAAGGGCGTTAGGGGGAAAAAAAACAAGGAAGCATGTCCAAACCACATGTACATGTATCTATCAGCCCAGATGGGCCTCAGTGCTGTAAGGAAAGACAATCAATCAAGTAGCCAACACACATTTTGGATGTCCAACAGAAACTGACAGGTACTGTGGCTGGAAGGTTCACCAAGTTGTACTAACATTTAGGGATGGGCGAACAGTTCAGCCCGAGCATACGTTCGGGCCGAACTTTGGTTGTTCGGACATTCGGTGAACACGAACAATATTCAGTGTTCGTGGTAAATTTGAAAGCTGCAGAACACCGTTAAGGTCTATGGGACACTACAACATGAAAAATCAAAAGTGCTAATTTTAAAGGCTTATATGCAAGTCATTTTCATAAAATGTGTTTGGGGACCTGGGTCCTGCCCCAGGGGACATGTATCAATGCAAAAAAAAGTTTTAAAGATGGATGTTTTTTCGGGAGCAGTAATTTTACTAATGGTTAAAGTGAAATAATAAAAATTAAATATTACTTTAAATATCATGCCGGGGGGGGGGGGGGTGTCTATAATATGCCTTTAAAGTGCCACAGTTTTCCCGTGTTTAGAACAGTACCACAGCAAAATTACATTTCTAAAGGAAAAAAGTAATTTAAAACTGATTGCGGCTGTAATGAATTGTCGGGTCTCGGCAGATAAAACTCATTGAAAAAAAAACGGCATGGGTCCCCCACCCCCAGTCCATTACAAGGCCCTTTGGGTCTAGTATGAATATTAAGGGGAACCCCAAACCAAAAAATAAAAGAAAATGTGCGAGGGGTCCCCCCCAAAATCCATCCCAGACCCTTATCCGAGCATGCAACCTGGCAGGCCGCAGGAAAAGAGGTGGGACGAGAGAGCGCCCCCCTCCTAAACTGTACCAGGCCACATGCCCTCAACATGGGGAGGGTGCTTTGGAGTAGCCTCCCAAAGCACCTTATCCCCATGTTGATGGGGAATAGGGGCTAATCCCCATAACCCTTGCGTGGTGGTTGTGGGGGTATGCGGGCAGGGGGCTTATCAGAATCTGGAAGCCCCCTTTAACAAGGGGACCCCCAGATCACGGCCTCCCCCCCATGTGAATTGGTAAGGTGTACATTGTCAAAAAAAAAAAAAAAAAAGACAGAAGACACTTAGGGACAAGTCCTTTATTAAAAGATAATTAAAAAATAAAAATGTCCCACGATGTCCATTCTTGGTGACAGCTGTTATATAGCTGAGAGCGGGGCCACTCAGTGACATAAACTGGTGACCCCGCCTTCCTCTGATGTCACAAGGCATCAGAGGGAGTAACTTTAATGGTGTTTGTTTATTTCTCCAAATTTTTTGCCTGTTTGGATGTTCTGGTGTGAACCGAACTGGGGGATGTTTCCTTACTAACATTTAGGGCAGCATGTGCCTCTAGTGCTCCTGTGTCTTCCACTTGCATCTAAATGCCAGAATCGCATGCACTAGGGCATGAGGTCTTGACATGCCGTTAGACAGGAACACCAATCACGTAGCCAACACGCACTTTGAATGCATATAGCACTCAACAGAAGCTGACAGCTGAGGCAGTTGGGCGGTGCATCAAGCAGTACTAAGGTTTAGGGTAGTAGGTGCCCACAGTGCCCCTGTGCCTTCTGCACCTAAATGTCGGAGTCTCATGCATCAGGGCATGAGGCCGTAGGAGGAAAAAATGTGTAACAATATATTTCTAAATATAAACTTGCGCTAATGGAAACAAATAAGTGATAATACATTGCAGCTGCTGTAGACAAATGGTAATCCACATGGATTGGTGTTAAAACATCAGATAATAGATCGGTGTAAGAACATCAGATGGTAGATTTCCAATAGAAGGCTCTCAGCAGGATAAGCAGGACAAACAGGCACCCAGACATGAAAAAAGTATGGACCAATAGTGAAGTACTGTTATAAAAATTGATTTAATGCGCATAGAGATCGCTACTTACAAAAAAAACGCTTAAAAACAGGCATGGACATGGAGCTGTAGATACAGGAAGCAGCCGAGCACAGCGTGTGTTCCACAGACCGGAAGTGACGTCAATCGAAACAGGAAATGATGTCAATGCATTTCACTCTCCCACAGGGCGTCATCAAGGACCTAATTTCCTGCTGATTGAACCGTCCTTAAATGCTGGGAGAGAGAGAAACTCCCCTACTAGAAACCAACCAGAATGTCATAGCGGCCATCTTGTTGGTTAGATAAAACTGTCGCTCTCATGGATGGAGCATTGCCCATAGAAGAGACAAGGTCGCCATGGACCTGGTTAGAAAAATGTAAATTTCGGTGACATGGTACAATGTGTACCAAATATAAACATCCAATAATAACTGGACTAAGCAAATAAATATGAAAAAAAATATATAAATAAAATAAAATAATAATTTAAAAAAATGGGCAATGCTCCATCCATGGGAGCGACAGTTTTATCTAACCAGCAAGATCCTTTTTTTCATTTCTGGGTGCCTGTTTGTCCTGCTTATCCTGTTGAGAACCTTCTATTGGAAATCTACTATCTGATGTTCTTACACCGATCCATCATCTGATGTTTTAATACCAATCCATGTGTTTGGGATACCATTTACAAGTCTGAAGTGACCCCTGGACTGCAAATCTGGGGGTCGTCCTGTTCTGGTGAGTGGGGATACAAAAGGGGGCATCATTGTACTCCTGCAAGTTTATGAAGCATTGTTTGCACCTACTTCACTGTGGATCAACACTTCAGTTGCATTTATTTGTTTATTTCACTTATATTGTGTGTTGTGAGCACTGTATCTTTTTATCCACACTTCCACACTATCCACACAGGAGGAAAAAAAAACCCAAGCAAGTACATTCAAACCCCACATAGCTATCAGCCTCAATAGACCTCAGTGCTGTTAGGCAAGAACACCAATCACGTAGCCAACACACATTTTGGAAGTCTACACCACTTAAAAGAGAGGTATGAGTTTGTTTGTTTTTTGGAGCGCTGGGCTGTGGAGGGGGCGGTAGCAGGCGGCTCAGGCTCTCAGTGGCTCACTGAGAAGCTAAGCCAGGTGCCGGTCCAGGCATGTGGGTGGATCTCAATTATATGGTTGCGCTCTCTCCCGAGCCTGGGCCGGCTCTGTGAGGTCAGCCAACAGCGGGCTTAAGCTCAAAGGAGTGCAGAACGAACTGCGCTCCTGTGATCCAAAGGAGAGGTACAGCCAAACAAGCTTTGGCTGTACTTCTCCTTTAACAGAAGCTAACAGCTGCTATGGCTGGAAGGTTCACCAAGCGGTAATAACGTTTAGGGCAGCATGTGCCTCTAGCGCCCCTCGTCATCCTCTTGCACCTAAATGCTGGAGTCTCATACACCAGGGCATGAGGTCTTGATGTGCCTTTAGGCAAGAACACCAATCATGTAGCCAAAGCGCACTTTGAATGCATATAGCACTCAACAGAAGCTGATAGCTGAGGTGGCTGGATGGTGCACCAAGCGGTACTAAACTTTAGGGTAGTATGTGACCACGGTACCCCTGTGCCTTCCAACGGTGCCTAAATGTTGGGGTCTCATGCACCATCTTTGATGCAACCTCATTTATAGTCCCAAACGCACCTTTGGGGCGCCCCCCCCCTCTTTTTACTTGTACCAGGGAGGAAAGCAGTTGATTGTTAGCTATACATCTTTAAAGTCCCAAATGCCCCTTTGGGGTGCCCCCCCTCTTTTTAAATGTTGGGGTCTCATGCACCAGAGCATGAGGCCTTAGGGGGAAAAAAAACAAGCAAGCACATCCAAACCCCATGTAGCTATCAACCTTGATGGACCTCAGTGCTGTTAGGCAAGAACACCAATCATGTAGCCAGCACGTACTATGGTCAGGTCGTTTTTGACTCCTTCCAGTGTTCAGAATTCATGCAGAACAACCCTTGTACCAAATTAAAACAACTTGTTAAAAGCTGTGTGAAGGAGAGGAATAAGAACACGTTTCAAAGAGGCAGGAAAAGTAATGTTATTTTACTAGGCACCTCTCCTTATAAGTGACTGCACTCCATGTGCAAAGCAAATCCCAGTACCTTAGGAGATTAATTCTGAAGGAGGCACTGGTAGGTCAAAGTGTACATAAGTATGTGCCTAATCTCAAAGAAATCAGCCTTTTTTTACTCCTAGCAATTAACCAGGGGTCTAGGGTTTCATCCACAGTGTATTTAAACACAGGATACAATTTAACACAAATGTATTAATATCTTCACAGCGTTAAATTGCTCAGGAAATAAATAGAGGCCTTTCTTTCTAAATTGGAAAAGGTTCTTAGACTTTGGTGGAGTTAATCGAGCCTTACGCCGTGATGAAAACTCTTGGAGTGAAAACCATCCCAGGACTGAGAATGTTAATTAATGATTTACGATAAGTGAGTGGGGTTATAGTGGGTTATGATGTAACAAAGTTTTTTGAACTCTGTTTTGTTTGTATCTGGTTTAAAGCTCTCTATAGAGGCCCCGCAGGTGTCAATCCTTTTTCCTTGCCTAGGCCTCTAAATTGGCCAAAGTGAGATAAAATAGAGCTAGCTGTTTATTGGCCGGGCCAAGCAAGCGACCAAATTATCCTACGACCTTCAAGGCATCTGAACGTGCAAATAGAAACAGTGTGTGCAAAATGAAATCTTGTTGAGCTTTTAATTCTTAAAAATGTAAGTTAATGCTAAACTTCAGGCAAGCAACTAAAAATGCAATTAAAATACATATAAAGGAGGTGTCAAGCCTGCAAAGAAGTTTGTATTTCTGTCCATCCAGTCTTTACACGAATATTATCCACTTGACCTCCTGAAGGTTTTACCCCCTTCATGACCAGGGCATTTTTTACTATTCAGCACTACACTACTTTTACCACCTCAATACAGTGCATTTTCACCCCCTTCCTGACCAAGCCATTTTTCACCTTTCAGCGCTGTCGCACTTTGAATGACAATTGCGCGATCATACCACACTGTACACAAATGAAATTGTTATCATTTTGTCCCCACAAATAGAGCTTTCTTTTGGTGGTATTCAATCACCTCTGCGGTTTTTATTCTTTGCGCTATAAACAAAAGAAGAGGGACAAGTTTAAAAAAAAACAATATTTTTTTACTTTTTGCTATACTAAATATCCCCAAAAAATATATAACATTTTTTTTTTTTCCCTCAGTTTAGGCCGATACGTATTCTTCTACATATTTTTGATAAAAAAATCGCAATAAGCGATTATTGATTGGTTTGCGCAAAAGTTATAGCGTTTACAAAATAGGGGATAGTTTTATAGCATTTTTATTAATACTTTTTTTTTTTTACTAGTAATGGCGGCGATCAGCGATTTTTATTGTGACTGCGACATTATGGCGGACACATCGGACATTTTTGACACATTTTTGGGACCATTGTCATTTATACAACAATCAGTGCTATTTAAATGCACTGATTCCTGTGTAAATGACACTGGCAGTGAAGGGGTTAACTACTAGGGGGCGGGGAGGGGTTAACATGTTCCCTGGGAGTGATTCTTACTGAGGGGGGAGGGGATTGATAAGGGGAGGAGACCGATCAGTGTTTCTCTGTACAGAGAACACACCATCGGCTCCTGTCCTCTGACAGGACCGTTGATCTGTGTGTTTACACACACATCCATGGTCCTGCTGTGTTACCGGGCAATCATGGGTGCCTGGCGGACATCGCAGCCGCTGGACACGTGCATCGGGGGCTTAGTGACACGGCGGGCGCGCACGCTCCCTGGAGAGCTGTGAAGGGGAGGACGTCATATGACGGCCTCCCGCCCTGAGAGCTGCTCCACCTGGCCGTCAATAGACAGCCAGCGGTCAGCTACTGGTTAAAGTGTTACTAAACCCAGGAGCCTGCATTCTCTATATCTGGCCTCCCACAGTACACAGAACATGGGAATGCAATTATTTTAGTAAATATAAACTGCTAAATACCTTTTCCCATCAGCAGTACATAGCAGTCTTGTGACTGGTATCACTGTCTGCTTAAAGGGTGGCTATGTTCAATAAGAATGCAGCCCCCTTCTCTTGGTCACTCTTGAGATGGACTACAATCAATGAGATTTGTAATTTGCATAGAGCAGTGCAACTACGTACACTGCTCGTTTTCAAATAAATGGGGACGTGGGTAGCTGGTGATGCTGAGCAAGCTAGAGAAGGTATCAATGATACCTGCTTTACAATGTGCCTTGAAAAAGTATTCACACCCCTTGAAATTTTCCACATTTTGTCATGTTACAACCAAAAGCGTAAATGTATTTTATTTGGATTTTATGTGATAGACCAACACAAAGTGGCACATAATTGTGAAGTGGAAGGAAATTGATAAATGGTTTTCAATTTTTTTTTACAAATAAATATGTGAAAAGTGTTGTGTGCATTTGTATTTAGCCCCCTATACTCCGATACCCCTAACTAAAATCTAGTGCAACCAATTGCCTTCAGAAGTCATCTATTTAGTAAATAGAGTCCACCTGTGTGTAATGTAATCACAGTATAAATACAGCTGTTCCGTGAAGCCCTCGGAGGTTTGTTAGAGAACCTTAGTGAACAAACAGCATCATGAAGGCCAAGGAACACACCAGACAGGTCAGGGATAATGTTGTGGAAAAGTTTAAAGCAGGGTTAGGTTATAAAAAAAATATCCTAAGCTTTGAACATCTCACAGAGCACTGTTCAATCCATCATCCGAAAATGGGAATTGAGTATGGCACAACTGAAAACCTACCAAGACATGGCCATCCATCTAGACCAGGGGTCTCAAACTAGCGGCCCTCCAGATGTTGCGGAACTACAAGTCCCATCATGCCTCTGCCATGCCTGTAACTGTCAGCCTTGCAATGCCTCATGGGAATTGTAGTTCTGCAACAGCTGGAGGGCCACAGTTTGAGACCCCTGATCTAGACTGACAGGCCGGTCGGAGAGAGCATTAATCAGAGAAGCAGCCAACAGGCCCATAGTAACTCTGGAGGAGCTGCAGAGAGCCACAGCTCAGATGGGAGAAACTGTTCACAGGACAACTATTATGCCCCTTACACACGATCGGAAATTCCGTAAGCAAAAGTCTGATGAGAGTTTTTGGTCAGAAATTCCGACCGTGTGTATGCTCCATCAGACTTTTGCTGGCGGAAATTAAGGGGACTTTTGCTGTATGGAAATTAAGGGGACACCTGCGCCAAATTTAAAAACAAATGATGTAGGGGTCAAAGCACCCTCCCCATGTTGCCTGGTACAGTTCAGGAGGGGGGTGCTCTCTCTCTCCCCCTCTTTTCCTGCGGTTAGCCAGGTTGCATGCACGCATAAGGGTCTGGTATGGATTTTGGGGGGAAACCTACGCCATTTTTTTTACATTTTGGCGCAGGGTTCCCCTTAATTTCCATACCAGATCTAAAGGGCCTGGTATGGATTTTGGGGTGACATCCACGACATTTTTGTAGGGTATTTTTATCTATTTTGCCGGGATCTGACAATACATGACAGCCACAAGCAATTTTAAATTACATTTTTTCCTTTAGAAATTTCTTTTTGCTGTGGCATTGTTATAAACATGGGAAAGATGCGCTAATTTACAGGCATACTAAGGACACCCCAGGCATAATATTTAAAGGAATATTTATTTTTTATTGTTTCACTTTAAGAATTAATAAAATCACTGCTCCCGAAAAAACAGTAATTTTTAAAACTTTTTTTTTGCATTGATACCCAGGTCCACAAATACTTTTTATGACAATAACTTGCATATAAGCCTTTAAAATTAGCACTTTAGATTTTTCATGTTCGTGTCCCATAGACTTTAAGGGTGTTTGCGTGTTTGTCCGAATTTTTTGCCTGTTCACATGTTCTGGGGGTGTTTGGCTCATCCTTATTCTTGATCCCCTTCAATCTGGATTTCATCCTCAACACTCCACAGAAACTGCTCTCCTAAAACTAACAAACAATCTACTAATAGCCAAAACCAATGGACACTATTCTGTACTCCTACTCTTGGACCTTTCTGCTGTATTAGATATGGTTGGCTACCCCCTCCTCCTCCAAAAACACCATGCCGTTGGTCTCCTTGACTGTACTCTTCGCTTGTTCTCTTCCTAATTATCCAACCGCACCTTTAGCATTGCTTATAACTCTACTTCCTCCTCTCCTCTTCCTCGGTTAGGGTCCCCCAAGGTTCTGTTCTTGGGCCTCTCTTAATTTCAATCTAGACCTCCTCCCTGGGTCAGCTGATAGCCTCCCATGGCTTCAAATACCATCTCTACACTGACGGCACCCAAATCTATTTCTCTACCCCTCAGCTCACTCCCTCAGTCTCCTCAAGCATCACTAAATTACTAACAGATACAGTATCTCACAAAAGTGAGTACACCCCTCACATTTTTGTAAATATTTTATTATATCTTTTCATGTCACTACCCTGAAGAAGTTACACTTTTCTACAATGTAAAGTAGTGAGTGTACAGCTTGTATAACAGTGTCAATTTGCTGTCCCCTCAAAATAACTCAACACACAGCCATTAATGTCTTAACCGCTGGCAACAAAAGTGAGTACACCCCTAAGTGAAAATGTCCAAATTGGGCCCAGTGTCAATATTTTGTGTGGCCACCATTATTTTCCAGCACTGCCTTAACCCTCTTGGGCATGGAGTTCACCAGAGCTTCACAGGTTGTCACTCGAGTCCTCTTCCACTCCTCCATGTTGACATCACCAAGCTGGTGGATGTTAGAGGCCTTGCTCTCCTCCACCTTCTGTTTGAGGATGCCCCACAGATGCTCAATAGGGTTTAGGTCTAGAGACATGGTTGGCCAGTCCATCACCTTTACCCTCACCTTCTTTAGCAAGGCAGTGGCCTTCTTGGAGGTGTGTTTGGGGTCATTATCATGTTGGAAAACTGCCCTGCGGCCCAGTCTCTGAAGGGAGGGGATCATTCTCTGCTTCAGTATGTCACAGTACATGTTGGCATTCATGGTTCCCTCAATGAACTGTAGCTCCCCAGTGCCAGCAGCACTTATGCAGCCTTACCTTAGGATTCTTTCCAACTTCGGGACTTCCTACTTGTGTCTCTACCAATTTTATACATGTATTTTCACATATTTATCACATTGGAGATTGTTTCTCACCATATGTTTTCGCTATATAAATCCTGTATAATAATAAAAATAATACAAATGTTCCTTCCACTTCACAATTATGTGCCACTATCACATATAATCCCAATAAAATCCCAATAAAATACATTTATGTTTTTGGTTGTAACATGACAAAATGTGGAAAATGTCAAGGGCTATGAATACGTATAGTAAAAGCCAAACTGTAATCTATTTTTTCATTTCCAATTGAAGCTTTTAGGTAAAGTATATGGTCAAAGTTAATGTGCAGAGAAATAACACATTTTAAGGTGGTTTTTAAAATGCTAATTTTTTGGGAACAAATAATTTTTAATAATAATAAAAAAAACAAAAAACAATGTATACCCCATTTTTTTTGATACTATGGAAGATGATGTTATGCCAAGTAAATAGATACCTAACATGTCTTGCCTTAAAATTGCATATGCTCGTGGAATGGTACTTGAAAATATCCATAGGAGACGCTTTAAATGACTTTACAGGTTGTCTAGCGTTACAGAGGAAATCTAGCTCTTTGCAGCGATACCAACGTTTGTGCGAACAAACGTTTACATATGCGTTCAGGATCTACGTATGTAGCACAGAGGGATGGGGGCGCTAAACAAGCTTTTCTTATTTATTTTATTTTTTATTTTTACAATGTCCCTTTTATTCCTATTACAACTTTTCCTACCCCTCAGAGATTTTTATTTCTTTTTTCCTTTTGTTTTTAACTGTAGCGGGGTCGTTCCCCTTTTAGGGGAGAAGACTACAGTCCCCATAATTCCCCAGACTCCCGGGAGGATGGTTGTTTCCGCCCGAGAGGCTGATGGGGGAGGTGATAAAAGGGAAGAGGAGGAACCGCCTCTTCCTCTTCTGACTGGGCTGGTGACGCAGAGACTACTGAGTGAGGAGACACCTGTGCGGACCGGGACTGCTGAAGGCCTGAAGCCTGGGCCTTGCAGCAGACAGAGAGAGACTCTCACCCCTCAGTGTCAGCAGCAGCGAAGCAGAGACTTTTGCCTACACACGGTCGGACAGAGAGAGGACCGGAGCGCAGGGGCTGTGACGGAGGAGGCCGGACGCTGCCAGTGGAGGTCCCGGAGCTGAGGACGGTACCCCGAGAGTGGTGAGCGAGCTGAAAGGCTCATCCTACACTGTCACTTTCACTCTATGCCTATTGAACTGTTCAAGACACAGTTTACCTCAGAGCAGCAGATTGTTTCTTTCTGTGGATTACAAACACACCATTTAAAGCTACATGTGCACCACCTCTACAGTTCTCTTGCCGGTGAAGAATACTGTATTTTCTCAAGGACTGAGCTCTATTGCTAGGGATCAGGCCTGGTCCGTTAGGTAGGCGCAGTTAGATTGTTGCACCTCAGGGGTGCATAGCAGACGGTCGCTACATTTGGCGCTCCGTTCCCCATTGCTACCCAGACCCACATATGTGTACATGTTTATAGCACATACTGCAGGGACTTGTTCATGTGTATTGTATGTCGAATGTTTAAATGCATGTTACCATTTCTTTTCATATTACCAAAGTAAAGACAGTTACTACAGCTACCCTGTTTCCCCGAAAATAAGACCTAGCGTGATTGTCGGTGATGGCTGCAATATAAGCCCTACCCCCCAAATAAGCCCTACCCTGTTTCCCATAAAATAAGCCCTACCCTGAAAATAAGACCTACAAGGGCTTTAACTAGGGCTTATTTGGGGGGTAGGGCTTATATTGCAGCCATCACCGACAATCACGCTAGGTCTTATTTTCGGGGAAACAGGGTAGCAGTCTTCCTGTGAGTTTGAGTCCATTACACTTAAAGTATAAGTGGTATCTATATGTGCATGCACCTACACCTGTTGATTAACTGTGCCAGAGCGGGTAGAGCAGATTGCCAGGGGGGTTGGTGGAGCTGTACTCAGGGACCCAAAACAAACTTGCGGCCCTCTTAACTGGGGGGTATCGCTACATAACATTTTACCTTCTGCTAAAACTTTTGTGAATCAGTACTGCTTAGACCTTGAAGAAGCTCATCCATGAAAAATTATATGTTAGTGCAAATATAAAAAAAGTATCACGGACAGTACTCAATTCCTATTACAAGGAATTTAAACACCCCTTGTAATAGAAATAAGGATGACAGAGCCTCACTTTTCCTTTAAAAGCAAAAGATAAGAAAAAAAATGGATCTTTTGCTTTAAAAAACAAAAAAGTTGTTTACTTCCACCCTGGACACCACCCTGATGAAATACGATCTAGTATTTTATTGCCTCTGTGGCCAATCAGTGGCACCATCGAAACACTGGTGAGCGGCAGAAGGGGACGTCTGATGAGCCGCTCGCAGGGCTTTCAAGAGAAAGCCAGCCACCGGCTGAAAAAAAACAATACCAAGGTTATGGCTGATATCTTAAGCCATAATTCCAGTAGACCACTTGCAAACCGCAACATATATATATATGTACAGTATGGTCAACACTGTGATCAACATTGTCCACTGCAGCATATGGTGTGAAAGGGCCCTAAGGATGAATTCACACCTAAACATCTGTGTTTTCCTGCATTGTATCACTACATCATGCATCAAATCTACAATTGGGTTTTAAACATATAAAAGTAAAACCTCTTTCTAAAATCAGTTAGAACAAGATACTATCACCTTTGTTAGCCAGACAATCCTATGTGTGCCTTTCTTTTTCTGCCAACTTTCTGTCTGACTACTCGAGAACCTCTCTATTGCTACAGCTATTGGCTTCCGAGCTTGATCCTAGACTGTGACATCCTCCCTCCCTCAATTCTTGTATGTCAAATTTAGCAGACTGTAGGAACATTTATCTTGGCAGTTTGGCTTTGTAGGTGTGTGGAATAGTGGTTTATAAATGTGGCCCCATCTTTTGGTATGGTGCTTCTTATTTTTCCATCAGTTGTCTTTAACGGGGCTTGATCCCTCAGGCAGACTGAAAATGGTCTATTTAAAGCTGTCTCTGAGTCCTTGGGTAGCATCTGGGAGCAGGCCAGGGTTGGAACTTAGTCAAGCCTTTAGGCTAGCAGACACCAAAGACTCAATGTTGGAATCCATGAGTTGTCATTTAATGCATCAGGTATGGTTTATTTTGTCTTGGCTCTTTCTTCAATTGTTAACTGTTTCTCTATGGTTAAATAAAGGACTGTTGTGGCCATTTCAAATCCATATTCTGCACTCCACTTATCTATTGGTCAAAAATGATATGAAAAAACTACCCACGCACACCACCTAAAAGTAAACACCAATAAAAACTAAACTTAAGCTGCCAGCACAAAAAAAGAATATTAGCTTGGCTGCATGATGCTGGGCAGAAGAGTATTGAAGTTGGGTGGATGGATAGGTACCACTTTCTCCTAAAGCGGTTATTGTCACTGTGAGCATTATTTTATTAAAAATAATAAATACAGAGTGCATTTTTTTGGGGCATTTTTTTTATTAGATGTAATCTGGGAGCTGCATGGGGATTCCCCTGTTTAACTCCAGATATGTGGATGTACATGATGCTTACATAGGAGGATAAAGCATTGCCTGGGACCTCAATAATGTGCTGTTAGACTTCCTATAACAGGAAGAGGTCTACAGAGGAGGTAGGCGTTGGGCTAGCACTAGACATGTGCAATTTGTTTCGGTCCGAATGTAAATTCAGATACATTTTGGGTTATTCTGAGATTTGGATGTATCAGAATCTCCAAATGAAATAGTAACACATTTTTTTGAAATTCGGTTTCTAACGAATTCCAAGTTTTCGGAGACAATTCGAATTCGGATCGGTCAAAAAATTATTGATCGACTGATTCAAATTCTGTGAAAAGAATATCTGGTTGTTAAGGAGCAGGCCAGAAAGTCGGCCACTGCATCCTTAACAAACGATGAGTCATTAGCTGTCAGAGGGCTTCCCCACTGAGAGCTGAAATGTAAACAAAAGAATGCTGGCAATATAAAAGTCCTAAAAAAAAAGCGTGGGGTTCCCCCCAAATCCATACCAGGTCCTTCGGGTCTGGTATGGATTCTAGTGGAAACCCTACGCCAAAATAAAAAAAAAAACCCTGGCATATTGGACCCTTATCCGAGCATGCAGCCCGGCAGGTCAAGAAAGGGGGGGACAAGCGAGCACCCTCCCCTTGAACCATAGCAGGCCCCATGCCCTCAACATGGAGGGGGTTCTTTGGGGCAAGGGGGGCTGTTGATGGGGACAAGGGCCTCTTCCTCACAACCCTGGGTGATGGTTGTGGGGGTCTGCGGGTGGGGGGGCTTATCGGAATCTGAAAATCCCAAGATCTTGCCCCCCCATGTGAATGAGTATGGCCTACCCTGTCACAAAAAAAAGAGTAAAAAGTGAATAATGACAGTACAGGAGTTTTTGCCAATTCCTTTATTAAAAAATAAAAAGCAATGTCCCTCGATGTAGATCCATCCTCATTCACGTCACCCACTGCTTCAACGGACCCAAAAAAAGGAAAAGAACTAAAAACCTCCGGCCTCGTTGAAGGCTCCCCACCGACTGCCTGCTCCTCCATCTGACATTCCTTAAATACGCAAGGGGCAGAGTCACCAGATGACAACAGCGGTGACCCCTCCCCCTTGTGACATCACCAACTAGGGCATGCTGGGTTGATGACCACTGACAGCTGATGACTCATCAGTTGTTAATGAGAGGGCCAGGAAGCCGGCCCCAAATCCCTAACGACCAGCTATTCTTCACACAGAATTCAAATCTGTCGATCATTTTTCAACCGATCCAAATTCCAACCGTTCCTTAAATTTGGAATTCATTAGAACAAACAAAACAAAATTTTATGAAACAAAACTAAACGAATTCCAAAATGAATCAACTAAATGAAATTAGTCTAGTTGGCACCTGGTGGAGGATTTGCACGTTTGCTTTAAACACACTGCACAATATTTGATTTGAGTTACAGATTTACCTGATCACCGAGTGGACTTCTGGACTACACTTGTATATAATTTATGATTTGAATTTATGTGGAAATATTTTTATATTTTTTGATTTATGTATTCTGATGATAGTAATGTATGTGTATGATTCACTTAATTAGTTCACATTGTAAGTAGCACTGAACATTTTTCGCTTATTTCATGTATTCATTGGAGTCCAGTCGTGGTCGTGGTGGTGCAGTTAGCAAAGCTTGTATTCATGAAACTCTGGGTCTAGTGGGGTTCTCAGAGGTAATAAAGGTTCAAACCATGTGACCACTGTGACAGCCAATCAATGGTCACGTGATCAGCAGATCCTACCTACCTCCCGGGCATACAGAACCTATCAAAGGGACACCGGGCTGGATGGGAAGGGGTAAAATAACAAAAACAACAAATAGCTGAAAAAAAACAAGTCATATTTTAATGCCTTTTCTTTTCTTAGCTCTTTAGCTGATATCATCTTCGGGCACGTGTCTTGCGAAACATCTCCATGTGAGTACATTATATTTCTAGTGTTTATCATTCCACTTATGCCATTTTCATGTGTGCAGTGCCTGAAAATGGGAAAATAGGAAGGTAGAAAACAATTGTCATGTAAATGTAATTTCCTGTGTAATCTAAATGTATCATATTCTTCCTAGACGATAAACTTGGACTGCTACATTTATATCAAAGTAAAGGTAACGAGATAAAAAAAAAGCAATACATTTTCTTTTGCAGTTACAGCGCTGGTAGGAAGGGCCTACGCACTTGTCCTTTCCCCTGCAGTAAAATGCAATGCACTGTGCTGCATGAAAATGAATTTCAAGACAGAACTCTATTTATAAGTGTGTGCCTGCCTCATGTTTATGAGCTACAGTTTAGCACATTTGTAGGATATGTAGCATTTTTGTGTGTTTACCTGCATTAGAGTTAATCTAAACCCAAAGGGTTCACTTACATGTGCGAGCAGGAGGGTGTAAACCAGGCAGTTGAGTTGCAGTTTTTCCGTCCCTTCAACCACCCATCTGAACACAAACATGCAGTCGCTTAGGGCATGATGACATCACATACGTGCGTGGGGTGGTGTGCGCGTGCGCCATGGCGGCCATTTTAAAACTTATTTAAACACATGGTGGCCGTTCTTAAAGTGGAAGTAAACCCTCCTATCGTGTTCAGTCAAGGCAGCTGCCATCTTGGCCTCTGTTTAACCTACATCTGCCATGATGCTGCACATGTGATCAGCTATGACACCAGCCATTGGATGGTTTGACAGTTTGGTTGAGAGCACAACCAATGGGAGTGTTACATTTCCAGCACGTGCCGGAAATGTAACTGTTTTCAGAAAACAGTTAATGGATAGGTTTACTTCCGCTTTAACCTCTATTTGCCTCTGAAGCAGCCGGCACATGCCTGCGAAACTGGTCAGGCTTTACCAATCATCCACCTCCTCAATGTAACCAATAAGTGATCCACAAGGGATAGGGATGCTTAAATACAGAAACCACCATTTTGGCTTGGAATTGAGACCCTTATAAACACCAGGATCTGATAAGTATGCTTACATGTATGCACCCTGTGTGGGATTTGAAGTATTGACAATGGTTTGGTTACATGAACTATATGCACTTTGTACTTTACATAACGGAAATATAGCGCTGCTTTACCGTCACCGCGGCTCACCGCCCCAGTGTGAAAGGGGCCTTAGCGATAGTCTCCATGATTGTGATTTGAAAGTGCTTCATATGTTGGTTCAATACTTACTGAAGTGCTAGGGAGGTTATTTAAAGTGTTTATAGGTGTATCCTGGAATTCTTATGCAGACATGGATTCTTTCTGATGAAGTCAAGTTGTACCAATATACTCACTACGCTTTGATCAAGTATCCTCCTCTGGACCACTATACCCCCTGTGTTCTCTTTTAGGGGCTTAACCAGTACACCACAGTCAGTGGCGACTGGTGCTCCATTTTTTTGGGGGGGACAGCAAGCAAACCCCAACCGACACTCCCCCCCAATCGCTCACTTGCTCATCCACCCACCAGCCCTGCTAGGTTGATTAGAATCCTTCCTGCATCTCCTCCTCCTCAGTGGATTTGTGGTGACTTTCCTTGCACCTTGCATCTCCTTCTCGGCCGCTTCCTCCTCGGCAGCCAATACGGTCGCTTCTCCTCTCAGCCAATTGGGTCTTAAGAGTAGAAGAAAGGAAGTCTGGATGGCAGCACTTCAAAAAAGGCTTCTTTATAGGTTTTCGATAAAATCCAAAAATACAGTTATATCGTCAAACCCGCTTCCTGATTGGCCTGAAGGAAATTCAGGAAGACAATAGAGAATGTTAAATTAAGCGCCCTGCATGTAGAATAGGGGCTGGGCACATAGATTAGGAGGGGCTGCCACAGTCAAGGATCTGTTGCAATCACTGCCACAGTCTAGGATCTGTATCTTCTATGCTCAGTATAACCAAACCTTAGACTTTCCATTCCATATATATACATTTTTTATGGACTCCATGGTGTTATCCCAGTGTCTACATATGGACTATATACTTGGTCATAAAGGCTCCTATCCATGATCCCTCAAAGTTGGGGGCATGAAATTGTTCAAAATGTCTTGGTATGCTGACACCTTAAGAGTTCCCATCATTGTAACTAAGGGGCCAAGCCCAACCCCTGAAAAGCAACCTCATATCATAATTCCCCCCGCCACCAAATGATATGGACCAGTGCACAAATCAAGGTCCATAAAGACATGTATGAGTGACTTTGGGGTGGGGAAACTTGACTGGCCTTCCCAGAAGAGTTGAAGCTGTTATAGCTGCAAAGGGTGGGCCAACTAAATAATGAAACCTACGGACTAAGACTGGGATGCCATTAAAGTTCATATATATATATAAATAATATATATATATATATAATAAAAATAAATAATTTTAATTAGTCTGTAAAAATAATGATACCTTTCAATATACAGTAAATGCATGTTTTGAAGCTTAGGGCATAACAGTAGGTTGCATATATTTTGCTTGTATTGATACAGATTCAAAGGTGATATGTAATTGTTTACTCAACACGTTTTGTGGTCTCTAACCACTTCTTTAGGACCAGGTCATTGATAATACATATGTACTTATTCCATTGGTTTACCTGTCATATATATAAAAATATATATACAGTGCCTTGAAAAAGAATTCATACCCCTTGAAATTTTTCACATTTTGTCATGTTACAAACAAAAATGTAAATGTATTTTATTGGGCTTTTATGTGATAGACCAACACAAAGTGGCACATAATTGTGAAGTAGAGGGTAAATTATAAACAGTTTTCAAAATGTTTTACAAATAAATATCTGAAAAGTGTGGCGTGTATTTGTATTCAGCCCCCCCTGAGTCAATACTTTGTAGAACCACCTTCTCTGCAATTACAGCTGCAAGTCTTTTTGGGGATGTCTCTACCAGCTTTGCACAGCTAGTAAGTGACATGTTTGCCCAGATTGAATTAGCTCAAGCTCTGTCAGATTGGATGGAGAGCATCTGTGAACAGCAATTTTCAAGTCTTGCCACAGATTCTCAATTGGATTTAGGTCTGGACTTTGACTGGGCCATTCTAACACATGAATATGCTTTGATCGAAATCATTCCATTGTAGCTCTGCCTGTATGTTTAGGGTCGTTGTCCTAACCCTGCTTTAAACTTCTCCACAACATTATCCATAACTTTAGGTGACTTCTGAAGGCAATTGGTTCCATTAGATTTTATTTAGGGGTATCATAGTAAAGAGGGCTGAAAACAAATGCACTTTTTAAATATTTATTTGTAAAAAGAACTTGAAAACCATTTATCATTTTCTTTCCCTTTCACAATTATGTGCCACTTTGTGTTGGTCTATCACATAAAATCCCCAAAAAATCCTGTTATGTTTTTGGTTGTAATAATTGCAAGGGGTATGAATACTTTTTCAAGGCACTGTATATATATATATATATATATATATATATATATATATATATATATATATATATATATCCAGACCCTCTGAGCTCCTTTTTGTTGCTGCAGCTGTCACACAGTGCAGTGACAGGGTTGTCTTAAAACTGGGTTGGCTGATCCTAATGGGGAATCAGGTAGTAGTGTACCCTAAATGCAACAGAAGGGGTTTAATTCTGATGCCACTGCCCAGCAATGTATTGTGCCTGCAGCATGTGTACACCCCAGCCTTTGCCTTTGTAGCTTAATGGGGAGTCAGTTGAATAGATCTTGTCCTGTGGGTGGTGGTGTCCACTAAATGCAACAATGATGCAGCTGGAAAGCAATGCACTGTGGCTGCAGCATGTGTGCACCCCATGCTGCTACTTTTACAAGTTAAAGGGAGCAGTTGAGGACAGTAAAAACTCAGCTCAGCAGCGTGGTTTTACCTCCCCCAACCAAAAGTGTAAACGAGCCATAACACTACGTCATCTCAATGCAGAAGTCAGGAAGAAGAGCTCAGATGTGATGGCATCAGTAAGGTCCACTTGTCTCTCAGTCGCTGACTGGAAGAATAGCTAACGCTAGCCATGTCCCTTTATCTGGGGAAATCTGTCACAAATCGGTGGCACTATTTTTTTTTTTAGCTGTTTACAAATATTTATTCTGTCCCTGGTGAATGGCACATCTCTCCAATGCCAGGAAAGTTTGCTAAATAACCTCCTTAAGCTCCACTTCTCTGTCTCCCAATCTCCTCTTATAGTCAGTAAATTAAACTGCTGCAAAACCACAGTCAATAAATTATTATCTCAAGTGGCTAAGAAATGTAAGCCGAACACAACACAATGCACAGGGAGCGAGCACAGCGATCCTGCGTGGCAGATAGTGCTGAATAGCACATAATGGATACAGTTACTGGAAGGAGCACACCGATTTATACTGTATGATTATTTAACCAATTATGTATTAAGGCTGCTTGCTGTACAAGTGGTTTGAAGTAAGGCTTGATTCTGAAATCTATATGAGCAGACGGGGGGCAGAGACCCAATTCGGCTTTCGCTGTCAAAAGTACAAAGGACAGTAGCCCTTGCCGACTAACAGCATGTCAAAAGTGGCAGTAGATCCAGGAGAACATGCAGCTAAATATTTTATGCAAATATTGACTCTTCCTGTAAGTCAAGCATAACTGTAGTGCAAGGTCCATTTTAGGAAACAAACATGGTAAATGCAGTGCAGGGGTGTACTGTAGATTTTCCTTTTGCCCAGACATTTACTTTAACCACTTCAGCCTCGGAAGATTTTACTCCCTTCCTGACCAGAGCAATTTTTGCGATTCGGCACTGCGACTTTAACTGACAATTGCGCGATCGTAAAAACAAAATTGACATCCTTTTTTTCCCACAAATAGAGCTTTCTTTTGGTGGTATTTGATCACCTCTGCGGTTTTTATTTTTTGCGCTATAAACAAAAAAAGAGCAACAATTTTGAAAAAAAATAAATATTGTTTACTTTTTTCTATAATAAATATCCCCCAAAAATATATAAATGTAGCGCCCTGCTCCTGATGGATAAAAATGTAGATTGTCTGAGCTGTAGTTTAGCTCAGACTGATTGTGTAAAAATTCTGATTTCTGTTCCAGCTCAGTTGGGTTGTGTAGTTTTCCACTTGGCCGGGGGTGGCGCTCTCATCATTGGCCAGGGTTGGAAATTGCAACAGGCTGGGTGTATTGAGTGCCTCTTTGCCCGGAAACAGTCAGTGGGAGTGGTCTACCCATTGTGCTTTCTGGGAGAGGGTACTTAAGGAACAGAGGATGTTCTGACCTGATGGCCCTCCTGGCCTAAGGTGTACCATAGCCATTCAATTGTCTTCGTTAATGAAAGGTAGGCCCAGAAGTCCTGGGGCCTACCGATCCAGGGGTGGTCCTGTGCTGTCTTGCCTGCGGGGAGAAGCCAAGCAATTGGAGAAACCAGGGAAGGACTCTTCAGGGAGAGAACTGAGCGGCACGGCTGGTGCCTCTCGAAGAGCCTGGAGACTCAATTGGAGTACGCATCATGGGTCATCTACCTCACAGTATCGCCGGCTTGGCTGAAAGAAACTGGTACTGTGTGACTGTACTTTGATGTTGCAAAAGTTATTGGTTACACAATCCTGTGGCAGAGGATTGGGCAATGGTTCTACTAATTCTTCAAGTCTGTGGCAGCGACTATGACCGAGAATCGCATCGGCTGCTAGGTCAGTGAGGGAGGCCTATCCGGTGGTTGCTGGATCCAGTTGTGGAGTTGTTTTCTCCTCTGGATCAAGAAGTACCCGTGACCAGCACTATAAGGCACCTGAATTCCCCTTAACCCTCCATCCCTCTATTTGAACTTTTTTTCTGTCAATAAAGCAATTCAGTGTCGGAGCTGAAATCTGTGAGCAACTCGTTAATAGGACCTCTATGACGGACGCGGTGGAATGGTGAGGTAACGGTAAGCGAAATTGAATACCAGCAGCTCCTTTGGGGGTTAGTGCTACATAGTTTAGGCAGATGTGTATTCTTCTACATATTTTTGGTAAAAAAAAAATCACAATAAGCGAATATTGATAGGTTTGTGCAAAAGTTATAGCGTCTACAAAATAGGGGATAGTTTATGGGATTTTTATTATGAATTTTTTTTATTAGTAATGGTGGTGATCTGCGATTTTTATCATGACTGCGACATTATGACGGACACGTCGACACTTTTGACACTATTTGGGACCATTGTCATTTATACAGCGATCAGTGCTATAAAAATGCACTGATTTCTGTGTAAATGACACTGGCAGGGAAGGAGTTATTCACTAGGGGGCGGTTAAGGGGTTAAGTGTGTCCTAGGGCGTGATCCTAACTGTGGGGGGGGGGGCTTAAACTCACATGACAGCGATCACTGCTCCCGTGATTTTAAAGTCTCATTTGAATAAAAAAAAATAACAAACATTTTATACTTACCTGCTCTGTTGCAGTGGATTTGCTCAGCCCAGATTCTTCTCTTCTTGGGTCTCTCTTCAGTGCTCCTGACCCCTCCCTCCTATTGACTGCCCCCACAGCAAGCAGCTTGCTATAGGTGCACCCGAGCTGAGTCACAGCTCCCTGTGTCCATTCAGACACAGAGCTGTGGCCCAGCCTCCTTTCTATTCTCATTGGCTGACTAACTTTGATTGACAGCAGTGGGAGCTGAATGTCCACTGAAAGCCGAAAATTGGCCTGGGCAGAAAGGGGGTGAAAGTGGCCAGCATTGAAGTGGTTAAAGCAACACTGTCACCTTGCCTATTCAAGGAAAAACGGCCATGACTTTGTAAAGTGCCCCCACCCTGCTACTCTCCTTACCAAAGCTCACTCCTTGATTCTTCCTTCTTTGCAGCCGGGGACAATACACAGTGTTATAAGTGGGCAAACTTACAAAATCTGCAGGGGATCAAATAATTATAAACTGACTAATGCAATTATATATGAGCCAGCAGAGTGCCAAAACAATATAAATGATATGAGTTAAAACATATGTCCAAAAATTTTAAATCCATACAGTGCCACATTGTAACATATCATGTGATATTCAAAGTATAAATATGTAAAGAAAGTCCAAAGTGACAAATTCCAGTGCAGAAAAAGTGATTAGAGATGGCATTAGTTACAGTCCATACCCACCCTCGTCTGTGAGTATCCACAACGAAAGCGAGTATTGCGCTTATTGGAATGCTATTACAGCAAAACACGTAGACTTCAAGCAATGGATATGGAAGCAGTTGAAAGGATCCCACATCACCGCCTCATGATGGTAACGAATTGTCACTCACTCGCATGTATTGAAGTTCCAATGGGTCATAAAAGCAAAAAGAGCCTCCACATAGTGTAAAACTGTATTGGGTATATTTATTGAAAAAAGTAGAACACTTACATCAAATCCATAGAAAATAAGCTTATCATATAAGCCAACACACAAGCAGCATGTAGAACGCAATGGCCTGGATAGAGTGTGAACTCGGCGCGTTTTGTCATCTGGGGTATCCATCTACTGGGGTCATTGCGTATATATATTACCTTTTGTACCACCACCCCCTCCCTTTAGAATGTAAGCTCTACGAGCAAGGCCCTCCTGTACCTTTTGTATTGAACTGTACTGTAATTGTGTTGTCCCCCTCTACATTGTAAAGCGCTGCGTAAACTGTTGGCGCTATATAAATCATGTATAATAATAATAATAATAAATATATGTATATATATATATATATATATATATATATATATGTAAACTTTAAAAAATTTGTAATAAGTTGATTGGCGGTATCACTCGCCAGCGTTACATACCATTAGAACGTTCCTAGTAATATGGTCATGCCTCGTTCCCATCAACACATATGCGCTTCACAACTCACTCCCGGTCAGAGGTGCAGCGCATGTGTGATTCCGGTACTACGCATGCACCAGTATGAATACAGAGCCATACGTACCCAGAATACACATGTATGGGAGGAGAAAAGGCAAGCCTCCATCTGGGGATTGCCATTCGATGCGTGTCAAGCCTCACCAGAATCGGAGCCTCATATTAACACACCATGTGCACAACCATGACTGGCCCGCTCACTCACCGAACGACACACCCCTCAGTAAATATGATATAAATGACAAATTAAAGGCTTTACTTTTGAGAATATTGTTATTGTCCTGGGTACTGGACATTGCCTATAGCCGGGACAACACAATACATAAAACACTATATTTATTATTACGGATCCCCCTTGGTGTCCAGCTCCAGCCAACACTGGGGATTTTAGGAAGGAGCAATGGGTTAGCCCCGGCAAAGTGACTATCGCACATTTGGGAGGGTCTCTAAAAAGATTCTATGAATTTGCTTTGATTGGGCAAGGTAGCCATCAATGGAACCCAACAGCTGAATCCCCCTCCAGTGCCCATAAGAAAATTTGGCTGTAAAGGAGAAATTTGCTGTTACAATTAAAATATGCAGTTAAGAAATAAAGAAAAAGGTCCCGTTTTCAGCTTCAGACTCCTACAAAACAATCAATGTCCAACAAACATTCAAATAGAACAT
Organism: Lithobates sylvaticus; assembly: GCA_028564925.1. Classification (NCBI taxonomy): domain Eukaryota; kingdom Metazoa; phylum Chordata; class Amphibia; order Anura; family Ranidae; genus Lithobates; species Lithobates sylvaticus. Next base: position 243,008,395 of record CM053032.1, read on the forward strand.
TTTGTTTTTCTATCACCTTTGTGCTATCACTGTACGAAATCCTTTTGCATTTTTGTGAAGTGTCATGTTAATTGCTGCCATGATTGCTCTCACTTTATATCAAATCTATAGCGCATTTTCAGCAGCGAGCTGAACTCTCGGCAGGTGTCTGCGTCCTTGGCGAGAATCAATATTTTTCATATACACTGTCAACTTCGATTTTCCCTAAGGACACCAATTTGTAAACAAAACTAAACATGGTGACCATTTCAAAGCAAAAAATAAAAGGAGATTTCAAAGTATTTTTAGACTTTCACTGGCGCGTGTCATTGATAAGGCAATATTTTTATTTAAAATATGTAGCTGAAACTGGTTCCTGGTTGGGAGTAGTGATGGGAGAATCTGCTTGGGCTGGATTGGGGGAAACATTCAGTGAACACTGCAAAAATAATTTGTAGATTGTGAATTCCAATGCAAATCCTACTGACGTCAATTGGAGGCAAATATTGGAAATCAATTCTCTCCATTTACATATAAAGCCCAAGGATTATCAAACAAAAGGGTACAAGGAGCTGGGCACTGCCAGAGGGGAAATGTACCAATGCAAAAAATGAAAAAAAACAGTTTGCCAGGGAGCGTATTTTTTAATTAGGCTTAAAGTGACACAATAAAATGTACAATTGCTTTAAGTATCATGCTTGGAAGATACCTTAACCAGTTCCCACTAGGGTTACCACCTCATCCCTAAAACCAAACACATATTAATTACACAGGTTCTGATTAAGGTGGTAATTAAACTCACTTGGTGCCTTATCTGCATTAAAGCCGAGTTCCACCCAAAAATGGAACTTCCACTTTAAGTGCAGGTGACCCCCTGACATGCCACAGTTGGCATATCAATTTTTTGGGGGGGTATCCAACTCCCACTTCCTCCCGGGGCTCCGCGGCACCGGAAGGAAGTTCACCTCTCCCCCTCCCTCACTGTAATCTTCTGGGACCTGTGCCCGGCCATTTACAGCGCCCAGTTCACACATGCGCAATGCGTTCCCAGTTGTGAAGCCACAGCCGTGCGCCCACAGTAAGAATGCCAGCGCTGTGGAGAGAAGGGGGAGAGGAGCGGGGCTTCGTATGCCTGCATCGCTGGACCAAGGGACAAGTGAGTGTCCAATTATTAAAAGTCAGCAGCTACACTTTTTGTAGTTGCTGACCAATCACAGCAGGTCACGTGACAGTTGTACACAAAGGATGGCTTCCTTTCATGCCATCCATTGTGTACAATTGTGTTGCTAGCTGTGATTGATCATTGCGATCACATGGTACAGACAGGGCCAATCACAGCCCATCTGTACCTTGTGATTAGCTCTGGTCAATCTCAGCTAATCAAAACAAAACAAACTGAATCAGATATGCATCGCATACTAGCTCATTATGAAATACCTTAGATTGAAGCTGTTGCAGCGATCCCTGCACATCGCTGTGACCGGCGACATGTCTCCCAGAGTTATTTGGTGCTGTGATTGGATTTGGTGCTGTGATTGGCCGGAGCCGAAATTACGTCACGTGCGGGAGTCACCGGTCACAGCGCGGATAATGAAGAAACGGCACAAGCAGGCCGTTTCTTTAGTGCGCATGTGCCGATGACGTCGGCACTTGCAGATACACTGAATATCTCCAAAACTGTGCAAGTTTAAGAGATATTCACGGTACCTACAGGTAAGGATTATTATAGGCTTACCTGTAAGTATAAGTGGTATAACAGGGTTTACAACCACTTTAAGGCATTTTAGTGACAGGTATACTTCAAACAAGGACAGGTCAGTGGTGGCTCAGTGGTGTTTAAAGTGGTTTATCACCCTATTTGAAAAATAACTAAAAATTAGCAGTAAAAACAGTGTAGGTACTGACCTTTAATAAAAGGACACTTACCTGTGTAGTGGTCCAGCACCTTCCTCAACCAAACTGGTTCTTCACCGGTCTTCAGGTCCCCAGCATTGGCATGTTTACTGTGGGCAGCCGGCTGTGAAGCCATGTTGTGCTTTGTGAATGGTCCTGCAGCCTTGTCATGACATGTTCCAGAAGGTTGCGGGTGGGGGGCAGGTGGAGGAAAACTCCTGGTGGATCACAATGGCAATCTGACAAGCAGTTGGAGAGGGTACCTGTCAAAACCAGGCACCAGCTACCCCCCCCCCCCCCCCAAAGAAGAGGAGGGGATAAAGCGAACCTTCCCCATTAGGGTGCAGTTCCACTTTTATGGTGGGTGTTAGTGGTGTTTAGGGGTGCAGTAGGCTTTAAATGGCACCTGAGGGTTACAAAGCATCTTTCAACTATCCTGGACATGCCTCTGAGCTAAAAAAAAAGGACCCTCATTAGCCCCAATAATTTATACTTTTTTATTCCAGAAAGTGAAAAGTAAAAAAGAAAAAAAAATACACAAATAATGACCAAATACACCAAACAGGGAAAAATAAATAAAAATAGCACAGAATAAATAGGAACTAAACTACTCTAAATTAACCCACCTGAAAAAAAATAACCCATATACCCTAAAAAAAATAAAAAAATAAATTTTTTGTTCAAGAAAATTTTTCCTTAAGGAGCAAACCTAATGCCGCGTACACACGAACTGACTTTTCGACGGACTAGGTCCGACGGTCTTTCTAACGGACTTTCGATGGAGTTCCGACGAACTTTCCGAATGAACGGACTTGGTCACACTAAAGTCCAACGGATTCGAAAGTGATGACTTACGACCGGACTAGAATAAGGAAGTTCGTAGCCAGTAGCCAATAGCTGCCCTAGCGTCGTTGTTTGTCCATTGGACTAGCACACAGACGAGCAGATTTTTCGATAGAAACTGTCGGGAAAATTTGAAACATGTTCTATTTCTAAAGTCTGTCGGATTTTTCGACAGCAAAAGTTTGATGGAGCCCACACACGATCGAATTGTCAGACGGATTCGTTCCGTCGGACCTTTGCTGTTGAAACGTCCGGTCGTGTGTACGCGGCATAAGAGTTTTTTTCTACCTTCAAGAAAATCTGAAATTTTGCAGCAGAATTAATTACGCAGTAACCATCCAAACTTTTCCTTGATGTCTATTCGGACTTTATGACCAACCTCTATCCAACTTTTTCCTTGATGTCTAGTTCGCCTTTAAATGTACCTATTTAAAAAATAATAGTAATAGCAAGAAATTTAACATACGGGTACACCACGCTTGACGAAAAACACGACTTCAGCTGACATTCAGCGATATGTATTTACAGCACGGGTATCGAAACAAGAGAATTACCTACTAATGAGGGGGTTTAGAGCCATTTTGAAATACCCAGGACATTAATCCTTTACAAAACAATCCTTGCGCTCGAAACCGGTCGATAACCTTTAAAAAATGCAGCATTTCCCTAAATTAGTTATATATTAAAGCACAGCTCCATGTTGAGTGCCGCTGACCTTTCCAATATTGTTTCACAAAATTTTAACTAAGAGAATTTCACCTTTATAATTTTTTTGAAGTTTTGCATTGAATGAACACATAACCTTTTCATAAAGAAACACCCTTCAGAACATAGAATTAGCTACCGGGCTTAATTGTCTGCCTAGATAAGACAAGCTAAACCTTTCCCTTTGTTCCCGAATATAATAAATGCTATTTATTTTAAATTATAAAAAAAAGTCAGGCTTATGTGTATTGCTAATTAACAAAACATGCCATTACCTTAAACTATCCACAAGCAATTTGGTTAAAAAGTACACACTGCGGTCAAGCTGCAAAGTGTAGCGTATGAATACAAAAAAAGAATAAAACGTAACTGACCATAAATTAGCTTTTTAACCTCTTGGTGCTCATATAACGCATATGTGCATCCGCAACATATTAGACAACATTGTCTTTTTAATTACAATTTTTGTGAAGTTTTTTAAGCCCAGTATTTTGTACTTCATATTTTTCAATAAAGATCCCGTGACTTTAAGCTGCTTGGTCCTTCATGTAACATCCTTTTGTTGGGGTCTCCATCCCAACCTTTCAATGTGAAAGATGTTTGTTATTTAACCCTTTTATGCCTAAGCCTTGTTCTGACATTTGTTGCTTACAAGATAAAATCTGTATTTTTTGCTGGAAAATTACTTAAACCCCCAAACATTATATATATATATATATATATATATAATATATATATATATATATTATATATATATATATATATATATATAGTTTCTGACACCACCCAGGTTATAGAGAAGGTGGGGGTTATTATAGTCATGTAGTTGTTCTGGTGTGACATAGCTGCACCTCCATAGATACAGCACAGTCAGGTCTGATTCACATCTATGCATTTTTTGTGCTTTTTGCATTTTGCTGATTTGCACTACAGAACGTGTTCCATAGGAAACCATGTTAAATGGACTGTAGTGCAAATCTGCAAAATGTAAAAAGCACAAAAAATGCATAGGTGTGAATCAGGCCTAAGTAAGCATTATTACCCCAGGATTAGAAGTGTGTTACTAGTAGCAAAATAAAGAAAAAAAAGTAGGGCTGTTACTGATTAAAATGTTCGTGTTCGATTAATCGATTTTTTTTTAATCGATTAATCAACTAATTTTGATTAATTATAACGCACATACAGATCCAACTACTTTTAGCTGATCTCCTTGCGTTGCAACTCTGTGTTAGTCAGTGGTAAATGTGGTATACACTATATACAATCACCCGACACTAGTTAGTTTCCACAATCCATGACTTAACTTCACAGTTCACACAAATACGTTTTAAATTGAAACTGTAGCACTGATGTAAGTATTTTTTTTTTTTCCACAGTAGCGTGACAATCCCTCCACCACCGGTCTAACTAATCACTCTCACCTTATGGCATGGACCCCTGTGCAAACAGGTGGTCATGCAAGCGGGTATCAAAAGGGTTAACACGGACCATAAACTTCTCTCACGTCTCCTTAGATATCAGCAAGGATGCCAGGTCATGGGTAGAAAGAAAAGATCTAAGTGCTCACCGCTTAAGTATAAGATTTCATTTTTGTGTCCAAACACAAACTACTCACATAAAGATGATAAAAAACACAGCATGTAAAGCCGTCAATCATGTTAGTTCCATAGGGCAGCAGCGGGTGACGTCATGTGTAGCTCCTCCCCCGTACGCGTTACGTTCAAATCAGAACTTTAACGTCACCGGACTCCTCCCCCCTTCTCTTCGTTAGCAGATGGAGGCACTTTGGGAAAAGGGGGAGGAGTCCGGTGACGTTGATGTCCGTGATGTCACCGGATCTCCCACGGAACTCCCTGAAGACCCGGAAGCTGGTGGAGAAGTGAGTACCGATCAAAAGAATTTTGATCGATCAAAAAAATGTTGTTGTTGATCAAAAAAATTTACGATTAATCGAGGAAATAATCTTTAATTTCCACAGCCCTACAAAAAAGGATTCAAAAGCTTTAAAAAATAAAAACAAATGCAGCCACCACTTCAAAGGTCTAGTATGCTGTAATATTTTTCTTGGGTTTACACACGCTTTTATTGTCCTCTGAACTACTGCTTAGACCTTGAAGAAGGGGACACACCCCGAAAGCTCGTCCATGAAAAATGATATGTTAGTGCAAATAAAAAAAGTATCATGGACAGTACTCAATTTTCATTGTCCTCTGAACAAACACAAGACAGCGATCCCCGTATCCCAGTCTAATACAACGCTGGATGTATGTAAACCTATTTCTTGAATGTAGACTATTTTTTATTATGACATCACTACAGTAAGTTCAATATAGCGTGCAAAGGCCCCAATTAATAACAGTGCTATTCCATGGAAACTATTTGTGTGGGAAGCCAGTGGAATGGCTTAAAAAGGGAATGTTCTATTAATTAAGATATAGAGTGGATCTTGTTGGGGTTAGGGGTGGATACTGTTACAATCCGAGTCTGGTTTCCTCATTTTGTAAATCTGGGAATAATTACTCTATGTCATGGTTCCGCCAATTTACTGATGAACCTTCAGGAATTTGAAGATGTCTTCAGAGAAGGAAATGCTTCTTCATCCATTGCAATATGTCTTTCTGCCCGATATACAAAATATAGTCAATGTTGTTTTATTTTATTTTATTTATTTTTGTCGTTTAAAGGAAAACCCAATCATTAAAATGTTAAAATGGTATGAAACCTAAACCCCCAAAATGTTATATATTCCAATCATTGGTGGCTGCATTAACTTTCTTTTTTTTACTCTTTTTTTCCCTCTCCTTTCAGCTGGTAATCCTGCCAGTAACACACATCCTGTTCCTACACTCTGGAGGAAGGAGCAACAGAGGCACCTTTGGACAGCGAATTATTAACCACTTCAATATCGGGCATTTTTACCCCCTTCGTGCCCCGGCCAATTTTCAGCTTTCAACACTGTCGCACTTTGAATGACAATTGAGTGGTCATGCAACACTGTACCCAAACTCATTTTTTATTATTTTGTTCCCACAAATAGTGATTTCTTTTGGTGGTATTTAATCGCCACTGGGATTTTTATTTTTTACTAAACAAATAAAAAAAAGTCTAAAATTGTTGCAGCACTGATGGGCACTGATAGGTGGCAATGATAGGGCACTGATAGGCAGCACTGATGGGCACTGATATGCGGCACTGATGGGTGGCAATGATGGGCACTGGTGGGCAGCATGGATGGGCACTGATAGATGGCACTGATTGGCAGCACTGATGGGGAGGCACTAACAAGCATTACTGATAGGCACTGATTGGCATCCCTGGTGGACACGGGTTGGCATACTTGGTGGGCGCTGGTTGGCACTCTAGGTGGGCACGTGTGGGCATCATTGTGCGCACCGCTGATGGGGCTGCACTGATAATTAATGTGCTGTTAATCAGCGCAGATCCCCCCGTTAGGAGAGACGTTTATCAGCTCTCCTCTACTCGTGCCTTGTCAGTGTGAATAGAGGAAAAGATAACTGGCACTTCTTGGTTATGATGTGATCAGCTGTGATAGGACATGGTATAGAGTGAGTTTACGTCACGCCGAAAGGGGCGCCCAGTCAGGATAATGAAACCACTGCCCAGCCATCATTTTGCTATAGGCCGGACGAGATGTGGTTAATCTGATGGGAGGGGAGTGTTAGATGCAATATAATATTTAGATGCATTAATAAATTGAAGCTGAACTTGAGCAAATACTTTTTAAGCAGTTACAGCAACAGTTTTTTTTTTTCTTTTGGAATAAATGTTTTAAATAAATAAATAAAAGCTGATCATTGTAAACACCCCCATCAGCGTTAAATGGTTTGTCTCATCTCTGTAACTGCTACATATGCAGGACAGGTTGTTCTGTTGAAAAACAGCAATCCTAAAGAGGTTGTAAACCTCCATGGGGAAGTTGTACCTATAGGTAAGCCTAGAATAAGGCATACCTATGGGTACAGTAAATATCTCCTAAACGTGCACCATTTAGGAGATACAGTATTTAATGTTTACTGCGCCAATGATGTCATCAGCACATGCACTCTGAAGGAAGGGCCACCCGTGCTGTTTCTTCAGGCAAGTGTGCTGTGACCGGCGGCTCCTGCGCGCACGTGCGGGAGTGATGTCATGCGGCTCTGACCAGTCACAGAGCTGGAGTCCGTAGCCTCGGAAGGAATAAGGAGTGAATATGGATGTGGCCTGCAGCGGGGACGACGCAGGCTTCGTTTGCAGGTAAGTGATGCATACTAGCACGTTATGCCTTTACTTTGCAGGGAAGAAAAAAGGAAGAAAAACCCACCAGAGTTTACTTCCTCTTTAATGGCCAGATCAATAGGTGAAAACAAAGGAAAGAAAGCATAAAAAAGAAAACAAATGCAGTAATTACATCTAAGCCCCTGTACACACGGTCGGACATTCCGACCACAAAATCCATCGGATTTTTTCTGACGGATTTTGACCGAAACTGGTGTTGCATACACACGGTCGGACAAAGTTGTCGGAATATCTGATCGTTCGGAACGTGATGATGTTCGTTCGTTCCGACGGGACTACATTCAATGTAGCCAATAGCTTTGGTTTCGTAATTTGATCTGAGCATGCGTGGCACTTTGCGGGCAAAGTCCGATCAGATTTTGTTGTCGGAAAATTTGAGATCCTGCTCTCAAAATTTTTCCGTCGTAAATTCCGATGGAAAAAGTCAGACAGAGCCCACACACGATTGGATTTTCCAACAAAATAATCCGATCGGACCTTTTCCGTCTGATTTTCCGACTGTGTGTACAGAGCATAAGAATTGATGTTTGCTTTTGGGTTTAAATAATTTTCCAGAATCTATTAAAAATTAAGTTTTAGGTGGACTGGCCCTTTAACACATGAAATCAAGCCATTACAGAATTTTAAAATATGGGTAAAAAAAATAAAGAAATGTGACAAATAAACATTATATTTTCACACAACATATTCCTGTAAAGCATACCAGTGAAGGCATTTTTTTTTCCAATTTATTACATTAATAAAATGACCATGGTAGAAAATTTATACTCAGAAAAGTGTATAAGTATTGCATTAATGATGTCTCTATTTGATTATCCTTAGTATAGTCCATGTACAACACAAATAGAATGAAGCAGAAGGAGCCAATGCAATGTACAGTATAAAGAGCCATTATAATTCCTTCCATACATCTTCATTGTGATATATACAAGCCCTGCCTGACACCGGGCAAAACGTGAACCTTGGTAAAATTGGGTAATTTGTCTATTCTGATGTGTTAGAGTACCTCGTCCTATGATGTGAGTAACAATGTAGATATTCTCCATAGATCAACAAGTCCAAGCACAATGATCTATAGGATAAACATGAACAAGGAATATCCCCAGGGTGAGCATTGTAAAGGTTAAGGCTGGCATAATTTATATACACTAAGGAAAAATGATTAGAAACAGCCAGGCTCAATTCAAATCACAAACAGAGCCGAGGTATTTATTACATAGGGCTGAACCAAAAGGAATGAACTAACATTCAACCTAAATCCGGACAGTTTGGAGGCTATCTGAGGATGAAATGCCCCAATCCAAACAGTCGATCTGGGGGCCTTCGTTTTGATTTTTTTTTTTTTTTATGTGTTTTGCAATAACATAAATATAACTTTTCTTTTTGAGTTAAAGGGAAACTTCAATTATAGCTGAAAATAAACATGAAACCTATACAATGCACAGCCTGTTTGCCCAGAGCTTTTACATATTATCCAGGCTTTGCTGTAAGTGCATTAGTTTACTCCAATCTAAAAATCCCTGCTATTCTACAAAGGCTATATTGAGCCTGATTCGAGTTCCTAAACCCACCATCTTTCTAAATTCCTAGAGGTTTCAAGAATGCAGCAGCGGGTGATTTCTTTTGAGCCGTAGACATCTTTTCGGCCAATTCCTGCCAAACCGTGAAAATTTGAGCCGTTGGTGGTCCTGCAAGCACCACCTGGCTCCACTAAGTTGGCTTAATAGTAGACTAAACTGATTGGAAAATTATAGGCTGGACCGTGACTGCAACCTATCAAATGCAGTTACTTTGCAGCAACGCCCCAAGTATTTCAATCAATCGTGGGTTCCACAGGTGCCTGAATAGAAAAGCCAGCAGTTTATATTCCTCCATCTATGCTGTTTAGCATGAATGTGGCAACCAACTATTTTTCTCTCATATGAGCCACATACAGCTCACATATGAGCCAGCAGAGCTTCACACATTTAGGCAATTGTGGGTTCCACAGGTACCCGAAAAGAAAGGCCAGCAGTGAAGGTTCCTCCATCTATGCTTTTTAGTGTCAATGGGGCAACCGATTGATATGGCTCATATGAGAGCCAGCAGCTCCCCAAGCAGTCAGGCAATCATGGGAGCCACAGGTGCCTGAATACATTAGCCAACAGTGGAGATTCCTCTATCTATGCTGTTTAGTGTGAATGGGGCAACCAGCTGATTTTCTCTCATATGAGCTGTAATTCACTATATTACCAAAAGTATTCAGCATGCCTTTACACGCAGATGAACTTTAATGGCACCCCAGTCTTAGTCCATAGGGTTCAATATTGAGTTGACCCACCCACTGCAGCTATAACAGCTTTAACTCTTCTGGGAAGGCTGTCCACAAGGTTTAGGAGTGTGTCTATGGGAATGTTTGACCATTCTTCCAGAAGCACATTTGTGAGGTCAGGCACTGATGTGGGCGAGAAGGTCTGGCTCCCAGTCTCCACTCTAATTCATCCCAAAGGTGTTCGATCGGGTTGAGGTCAGGACTCATTTGGTGGAGGGGGGATTATGGTGTGGGGTTGTTTCTCAGGGGTTGGGCTTGGCCCCTTCATTCGAGTGAAGAGAATTCTTAAGCTGTCAGCATACCAAGGCATTTTGGACAATTTCATGCTCCCAAATTTGTGGGAACAGTTTGGGGATGGCCCCTTCCTGTTCCAACATGACTGCGCACAAGTGCACAAACACGGTCCATAAAGACATGGATGAGCAAGTTTGGGGTGGAGGAACTTGACTGGCCTTGACAGAGTCCTGACTTCAATTTGATAGAACACCTGTAGGATGAATTAGAGCGGAGACTGCGAGCCAGGCCTTCTCGTCAACATCAGTGCCTGACATCACAAATTAATTTCTGGAAGAATGGTCGAACATTTCCATAGACACACTGATAAACCTTGTACACAGCCTTCTCAGAAGAGTTGAAGCTGTTATAGCTGCAAAGGGGGGGGCCAACTCAATATTGAACTCTACGGACTAAGACTGGAATTCCATTAAAGTTCATGTGCGTGTAAAAGCAGGTGTACCAATACATTTGGTAATATAGTGTATATACGGATTGCTGTTTTACTATCATGCCTTCCCCCACTCTCCCAAACATATTTAGCACTTTATCACTCCCTCCACCTCCCCCACCAAAACATATTCACTGTCTCTCTTTACAATTCTCCAGCTTTCTCCATTATCTCCCAAACCCCCCGGTCATATTTTCTTAATCCACTGTCATTAAGGAGATCTGGCAATACCTACTACTCCTGATGGGCAGCTCCTCAAACCCACCCAGAAGCTGCGGTCCAGAGTAATCGCTCATGATGGATTACAGATGCAGAACAGGTGCAACATTTTATATTTTTAACTCTAGACATGCTGTATCCTAGGGACCATTGCTGGGACAGATGTTGGAATCACCCACAGCTTGGCCAACATAAGAATCTGAATTTTTAGGTTCATATAATTGTTTAGGCTTGCTTATTAAACTTTTAAGTCTGACACCTGAGAATGCACTTAAAGCCTGGGCAGTGGATATTATATCAACTACCTTTCTTTCTCCATCCTGTGACTGCTGCCTTTTATCTTCTGATATAATAGAAACAAATGTTGCACCGGCTCTGCGGTGTTCCCTGCCCACTGTCATACAGACCAGGCTGAGACTAATGCTGTAACACACACAGGTTTCTCTTCCTCTCCCCAGCCACAATGGGTTGGAAGAAGACATAGAGAGGATGATCTGGCCGCAGTATGCTTTGATAGCGCTGTGTTTGCAGCCACAGTGAGTTGGCGGGAAGTCCCACCCGCTATACTAGACAGGATGAACCAGACAAATTTAGAGCCATGTATGACCGGCTTAAAAAGTTACTAAACCCACAACAGTAAAATCAGTCTGTATATGCAGTAAAGCGTGCTTGTTATACTCACTGTGAAAACTAAGGTGTTAATCCTCTGTATTGTGATAAAAGGCTGTTTGATGCAGTCTTCTCTGATCCTCCCCTTCTTTCACTGACCTCAATCAATGTTCAGTTTGGTGTGTATTGCTAGAGAGGTAATTTTTTTACTTGGGAGGGTGCATGTGATCAGCACTGGGCCAATCAGCACTGTCCAAACAAAGGGTCATGGGTCCTGCAGCCTCATAGGACAGTCAGAGTAGATTGAAAACTCCTACTACAAGCTTTAACCAGATACTGATAGGAGTCACAAGAAAGACTGCTATACACTGCTGAGAAAATGTATTTAACAGTTTATATTTACTAAAATAATTGCATTTCCATGTTCTGTGTACTGTGGGAGACCAGATATAGTGAATGCAGGGCCCTGGGTTTAGTAACACTTTAAGATCACCTTTCCCATAAGGGGGCATTATGGAGGTGTTTGCACTGCCCTGGCATTTTTATTCTATATGGGGTATTTTAACAGAAATCAAGAGAAAAAGTTTTTATTTTGTTTTTTCAAATAAAAATGTGTAGTCTTTTTTCCTTTATATAGTGAAGAATAAAAAAAACCTAGTGGTTGTTGTGGCAGACCTAGCTGGGACAGGGGCTTTTGGAGAGAACTGGGAAACCTTTGTTTCAACCCCCCATGTCCCTCTTATGTGTAACTTACCCTGTGTCTATTAGGGGCACAGAGTGACCAAGCAAATGGGACAGTAATATTTATCCACAATATCTACTAAGAAATATACAAAGACTATTGCTGGTTTATTTGATTCTGAACTATACATGTTAATTGAAAGAGCTGACCTCACATTGGCCTCTGTACAATGTAGGAGATAGATAGTCTGCTACTGGTGGTCTCCTGCTATTATGTGAAGGTGTCCTGTGTTTATACTTATGATAATGTGTATTGTGTCTTCTGAGCTAGGAGACGGCAAGGCTGCCCTGAAAGGTCAAACCTCTGAGTCACCTAGGCTGGTTAAAAGACTAGATATAAAAATCATCTGGGTACATTGTTATGTGAGGAATAATTGCCAGTCAAACCATCACAGCACTGAAATCTGAAAAATGGTGTGGACAGTAAGGGAGTGTAACATGCTAGTTCTGAAGTGGTTAAATAAAAAACTAGATGCATTAATTGGTGTTTATTTTATATTATTTTATATCTGCCATTTTAAATATTAAAACTTAAATTGGATCATTTTTCCAGACTTCTCCTTTCCATCAAATTTTCAACATAATCAAAACTTCATAAAAAAACACCCAAAATCATTTTTCATTTCTAGAGATGGGCTTTAAATTGTGAGAACTATCCATGATTTGAGGAAATGTGGGAGGCGGGTATAATGCTCGTTATCTACTGAACAAATGTTCGAAATAGAGTTCTGGAGGGAGAAAATACTTATTTTTCTTTTGAGCAGAAAATATTTCCTTGTGTAACCTTTAATTATGTCTACTGGTATAATGAGAATAGCAAAGGGGAAAACACAGGCATAGGCTAAGCTGAGATGTGTATTTTAATTAATGAGAACTTAAAAATAAATAAAAAAAAGTAGGACAGAGACAACTAAAAATCTGGTGGAAAAATGATGTTAAATAAATCAGAGAGCAAATGTAATCCCTTAGAACTAAGACCAAATTAGTGTAACTTGTGAGGAAAATATAATCGTAAACAAGGCGAAGCGATATAAAACGATAAGCGGGTCCGTTCACAAACAAGTCAGGTTGATGCTTTGATTGGCCTGTAAGCTCAAAAGTAAATAAGCCTAAGATAAGCTCAGCCGTGTGGCAGTTGTGAAGTCTCTATTTAATCTTCACTCATTAATTATCGAAAAGGGAGAATGCTAAAGAAACAAGTGAAGGAATAAAAAATAAATAAATCAACAGTTTGCAGTCGTTCGAATCTCTATAAACTGTTTACACTGCTGAGCATGAATATTTAAGAAGATACACTTTGATTGACAAACACTTGTTACACATTTTTACAAACTCTATTAACCCAGGGTAAGTAGTTATTTTGAGTTTATTAAAGCTCAACTGTAGTAAAAGAGTTTTATTTAATTTTGAATAGAGCGGGGAAAGGTTACAACCTCAAGAGCGAGAAGTAAGGGGGAGTCAGGATAGGAAGTGATGGGAAATTTCCCCAGAAGGGTACGCAGACAAACATATTTTTCAGTACAGTGGTGAAGAGTAAAGATGGCCATGCATGGTTGGAATCTCATCTTGGGATGTAATAAAAAAAAAATCAGGGGGCATAATGTCAACTAGGCATGAGCTTGATGTTCGGTGATGAACGGGTGTTCGCTCTTCGCCGAAGAGTACAGTGTACAGTATTACAGTGTACAGTGTCTACTACACTTCTGGTGGTGTAAACAGTATCTAATACAGTGTAGTGTGGTGTTGCAAAACAAAATATACATCATGTCCGGAAGGTCACCAAGTTGAGGCAGACGCTCACAGGCCACTAAAAGAGGGCAAGCAGCCTCTGTGTCTACAGTTAACAGTGCTGGTCATGGTGCATCCTCTGCAGGTGGCCGTGGGGCACGCTTGTCCTTTTTTTCTGCTGCTGGCCGTGTTATTACATGCAGAAGAGTTGGTGGTGTGGATACCAATGCCATCCTCATCCTCCTCATCCTCTGTCACCCAGGCTCAGAGTAGTTTGCCTTCGAATGCAGCTGCCAAAGCAGCCTATTCCACTTGCTCCTTGTCCACAGTCATTCCTTCTGTAGCCCCACCATCATGCACGGCGGAGTCCCCAGAACTATTCAACCACAGTGTCGGGTACATGCTGCTGGAGGATGTACGATTTGAAGGCTCCGATGTTGGTTCCTAGGTTGAGGAAGGGAGTAACGTGAGCTTAGAGAGAGGGGGTGCCCAAGAAGGACAAGAAACTGTCAGTAATGTTCCCCCAGCTGCAGCATACTGCCAAGTTTGCTCCAGTGACTAGGAGGGAGGGGATGATGAGGTCACTGACTCTACTTGGGTGCCTGAGAGAAGAGAGGAGGAGGCACAACTCTAATGAGGCAGGATGTCCTCTAGGGGGCAGCTTAAGGGCTTAAGCTTAAGGGCAGCCACCCTATTGCATCACACCGCAGAGCTCCGCAGGAGCAGGGCACTGCTGACTCCCAGCTAACTTTTAAATGTTCCTTGGTGTGGGACTTTTTTGACACGTGTGCAGCAGATTGCGCCTTTGCTGTATGCCACCTATGTCTGAAGTGGATCAAGTGTGGCCAGAACAGCAGCGCTTGGGCACCACATGCTTGACCAGACATCTGACAACCTGCCATGCAGTCTGTTGGCAACAGCACTTGAAAGACCCACATCAAATAAAAAGGCGGACTTCTCCTTGCTCCTCATCTGAGATCTCCAACCCCACTATACCTCCGGTCCTCTCAAAAACCTGCACTGAGAGGAATAAAGGTATAGCAATAGGTGTCCCAAGTACTTGCAGCCAATCTGCTAGCAGTACACCACCATCTGATTTTAGCAGGCAAATTTCCCTACCCCAGTTGCTGAACTGTAAAAAGAAATTTGGTCCCACCCATCCACATGCTCAGTGTCTAAATGCTAGCTTGGCCAATTTGATAGCACTGCAACTGCTTCCTTTTTAGCCGGTAGACTCTGCCCCATTTCGTGACTTTGTGGAATGTGCTGTACCTCAGTGGCAGGTTCCAAAACGCCATTTATTTTCACGAAAGCCAATTCCGGCTCGCTACCGGCATGTGGAAGGCAATGTTTTGGCCTCGTTGGACAGGGTGGTCAGCAGTAAGGTGCATAGGATGCAGGACAGGGTTCAGTATTGTTGGAGCTTGTTCCACCACCATGCCTCCAGAATGCTAGTGGTGATTCTGCCACAGCTCTCTCCTCCACCTCCTCCTCTTCTTCTTCCTCTTTGGCCTCTTCTGCAGATTTGTCCTCTGAACCAGTGGTGCTCCATAAGCGTTCAAGGGGCTACGCAAGCAGTCAGGCAAAAAGATACCATGTGGTGCTTGAGTTGGTCTGCTTATTGGACAGGAGCCACACTAGGGCAGAAATTCTGTCAGCTCTGCAGGGGCAGGCTCAGAGGTGGTTGACGCCACGCCAGCTTCAGCCAGGAATGGTTGTATGCGACAATTCTCCTTCTCCGCCCTCCTACAGGGACACTTGACCCATGTTCCATGTTTGGCTGCGGTTCTTGAGCAGGTACCCAGGCTTACAGGATCTCCTGAGGCAGGCCAGAAAAGTCTGTGGTCATTTCTGCTGGTCATACAATACCAGTGCTCGGCTGGCTGACATTCAAAGGGAATGCAACCTCTGATGATATCCCATTTGGATGAAACATGTCAGGCTGGCTGATGCAAGCACACTGAGAACCGTGGATTTTACACTTACCATGATGACCTTTTTTACCACATAATTGTAAGTGAACTACAAATAAATTTGTGTCTTTTTACCTTACGGCTTCACTATTTTTGCCGCGTTGCTTTTTCTTTCTATGTCTTGGGTACTGCTGAAATGCTGAAGTTTAATATTCCATAACTCCTGCCCTGACTTTGGAAACTATTTGAATGGTGGCTATCTCCTGTTGGATGATTGATTCTTTAGAATATTCCTTTTACTTACTGGAGAGTGACACCTACATTGCCCGCAATTAGTGATTTGATGCTCATCTTAAATCATTATCTGGTAAGCAGATTTGACACACAGTGCTGAGTGTTGAGTGCTCTTTTCCTTATACACTGGAAGCGGTGAAGGGCTCTTCATACTGTCTACATCTTCAATGAATGAACTTTTTCTGTTTGAATAACGCACTGCATTTTGGACTATACACATATACATATGCCATATACTTAAAGCGGTTGTATACTCTCCGGTCCAAATTAAACTATTCCTATGGTTGTAAAGATGAAATATATCTAAATCGATTGAGCGCTATTGTTATTCCCAACTAGTGTTACTTACAGTGTTACAGAAGTTCATTTACAAAAATTTATCGATCTGTATCCGCGCTATTTTCACTGTGGTCTTCCGCGTTTGTTTTCATACCTATTTCTGCCCACAGTTAGTTCCAATGCTGTGTAATCCCGCGCATGCGCATTAATTTACTAGGAGTGAATTAGGAGTCACAGGGTAACCATGATGCTCTTGGTGGAGAAAAATTCTGTGTAAGCATTGCGGGATGTCGGGGCTGACGTCTACAATAGGAAATGACGCAGCCCCGACATAAAGAAATAATGTTTCCAGCTGGGTCTCGGCTTGCCGAATTTGCCTATGAAACGGCGCATTCGCGTATCGACGTACACACTGATGAGTATAGCGAGCACAGAGAAAGGAAGTAGGTAAGGGAAAAAAATTGCAATACATTAAGCATATGAGGAGACATGATTAAATGGAAACATAAAAATGTGGGTATTCAATCGCTTTAAACATTTAAATAAACTTCACTTTGCATTATTCTTTAATTGATTACAAAAGGAATAAAAAAACACGTTCATACATTTGCAAATACATTTAATTAGAAAGCTGTTAATTGTCAGGAAACGTGTACTTGTGAAGTGAGAACTTTAGTGGTCACGTTCACTTAATGATTGGGTATAGTACAGGTATATAAAAAAGAACAATATTAAGAAAGGTTTCTGTATAGTGTATCTGAATAGAGTATGCATATCTTGATTTATAAGTATGTATGTATCCACTACAGATCCACTGGCTGGTGAACATATAATGACTTTATAAAATATATAAATATACATAAAAATAAACAATATCACTTATACATTTGAAAAAACTTTGCTTTGTGTTATTCTTTAGTTGAATTCGTAAGAACTCAAAGAAACTCATTTAATACATCTGGCAATCTAGGTAACAGGTCTGCACAAAATGTTTAAGAACCTTAAAACTAAATTAGTTGACCCAATGATGGCATAATTGAATGCCCTGAGGAATGGTATTTCAGAAGTTAGTATTAACACCTGAATGTAAAACGAACTTTGCATTAGACATGTGCATTCGTTTTCGTCCGAATGCATTTTCGTCTGAATTTCAGGTATTTTCCTTATCGTTTTAACAAACGATAACGAAAAAGCAGAATCTGAAAAGCGCAAGATCCGACATAAACAAATGCTTTATTTTCGTTTTCGTTGTGACAACAGTTCGATATAGATAGGAGATTCAATGCTGACAATAACAATCTGTGTCAATTGAACCTGTGGTCGAATATACCTAACCTTAAGGCCCCTTTCACACTGGGGCGGGGAGCCGCGGCGACGGTAAAGCAGTGCTATATTTAGCGCTGCTTTACCGTCGTTTTAGCCACGGTATTCGGCCGCTCGCGTGGCGGTTTTACTCCCCACGAGCGGCCGAAAAAGGGTTAAAATCCACCACAAAGCGCCGCAGTATTACCGCGGTGTCCCATTGAAATCAATGGGTAGGAGCGGTATAGGAGCAGTGAATACACTCTCCTATACCGCTCCAAAGATGCTGCTAGCAGGACTTTTTTTACCGTCCTGCTAGCGCACCGCTCCTGCCGGCTTTCACACTGGAGTGAATGGGGCCGTTTTTTTCAGGCGGTGTACAGACGCTATTTTTAGCGCTGTACCGCCTGAAAACCGCCCCAGTGTGGAAGGGGCCTAACTTATCCTTATTATTAGTCCAAGATTATTCTACATAGAGAGAAAAGATTTGACGTAGAGAGGAAAGATTCGATGCAGAGAGGAAAGATTCGACGTAGAGAGGAAAGATTGCTGCTGGAATTGGGTGGAATTGCAGCTAAACTATACAGAGTCATACAGTTTAGCTGCTCCGTCGAATCTTCTTTGAACATTCGACAGACACCATAAGCCTTCAATGACAGATTTGACCTTAATTAATTTGGATTTTCGGACGAATGCAGTTTTTTACGAAAAACTAAATTAATAAAAACTAATTTCGGGAGTAAGTAAATACATTTTTTTTTCAGACGAAAACGAAATATTTCAGTGTGCACATGTCTACTTTGCATGGCCGTTAGGTCATTCTAATCTACATTACTAATGCTGTTGATCGCTACCTGTAAAACTTGACTTACTTGTATAATTTTTCCTATAATCCGTTCTGTAATCTTTTATTACGTCACAGGCGCATGCGCAGTTCTTCATCAAATTCACAGCACGCTATGTGTGCCGTTTCCTTAACACCAGCATGCTGACATTTCCAATGAAAACGGCACAGCTAGGAAGGTTCGCGAGACTGTGCCTTCCTCGTCAGCTTCCTGATTCTCTGCATGGGACTGTGCGATGGCGGAGTTCGGTTGGCGTAGTAGCTGCGATCGAGAACGAGGCTTGAATAGCACGCAATAGCACGCAGTTGCACATGTGCAAGATTTCCTCAGGGGAAACAAGGGGAAACAAGAATGGGCAGAAATGACATCCACAGGGCAGACAAAAATCAACACCAAAGATGGCGCAGCCGATTCCTGGAAGAGGATATAATTTAGAAAACTACAAAAGGGTAATTGGGAAACGTTTTCTAATAATGTTTCAATGTGCATAGCAAAAAACACTTTGTTCAATGACAATATTTAAAAAAAGAAAGAGTTTACTTCTCCTTTAAGACAACCACATCCCAATTTCTTGTATAAGTATCACAAGGGGAAGGAAGTGAGGGAAAATATCACCAATAGGGTGGCAGACAGAAATAAGATCAGCAAATATAACTATTCTTCAATCTATCCAAAAAAAATTAAAAATAAAAGATTAAGGCTTTAAATAATACCCATGAGACTAAAAATATGAAAGCTATTACTGACTTTTTATTTTAAGGCGTAGGTTGTGTGATTGTAGCCCTCATCCTGGATTAACTACCTGATGAGTGGTTTTAAGCAAATCTGCTCAGGTTCACTCCGCTGGCAACCCAGTGAATATGTAGCTATGATTCGAACTCGGATTATGTGCCAAGGATGACTGGCATTAATTGGACTGGTGAGAGGGTCTTTCATTCAGGGCTCAAACTTTAGTTAACATTTTTTTCTTTCTAACACAAAAGAAGAATAGGTAAATAGCTTTTCACTTTACAGTTCAAATACCAAATTATAAGTTTTGCCTGAAATTCTCCTTTAAACGATGGCTGGTAGGGATGAGCTCGGTGTTCGATTCGAACCCATGTTCAAATCGAACATTGGGCATTCGCCCGCTCGGCGAGCCCAGAATTATTTGGGCCGCTCGCATCAAATTTGTGTGATGCGAGCGGCCCGCAATGCACTGCGCCAGTCGCAGTGCATTGCTGGCTGATGATTGGCCAAGCATGCACTGTGACCCGCATGCTTGGCCAATCAAAGAGCCAGCGGCGAGGAGAGTCATAATTGGCCACAGGCAGGATGCCTGTGGCAATTATAGCTCAGGGGGTTTAGTACACGCCCCACAGTATAAAAGGCCGCCGCGCCGGCGGCATCGCATATTGTGTTGTCAGTGTCAGCGTGTCAGTGTTATGTGCTGCTGACTGACATTATGTGCTGTGATTCTGGGGATTAGTGTGTGCGTGCTGTTAGTACAGCATTGCAGTATCACATCTGGGGGGTGTCTATAGTATGCCTGTGAAGGGGCGCATGTTTCCTGTGCTTAGAACTGTCCCTGCACAAAGTGTCATTTTTGCAGGAAAAAAAGCTATTTAAAATCACTCGCGCTAATGAATTGACGGCTCCCGTAACACAGAGAACAGTCATTCATTGAAAGCCATTGATAAAAAAAAAGTCATTGATAAAAAAAAAAATAAAAATAAAAAAAAATAAAAGCGTGGGGGTCCCCCCAAATTCAATAATCAGGCCCTTCAGGTCTGCTATGGATATTAAGGGGGACCCCAGCCAAAAAAAAAAACCAAAGCCCCCAAAGCACCTTGTCCCCATGTTGATGAGGACAAGGGCCTCGTCCCCACAACCCTGGCCATTGGTTTTGGGGGTCTGCGGGCGGGGGGCTTATCGGAATCTGGAAGCCCCCTTTAACAAGGGAACCCCCAGATTCTGTCCCCCCCCTGTGTAAAATGGTAAGGGGGTACAAATGTACCCCTACCATTTCACCAAAAAAGTGTCAAAAATGGTAAAAATGACAGGAGACGGTCTTTGACAATTCCTTTATTAAAATCTTCTTTCTTCTGGTCTTCCTTCTTCCTCTCTTCATCCTTCGGTTTCTTCATCTTCTCCTTCCGGCATCTTCTTCCATCTTCTTCTTCCATCATCTTCTTCCTCCGATCCGCTTCTTCTTGCTCTCGTCTTCTCGTCCGGCATCTTCTTCCATGGCGTCGGCGTCTGTTCTGGGCCGCTCCGCGCAATGGGAGGCTCCCGCTGTGTGAGGCTTCGCTGCGTCTGACAGGTCTTTTATAATGGAGGGCGTGGCCACCTGGTAACCCGCCCCCCTCTGACGCACGGGGACGTCATGGGGAATTCCCTATGGCTTTCCCCATGAGGTCAGAGGGGGGCAGGGTTACCAGGTGGCCCAGCCCTCCGTTATAAAAGACCTGTTAGACGCAGCGAAGCCTCACACAGCGGGAGCCTCCCATTGCCCAAGAAGATACCCGGACGCCGTGGAAGAAGATGCCGGACGAGAAGACCAGAGCAAGAAGAAGCGGATCGTAGGAAGAAGATGATGGAAGAAGAAGATGGAAGAAGATGCCGGAGGATGGTTGATCTTATGCCGCGTACACACGAAGGGACTATCCCGCGGGATTATCCGCTGGACCGAAGTCCAGCGGATAATCCCCTCGTGTGTGTGGGCGCCGGCGGACTTTTTTTGGCCAAAGTACGGCGGACTAAAGTTTCAGGTTTTGTTTTCAAATTATCCGCTGGACTTGGCAGTCCAGCGGATAATCCGGTCGTGTGTAGTATGGTCCGGCGTACCAAAAAGGACGCATGCTCAGTAGCAAGTATTTTTCTAGTATTTTTCGTTTTCTAGTCCCGTCGTACGTGCTGTACGTCATCGCGTGAACCGTCGGACTTTTTGCGTGATCGTGTGTGGTCAAGTCCGTTCGCTTTTTAGTCCAGCGTACCCAGCTGGAAAGTCCAGCGGATTGTCCGCTGGACTTAGGTCCGCCGGGAAAAGTCCGTACGTGTGTACGCGGCATTAGAGTTACTATCACTAAAGCTGGCCATACATAGATCGAAATTCAGATGTTTTACCAGGGATCGGTCGAGATTCCCACTTGGGTACAACTAGCTTGTCTAATTTTTCTACATGCCGGTGGCTATAGCCACCGCTAGTAATTATTCTGTTCTGCTGGCCAGGAAGGCTTCCCGTGCCCCCCCACTGGCAGAACACAACAGGCTAACTATGTTGATGGGGGATTTAAGTGATTTTCTTTCCTTCCACCAAAATGTAATCATCTATGGGCTGCTTTTCCTCTGTTCTCCTAAACTGACCTTCTAAAATCCAATTCCTACCATATCAAAACACATCACTTACCTCTGTATCAAAGTACCAGCCTACTCGAGCCATATATTGAGACTGGAAATTATTGGTATATGGTTCCATTCATGGCAAAGGCAATTCAGCCAGCACTGAACAGGGTTTGCGTAAAAAAAGAGTTTTGTAGGGCTGGGTTAAGAGTTAATGAAAAACATTTTTAGCATAAAAAAATAAAATGTATTCATAAAATATATATTTTTAGCAATTGTAAACCTATCTTTTAATCCAGCGAACAGGTAAGTGATGGGTAAGATAAGCAAATAGGATTCAGTAATTAAGTATGAGTCACAAGGGAATCAAAAAAGTATAAGTAGTTTGGTAGCTGGAATCATTTTTCTATTGTGTGTTTGTCTGGAGTTTCATTTTTTTTTACATTTTGTACATCTCTTTGGAAAACAGCTCTTTTTAGAAAAAAATCTGGTTCTTCTATTGAGCATCAAGAATAAAGAATAGTGTATCAATGGTACATTCAAATAACATTGAGTGGGCCATTTATGGTTTAAAAAGTAGTTTTCACAATGCAACTGCTTGTTATGTACTATTAGAAAAATAATCTATGCAAATGAATAACTCAAATTCATGTTGAAGTGCATGGAAGAATTCCAAAGGCTCAGAAGAGTGTACTGAAGGTCTAAAATATGAAACAGAATGAACTACCAAACATGAATAAAGTGAAAAGCACTCCTTATGAATGTGACATGCTGTATCAAAAAGCATAACGTCGTGTCTCGAGGCATCCTAAAAAAAAAGTTTTCCTAAAAAAGAAAAAATCAGCACAAGGGACATTAATTAACTTTGGTGGAATTTGCCTCTTGTGCTGCTGTGTCCTCCTTTCATAGAAATCTTTCTCCTGCAATGTTCACCACCATCACACCCCACTGACATAATCTTGCGTTGCGGCGGGGGTTAAAAGGGTTTGAGGGAGCTGTGACAGGTGCTCATCAAGAGTGCCAAACCATGCTCATCCTATCTACCCAGCTGCTCCACTCATAGAAGCCAGTACTACAGCTTCTATGAATAAAACAGGATCTATGAATGGAGGGAGTGGACCTATCAATCATCCGCCCGTTCTCCATTCTTGGATCATGTTTCATTCATGGAAGCTGTATTACTGGCTTCCAGTGGCGTCTGGTGTAAATTTATTTTGGGGGGGGGCAGAAAAACAGTACCAACCCCCCCCCGGGCGGTTGGTCTGGTGCACTTACCCCATCTATGGTAGGCAGCGCTTCTCCTGGGCTTCACCGGTGGCTCCCCTTGCTCAGCAGTGGCTTACCCTTCCCCTGCTCTTCACCGGCATTGCGGCAGCTTCTGTTTTCTCCCTCCTCCTCGGCAGCCAATTGGAGCTCTTCTCTTTTCGGCCAATTGGAAAACGGGCCTCAGTCCTGCTTCTGGTCGGCCAGATTGAGGATCAGTGTTTCAATAGTGAATATTCATTCGCTGTTATAACACCTGGGTGGGCTCATAGCACAATGCTCTGTGCCATGAGCCCACCCTCTTTTGAAGCCTATTAGAGCTGGCTCTAATCAGGTGCTTCAAAAAAACACACCGCTGTAATTCACTCACCAGAGTCCTAAAAGGGGCCGGATGCATGAATAGGGGTGGCGGCCGTGGATAGAGCATGGGAGTGGTGGCCGTGGATAGAGGGGGCGGCGCTTGGGGGCCCCTAATGGACGGGCTGCAACTGCTGGTTTCTATCAATAGAACAGAGTGGGCATAGTTGGGCACTATTGATGAGAGCCTGTGACAGCCCCTTAGTTCTATTAACCCTTGCCATACTGGAAGATTACAGAGGCGGGGTAATACAACTGTGGGAGCTTCAAACAGGAACTCATCAAGAATCCCAGACTATTCCCGCCCTTACCTTTTAGCTCCTCCATTTTATAGAAGCTGTACTACAGGCTCTATGAATAAAACAAGATCTATGAATGGAGGGGACAGACCTATCAATCATTCACTCGTCCTTCATTCATAAATCCTTTTTTTAGTCGTGGAAGCTGTAGTAATGGCTTCGATAAATGGAGCAGTTGGACAAAAACAGTAGACATAGACAATCCTGATGAGAGCCTGTCGCAGCCTCTTAGTTCTTTTAACCCCCATTGCACTGGAAAACATCTCGCTGAAGGTAAGTAATGTCCCTTGTGCTGATTTTTTTATTGTTTTGTTTTATGTAAACTTAGGCTTTAAAGCCTAGTTCAAACCAATAGTCTTTTTATTAGTACAGCGGCTCCGACCTGAGCTGCCAGGTTTATTTTTCATTCAGACTGCTGGGTTGAATGAAAGATAACTGACAGCTCAGGTTGGGGCTGCTGTACTAACAATCTGATGTTAGGACATTGTTTCCCCTTGCTGTTCTATTGTGTTCTGATGGGGGGTGCCCCCCGCCTGAACACTCACCAGTGCTCTCAGTCTTTTTTTTTCGATCATGCTCCTTCGACAGAAGCCGGCCGAACGAGCTTGACTAAAAAGGGTCTGTCGATCGGCTCATGGTCAGCGCTTTCAGCCAAGAGCGCTGACTGGAGTGTTCTGTAGGGGGGGCCGTCCCCCTGTAAGAACACAATAGAACAGTAGGGGAGATCCATGTACTAACATTGGATTGTTAGTACAGCGGCTCCGACCTGAGCTGTCAGTTTTTTTTTTTTTTTCCATTTAGCCCGCTGGGTTGAACTAAAAAAAGATTAGCAGTGTGTACTAGGCTTTAAAGCCTAAGCCTAAAACAAAACAATAAAAAAGTCAGCACAAGGGACATTACTTACCTTCAGTGAAATGTGTCCCTCGTGCTGCTGTATCCTGCTCTGAGGCATCCCACCCCCAACTATCGTAATCTGCCAGTGCAATGGAGGTTAAAAGAACTAAAGGGCTGTGACAGGCTCTCACCAAGAGTGCTTGACTATGTCCACCGTTTGTATCCAAGTGCTCCATCCATTTTCTTTCTGACTGGCTACTGTACACACTGGCTGAATGTCAGCCGGTTTCTATTGAACCGACCGATGCCTCCCGACATTCAGTACATGTGTACAGGGCTTAAGTAATACTGCCATGAGAAAACTATGAAGACCCTTCACATCTGAAAATCTTACTTGCTGGGATGTAATATGTGCCCCAGGACAACGTTAGTGTGTGACGAAACTCGTTGTGTGGAGCAAAGTGCTGACGTCACCACGCTTTGTATATCCCGGAGGGACAGGCTGCTACAGAGAGCCGGCCAGCTTGTATATCATTAATGCGAGTTTTAAAGTGCTTTGTTGTAAGTGCAACCTTTTTTTATTATATATAAAACGTTAAGGATTTTATGCTATGGCAAGTTTATATCTTCCGGGATCGAGTCTTCTTGAGGGCGGATAGCTTTATTTCAACATAAAGTTCCCCTGTGTGGATAGAGACCCTGGCTGGGTTTTGAGCCTGCAAGCGATACTGACCTTCTGTAATAGGGGGTCCTTGCAAGGTGGTAAGCAAGCACTCTTCATGGTGGAGGTGTTAACTAAGGATTATGCACTTTTTTGGTGACGAATGGTGTGCATACCGTTTGAAGGACTTTGTTTCACCACAACTTGGACTTTTTATAAATTTTATCTATTTTACGTTTATTTTCACATTTTATTTATTGGGACTTAGAGCAACTCTATATGGGATTGCATGTAATATGTACCAAATACTGTGTTCTGGCCAGTGGCGGCCCGTCTATTAGGGATGCCCGTGTGCCACCCCCTCTGTGTAAAATGGATAGATTCATGCATTGCATCCATGGCTGCTGTAGTCACCCCCTATTCAGGTGTCTGGCCCCTGTCACAAAAACCGCTATTCCAGACAGCCGGGTGGTGCGCGCCGCCGCGCGCCGGCGCGCGCTAGTGCGCGCACTCCTGTGCGCGTTCCTGCGGGTGCGGGCTTGCGTGCGCGCGCGCGTGCACGTGTCCGGGCGCGCGCGCGCAGTAATTGGAACACACCTGTGTGTGCTGTTGGCGCCAGTCAGCCTACTTAATCAGGCAGCACCTGTTGGCCAGTGCTGCCTGATCTTCAGCTCTCCAGAGACCTTGTTCCTGTGTTTGTAAACCTGCTAAAACCTTGTTTGATCCTGTGACCCGGCTTGCCCTTTTGGAATTCCTTGATCTCCGCCTGCCTGACGACCTCTGCCTGACTGACCATTCTTATGCTTGTCCCTTTTGTGCCTCGCCATCGGAACACCGCCAGACCTTGAAGGTATCTAGATTATCTTGATCCCTATTGAGAGACTTGTGCCTGCTTCCTATTCCACGCCTCCCTTCATCTGTGTACCCCGCATACCTACACCCATCTTGTCCCCAGTGGGGCTTATACTTGGACTTACCACATCTTCTGGATATCCTGCATACTCTCACTCGCATCACCCACCTGTGGAATCTCCTCCTGTGTATCCCGCATACCTGCACTCCACCCGGTCTCCAGTGGACTCTCCTCACCACATCCAGACACCCTGCACCAGGCTCTCTTACCCTTCCTCACTCTCGTGCCTCCTGTACCCATCTCCAGGGGCCGATAGTGGGATCCGTACGGGAGACCTCCCCTCTGCCCAAGTAGACTCACCAGTCAGGTACGTACCAGCCTGATAGTATCAGGCAGCCATGACTGAGTCCGGGCAGGGGGCCTCTCCCATGGAAGATATGTGCAGGCATCTAGCGGGTCTATCCCAAGCTGTGAAAGGCCTACAGGAAGGCTATTCTCGATTGGAAGAACAAGTCCAAACCATGTCTGCATCTTCTGTCCCCCAGGTGGCGTCTTCTGTTGGGTACCCTCAAGCACCCTCCGTGATCATGCTACCACCAGAACCCAAGGTACCAATACCGGAAAGATTCTCTGGGGAACGAAGTAAATACCGTGCGTTTCGCAATGCGTGTGAACTTTATTTCGCTCTACAACCACGGACTTTTTCTTTGGAAGCTACAAAAGTGGGGTTTATCATCTCCCTTCTGACTGGTGAACCACAAACCTGGGCCCACCGCCTTTTGGAACAGAAGTCTGCGTCCCTGGACTCCCTGGACCGCTTCCTCACTGCAATGGCTCAGCTATATGAGGACCCTCAACCTGCTGCCACGGCTGAAACCGCATTGCAATCCTTACAGCAAGGTCGCAGAACGGCCGAGGATTACGCCGTGGAATTCAAACGCTGGAGCTCTGATACAGAGTGGAATGATGCGGCACTGCGACACCAATTTCGCAGAGGACTATCAGATTCTCTAAAAGATGAGTTGGCTCGTGTTGGTATTCCTCAGTCCTTAGATGAACTCATTAACCTCTCAGTTCAAATTGACCGCCGTCTTAGGGAAAGACGGGCCGAAAGATCCTCTGGTCCTTCTCGCCCCTTTTGGATGCTTCCCAAAGTACCTGGTCCTTCTAACTCAGTCCCTTCAGCTTCATCTACCCTGGCTTCTGGGGCTCCTGAACCAATGCAAATCGGACTAATTCGGCCTTCCCTGACCCCTGAGGAAAAGATGCGCAGACGGGCCCATAATCTATGTTTGTATTGTGGGGAATCTGGACACTATGCAAGAATGTGCCCCAACAAGACACGTAAGTGGGTGTCTGCTTCTTCTTTATGTGCACCCGTCTTACTCCCAACCGGTACTCACCTGGCTCTCAATATTGTTTTGCAGCTCTCCGGTCGGAGCATTCCAGTATCAGTCATCATTGACTCAGGAGCATGCAGCTGCTTCATTGACCAAGTTTTTGCAACCAACCATGGCATCCCTCTTCAACCCAAAGTACGGGGCCTTGCGGTCCACCTGGCGGATGGCTCCACACTTAGTTCCGGCCCAGTCACCCAGGAAACGGAACCCCTTCTGACCACCATAGGATCTCAACACCAGGAGCTCTTACGGTTGGATGTCATACCTTCACCTCTCTTCCCGATAATTTTAGGAATGCCTTGGTTACGTGCTCACAACCCCAGTATCAATTGGGCTACAGGTGAAGTTCAGTTTTCTTCCAGTTATTGCCATCAGAACTGTCACTACGGAAAACCCGACGAACCGGCTTCGCTCCTATGCCTGGGGACTGACTCAGAACTCTACCAGTCCATCCCTGAACCTTACCGGGACTTTGCAGATGTGTTCAGCAAAAAGGGGGCAGAGACACTTCCGCCACACAGGCCTTATGATTGTCCTATAGAACTTCTACCCGGAACAGAAGTTCCCTTCGGAAGAATCTACCCACTTACGGAACAGGAATTGGGCACTCTAAAGGATTACATAGACGAGAATCTGGCAAAAGGGTTCATTCGTCCCTCCACATCCCCGGCCGGTGCAGGTATCTTCTTCGTCGAAAAAAAAGATCATTCTCTTCGCCCCTGCATTGATTATCGTGAATTAAACAAGATTACCATCAAGAACAGATACCCCCTTCCATTGGTACCAGAACTTTTTCAAAGGCTGGGTACAGCCAAAATCTTCACAAAACTGGATCTTCGGGGGGGCTTACAACCTGATCCGCATCCGAAAAGGGGACGAGTGGAAAACGGCTTTCCGTACTCGGTTTGGGCACTACGAGTACCTCGTCATGCCATTTGGATTATGTAATGCCCCAGCAACCTTCCAACACTTCGTTAATAACATCTTCCATGATTATCTGGATTTGTACGTTATTGTTTATTTGGACGATATTCTAATTTTCTCTCCCTCCTTGACCGACCACCGCAGACATGTCCGAAACGTCCTTACCCGTCTAAGACAACATGGACTGTATGCAAAATTTGAAAAATGTAACTTCGAGATCCAGAGCGTACAATTCTTGGGACTAATCATATCAGCAGAAGGAATCAAAATGGACCCCGAAAAGGTATCCGCCATTTTGGATTGGCCAGCACCCATAGACAGAAAGGGAGTACAACGCTTCATTGGCTTTGCCAATTTCTACAGAAAATTTATCAAAGGATTCTCCTCTATTATTTCACCCATCACCGAACTTACTCGACAGGGAATTCGGTTTCATTGGAGTTCCAAAGCACAACGGGCCTTTGAAAAACTTAAAGAACTTTTTACTTCTGCCTCTATCCTCAAACATCCGAACCCAGCCTTGCCTTTTGTTTTAGAAGTCGATGCCTCGGAGATTGCAGTGGGGGCGGTGCTATCCCAACGACAGGGTACCAAGGCTCTTCTTTTTCCAGTAGGCTTCTTCTCCCGCAAACTAACCTCTCCAGAACGAAATTATGATGTGGGCGACAGAGAACTTCTCGCCATCAAAGTAGCATTGGAAGAATGGCGCTACCTATTGGAGGGGGCTGCGCATCCTGTTCTGGTGTACACCGACCACAAAAACTTGGAGTATCTGAGAACAGCTAAAAGATTAAGACCACGACAAGCCAGGTGGGCTCTATTCTTCTCACGTTTCCAACTCCACATAACCTATCGGCCAGGCTCCAAAAACAGTAAGCCAGATGCTCTTTCTCGGATGTTCTTGGATATCGAGCACGATATTCCTCCCGACACCATTCTACCCGCCGGGAATTTCCTACTCTTACAAGAAGATCTCATATCTCGGATCAAACAAGCCTCCATCGGGATGCCTCCCTTGGATGGAGTTTCCAGTAAAGATGGATTGTTTTGGCATGAAGGCAAGATTGTGGTTCCAGAAAAATTGAGGTTACATATATTAGAGTTATGTCATGACCACAAACTGGCTGGGCACTTTGGTATCTCCAAGACAACCGATCTACTACTACGTACCTTCTGGTGGCCCCATCTGACCAAGGATTGTAAGAGTTATGTCGAATCATGTTGTGTCTGTGCTCGGAATAAGACTAGCCGAACAAGAGCCTGGGGTCTATTAAAACCTTTACCAGTCCCAGAAAGACCATGGAGTATGGTTTCAATAGATTTTATTGTCGAACTCCCACCTTCAGAAGGTTTTTCCTCTATTTTTGTTATAGTGGACAGATTGTCAAAGATGGCACATTTTTTGCCCATGAAGGGTACCCCTTCAGCTTTGGAAACTGCACAAATGTTCATTAAAGAAGTGGTAAGGTTACATGGAGTCCCAACAAACATAGTTTCAGATCGTGGTGTCCAGTTCACCTCAAGGTTTTGGAAAGCTCTTTGTCGATCTCTGGAAATCGAGTTGGCTTTCTCATCTGCATATCATCCACAGACAAACGGCCAGACCGAGAGAACCAATCAGACATTAGAGCAATATCTACGCTGTTTTTCTACCTTTTCCCAAGATGATTGGGCCTCCTTGCTCCCCATTGCTGAGTTCTCATACAATAACTCTCTGCACTCAAGTATTAACCAAACCCCGTTCTTCGCCAATTATGGGTTTCACCCATCCTTTTTACCCAGGTCAATCCCGGAATGCTCCATACCCGCAGTTTCAGAAACACTTGACTTCTTCTCCACTAACAACAAGTTACTACAGGAGACCATGACTAAGGCACAAGAAAATTACAAGAGGATCTTTGATGGTAAGAAGCGCGGAGAACTCATCTTGGAACCCGGCGATCAGGTCTGGTTGTCCACCATCAATTTAAAGATGGCCTGCCCCTCCAGAAAATTAGGCCCTAAGTTCTTGGGTCCTTTTTCCGTGAAAAGAAAAATTAATAATGTCGCCTACGAATTGGATTTACCTACTTCTCTAAGGATACATCCAGTCTTCCATGTTACTCTTTTAAAACCAGTGACTCCTAATCCTTTTGCAGGCCGCAGGGTTGGTCCCCCCAAACCCATTATTGTCAATGACGAAGAAGAATTCGAGGTGGAAGCAATTCTGGATTGTAGGAAAAGGCGTAATCAGATCCAGTTTCTCATCAAATGGAAAGGATACGGGCCTGAAGATAATTCATGGGAACCTGAAGACAACCTGCATGCGGGTGAGTTATTACGGGCCTTCAAAGACTCACACGCCTCCAAGTTAACTCGTCTGGGCATCCGGAGGCTGCCCTTAAGGAGGGGGCACTGTCACAAAAACCGCTATTCCAGACAGCCGGGTGGTGCGCGCCGCCGCGCGCCGGCGCGCGCTAGTGCGCGCACTCCTGTGCGCGTTCCTGCGGGTGCGGGCTTGCGTGCGCGCGCGCGTGCACGTGTCCGGGCGCGCGCGCGCAGTAATTGGAACACACCTGTGTGTGCTGTTGGCGCCAGTCAGCCTACTTAATCAGGCAGCACCTGTTGGCCAGTGCTGCCTGATCTTCAGCTCTCCAGAGACCTTGTTCCTGTGTTTGTAAACCTGCTAAAACCTTGTTTGATCCTGTGACCCGGCTTGCCCTTTTGGAATTCCTTGATCTCCGCCTGCCTGACGACCTCTGCCTGACTGACCATTCTTATGCTTGTCCCTTTTGTGCCTCGCCATCGGAACACCGCCAGACCTTGAAGGTATCTAGATTATCTTGATCCCTATTGAGAGACTTGTGCCTGCTTCCTATTCCACGCCTCCCTTCATCTGTGTACCCCGCATACCTACACCCATCTTGTCCCCAGTGGGGCTTATACTTGGACTTACCACATCTTCTGGATATCCTGCATACTCTCACTCGCATCACCCACCTGTGGAATCTCCTCCTGTGTATCCCGCATACCTGCACTCCACCCGGTCTCCAGTGGACTCTCCTCACCACATCCGGACACCCTGCACCAGGCTCTCTTACCCTTCCTCACTCTCGTGCCTCCTGTACCCATCTCCAGGGGCCGATAGTGGGATCCGTACGGGAGACCTCCCCTCTGCCCAAGTAGACTCACCAGTCAGGTACGTACCAGCCTGATAGCCCCTTTTCGGACGCCAGGTGCCTGAATTACAGCGGCAGGGTTTTTTTAAGCACCTGATTAGAGCCATAGGCTCTAATAGGCTTCAAAAAAGGTGGACTTGGAGCACAGAGCATAGCCCACCCAGGTGTGTTAGAAAAGCAAATGAATATTCGCTTTTCTAACACTGAACCACCTCTCAGCCAATCAGGAGGCATGGGTCTAATACTAGACATGTGCGCCGTCAATAAATTTGTTTAGTTTCTTTACGTTTCGTATTAGCCGTTAATTCGTATTTCGTAATTCGTGTTCGAAATTTTATTTGGATTCGTACAAAATACGAATTTTCGTTAGGTTCGTTAACTTTTCGTAACAATTACGAACGTTCGTTATGATGAATTTATCGTTATGAGGGGCTCCCACCATCCCTGTGCTGTGCTGACTTCCTTTTAACTTCATCATAACGAATAATCGTAATTAACAAACATTCTTATTTTGTCCGATTCTGAATCTCCCATCGACTACCAGTACCAGTCTCCCACACCCATATTAAAAAAGGTAATTTTCCCAACCCTCACTCAGCAGCAGGAGAAAACCTCTGATTGGTCAAGAAAACACCAATCACGTTTCCGTTGTAACGGAATTTGGATCCGAAATTTGTAAACGAAATTTCATATTTCGTACAAAATTCGGAAGCATAGCAATTCGTATTTCGGATCCTCCCGAATGTGCGAATTTTTCGGAAACTCGTACGAATTTTTCGGAAACTCGTACGAATTTTCGGAAATTCGTACGAATTTTCGGTTTGTACGAAACTAACCGCACATGTCTATCTGATACCCATCACCTGATTGGCTGAAGGCACAGGCACTCCAAATGGATGCCTAGCAGTAAGAAAGAAGAGACAAATGGAGGACACAGGAGCCGCTGCCTGACAAGCTGCTCTTTCCACCATCCCACAGCTCGTCGCAGTCCCCTGCTGTCTGACCCCCCGCCAAGATGGGGTAAGTGCCGGGCAGTCAGCAAAAAGGCGGGGGGGTCACAGTGGCTGCATTTGATGGGCACAGTGGCTGCATTTGATGGGCACAGTGGCTGCATTTGATGGGCACAGTGGCTGCATTTGATGGGCACAGTGGCTGCATTTGATGGGCACAGTGGCTGCATTTGATGGGCACAGTGAGGCTGCATTTGATGGGCACAGTGGCTGCATTTGATGGGCACAGGGAGGCTGCAATTGATGGTTTTTTTTCAGTATTTTTCTGAATACTTTAGTTTTTTTACACGCCCCCCCCCACCCCAAAAAAAAAAATTTTTTTTGAGCACCAGCCACCACTGGAACTGGCCTGTGACAGAGCTAGCCGGGACAGAGGCTTTTGGAGGGGACTGCATGCTGGCCTCTTTCCTACTGATTATGGGTCCTGGATTTTGGGGGGACATGGACTTGAATCCAAAGTAACATTACTTCAAGGTCCCCCAGGCATACACCTCGCAACGAGTATTGTTCCCTTAAAATGCCAGGGCCCATGATCAGTAGGCAAGAGGCTAGCACTCAGTCCTCTCCAAAAGCCTCTGTCCCCAGCTAGGTCTGTCACATGGCCTATAGGAAAGAATATTTCCATGAGTTAATCGGTAGGAAAGTTTAAATAGACCCTCATTCAGCGTCTCCCGGTATGGCATGTGGTGACCTCCAGCGTGCTCAGAAGTGTATATATTCCTAAATAAATATATATAGGAAAGCAATTTAGCTTCGGCAAGGCACAATCATGTACACAGACTTTACTGTTACAAAGTACCTCGCTGAAAGCTTAGAAACAGGCTCTGTACGGGTCAGTCTAAGAAGAATAGAGTTATTTACACAATGATACATACTGGTAACTATTAAGACCACAATCTTCTATTCACCGGCAAAGCAATGTTTTCTGGTATAGCCAGACCTTGCTTATCTAGACCACAATTATTTTTGCTTCCTATAAGCCAACGCATTGTGCTCCTATCTTACCATCTGCCTGTAAACTTCAGTAACATAGTTGAAGTGTTATTTTAATTCTTTATCAATATACAGCAAAACCTACACAGGCGTACAGTGAGTTTATTGAACGCCAAAAGTGCCTTTGTGCACAGACAGCCACAGATGTGACTGGTTAACTGTACTAGCATGGCGGCTAAATCCGAACAACAATACCCCATTCACCGAGGGGACCTGCTCTGCATTACAGCCTTTCTATGGTTAAATCTGTTCTTAATTTGCTGCTTTTATTCAGTTTTCAACCATAAACGAGCCCCTTATGAGGTATTCACTTTATACCATTGACAGCTCTTTTTATCTGCAGGAAAAATATTTTTGGATAATAATTTATGGTTACGAAATGACTCAAGCCGAAGCCGTTACTGTATAGGCTCAACGTTTAATGACTTTGTGAATTGAAGAAATCAAGAATTCCGCGAGATGTTCAGATTCTACCGATGCAATTTCACAGTGGAATGTTGGAACAACGCACAAGGTTTTTTTTTTTTATTTTTTTTATTGAGGCTTTAAATAGATCATGGCTATCGTTTCTACAGGGAAATATAAAAAAAGACTATCTCAAGCTTATCTAAAACGAGCTGATTAGCTGAGCTGATGGCTATTAGTTTAAGTGAGGCATAAACAAGCAAGGACTCAATTGGTACCCTGCAAAACAACGCTTGCTTCCCTCTTCTTGCGTGATGTCAATGTCATGTCAAGGTCATAACCTTCTGTTGTTTTTTTCCTGTTGTTTTACTTAGTGATTCACTGACTAGGAAGCTGTAATTGTAGCTTCAGGAAACAGATGAATGGCAATCATGGCTTAAATGATTAAGGAATATACAATAGGAGCAAGCTCAAAAAAAGATGAACGTCAGACATAAGGATTTATTTTTGTATGTATCATGGAAAAAAAAAAGAAGAAATAAAAACAAAATATTAAAATAAATAATATTAATGAAAACTGAAAGAAGAATGCAGAAAAGGGGAAATGTATTCATGCAGAAAACTGATTATCAGTTCTAATTAAATGGCGTAATTTATAGGATAAAAATTTTTTTTTTTTATAAATTATAAAGAAATATACATTTATATAAATAGCACAATTTAAAATATTTATTTAAATATTATTATTATTATTATTATTATATACAGGATTTATATAGCCCAACAGTTTACGCAGCGCTTTACAATAAAAGGGGGGCAGTACAATTTCCAATACAGTTCAATACGTATGTTTATTAAAATAAATAATTTACTTATTTATTTAACAGAATGTTTGGAGTCTAAGTGATACCCTTTATTGGCTTAGGTTAAGTTATTAAAAATTTAAGCTTTTGGGGTAACTTTCTTCAGGCTTTATACATTTGAAATTAAAGAAGGCATCCAAATTATCCATCAAGTTTACATTTTTATTAACTTAACTTTATTAAAGAGGTGTTCCCCTAAAAAAATAAAAAAAATAAAAGTCAGCAGCTACAAATACTGCAGCTGCTGACTTTTAATAATCGGCCACTTACCTGTTCCAGGGTCCTGCGATGCGGGGGGTCGAAGCTCTGCCCGCCCCCTCGATCCCAACGGCGATGCCGGCATTGCAACTGTGGGCACCGCATGCGTGAGCGGCGCCGCGCCCCGTGATTGGCCGCACAGTCATCTGGGACCTGTCACGTGTCCCAGATGACTGACAGGAGGGAGGGAGCCCTTCCTGCACCGAGGGAAAGTGATGTCACCAGCCCAGGCACCTAAGGAGGCAGACTACGAGGGACTTCCTAGCAACAGGCATTTAGAGGTGAGTAAAAAAAAATGATTTCCAATTATTTAATTTTTTTAGGAATTTTAAGCATTATTTATTTATTTATTTATTTTTTAGGGGGAACCACCACTTTAACCACTTCAGCCCAGGAAGAATTTACCTCCTTCCTGACCAGAGCACTTTTTGCAATTTGGCAATGCACGCACCGCCGGTCGGGACCCCCGTTAGTCCGGTCGTGGGTCCCGCGGACTCGATCGCCGCGGGGATACCCGCGATCGTGTCACGGGAAGGCTGAACGGGGAGATGCGGAAGTAAACAGCATCTCCCCGTTCTGCCTAGCAACTAGTGACACCGATCTCTGCTCCCTGTGATTGGAGCAGAGATCAGTGTTCACTAGCTCACAGCCATGCCCCCCACGTAACACGCCTCTAGGAACACTTAACCCCTACACTGCCACCTAGTGGTTAACTCCTTCTCTGCCAGTGTCATTTACACAGGAATCAGTGCATTTAAATAGCACTGATTGCTATATAAATGACAATGGTCCCAAAAATGTGTCAAAAATATCCAATGTGTCCGCCATAATGTCGCAGTCACAATAAAAATTGCTGATCGCCGCCATTACTTGTAAAAAAAAAATTATTAATAAAAATGCTATAAAACTATCCCCTATTTTGTAAACGCTATAACTTCTGCGCAAACCAATCAATAATCGCTTATTGCAATTTTTTTACCAAAAATATGTAGAAGAATACGTATCGGCCTAAATTGAGAAAAAAAAATTTTTTTTATATATTTTTGGGGGATATTTATTATAGCAAAATGTAAAAAAATAATGTGTTTTTTTTCAAAATTGTCGCTCTTTTTTTGTTTATAGCACAAAAAATAAAAACCGCAGAGGTGATCAAATACCACCAAAAGAAAGCTCTGTTTGTGGGAAAAAAAGGACAACAATTTTGTTTGGGAGCCACGTCGCACGACCGCGCAATTGTCAGTTAAAGCGACGCAGTGCCGAATCGGAAAAAGTGGTCTGGTCTTAAGCCAGCAAAATGGTCCGGTCTGAAAGTGGTTAAAGCCGTATGCAAGTTGTGCCAAAGTCGTGCTGGGATTTGACTTCAAAGTCACGATGAAGTCACGTGATCGCGACGAACACGCGCCGGGACTGTGACACCGGAAGTGACGGCATACGAGCCCGCGGCTCGTTTTTACATTGTCTGCTGTATTGTTTTCTAAATGTGAGTAGCTTTCCTTGTATCATTAAAATAAATCTGTTATACTGAAATACTGCACCATGAGGTATCCTTCCTCTCTCCCTTAAACCTATGCTACTGGCGAGCTCCCCCATTGTGGACACACTATAAGGGGACAGTACCGCAAACCATAGGCAGGATAGGACCCAAGGCAGTATACCAGGAATGACTACCAAGGACCCAAACGAGATCTCCACTATACGCTGTTACCTTACAGCTGTAAGGTAAGGGGACACCCATCCATTTAATCTGCACGAAGGAGAATGCACGGATCATCTACAGCCCTACATAGCACTGCACTGATCTGCGTTATCAAGCACCTGCACTTTATTCTTATTTTGGACTCAGTTCATGTCACATTGCACTGAAACTTTATGGACTTTCACTGTGTATTATCCGTTTAAATACGGTGTGTGTCACACAGTTACATATTTGTTTTTTGCTTGCGTTTCCCTATTGGAGCGAATAGGAAGCCAGTCCGCACGCTTATCCACCCATATTTGCACTGATCACTTTTAGGATTATTTGCTATCTGTACTTTTATATTTATTTTTATGCTTATTGTATTTCGCTGACCTATCTTTAAATATCTTTTAGTATTTGTGCAAATTCTTTTGTCACAAGATATCTTACCACTAGTCACTTTAGGTGCCATCTTCAGCACCAATACACTGTTGAGCTTGGAATAGTGTTTATTTTTTCTTCTTTTCCAGTACTTTGCACTTTACCAGTCTACTTCACTCTAAGGATTTTACACCGTTATATATCGATTTGGATTACTTATTTTATTTATTTATTTATAAACTTGGACACCCTATCGTATTTATTGTTGATACTACACCCTCATCTACCTCAGTTTATACTGTACCAGGTTACCTATTTTTAACCACTAGGTTTCCCGTCTTTTATTATATATTTCTATTCCAATCTGCGCTATTTGCACTGGATTAAGGTTTCAACCTGGGGGTCGTATAAGCTCTGCCATCACCAATACCATCACCAATACCTACCTCTTGTTGTCTGTTTAGCTAGTTCTCTCTAGCACAATTGGATTGTTCTATACAGCGCACCACTACCTAATACACTATTTACTTTTTGGCTTTAGATATTTGCCCCAGTGTGTGCAGCAGTTATTTTGCTCTATTCGTTTGTGGTGGCGCAGGGATACTTTTATATACATAAACCGGGGCTTAATGTCATTAAGGGCACCGGGTGCAGTAGGAATGCGTTGGGTGGCTATTCCTCCATACAATATGGCTTGTCTCCTACCTGGCTGGTTCACACCACTGTGGTGCGTGGTGCGTGGTGAGCACTGAAGCATGACTGGTGAGCATGACAGGCAGTACATTTTTTAGTGAAGTGCAGAGTGAAGCAAAGCATGGCCTTGCACCATGTGACAGACAGTAAAACTTAATGAAATGTCACTGTATGATATTTAAAAAACTGTTTGTTTAAAAAAAAGTGAACAATGCAATGTGCCACAATCAGTGCATCGGCACTACTGTCATCCCACCGCACACCAGCTGCTGCTTTGTAACTGGTGAGCATGTCCCCTAAAGTGAACCTGTGATTTGTCTATGTAGAACACAAAAAAATACTGTAGGTCCCAATAGCAGCCTTTACTTCCCTTCCCCTTTATACGCTACCACTACTTTTAGGTGGCAGAGGTCTGGAAGCTAAATGCAACTTCTTAGTCGCCTTACATGGAGCTTACACAGGGCTGACATCCATCTCTCAGGTGGCAAAATTCTCAGCACAAGTACTGTTACATGGGGGGAAGGGGAGTGAATCAAATGTTATTCCTGAGAATATAAGGTGGAGTTGGACATTAAAGCGGTGTTCCAGTGGTAAAAATAAAAAAAAGTAGCTGCTGACTTTTAATAAGGACACTTACCTTTCCAGGGCGCCCGCGATGTCGGCCTGCCGAGGCCGACACGTCCCTCGGCTCTAAGGTCCCAGCGCGAGTCGCGCGGCACTTTGTGAATGGGACGTGCTGTGTTAGGAAACACACAGTTCCCAGAACACAGCGCGCCCCATTACCCAGAAGATAACGCGAGGAGGAAAGAAGACCGAAGATCACCACGGAGTAGGAAGGAGGAAGATTAGGAAGAATGCCTAGCAACAGGGATTTCTAGTAAGGTAAAAAAAAAAAAAATTTTCAAATGTTTTTTTTTTTTTTTTAAGAATATTAATGCTGTTTTTTTTTTTTTAGGGTGGCCCTCCACTTTAAAGTACACTACACTAAACTACACATGGGCGGCATGGTTTAATAGAAACTGGCCAACATTCGGCCCCTGTGTATGGCAGCCAGTCCAACAAAAGCCTGATGGCTGATAAAGGTCTGCCAACCTGCCAATGCCTGATGCCGTGTACACAAGACCGGACTTTCCGTCAGAAAAGGTCCGTCGGTCTTCCCGACATAGTTCCGACGGAATTCCGATGGAGTTCCGAACGAAACGGACTTGCCCACACACGATCACACCAAAGTCCGTTCGTTTTGAACGTGATGACGGAAAACGGGACTAGAAAAGGAAGTTCAATAGCCAATAGCTGCCCTTGCGTCGTATTTGGTCCGTCGGACCAGCATACAGACGAACGGTTTTCCCGATAGGAATTGATTCCATTAGAAAGATTTAAAACTTGTTCTATTTCTAGGTTCGTCTAAAATTTTTGGTGAAAAATGATCGGATCATCCCACTAACGATCAGAATATCCGACGGAATGATTCCGTCTGACCTTTTCTGCAGGAAACTCCGGTCGCGTGTACGCGGCAAAAGAGCGCTGACCAGAGTGTTCTGGCGTGGGGGGGGGGCATCCCCCTGTAAGAAGACAATAGCACAGCAGAGGAGACTGCTGTACTAACAGTGAATTGTAAGGACTGTCAGTTGAACGACAGCTGGGTCAAACAAAAATAAAGAAGTAGTCTTTAGAACTGTATGTTTTGAACAGCTTAAAATAAATCACCTTTGCTCTCATGGCAGTCTGTAGACACATTTAGCTGCAGCTTGCAGAGAAATGATTATCGACTCCTCTAGTTTGTAGATTCCACGTCTACTTGAACTAACCTTGAGGCACATTATTGTTTTCCAACTCCACCCAAACAAGTTCAAAAGGTAAAAGACAGATTAAAGAGGTGAGACCTCTGTGTGATTCTTGATGCCCCATTCCCTATTTAATATCTAAGTTACTTCATTATTTGCATGATGCTTACTCATAATCATTGCCGTTTGGCAAGAAAAATGCTGTACTGTTGACTATCGGTAATAGTGAACTTCCTGTTAACTCATATGTACAGCATACAAGAACTAGGGATGAGCTGTGAAGGTTGAACATGTGTTTCACCTGAACCCAGCCTGGTGGCAGTTCAGCAAACGGGCAAACAAACTAGACATCATTGGCCAGTTTGCCCACCTGAACAATATTCAGGTGGGCATCGTGTGTATGCAAGACAGCTTGAGCGGAATTCCGTCAGAAAAACCTTCAGAATTTATTCCGGCGGGAAAACCAGTCGTGTGTACAGGCATTAGAAATATATATATATATTTTTTTTTTCAAAGTTCTCAGTCTTTTTTTGTTTATAGCACAAAAAATAAAAACTACAGCGGTGTCAAATACCACCAAAAGAAACTCTATTTGTGGGAAAAAAGGACATATATATATATATTTTTTTTGGGGTACAGCGTCGCACGACCACGCAATTGTCAGTTAAAGTAACGCAGTGCCCTATCGCCTTGGCGGAGGGCAAGTGGTTAAAGGAAGCAGAACAGTTTTATTTGATCTTTTGGAAAAGATGAAGCTTATTTTCAATCTATGTTTTTGTTAGTTAATAGATGGAGCCCCTGTCACTTCACTTCCTCGCCCAAAGGCACAACAGGAAATATGTGGAAATCTCTCCAAAATAGGGAGTAGTTCTCCCATACATAGTTGTCAGTAAGTGTCCCCATCAGGTGATTTCCACTCACCTTGTTTTGAAAAAAAACATAAATGTTGGATTTCCCATCACTCTTGTCCAGTGGCAATAGGTCACCAGGGTAAGTCCAGAGAGAGAAGGAGAGTGATTCTGGCAAGTAAAAACATAGACAGCAATTACATTTTTTTTTTTACAGGAGTTCTAATTATTGCTCACTCTATCGAAAAGCAAAAAAAAAAAAAGTTTGACTAGAGATACACTTTAAGTAAGTCTTTCCTGAATTGTTTATACTAGTTGTATACTTCTTGATTGATTCTATGTCCTTTTAAGTTTGACATTTGTTTCTGCAGCATTCGGCATCCTGCTGTGGTCACGTTCTAGGCCAAGACAGTTGACAGATGTCAAAATAACTTGTAGAGTAGGTTCAGTGTGCCCTTATTGTAAGTACAAGTGTGGCTGCCTTAAAGCAGACCTGCCATTATAATAATGACACGTCTAGGTACGGTAATAACCTCATTTGATAAACCAAACCTCATATAAAGTTTGTTATATTTGTTATGTGTTATATTTTATATGTTATATTTGTTATAACATTGTTTATGTAACTTTGAAAATGATTAAATTTTTTTCAAAAATCTGCTGTTTTTATCAAAATAAATAAAAATATCTGACGATCCTGCCATGAAGATCCTTGTTTTTCACTTCCTATTATAGGGTGACAATAATGTGTTCCTGTCTGTGTCGGTTGAGCTCCTCCATTGTCACCCTGCTACATGGTCTTCTGAGACTACAAGTGGACTTTTCAACATACATTACATAAGCACCATTAGGACACACACCCTGGGAAATGCCACACAGCCATTACGGGAGTGGAGAGGCCACATTCTCTCTGCTCAACACTATTTGGATGTTACACACCAGTAAAAGAGTTAGGGCAGCTTTTCTCAACCTTTATGTAAGCACCCTTTAAAAGTATGCAAAATCACAAGGAGCCTAAAATGTAAAAAGAAAATTCAAATGTAACTTATAATCAAATGGGTAACCTGTGCTTTGGACGATAAACAAGGAAAGGGGGACGCCTCTGAGTATGTATCAAAATTCAACTTATTACAGCAACATTATCCACTCACATGGGGGTATACAATGTCACATTCAGGTCCTGCATGCTGGGCTGGGAAGATGGTGGAACTGCAGATCTCAGCAAGTCCAGGTCACAGCTACTTCACTTAGGCTTGCCTCTCATCAGGGGATGTTGGTATGGCAGAGCGTGGTGCGGGTGTTTTCTTCCAGGAGGTCCAGGTGCAGGTAGTAAAAAGTCCAGTCTGTAGATGGCGGCACAAGGCCCGTTTTTCAGAGCAGGGGTTCCGGTGGTGGGGCTGAGAAGGGTAAGGGGGCGCCAGTGCCGGCAAAACGCTGTAGTGTGTCCAGAGAGCCGTCGGTCTCACCTCTAAGGTGTAGAGAGACACGGCATCTACAGACTGGACTTTTTACTACCTGCACCTGGACCTCCTGGAAGAAAACACCAGCACCACGCTCTGCCACACCAACATCCCCTGATGAGAGGCAAGCCTAAGTGAAGTAGCTGTGACCTGGACTTGCCCTGACTTTACTTGCTTTGGACGATGCACACAACGACCTTGATGAAATTAACTTTTCATCAGAGGCCCCCTGGATCTCCCTAGATCCTTAGATGTTTAATGTTCCTCCATTCATTTTAGCCTCCCATCACATCAGATTTCCTCTTTCACATTATCCTCCATTAAATGACATTCCCCCATCACAAATCACATCATCACACTAGCAACCCCCTTTTACAGAGTCCCCTCTTTACAATAAAGTTCCCCTTTCATAGAGTCCCCTCATCACATCACAGTCCCCCCTATACAGAATCATCTCACCACAACAAAGTTCCCCCTTTATAGCGTCCCCTCATCACAACAAAGTCCCCCATCACATCACAGTCCCTCCTTTACAGAATCATCTTATCACAACAAAGTTCCCCCTTTATAGCATCCCCTCATCACAACAAAGTCCCCCATAACATCACAGTCCCTCCTTTACAGAATCATCTCATCACAACAAAGTTCCCCCTTTATAGCATCCCCTCATCACAACAAAGTCCCCCATCACATCACAGTCCCTTCTCTACAGAATTATCTCATCACAACAAAGTTCCCCCTTTATAGCTTCCCTCATCACAACAAAGTCCCCCATCACATCACAGTTCCTCCTTTACAGAATCATCTTATCACAACAAAGTTCCCCCTTTATAGCGTCCCTCATCACAACAAAGTCCCCCATCACATCACAGTCCCTCCTTTACAGAATCATCTCATCACAACAAAGTTCCCCCTTTATAGCGTCCCTCATCACAACTAAGTCTCCCATCACATCACAGTCCCTCCTTTACAGAATCATCTTATCACAACAAAGTTCCCCCTTTATAGCGTCCCTCATCACAACTAAGTCCCCCATCACATCACAGTTCCTCCTTTACAGAATCATCTTATCACAACAAAGTTCCCCCTTTATAGCGTCCCTCATCACAACAAAGTCCCCCATCACATCACAGTTCCTCCTTTACAGAATCATCTTATCACAACAAAGTTCCCCCTTTATAGTGTCCCCTCATCACAACAAAGTCCCCAGTCACATCCCAGACCATCCTTTACAGAATGATCTTATCACAAAAAAGTTCCCCCTTCTCAGAGTCCCCTCATTACATTGAAGACTTCCATCACAGAGTGCCTTTTTACCTTCAGAGCCCTACATTTTGGCTCCCGCAGCATGTCAGGGGGTGGAAGGAGAAGCAGGTCTGAACAGAAGTGCACTTCTGTCCCCTCCTGAATGCTGGGGTGGCCCTGTATACCACCATGCCCTAAATCAGCATCAAGCATTGCCATGGTGTTGGTGGGATGGCAGCCAGCATCATAGCAACAAATAACAGATCAAAATTCCCCGCCCTAGAGTGTTATTGGTTGTTATTGTGTTGGTAGGCAGCCTGCTGGTACCAAGGCAACCTATTAAGTGGTACAATGATGAAGGAAAAACTGTGTCCCATATTCTTAACACCATGGCTGAACCCAAATTGCACGCTGCCTGAGAAACCCTCTGTTAGGGCATCATAAGAAAATACCTTCTGATTCTTACCTTCCTTAAACAAGAGCAGTGCTCAGATCTACGTAACAATAGGGGG
This sequence comes from Lithobates sylvaticus, assembly GCA_028564925.1. NCBI lineage: Eukaryota > Metazoa > Chordata > Amphibia > Anura > Ranidae > Lithobates > Lithobates sylvaticus. Next base: position 243,052,276 of record CM053032.1, read on the forward strand.
GGGGGGGGGGGGGGCGCTCTCAGCACTCGCCTGTCACACATCTTATGTTAATTGGCCTCAAAATTCCAGAGGACTCCAGTGCAGCTGTACATTCTATGGTCACCCCTGACACAGCATCAAAGTCAGATAATCTACAAGGCAATCTAAGACAGAGATTAGTGCCTGGTGGATATCCAGGGGGTTCAACTACAACCTCCCTGCAGTAAATCAAAGGGAAAGTGGATCTGGTCAAGGCTGTACACCTGTCCGTCACTTCACAAGGGATGATGTACTTGTAGAAAGTTGGTATTTGATGGGGCCTTGCTAGTACAAACAATCCAATGGAAGCGACTTCTCTGTGTATATTGCCATTCCTATTGAATGGTAACCTTCATGTTCCTGCAGTAAATCAAAAGGAAAGAGAAGCTGATCAAGGCTGTACACCTGTCCATCACTTCACAAGGGATAATGTACATGTAGAAAGTTGATGATTGATGGTGCCATTCCAGTATAGACAACACAAATTGAGGTGTCTTCTCTATGTGTATTGCCATTTCTATTGAATGGAAACCTTCATGCTGCCTATTTTGAAGGGTTATATGCAAGTAATTGGCCATAAAAGCGGTATGGGAGTCTGGATACTGCCCTGGGGGACATGTATCAATAAAACATTTTAGGTAAAGGATTATAATTTTTTCAGGAGCAGTGATTTCAATGATGCTTAAAGTGCAACGATAAAAATTAAAAATTCCTTTAAATATTGTGAGGGGTCCCCTTAATTTGCCTGAAAAGTGGTACATTTGTAGCATAAACAGAACGTGCTACAGCAAAACTGAAAAAAAGAAAAAAGGAGTCAAATCCCATTTAAAATTACTCGCAGTTACCATTGCCGGCACCCGGCTATTAAAAAACAAAGAAAAAAAATGGTGTGGGGTCCCCCCCAGTCTATACCAGGCCCTTCGGTTCTGGTATGGATTTTAGGCATGCAGCCTTGGAAGCTCAGGAAAAGAGGGGGGTGAGGGAGTGCCCCCTTCCTCCTGGACCATACCAGGCCACATGCCCTCAACATGAGGGGGTGGGTGCTTTGAGGCAAGGGGGGTCTGCGCTTCCCATCCCAAAGCAACTTGGGCTGTGTTTGTCGGGGTCTGCGGGAGGGGGGCTTATCGGAATAATAATAAAAGAATTTAATAAAGGGGCCCCAGATCCACCCCCGTGACAAATCCTTTATTAAAAAATAGAAGATAAAAAAAGTGTCCCTCAATGTAAATCCATCGTTAATAACGACACCCGACGGACCCGAAAAATGGAAAAAGAATGAAAATGCTTCCGCCTCCTTGGGGGGCTTCCTGTTCTCTGCTCGGTCTGCAGAGTTCTTATATAGGCAAGGGACGGGATTACCCGGTTACATCACCCGGTGGTAACCGCCATCTTCTGATGTGACCGCTGGCCACGATCGATCGCGTGCACCAGAGCTAGAACAGGGACGTGTGTGTGTAAACACGCGAATCCCTGTTCTGTGAGGAGAGGAGAGGCAGATTGTGAGTTCCTACTAGCTAGGAAAAACGATCTGTCATTTCCTCCAGTCACTCCCATCCCCCTACAGTTAGAACACACACTAGGGAATACATTTAACCCATTGATCGCCCCCTAGTGTTAACCCCCTTCCCTGCCAGTGACCTTTACACAGTAATCAGTGCATTTTTATAGCACTGATCGCTGTATAATTTGTAAATGGTCCCAAAAATGTGTCAAAAATGTTCGATCTGTCCGCCATAATGTCACAGTCCCGATAAACATTGCAGATCACCGCAAACCTTTCCCCTATTTTGTAGACGCTATTACTTTTGCGCAAACCAATCAATATACGCTTTTTGCAATTTTTATTACCAAAATGATGTAGAAGAATATATATCGGCCTAAACTGAGGAAAAAAATGTCCTTTTTTAAAAAAACAATTGGGGATATTTATTATAAAAAAAGTACAAAATATTATGCTTTTTTTAAAATTTACGTTCTTTTTTGGTTTATAGCTCAAAAAATAAAAACCGCAGAGATGATCAAATACCACCAAAAGAAAGCTCTATTTGTGGGGAAAAAAGAATGTAAATTTTGTTTGGGTACAGTTTTGCATGGCCATGCAATTGTCAGTTAAAGAGATGCAGTGCCATATCACAAAAAATGGCCTGGTCATTGAGCAGCCAAATCTTCCGGGGCTGAAGTGGTTAAAGGTATCGGTCAGCTGGCCACCTTCTCCACCGCTCTTACTGAACGAAGCTGCAGCAAATACATTGTCCAGCACCAGGAAATTGTAACCTCTTAGGGTCTGGAAATGCATTGCACAAACCTTTCTTTAAGGCCTCTTAAAAATGTTTCATCCCCTGCTCCCTCTGAGAAGGCAGGATGAGTTCTGCTACCTTACCCTTTTAACGTGGATCAAGAAGGGTTGCCAGCCAGTAATGATCCCTCGCCTTGATACCACGAATTCTAGGGTCCTTTCGCAGGCTTTGCAGAATCAGGGAGACCATGCAGCGTAAGTTTGCAGAGGCATTCAATTCTGAATCCTCTGTGTCACTAAGGATCACATGATCTGTAACCTCCTCCCAGCCACGTACAACTCCTTGGGTTTCTGGGGACTAAAACCATCCCTTGAAGACTGCTGCTGAGTATTATCCTCTATATCCATACTGACACAATCCTCCTCTTCCTCCTCTTCTTCCTGTGTGTTTGGCTGGCCCGCAGGAATGCTATCTGGATAAAGGGGGCCTTGAGAGGAAAGGAAGTCCTCCTCTTCCTCCCGCTGTTCTGCCTCAAGTGCCCTGTCCATGATTCCACGAAGTGTGTACTCTAGCAGGAAGGCTAGAGGGACAGTGTCACTGATGCATGCATTGTCGCTCCTTGTGGCCTCCTCAAATGGTGACAGGACAGTGCATGCATCCTTGTTCAGTAACCAAGCTCCCCTGACCCTGCCCCAGTGCCATACTCGCACAGGTACTCATTGATGGCCCTCTGCTGTGAGTGCAGACACTGCAGCATTGCCAATATTGAGTTCCACCTCGTGGACATGTCACAAATGAGGCAGTTTGTGGGCAGGTTGCATTCCCTTTGAATGTCAGCCAGCCAAGCACTGGCATTGTATGAACGGCGGAAATTACCACAGACTTTTCTGGCCTGCCTCAGGAGATCCTGTAAGCCTGGGTACCTGCTCATGAACCGCTGCACCACCAAATTAAGGATGTGTGCCAAACATGGAACATGGGTTAAGTGTCCCTATGGGAGGGCAGAGAGAAGGTTGGTGCCATTGTCGCATACAACCATTCCTGGCTAAAGCTGGCGTGGCGTCAACCACCTCTGAGCCTGCCCTGCAGAGCTGACAGAATCTCTGCCCCAGTGTGGCTCATGTCCCCTAGGCAGACCAACTCAAGCACTGCATGGCATCTTTTAGCCTGACTGCTTGCATAGCCCCCTGAATGCTTACGGAGCACCGCTGGTTCAGAGGAAAAATCTGCAGCACATCACTTGCTTGCACTTCCCAGATCAGCTAGCACTATAGGCCTGACACAAGCTCAGACAGACCTGAAGAAGATGCCCTTTGCAGGCAAGGACCATGGCCCCTATGGTGTAGCAAATATAGAGAGTCCCAGTGCTAGCTGTCCCTGTGGCTACTACTCCCAGTACCACCTCTTCGGGCACTGCCAGCCCTCCTGGCTACATCTGCCCCTTTCCACTGCCCGTGCCACCACAATCCTTCAGACTGGCTCTGCACTCATCCCAGACTGCTGCATCTCATTCCTCTCAGGTGTGCCTCCCAGAACTCCCGATTGTGTGAACACTCACAGCCTTCTTGGCTGCCCCTGTGGAACTCCTGGAGACTTTCCTGGCAGTGTTCTCCCGCTGTCCTCTCCTGCTCCTTCTGTGTCTCCTGGTCAGGACACCTCTGTGGGTTGTAAGAGGGTCCCGTCTGCACCCAAGCCCAGGCCCAAGGTCACCCCCCCCAGACTGGGTAGCTCCCTCAAAGGACACGACAGCCTAATACTCCATCTCCAACTTCCACCCAATCGACTTTGGGTTTTGGTCAGGGCTCCTCAGAACACCCCAGGCAGCTCCACCTCCCCACTCCACCTCTCTTTCCAGAAAACACCAGAACATTCTTGAAAGAAGTGGGAGGTTCTGTTCGGATGCCACCTGTGAGTCACCCAGCCCTACCCTGAGCCACTCCCAGACCAGATAAAAAAAAAACACAGCCAGGCTCGGCTGCCAGCCAATCCTGTAAATTTACCTGTCCTCACAAAATGTACTACTCTTCTAGCGGGTGCTACATACATATAGAAATTTGATGTTTGATGGGGCCATGTGAGTACAGACAACCCAATGGTGGTGCCTCTCTGTGTGTATTGCCGTTCCTATTGAATGGCAGCCTTCATGCTCCTGCAGTATATCAAAGGGAAAGCGGAGCTGGTCAAGGCTGTCCATCACTTCACAAGGGATGATATACATGTGGAAAGTTTGTGTTTGATGGGGCCATGTGAGTACAGACAACCCAATGGTGGCGCTTCTCTGTGTGTATTCCCGTTCCTATTGAATGGCAGCCTTCATGCTCCTGCAGTATATCAAAGGGAAAGCAGAGCTGGTCAAGGCTGTACACCTGTCTGTCACTTCACGAGGTATGATGTACATATAGAAAGTAGAACATTTGATGGGGCCAAGCGAGTACAGACAACCAAATGGTGGTGGCTTCTTTGAGTGTATTGTCGTTCCTATTGAATGGCAACCTTCATGTTCCTTATAGTATATTAAAAGGAAAGTGAAGCGGGTCAAGGCTGTCCATTACTTCACAAGGGATGATGTACATGTGGAAAGACAACCCAACTGAGGCGGTTTCTTCGTGCGTATTGCCATTCCTATTGATATTGAAGGAATGGGAGGGAGCAGAGCTGCTACTATGCCTAGGACTCCATTCTGAATCCCTGCACAGCATACTGTTTATGTCTTCCCCAGTACTGCACAGCTTGTCTCTAGTAGCCATTGAACATTGAAACACATAGCGATTACTGAACAAGTGCAATGTAGGAAGGAAGGTAGCAAGGTGCAAAGGAATGAAAGAAGGAAGAACTTTTAAGACAACTCATCCAACAAGTTAGAAATAGCCAAATTTTATTGAGCTGTATATACTCTGTGTACATTAAACATATAAAACCTAACGCTCAAAATGCTTGGACCTCCCTGCGGATTGATGAAAAATCGCAGCTCCGCTTTGTATTATATTGCTTCATTTGTGTGTAAGTCGTCACATGAAAAGACAGCTTAGAAAACAAGTACACTCTTGTGATCGCTTGCAGTAAATTCACCATGATGTATTACAATATGAAGGCCAATAAGACAACTCCCCGCTGCGCCGTATTTCACCACCAAATGTATTGATATTCCTGCTAAAATACATGAGAGACGATGGTGCAAAGGAAATACGTATAGCCCGATAGGCTCAAGCGTTTTGATGAAACAATGTGCCCGGAATATTAAAATCTATCTATATGTCCCTGACATAAACATCCTATTGTAGAAAACGCATTTATCGGTAGTGCCTTAGACAGGGTCGTGACCTCTACCGAGATGTTCTATCGCCTCAGCACCGAGAGCTATGCTTAAGAGAACAGTAAATACAGTTAGCATTGTGATTAGAAAGCAAGATTCAACACACAGCTCGCTGAAATGTCTCTGCTGGGGGATTGATAATAACCAGAAACACAGCAACGGACAATTTTCTTCCCCGGCTTCTCAGATGTAAAAATATATGAAGTTATCACCTCGGAAACACACTGGAAGCCTGGTAATATGGTAAATCTACTGACTTCTGCTGTACTGAGTTAGATTAAAGGGATGTTAGGTGGCCATTTGTGCTGATCAAGATGAACGAAATGGCGAGATTTCAGCGGTTTGTGAAGGTCATGGAATTAAAAAAGAAGAAGAATATAGACAAGTATTATCTTCTCACTATATTGCTTCTGGACAAATTCTCTTTTCAATTGTTTTAGAAGAGTTTACATGGAATGTAAACATCTTCTTTATTTTTTACTTAAAGCAGTATTAAACTCAGAGGCTTTTCAGTTTGACACATTGAGTACAATGAAATACAGTGCCTTGAAAAAGTATTCATACCCCTTAACATTTTCCACATTTTGTCATGTTACAACCAAAACGTGAATGTATTTTATTGGGATTTTATGTGATAGACCAACACAAAGTGGCACATAATTGTGAAGTGGAAGGAAAATGATAAATGTTTTTTAAAGTTTTTTACAATGGCATTACACAAACTGCAAACAGGACTTCTTATGGCTTTCTTTAAACAATGCCTTTCTTCTTGCCACTATTCCATAAAGGCCAGATATGTGGAGTGTAAGACTAATGCCTTGTACACACGGTCGGACATTCCGACCACAAAATCCGTAGGATTTTTTCCGACGGATTTTGTCCGAAACTTGTCTTGCATACACACGGTCGCACAAAGTGTTGTAAAATCCGATCGCTCCGAACGAGTTGATGTTCAAAACGTACGATGGGACTACGTAGAGGCCAGTAGCCAATAGCTTTCGTCCCAAATTTTATTCTGCGTGGCACTTTTAATTTTAGGTCCCGCTCTCAAATTTTCCCAAGAAGGTCAGGTACATTTTTGTTGGGCTCCTGTAATCAGTGGGGCTGTGTGTGATTATTTTTGGCTGTTCTAGGTTTTACTGGCTGCCAGCTCAATTACTTCCCCCTGCTTTCTGGTGTATTCTATAATGCAGTGGGCTGGAATAGGCAGATCCACAGCCTAAATATTTATGTGGTCTCAGCCAATCCCTGGGGGAGAGTGCCCAGTTGGTGTCTGAGTAGTGCATAAATAATCCAGAGCTTGGGCAGCCAGGGTTCTTGTTTAGGAATATAAGTTCCCAGCTTGAAGGGCTACTGCCCTTCTACGCAGTTCAGCCAAAATTCGACATGTGCTCATCGAGGTCCCAATAGTTTCCGATAGAAACCTTTTCCGTCTGAAAAATTGAGAACATGCTCTCAATTCTTTGCTGTCGGAAATTCGGCCAGCAAAATTCCGATGGAGCCTACACACGGTCGCATTTTCCGATGAAAAGCTCTCATCTGTCTTTTTCTGGCCGGAATTCCGATCGTGTGTATGCGGCATTAGAGATAGGAGGGTGAAGGAGGAGGTAGGAGCATGGGATTTGTCATCCTAGACTAAAGGATTGTGTGTTTCTTCTGATGCACACAGTGTTGAGAGATATAACTCTAGTCCCTGCAGAAATAATGCACGGGCTGAACCGTTCGCCCATCCCTAGCCACTACTACAATGATTGCCACTAGCTTCCAGATCCCTGGCCAAAGGGCTGCCCTGCTGCATGCATTGTGAACACATTAATTTGCTCACTTGACATGGAAGCCATTCAGGGAAAGCATTCTCTATTTGGACAAAGTAGAGAGGTGGGGGGATGACATCACAATCTCTGCCTTGTCCAATCGGACAATACTTAACATTCATCGAGAAAATGCAAAGTTTTTTCTGAATGAAACCCATGCTGAGCAGGTGACTTCCTGTGTTCAGTAAGCAGCAGGACAGCCTCTCGGCACAGAACCCACTGTAGTTGTGGTGCCTACTACACCGATTTCCAGCTTCCTGGTCCAAGCTGGATGTGAAAACTGCCATACCTGGAATTCATCTTTTACATAACCTGTGCAAAATACACTAAAAGTGAAAATACAGATGTGCATACTATACTATTTTTGCACAGGAAACAGGTCCACTTTACAATCCTTGATCAGCAACATCTTAACGTAAGCAGCCGTAGATAGCCTTATGCAACCCTGCCGCCTCTCTCCCAGCCAACTCTTTAGAAACACCTTCACAAGGATTCCTGATGCTGTATTGGTCCTGATTAACACATTTCTTATTGCAGGAATGTTTTCATGAGATAAATGGGAGTTTTTAACACCAATAAATCTGTCATCATTTTTCTAGTCTTCCATGAGAGTTATTGACTTGACCTAGAGAAAATGAAGGGAAAGGAATTATATTGAGTCGCTGTGTAAATCTTTCATGCAGACTTTTTAACAATTAAAAAGACAGCCAAAACAAAGTATTGTTTTTTTTGTTTTTTTTTTAGTGACCACTGATGCTTTTAATCTCTTGACTAAGACCCCTTTCACACTGAGCCACCCCGGGCTCCAGCGGTAAAGCGGCACTATTTTTTGCGCCAATTTACTGTCATTTTAGCAGTGCTATTCGGCTGCTAGCGGGGCAGTTTTAACCCCCTGCTAGCGGCCAAAAAGGTGCATCCCTGTTCTCCGTTTCAGGGACAAACCAGGGCCAAATTTTTGCCTGAAGCCGCTCCGCAGCTGCAACGGAGATACAGTATCTCACAAAAGTGAGTACACCTGTCTCATTTTTGTAAATATTTTATTATATCTTTACATGTGACAACACTGAAGAAATGACACTTTGCTACAATGCAAAGTAGTGAGTGTACAGCTTCTATAACAGTGTAAATTTGCTGCCGTTTATGATACAAGGTTTTCTAGCAATCTGAATGTCATCCAATTATCCAATTATCCAGAGTATACCTCTACTTTAAGGCTGGGTTCACACTAGTGCAAATTGGATGAGAGTTCCCCCGCATCCAATTCGCATGACAGGAGATTGTGACCGGCTCTCTATGGAGCCGGGTTCACATACAGTATCTCACAAAAGTGCGTACACCCCTCACATTTTTGTAAATATTTTATTATATCTTTTCATGTGACAACACTGAAGAAATGTCACTTTGCTACAATGTAAAGTAGTGAGTGTACAGCTTGTATAACAGTTTAAATTTGCCATCCCCTCAAAATAACTCAACACACAGCCATTAATGTCTAAACAGCTGGCAGCAAAAGTGAGTACACCCCACATTGGGCCCAATTAGCCATTTTGCCGCCCGGTATCATGTGACTCATTAGTGTTACAAGGTCTCAAGGTTACAATGTGTGAATGGGGAGCAGGTGTGCTAAATTTGGTGATATCTCTCTCACTCTCTCATACCGGTCACTGGAAGTTCAACATGGCACCTCATGGCAAAGAACTCTCTATCTGAAAAAAAGAATTGTTGCTCTACATAAAAATGGCCTAGGCTATACGAAGATTGCCAAGACCCTGAAACTGAGCTGCAGCATGGTGGTCAAGATCATACAGTGGTTTAACAGGACAGGTTCTGCTCAGAACAGGGCTCGCCATGGTCGACCAAAGTTAAGTGCACATGCTCAGCATCATATTCAGAGGTTGTCTTTGGGAAATAGACGTATGAGTGCTGCCAGCATTGATGCAGAGGTTGAAGGGGGGGGGGGGGGGTCAGCCAGTCAGTGCTCAGACCATACGTCGCACAGGGCATCAAATTGGTCTGCATGGCTGTTGTCCCAGAAGGAAACCTCTTCTAAAGATGATGCACAGGAAAGACCACAAACTGTTTGCTGAAGAGAAGCAGGCTAAGGACATGGATTACTGGAACCATGTCCTGTTGTCTGATGAGACCAAGATAAATGTATTTGTTTCAGATGGTGTCAAGCATGTGTGGCGGCAACCGGGTAAGGAGTACAAACACAAGTGTATCTTGCCTACAATCAAGCATGGTGGTGGGAGTGTCATGGTCTGGGCTGCATGAGTGCTGCCGACACTGGGGAGCTACAGTTCATTGAGGGAACCATGAATGCCAACATGTACTGTGACATACTGAAGCAGAGCATGATCCCCTCCCTTCAGAGACTGGGCCGCAGGGCAATATTCCAACATGATAACGACCCCAACCACACCTCCAAGATGACCCCTGACTTGTTAAAGAAGCTGCGGGTAAAGGTGATGGACTGGCAAAGCATGTCTCAAGACCTAAACCCTATTGAGCATCTGTAGGGCATCCTCAAATGGTAAGGTGGAGGAGCGCAAGGTCTCTAACATCCACCAGCTTCGTGATGTCGTCATGGAGGAGTGGAAGAGGACTCCAGTGGCAGCCTGTGAAGCTCTGGGGAACTCAATGCCCAAGAGGGTTAAGGCAGTGCTGGAAAATAATGGTGGCCAGACAAAATATTGACACTTTGGGCCCAATTTGGACATTTTCACTTAGGGGTGTACTCACTTTTGTTGCCAGCGGTTTAGACATTAATGGCTGTGTGTTGAGTTATTTTGAGGGGATGGCAAATATACACTGTTATACAAGCTGTACACTCACTACTTTACATTGTAGAAAAGTCTCATTCCTTCAGTGTTGTCACTTGAAAAGATATAATAAAAAATTTACAAAAATGTGAGGGGTGTACACACTTTTGTGAGATACTGTATGTGAACCCGGCTCCATAGAGAGCTGGTCACAATCTCCTGTCATGCAAATTGGATGCTGGGAAACCCTCATCCAATTTGCACTAGTGTAAACCCAGCCTTAAAGTAGAGGTATACTCTGGATAATTGGATGACATTCAGATTGCTAGAAAACCTTGTATCATAAACGACTGCTGTTTTTTTCCTTTTGGATAATAGTGTTTTGCCTTTTGTTATCATTGTTTGTCTCAATGCTGCTTATCACACTCAGTTAATTTGTAGTCACTTCTTGTCTACATGCATGCTCTCCTGCACTAGATGGTTTTCTTTGTTCAGGGTGGTTCTCATTATGATGACAAGGCAGAACATGCAATTGGAACAATGAGCATTGGCATGCCAGACTGTAATCTCAATTATAAGTCAAGGTGACAGGGTAACAAAGCAGGAAAGCATACTGCAGAAATAGGAAGAGATAGCCTGACCGGCGCACACCTCACCCGGCCTGAGTGGTTATTAGGTAAAAGCAGACTCAGCTCGATTCATTTACACCACGACTCCAACATGTTTTGCCCCGCCCCCCCGGGGCGTTTCTCTTAAATGTTTGCATATTGAATATTATTGTTGGTATGAGAGATATTGTATAGGGTCTTTGTCCTTTTTTCCTTCTGTGAGTCTTGGACCTTTTTTTGGAATTTTTGATTGAGTTTTACAATTGGGATTTACCACACAGGTTTTTTAATCATGGCGCAATCTCTATCCTCACCCCCTAAGTCATGGGTGCTCAATATGTGGCCCTCCAGCTGTTTTGTGGAACCACATGTCCCATGAGGCATTGGGAGCCGCTGACAGCTACAAGCAAAAGGCAGAGGCATGATGGGAGCACCCATGACCTAAGCTTTTCTCCTATCTTTTAAGACTTTTTTTTTTTTTTTTAGATTTTTTGTACTACATATTTTGAACATCAATAACTAAATATAATTAATTAAAAAAACAAAGAAAATCATTTTAACTAGGGGATTAGGCTTTTGCAGTTTGTAATTTTTCTTTCTTTTTATTCTTTTTGCATTTCATATGCAATACTTTTGTTTTAGGAGAAAAGCAAGGTGAGACAAAAACTAAGTGCAGCAGAAGATGCAACGAATGGTAAATTTAATTAAAATCAGCAAAATGGCCTAAAGTCTGATAAGTGATACCCTAGGGTCCAGAATGTATGGTGTCTCTGATCGCCGGGGACCCAAGGCCCTTGAAATCCCCTTGAACCTACTTTTGAAGCAGATGGGGGGAGGCATAAAACTCAGGGGCCCAATTATAGCAATGCCTACAATGTACTGCCCCCTACAAAACCAAGGCTAGGATCCTCCCCTCGCCAATTGTTCCTCACATTGATCTGCTTTCAAAGGGGTATAATTTACCCAAGTTCTGGTATGCCGAATAAGACTGCTCGATAGTTTACGGCCTATCACCCATAACACAAAAGTAACAGTAGATTGGAGAAACAGTCTATATAGAGATTCACACAGAGCTTGGACCAGAGGCAATAGAAAACATCTAAACAATTAAAATATATGTTTAATTAAAATAAATGTTAAATATTGACATTCCAATATCATGAGACAAAACAAGGTATATATCTAAATGTGGGTATTATTATTCGTTCTTGTGTCTTGTAAGACAATCAGTAATGATCAATAAAGAAGCTAATGACTGTGGGTACGAATATATTTAAATAAGGGGTGTGTTATGTAAGAGAGCTATATTTACCAAAAATGATATATTCATATTAGGTTTATATTAAAATAAGTAGAGTTAGGGTGCTTTCACACTGGGGCGTTTTTCAGGAGCTACAGCGCTAAAAATAGCGCCTGTGTAGCTCCTGAAAAAAGCGGGTCCTTTCACTCCAGTGTGAAAGCCAGATGGCTTTCACACTGGATCGGTGCGCTAGCAGGACGGTAAAAAAAGTCCTGCTAGCAGCATATTTGGAGCGGTGAAGGAGCGGTGTATTCACCGCTCCTATACCGCTCCTACCCATTGAAATCTGCTGCAGCTGCGCTTTGCGGGGGATTTTAACGCTTTTTCGGCCACTAGCGGGGGTTAAAACCACCCCGCTAGCGGCCGCATACCGTGGCTAAAACTACGGTAAAGCAGCGCTAAATATAGCGCTGCTTTACCGTCGCCGCCCGCACCGCCCCAGTGTGAAACCGGCCTTAAAGACAGAGCATTATTTAATTTAAAATGAGGGGGAAATTATTTAAAAGGGGTGGGGGGATGATGATTTAAAAGGAATTTATTATGGAAAAACAAAGTTCCAACCAATACGTATACTTCCTGGACTTTATAGACTTTAGTGTCAGTGTGTTTTTCGGTACCCTTGCGTGCGCCATTCTGTTTTTGTCTTGTAATACTTTTATTTTAATTCTCATTTTTTCACTTATTGTTTTCAGTCCCTATTTACTTTTTGCACATGTGTATGCATGCCTCTAAATTGTCTATCATTTCTCATCATTGCTATATCACACGTGAAGTTACTGACTGTCGTTGCTTTTCAGGGGCTTGGACTCATATGCTACAATTTTTCACTCATCCGTCTATTTACATTTTTTGAGTGGTTTACCTACATCGATATTTAGGTGGGTGATGATGGTATTTATTCCCCTGCAACCAGCAGACCCTCATCTCCATGGTTACGCCCCTAGGGCGGGGTGGAACATGTTGAAGTCAAGGTCTTGATGACTCAAGCTGAGGCAGCTTTTGCCTGCTAATCACAGGGTGAGGTGTGCCTCGTCTGGGCTATCTCTTCCTATTTCTGCAGTATACTTTGGGTCTGGACAGACCTTTCCTCAGTCTGCACCCTCACTAGTCAGCGGCATCCAACTCATCGGATCTTGACAGCCTTAAGCATTTATCTTGGGTCACAGAAAGCAAGAAAGCAATTGAAAGGGGCAGAGCATTCTGGTCACACACAGGAATTATTATGTCAATCCCATAGGAGGCTAGTGGGAGCACTGAAATCCAATGAACCTACATCATTAAACATCCCGTTCCACTGCAAAACACCATACTTACCTGACTTTCTTACTGATGCTCATACCCAGTGTAGCTATTATTCAACATCAACACATTTGTCTCTATAAGCTAGGATGGGAGCAGGCTGTGTGGAGCAGAGAATATGGGTACCCACAGAAAACAGATGACAATTGGATATTTGTTGCAGGATCAAGGAATGTTTTCAAGTCTGTTGGTGATCGCTCCAAGGAAGCCAGCCAACACATGTCGAGAAAGTTAGACAGGACAGAATTTCTGCCTCAGTTGCTTTTGCTGTCTTATAGGCCAGGACAACTTCCTACTCCATCCCCTTTTCTTGGACCTCCACCAATCCAAGTGCTCTGCAGATGGAGTGCCCTGATGGTATACAGTACAAATTATTCTTGCATGCTCAACTGCCATTCAATGTCTATAGGCTGATAGTTTAGGATTGTGTAGTAAAGGTTAGACTCAATTTTAGGTTCTCAAAGCAGTCCCTGTTGGGGGATTTTACCTCTTGAAAGAATTAGAGGAAATTAAGAGTACATCCAAACTGCCAATGGTAGCATGTGGCATGAGTACCAATAAGCTTGGTTAGACTCAAAAAATTCTCCCCACTGGCCATACTTAAATATGGTTCCAGACATAAATAAATAAGTACTTTGTATGTCAAGGTAGCTATTTAATTCCTCTATATATCTGATTTTGGGTTTATTAATGGGGTGGGGTTTGCAGGGTCAGAACTACAAAATGGTTCTGAACTCCACTTAGCCCCTTTTGCCAAATATGGTTAGTTTTCATCTTTTTTTTTTAACTCAGTATTTCTATTGTCACACAGTTTGTGTCAGGGCCCGAATCTGAACAAAGGACCTCTGCTGTGTTTGGCAGTTCTCTTCTTGCTGAGCCGCTTGGAATGCTGGATAGCTCCCTGGACAATTCCTTGAATGATTCTGCCTTGAACCTTGTTTGTCTTGAACCTTGAACTCTTTGCTCCTCCCATGAACTTTCTATGTAAGCCATGCCTTTGCACTTCCTGTGTGTCAGATTATTGTGCTCCCTCCAGCCAATATTTTGCTCTTGTCACTCCTACTGCTGCCGTATCTTGGTTACCACTCATTACTGACCCTTGGCTTGTTCCTCCACAAGCTTATGCTTGATCCCACCCTTCAACCACTCATTACTAACCTTTGGCTTGTTTAATGACAATGCTTCTGCTTATCCCTACCTGGTATATCTGCTACAAGACCTCAGTTTGCTCACCGAGGCGATTCTGAGGACAGCGACCTGGTACTAACAAGCAGCAAAACCCATTATCACTGTCAAAAGCTCTGGTGAACATCGGAGGTGAACACGTGTCATCCGCCAGGGTGACCTACTTCTGTACTTAACCAGCTGGTCAGTGGGTGGCTTATTACTGCTATAGCTACTGGCCTCTGAGCCTGACTCCAGATCATTACATTATGAAAGCACTAAAGTAAAAAATAAAAACAAAAAGAAACAGAAAATTAAAAAAAGATCTTAAAATAAAACTTGTTAACTTGTAGCAGTTTTCTGTGGTGTAGACAAGCAGCAAGAGATCTGACATACACAAATAAGTTATGGACTCCATACTAAAAAAATAAAAAAAAGTGCCACGACATTCCGCTTGCCAATATTCCCACTGGGAGAAGCTATTTCTCATTCTGGTTTCCCTTTCAGCTGAAAGTTGTGTGCTGCCTATCATGAAAAAGTCATTATGTTCCTGTAGGAATGGGCTGGGATGAAGGAATGGAGACTGTTCATTTCTGTCACCTGGAAGTGATCTAGGGAATTGGCAAGATGAATGCAGCAGGCTTGTCTTCCAACCTCATCTGGATTTTTTTCTTCCTTCCTAGGTAACATTCCTATGTTCACTTAGAGACAAACCCTACAAAATATATGTTCTTGGCATTAAAATGCACCATGTATAGCAAGAATAGTAAGTGCTCACAATTTTCACATTTCTGATACCCCTTAATATTCACATAAAGACATAAATGATCTATGTAGAGGCATGCAATTCAGAGAATCAGACAAACTTGATATATGAATCTCTCAAATATAAAGATCTAACTAAGTGATTATATTCAGGCTACTTTTTGATTCCTCCAGCCTCTCAACCCTAGTGATTGCCATACATATTTAGATGGTTTATGTCTGGTTCTTTTATTTAGTTTTTTTTATAGTAGTCTCTAAACTTTTTTATTTTTATTTAAAGTCTATGTATATCCCAAACTTTTTATTTTTAGTTTGGATAGTGTAGTTTTATAATATAAAACTACTCAATTGATAAATACTGTATATTGCTTAACAATTTCCCTTGGGATTGAGAAGTACTCTAAATCTGCATCTGAATCTTAAATATATGAATCTATATGCATATATTCTGGCTACTTTTTGATCCTTCCATCCTCTCAACCCTAGTGATTGCCCCTCCATCTTTACACAGTTGATGTCTGACTCTTTTATTTGTTGCTTTTCTTTATAATTTATTTTATTTAAAGTCTATATATAGCTCAAACGTTTTCTTTTTAGTTTTGGATAGAGTAGTTCTACAATATATGAACCAGTTAAATGACATGTGAACAACATAAAAATATAGATCTATATGCATTTATTCTGGCTAATTTTTGTTTCTTCTAACCTCTCAACCCTAGTGATTGCCATCCATCTTTACAGAGGTGATGCCAAGTCTTTTATTTAGTTATTGATTTTTAATAATAATCTGTAGGTAGCGTACAGATGTGGAAAGGGAGAAGTGCACACTCATGCACCTAAAGGCTACCAGCAGCATATGCCAAAACCCAATGTACAGCTTTTAGGCAGTGTTCTACGTAATAAGCAACACTTCTCCGGTAGACAGTAGTTTAAACCTAATGCCCTGTACCCACACCATTGGATTTTCCGACAACAAATGTTGGATGTGAGCTTGTTGGCAGAAAGCCCGACCGTGTGTATGCTCCATCGAACATTTGTTGTCGGAATTTCTGCCAACAAATGTTGCCTA
This sequence comes from Lithobates sylvaticus, assembly GCA_028564925.1. Classification (NCBI taxonomy): domain Eukaryota; kingdom Metazoa; phylum Chordata; class Amphibia; order Anura; family Ranidae; genus Lithobates; species Lithobates sylvaticus. The sequence goes on from CM053032.1 coordinate 243,068,625, forward strand.
GCAGGTTCTCAAATTTTCCAGCAAACATTTTTTGTTGTCGGACAAAAGTCCTTGCATGCTCGGAATCAAGTACAAGCCGGAAGCGCTCGGTCTTGTAAAACAACATTTGCAATGGACATATCACATGACTATAGAACTTCCTTTTTATCGGCTCGCTGTACGTCTTGTACGTCACTACGTTCGTAATTGTTGGCCAACATTTGTGTGACCGTGTGTATGCAAGACAAGTTGGAGCCAACAACTTTTGAACAAAAATCCATGGTTTTGTTGTCGGAAAGTCAGATCGTGTGTACGGGGCATTAGACTCATAGTTACATAGTTGGTAAGGTTGAATAAAGACAACAGTCCATCCAGTTCAACCTGACCCCATGGCACAACTCTTACCTCTTTATGCACTGTACACTACAGATAACAGTTCCTTATTACACTTTTCTCCCTTCATGCAGTATTTCTGAGCCGGTGCCCAGGGAGGGATTTATATCTCAGGAGCCTATAGGCAGAGAATTGTGAAGCCCCCCCCCCCCCACCCCTCACACACACACACACAAAAAAAGAAAGACAGTAAAACCAACTTTTTGTTTCTTGATAAATTTCTGCATTTAAATATGCTGGCTGCAGTGCCTGCAGAGATGCAGGGAAAAGGTCCCTGCACTATTTCTGGAATCGCAGCCCGCACAGGAATTGCAAATGACGTGCGCTTCCCAGTGCAGATGCTATTTCCAGTGCGTGTGGCTTGCCATTAGTTAATTAATGCCACCCGCGTGCATCCAGCACATTTTTCCGTGCTGGCGGCTGCGGGTACAGGTGCAGGCCCGCAGCAGGAACCACCTGCATAGATGTGAACCAGGCCTTACTATTACTTTATAGTTTTAATGCCCTGTACACACGTCCGGACTTTCTGGCAGAAAAGGTCAGACTGAATCATTCTGTCGAACATTCCGTTCGTGTGTGTGCTTCATCTGACTTTTTCTTTCTAAAATTCTGACGGACCTAGAAATAGAACATGTTTCAAATCTTTCCGCCGGAACTCCAACGGAACCAGTTCCTATCGAGAAAAACGCTCGTCTGTATGCTGTACAGACGGACCAAAAACGACGCAAGGGCAGCTATTGGCTACTGGCTATTGAACTTCCTTTTTCTAGTCCCGTCATATGCCATTGTGTTCTAAAAGATCGGACTTTGGTGTGATCGTGTGTAGGCAAGTCCGTTTCGGCAGAACTCCGTTGGAAATTCCATTGAAAAGTCCTTCAGAGTTCAGTCCAACGAGAAGTCCGCTCATGTGTTTGCGGCATAAGAGGGAGGAACAAGAATGCAAAAAGGAAAAAACATCTGACAGGGGTCCCAGCCTTCCCTTAACCCCCTAATGCATTTTTACTTTTGACTATATTCCTGTTGGAGAATTCCCCCACTTCCTGTCTGGTGAAACCATTGTCACATGGAGTTTTTGTGCTTTCCCACACTATCGAAAAAAAAAAAAATTGGTGAGACACTTTAACTTCCCAGAGCTGGGCCTGTTTTATTTCCTGGGGAGCACAGAAGAAACGAGTCAAAGCTTTATATGACAGCTTTTTCATATGGAGATATCTTAACCAGGCCCGAAGCGGCCAATGGGACCGGATTGGACAGTAAACATATGAAATGAAAATTTTGTAAATGTTTAATCACTCTTATTGGCAATTATTCCACAGATCTCTCAACTGCTGGCTTATAGTTCCTGACAACGGAACCAGCGATTGCTTGAAGATATGTATAGAGCCCAGGAAGACCGCACAAGCCGGCGTGACATTCTGTGTCAGCTACCGAAGGGACAGCAGCTGAATGTGTTCAGGAAAATCATCCGTCTCGTTAGAAAAGGTCAGCAGTCAGAGAATGGACGCTGGGATTAATCCAGAGCAGCTCTAGATTCAACAGGAATCTGTTTAGAACGCCATGGGAACAGCAACTGTAGTCAAGTTATATTTAGAAAAAACAAAGACATGCCGTGTGCACTACAAAAATACAATATTCCAACTTTCCTAATAAACTTCCCATACTTGCTGGTCTGTGAAATATATTCAGAGTCCATTGGAATTCTTCTTTTTCTGTGTGTAGCCTCATACAATGCATACTATGGTTTTAAATGATTTTTGCTTGGAAATGTCTTCAAGCCCGCTTAACCACTTCAGCTCCAGAAGGCTTACCCCCCTTCATGACCAGGCCATTTTTTTGCTATACGGCACTGCGTTGCTTTAACATCCAATCAAAAAAATAAAAAAATAAAATGTCTTCATTCATTTAGGCCAATATTTATTCTGCTAAATATTTTTTGATAAAAAATAAAATTGGTTTGCGCAAAAGTTATATAAACTATGGGATATATTTTTTATTTATTTTTTACTAGTAGTGGCAGCGAACAGTGGCTTATAGCAGGACTGTGATTTTGTGGCACACAAATCAGACACCTAACTGACACTTTTGACACTTTTTGGGGACCAGTGACGCGAATACAGGGATCAGTTCCTAAAAAATGTGCACTGTCACTGTACTAATGACACTGTCAGGAAAGGGGGTTAACATCAGGGGTGATCAAAGGGTTAACTGTGCACCTAGCGAGTGCTTTCTAACTGTGGGGAGGTGTTTTTACTACTGGAAAACATGGATCAGTGTTTCTGCTTCACAAGAACACAGGATCCATGTCTTCTGTACTCACAGAATGACAATCTGCCTTGTTTATATAGACAGACTGTCATTGTAAAGAATAAAAAATTCCCCTGGGAGCGTCAATTTAAAGGCACATGACACAAGTCTATTGGAAATAGATTTAAAATATATGTACTTTTTTTTAAACACACATCAATGAAAATTTTTCATGGAATGGGTGTAGCATAAGTGACTAAAAATTCACAGACCGGTGGATGATGAGATGACAATAAGAGGTGATCTCCACCCAACGCGTTTCAGAATTTACAATACAACTCCTTCATCAGGGGTAGAGGAGATATCTAATGTCTATGATATAAACATAAAGGTCAATAACGACAACAGCAACATAGTCATAAATACATTGAAGGAATGTGATTAATAATAAATCACCAACTTACAGTCACTTTCAAGATGTAAATTTTAACATGGGCAGCACAGGGGTGTAGTGGTTAGCACATTCACCTAGCAGTAATAGGGTCGCTGGTTCAAATCCCGACCACGACACCTTCTGCCTGGAGTTTGCATGTTCTCCCTGTGCCTGCGTGGGTTTCCTCCGGGTACTCCAGTTTCCTCCCACAGACAGACATGCTGGTAGGTTAATTAGATCCTGTTGATAAAATTGGCCAAATAAGTGTATGTGGTATGTGTATGTGTTTGTAAGCGTGTCAAGACCCCACAGGGCAAGGACCGCGCTATACCACAGATGGACACCAGTGACAAAAAGCGCCCTGAGGCGATTCAGTTCGCATAGGTAGCGCTATACAAGTCATTCATTCATTCAACATTCCTCATTCCTCATTCATTCAACATGATGTTTTGAAAAGAAAAAAAACACAGTCTCAAGAGTTCCTTCTCATCCAGCCCAAACTAGTGGATATCACAGGTTTATGTAATAAGTACCTTGGTATTTACTACAGAGACCTGTGATATCCACCTGCCAATTGTAATTCTCCTGAGGAAGCTACTATTCGTGGTGAAACATGTTGAGAATTTGTCGAGCTGCACATTCTGTAACTGTATCTGTTCTATACTGTTGATGGACTTTTATTCTATCATGTTTTTATTCCCAAATAAATATTTTTGATACATTTATTGTGTTATATTTTGCACTCTAAAAATCCAATTTTGCCTATTTCTTTATTTATCTGTGATATCCACTAGGTTGGGCTGGATAAGAAGGCACTCTTGAGACTGTGAAACCTTCAGCGGCCACTGGGTGTGTAGTTTATCAGCGATTGCATCACTGGAAGAAAGGGGGAGCTGTAACAGGAGATGATTACACATGCCCTGTCCAACATGCATGTATCACCGGGACAGGAAAAGAGATGTGAGGACCGACCACGCTAGCAGGAATTAGCAGTCATCAGCGTCAACTTAGCATTGGTGTAAATACACAGGAGCAATACAGAATGACAGGATAGCAAGGTACTTGTGAATTGCCGGTAATAAATAAAAAAGTGTACAATAGGAAAGGTGATTACTTGTTTTATAGAATTGGACAAGAGATTTTATTTTCTGCCGGAAATTCCACTTTAAGCCACTGCTGCCTCCTAAATGCCGTTTTTTTTTTTTTCAGGCAAAGGAGGATTTCATATGTGTTTGGCTTGCGATTGTGGTGCTTCCCTATGCCCTATTGCCTGGTATAATTTTTGCTGTGCTGCAACTACAACAATGTATACTAATTTAGCACTACCCCTGTGGGACCCGCAGATTTGTGTCCCAGGTTATTTTCCCTCTGTGGAGGAGCTAAGTTCATGCTCTTGCCTTCATGCTTGAGCTAAGGGCAGGCGGATTCCAGGAAGTAAATGCTTCATGAATCATTTGCCCGTACTCAAGATGGTCACAGCCAAAGATGTTAGATGGTGTTTTTCAAAGTGATCTTTCAGCAAAATAAAGCATAGAGACATGGATGGATGGGCAGGTTTGTTTTCAATATTAAAAATGCATTAAACAGTGTTTGTGGTGCTCAGATACAGTGTAGTTCCACTTTAAGCAGTGGGACATGAAGTGGACAGCACTGAGACATCATAAACAATGTTCCAGATTAGGCAAGCCTTAATACTAGTGCACCAGGGGTTACCAGCAGCAACAGTCACAAGGATCCCTCTTGCCCCGTACACACGAGCGGAAATTCCACCAGCAAAAGTCGGATGAAAGCTTTTGGTCCGAAAATGCGACCGTGTGTATGCTCCATCTGACTTTTGCCGGCGGAATTCCAGCCAGCAAAAGATTGAGAGCAGGTTCTCAATTTTTCGGTTGGAACAAGTTCTGTTTGGAAATTCCGATTGTCTGTACCAATTCCGACGAGCAAAATTCCTACGTATGCTCAAAACAAGTTGACGCATGCTCGGAAGAATTTAACTTTATTTTCTCAGCTCGTCGTAGTGTTGTACGTCAGCGCGTTCTTGATGGTTGAAAACTCAGCGAACTTTTGTGTGACCGTGTGTATGCAAGACAAGCTTGAGCGGAATTCCGTCGGAAAAACCATCCAAGATTTTTCCGATGGAAATTCCGCTCGTGTGTACGCGGCATAACTCTCGGGTCTGTACTCACAGTGTCCCTGGGGCTTGGATGTCTCCCTCCAGACTCAGGCAGACAGAAGTATCCAGATCAGATCCTCAATGTAATCCCTTTTAGCTCTCTATGAACGTGCAGCAGAGTAGGCCCCCCAGATATGCACAGCTAGGTCCTCGATGAGACAGGTAGATTCTTCAGCTGGACTGCCAGAAAGGGCAGAACCTCTCCTGGGGAAAAATCCTGCTCTCTGAGGCTCCAAACTAGTTATGCCCTCCCCAACCACCATCTGGGCACACCTCCTCAGGGATTGGCTGAAGCTACATAATTATTTAGGTTGCTCATTTGGCTCCCCCATTCACAATATTCTGTAAATTTCCAGAAGACAGGGGGGATCAAGCAAACTTGCAGCCTGTAGAGCCCAGAGCAGCCTAAATAAATCACATGCTGCTCTGTTGATTACAGGAGAACCACAGAACTAAATGTGCCTAATCATTAAAGTGGATGTAAACCCCAATTTTTTTTTTTTTTTTTTGATGTCATAATGTAGAGAATAAGATTTCCTTTCATTTGAGCCCAGTCTTGCCACACAGATTTACTTGAGGCCTGAGAAATCCTCTTTTATTGTTCAGTTAGAGAAATCTTGACAAAGTCTTGAAAACGTTGTCAAAAACGCCCCCTTGTTGTGAGTGACAGGTGATTTACATATCTCATGCACTAGCCTGAGACAGGCACATCCTGTGTAAAAAGTTCACAATTCACATCCCCCTCCCCTCCAGTTCTCCCAGCTTTACTGTGTTTTGACTGGATGTTTCTCATCATGGGATGCAGTGAACAGTCAGCAGACTATAGACAGACAAGTGATTTAGGGGACATGTATGTAGTCAGAGCTGGGCAGAGTAGAACATCCAGTGATCTGATGATAACCTGTCTCAGGCTAGTGCATGAGATATGTAAATCACCTGTCACTCACAGCAAGGGGGCGTTTTTGACAAATTTTTCAAGACTTTGTCAAGATTTCTCTAACTGAACAATAAAAGAGGATTGCTCAGGCCTCGAGTAAACCTGTGTGGCAAGACTGGGCTCAAATGAAGGGAAATATTATTCTCTACATTATCAAAAAAAAATAAAATAAAAATTTGGGGTTTACATCCACTTTAATTGCAGCATGTCTAGTAGGGCACAGCCATTGCAGCCACTGGCCCTGTTAACTTGAGATTGGGCGGTCATGGGAGGAGGGTGGGTCAGGTGGTAAAACTTAGGCTCAGCCACCTATATTTCCTGCCCCTCATCCACCAAGTAAATGATTCCTACAAAGGTTTTTTTTTTTTCAAATTGCAAGGTATCTTAACAAAATAACACATTACTTTTCAAAAAAAGAGCAAAAAGAACAAACTGTGATACAGTTTTGCATCTTGAAGCTAATGGAGAAAAAATATGTAACCTCGCATTCCAACCCGACGTCTTTGAACAAACAAAACCACTGTCTACAGTACCAACCATCTCCGCTAAAACACAGAATAAAAAATAAAAAGCCAAAGTCCCTTAAATGAAAAGAATATTTTCCATTGAGCAAATTCGGTGGAGTATTCACTTAGAGGCATTGAAATGCATTTTGATCCGCCATTATCAAAGACATGGAAAATTCTATTCCTTTTCTTGTTGCTCGGAAATGTGCATTTTTTGGATTCGGGCCTTGCGTTATTTGCATAACTAATCGCACGAAATGTAACGGTCTTACACCAGCGCAATGACATATTTCCCGTCTTGTTATTATGCAAACCGCAAATCTAAGACATATTTGCTTAAGGAGGAAAAAAAATAATCGCACTGACGGTAGAAATAACTAATCAGTAAAATATGCAATACGATAAATTTTTTTTTTTGCTCATTACAGGGAGTGATAGGGAATGAAACAAAAATGATTCTAAACAGATTGTTTAAATTATAAATCCTTTGCTTAATCCCGGAGATTATTCAACAAAACCTACCTTCACTCTACAGTATTTACAAAGTCTGTTGTGGATTACTAACATCGCCGGTATGACCTGTTTCTAATTTATTGCTTTCATTTACGTTAAATATTAAAAGGGTCCATTTGTACCACCGCGTGTATGTACATGAATTCTTCGTTGGCTGTATCTCTGAAAAGTTAAATCTTGTGATTTACGACTGCATGGTGCACCGGGGGAATCTGGTGGACACTGATAGAGATAAAAGCACGGGCGTGTATTGCTCTTGGTCCATGTTGAAAGGGCGAGACTGGTGTGCCAAATAAAGGAGAGTTATCATGAAAGTAAATTTTAGAATGTTTTGTATCAGATGAATAACAAGTGGCGGTTGTAGGTTTTAGACTCATTAGACACTAGTAGCAGTGTTTGCAACTCCTGTCAGAAGTTGAAAGAAGGTTTGCAGACATTCAGGAGGCAATATTGCCACCTTCTGATGCCTGGGTTTTTTTTTGGCTTTTTTTTTTTACTATCCAATTTATTTTTTTCAGGTACTTATATAGTGTGTCAATTTACGCAGCGCTTTACATATATATTGTACATTCACATCAGTCCCTACCCTCGAGGAGCTTACAACCTAAGGTCCCTAACACACATTCATATATATATATATATATATATATATATATATATATATATATACTAGAGCCAATTTGGACAGGATCCAATTAACCTACCAGCATGTCTTTGGAGTGTGGGAGGAAACCAGAGTAACGCCACACAGGCACGGGGAGAACATGCAAACTCCAGGCAGATGGCGTCATGGTTGGGATTTGAACCAGTGACCCTTTTTACTGCTAGGTGAAAGTGCTAACCACTACACCACTGGGCTGCCCCAATGGCAATTTAGACTAGTGGGACCATGCTGAAACTGTGAGCTTGACTTGTGGTTGTGGCACAATCCTATTCACTTTGGTGAATGCCGCCTGCCAAACTCTGCACACCCTATTAAAATTTCCACAATACATTCTCAAAGTGCACTCAACCAACCGGCACCCTGTCCACTTGTAAGTGGATGGCTGGATTGGGGGGGGTTAAAAATACGGATCAACCTGCATGTTTTTACTGCCCCCTGACTGCCTATTTGAAAAGAGCCTTATGGTTCTCTTGACTGTTAAAACTTGATTTTTTTTTTGTGTGTAGCACCCTCCTAGAGTAATGTAGATTATTAGGTAAATCCCTGTTTGACAGAAATTAGATCGACTTCAGTTGAGCCATAGATGGATTCAATTTCAGCTGTTCCCTGTTGAACTGGTTGAATTCCAATCTATCTATGGCCAGCTTTAGCTTTACAGTGCCTTGCGAAAGTATTCGGCCCCCTTGAACTTTTCAACCTTTTGCCACATTTCAAGCTTCAAACATAAAGATATAAAATTTAAATTTTTTGTGAAGAATCACCAACAAGTGGGACACAATTGTGAAGTGGAACGAAATCTATTGGATTGTTGAAACTTTTTTAACTAATAAAAAAATGAAAAGTGGGGCGTGCAAAATTATTTGGCCCCCTTGCGTTAATACTTTGTAGAGCCACCTTTTGCTGCGATTACAGCTGCAAGTTGCTTGGGGTATGTCTCTATCAGTTTTGCACATCGAGAGACTGAAACTCTTGCCCATTCTTGCTTGCAAAACAGCTCGAGCTCAGTGAGGTTGGTTGCAGAGCGTTTGTGAACAGCAGTTTTCAGCTCTTTCCACAGATTCTCGATTGGATTCAGGTCTGGACTTTGACTTGGCCATTCTAACACCTGGATACGTTTATTTGTGAACCATTCCTTTGTAGATTTTGCTGTATGTTTGGGATCATTGTCTTGTTGGTAGATAAATCTCCGTCCCACTTTCAGGTCTTTTGCAGACTCCAACAGGTTTTCATCCAGAATGGTCCTGTATTTGGCTGCATCCATCTTCCCCTCAATTTTAACCATCTTCCCTGTCCCTGCTGAAGAAAAGCAGGCCCAAACCATGATGCTGCCACCACCATGTTTGACAGTGGGGATGGTGTCTTGAGGGTGATGAGCTGTGTTGCTTTTACGCCAAACATATCGTTTTGCATTGTGGCCAAAAAGTTCGATTTTGGTTTCATCGGACCAGAGCACCTTCTTCCACATGTTTGGTGTGTCTCCCAGGTGGCTTGTGGCAAACTTTAGACGAGACTTTTTATGGATATCTTTGAGAAATGGCTCTCTTCTTGCCACTCTTCCATAAAGGCCAGATTTGTGCAGTGTACGACTGATTGTTGTCCTATGGACAGACTCTCCCACCTCAGCTGTAGTTCTCTGCAGTTCATCCAGAGTGATCATGGGCCTCTTGGCTGCATCTCTGATCAGTCTTCTCCTTGTCTGAGCTGAAAGTTTAGAGGGACAGCCAGGTCTTGGTAGATTTGCAGTGGTCTGATACTCCTTCCATTTCAAAATGATCGCTTGCACAGTGCTCCTTAGGATGTTTAAAGCTTGGGAAATCTTTTTGTATCCAAATCCGGCTTTAAACTTCTCCACAACAGTATTACGGACCTGCCTGGTGTGTTTCTTGGTCTGCATGATGCTCTCTGCGCTTTCAACAGAACCCTGAGACTATCACAGAGCAGGTGCATTTATACAGAGACTTGATTACACACAGGTGGATTCTATTTATCACCATCAGTCATTTAGGACAACATTGGATCATTCAGAGATCCTCGCTGAACTTCTGGAGTGAGTTTGCTGCACTGAAAGTAAAGGGGCCGAATAATTTTGCACGCACCACTTTCCAGTTTTTTATTTGCTAAAAAAGTTTAAAATATCCAATCGATTTCGTTCCACTTCAAAATTGTGACCCACTTGTTGGTGATTCTTCACAAAAAATTAAAATTTTATATCTTTATGTTTGAAGCCTGAAATGTGGCAAAAGGTTGAAAAGTTCACGGGGGCCGAATACTTTCGCAAGGCACTGTATATTAGATGTAGCACCCTCCTAGTGTAAAGTAGGCTGATCTGTAAATTTAGTTTGGCTCCTCTGTAATCAGTGGAGCAGAGGTTGATTGTTCAGGTCTGCTCAGTGCCTCACAGGCTGCTGCTCTGATTGTTTTCCCCTTAATCTAGAGGATTCTAGAATTATAGAGGGAGGAAGAACAGAGTGAGCAGCCTGAATATTTATGGGACTCCAGACAATCCGTTGGGAGGTGTAATTTCTGTCAAACAGGAATGTACCTAACAATCTACACTACTCCCGGAGGGTTCTACACAAAAATATTATACTTACCTGAGACCCATCTGGATCCAGCGATGTTGCATGAGAGTCTTGGCTGTCTGGGACTCTCCCTCCCCATTGGCTGTCAATCAAAGTCAGTGAGCCAATGATGGGAGAGAGGGGATGGGGCCGAGCCATGTCTGAATGGACACACAGAGCAGCAGCTCGGCTTGGGTGCCCCCATAGCCAGCTGCTTGCTGTGGGGGCACTTGACAGGAAGAAGGGACCAGGAGCTCCACCGTGGGACCTGAGAAGAGGAAGCTGCTCTGTGCAAAACCACTGCACAGAGCAGGTGAGTATAACGTGTTCATTATTTTTAAACAAAAGAAAATTGACTTTAATATTACTTTAAATATGCTAAATGCATTTCAGGTTCGTCATGTATTAGAGTTTCTTGCCTTTAGAAAACAGCAATATCCTGAAAAAAGCCTGTACTCCTTTCAGTATGCAGTAGAGAAGACCCCTTGCTCTATGTGCGGTCTCTATGCAGAGGGTCCATCAAACACACCCTACTGAGTCAGATCTATAGATTTCCTGTGTGCTTCTCTGTAGACAAATGGGAGCAGATGTTTTAGGCCACCACTGCTATACTCGAGAAGGTATGGTGCAGCTCTGTCGGGTTAGTGGTACTGCAGAATGATGCTCAGATCCTTTAATGACTAAATCCATTTCTCCTTTACGCCTGGAAGTAAGCACATTAGTCACATGACCACTTCTTACTACTGGCACTAAATGTAGCCTGGCATAGGACTAATGTGTCCTCTGTTATGGGCTCCAGACACCATCTTGGGAGAGCCTGAATCTGGTTTGACACAAATTCTCTCAACATTTTGGTGGGTCTTAGGGAAACAGAGGTGTTTTAAACAGCACATTCTGCATCACCAAGGAGCCTTGGAGAGGGATGTGGACAAGACAGGGACAGGAACCCATTTATTAGGGACAGTTAGACCTTGCTCCTCAGCTGGGAGTAGTTTGGAGCTCTGGTAACTTGGTGAGTGGAGATTCCAGATACCTCATCGGAAGACTGGTATAGTGCTAGCCATCAGAAGAGAAGTCTAGCATTTAATGGGGTGATGACTGATAAGATTGCTAGTCTATACATAAGCTTAAGGAAGTCATGCTTTGCATAAACTCCTGTCTCTAAGAACGGACCTCTAGTTATGAATCCCTGTTTGGTGTTTACTGTGCCCTATTGTATGGAAGTGGATCTCAATAAGGTTAGAGTGTTATTGTATTTGTGGGGTTTCTTGCATATAAGCTCTCTTATCGGAACATCTAAAACGAAGGACGACCGCCAAGATCCTCTACTAAATAAAATTTTATTGACACATAACCTTATGTATCAATACACTGTTATTTAGTAGAGGATCTTCACTGTGGTGCCAACCATTCATTTAAGAGGTCCTTGGCTGAATGGCTTACAGAGGCTATAGTCTGTGCACTGGTATCTCTCATTTATTGGATTAGGTGAGGAGGTAGAGCACAGTTTATTGTTCTGGAGTGTTTTCTGAAATCTTCTCTCTCGAGTAATTACCCATAACACCCTGCTGACTGGAGATCTCTAGCTCTGACTCAGCAGGGGTCCACACCCCTGCAGAGATACCACTGCTTCCACACAGAGATCAAGGATCTTTCTGTGCAATTTGTTGGCAATGGACAGGCTTTCTACTCAAGAAGTCACTACTTTCTAAAGAGAATGAACTGTAAGCCCCTGTACACACGGTCAGACATTCCGACCACAAAATCCATCAGATTTTTTCTGACGGATTTTGTCCGAAACTGGTGTTGCATACGGACAGTCGGACAAAGTTGTCAGAAAATCTGATCATTCGGAACGTGATGACGTTCGTTCATTTAGACGGGACTACATCCAAGCTAGTAGCCAATAGCTTTAGTCTCGTAATTTGATCTGAGCATGCGTGGCACTTTGTCAGATCGGAATTCTGTACAAACGATTGGACAAAGTACGATCAGATTTTGTTGTCGGAAAATTTGAGATCCTGCTCTTAAAGCCCGACAGAGCCCACACACGATCAGATTTTCCGACAATATAATCCGATCTGACCTTTTCCGTCGGATTTTCCGTCCGTGTGTACAGGGCATTAGACTTTGTACACCTTTTGTTTTGCTGAACCTGGAATACATTTATGAGGTTTAAATTGAAGGCTCAGTGGGGCTCTATTGACATTTCAACAGCTATTTCCAATATTTTAAAATCAGGGTTCTAAATAAAATAAAAAAACATTTATACTCACATTGGTGTATGCAGCATCTGTCCTATCCTGCATCCGTTCTCCAGCACTTCCAAGATCACTCAGTTCTCAGTCTTCAGTGAGCAGGGAGCTGTCCTGCTGTTTGCTCTGCCCCTCCAGTGCTCACTGGAGGGCTGGGCTGTGGAGGGGACAGGAGCAGCTGGCTCAGGATCTAAGAGGCTGAGCCATCTGCTGGTCCAGGCATCTGGGTGGATCTTGAAAGTAAAGTCAGGATCAGCTCAGTGATGTCAGCATAGAGCGGACTTTAGCCTGCTATCAGCTGAAAACGGGTCACAGGAGTGCATAGCGAAGTGCACTCCTGTGATCCCCAGGAGAAGTAGAGCCAAAAGCGTCTCCTGTGTCTCCCAATTATGCTCCTGCATTGTCAGTTTGTTACATTCCTGGAGGAGAAAAGCAGTTGTGCTGACATGCATTCTGTATGCATGGTTCACTGTTGCCTTTCTCAGGAAGCCAGTCCAGAGCAATAATGTGAAACCGGTACTGAAGCAATTGAATTTAGAGAAGAAGGGGCTAAATAGGCTGGTGGAGATCAGTAGCGCTGACATACCAAAAGGATAAAAAAAACATACACAGTATAAAAACAAATGGCACTTATAAATTATTTACAGACTTAGCAAACTAAATGTCATACAGTTAGGGTGTAGATCTAGTCTAAACTACCTGATAGCATCTTATATCTCTTTGGCATGCTATTGGTGAGGTCTTTGCTCTGAGGTCCAGGGTTCACACACATGATGGCAATTATGAGGGACCCCATATCTCTCTACTGGATTTTTTTAATATTTATTTTAATTGATGGATAATTTGGGCTGAGGAGTTATAATACACAAAGATGGTCAGAGACACCCAAAACAGTCAGCTTTAGGAATTATGGCACGACGATCCCACTGTTGGAGTATCTAAGACATAATAAAAGCAAATGACTGACACAGCTCATCGGGATGCACTTGCCAACTACAATATTATGTTTAAGTGGACAGACCCTTTAATTTGGAGGAAATCACACAGAAGGTTTTTTTTTTTTTCAGTTGAAGAACAGAAAAGATTAACTCTGACTGTACACAGATTCCAAACCAAAGTCCCTTGTGACATGCATCACAACATCTGATTGAGATAACTCTTTCACTTAATTTCCTGACAGCAAGCCTGGAAGCTGGAATAAGTAACTGAGAAGCGACTCCCATGTCAGTAGCTGACAGGAAACTCAACCCTTCCCCTTAAACATTAACAAGAACAATTAATGCCAGCACTGACCTCACAGTTATTCTATAATAAGACTACACAATCAGCAAAAGAAAGACAAACACAGAACAGGATGTGCGATGCAATGTCATCATGAACCTTTTTACATGTAATGGGAATGTTGTCTGGCATCCTGCATGCTGGAAGATTCTAGGTGAGGAATTGGAAATCTTTTATGGTCATTCCCAGGGGTGGAAAACACAGTAGCCAACCAAAAAAAAGGAAATTTGTATAAAATATATTCAATATCCTAGCTTCAGAGGCGGCTCTAGGCTTTGTGCGGCCTTAAACTAAGACCCACTAACGCCCAAAACGGGAAAAATAATTCAAGTGGACATTCCCTCCAACTCCCACACACTTCAGGCAAATTAGGTGGCCACGAGGCCCCTGGGAGTGCGAGGCCTAAGGCGACCGCCTAATTTGTCTAATTAGAGAGCCGCCTCTGCCTGGCTTTGCTGCTAAGTCACTGACCTACAACGAACATTTAAAATGGTAGTTATGACTTTTCAGACTTCACTGACTGCAAGCTTGTTGCAGGATGGCGACTCACTAGCTCAATGATGGTCTTTGACATCATCAATAGGGCCACACATAATATTAAATGCATGCAAAGTCACTGAAGACTATCACTGACATCAAATATGCTCCAGAAAATGGTGAGAGAATGTGAACATAGCTGGATTCCGGAAGCATACTGGAGAAGACATTTAGAGACTGGAGACATGTTACATGAGACTGTTAACTATAACCTCTATTACATTCCCCTTACAATTAATTCCCCCACATCAACTACATACTGCTGGGGGCCGAGAGCCACACAACAAGAATCAAAGGGCCGCATATTACCCTAAGGTTGCGGATTGGACACCAAGGATCTAGATGATAATGCTGGACTAAAGATGACTGCTATGGAGGCTACACTTTTGAAAACATGTCAGCAATAGTGCATAGCTCCCAACTGTCCCTGATTTCGAGGGACTGTCCCTGATTTGGAGCAATGTCCCTCTGTCCCTCATTCCTCCTCATTTGTTCCTCATTTGGGTCTGATCTATATAGATGTATGTAAAATGCACTTTTTATCTATCAAAAAGTGTTTTCCAGTGCTAAACCTTTCATCTGATTTCCAAATTGCTGCATTTGTAAATTCCAAAAGCCAAAATAAAGGAATATTAATGGTTAAAAAAGCACTTGTGGGTTTAACCAATCTTGTTTGTCTGTACAATTCTCCTTTAAGGGGGCGTGACAATGGGTGTGTCCTATGCCTGAATACTTTTGCTGATTGGTGTCCCTCATTCCCATCTCAAAAAGTTGGGAGGTATGAATAGTGGCCCAAACGTCTGTCTGCACAGGCTCACCTTAAGAGTTTCCTCAGACAGATCCATTTCCTCTACTTCCATAAGTGATAATAAGGTTTGACCGTAAGTTTAAAGAGCCCTGGGAATAAAAGAAAAATACTTAGCAATACTTAGTATGGTGCCTCCACTTATCCCACCACTTAAAAAAATGTTAATCTTGTTGCTAACTGCAGCCAGTGATTATGGTGTCAAGACATTTTTCATTGTACATGGGACCTCTTTATGACCTTCATGTCCAGATTGCATTTGTACATCAGGTACCAGCATAAAGCCAAGCTGACATAATGATACAAGAATGCTAGATTTGGGAAATCCAAAGTGGTTGATTGGCAAAAACCCAGGACCAAAAGGCCAGGTCCAGGGGCGTAACTAGAAATCACAGGGCCCCATAGCAAAATGTTGTATGGGCCCCCCCCCCCCCCCCCACAAAAAAATGGCGGGGCTTAAATTAAATAGCTGGCGTGGTTTAAAGGGCGGGGCTCAAAGGGTGTGTGGTTTGAGTCTGAGAAAGAAAGAAAGAAAGAAAGAACCCAGATCCTACACCACATAAGCAATATATGTATTCCAGAAAGTTTAATCAACAGATAAAGATACTCCAATACAGCCTCACCCGTGCCCAATGCAGCCTGACCCGTGCCCAATGCAGCCTGACCCGTGCCCAATGCAGCCTGACCCGTGCCCAATGCAGCCTGACCCGTGCCCAGTGCAGCCTCACCTGCCTGTGCCCAGTGCAGCCTCACCTGCCTGTGCCCAGCGCGGCCTGCCTATGCCCAATGCAGCCTGACCCGTGCCCAATGCAGCCTCCCGTGCCCAATGCAGCCTGTGCCCAATGCAGCCTGACCCGTGCCCAATGCAGCCTCACCTGCCTGTGCCCAATGCAGCCTCACCTTTGCCCAATGCAGTGCGGCCTGCCTATGCCCAATGCAGCCTGACCTGTGCCCACTTGTGCCCAATGCAGCGTGTCCAGTGCCCAATGCAGCCTCACCTGTGCCCAATGCAGTGTGGCCTGTGCCCAATGCAGCCTGACCTGCCTGTGCCCAATGCAGCATGTGCAGTGCCCAATGCAGCGTGGCCTGCCCATGCCCAATACAGCCTCACCTGTGCCCAATGCAGCCTGACCCGTGCCCAATGCAGCCTGACCCGTGCCCAATGCAGCCTCACCTGCCTGTGCCCAATGCAGCCTCACCTTTGCCCAATGCAGTGCGGCCTGCCTATGCCCAATGCAGCCTGACCTGTGCCCACTTGTGCCCAATGCAGCGTGTCCAGTGCCCAATGCAGCCTCACCTGTGCCCAATGCAGTGTGGCCTGTGCCCAATGCAGCCTGACCTGCCTGTGCCCAATGCAGCATGTGCAGTGCCCAATGCAGCGTGGCCTGCCCATGCCCAATACAGCCTCACCTGTGCCCAATGCAGCCTGACCCGTGCCCAATGCAGCCTGACCCGTGCCCAATGCAGCCTGACCCGTGCCCAATGCAGCCTCACCTGCCTGTGCCCAATGCAGCCTCATCTGCCTGTGCCCAATGCAGCCTCACCTGCCTGTGCCCAATGCAGCCTCACCTTTGCCCAATGCAGTGCGGCCTGCCTATGCCCAATGTAGCCTGACCTGTGCCCACTTGTGCCCAATGCAGCGTGTCCAGTGCCCAATGCAGCCTCACCTGTGTGCCCAATGCAGTGTGGCCTGTGCCCAATGCAGCCTGACCTGCCTGTGCCCAATGCAGCATGTGCAGTGCCCAATGCAGCCTCACCTTTGCCCAATGTAGCCTCACCTGTGCCCAATGCAGCGTGGCCTGCCCATGCCCAATCCAGCCTCACCTGTGCCCAATGCAGCCAATGCAGCCTCACCTGCCTGTGCCCAATGCAGCATGTTCAGTGCCCAATGCAGCCTCACCTGTGCCCAATGCAGCGTGGCCTGCCCATGCCCAATACAGCCTCACCTGTGCCCAATGCAGACTCACCTGTGCCCAATGCAGCCTGACCTGCCTGTGCCCAATGCAGCGCGGCCTGCCTATGCCCAATGCAGCCTGACCCGTGCCCAATGCAGCCTGACCCGTGCCCAATGCAGCCTGACCCGTGCCCAATGCAGCCTCACCTTTGCCCAATGCAGCCTGACCCGTGCCCAATGCAGCCTGACCCGTGCCCAATGCAGCCTGACCCGTGCTCAATGCAGCCTGACCCGTGCTCAATGCAGCCTCCCCCGTGCCCAATGCAGCCTCCCCCGTGCCCAATGCAGCCTCACCTGCCTGTGCCCAATGCAGCCTCACCTTTGCCCAATGCAGTGCGGCCTGCCTATGCCCAATGCAGCCTGACCCGTGCCCAATGCAGCCTGACCCGTGCCCAATGCAGCCTGACCCGTGCCCAATGCAGCCTCACCCGTGCCCAATGCCCAATGCAGCGTCACCGTGCCCAATGCAGCCTCACCGTGCCCAATGCAGCCTCAGCCTTCCCCGTGCCCAATTCAGCCTCACCGTGCCCAATTCAGCCTCAGCCGTGCCCAATGCAGCCTTCACCGTGCCCAATGCAGCCTCACCGTGCCCAATGCAGCCTCACCGTGCCCAATTCAGCCTCCCCGTGCCCAATGCAGCCTCCCCGTGCCCAATGCAGCCTCCCCTGTGCCCAATGCAGCCTCACCTGTGCAGTGGAAGAGGTGAGCCAGACTGCAGCAGCCCTCAAAGGGCTATTGGCGAGCGTGGGGCTGTCTCAGAGTGGGGGGGGGGGTGAGCACCGCCCGCACGGTCCCCAGCCAGGGGAAGTGAGGAGAGGAAGAGGCGCGCTGTCCAGCAGAGCGCTGTAATAGCTAACATTTGAATGTCCTGTGTTCCCGGGGCTCACCGTCACATAGCCCCACCTCTTGGCCCGGCGCCTTTGATGACGTCACATGTCCCGCATTGGACCGGCGTTCTGTCTATCAAAAGCGCCGGGCCAAGAGGTGGGGCTATGTGACGGTGAGCCCCGGGAACACACACAGTGACAGGACATTCAAATAAAAGCTATTACAGCGCGCTGCGCGCCTCTTCCTCTCCTCACTTCCCCTGGCTAGGGGACCGTGCGGGCAGAGCTCGCCCCCCCCGGGCCCCCGGCAGTATGCATTCCTCCTCCTCCCCACGGGCCCCATAGCGGCTGCGGGGCCCCATAGCGGCCGCGTGTGTCGCTATGGCGGTAGTTCCGCCACTGGCCAGGTCTAAGAGGTCCTACCTTTCCCTCTCCTAATTGTGATTAAATCCTTAGCCTCACTTTTAAAGTAAATTGCTCCATTACAGTGCTGTCTAGTCTTCATGGTGTGTTGAGGCTATGCCAAGGGCAATGAGGTTGCCAGGCATGTCACACAACCATCCACACATCAAGTTGCTTACTGTCAGAAAAACATTGCAAGATCAGAAAATCAGAGACCCTGGAAAGGAAGCCCAAGCTATCACTAAGTATAACGATTTTTACAGGGTCCCCTGACCTCATTTTAAATATCCAAATCTCCTTTAAACCTCTTATTAACCACTTTCAGCCCGGCCCATTTTGCTGGCTTAAGACCAGACCACTTTTTGCGATTCGTCACTGCGTCGCTTTAACTGACAATTGCGCGGTCGTGCGACGTGGCTCCCAAACAAAATTGACATCCTTTTTTTCCCACAAATAGAGCATTCTTTTGGTGGTATTTGATCGTCCCTGCGGTTTTTATTTTTTGCCCTATAAACAAAAAAATTGTGACAATTTTGAAAAAAAAAAAAATATTTTTTACTTTTTGCTATAATAAATATCCCCCAGAAATATATAAAAAAAAAAATTCTCCTCAGTTTAGGCCGATACGTATTCTTTTACATATTTTTGGTAAAAAATCGCAATAAGCGATCATTGATTGGTTTGCGCAAAAAATATAGCATTTACAAAATAGGGGATAGTTTTATAGCATTTTTATTAATATTTTTTTTTTTTTACTAGTAATGGCGGCGATCAGCGATTTTTATTGTGACTGCGACATTATGGCGGACACATCGGACATTTTTGACACATTTTTGGGACCATTGTCATTTATACAGCAATCAGTGCTATTTAAATGCACTGATTTCTGTGTAAATGGCAGTGAAGGGGTTAACCATGGTGTGGCAGTGTAGGGGTTAAGTGTTCCTAGGGGCGTGTTACTAACTGTGGGGGCGTGGCTGTGTTTTAGTGAACACTGATCTCTGCTCCAATCACAGGGAGCAGAGATCAGTGTCACTTGTTGCTAGGCAGAACAGGGAGATGCTGTTTACTTCCGCATCTCGTGTCGTTTTCCCATAAGCGTGTCAGGACCCCACAGGGCAAGGACCGCACTATACCACAGATGGACACCAGTGGCAAAAAGCGCCCTGAGGCGATTCAGTTCGCATAGGTTGCGCTATACAAGTCATTCATTCATTCATCTCCCCGTTCAGCCTTCCCGTGAGACGATCGCGGGTATCCCCGCAGCGATCGAGTCCGCGGGACCCGCGACCTGACTCACGGGGGTCCCGACCGGCATGCGATGGCACGGCGGCATTCTTAAAGGGACGTACCTGTACACCCTTATGCCTGTTCGTGCCATTCTGCCGACGTACATCGTCGCGCGCCGGTCAGGAACCGGTTAAAGTAGAACAATAGACAAAACATTTTTTCATCTTGGATTAAGGAGATTTACCTTTACATCCTGTCCCATAGCCAAACAGTAAGTGAGCGGAAATCCCGGCAAAAAAAGGTAATCCATTGAGGCCCCCAGGTCACCAGAACTAGTGTCCTCATTGGAAGATTTTCCCTCTATCACTTTTCTGGGGAGAACCCAAAATTTGGGATTTGGGGCATTTACTTTCACTTTCAATACTAATGGCAAACAGGAAATATAGCAAGGGTGAATCTCCATAAGGGAGGCACAGACAGCAATAATAACTAACATATTTTCTAATTACCCTCTACTCTGTCCAAAACTAATTTTTTTTTTTTATTATTTATACTATAATAAGAGATAAAGGCTCCACTTATTGGAGGATAGAAAAATTTATGCCCTCAATCACTGGAACAGAGCACCCTCCTTTTAGTGCTTACATTGTTTCTGCATGTTGGTTGGCAGTCAGCTCAGCAAGGTTTTAGAGGTTATCAGCAAAAACACCAATCATGATGTTACCTTTCATGTACCAGCAATTAATCCGTATTTCTGGTCAGTACAGCTTCAGAAAGGCTAAACAAGTAGACATTCTCAAGGCTGCAGGTAGCAGTAAAATGGGTTCACGCTGTTTAAATCTTTTATACTTCATTACGGCTTAGTTTGCTTAACAAAAAAATACATTACAAAGTGGTACTTTTGGTTCTTTTGTTTTATTTGATAATAAGGTAGAAGCTGGAACTCCCTTTACAAAAGCTCTCTCTTTTACATCACCCGGGAGTCTTGTTTTTTCTCCAAGGACAGTCCCAGTTGTGCTATATACTACTAATGTGCCGATGTTAGAGTCACATTTAAATCCCATTCTTCAGGAACGGTTCATCTGACAAGTTGATAGCTAATAAATCAAGCATTAAAAAGCATCCACAAGAAAGCACTTCCACCACGATAGAGTTTTATTTGGTCTTTACAAAAATCACAGTACCACCCACTATGAGAGACATTAATGGCAATCCCCCTTTCAGCAAACGACGAGGCGGTATAGCAGATGGTAGTCATTATAAAATCCCCATTTATCACTTTCATACGTATGAATGGGTGACTTTTACTCTTTAAAAGAAGGATTTACAGATTTGGGGTTTAGTTCAAAGTAAATGTAAAAAAGAAAAAAAAAATGTAACGCAAAGGAGAGGAGTAAAGCAGGTACCATCTGACACCTTCATTTTGCTGTCTTATCACACTTTGCCTTCATCTAAAGACCCTTTTTATTAATGCACTACGGCTCTTATGCCCCGTACACATGGTTGGAAATTCCGATGGAAAATGTCCGATCGGACCATGTTGTCGGAAAATCCGGCCGTGTGTGGGCTCCATCTGACTTTTTCCTGCTTTCAAATTTTCCAACAACAAAATCCGATTGGACTTTTTCTGATCGTGTGTTGAGAATTCCGACGGACAAAGTGCCACGCATGCTCAGATCAAATTAGGAGACCAAAGCTATTGGCTACTAGCCTCTACGTAGTTCCGTCGTACGCAACGAACGTCACCACGTTCAGAATGATCGGATTTTCAGACAACTTTGTCCGACCGTGTGTATGCAACACCAGTGTCGGACAAAATCCGTCGTAAAAAATCCAACGGATTTTGTGGTCGGAAATTCCGACCGTGTGTACGGGGGCTTAGATGTAGCCAACCACTTTTGCCACTTATGCCGTGTACACACGACCGGACTTTTCGACGGACTGAATTCCGTCTGACTTTTCGATGGAGTTTTGACGGACTTCGCACTTGAAAGTCCGACGGATTCAAGCGTGATGACGTACGACCGGACTAGAATAAGGAAGTTCATAGCCAGTAGCCAATAGCTGCCCTTGCATCGGTTTTCGTCCGTCGGACTAGCATACAGACAAACAGATTACAGGTTTTCGGTCGAAAAGTCCAGTCGTGTGTACGCGGCATTACAGGCCAGCCGGGGTGCCAGAGCCCTGGAGTCCGCTCTGCTCCACTCTAGTCCAACATTCAAATAACCGGTAAATAACCACAACTGAATGCGGTGTGCAGCCTGTTATTTGCATGTTCATTACAGCATATATTTTCATGTGAATCTTTTTTAACTGGGACAAGATGAGACAGTTGTCTGAAGTCATCCCTTTTACTAAAGGCATTGCAAGAGCAAGGTTGGAAAAATGGGCGTAAAACAGATATAGCACACCTCAAAGGAGCTGTTGGCGTTGATGGTCTTGTGTCCCTAAATTTAGTGCACACACCGCCAGGCACACAGCATTTTCTTAGTTATCACTGGCTCAAATTAACCGTTTAGGGGTGTCTTTTTGTAAATGTATTGCTTAGTTGAACTTGGATGTGTGAGGGGGAGACACGAGATACCCCAAAAGAACTGAATTGACTGGGGACACTTCTCTTCTACCGATTCTGGCAGAGAGCTTCCACAAAGTTCACTACTTGCTGGGAAAAATGCCTAGGACAGTGATGGCGAACCTTGGCACCCCAGATGTTTTAGAACTATATTTCCCATGATGCTCAACTACACTGCAGAGTGCATGAGCATCATGGGAAATGTAGTTCCAAAACATCTGGGGTGCCAAGGTTCACCATCACTGGCCTAGGACATGCTTTTTGTAGAAGTGAGAACTGCGCACAGTCTCTGGGATATAAGATTAGGTCAGTACTCACAATCAATCATTAGTTGCCTCCTGCCGATATCCACTGGGCTGTCTTCTGTGAGGGAGACACAGATTCACAATACCACAGGACAGCTGGACACTCAATCCCACTCTATCCCCCAGTGAGCTTCTCCAGACTATAAGAAAGAAATCTCAGACTTTAGAAGATAGGCCCCCCAAACTTAGACTATAGCTGGGACCTTGATGACCTTCAAGCAGCGTTTATAGCAGACTGCCCTGAGGGGCAGAGTCCCTTATGCCCCTTTCACACTGCCACGACTCGAAAGTTGCGCGATTTTACAGCGATTTTGCCATGATTTTGTGGCCTCATTTTTGAAGGAATGCCTGTGTAAACTTGAGGTCTATGGACCTCAACTCGCATCAAAGTCGGACCTAAGTACAGGGACTACTTTGAAGTCGGTGCGACTTGAAGTTGAACAGATATGAATGGTTAGCATTGGAAATCATGGGGTATGACTTGTCATGTGACATATATATATATATCTTTGGTGGACACTCGTTTGGACATGAGACACCAGGTAAAACTGGTGTGCTTGTTCCCGGCCAGAGAAGGATCGGGGACAGGTAAGTAAAACAGGGGCTCGGGGGGCTGCATCACCACAGAAGGTTTTTCACCTTAATGCATAGAATACATTAAGGTGAAAAACCATGGGGGTTTACAACTCCTTTAAAGACAAGGCATATTTTCAAACTTTAAGTTAAAATTATTATTTTTTGCTAGAAAATTACCGTACTTGGAACCCCCAAACATATATATATATATATATATATATATATATATATATATATATATATGTTTGGGGGTTCCAAGTACGGTAATTTTCTAGCAAAAAAATAATAATTTTAACTTAAAGTTTGAAAATATGCCTTGTCTTTAAAGGAGTTGTAAACCCCCATGGTTTTTCACCTTAATGTATTCTATGCATTAAGGTGAAAAACCTTCTGTGGTGATGCAGCCCCCCGAGCCCCTGTTTTACTTACCTGTCCCCGATCCTTCTCTGGCCGGGAACAAGCACACCAGTTTTACCTGGTGTCTCATGTCCAAACGAGTGTCCACCAAAGAGAGCGCTTCTCCAATGTGGACACTCGGTGTGGGGAGGAGCCACCAGCGCCGCTGAGGGACCCCAGAAGAGGAGGATCAGAGCCACTCTGTGCAAAACGATCCGCACAGTGGAGGTAAGTATAACATGTTTGTTTGTTTTTTGTTTTTTTAAAACAAGGATTTACAACCCATTTAGGTTGTAAAAAAAAATACAAAATCATCCTGCAATATTCACATTCAATCCAGAACACTTTTTTTTACCACTTGATGTCCTCAGTCTGATGGCCAGCATCATTCAACCCACTTCCTCTGAGCCCAGCTCACTCTAGACCTGCCCCGACCTCTAACTGGAGAGTGAAAGAAGAGGCAGCACAGTGATGAGCTCATCTCTCTGTTACTCCACTATCTCCTCCTATCAGCATTGTTAGCACAAGAACTGATTGGCTCCTTGTGTTGCTTCTTTCTCTATCACTCCAGCCCTGCTGTACAGATCAGATCGATATATTTATATTTCTGGCATTTAGAATTAAAATTAATAGTGAATTCATGATTACAGACTTGTATTCATTTGTGTCTTTTACATCTGCCTTTAGTTTAGTTCTAAATGTCACATATCTGCTATATGTCATTTATCTTTCTTTTTCTTACACAACTCCTTGCACCCCCAAAGAATTTTTTCTTCCTTACACTATTTATATACATGCCAGACGATACTTTATTTCCAGGATTTCCAGAAATGCATTTTAAACACCTGAATGTATCTTTAAAATCCGAGCTGTCGAAACGCGTGCGATAAATCATCTTCCGTCTAAACACTGGAGTGTGGTGACTCACAACTGCTTAACTGCAGAACTCATTAATAGCAGGCGATGCCATTTATCTTCCATACTTTGTGAATATGGTGCACAATGTGATTAAGCTACATTCCAACAGCTGTTTCCAGCCACCTCCGTACCGGGAAGCCCTCTTCTATATGAAACATCTTGGTCCTGGTTAGCGACACCTGTCTCTGACTCGCCTTCCCAGGGACTTTTATTGGCAGTGGTTTTGTCTGATGCCTTTGTTCACTTTGCCTTTAAACTTAATGAGGAAACCACCTACAGAACAGTTTGTTAGTTCTGTCGGCGAAAAAGTTAGTTTTTTCTTATGTTTAAAAGAATTGTGGAGATTTCTAGAAGGTAATGCTATGAGCAGAGATGTGTGTTTTCCTCTAATGCATTCATTTTCACCCTGTTTAAACAGATCTTCTTACCTGTCCGTCACTTTGTTCCCATCCAGTTAGCCTATAGATCAGCAATTAAGCTACGTAACACAATCATGGAGAAAGAAGACAATTCAATTAGAAGAAAGGGAAGAAAGGGTTGGGTAAGGGGGGCATTTGATCCCTGGACCTGTAAAAACAATACATGTTAGCAAGGCTTTTTTTCAGTGGGAATGTGGGGGAAAACAGTTCCGACACCTCCAGCACTAAATGTAAGTAATGGTAACGGGTGCTAGGGTGTTCTGGAGGGTCTATTGATGCTCACTGCTGGGAGATCTAGTGTTGCTGGCAGGGTCTATTATTGCAGGGGTGGATCTACATTTTGCTTGGGGGTATATTGTTGCTGGGGGGGGATCTATTGTTGCTGGCAGGGTCTATTGTTGTAGGGATGGATCTACTGTTGATTAGGGGTATATTGGTTGAACTGACATAGGGCAAGATCTATGGTCCTCCTGTCTGGGTGGACATGCGTCCAAGTGTCAAGTTCCTCTTCAGAGATTTAATACTGTGTATTATATATTTCCCCCCTCATAGGACCTTTTTAATTAAGTTTTTTGTCTTAAATTTATACTTTTTTACAAATACGTATGTGAGTCTTTGCTGTACCATGAAGAGCCCATAGTTGCCTCAAACCTTCTGCCTCAATTTTCAAGGGGTATATTGTTGCTGAGGGATCTACTGTTGATGGCTGCAGGAGATCAATTTTACTGCCTTTCTTGTTATCATTAACAAAATCCATCCAAATTACTTAAAGGGGTTGTAAAGTCTCAATGTTTTTCACCGTAATGCATTCTATGCATTAAGATGAAAAACCTTCTGTGCTGCAGCTGCTCCCCAGAGCCCCCCCCCCCTTTTCCTTACCTAAACCCATTCATTCCAGCCATGAGCATGAGCCCACCGGCTCCAGCCGCTGTCTCTGTTCCGCTGCTGTCAATCAAATTCAGGGACACATGAGCGGGGAGCGGGGCCAAGAATCGCTGTCTGTGTCAATGGACGCAGCAGCGGGACTCGTCAGCGCGCCCGCATGGGTGCACCCCATGGAAAGCGGCTCTCCATGGGGGCACCCAATGAAGAGAAGGAGCGCCACCGGGGAACCCCAGAAGAGGAGGATCAGGGCTGTTCTGTACAAAACCCTTGCACAGAGCAGGTAAGTATAACATGTTTGTTATTTAAAAAAAAAAAAAAAAAAAACAACCTTTACAATCACTTTAATAGTACCACAAAATGATACTTGGTTCTGTATTCTCTAAAAGGGGCAGTATTGGGCAGTAGGTAGGGGGTGGAACCAAGGTGTGTTGCCCAGAGGTGGGTAGGGGGCAGAGACAAGGGGGGACTTGAAAGGGGGGAGTACCTGCACCTTTTGTCTGAGAAAAAAATCCCTGCATGTTAGGCTGATCCCCCTGTCAGAACACAATAGCACATAGTTAGTACAGCGACTCCTTCTGAGCGGTCAGTATTTTTTTCATTCAGCCATGATGGGTTGAACGAAAAAAAAAAAAATAGTAGTGTGTACTAGACTTTAAAGTTTCCAGTCTTCTCCTGAGCGAAAAATTACTTAGTCTTAAAATTACCAATTTTTGCTTTTCTCTGAAACCTTGACAAATTTGCTCTTAAATTCTGCAATCTTTATTGTATTAAAAAATATATATACAACCTCCCTAGAGTGGTCAGTGACTTGTTTATCAGCATTGTCATTGATAGCTACTGTTTTTTACTTATGTAAACCCAAAGTGCATCTAGAAAGAAATACATAGGGGTTGGCTTACTAAAACTGGAGTTCAATTGAGTTCACCCTATTGCCGCGTACACACGGTCGGAATTTCCGATGGAAACAGTCTGATGGGAGCTTTTCAATGGATTTTCCGACCGTGTGTATGCCCCTTGGTCTTTTTCTGTCAGAATTTCCGACGGACTTTGGATTGAAAAACCTTTCTATTGGATTTTTCGATCGTGTGTATGCAATTCCGACGCGCAAAATTCCGACGCAAACAATTTGACGCATGCTCGGAAGCATTAAACTTCCCTTTTATAGTGCTGTCGAACGTGTTTTATGCCGCTGTGTTACTGACCGTCGAAATTTGGTGTGACCGTGTGTAGGCAAGACAGTTTGAGCGAAATTCCGTCGGAATTCTGACGGGAAAACCATCAGAGCTTTTTCCGACGAGAATTCTGACCGTGTGTACGCGGCATAAGTCTGAAATGACTTCACTTCTCTCTTCTGGCGTTGGGTGGCCGGATACCTGGTAAAATTAGATAAGAGAAGGGCAAAGCAAGGACAGATTAGGAGTATATGGGGTATCTCAGCCAATGGGCAGAGGTTTTCTTAAATCCCTAGGCCTGCTTGGAGAACCTATATATATATTTTGGTGGAGTCAGGTGATCAGTGTTCTGTGCCACCTGGACGGCTGTCTGGGTGGACATGTGTTGTATTGCCCAGGCCGGAGTTTGGGTCTATCCTGGGCACATCTGGCTGCTAGGCTGTCTGAGGGCCTATCCAGAAGCAAGAGAGCATCACAGGGTTGGGATTGCTGCTTGCAGATCAACCAGACGTTAGAACCTGTCATGGTCGGAGGTAGAGGGGAAGCTGTTGCCACTAAGGGACCATCCACTTTATTACCAGGGACCACAGTGAGTAGCTGAAGCAAGTACTGGAGCAGAATTCTCACCAACCGGGGATGGTGAACAATTGGGAGACTTCAGCAGGTGTCAAGCCAGGGACCCAGCCAGTGGAAGTGATGCTTGCAGAGCAACCTTGTGTGTCAAGCCAGGGACCGAGCAGGCCAGTGGGGTGAAGCTTGAGAAGTATCTGGAGTGCCAAGCTAGGGACCCAGCAGGGAAGCAAGGGTGATGCTTGAGGAAGATACTGATTGAAGTGAAGATTGGAAGAGCTCAAAGGATTCGGTTGCAGTGAATCAGTAAGTCTAGTGAGAGAGACTGGGAGCTCAGTGGGTTGAGAACCTACAATAAGTGACTGTATAAGAATAAATATGAAAAAGGATTGAGAGACTCAAAAAAAAAATAAGTGGACTTTGTGGAGAATTTAGTAAAAAAGCATAATTTTACAACATGATTAAAAAACATACATTTAACACCCCATATGTACACAGGTTACCAGTTACTTAATAATGCAGTTCTGAAGGTTAGATCTAAGCATAAAGGTTAGAAGAATTTGATCCAATAACCCCTTCACACTTGCTTGTAAAAATATTGACAAGCAAGTGTGAAGGGGTTATTGGATCAAATTCTTCTACTTTAATACGATATGAGCTATCTTTATACTTAGATCTAACCTTCAGAACTGCATTATTGGGTAACTGGTAACCTGTGTCCATATGTGGTGTTGAATGTATGTTTTTTCATGTTTTTTAATCATGTTGTAATAAAATTATGCTTTTTTACTAAATTCTCCTCTCACGTGTGCCCACAAAGTCCTCTTATTTCTTTGAGTCTCTCAATCCTTTTTTATATACATTTTGGATGTTGGCATGGTGAGGGTCCTCCCTTGAATGAATGAATAACTTGTATAGCGCTACATATGCAAACTAAATCGACTCAGGGCGCTTTTGCCGCCAGTGTCCATCTGGGTTTTCAGAAGAGATGGGTCTTGACTTGAGCTTCTTCCTGAAGACCAGATAGTTTTCTTCCGAGCGTATGTCTGCGGGTTGAGAGTTCCATAGCCATGGTCCTTGGACTGCGAACCTTCGTTCGCCTTTTCATTTATAACGGGTCTTGGGGATGTGGAGGAGGTTCTGGTTAGTTGACTGGAGAGGGCGACCTGGGGTGTAGTGCTTTATTTTGTTGCAGAGGTATTGCGGGGCTTTTCCTTGTGTACATTTGTGAGTGAGGCAGAGGGTCATAAATGTAACTCGGTCTTTCACGGCTAGCCAATGAAGGGTCCTCAGGGACGGGGTGATTGATTTTCAGTTTTTTTTCCAATTACCAGTCTGACTGCTATGTTCTGGGCAATTTGTAGACGTGAAATTTGGTATTTTGGAAGTCCTAGGAAGAGGGAATTTGCATAGTCAAGTCGCTCTTCTTATGTATAAGAGTAAACAACTACAACTATGTCTCCTATGACTGTTGTCATAGGAGACAGCACTCCTACACATGCAGATGTGGTGTCTTGCTGGATCCCTTACCCTGCATGGCTGCTACCTATAGAAGTCTCAGAGTCTGCTAATTAACATTGCAACTCTCTTAAGCCCCATACACACGGTCGGACTTTTTCATGGATTCTGTCCGATCGGACAAGGTTGTTGAAAAATCAGACCGTGTGTATGCACCATCGGACAGTGTTCGTCGGTTTGTCCGACGGACAAAGTCTTATCTCCTGCTGGAAATCTTTGCCGTCAACACGGTCCGATCACACCAAATCCGAGCGTGTGTACGCTTGTCCGACGGACAAAGTGCTACGCATGCTCAGAAGAAATTCAGTGACGGAAGCGCTCGGTCAGGTAAAACTACCTTTCCTAATCGACACAGCACATTCGTCACGCTGCAATGTTAAAATGTCTTTAATGCAGCGCATTCTCTTTTTCTTTACAATGCAACAAGAATGACATCTTTTAGCTGCTCCTATTCACCCGCACTTCTCACAAACTTACTTCTTTATTACTTTGCAGCATTTATACACTACATGTTTATTTTTACTCAGATCGTAATACAATCTTTGTTATTTTTTTACCATGATTTTTTTATTTTTATTTTTTTTGGGGGAATACATATTTGAAGGAGAATTTTTTTGTTTTTTGGAGGGGGTTTGTATGTCTCAACTTAGCAAAACCACATTATTAACATTTGTATTTCTTGCTTAAATTTACTAGGAGTTTGTTGGTTGTTGGTGCCCCTTGTTAATTCTACTTTAGGATTAGTGAAATGTACCTGCCTACTCAAAGAAAAACTGTCATTGTAGAAAAGTAAAACACAATAGTCAATGATTATTTCAAATCCAAAAAACATTTATTTAGGTCTCAGCAACAAACCAAAGAGGAACGCAGCCATGGTGAAACTTGGGGAATTTGCAAAGCCTTGGACACCCATGGCAACCATCATTTTACAGACTTAAACAATTGGGGGCATGAAGAGTACCTATCTAAATAATAAGGGAGCGCAATCTGGTCCTGAAGTCCAAAACATCCGGAACTGCAGCAGATGCCATCTAGGTCCCCAGGCTCTGGTCCTACGAGAGGCTCCATCTTCTCTCAGACCAGACTGAGTCCAGGTCGTCACTCTCTTGTCTTCCTTGTACGCTTCCTTCCACGCCGTGGTGCTGGTGCTGGTGGGGTGGCAGAAGGAGGAGGAGGAGGCGGAGCAAGGTCACTCTCGCAAACATGTGTGAGGGGAGTCATCTCCCCAGCCATCCCCTCATTTATTATTTTGAGGATGACCTCCTCACACATGCTGCGTTGCCCCGCCTCCATACCCGTAAATTTACTGGTAACCAAGGAGGCAAAGGCCTCCTCGTAGGTGGGTGTGGCATAGAGGGAGGCTGAGGCATCTCTGATCAGCTGGAGCGCTGACTCTCCCACCTCCCCCATGTTTTTCGCCCTTCTGTAGGGAAGGCGGAGGGGAGAGACTTGGGAGACAGTCAGGCTCCTACGCCTACCCCCCTCTTGGCTGCCACTACCCCCTGCCTCCTCCTGACTGCCACCTTCCACAGCCACCTCCTGGCCGAGGTCTTCCTGTGTATGAAAAAGGGACATAGTTTCAGTTATTTGTTCATCAAACACACACAATTCTCATCTAGTGACTGTTGCAAAATGTTTACAAATAGAAAACCATACAATTCTCAGCCCTGCAGTTTAGATTCTTCCCAAAAATGTCTCCCACACCACTGTCTGTTGATATGTCAATCACGTTAGGAAATAAGCAATTGGGGATCCTGAATTAACTGAACATCATTCATTATTCCCAAAACTGGTTCCAAAACTACTATACCTGGAACAAGCTGGGCACCTGCACATCTTCCATACTGGAAGGCCCAGGTTGGTCCTCGGAAGCCTCATCAGGGGTGGCGTGCGTGGAAGGACGCGTGCAAGGAAGAGTCGAGAGTGACTTCCTGACAGTAGCCTGGTCTTTGAGAAAGTGGAGCCTCTCATAGTACCAGAGCGTGGGGACATGGACATCAGCTGCTGCAGCTCCAGATGCTTGTGACTTCAGGACCTTATTGCGCTCCCGGAAATAGGTACTCTTCATGTTGTTGATCTTCACTTTTAAGTTTGCCACGGTTGCCATGGGCAGGGTAGGCTTTACAAATGCCACAAGTTTCAGCAGGGCTGCGTACCTCTTTGGTCTGTTGCTATAATCCCTGTGTTTCGCCTGCCATAAGAGGGGGAATTGCCGGTATTTATCAATGAAGATGGGTAGAAAGCTCACGTTGTAGAAGGCCTCCATCACCTCTGCAAGACACAACGCCACACCAAACAATATAAATAATGTCAGCCTAAACTCTCCTAATCTTCTCCATAAAGAAGCCTCAAGTTCTAATCAGTCTAGGCTAGTTATGTACCAACGTCAAATTGTACCTTCGTTTGTAGCGATCGTCTCGTGCGTGAGCTTTCTCTCCCCTCGTCTCCCAGATCGTGGCTACGACACAGGCATGTGACGTTTTATATACAGTGCGCATGCGTCAAACTCCGCCCGCCCCTGACGATCTTTCTCGTCTATTCCCCACCCCTTCTCTTTACGGCGCAGTGGGGAGAGCACATGGCGGGGACACAGCAGGTGCGCCCCAAATATCCCCCCAACGAGGAGGTGGACGAGGAAAGTCCGGAGGCACAAACGTCCCGATCCCGGAGCCTGAAATTCAAGGCCTCAAATATGTCATTTGGAGAAATGTTGGAGATGGTGGACATATTAAAGAGGAGCGACTATGATGGGAAGTATGGGCCTTACCTCAACCCCAATGTCCGCAAGGCCAAGATCATGTCTAAAGTTGTGAGAAGGCTGTACAATCATTTTGGGGTACAACGATCCAAGGAGCAACTGAGGAAACGCTGGTCAGACCTGAAACTGAGGGAGGCCGATCAGTACAGAAAGATCAAGCGAGTTCTTCAAAAAAGTAAGTAGTTGTGTTTTGTGTTTGATTTCTTGCTTGCATACAGCTCCATGTGGTTTGATTTTTACAAAGTTGTACATTCCAAAATGGCCACTTTCATGTTCGTCTGTGCATTCGATCGTACTCAGCCTCGATCTTTCTGCCACTGTCATGGTCGTGTGTGTCCATTCGATCGTACGCAACCTCGAACGTTCGGCCACTTATAATACGTGGTTTGGTGTTTTTTTTGGGGAAAGGAAGTTTGTTCTCACTAGAAATGTCATCAAGAATGTCAAGCCAATTTATTCAATGTAAAGGAGAGGTCACCCAGTAGCTGTTTACCCATCTGGACTCTAGAGCACTAGTGCTGGGACACCCAAACCCCCTTTTTATTAGGCTTTTCCACACATGTGCTCCAGTGGGTACTAGAGGGGGGTCTCCATCACACAAACTTCTACCAAAAAGCTAGTCAGTTTAGCACCTTTACAAAGTGACTACATTCATGTAGTTGACATTTGTAACTGGCCAAACTAAAATAGTGTCCGTCACTTTCAAGCAATGTTTGTCATTTCCTATTTCTGCCCTCAATAGATTGTGTTGCTAAATCTTCCTTTTGTACATTCTCATAGGGGAGCGAAAACTTGGGCCGTCTGAGGAAACCCCCAAACCAACACCTCCCAAAAAAGGGGAAAGAGCAGAAGCAGAGGAGGAGGAGGAGGAAGGAGAGATCATCGAACTTGGAGAAATTGTCACCACAACAGGTGAGTGTTGGAGAACACAGCTACTGGTAAGCTAATCCATGTATGGCTGCCTCATTTCCAACACCCCATTTTTGTTTGTTTGTGGTTTTTAGGTGACGTGGATGTTGTGGAAGAAAAATCGCACTTTACCACAGAGAGTGCCCACGTACTCATCGGAGAGATAATGGTCTGCAATAGAGATCTAGATTACATAAAGCAAAACATCAATGATGTTCAACAAAAATTGAAGAACATCATTGATGTTTTAGGAAAAATATGAAAACGCACCAAGTAATTAACACACATTTGTGCCAGCTTCTGAACACATTTGCAACTTAAAAACTGTGTGAAATTTGGAACATGCACACATTGTGTCCACATGTGCTAGCTCCCATCATGGTGGATGAATGCCAACGTTTTTTTGGGGGTGCAAACACTTTACGAACTACGAAAAACTACAAAAAACGTCCATTCATCCCCATGATGGAAAATGGCACTTTTGAAGCTTCTTGGCATGTGTTTTACCATCTAATGACCATTTTCAGACCCAAATTGTGTGCATGTTCCAAATTTCCACTTTTCGGGGGTGACCCCCCCATGTGATGAAGGCAAGATCAAACACACTTTGAACCTATAGTCATGTCTGATCTTGTCTTCACTTTACAAAGTTGAACTTTCCTACTTCATAGGTTCTGCTTAGCTCCATGCCTGGTTTTACCATTTGCGTAATCTTTGTAAACAATGTTGTAAATAACCAAGATGTTGTCAGTTTTGGCGTGAAGATTGTAAACGCACTTGTTAATGTTTTCCAAGTAAACTTTTTTATTTTTCGAAATGTGTGGCTTCCTTATTTCAAAAACACAATGCATTATGTATGTAAAATGTAAAGGATATGGGGGGCAATGGGTGTTATTTACTAAAGGCAAATCCACTTTGCACTGCAATTTCCTTTCCCAGGGAACTTTTTCAATGCACTTGTAGAGCATAGCGGATTTGACTTATGTAAATGACACCCACAGTGCTTTGTACGAAAACACGGAGCACAGCATTTTTCAGAATACACACATGTCAGACCTGGTGATGAAAAGGAGTATTTTGGCTGTCAGTTATGCAGGACAAACCTTCTCTAGACCAAAGATTAGGTAGCTAACACACAACATGAGAAGAATCTTTTTGTGAAGAAGAGACTGTTACCTCCTTTTCCCCAGAAAGTGCATTCCCACTGTCGAAGGCAAAGGGAAAAAATGTCAAGGTAAAATAAGCTAAAAACAAAACTGAAATGACACGAAATCATAGGTTGGTTCAAATATCCGATTTATTAAAAAATGCCTCTCACACATCGTCAGGCAGAGCAATGGCCCCCCTACCCACAAAGTACTCCATATATTGGTCGCGGACCACGCGGGCATTTAGAGGGGGCAAGCCTGGACGGGCCACTCGAAGGGCTGTGAGGTCCGCATTTGGAGGGCCCTCCACATCTGGGCCAACGGGCACCACATAGTTCCTGTTATGTCTTTTGAGGAAGTTGTGCAATATGCAACAGGCAAGAACTATGTGGTTCAGTTTGTATTCCGCCAAGTTAAATGCCGTCAGGAACAGGCGGAAGCGGCTGGCCAGGATGCCAAAAGTGTTCTCCACCACTCTTCTGGCTCTGGACAGCCTGTAGTTGAAGACCCTCTGGTCCGGGGTGAGGGTCCTCATCGGGAACGGCCTCATCACATGGGGAGTCAACGCAAACGCTTCATCTGCGACAAAGACGAAGGGGAGTCCTTCGGCATTCTCCTCTGGAGGTGGCAAGCACAGACTGCCACTTTGGAGACGCCAGTAGAACTCCGTGTGCGTAATGGCACCACCATCCAATATCCGGCCGTTCATCCCCACGTCCACATACATAAACTCGTATGTTGCCGACACCACCGCCAACATCACTACACTATTAAACCCTTTATAATTATAATAGTAGGACCCCGAGTTGGGCGGTGGGACGATGCGGACGTGTTTCCCATCAATTGCCCCTCCGCAGTTAGGAAAGTCCCAACGGCTGGCAAAGTGGGAGGCCACAGTCTGCCATTCCTGTGGCGTGGAAGGGAACTGTGGAGTGAAACAAGAAAAAATAATTAGTCACTTTGCACCTAAACATTGCAAGCAGATTAGACAATCAACATCTTGGAACAAGAGCATTGTATAAAATTGGAGGCTGGAAAGTATTTGCACAGAAAAGTAGAGGCTCCCCTTCACAGATGACTCACCCCCCATCAATCCCCACACTTCTGATGGGCCATTGGCAATAACTAGGGTTTTGGGGGGGGGGGGGGGACAGGTAACCCTCTGCACTTCATTGATTGGCAAATGGCTCAATAATGTGTGCTAGTTTGGCCAGACCCTCTGTACTTAACACTATTGGCAGCCCCCAGGAAAGATAAAATAACATTTCAACCCCCCCCACCCCAAAAAAAGGCAGGCACATTGTGACATTCTGAAATTACCAAGAAACCTAATAGGAGGGAAAGAAGACAAAAAATTAGGAAATGGAATGTATGGAGGCAGCCCCTTGCACTACATGCTTTGCTGAATTCATCCCTAAAGATGCCCACTATAAAGAGGTAGGTATATAGTGTGTATGGACCTTGGGAAAGCCAGCAGATAAAGGATTGGTACCATCTGACAGAGCAGTTGGGGGAGGGGGTTCCTAATGAGTTTGCCCCCCCCCCCCCCCCAACAAAAAAAAAAAAATTCAAAAGGGGCTCTACATGAAGTAAACCACACAGCAAACATTTGTGCATATTTTAGGGGGTGTTTGGGGGCAAACAATACTATGCAGCAGACAAAAGACATTGATTAAGTGACTAGGCCATAGGTGTCTATTGGGGCAGAAGAGCATGCTGGGGAGGTAAGTGAAGGGAAAAATGCATGAAGGAGAAAAGGGGCACAGCATATTAGAACATATTGCAATCATGGTAATTAGGGAAGGAGGTCAAAAATAGAAGACATTAGCAAACAGAGCATACATAGAAGGGAATAGTAAAGTATAAATGTTACCTTAATATAGTCCTCCTGCAGGACCTGAATGATGGCAGAACAGGTCTCTGGAATAATGATTCCCAGGGCCTGGGGAGAGATACCTGAAGAGAACTTCAAATCCTGAAGACTTCTCCCTGTCGCCAAGTACCTCAACGTGGCAACAAGCCTCTGCTCCGGAGTAATGGCTTGTCTCATGCAGGTATCCTGCCGGCTGATAAAGGGGGTCAGCAAAGCCAAAAGACGGTGAAAATCGGGGTCCATCATCCTGAGAAAGTTCCTGAAATCATCAGGATTATTCTCCCGGATCTCACGAAGCAAAGGCATGTGCGAGAACTGGTCACGCTGAAGCAACCAATTCTTGGTCCACATACTCCTCGTCACTCTGTTCATGGACGGGTCTTGGGTCAAAGCTAAAAGCCCGACACCAATTCCGCGTACAGCACGAACTCGGCGACGAGTACGCACGGGAAACATCGCTCAGAAGGTCACAAAAGGTCGGCTGGTCAGAACGGACAAACAGAAAGCAACGATAAACAGCAAGGCCTGAAAGAACGAACTGAATACCAGCAACGAGCAGACAATAAGCAGTGCAAATCAAAGCGTCCTATATCAAGATATAGGCCGCAATGACCAACAAATGCGAACTGACTACACGCACTAATAAACAGATACGCACGACAAGCACAAACTGAAGAGCAGTAACGATCTGAGTCAGAAAACTGAGAAGCGCGAATCTTAAGTCACCAAACTTCGACTAACTCTCGATAAACACGGGATCAGCAGAAGGAGCCCAACGGGTGCCTGACGTGGTGCTGAACTTCCCTTTTGTAATCTCGTGGACGACGACTTACGTCACAACGTTCTTCCGGACCGGATATTCCGACAACGTAGTCCGACCGTGTGTACGCAACACCAACATCGGACAAAGTACGTCGGACAGAATCCGACCGACCTGGTCCGCGGATTGTCCGACCGTGTGTATGGGGCTTAAGGGTGTCCTGGCCCTAAACCCTCTCTCCCAAAGTTCCGTTCAAGAGAAATAAAATCTCTTTGCATTCAAGAAGTGTCTGGCGCCCATGAATACACATTACATCACACCCACTGTGCCTTACAACCCACTCTATATGAAAAGATGTCAGCAGCTCTTGGCTCTGGAGGTTCTCATTAGACTGAAGGAGGCCTGAGACCTTGCTACGCAATAAAACCTGGAAGCTGATTGGTTTTTAAGGAGAGCGGCAACAGATTTTGCCCTCTCCAGTTTTAGTAAATAAACTCCATTGAGACCCCATTACCGTCTTGAAAAAAATGCATGTAAAAGCAAAGAAGAAAAAAAAAAAAAATATTTTCAAATGCCTTCTTGTAGCAATTTTTCCATGAGTTATTTTTACTGACGTGCAATGTGCCTTTGAACTTGCTAGGAAATTTGACTACATTGGAAGAGTTAATTCTTCAGCACTGCCCCCTCCCTCCTTGCACATAGTAGAGCTCTCTTTTTGTGGGAGTGTCTAATTGCTTTCTGTGCTGGCCCAGCTCCTCCACCCCCTCTCTCAACATAACCCTTTATGTAACTGCTGGAGAATGAAGGGGAAAACTATAAAGTGTCCACTGAGTGACAGCTTTAAGGCAGCCCAGAGATGAGTCTTTTTTTTCCGTTCAACCCCTGTCCATGCACTCAATGTGGATGGGGGAATCCTCCCTTCTGAGCTATTTATTATGATAGGAGGGAGACTTCACCACTGTCAGACTATACTGATCATCGATGCTGCCTACAGCCGGTGACACTGATTGAGCGGGTAAAATCTGACAGGCTGGTTGTACAGAAGTCATTCGATAGATCGACTTCTGTACAACCTCCCTGCCCATACACTGATCAAAATTCATCCTTGCTGAACCGGATGAATTTAAATCTATATATGGCTAGCTTAAAGCGGTTCTGCATACACTTTTTTGCCTAGATCACATTGCCTTCCAAATCTGGCAAAGAGTGCTAAATTACCTTGTAATTGCTGCTGGTCTATGCACCCATTCCTCTGTCTCTGCGGGTGTGGGCGGGGTTTGTACGGGGATCCGCATCACTTCCTTTGATTCCCTGGGATCTGGTGTCATTCATCCCATGAGTCAGTGCGGACAGCCAACGCAAAATCTCGCGTGATTTCACGGACACCACCCATTGTTATGGAAACATAGTGTTTTTTTTTACGCCACTCTGCGCTGTTGTCAATGCGCATGCGCAGGAACCAGCGAGACCTGCAATGGGAACAAGGAAGTGATTGCTTGTGGGCTTCAAATGCCCACAAGCAAAATGGAAATGAATCTATTTTTATTTTCAAAGTGCAAATTTCGGGACAAAACGGACATGGATACACGACAGACACAAAAAAAGTGAGTTTAACGTTTTACTTAAAATACTTTTTAACAGGAGAAGAAAAAAATAATAATAATTGTGTGCAGAACCGCTTTAAGTCTGCTAGGGCTTCTGACATCACATCCAAGATGGCGACACCCAGCAACAGTCTCACTACTTTCGGATGTCTACACAAGGAAGGCTTTTACAGGTAACTAACATGCCTAACATATGTTAAATGCTTGTATAGTCTTACAGGAATATTTTTATTGAAATAATTGGTCTGACAACAAGGTCTTTAAATAAGAGGAAGCTATTTGGGGCAGGATTAAAATTTTTTTCCCCTTTTTTCCCAATTGATTTTTTTTTCTTTTATAAAGAACTGTGTCTGCACTTACAGTGTCTATTACAAAAAATCCTGGTGCTCCTCTGAAGTGGTTAGTAAAAAATAAATATAAAAAAAAGTTTACAAAATATTTTACAAAATGTTAAAAATAAATAAAACAAGGTGAATAAAATAAAAAAAAAATAAGTAAAAAAAAAAGCTTCCCATTTGTTGCCAATACATATCCGTGAGTTGGTGACATTTTGGTGAAATGTCCTGTTTTTCACAGAATTTTCGATCATCTCTAATTGCAGTTTTTTGGAGAGAAGTGAATCTGAGAAAGGACAGAATATTATAGGAAGCCTGCTATCATTCAGTGAGTAGATCTTCTTCAGTTCACTTCAGGAAAATCAATATCATACAAGGGAGAGTAACCAGTTAAAAAACGATTTTCTGTTTCTGCCTCTATGTACTCACTCTTTACTCTGGGCATGTTACTGACAATCACAGGCTTATTACATAGATATTAAAAGGTGCAAAGTGCTAAGGGCCAAGTGCAGTGAGTCAGTGGCCCAGAGCAACCAATAAGAATTCAATTTACGGAAATCATACCAATATAAGATAGATTGCAATTCGATATTATGTGGGTACACTTTTCAATAAAAAAGGTTGCCATTGTGAGATAGGTTACTATTAAAAGTGTAGGATAAGTCGTAAGAACATAACACTAACAAATGTACTGTATATAAACAAAATATATGTACAGTAAATTCACTGCCACATTAGCATTCTAACTATAGTTACATTCTGTAAAGCCCCATACACACGGTCGGAAAATCCGACCACCAAATACATCGGATTTGGTCCGACGGATTTAGTCCGACACTGGTGTTGCATACACACGGTCGGACAAAGTTGTCGGAAAATCCGATCATTCTGAACGTGGTGACGTTTGTTGCCTACGACGGGACTACGTAGAGGCTAGTAGCCAATAGCTTTGGTCTTGTAATGTGATCTGAGCATGCGTAGCACTTTGTCCGTCGGAATTCGCTACACACGATCGGAATTGGTGTGATCGGACTTTGTTGTCGAAAAATCTATCCAGCAGGAGATAGAACTTTGTCCGTCGGACAATCCGATGGAAACTGTCCGATGGTGCCTACACACGGTCGGATTTTCCGACAACATTGTCCGATAGGACAGAATCCATCCGAAAATCCGACCGTGTGTATGGGGCTTTAGACTGCAAAGATTTTTCCTTGCACTTAAATTTAAACTGTTGACCGGTTTCCATTTTTGAAAGTACACTGTTTCACTGAAAATAAGCCCTACTCCAAAAATAAGACGTAGCGTAAGTTTCTGGGATGGCTGCAATATAAGCCCTACCCCAAAAATAAGTCCTAGTTAAAAACCTTGTAAAATCATGTAATCTATTCTGTATGAAGATTATATAATGTGTGTGTCTCCTTGTGTAACTTTATTGTTGAAAATACCTTGTCTACAGCACTGCTGGGCGCTCACGTGACCTGCCAGAGCTTTTCTCTTCTCATCCGGGCTGACGACAGCATCCCATCACCCTGCAGTGTCTGGAGCGGGGTTCTCAGCCTCTCCCTCTGCAGTATTCGGAGCAGGGAAGAAGCACTCCGGCAGGTCACGTGAGCGCCCAGGTATTTTCCACAATAAAGTTACACAAGGAGACACACTGCACATTATATAATCTTTTTACAGAACAGATTACATGATTTTACAAGGACTTTAACTAAGGTTTATTTTTGGGATTACAGAATTTCACAATGCTCACTCTTGAGCTGACAGGGGGAGGAAATTTGTTGTACATACCGTAAATAAATAAGACATCGCTTGGAAATAAGCTCTAGTGCATTTTTTGTAGCCAAAATGAATATAATACCAGGTCTTATTTTTGGGGAAACACGGTAAGTATGTGCAGATCTGTGATATAGTTTCTCTTTTTACAGGGATCTGACTACTAAAACAAGCACTGCCAACTGTCATTTCCTCATCCAATGGGTTAACTGTTATTGGGCACCAAGGCACTCTTATTGAACAAATGACAAGAAGTTAGAAGAGCAGTCAAAAATCACCAATAACATCACCAATCACAAAGCCAAACTCTAGGCAAAATAAGAAATTCCACTTTTCTCCTGCCATCCGCACTCTTATCCTTTTTTAACCTACCTGAATCCACCACCATGTCACCCTCCCTGACGCCTCTCCAGGTGTGAAGGCCAGTGATATATCACTGGAAGCTGGCCCCGCCACCACCTATTTCTGTTCCTGGCTTTCACTGTGACCTCACCACACCACCACTGAGATGTTCAGGATCCCGTGAGAACCCCACTAATGGACCATATATGAAATGTGTACCTGCAGAAGGACCCTACCACACTGTAATGAATAAACAGGAGAATCTAGAAGCTGGTACGTCATATTGCTTCAGATTAGGGTATTTAGGGGCCTTTAGCTTAGTTTTACTTTGAAATGACTCTACTGTAGCAATTAACTGGAGAAGGTTGAGGGTATTATTTGTGTGTGCGATAGAGGGGAAATGTTTGCCAAACTTAAGCTTTAAAAAAAATCTAAACTCATAAAGTAAAGATTTTCTATTTCATAGAGAACATCTGTTAATTTTGCCTAAGCAGTCCCTCAAAAATCTTCCCTTTGTCTTTAAATCCTTCTGAAAATGAACAGTGCAGTTCCTGTGTCAAGGCACCCCTGTTCTGTAGCCTCGTCGCTGTACATATGCATTTAAAGGTGGCATTCCTGCCTCTGACTGTCTCATGGAATGTGTAGAGAGATTTGGTGATATCACTACAGTCCGGCTTACTGTTCTCCTTGCTGGAGAGAAAGCTGTATCTCTTTCCGTCATATGCATTCATTCAGTGGATCTATGCTTTCTGAATCTGTACTGCTGCTTTTTGATTATGCCTTCATTAGTAATCAGAGCGGTCGTCAGGGGGGCATGCGAGCAACGTGTGGCAGGCAGTGAACCTACAGAGTCCAAATTAGGAACTAGTGATATAATGTATAAAGGTTCAACACAGCTCAACAAGGCCCAGTGGGTAGGCACAGCCATCTGGAATCACTTACAAACAGTGACAGCGGTATGTAGCTTTAAAGATGCCAACAGCATCTGCAACAAGGAGCAGAATGCGGCCTAGCCGGTCCACACGCAAAAGAGAACTATTCCTGAAGCCATTTAGACAACTAAAAACACAAGACATGAATAGGCTTTTGTGTTCCTCGTTGCTTGTTGAATGTTTTCAATTAAAACACAGCTGTAGACTAGATTTAATTTAAATTTTTTTTTTAGTTGAAGATGTTTTATTTTGTGTTCGTGTGTTTTATCGTGTGGATTTTGATATTCTGATGTAAATTAGCTCAGAGCTGTGAACAAGGACACACATTTACTAATATTAGCTTGGCTTGCCTGCTATTATAACATAAAATTATATATATGCGTACATATAGGTAAGAGTCTAGTCAAAAGACGTTGATTCAACCTTATTTATTTCACCAGGGGTTCTGTTCTCTGTCTGAATTCTAATCTTGTAATAAAGTTGCTTATTTGTTTATTAAGTCTTACCTATTTTCCCAAAAAATAAAAAAAAGTACAGATCTATTGGTGATAGAAAATATGGAAGATTATAGAGCCAAGTATATATTTATTTCAGTTTGAGACGGCAGCAATGTTCCAAAGTTCCTAACAAAAGATAATAATTACCTAGCTGTTGACTTTGTTTGCTAGGAAATGCATAGGCAAGTGCGTTGGAGGTGGCAGTCTAACTCTAATGTTAGCTGCTGCATGGATTGTATGAGGTCTAGGCAAGTAGATCTACTGCCTCTTTATACAGGGGATTTAAAGTATTCGATTTTTAGTTTTGGATAGAGAGGAGAGAGAAAAGAATACTTATCATGTTCCTATTGCTGTCTGTGCCCCCGTCAGGGAGATTCACCCTCTTTATTGTTTTGGTGACCAAAAGTGAAATGAAAAGAAAATCTCAATTTTTGGGCTGGCACCAGAACAGGAATAGAGGGAAAATCTTCCAATGGGTTCTAGTGACAACCAGGGAGTCTCTCCCGGGTTCGCTATAGGACAGGAAGTGAAGGGAAATCTCCCCAATGGGAGATTACTTGGTGATAACTTGGTGTAACGCCGACACTTGTCTAAGTGTGCGCTATATACATGTAAATTTAGTTTTCCAGAACTGTAACAGAGTTCTGGGGGTTAATTGTACAGGTCTTTTGCTTTGGCATCAGTTTGGCTGGGCGGTACTGAAGTTCTGCCTGGTCATAGGTGCAGTGAGGCACCTGTGACAGGCTGAGAACCAAGCCTGGTTGGACGTGTTGGGTACCAATCTTTCCTGGAGCCAATCAGTGGGCGCATCTGGCCCCACTGCGTAGTCTGGGAAGGGGTATTTAAGATGCGGAAGTCATGTGTTCAGGGTTCGGCTGCTGCTTTGATTCCTGGTTCCGGTCCGGACCAACCCCGTGAGGGGTCCCGGACCCAGGAGTGTCTGCCGTCCCCATAAGCATGGTCACCCTGACCAGCCCCAGAGGCCCTCATGGTCTGGGGTGGGGGGTCCGTTCGTTCCCGAGCCTCGGAACTGGCTAGTGACCAGGGGAGGACTCTTCGGAGGAGGGCCAAAAAGATGGCTGCTCGGTAAGAGCCTGGGAGCTGAGTTGTATGGACACTAGAGAATCCACACTTCACACAGTATCGCCAAGAAGGCTGAGAGATCCTGGTACTGTGGTAAAGGTTTCTACTTGTCTTCAGTTACAATCTAGTCTGTGGCAGAGACTTTGCAAACTTTCTGGATCACATGTTGGCTGCTAAATTTATGGTTAGAGGCTTATCCAGCAGTGAAGCACTCAGTTGCGAGCGGCTACTCTCTGGGTTAACTAAGAGACATTCAGTAGATGTCAGCAGTTCAAAGTGCCTGAGTTTTATCACCCATGCCCTCTATTCCCACCTGAGACTGTGTTATAGTTGGATGTTACAGCTGCAAAATAAAAATCCTAAAAAGGACTTTTGTGTGTCAGCATTTGAAGTCCCTGGGTACTAACCCTGGGAACCCCTAGACAACAACCAAAGAGCTACGAGGAGGTAATTGGTAAGCCCAGGAAATTCAAGGCCGCCCCTAGGGGTTATGGCCGCTACATGGGCAAAACAGGTAAGAGGGGGGAAAAATAAAACATGATGGGGGGGGGGGGGGGGGGGGGTGTTAATTACCCTTTTAAGCCATTTACATTTTTTGAATGGGCACATTTTTACCTAAGGACACTTTTACTTGACCTGTACCATGTGTCCACCCAGGTTCCTGGTTCTTCTTCCACAAGCCTGACATTGGCAATCTTTGTTTTTGTTTTTTCTGGCGGCCTATAGATTTCCATACCAGGAATGATGCATTTTATTTACATGAAAGGTGAGGGATAACTGAGCAAAGTATTTTTATGAATAATATGTTTTGCAGACTAAAAGATGGTTTTCAAAGCTAATCGTTTACCAACACTCGAAGCGGATTTACATTTTGAAAGCTTTGTTTTTCTCCCTTTCGGTGTGTTACATGTATTTGTGAGCTGTACTATTTCACCCTTCATGACACACATCAATACTGGCTTTACGTCTGCCTATTACTCCTCATTTAAACATCTATTTTACATGATTCCCCTTGCCGGGCGCAGACCGTAATGACACGCGGTGCGGAGTGTTTTTTAATAAATTCTTGCGGAATCAATACTCTGGCTGGGGATTTGTCAGTCTTTTCAGAGGAACGCTTCATTAAACTTTACTGTTATTTTCTTGGATTTTTCCAAGTTTCTTTTCTTATCAGGTATCTACTTAAAAGACATAAAAAAAAAAAAAAAAACAGAAAGGTATTTTACAGCTGATGCTATCGGCGAGTGATAGCTAACTAGGTTGTGACTAATAGGTGAGAGCTTAGCTCGGTAATAGCTGCATTCCTTAGCCTTGGGGTCATGTTAAATGTTGTGCTATGGGTTATGTTATTCATGAAGTCTGGATGAGTACAAGATGAATCATCAATATGTTGTTACTGTTTGCAACATATCTAAGCACCTGTCTCCATTTCTTAAAGTGATTGTAAAGGCTCGTTTTTTTTCCTATAAAAATATCAAACATGTTATACTTACCGGGTCTGTGTAGTGGATTTGCACAGAGCATCTCAGATCCTCCTCTTCACGGGTCCCTCTTCTGTGCTCCTGGTTCCACCCTCCTTTTCAGTGCCCCCACTGTAGGCAGCTTGCTATGGGGGCA
Organism: Lithobates sylvaticus; assembly: GCA_028564925.1. NCBI lineage: Eukaryota > Metazoa > Chordata > Amphibia > Anura > Ranidae > Lithobates > Lithobates sylvaticus. Next base: position 243,113,284 of record CM053032.1, read on the forward strand.
CTCGAGCGCTGAGTCACAGCTCCCTGTGTCCATTCAGACACGGAGCCCCGACACGGCCCTGCCCACTCTCTTTCCCTGATTGGCTGAGACACAGCAGTGATGCCATTGGCTCCCACTGCTGTCAATCAAAGTCAGCTAGCCAATCAGGAAGGAAAATATCAGACAGCTGAGACACTCATGGACATCGCTGGACAGAGAGGGACATCAGGTACGTGTAGGCCCCCCGTACACATGGTCGGAAAATCCGACCACAAAATCCGTCGGATTTTGCATACACACGGTCGGACAAAGTTATCGGAAAATCCGATCATTCTGAACATGATGACGTTCGTCCGTTAAGACGGGACTACATTCACGTTAGTAGCCAATAGCTTTGGTCTCGTAATTTGATCTGAGCATGCGTGGCACTTTGTCCGTCGGTTTTCTCGACACATGATCGGAAAAAGTCCGATAGGATTTTGTTGTCGGAAAATTTCCTGCTCTCAAATTTTTTCCGTCCGAAATTCCGACGGAAAAAGTCGGATGGAGCCCACACACGGGCGGATTTTCCGACAACATGGTCCGATCGGACATTTTTCGGCGGAATTTCCAACCGCGTGTACGGGGCATTAGAGGGCTGAGGGGGGTTGCTGTACACAGAAGGCTTTGATATGATGCATTAAGATAAAAAACCTTCTACCTGTACAACCCCTTTAAAGCTAGTATTAAAGAGGTATAGACTCCAGAGAGAGAGATACATTATATTCTACCCCTGTACTAAGTCAACGCTTAACTGTTCTGTATCCTGACACCCACACACATTTCATTTGTCTTAAATTATAAAACAATTTTTTTAATTATTACATTTTTTTTTATAAAGAAAGGCTGGGGGCCCAGGGCAATAGTCCCTTTAGCCTCCTTATAAATTTGGCACTGACTACGAGACTCTAGCCCAGCTGTTCTGACAGTAGAGGATCTCACCCCTGGTTGCAGATCACTTGCCAAGCTACCTCTGCTTCATCAGTGGTGGGCTGGTGGCCTTCTGAACTGCTCAGGGAAGGAAGAACACTCAGAGATCTATACTTAGACAAAATAAGTAAAGAAAAAAAAAGAAAAAAAAAAGGAAGCCTCGATGGACCACTTGCTCTTGGTCTTTTTTCTGCCATCACTCTTCATTGTTTCTTTGTTTCTATACATACACGTTGCTCACATAATGATTGTCTATACAAAACGGTTTCCTCTGCCCTACTTTACTTGCTTCAGCATGACAAAGAAGTCATCAATAAAAAGATCATTTTAAATTCATGTTTTCATAATGCCAGACTGAAAGATTTAACCATACAGTCCCCCTCTCTTATACATACAGTATACATTTTAATTATGTAAAGGTACTTTTTTTTCTGCAGACATAGATGCATAGTGACTTGTGACCTCATTGACTCCTAACCTCATAGAATCCAGAGAGGGACTGCTGTGGAAAGAGAAATCAATTGACTTGATGGCTTTATTGTAAACAAAACATTCTGTACAGCCTTGCCAGTCAAGTTCATTGTTTCCATGCCTAATGCATACAGTAAGGAAGTATCATATAAATGTGTTTATTTTATTGCATCTGCTTTCACTATTTATAATATTTAGCTGTCAAAATATTGAGAGAAAAGAACACGGATATATGAGGTCTTGAGAAGAAATACCATAAACCTTGTTGGACAAATGGATTAAGGTATTTATTAAATGTGTAAAGATGGTAAAGCTGAAGATTAATATTATGGTGAAGATATACTGTAGGTTAATGTTAGCAGATCTTTGTTTCAGATGATTTAGAACTGAAAGTTTCGCCATGCACTGCAATCTAAAGAATATAGTTTGACAAAGGATGAGGGTAGGGTTGCCACCTTATCCCTTTAAAACCGAACACACAGGTTATGTGGCTGATTAAGGTGGTAATTAAGTTCACTTAGTGCCTTAGGCCCCTTTCACACCATCGGACCGTTCAGACCCGCCTGTCAGTTTTGACGGCGGATCTGAACGGGCGCTCCATGTTAGTCTACGGAGCGTCGGATATCAGCGGAGACATGTCCGCTGACATCCGACCCGTCCGATCCGCCAAAAGCAGACGTATGGCTCTACGTCCAGATCCGTCACTGGTGGATCGGATCGGGTGAGATCTGATGAAAAAAACGTGTACATTCGTAATTTTTTTTTTGATTCGTAATTTTCCGTGTCTCTTAAAATGTAATAATAGCATACACATTACATAAAATTATGAATTATGCTCCGATTACGAATCTACGAATGTTACAAAAGTACGAATAAATACGTATGCGTCCGAATTTCGAATAAACGAATAAACGAAAATTAAACTAACGGAAAAACGAATCAACTCTTGAAAATAACTCTTACGAAAATACGAATTGTTACGAACACCGACGACTTACGAATTTACAAATTGTTACGAATACGAACACCGACGACTTCAGCGGAGATCAACAGAGAGATCTCCCGCTGAGCCAGCGGACAGAGGTTTTGTGTGAAAGGGGCCTAACCTGCAATAAATTAGCCTCAAAACCTGTGTAATTAATATGTGTTTGGTTTTAAAGGGATGAGAAGGCAACCCTAGATGAGATCTCCTTGACCTTTAGGAAAGGAAGCCCTGGGTGGTGGAAACATTGGCTGTCCTGGCCCCCAAAATAAAGTGAATGTTTGGACAATAGAAGGAACAGTGAGAAAATCTAGAAGGAGCTTTAATAAATGAGGTTGGGATCACTGACCTCTTGGAGTCAAACCAATCATCAATCAAATCGATATTCCTATCGCACTCATTCCTGGTATTTGTGGCTCATAAAGTAGTGGGTGCTGCAGCGATTACCAGTTTGGTCCTGGAATCATCAAACAAATGTACATATTCGCCAGCACACCATGGATCGACAAATCTTCGTCCAAAAAGTTTTAATGAAAACATCCAATGACAAAAGAAGGTGCAGCGTTTCGGAGCCACGCAGGATCCCTTCGTCAGGCATGTGATACGAAAACCAATCATCAAGTCCACCCTTCTGATTGATGATCACAGCTTTGTTTTTTGGTGTAGCACCCTCTAGCTAGTGTACTAGATGTATATACTGTAGGTTTGATTATTAGTGTAGGTAAATTGGCTTGGCTGAGAGCCAGGGTTATGAATCTGGGTCAGGGATTAGTGACTCAGGGGCTGGATGACTCATCCTGACAGCTATTCTGGTGCCTCCCTTTGTTCTCTGGAACATTTGAGAATGTTCTAGACATAGTGGGTTGAAGCTAGGAGTCATGCCAACCGGGGTGGTCAGGTGGAAGATGAAAAAGTAGTGCTTAAGAGGCTGTCGTGGCCAACAGGGGTGCTTCCTAGTCTGGGAGGGGGGTGACCTTCGGCCTGGGGAATAGGTACTGGAATATTTTCCCTACAACACACAGAGGAAACCCTTCCTAGAGGCATGGGAGCAAGGAGAGAGGACAGCGGGAGTAGGTCAGCGCGTCTGTGAGATCTCCTGAGAGTCAACCTGGTGGGCAGGTGAGTGTCAGTCTGGAGGACTGCAGTGAATTATCCTGGAGGGCTAGGTGGGCTGGCAGGGCCCGAAGAGGTGGTCCTGGGATCAGAGACCACAGAGAGGAAGTGCTGGAAAAGTGTGAGCTGTTTCACCCAATCTGTGCTTCAAGTATAGGGGCTGTAAGTCCCTGCCTGTAATGAGCCTTTGCTATAAAAATTACTACAGGGTGACATAGTTGAGTCCTGCAAGCAAGTGTGTGCTGGAGGAAGAAGATGCGCTGTATATAGAGACTGTATATAGGAAGAGTTGTCCCTGAAGTTTGTTTGAACTCAAATGGGCATACCATAATCTCCCATCCCTATCCAAGTTATATCTCTCAATAAACAAAAAAAAAAAAACAAAGTCACAGACTGTTATTTGACTCTAGAGTAATTGTGAAAATTCGATGTGCCTGGCTATGCAGATGGGGGAACCAAGTTGCGCTACAGTGGCTTTTACCTTGCCAGTTTTCAATGGTTCTGGTTTAAAGCTCTACAAGAGCCATGGTTTGTTAGATGCCCATCTGGAGCTTGTGGTGAAGACAGATGTTTATACAAAGGTATAATGTTCTGACAGTATAGGGTGCTCACAGTCTGCCCTGGATAAATTTAGGTCGGATTTACAGTATGTAGACTTAATAAAAAAAGTTTTTTATTAACCTCTTCCCACCCTCATCCAGATGATGTCCTTGGAGTGATGAAACATGTATGCGTAGGGGTTTATCGGCTTTTCCTCTACTCACGCTGACAAGGCGCAAGTAGAGGAGAGTTGATCAGTGGCTCTCTGGACAGGGGGGTCTGCGCTGATAATTATTCAGTTCATTGATTATCAGTGCATTGATTATCAGTGTAGACCCACAGGGGGTGCCAACTAGAGCCCACCAGGGATTTCCAATAGAGCCCACCAGGGATGCCAATCAGTGCCCCTTTAGGGATGCCAATCTGTGCCCATCAGTGATGCCTGTCAGTGCCTCCTCATCAGTGCCGCCCATCAGTGTCCATCAGTGACCATCACTGCTGCCTATCAGTGCCACCTATCAGTGCTGCCTATAAGTGCCCATCAGTGCCACCTATCAGTGCCCACCAGTACCACTATCAGTGCCCATCGGTGCCACTATCAGTGACCATCAGTGCCACCTATCAGTGCCCATTAGTGCTGCATATCAGTGCCCATCAGTCATACATATAAGTGCCTCATCGTCAGTGCCCACCAGTGCCACCTCAACAGTGCCCATCAATGCTGCCTCATTAGTGCCCGTCAGTGCAACCTCATCAGGGCTTATCAGTGAAGCAGAAAACATACTTATTTACAAAGGTTTATACCAGAAACAAAGAAAAACGTTATTTTTTAAAAAAAATTCAAAAAATAAAAAACACAGTGGTGATCAAATACCACCAAAAGAAAACTCTATTTGTGGGGGAAAAAAATATATAAATTTTGTTCGGGTACAGCATTGCATGACCGCGCAATTGTCATTCAAAATATGACAGCACTGAAAGCTAAAAATTGGCCTGTCAAGGAAGGGGGTGAAAGTGTCCAGTATTGAAGTGGTTAATGTCTTTAATGTCCTTTTCTTTTGTTACTTTTTGTGAAAGCCTTCAATAAAAACAATTGAAACGAAAACTTTCATATTTGGTGGTAAATTTGTATTTCTTCAACTAAAAGGAAGGTTTGTACTTTTCATGAAAACATCCAAGAATAATATTAAATGAAACAGAAAAGTATCATTTTAATCTTTTGCCCAGTTAGATGGATAATCGTATTATCTCCTTCCTTGCCTTGGCAATCTTCCTATTGTATAAAACTCTGTTTAAATGAATTTTATTTCATTTACCTTATGCTAAATTATTGTTTTTTCTTAGTACTTCCTAGTAATGATATTGTTTACAGATCATTTAATATCGAATCTATTCACGGATAATCCAATACTCATAAAAATGAAGAAAGGAGCAGCAATTTGCTTTTGGAAGTTGAGTCAGTTCAGAAATTTACCAACCATGAAATCCAATAATAAAAATGTTTCTCTCTCTATGATCATACATAAGTTGGAGTGAGTGACCACATACCTGTATACCAGGCAGATTAATGCCACGTACACACGATCGGATTTTCCGATAACAAATGTTCGATAGGAGCTAGTTGTCGGAAATTCCGACCGTGTGTAGGCTCCATCGGACATTTTTTGTCGGCGTTTCCGACAACAAAAATTTGAGAGCTGGTTCTCAAAAATTCCGATTGTGTGTACAAAATTCCGACGCATGAAATCCCACGCATGCTCGGAATCAAGCAGAAGAGCTGCACTGGCTATTGAACTTCATTTTTCTCGGCTCGTCATACGTGTTGTACGTCACCGCGTTCTCGACGTTCGGAATTTACGACAACATTTGTGCCACCGTGTGTATGCAAGACAAGTTTGAGCCAACATCCGTCGGAAATAAATCCAGGATTTTGTTGTTGGAATGTCCGATCGTGTGTACGCGGCATAAGAGTATTGACATAATAGCAAGGCCACATAAGTGGCAAGATTTTCGGGGATGAAAGACAAACAGATAAATCTTTATTTTTACATTTTGTAAACTTGCCAGTAAGCTAAAAATCCTGCCCTATGGTCACCTTACCAACCCCTCTAAAAGTCCAGATCGTATGACTGTTTACCATTGTTTTTTCCTTTGCGCACTCGATCGAGAAGCACCATTATGCTGCAGATCAAACCTCTTCTTCTCCATTCTCATTTTCTGATATTTAAATAACCATTAATGCTGTTCCTTTGTCCATGACCGCCTCCTGCTACCTTGCAGCTAGCTTAGCAAATTACATACGTCATCATAAAACATCCACTATAGATTCTGCACAGAAAACATAACGAGAAACCATTTTTTTTCTGTTTTGTTTTGCATGCTCGCTCTTGTAATTTCTAAATACCGCTTAACATTTCTGCTTTAATCACGCCGGCTCAGTAATTACCAATGTCGTTTTCTCCTAGGAAATCCCTAAATAGTCTTGAAAAAAAAAAAAAAGAACAAAACACTGGAATGTTTCCGCAGTTCTTTGTATTGGACAAATCGTCAGTAGAGTTTGGACTCGAGCATTTAATTTGCTCCTCTGGTACAAAAATAAAATAATTGTACACAAGTTTTTTGCCAGTTTGGCACGTAGGAAAATAGGCATACAATCCAGTATTACTGTAATCCTTTGCACCTGTGTAATACTTTGGCAGAGCTTGCGTGTCTACAGATCACAGAGCTTTGATGACACCAGATCAGCTAATGAAGGTCAGAATTCGAACATTTTGGAAGTTAGGATTATAGCCTTGCTTTAAAAATGCTGTTCTGGCTAAAATTTGCTGTATATAAGTAAAATAATAGCACATTAAAGTGGAACTCAACTGTTTGTGAGAACCATAAACTGAAAACACAATTTAATTCATTTTAACGGTAAAAGCAAACTCACCCATCCATCCATGTCTTCATTCTCTCTTGTTGAGAAATCACTTTCTTGGAAAACACCCCTCTCTAGCATTTCTAACCATGGCCATCTTGAGCGAGGGCAGATATTTACTTCCTTAAATCCATCTGCCCTTAGCTTCAAGTGTCACCAAATCCACATCATAAAAAACAAATCAACAAACAGTGTATTACATGCTTTTCATAGTCACTCAGTCATTATGAGATTCATTTTTTATTGTATTGTGCAAAAAACCTGGTTGTTCCTGCTGCTCTCCCCCTTCTGTTCATGTCCCCAATTCAGATAGAGAGTTTGCAGAGCAGTGTTGGCAGCTCTGCACATGCTCAGTGTTCAGTGAGTTTCTATGCTGAGCATTTCCTCCCAATCACATCTGATCAGCCCATGTGAATATAAAGTCACACATGTGGGCGTATACACAGTGGTAAAACAACGCTCACTTCCTCCCTCATCCTCCATGCCCACTAACAGGCTAAACACAATGTGGGTAGGATATTACATTTTGATTGATGGAGGCTTCACCTCTCTGTTATACGACACAGGCTGGAGAGGCATAAGACAGTCTGTAACTGTCAGAAACCTCCATGTTATTGCCAAAAATAATAAAGATTTCAATTTCAAATATATATTTGCATGAAGATTTAAAACAGTTTATTGATATTAATTATTTATTTTTACTCTGTATTCCAAAGGCTGTTTTTTTATTTTGAAGATGTGACCAGCAGCAGAGGACTAGAAGCTCCTCCTGCTTATGTTTCTCTGCAGACAGGCTGGGAAAAATTTGGGTCATGTGACAGCTGTATATCGATTAGGAAAAAGGTACTTCGATTTTTTTTTTTATTTAAATAACTACAGTGCCATCATCCATATACAGAAAGAGAAGGGATAATTGAAATTAAACAGTGTGTGTTTAGTAACTTTAAGCAGGAAGGAAGGAGGTGGTACTTAGCTGAGAAAGCCCCTCCTCCAAATGAAGGAGAAAAAATGCTTATTAAGACTCCTGGAATTTATGACATCATTTTGGCCTAGGCCAGAAACCAGGAAGCAAAGGAGAGAAATAATCAGCGCAGTCATGCAATAAATAATAAAATAAAATAAAATATAACCCTAGAATGCCTGCTGACACTCAAGGTAAACTCAGGAACACCTCATATAGACTCATAAAATGTAATAGTGCAGCGTAAAAAGATAATCTAAGAAATAAATAAATATAAAATTGCATATAATCGCATAAAATGATCATGGAATGTCCCAGAAAGAATCATTAAAATTGCAGAGATATTAAATATAGTTGCAAGAAATGATCACGGACTGTCCCAGAGATAATCATATATGTAGTCCAAAATATAAAGTGCAAGTGCATGAAGACTAAATGAAGCTTTAAGTGAAGTGATGACAAAATTGTCCAGTAAAATATTAGTGCTGGTGATCCCTTCACCGAATAAAGTAAGGGTTGCCTCTCACCTCCCTTCCTCGACCTACAATAGGTCACAAAGCAGTAAGTAGTGGGTTAAAACTCTGCTCTCTCACACCACCAGAATAACACACATAGGAAATACACTCACATTAATCGGCACTCTACCGCGAGTGCCAGCTGAATGTGTACAATCTTGGAGTTTTCTATTGTACACATTCAGCGCTGGCACTCGCGGTAGAGTGCCGATTAATGTGAGTGTATTTGGTATGTGTGTTATTTGTGCATATTAAATATATTCAAAACGGAGCGCACTAGATTGTCCCCTCTTACTTTACATATGTATGCTGCTACTGCTGGAATTTTGGTGAGGTTGCTGCTGGAGTGTTGTGAAACTTCCCCCTGCTGGAGATGAATTCCTGGTGGTGTGAGAGAGCAGAGTTTTAACCCACTACTTACTGCTTTGTGACCTATTGTAGGTCGAGGAAGGGAGGTGAGAGGCCACCCTTACTTTATTCGGTGAAGGGATCACCAGCACTAATATTTTACTGGACAATTTTGTCATCACTTCACTTAAAGCTGCATTTAGTCTTCATGCACTTGCACTTTATATTTTGGACTACATATATGATTATCTCTGGGACAGTCCATGATCATTTCTTGCAACTATATTTAATATCTCTGCAATTTTAATGATTCTTTCTGGGACATTCCATGATCATTTTATGCGATTATATGCGATTTTATATTTATTTATTTCTTAGATTATCTTTTTGCGCTGCACTATTACATTTTATCAGAAACCAGGAAGCAACTGAAGAAATGTAAAAAAAAAAAAGGTTTAATACAAGAAACTATAATATGTCATCCTATCTAACTAATGCTAGTAGTATAAGGATTCAAAATAGTTAATGTTGATTAAGAGAGTTTAGTTCCACTTTAAAGAAAATTGAAGTAGAACTCTAGCCTGAAATAACAAGATAAAATAAATTGTCCATTAAATAATACAACCAAAAAAAAAGATAATATTTACTATCGATCTGGACCCACTCCCCCCAACTCACCAATTACTTATTTTCTACCACAAAAAAACCTAGGTCTGATGGCCAGCATCATTCAACCTTCGTTCAGACTGTGAAGGAAAACAGTGATGAGTTGATCTTTCGGCACTCAAAATTCAGTAGTCCGTCTGCTCTCTCCTTCTATCAGCATGCTCCTTGTCAGCTTTTAGGCTTATTCACTTCTTGTGCTTTTTCTTCCTCTTACACTCCAGTGTTGTTGAACAGGGACTGCAAGAGCCTGATACCATGCTAAATTCAGGTACTGTCACTGCTTGAATTTCAAAATACTGATTACTGATTACTATACTAGGACATTTCACCCTAGATTGTTGAGGAAAGTGGAAAAATAGATCTGGGCATGTAAAGTTATCTCCTTGGTATTGCTATCTCAAAGTACTTTATGCCGCTGTAATTGTGATGCAAGTGATCTGGTACCCAGGCAGGAGGCTTCCACATTCCAGGGGGATCTCCACGGTCTCCTTGTCTTTTAGTGTAATGTAACAAAAATGGAAAGTGCCACACGACTGCTAAGAGGCCCAGAAACAACCGTATTCCAGTAAAAGTCTGGGGGACAATCCAAAAAGTATCCATCATGTTTCAGGGTCTAAAAACACCCCTTCATCAGGGCTTGAGTAAAAATAGTGTGAAGTAACCAGAAGTAAACTGAACTTCCATGTTATTTCCTCCAGCCTGGCCAAGCACTGGCCTTGGCAGAAGCTGCTTTACTTCTAACCCATTCACATATCTTTCAATTAAGCGCTATGAAGGCACTAATTTCGGACCCTCGAAATGCATTGGCTACTTTTTGGATTCTTCTCTTGACTTTTATTGGAATAAGGTTGTATTTGGACCTTTTAGTATTGGTGTGGTGCTTCAGTTTCTGTTTTTGTTGTGTTTTTCTCTAAAAACTGACTTATTTGGACTTCTAGAGTTCTCTGTGACTAAATTCATGTCTAGGGTGTAAAGTCGGGAGGTTTTTGGGAATTATCTCGTAGGTGATTTCTCTTCTTTCATATAATATTAAAGTCGGGAGGTTGGGCTCCCTGGCAGGACTGCACATCCAGAACAAAAAAAGTATGAAAATGCTTGTATCATCCATGTGCAGATAGCTGAGACTGAGGTGCAGGCAAGGTGCAAGGGTTGGTTCTGTGGAGACTGTTTAAGTTGCAGAGGGCAGCAGAGGTGCAAGGGTGACTACAGTGGAGACTAGTAAAAGCTGCAGAGGGCAACAGAGGTGCATAGGTGTCTACAGTGGAGACTAGGGGAAGTTGCAGAGGTCATCAGAGGTATAAGGGTGACTACAATGGAAACTAGTGAGAGTTGCAGAGAGCAGCAGAGGTGCAAGGGTGACTACAGTGGACAATAGAGGAAGTTACAAATGTCAGCAGAACTGCAAGGGTGACTACAGTGGAGAGAAGGGAAATTGCAGAGGGAAGCAGAGGTACAAGAGTGCCAACAGTGGATACTAGTGAAAGTCACAGAAGGCAGCAGAGGTGCAAGAGTGACTACAGTGGAGACTAGTGAAAGTTGCAGAGGGCAGCAGAGGTAAAAGGGTGACTGCAGTGAAGACTAGTGAAAGTTGCAGAGGGCAGAAGAGATGCAAGGATGGCTACAGTGCAGGGCTCGAGTCCTGCTGGAATGCATGGGAACAGCGTTCCTGTACTTTTTTCACAGCAGTAAAGCTGTTTCCGTTAGCAGCCGGGTCCTGTAGGAATGAGAGCTGTGGCAGGCAGTGTGGGTGTGCGGGAAGGGGAGGGTCGTCCGTGCCAATGGGTGGCAGTCTGCCCCAGTGCCACAAATTGGGGGAGGGGGTGTCATCCCAGTGTGCCCGTCCTTCCCTCCCTTAGTCCTTCTCCTCCTCCTCCAGTGGCCGCTGTAGAAAAGTCTCCTAGACTCCAGTGATAGGTGGAATTGAATCATTGAATCAGTGTGATGTGTATTATAGGAGGCGGGACCTTGTTACAGTGGCCGCTGGAGGAGGAGGAGGACAGAGGGAGGATGGAGGCGCTGGGATATTCAAAACCAAAATCCATCTAGGTAAGGCTGCATTGCTGGGCACTGGTAAGGCCGCATTGTTTGGTACTGGTAAGGCTGCATTGCTGGGCACTGGGAAGGCTGCATTGCTGGGCACTGGAAAGGCTGCATTGCTGGGCACTGGGAAGGCTGCATTGCTGGGCACTGGGAAGGCCGCATTGCTGGGCACTGATCAGGTTGCATTGCTGGGCACTGGTAAGGCTGCATTGCTGGGCACTGGTAAGGCTGCATTGCTGAGCAATGGTAAGGCTGCATTGCTGAGCAATGGTAAGGCTGCATTGCTGAGCACTGTTAAGGCCACATTTCTGGGCACTGGTAAGGCTGCATTGTTGGCCACTGACTAGCGAGAGTTGCAAAATTCAAGAGAGGCACTAGGGTTATGGCATCAGAGACTAGTGGATGTTGCAGATGATTCAGCCTTATATGGGGAGCAAAAATAAGCTCCATCCCAACTGCACCTGCTATCCTTGGACAGGCTATGTAAGTTTGTGTGCAGCAATCTCTTCTTTCCCCTTACAGTCATCTTCTCTGTTTAAGAACTTGTGAATCTCTGGAATTCTCTGCGTATAAACACAAAGTCTATAATGGCTAGAAATCCATTACTGGGATAAACTGGTGTTCAAACTCTGAGTGCCTACAGGCTCCAAAGAGATAACACCAGTCATGGTTACTGCCATTAACCAATAGAGGCACTTTAAAGTCAATAGAAAAGAGAGAAAATGGAGCTGGAAATGTTATTGTAAATGGACCATATTAGCAATTAGTGGAAAGAAAACATACCGCATACAGACAACAGAAGTGTCTGACTCTTATCTACACAAAATCAATCTGTTCCCGGCTAGGATTTTTTTCCCCTTTAGATGCAGTTCCAGGCAACAAGTTAAAGGCAAAGCTTTTTTTTTTTTTCTTTGCATCTGGATAAAGGGGGGGGGGGGTTATGACTTCTGTTTTATTAAAAAAAAAAAAAATACCATATGTAACTCATTGGTCAGATTTCCCTTCAATTCCTGTTCAATTCCTGTTCCAATGCCAAAACAGGGAGTGAGAGGAAATCCCTCCAAATTGATACAATCCATGGTTGTCACCAGAACTAGCATCATCATCATCAAGATTTTCCTTTTATTACTGTTCTAAGGAAAACCCAAAATTTTGAATTTTCTTTCACTTTCGATTAGAACTGTAAACGGGATAAATAGAGAGGGTGAATTTGCTTAACTGGGACAAAGAAAGCAATAAAACCTGTCATGTGTGTTCTATTCCCTCTGCACTCCATTCTAAACTAAAAAAAAATTGCCTTTAGCTATACTTTAAATTTTTCAGTGAGCTGCTCCAGTAGACACTGCAACTTTACTAAAATCAACTCTTTATGTATCCAGTAGGTGGGCAGTAGATAAGTACTCCATCGAGCCTGTGCAGTCAAATATCCTCTCTCTTTCTCCTTCCTGCAATCACATTTGGACTCCAAGGTAGGTTTAACTCATATTGGTGGCTTTTTAGGCTTCTTAGCCCCCGTACACACGGTCGGAAACTCCGACCACAAAATCCGTCATTTTTTTTCCGACGAATTTTGTCCGAAACTGGTGTTGCATACACACGGTCGGACTAAGTTGTCAGAAAATCAGATCGCTCCGAACGTGGTGACGTACGTCGCGTACTATGGTACTACGTAGAGGCTAGTAGCCAATAGCTTTGGTCTCGTAATTTGATCTGAGCATGCGTGGCACTTTGTCCGTTGGAATTCTCTACACACGATCGGAAAAAGAAAGAAAAAAGAAAATTTGAGATTCTGCTCTCAAATTTTTTCCGTCGGAAATTCCAACGTAAAAAGTCCGATTGAGCCCACACATGGGCGGATTTTCTGACAACATGGTCCGATCGGACATTTTCTGTCGGAATTTCCGACCGTGTGTATGGGGGCTTAGACCTGGTGTTTTTTTACCTCAGGCTTTCTGTTGGAGAGCACCCCCCAGAATAGCTGCTGTAGTTCCTTCCCCAAATTTTAGTGCATAGGCAGCCAGGCACATAGACATCTCTCTCTATGTGCAAATAAATGGTCTGGGGGGTGTTTTTTATGTAATGTATTGTAGAACTTGGATGGGTGGAAGGGGGGAGCATGGGATACCCCAAGGGGCACTGGATAACCAGAGGACACATCTCCCTTTTTCTTAATAGTCTCTGTGCATCAGGCAGAAGAAGTGTCTGGAATTTGGTTCTCCTAAAGGCCACCACAGACTGTACAATTTCATGAACCCTCTGAAGAATAGGGAACCAGCACACAGTTAGATGGGCTAAAAATGTAGGTGTCAGTACTCACAATTACAAAGGATCATTGGCTGCCTCCTTCTGATATCCACAAGGTACTCTTCAGTGAGGGAGAAATAAAGCTCACAATCACAATAACCACAAAGCAGCTGAACACTCTCCTCCATCTTCCACCAGGAAGTCTTCAGCGAGCTCTCCAGACCAATATCCCAGACTAGAACCTTGGAAGTGCTATGCTTTAGCTTGGACCTCGATGAACATCCAGCAGCATTCTAGCGAATTGCCTTTAGGTCAGGGGCTCCTCCTGCAGGACTGGACTCAGGACCAACTGAACTCTGCTCCAGGCCTCAGACTATTTAGAGGCTCTCCAGCAAACCCCTGGGCACACCTACCTAGGGAATAGCTGTGTCCCCATAAATATTCCGGCTGGCTTTCCTCCCACTGTGATCCCGGAACCCTCTAGAATGCAGGGAGAAAAAATTAGACCAGCAGCCTGTGAAACACTGAGCAGTCCAAAGCAATCAACAACTACTTCACTGACTGTAGATGAGCCAAACTAAATCTACCTAGTATCCTATACACTAAATAGGAGGGCACTACACCCAAGGATGATCCAGCATCATGAGCCCTAGGGGTGGGGACTGGAACAAAATTCTTCTCCAAATAGAATTGCGGTGGATTCATAAGTTAAAAGCCACACAGCCACCAGGGTTAAATGAAGCTATTTGTTTTAAACAGTTTCTTGAAGGTTTTTCATCTGGAGGAATGGAAAAATAGACTATACGTATCCATCATTGAATTCCTGATTTTCCATTATAAACCCTTGTTTGTTATCCCTGTTTGGGATAAAATGTACATCTAAACATATTCACCCAGGTGTGTTAGAACAGCGAATGAATATTCGCTTTCCTAACACTGAACCACCTCTCCGCCAATCAGGTACTTGAGTCTGTTACACATCAGCTGATTGGCTGAAACGACAGGCGATTTGATTGGACGCCTATCGGGAGGAGAGGACGGGAAGAGACGCATGGAGGGCACCACTCACCGCTGTCACCCACTGCCCCACTGAGACAGGGTAAGTGCCGGGTAGACGGGGTCACAGTGGCGGCATTTGATGGCGCAGTGGCAGCATCTGATGTCACAGTGGCAGCATTAAATGGGCACAGTGGCAGCATTTGATGGCACAGTTGCAGCATTTGATGGGCACAGTGGCTGCATTTGATGGCACAGTTGCAGAATTTAATGGACACAGTGGCTGCATTTGATGGGCACAGTGGCATCAATTAATGGGCACAGCGGCAGCATTTGATGGCACAGTGGCAGCATTTGATGTGCACAGTGGCAGCATTTGATTGGCACAGTGGCAGCAGTTGATGGCATAGTGGCTGCGTTTGATGGCACAGTGGCTGTGTTTGATTGGCACAGTGAGGCTGCAATTGCTTGTTTTTTTTTTTTTTAGAATTTTTTAAGTTTGTTTGTGCCCCCCCCCCCCAAAAAAAAAATTTTGAGCACCAGCTGCCACTGGTGGGCAGGTGCCAAGTTCTGCTGGAAAATTAAATCAGCATCTCCACCATCCAGCTGGTCAGCAGAGGGAAGCATGAAGTGTTCTAGAATTTCCTGGTAGAGGGCTTCGCTGACTTCGGATTCGATTACACAGTGGACCAACACCAGAAGATGACATGGCTCTCCAAATCACCAATGACTGAGGAAACTTCACACTGGATTTAATGCAACTTGTATTCTGTGCATCTCTCCTCTTCCTCCAGACTCTGGGACTTTGGTTTAAAAATGAAATGCACAAGCTACTTTCATCTGAAAAGAGGACTTTGGACCACAGTCCAGTCCTTTTTCTCCTTAGCCCAGGTATGATGCTTTCTGGCATTGTCTCTGGTTCAGGAGTGGCTTGACAGTTGTCCTGGATACGTCTGTGTGTGGTGGCTCTTGAAGCACTGATGCCAGCCATAGTCCACACCTTGCGAATCTCCCCCAAATTCTTGACTGGCCTTTGCTTCACAATCCTCTCAAGGCTGCAGGTATCCCTGTTGCTTGTGCACATTTTTCTACCACACTTTTTTCTTCCACTCAACTTTCCATTACCATGCTTGGATACAGCACTCTGTGCACAGCCAGCTTCTTTAGCAATGACCTTTTTGTAACTTACCCTCCTTGTGGAGGGTGTCAATGACTGTCTTCTGGACAACTGTCAAGTCAGCAGTTTTCCCCAGGATTGTGTAACCGCCTGAACCTGACTGAGAGACCATTTAATGACTCAGGAAACCTTTACAGGTGTTTTGAGTTAATTATCTGATTAGAGTGTGAGATCATGAGTCTACAATATTGAACTTTTTTCACAATATTCAAATTTTCTGAGATACTGAATTTTGGGTTTTTACTAGCTGTTTTACTTTTGAATTGAATTACTGAAATAAATATACTTTTTGATGATATTCACATTTTTTGAGATGCATCTGTATATTGCTTTTTTTGCCTTTAAAAGTAAAAATGAAAATGTTTTTTTCCTAAATATTACTTTTTTGTTTAATTTCCAGAGATCGGAATTTCATTTATAGATACATGTAGATAGAAACAAGAAAATCATGACCTAGCAGTGGCATCTGGAGAAAACCACGGAGGCCAATATCTCCTTGTGGAGGCAATCTGTTTCCTCTGAAAAAGGCAGCACGTGGACTTTTTGCTTATACTTTACATTCGTCTAAAATGCTCAGTCATATTAAAGTCTAAAATTCTGTATCCTAAGCGGATCACCCAATTCCTAAAATTAGTCCTTGGAAGCAGAAGGTGAGACAAAAATTTGCTAAATCAAATCATGTTTGTGAATGACTTAAAGTGGTTGTAAACGATCACCTTGTAAAACAACCCATTCAGTTTAAAATAGAAATGAAAGGCAAAACATTTTTGTATCGATATAAAAAACAATTATAAAATACCTTTTTCCCCTTTTTATAAATGATCACATTCCCTCTGTTCTCAGCTGCATAAGAGCGGAGGAGAAGAAAGAGCACACTAATCCTCCCAGTAAATGGCTGTGCAGTGTGGTGTGTGTCAGGACAAGTGTGATCATTGGAGGAGAGCAGGCTGGATTCCCAGCACATCTAGAGAACTGACCACAGTGTGCTCTCTGCTTAGTGTGGTCATTATTTAATAGGAAAGCAGAGGGACTGACAAGAACACCAGGGATTTAACACAAAGGAAGAAATACAAAGAGAACAGGATACTTTCTCATACAAGTACACGGTACAGCAGTCACATATCAGGAATATGAAATGTTGGGGTAACAAACACTTTAAAGTGTTACTAAACCCACAACAGTAAAATCAGTCTGTATATGCAGTAAAGCAGCACTCACTGTGGAACCTAAGAGGTTAATCCTCTGCATTGTGTAAGAAGGCTGTTTGATCCTGTCTCCTCTGATCCTCCACTTCTTCCACAGTCCCCAATCCATCTCCTGATAGTATAGAGCCTTGGGGGCACTCTGCACATGCTCAGTTTGGTGTATATTGCTAGAGAGTTTTATTTATTTTTTTCTGTCCAGACAGAGGGTAAGGAGTCATATAGCCTCATAGGACAGTCAGAGGAAAATTAAAACTTTCCCTACAGGCTTTAACCAGTGTTGGGCTGGTCACAAGACTGCTATATACTGCTGATGCGAAAAGGTATTTAAAGTAGTTCTAATGGCAGACTTTTTTTATCTTAATGCATTCTATGCATTAAGATAAAAAGCCTTTTGTGTGCAGCAGCCCCCCTCAGCCCCCTAATACTTTCCTGAGCTTCAGATCAATCCAAATATGTTGCACGAAAGCCACAAAGTCTGGGGACTCTCCCTTCTGATTGCCTGAGACACAGCAGCAGGTGTCATTGTCTCAGTGAGCAAATGAGCAGAGAAAGGGGCGGGGCTGAGCCAGTGTCCGAATGGATGCACAAGGCAGCGGCTCGGTTCGGTTGCCCCCATAGCAAGCTGCTTGCTGTGGGGGCACTTGACACGAGGGAGGGGCCAGGAGCACCGGTGAGGGACCCGAGAAGAGGAGGATCGGGACTGCTCTGTGCAAAACCACTGCAAAGAGAAGGTAAGTATAAAGCCACGTACACACGAGCGGACTTTTCGACGGACTAGGTCCGACGGTCTTCCCGATGGACTTTCGGCGGAGTTCCGATGGACTTTCCGAAGGAACGGACTTGGCCACACACAAGCACACCAAAGTCTGATGGATTTGAACGTGATGACGTATGACCGGACTAGAATAAGGAAGTTCATAGCCAGTAGCCAATAGCTGCCCTAGCATTGGTTTTCATTCGTCGGACTAGCATACAGACGAACAGATTTTTTTTTCGTCCGGACTCGATTTCGACGGAAACATTTTAAACATGTTCTGAATCTAAAGTCCGTCAGATTTTTCGACAGCAAAGGTCCGATGAAGCCCACACACGATCGAATTGTCTGGCAGATTTGTTCCGTCGGACCTAGTCCATCGAAAAGTCTGCTCGTGTGTATGCGGCATTACAGGTTTGTTATTTTTAAACAAATAAAAAACAAGACTTTAGTATCACTTTAATAACAATTTAATAAGTAACTAAGTAGAAATAGTTGAATGTCTTGTAAAGAAATTTAAGATCTGATAGAAGACAGTGATGGCAATAAATTTATTTCAACTCCAGACATAGAAAGTATTATTTTAGAGCCTTATCATGGAGATCTCTTCAATGGGAACTGGGAGTAACTTGTACTGAAGGGTCAAAAAGATTGCACATAAGTTACTTATCATCTATTAAAAGCAAGAGGGCAAGATTTTTTTTCCATCCTAAGGCAAGCTCAACCACGTACTATAAATGTTTTTCTTCCTCTGGATAAACTGGGGTTTTAAACATGAAAGGATCAACCCAAGCAACGATATAGCTCATGCATAAATTAAAACATCTATGAGACTTGTGAAATCGGGTTTAGAACTGCAGCAAGGAAAGTGCAAACTGAACTTCTTTCAAAGTAAACCATTAAAGTGGTGTTTCCCCCAAAATTACAAGTTTTAATCTATGTGCAGCAAATGAGCTAATAAAAATTAATTGGATAAAAAAAAAAAATTTCACTTACCTATTTCTCCCTGTTGCTAGGTGGTCCCACAAAATCTGCCTCTTCCATAGTCTAAGCTAAAAACGTCACTTCCCCTCGGCGCAGTCAATCATCTGGGACACGTGACAGGTCCAGATGACTGCACAGCATATCACGGTGTGCGGCGCCACTCGCGCATGCGCACTGGGTGCCCGACTGTGGCTTCACAGTAAGGATGCCGGCGCCGCGAGCAGAGAGGGGAACGAGGGGGGGCGTCGTTCCCCCGCAAAGCTGGACCCTGGGACAGGTAAGTGTCCGATTCTTAAAAGTCAGCAGCTGCAGTATTTGTAGCTGCTGACTTTTAAAAAATTTTTTTAAGGGGCACACCACTTTAACATCAACGGCCAAACTAAAGTAATACTTATCCTGTGTAGCAAGCACCCCATGGTGTCACATCCTGTCACCATAGTGCCTACCTGTCTCTATGATGTGATACTGGAATCCCCTGAAAAATGTATATTTTCTCAGTAGGGTGTACATGCACACCTCAACACCTTCTTTCATGCATTGTTTGGTGCAGGATCAATTCCAAGGGAAGTAGAGGGACATATATGCATATATACTGACTTTAACGGTTTCCTTTGTGGCTGGCATGTTATTGAAGTAAACAATTAAAAAAACAAATGATTTGCAGGTTGTTTAGGATGGTAGAATATTCAGCAAGTGAAAATGAGGCCAATGGCCACCTAATATTCATTTGATTCAGAATAAAGATAAAACAAAAGTTATGTGTTTCTGTGGATGGCTTTTTGTTCTGTTTGGCTCATTTATCTGAATTCCCCCAAAAAATAAAAGTAAAATGAGAGCAGCACAGTGGCTTAGTGGTTAGGCTTTGTAGCACTGTCATTCTCAGGTCAAGACCCAGCCAGGACACAATCTACATGGTGTTTCTATGTGCTCCTTCTGCTTGCATTGCTTTCCTCCAGGCACTCAGGTTTTGTCCCATACTCCAAAGACAAGCAGGTAGGTTAAATTGCTCTTGTCTCAAACAAAAAAAAACATAATTGGCCTAGTAGGATATTCTTAAGAGCATGCCGAAGATAAATCCTGCACCTACTATTTTACCTAACAGCGATTTAATAAACACTTTGAGATTCCAGGGAGAAATGTACTATAGAAATATTGATCAATAAAAAGAATGATCAAACTATTGTATGAACTTTATACAAAGACCACTTCAAAGGGACTATCAACAAGAAAGCTGGAAAATGCCTCATGGAATTAAACAACTGTCTAGTGCAGAGCTAGATCATTTACAGGGCAACCTAAGCAGGAATGTAAAGCCTGGTGGACGTCAAGGAGACCCTTCAATCTTCATACTGCTGCAGTAAACCAAGGGGTAGTTCAATTGGTCGAAGCTGTGCATCTGCCTGTCACTGCACAAAGAAGGACATACATGTAGGTAGTTGCCAGTACAGATAATGCAATGGTGCCAACTGCAATGTTTAAAATTGCCAATTGAAGGAATGTGGTGAGGGGCAGGGCTGCTGCTTGCTTTGAACCCCATTTGGCCTTCATGCACCCTTGGGATGGAAGTGCCTTATGCAGGCACTCACCAACCAGTTTTCTTGAGTTATCAGGGTAGAAGGTCCAAGCTTGTGTTCCTCCAGGAACCCTCTCACTAGAGACTGGACTTAGATGCAGATTAACCCCAGATCACTCAACATACAGTATACCCACAGATGCAAAGGAGAGAAGATGCTGGACAACTAGGAACTGGGGAGAGATGCTTAAGACACTGCATAACTGGAGATAGGAGTGAGGCTTGAGGCTGTGGATGCAGAGGTGGTGAAAAGGAGGTTCAGACTGTGGATGCAACAGAGACTCAGGGTGCAGGCATGGCACTGTGGAGACCAAGGTGCATTGGTATCTGTGGGTGCAACCATGGTGCAAAGGAGGCTGTTTGTGCAGTGAAGGTGTTCCATAGACTGTGATTGCTCCTGGGATGCAGCAGAGGCTGCAGGTGCAACAGAAATGCAGCAGAGTCTGTGGTAGCGACAGAGATGTGGAGGGGACACAGCAGAGACTGTAAATGCCACAGGGGTGCAGCTGAGGCTGCAGGTGCAGTGGACTAGTGCATGTTGTAGAGGACAGCAGAGGTACAAAGGGTATATAGCCACAGAGGATCACTCTAGTCAAGCAGTCAATAAGAGAATACAGTCGTGTGATTTTTCATATGATAATTAGAGTTTTAACGTTTCATAGTTGGTAAGGTTGAATATAGACACTAGTCCATACAGTTCAACCTGTGTGGGTTTGTGGATGTTCGTGTTGATAGTCATCTCCCATATCCCTGTATATTGTATTTAATAAGATGCATGTCCAAGAGTCTTTTAAAACCATCAATACTTCCTGCTGACCCCACGGATTGTGGAAGAGAGTTACACATCCTTATTTCCCTGACAATACAAAAAAACCCTACACAGCTTAAGGTTAAACAGCTTCTCCTTCAGTCTTCTTGTGTGGCCTCATGTCTTCTTACACTCCCTGAGACCTAAGAGTTTCCTACCTACGTTGGGATCACCATTGAGGTATTTGTATATAACTACTGTATATCACATCTCCTCTCAATTGTCTCTTCTTCAGGGAGTTTAGTAGTCGTTCCTCGTATTTGAGTTCCTCCAGTCCCCTTATTCATTTTGTTGCCCTTCTCTGGAATCTTTTCAGTTCCATTGGTGACCAGAACTGGGCAGCATACTCCAGATGTGAAACTTCCAATATGGAGGTGCTTGTTGCTAAAGGGAATAAGGAAAGGGAGGGGAGTAGGCACCAGTGCTGGAATGGAGAAGGTAAGTAACTATGATATTATAGTGTGGCCGTAGTCCAGAGCAGAAATCCTCCACGCTCAGTCTGCTGATAACAATTTGGGAGGGGAAACCATGACAGCCTGGGATCAGTGGAATTGGGTTTATTGAACTTGGGTGTCATTTAACCTGGGAGACTGAAGACATATAGTATAGTGGCAAGAATTGCAAGGGGCAGCACTAGACTGAAGTTACTGTAGCAAAAACAACTTTTTATTTTTTTAAAAACAACTGGGAAAATATTTTTAGAAATTATTTGTAAAGAAGTTCAAATTTTAAGGCTCTCTTAGTAAACCACAGCCTAATAAACATCTATACATTATAGTAATACAGAAATAATTGTGAAATAAAGCTAACCACTCTTAAAATTGAAATTGAACAAATTGAAAAAATGTATTTTGCTTTTCTTTTTACATTTCTTTTTTTTCCACTCTAAACACCATGTGCTCTTAAATTTTATTTCTTCAGACATTCCACTCCCCATTTCCCCATCTTTCCCTTGCTCATGCTAAAAAAATTGCTGTGCATCTGTAACCTTTTGGATGAGGTATTAAATGCTGGTTAATGGCCTGTCTAGAATCGGGAATGTTATTACATCTAGCTAATGTTCTTGCCATCAGTGATTACTGCTTAATTAATTCACCAGGGCACATCATTAGCAAAAACTCTGAAAACTAGTTGAACTTCCCCAGGGTAAACTAATAGAGTCAATGGCTTATTGTTGGTAGTAATGGGTAAATTATTGACTTGTGGTTTTGCACTTGTGACTAAGACTTATTCATAAATCAGAAGATATATGTTTGGAACTCTTTGGATTAATCAGCCATTATTTTATTTAGTTTGTAACATCACACAATTCATGGTACAGGCAAAAATAAGCATTAGTTAAAAATGAACAATAACAAAATTCTGATACTCACAATACTGCTAAAACTGAGCCAGCGATATCTACAAATATATATTTGTTTAATTACTTTTGCATAAAAAGGAAATATTATATGAAATACCTCTCTCTCTCTCTCTCTTTCTCTCTCTCTCTCTTTCTCTCTATTATATATATATATATATATATATATATATATATATATATAAAAATAAAAATATATGCACTTAAAAAAATCAATAAATAATTTAGACAATAAACTGTAAATCATGGGAAATTTTCTTTTACTCTGAAAATATGCTCACATTTAACTTATTTTAGTGTAGAAATAGGGAAGGCTAGGTTGTGAATATTTAAATATACAGTGCTTCCCCCATGTTGCCATCCATACATATCTAACTGTTAGGGAAATTTACTATAGAGTTCTGTTGTCCTTTAGTTAATTCTTTGTAAGTGGGGCAGAAAAAATATTTGCAGAAGATACACCAAGTACACCCACCCTGAGACATGGGGGGGGGGGGGGGGGTCCACTATGTGATTTACAATACCCTCTGGGATAGGAGGCATACAGTAAGATTTGCAAGGGTCTACCAGGACAGTAGGCTCATCAATATCTTTGCAAAGTCATCCAGGATACACCGCTTTCCAAGGATTTTGCAAAGCCCACCAAGATAGGAGAGCTTCGAAAATCAAGGATCCACAGAAAGGATGACATAGAAGCAGGGACTGCACTGCAGGTCCTCAGGTACAGCTTCCACTCCAGCAAGGAGAACAGTGAGAAGCAAAGTACCACCAAATCTCACTCCTAATCTTGTCAGGCTAGCATTTAGGGGTACATTACATAGATGTTCCTACCCCACGGCTATGACTCTCAAGGGGCAGGAGTGCCTAGGCACAGGAAATGTACTGCTACATTTTAGGAGGCATTTAAGACAAAGGGTATATTTTTTAAGGTACCGCTTAGGCACAATTAACATTTCTAAATGTTTCCTATAGCATAGCATGTCTTCACTTTTTTTTTATATATATATATATATTTTTTTTTTTTATTCCTATTTCTTTTTTATTTAATTGTAATTTTTATTGAAATTGGAAAGATAACAATAGTACATAAACATAGGTACGTAAATAAACAGACATTTGGTTTTGTATACACTTACACAACGTATTTGGAAAAAGAGTATAAGAAAAATAAAAAATAAAATTATCGAGACAGTCACAGCACTACCAATACAGCAAAGACTTGAATCGTAACTTATATTTCACTACGAAAATATAGGCAAAATAAGGTGTGTGTCTAAAAAGAGGACAGCGGGTTAAAACATTAAAAGCAAATAAAGGGATGTTCGGCAGACAGATGGAAAGCTTTAGGTATGTGATATATCATTGGAAGAGATGGAGCAGGTACCAGGATTAAGATCTGAATGGTCCCATAGGTCCCATATTTTAGAAAATTGTGGAAGGGTATCATGTATTATCGCAGTGAGACGTTCCATTCGACATATTTGTTCCAGCGCTTGTAGGACTTGAGAGAGGGAGGGTGGGGTAGAAGAGAGCCACTGCAAGGGAATAGCCCTTTTGGCAGCAAGTAGAATAAAAGTAGTGAGTTTTTGGGCATGTTTGGAGAGTCCAGGGATTGGCAGGCTTAATAGAAAATGCATTGGGTCTAATGGGAGGGAAATATTGAACAGATCTTGGATAAAGGTCTGAATAGTCGACCAGAATGGGCGTATCAAGGGGCATTCCCAAAAAATGTGAAAGTGGGAGCCTATGTCTCCCTGGCATCTCCAGCACACCCTAGGGATCTTAGGATCGTATTTGTGTATGATTTCAGGGGTTTTATACCAGAAAAACAATATCTTATAGGCCGTCTCTTTTTGTTCTACACACTGCGATGATCTGGAGATAGCTCCCCAAATCTTCTGCCAAAGGGGAAGTGGGATGGAGCTGTTTATCAACTGCATATAAGAATGAGATGTGTCAGTAATAGGTGTAGTGTCGTGAAGGAATCTGTATATGTCGGTAATCATGTGGGTCTGGTATGGTCCCTGAGCACATAGAAGTTCAAATGGGGTAGGCTTGTCAAGGCTTAAAGTAGGGGATTTAGAGGCAAAATAGTGTCTAATTTGATGTCTTCACTTTTTGAGTTCAGTTCAACTTTTATTGCTAGTACATGCAGATTGCATAACAGGGCAGCCTTTTTCAACCAGGGTGCCTTAGCAAAATTCTCAAATTACTCAAAAATGTTATATGAGCCAGTGGCTGGATCAATGAATACCAAATAAGTGCAGCGCTAAGTGAACATGAATAAGAGATAAATGTAATATGTGACCCTATCCAGCTACCGCTCACTAACTAAAAGAATGGAACAAATGGCTCCACTTTACAGCATTTCTCAAACTTTTTTAGTCAAGGCACCCTTTAAAATGATGCACAATCTTGAGACATCCCATTCTAAAATGTAAAAAACTAAACTAATAGTTTTACATAACACAGCAACATCCACACACATAAGACACCCAACATGATTTAGTCTTCCAAAGCAAATACACAGTTGCATACTGGTAATGACTAGTATTTCAATGTTTCTTCCCCTCACTTAGCTAATGTGACCCCAATTCTGATAAAGAGGGACAGGAGGGGGGCAAACAAAAATGAAGGGCTGGACGTTTTCCTTATCAACCGATGATGTCATTGGTTGATAGGATGCTGGCGGCTGCAAAGTAATGGTGTAATGGTGCCATATGAAAACCTGTGACTTTGTGAAAAAGCAGGATTGATCCAGCCACTGTGTGTTAGAACATCATGAGCTGCTACTCTAAACCATCAAATAAATAAAAAATTATATAAAAAGCTGACAGCACTCTACAGCTCTTTATGTGATAATGCAAAAACGAATATCAAATAAGTGCAGCGCTAAGTATACATAAATAAGCGATAAATGTGATATGTGATCCTCCTACTATGGATGTGTACAGTGCTCAATACAATCTTCCGATCCTCAATAAAGTGCAAGTGCTCAAAAACTCCACATGAATTCTCAATCATAAACAGCAAATAAATAGTTAAAGTGTTAGAAATATGATTAAGAGAGGCAATGATGAAACAATGTTCTTACAAACAATAAATAAATGATGAATAGTCCAATCTATAGTGAAGATAAACAGAAATAGTCCAAGGTGTATGAATAAAGGTGAGATACTATAGATCAAATCTCTTCACTTTGATCCACCTCTGTGCATGCAAAAAAATCACTCCTTGTGTGACCCTTCACCGGATGTGCCCTTACCTTAAGGCTTAATTAAAACACATGTAACAGTGGTCAATCCTCTAGGGTAGACCTCTTATTTGTTCCTCCTTCCTTTGGTATATATCTTTAGGCAACCGATTCCATCATGTAATACTCCTTCCTGATAATCACCAGACCCCTCCTCTCACATCACCCACATGCAAAGTAACAACTGGCAATAGTGCTTTATCCTTTTAAAAATGTATTAAACAATCATGCGCCATATATATCAACTCACATTTTCCATATTTAAAACCAGCCTGTATGCAAACAACATGTGTGTGGAGACATTGTTTTCTCCGGAGATCCGGATCTGCAGCTTTGCTTGGCAGTGTTCCCTCCGTCCGTCACACTAAGACAAACTTTCCAGATACTTCCTCATACATCAGCCCTTCTCATACGTCAGAAATCCTGCTTTTTCACAAAGTCACAGGTTTTCATTGTGCACCATTACACCATTACTTTCCAGCTGCCAGCATCCTATCAACCAATGACATCATCGGTTGATAAGGAAATCGTCCAGCCCTTGCACGGCATTTTTGTTTGCCCCCCTCCTGCCCCTCTTTATCAGCACTGGGGTCACATTAGCTAAGTGAGGGAAAGAAAATTTTAAATACTAGTCAGTACCAGTATGCAACTGTGTATTTGCTTTGGAAGACTAAATCTTGTTGGGTGTCCTATGTGTGTGGATGTTGCTGTGCTATGTAAAACCATTAGTATTGTTTTTTACATTTTAGAATGGGGTGTCTCAAGATTGTGCATCATTTTAAAGGGTGCCTTGACTAAAAAAGTTTGAGAAGAGCTGTAAAGTGGAGCCATTTGTTCCATCCATTTAGCAACTGTTAGTGATCGATAGCTGGATAATTTGGTAGAGGGAGTTACTGAAAAAAAGCATGGCTTTTGCCTTAAAGAGTGAAATCTCTTCTTCGGTTCTTCAGCTTTGGCATTAATGTGAACCTAAATATTTGGTTCAATTAAAAAAATAAAATATCCCTCCAGTCCCACCCACGATTTAAAGTAATGTTTTGCAAGTCCTAACAAAACAGAGGTGGCAATTACCCTCCAGGGGGATCTTTGCCATAAACTCAATAATGTTTTAAAGCTGTCCTATCCACGTTTCTTAAGTGTGAGGCCAGGAGACACCTACAATAACTCCTAACACTATGGGAGCTGGAAAATGATAGACTCTACAGATGCCAGGTGTGAGATTTGTACCTGTGGATTGGCTAATGAGTAACATGCTATTTAGTCAGCAAACTAGCTTCACCCCCCTCATCCACCTTACACACTCCGACACATAAAGTGGAGTTGCATGTTCAATGTTTTTATTAAGCTGAATAGTAACGGCATCTGATTGGGGGCTTTACCTCACATTACCGTCAGAGAGTTAACAACAGGTTACTAAGTCAACTCTGTAATTTTAGATTGTAGCCAGAAAACAACTATTCCTGGGTCATTGATTATATTCTAGGTTCAGTAACACTGTCAGCTAAAGCTATTTTCTATTGTCAGAGTTGTGGTAAAAAAAAAATAAAGATGATATATTTTGGCAACTGGCGTGTAATCACTCTGTGAGCCATAATTGATGACAACAAATTTTCCCCTTAATTACTTCACAGATTGCATCTCCAGGAATGACATCATTAGTCCCAATCCCCACTTCACAAAACATGGTTTGTGAGCTAAAAGCTGTAAGACCAGTAAGTTCAACAAAAGACCAGTCTAGGTGCTTAAAACCCAGTTAGCAAGGCCAAATACCTCATTTAACATTTGTCTACTCTTTAACCAGTCATGCAATTATATTTCCTTTGCCGTAAAAAAGTAGTTATAAAAAATACCAAATCTAAACAAAAGGATAGCTTATACAATTCACATTCATCTGCGAAGCATTACAGAGTTTCATCTCTTTTTAAATATTTATTTACTCTTTTTTTAGTATATAGATTGCATTAAAATTTTTATTTGTCTATTTTCTATGCTTGTGTGCTCTCTCTAAATGTCATATAAATATATATAAAGTCATCTTCCACTCCTATAAATCTCCCTTGGCTGTTTTTTTCCCAGCAGATGTGAGGGATTTATAAAGTTCAATTGCACACAGTAGGGTACCCCAAGATATCGAAGTAGAGGAAAAATAATAAATTTAGATAGCTCTGTGGCCAAAAGGATGACATGTATTGTAAGTTTCTAACTTTAATGTCATCTCATGGAAATTCAGTTCTTTGAATCTGCTACAAACTATAGCTGAAGACATAAAATACCTTTCACTTCCAAACCAATATACAAAAGTGTTAAGAGCTTTTTGAGTCACATTTTTTTTTTTGTAAGTTAAGTTTAAAAAGATTAGCATCTTTTTCCTTTTGAAGATTTCACATATTATTTTGTATGGATATGTGCATTTGAATTTATAGAAAAAAAAAAAAGAAAACACTGGACTCCAGGCATACCACCTACACCTACCAGTTTTGTTGCCACCTTCTTGATCTGGCCTAATCACACCACTTTTGGAGTGTTCAGGGTCCTGTGAGGACCCCATAGATGGACTCTTTGTTAATCCAATGCGAGAAGAAAGAGGACTCTGGATCCACGTCTCACATAACCACCTCAGGTAAGAAATGGGGGCATTTAATTTAGTATTCAATTGGAGGATTCGCTGGAGGGGACGTGTATTGTTTATGTTTAATGACTCAGAGATCAGCATTAATGGGGAAATGAATCCAAAATGTGAAGATTATTGCATGTGTGTTTGTCAGACCTGTTTGGAAATTACTAACTATAAGTCTAAATAAGCCTAGAGCAACAGTCATTAATATGAGATGCTAATCCAATTCTTTGTTATACCGGTGACCACTAGAGAGATCACTTACAAACCTATATCCACTATATAGGTAAAAGTATGTTGACCCCCCTCAAAATTCTTCAGTTTAGGTATTTCCAGTGAAAGTTAATGCTACATTATATAAAAATGTTTTAGACAATTGTGGAAACAGCTTGGGGAAGGTGTTTTTTTCTGTTCTATCATGTGCACATCATGTCATCAAAGACATGGTTTGATGAGTTTGGTATGAAGGAATTGGAGTCCTGCACAGGACAATGACCTCAACATTATTTAACATCTTTGGGATGAATTGGAACAATGATTTTAAGCCAGACCTTCTTAATCAACATCTATACCTGAACTCACAAATTCTCTTTTGGCTGAATTGGCACATATTCTCATTAACACACTCCAAAACCCCTGCTGATCCCTGACAACATGACTGAGACAAAAATTGTCGAAAAAAGGTTTGAATATCAAGTGAGGGAGGGTGACGGTGAGCTTTCTGCCCAACCTGAAGTTGGTCTTTAAAGTGAAGCTCTAATTGTTGAGAATGAAAAACATTCAAAGTGCTACAAGCCAGACAAAAATGCACAACTATATTAGTGATGTATACTAATCATGCTTTGGCCCCTTGACTTAATGGTCCCCACCCTAAATGTACTTTATGCTCTTTCTTTCATTAAACCCTTGGGCTAAAAAAAAATATTTAGGATTTGATGATATTCTTCAAGGCATTTCAAAGAAAAGAGCTCTTTTACCTTTGACTGAAGTTTAGTTTCTTTGATTTTAAGGATGAAGTTTCTAAATTGTTTAAAGATAATTGGCCGTAGGGTTACTAGGTTTATACACAACCAGTTGAGCCTACTCTTGGGAAAAGTGTAAATGATGCCAGTACATTATTTTTCCTGTGGTTTATCTTCTTCCGAGGTGTAAATTGCTTGTTTTGGATGCAGTGCGGAGCAGCCCTTTGGAGATTTAAGCCCTATGAGTTTCAGAGCTTTTTATCTGTTTCTGCAAAACTCAAGAAAATAATGTCACTTCGGGTAAAGCAACCTGACTTTAAATAAACTCATTCCATAAATGTGAGAATTCATTCTGTGGCTTAGTGCATAAAGCATTAAACAGAAATAACAACTGAAAGGTGCAACAAAAATTGTTCATAAGTAATATGCACCAAGAACTAGCTGACCTGTTTATAGTGGTCACAACTGCTATTTTGATGTTTCCTTTGTAAGAAAAAATATTTTCTGATAATTCTTCCTGATAGGAATAGTAAAGATCTTGTTTTTCTCCTTTTCTTATTTAGGTGAAAATATCTCAAAAAATCTACTGGTGGCAATTTAGATTTTCCATGCTTTACTTTGGCTCAAGGTAGCGGAAAGTTGAAGGAAGGTCCCTCAAAGTTGGACCCTTTTTTTTTTTTTGATTGTTTATTGTCTTCACGTTGACATTGAATGATGTATTAAGCACTTCAGCCCCGGACCAATTTGCAGCCAAAGCACCAGGACCCTTTTTGCGATTCGGCACTGCGCCGTTTTAACTGACAATTGCGTGGTCGTGCAACGTGGCTCCCAAACAAAATTGGCGTCCTTTTTTCCCCACAAATAGAGCTTTCTTTTGGTGGTATTTGATCACCCCTGCGGTTTTTATTTTTTGCGCTATAAACAAAAATAGAGCGACAATTTTGAAAAGAATTCAATATTTTTTACTTTTTGCTATAATAAATATCCCCAAAAAATATATAAAAAAAATATTTTTTCCTCAGTTTAGGCTGATACGTATTCTTCTACATATTTTTGGTTAAAAAAATCACAATTAGCGATTATTGATTTGTTTGCGCAAAAGTTATAGCGTTTACAAAATAGGGGATAGTTTTATAGCATTTTTTATTAATATTTTTTTTTTTACTAGTAATGGCGGTGATCAGCGATTTTTATTGTGACTGCGACATTATGGCGGACACATCGGACATTTTTGACACATTTTTGGGACCATTGTCATTTATATAGAAATCAGTGCTATTTAAATGCACTGATTCCTATGTAAATGACAGTGGCAGTGAAGAAGTTAACCACTAGGGGCGGGGAGGAGTTAGTGTGACGTGTTGTGTTTTTTTTACAGTAGGGGGCGTGGCTGTACGTCTGACATCATTGACTGGCTTTCCCGATGACAGGGAACAGCCGATCAATGACAGGCAGTGTAGGAAGCGCGGGGAGAGGTTTATTTACACAGACCTCTACCGTTCTTCAGCTCTGTGACCCGATCGCGGGAGACCAGCGGCGATCAGGTCCGCTGGTCCCGCGGCCGTGGTCACGGAGCTCCCAACTGGGTCGCGAGCGTGCCGTCGGCGGTGTGCGCGCGACCCCACGGCTAGGCAATTAAAGGGGACGTATATATACGTGCCTTTGCCTAGCCGTGCCATTCTGTTGACGTATATGTACAGGAGGCGGTTGGGAAGCGGTTAATGAGTACAAATCTGCATTTATTTGTGTCTTTTATATCTGCCTAGGCTCCAGCCAAAAATCTGCCAAAACAACTAGCTCTTTTTGGCTGGAGTAGGTTTAAAGTGGTGGGCCTTTCAGTAAAGAATAACTATCAACTATCTATTATCCCCAGCATGCAAAATCACTAGTTCTAACAGAAAAAAACTGTGATATCACACAGGCTTCTAAGCTCCCAAGCTAAAGAGGCAAAAAGCTAGAGTCTACTGTAAATAACGTTTACTATTTATTGAAAATAAGATCTAGTAATTTTGGATAGGAATGACAAAAATTCAATAGATTTTTTTTTTGCTAAAATGTCCACATTTACAATGAAAATGCAAATCTAAAAATCTATTTTTTTTACACATAGGCTCTAAAACACTTTTATACCACTATCTTTTTAATATTTTGTAAAAAACACATTTCTTTTTGTGTACATCTAAATACTGGCAATCAGTGTCCCACTGCTGAGAATGTAGGAATTTCATTCTAATATAACTAAATTTCTCTTCCTCATTGTGTCATAACCGAGCAGGTCTGAACATGAAACATAAAAGAACAATTCCCAAGGTGGTACACTAAGCCTGGGTTTTCACATATGCGATGCGGGAACCAGTGCAATTCCAGTGCCAGTTCGCATCTCTCCCGCAGGCAGTTCACACTGCACTTTTTTTTATGTGAATCCAATGCAAGTTCAGCCATGCAAACTGTACCGCTGAACTCTTTGCACAGACATCGCATATGATTGGCACAGCAATGCGGGTGTGAATCGCATGCAATGTTTGTGTTCGCATATGTGTGAACCCAGGCTGAGAGCTTTCCCTGATCTGATTCTTCTGGGCTGCACACAGCCAAACAGGTAGTCAAGGGAGTTAAAGTTATACTAAACTTTAGTATAAAATAAAATAATTATAAAATAATTATATTCAACTATGCATTCTTAACTCAACTTCTTGTTAGAGGGTGAGTAGGTTTATTCCCCACTGTATGTAGGAAAATACATTTTTAGTTTATTTTCCAAATAGCTTCCCCTCTTGCATATAACTAAAAAAACATTGCCAAGCAGTACTCATCGTCTGCATGCTCTGGCATTGCCCCATAATTCCTACTCTAAGTTCCAGCATTGGTCCTCCTTCAGGTTGAATGAAACCCATTTGCCATTTATCCCACTTTCTGTGAGCCTAGGGTGTCAAAGACATGCCCCCTGCAGGTCCACCACTAAGTCCCTATGGGCGCACAGGAGAGTGCTGCAAAGAATATTTACTGGGGGTTACGGGGGGGTTATGTTTTCATGCATAGTTGAGTCGCCTAGCTTTTTCTTTTTCCATGTCCTATGCACAAAAAGATAGGAACTGGGGTGCAGAAAAATTACAGCATATGTTCTGGATTAATGAGTTCAATTTAAAATATTTGGGTGTAGCAAAAGGCAGTTTGTTTGCCGAAGGGCAGGAGATCGGTACAATAATGAGTGTCTGTAGGCAACAGTGAAGTATGGTTCCTTGCAAGTTTGAGGCTGCAGTTCTATAAATTGGAGTTGGAGATTGGGTCAAGATCAACGGTGTCCTCAATGCTGAGAAATACAGGCATATATTTATCCATCAGCCATACCATCAGGGAAGCTTCCTCAGATTTATTCTGCAGTAGGACAATGACCCCAAAAATACAGCCAATGTCATTCAGTGTAAAGAAGAACAAGGAGTCCTGGAAGTGATGACTGGCCACCACAGAGTCCAATCTCATCATCATGGAGTCTGTCTGTGATTACATGAAGAGACAGAAGGATTTGAGGCAGCCTACATCCACAGAAGCTCTGTGGTTAGTTCTCCAAGATTTACCTGCCAAATTCCTTCAAAAACTGAGTGTACATAGAAGAATCGATTCTGTTTTGAAGGCAAAGGATGGTCGCGCCAAACATTGGTTTGATTTGGATTTCTCTTCTGTTCATTTACTTTCCATTTTATTAATTGATAAAAAAAAAAAAACTACACTTCTATTTCTAAAAGCATTCTTAATTTACAGCATTTTTTCACACCTGCCTAAAACCTTTGCATAGTATTGTTTATTTTCAAAATGTATTATTGGCAGCCTGTAGCTGATGAGCACCAAGCAGATGAGCTTTTTTCTTCAGATTCATAAACTCAAAAAAAGGAGCATTCAGATTACAAAGACTCAGTAAGGAAAACAAAGGGGGAGACATCTTACCACCGCTCTCCAAAACAAGGCTATGGGGTAAAAAATATAACCAATTTCTTGTTATTATTATGATTTTTCATAATTTTTATATAAAAAAAAAAAATAGTTGTATTATTTATCTATTTAATAATTATAATAATAATAATAATTACTATTAATATTATTATTACCCAGAAATGTATACATGTGTATCCAGATGTGTGTACAGATTATACAAATAATGTTTAAAACCCCAATTCACAAAAAAAAACAAAAAAAAACAAACAATTTGAACTCTTATGCCGCATACACCCGATCGGAATTCCGGACAGAAAAAGACCGATGAGAGCTTTTCATCGGAAAATGCGACCGTGTGTAGGCTCCATCGAAATTTTGCTGGCCGAATTTCCGACAGCAAAGAAATTAGAGCATGTTCTCAATTTTTCAGACGGAAAAGGTTTCTAACGGAAATTCCGATCGTCTGTAGCAATTCTGACGTGCAAAATTCCTACGCATGTTCGGAAACAATTCGACGCATACTCGGAAGCATTGAACTCGGCTCGTTGTAGTGTTGTACTTTACCACGCTCTTGACGGTTGGAATTTGGTGTGACCATGTGTAGGCAAGACCGTTTGAGCGGAATTTCGGTATGGAAGACCATCAGAGATTTTTCCGATGAGAATTCCGATCGTGTGTACACGGCATTAGGGAAAAAAGAAACCATTTACATAACATTATTTAAAACCCTATGCCATATTCTAATAAACTAGTTTAGCTACCTCAAAACTCTTTTTTGTCAGAGCCAGCAGAGCAGAGACTGACTTGTGTGGCAGGCAGTGTTCTAGCTTCATATCAGGCATTTGGCAGAAGTTGAAGGGAAAGAATTACTATTTATAAATGTATTTATTTATATCATTTATTGGTAGGGTGCCATAATATTCTCCATTTGGCAAGAAAATAAAGCTTGTGATAATTGCGCACAGGTACAGACTGATACAATAGGTTGATCCAGCTCTGTTAGAGTTGTAGTAATATATTCAGTTTATTGTTAAAGTTTTCCAGGCTTGTTTCAGTCTGCCAGGAAAGACTGCAGGCCAAGGGAAGCTTCTTATTCAGCAAACCGCTCATCCCAGTGTACGAAATAAAACCCTTCTGTATTGCCAAATAGACACCAGACAGGTTATAGGGAAGGTTTCATAGAGGAAGATTGGTCGCTAAGCAATATTTTCAAATGTCTCTCAGCTAGGGATCATCATCCTTTTTTTTTTTCGGTATCCATTGTCAATGGGATAGAAAATAAAAAATCGAAACGTAGAAGAGTGATGGCAGAAAAAAAGCCCAAATGGCCCAGTGAGCCTGCCCCATTTATATATATATATATATTTGCTAAGTATACTTATACTCTATATTTATCCCAAGCATCTGCTGGAAGTCTATTCCATTAGAAGTGTTTGCGAGGCTTGTGTGGAGCGGAAGAGGTGTTTCCTATCACTGATTTTCTAGGCTGTTTGTAGACTGGTGCGCTGAAAGCACCAGTTGAATGCGAGTACCCTGTATTTCTCTTTTTTGCAATAAATACAATTTTAAACGATATAAGCACTATTCATTTTTTTTCTATTTACCATATTCATATTGGCTACCACGGGCCACCTGGGAGCAAGGAGTGGAGAGGAGATCTGGAGTTGCCATGGTGTAGACCTGTAGATGTTAAAATGCTTTTTCTTACCCTACTTAATTGTAGTGGTTGCACTGCTTCAGGTGAGATTACTCCTGGAGGGGGGGGGGGGGGGGGCACATGTGGTGATATACATTTGCATGAGAGGAGTGGATTGAATACTTTTTGCATTGACACTGTTTTTTACCCTATTATCTTTATGGACTTTATATATGTTGTTTTTTGGTAACATATGTTAACATGTATTATTTTATTGGATTATTTATTTCCACATAGCATATGCACATTATAGTTATAATAAGGTGTGTTTTAGATATTATAGTGCTGCACATTTTGATTATTTTACATACACATTGGGGTAAATTTTATTTTCCAGTTGACTTTTGTGTTTCTGGGGATGAAAATAAATGGAAATCTCCCAGTCACTAACACAGTCACTGACACAGGCAGCAAACAATAGAAAAGGGTATAGCACTGGAGGGGTGGAGCCTTGACACTCAGGGCTCACAGGAAGCAGGTCTAATGACGCTGGGTGTAATTTAATCCAGAAGAGGAGTGGTGCCTGGGAGGTGGGGACATGAGTCTGTGGGGGACAGCACTGGAGGGGCGGAGCCTTGACGCTCTGGGCTCACAGGAAGCTGATCTAATGACGCTGGGTGTCATTTAATCCAGAAGAGGAGTGGTGCCTGGGAGGTGGAGACATGAGTCTGTGGGGGACAGCACTGGAGGGGTGGAGCCTTGACATTCTGGGTCTCACAGGAAGCTTGTCTAATGACGCTGGGTGTCATTTAATCCAGAAGAGGAGTGGTGCCTGGGAGGTGGAGACATGAGTCTGTGGGGGAAAGCACTGGAGGGGCGGAACCTTGACGCTCTGGGCTCACAGGAAGCTGGTCTAATGACGCTGGGTGTCATTTAATCCAGAAGAGGAGTGGTGCCTGGGAGGTGGAGACATGAGTCTGTGGGGGACAGCACTGGAGGGGTGGAGCCTTGACATTCTGGGTCTCACAGGAAGCTTGTCTAATGACGCTGGGTGTCATTTAATCCAGAAGAGGAGTGGTGCCTGGGAGAAGGAGACATGAGTCTGTGGGGGACAGCACTGGAGGGGCGGAACCTTGACGCTCTGGGCTCACAGGAAGCTGGTCTAATGACGCTGGGTGTCATTTAATCCAGAAGATGAGTGGTGCCTGGGAGGTGGAGACATGAGTCTGTGGGGGACAGCACTGGAGGGGTGGAGCCTTGACATTCTGGGTCTCACAGGAAGCTGGTCTAATGACACTGGGCGTCATTTAATCCAGAAGAGGAGTGGTGCCTGGGAGGTGGAGACATAAGTTTGTGGGGGACAGCACTGGAGGGGTGGAGCCTTGACACACAGGAAGCTGATCTAATGACGCTAGGGTGTCATTTAATCCAGAAGAGGAGTGTGGCTGGGAGGTGGAGACATGAGGGGTCTGTGGGGGACAGCAATGAAGGGGCGGAGCCTTGACATTCTGGGTACACAGGAAGCTGGTTTAATGATGCTGGGTGTCATTTAATCCAGAAGAAGCGTGGTGGCTGGGAGGTGGAGACATGAGTCTGTGGGGGACAGCACTGAAGGGGTGGAGCCATGACACTCAGGGCTCAAAGGAAGCTGGTCTAATGATGCTGGGTGTCATTTAATCCAGAAGAGGAGTGGTGGCTGGGAGGTGGAGCTGTGAGTCTGCAGGGGACAGTGCTGGAGATCAGGTGAATATAGCAGTTGCTTTTTTTATTTTAACAGCCTGCCCAGGGATCCATTTTTACTGCATTTACCCAAATGGGAACAAGGCTTTAAATGGTTGTATGTAAGCTGGATAAATAGTCCTATATTTCAGGCTGATATTGTGCTATATAGCAAAGGCTTTGGATGCACCAGTTACTAAATGCATAGGGAAAATAGATAGAGGGGCATATATAACATTTACCAAGCTATATTGACTTTCTTCAAGGTATTGTGTCATTATGTATAGGTCATTGTGTATGTTTTATAATTCCTTTGACCTCTGCACGGAATCTGATTACCCTTCAGAAAAAGTTGTGGTTTTCTGTGCACTACAGCTGGCATCAGAATTTGTAAGTGTCACAGCCAAATGTCAGCTTCACTTAGCTGAAAGTGATATATCTGACACCAAATAGTGCTGCAGACCTCACCAGGAAGCTGGGGAATATCGCACGGCCAGGACATGTGGCAAACATCATTACAGCATTAGCTCACTTATTAAATGTGGGAATTAGACAATCACAGTTATGACTCTTGCCCAGAGGGTAAAAAAAAGAAACAATACTTATCTCAATCTTAAAAAAAAAGTAAGTGCGCTGGAAAGAAAAAGAAAAAAAAAAAGTGGGAAATGAGAAGTAGCAGGGTTTTATATAATTAATGTAGCCCAGTTTATGTAGGAAACATGAAAAACAAAAAATGAAATGGTGAATGTCAATATAATTAATCAGAAGATTCAGTTTAATAAAAATCAGATGTATTATGGGAGCTGACCTTTTCCTGGTTCAGATCTGCACACTGGGAAGAACCATACATATTCTTGGGGGACCATAATAAAAGGATTTTTCTTTTATTTTTTAATAGGCTATGCGGTTTGGCCATTGTATACTTAACCACTTCAACACTGGGCACGTTCCCCCCTTTCTGCCCAGGCCAATTTTCAGCTTTCAGTGCTGTCACACTTTGAATGACAATTGCACGGTCATGCAACACTGTAGCAAATTAAATTTGTATAGTTTTTTTGAGACAGATAGAGCTTTCTTTTGGTGGTATTTAATCACATCACTGGATTTTTTATTTTTGCTAAGCAAACGAAAAAAGGGCAACATTTTTGATTTTGTTAAATAAGTAATTTTTCTTCTTCATTGATGTCACTGATGAGGCTGCACTGATGGGCATCGATAGGGTGCACTGATGGACACTGATGAGGCGGCACTGATGAGGCAGCACTGATGGACACTGATGAGGAGGCACTGATGAGGCTGCTCTGATATGTGGCACTGATGGGCACAGATAGGCAGCATTGATAGGAGGCACTGATAGGTGGCACTGATAGAAGGCACTGATGGGCACTGATGGGCACTGATAGGGCTGCACTGATGGGTACTAATGATCACTACCTTGATATCAGTGTAAATGTCCGCTGTCAGATTTGCCAGTTACCAGCTCTCTGAAGGACACACCAATCACAGAGTGCGCTGGATGCACGCCCCAGGGGGCAAACGTGGGGGGGGGGGGTTCTGGGAGGACATGCATGGATACCCTCCCTGAACTGGATGACTGCGCTGTACCTGTCTTTTGGCTATTTTGCGGCTGGGAACTTTAGAGGAAATCCACTTAGATGGGTGGATTCCCTCTACAGGGAACAGAGAGCCCCTCTGCTCTAAATCGCAGACTATTTATGTGCCTCTCCAGCCACCTTCTGGGCTTACCTCCACAGGGATTGGCTGCAGCACACTATATTTTCAGGCTGCCCATTTGCCTTGCCCAACCTTCTATGTTCCAAAAGCCTCTGGAAAGCAGAAGAGAGAAACAAACCTGCATCCTGTGAGATCAAGAACAGCCAAAAGCAATCAACAACTGCTCCACTGATTACAGAGGAGCCAAAAAAAACTAAATTTGCCTAGCTTCCTAGCTACCTAACTAGGACGGTGCTATATCAGTATTTAAGAAAACACTGCAGATGAGCATTGGATTTCTGGTAGGATTAACATTTATGTATTCCTCTTATCAAACAGATATTATTATTATCATTATTATTATTCAGGGTGTATACATCACCAACAGTTTGCACAGTGCTTTACAAAATAAAAGGAGCCAGTACAAGTAATATAAGGTTAATTTAACAACGCTTTTTTTAATTGTATATTTAATAACCCCAGAGGGAGCAAAAAAGAATAGTATGGTTTACATATACTCTAAAATAACCTTTCTCAACCAGGGTTCCTCCTGAAGGAGATAGGTGATCCTTGAGCATTGGCCACCTACCTACACACTATCCACCAGTGCAAGGGGGCAA
Source organism: Lithobates sylvaticus (assembly GCA_028564925.1). Classification (NCBI taxonomy): domain Eukaryota; kingdom Metazoa; phylum Chordata; class Amphibia; order Anura; family Ranidae; genus Lithobates; species Lithobates sylvaticus. The sequence goes on from CM053032.1 coordinate 243,152,336, forward strand.
TTTATTATATATTTAATTTGCGGATTATTACGGAATCCTTTTTCTTTCATCTAAAACTTTTCACAACTTACTAAGCATGCTATGTTACAGAAGCTGCAGGTATAATCATTTCTTAGCAGGGGTTCCCCAAGACCTAAAAAGTATTTCAAGGGTTCCTTGGGGGGAAGAAAGTTTGAAAAAGGCTGCTCTAAACTGAGCAGGGTAATGATCATTTGACTTGGCTGGCAATTTTTATTCGTTTGTCGCCTTCCAAGGACAGTGAATAGAGCTACTAACAACTTTCCATCATTGGTATGCACATGTAGGGAGATGAAAAGCTTGAAAGACATTGCTCGTTAACGTCTTGCTGTCTTTGTGTGCGGCTGCTGATAAAAATGGCTAACTGGCTGTCCGCAGTTTATGGGTATACTGCTCAAATGAAGAGTGGTATGAACATTGGATTGACATTTAACGATTGTTTCCCCTGTGCACAGATATTAGGCTCTGCAAGAGCATTTAGGTTCATTTTAGCCAAGCTGGTGAACTGCTATTCTATTTAATACTGTATGTAACTGGGTGGAACTGAGAACAAAAACTTAAATTTAAAGAGAACCAGTCACAATTTGGCTTATGCTAGTATTTGAATATGAAGCCATACTTTATAATAAGTGCACATCTTATTCATGAAATATTTTTATTTCCTCCTTATTTCATTTTAGTTACCTCTTATTGGCCTTATAATAGTTTATGTATGGAGGATCAAGGTGACCCTTGTCAACTGACTGACCTCCCTTACCCATTCTGATCCACCGAAGGTTAAAATGGCTTTGCATGATTTATGCTACATGTTTTTACATGCTAGCTGCATCATATGTGCGAGTGTGTGCAAGGGACTGACCAAGCATGCGCGGATGACCGCTCGCGTTCCCGGATGATGTCATACGCGGCATCTGATTATCACTGAGATGAGGAATAAGAGGAGGGTGGTAGAGGCTCTTCTTATATCCCTTGGGCATTTGCCCCATATCTCCCTCTTGCTGGCTGTGGAGGGGTCCCATATGCAGTGCCAATAGCAAATACTGAATAATCTATTTTATCCATATAGACCTGTAGACTTGCACTTGGTTATGGAAACTATTTGGCATGGTTACATCTTATTTATTCATTTTTTTATCTACCACTACTTTTGGGTGTGCCAATGTAAGGGAATCCTCACCCTAGTGAGTGTTTCTCAAAATTTTATTGTCTTGCGGCGCGCCAAAAAGGTCTAAAAATTTTCACGGCGCGCCTAAAAGGTCTAAAAATTTTTACGGCACACCTAAAAAGATTTAACAATTTTTGTGGTGAAGAACTTATTTATTTTTACATATATAATTAATTTTAAATATAATGTGGAGGATGTGCCTGTTTTTGAGATCAAATCAGATTGTAATCTTCTTTGTACTTGTCGCTTGCTTTCTTGCTTTTCATCTAACAGTTTCTCTTTCAGAGTTCCAGACTTGGTTAAGTATTTATCCATCGCTAAACAATGAACAAACTTTATTTATAAGCATCAAACTTGGAATGGAACAGTCTCTATTATTGTAATTTAATTAGAGTGATCGAGTTCTCCCGAGACCTCACACAAGTCTTGCTTTACGAAAGGAACGCAATAACAGAGATTGCGTTTTTATACGTACATGTAACTTTTTTAACTTTTGAGACATTGATTTACCATTTAATTTGTTGATATGTTCAAGGTTTCAAAACGCTAGAAATTTTTAATATTTTTCAAAACTCCCACGGCACACCTGCAAATCTTAGTGTGCCGCGGCACACAGTTTGAGAATCACTGCCCTAGAATATACAGTATACACTTGGATATTCAAACTATCTGTGATATCAGTTCCATTTAGACATGTGCAATTCGTTTCGTTTTTCGTTTTTTTTCGTTATTTTCGTTCATTCGTTATCGTACGAATGAACGAACGATTTGCTAAAAATTTTAACGAATAACGAATCGTTCGAATCAAATGAATCCGAAAACAACGAAAATCCGAAAAAAACTAATTAGAAAAAACAAATCTACGAAAGAAGAAAATCCGAAAAACGAAAACAGGAACACCGAAAATCAAAATGAACGAAAAAATTTGTACATTTGTAACTTTTTTTTTTGTTGAATTGGTAATTTTCCGTGTCTCTTACAATGGCGCTGCTTAACATGCCTCGAATGGATTGAACGAAAAAATTCGTACATTCGTAACTTTTTTTTTTTTTCGTAATTTTCCGTGTCCCTTACAATGGCGCTGTTTAACGTGCTTCGAATGGATTGAACGAAAAAATTCATACATTCGTAACTTTTTTTTTCGATTCGTAGTTTTCCTTGTCTCTTAAAATGTAATAATAGCATACACATTACATAAAATTATGAATTATGCTCCGATTACGAATCTACGAATGTTACGAATGTTACGAAAGTACGAATAAATACGAATGCGTCCGAATTGCGAATAAACTAATAAACGAAAATTAAACTAACGGAAAAACGAATCAACGAAAAAATAACTCTTACGAAAATACGAATCTTTATGAATACGAACACCGACGACTTACGAATTTACGACTCATTACGAATCAACGTAAGCGAAAAAAACAAAACGAAAATAAACTATTTTTTTTGTTGTGCACATGTCTAGTTCCATTCTTTAACATATACAGGTAAAACATTTAGATAACTTTAATCTAGATAGTGGTGCTATCGTTTATTATATGATGGGTCCTTCGATCTAATATATTAAATATTAGATGAGGGTTGTTTGCACATAGCAGTTACTAGGATTTACTTTGCCATAAATCTATTATGACTTTCATCTTTAGATCCTGATGGCTCAGGTCTCAGGGGTTAGAACCTTGACTAATCGCTATATGATTGTGTAACAGCTTATGCGTGGAATTGCATACAATAATTACAACATAGGGAGGTAATATTTATTATGTCATTATGATCTCTAGTGAGCATAAAGTATTATAATTTCTTGAATATTCATTAAATAGTATAATGTGAACATAGGGTAATTTTTATGGTCAGCCCTTTTATCTGCTCACACTTTTAGATCTGTGTGTCATAAATATAAAATATTGGACACCTGATTGTTTGGCTATGAGGGTACCCCTTCCTCCTAGTTCTTTCTGGTTTTCCAGTGGATGTAGGGGAACACACAGGGGCCCGGGGGCAGAACAAAAAAGAGGAAGCTGGGTAGGATGGGCAACAGGGAGGCATATAGAAGAAATGATCCCCTCCATTTTCCTCCTGCAGCTGCTGAATGCCAGCGAGAGGGCGAGGAGGAGAATCAGGCTTTCAGCTGCTGCAGGAGGAAAATGGAGGGGATTGGTCATTCTACAATGCCTCGAAACAGTGTTCATATCCCATAAAATTTTCCACATTTTGTCATGTTACAACCAAAAATGTAAATGTATTTATTTGGGATTTTATGTTATAGACTAACACAAAGTGGCACATAATTGTGAAGTGGAAGGAAAATTACAAATGGTTTTAAATTTTTTTTACAAATAAATATGTGAAAAGTGTGGTGTGCATTTGTATTCAGCCCTGCAAACCTACCAAGACATGGCCGTCCACCTAAACTGACCGGCTGGGCAAGGAGAGCATTAATCAGAGAAGCAGCCAAGAGGCCCATGGTAACTCTGGAGGAGCTGCAGAGATCCACAGCTCAGGTGATAGAATCTGTCCACTGGACAACTATTAGTCATGCAATCCACAAATCTGGCCTCTATCGAAGAGTGGCAAGAAGAAAGCCATAAGAAGTCCTGTTTGCAGTTTCCGAGAGGCCAGTGTAGCAGAAAACTAACACTGCACATCACACTGAACACACCATCCCCATCGTGAAACATGGTGGTGGCAGCATCATATTGTGGGGATGCTTTTCTTTATCAGGGACAGGGAAGCTGGTCAGAGTTGATGGGAAGATGGATGGAGCCAAATACAGGGCAATCTTAGAAGAAAACCTGTTAGAGTCTGCAAAAGTCTTGAGACTAGGGCAGAGGTTCACCTTCCAGCAGGAATGACTCTAAACATACAGCCAGAGCTACAATGGAATGATTTAGATCAAAGCATATTTATGTGTTAGAATGGCCCAGTCAAAGTCTAGACCTAAATCCAATCGAGAATCTGTTGCAAGACTTGAAAATTTCTGTTCACAGATACTCTGTATCCAATCTGACAGAGCTTGAGCTATTTTGCAACGAAGAATGGGCAAAAATGGCACTCATTAGATGTGACTCGGGGGCTAAATATAAATGCACGCCACATTTTTCAGATATTTATTTGTAAAAAAAAATTAAAACCATTTATCATGTTTCTTCCACTTCACAATTATGTGCCACTTTGTGTTAGTCTATCACATATTGGTGTCCTTTTATGAAGCAGTGAAATCTATTCACTGCTTCATTCTCCCGCATTCACAGAGGAGATCTTTCTCCTCTGTGTGCCTGTTCATGAAGCGGAGTAGATCGCTTCACCCTTGGAGGAGTGGAGTGATCTACAAACGCTTCAAACAGTGGAGAACGGCCCTGATACTGGAATCTCGTGAGACTTTATGAGATTACAGTACCAGAAATTCACTGAAACACTGCGATGTCCATTTATTAAGCAGTGATAAATTATCACAGCTCAATACACAGACAGACACCAGTGTGATTAATGTTAATAAAATAAAGAGTCACCCTACATTATATATACATGTATATACACACACACACACATATATACATGTATATACAGACACATTATATATATATACATATACACATTATATATATATATATGTATACACATACATATGACAGGGGGACATGGTTACAGTGTTGGGGGGTATATCTTCCTCTTTCCTCCTCAGATCCCCCGGGTTTCTCTCTTCACTCTGAGATGGTGAATCGGGGAGTGTGAATTCTGACACAGATCACCAGTAAAGCGCTGAGATCGCAGCTTCATACACTGGCCGTTACTGTGTCATTCTATGAGGATTCTCCATGTGCAGAGAACAAGTTCAAACACTTCTCCCCCCAATTATCTCTGGTTCATAAACTGATTATGGGCTGTGATCAGTGGTGATCCTCAGGATCTCCGCTGATCACTGCTTCATAAAAGGACACCTAAATCCCAATAAAATACATTTACATTTTTGGCTGTAACATGACAAAATGTCAAGGGGTATGAATAATTTTTCAAGGCACTGTATATGCCTTCTCTGCAGCCCCTCCTATCCAGGTTTACAGGGGAGCTGCATGGGCCCCCTGGAGCATGGGGCCGGGTCACAATTGTGACCCCTATAGGTACGCCCCTGCAAAGCAGTATTCTGCAACTGAGAAACATCTAAGGATTTGCCCTACCTGTTAGGGTGACATCAAAAGAGTATGTGCACATCCGGCAATGCACAGAACAAAGGTCATTTACAAGTGGTTGCTTGTAGACACATGTTTGTGCTAACATGCAAATTCATGCGGACCTGCTGGGTGGTTGTATGTGCGTGCTGGTGTATGGACACGCATGCCTGAACTCAGTCTTGGCACAGACTGACTTTTTAAGGAACAGAGGAAAACTGGATGGTCTTCACCTGTTACCCTGTTACTTGAACCCAGAACTTGCTCCTCGAACCTGTTTTCCTTCTGCTGACCTAGCTTGCTCTTGCACTTTCTCTACATTCCTGCTATTGACTTTCGCTAGTTCCTGACCACAGCTTGTCTCTGATCATTCCTGGCTTAACCTCAGCTAGTTCCTGATCACGGTTTATCTTTGATGTTTTCCAGTTTGAGCATAGCTCATCCCTGCTAATTCCCAGTTTGACATTGACTAGTTCTTGACTGTGGATCTAATGATTCTTGGTTTGACCTCAACAATTAACTGGCCATGGCTTGTCTCTGATGAATACCAGTTTGACATGGGCTAGTTCCTGACCACGGCTCATCTCTGCTAAATCCCAGTTTGACCTTGACTAGTTTCTGACCACAGCTTGGCTCTGTTGACCTTCTGGTGAGACCTCATCTTGACTTTTGACCACTATTCTGTCTGCTCCCCTGCCTGCTGTCGGTCTGCAGGACCACCTCACCAGCAAACCTGCCTCCACAAGGGAGCTGCTTTGGACTGGACTTCTAGCAACCATACCACTCTGCTCACTACCTGTGCTCCATAGTAGGTGTGTCTGGTCCAGAGATATAAGGAAAGCCCTTTTGTCATGTCGGCCTCCAACTACATATGTGATACTACCCCATCATGCAACTCAGCAATCGGACAGTGTGATATGTTTGTTATTTCCATGCTGTATTTAAAATGATATGACTGCTAGAGTACATCAGGGTAGTGTATAAATGGAAGTAACCAATTTAATATTATGTATATATACAGGCTAAAAACATTGTTTTTTTTAGATTTATGTATTACAATAAAAGAAATTGCTTCTAATATTTTAATATGACTTAATCCGCATAGCACCTGAAAAATCTCAGTGTCTATTTGCTATCGTTTTTATTTTTTTGAATTGCCCTCAGAGAAAGTGGTGCTGCCTTCCTGGCTATGCTGCCTGGCAGAAGTGCATGGATCACTAAAATGGCTGGAAAGAACTGCAAATCCTTTGGCAGATAAGTCAAATATTTCAGTTATGCATTTAGCTGTTTGCCTGGAGTTTAGCTTCAAGTCCAGTTATCAATGTATAACGGCCAGCCATACTGAACACTGGCACAGATAGAACCAAGAACTTGCTGCAAGAAATGAGAGAGATTTAGCAGTAACTGTAATAGTTTCCTTTTCTTGATTGGAGCGCATCTGTCATATTTAATGCACGTTCTATAAACAGACACTGTTGCGTCTTTGATTAAAGTTACCATAGATACATCTGAGGCATGCTGGCATTTAAGATTTTACACGCTGGCAGTTGCACCCTAGAATTATGTTTATAAAGGATTTATTAACCGTTTTCCATAATCAAACGTGATAGCCAAGTCTAGTAAAATTCCGACAGTGTCACTGACAAGAAGGCATCTTACAGCTGATTATGTACAAATTATCTCCCGAACGAAGCATGTTAAGAAAATACAATATGGGTTGATTAGAGCGAAGCATCGGGCTGATTCTACCAGCACTGGAAATATTGTTTAATTCCTTATTACCATTTTGAGGCGCCAACAAATACGTATAAACATGCAGCATGTATTCATGATGTGGCCCGCTGTATCTTTCCGGGTGAACGCTCAATACAAATGTAATGTAAATTATTGATTAAAGATTAGCAAAACATTAAAATTTGTTTCATCAAAACATTTTATGCAATACTGAAACTTATGGAGTTCATAAAATATTAACCAAAACTGAATCAATTTTCTTTTTAACCACTGGTGCTCCTTGCTGAACATTTTGCTGCGGTACAGCGGAAATGAGCTGTGGCTGAGAGATGAGATTCATTTTATTTTTTATTATTTAGATTTTTGTCCAGGTTGTATAAGCCCTGGCTTAAAGCAAAACATAAAATTAATGCAGCTAGGTATTTGTTAATAAACCAGCGCATATGTATCCTTCAATTGTATCTGACTCTCTGCGATTGTATGGGAGCTCTCTGGGTACTAAGTCTAACATGCTTTCAATATTATTTTCTTGGTGATTTTATTTTACGAGGTAATTTGCCAGGTCTTTCTTCAACTCTTCCCAACTGCTTAGGCTTGGGACGGGCATATATTCAACACAACTCTCAACGATTTTATGGGCCAGGGTATCAGGTTTGCTTGGGAGCATTTTTCTTTAGGATTTTCTTGGTGATTTTTTTTCCTTGTTCAAATGTTTTATTGGACTATGCAAATTACAGCTCAAAATTACAGCTCAAAAAAGATAGGTTACAAGATTTCAAAATGTAAGCTATCAACAAATGTCCTATTGTATAGAACAGGGATATGCAATTAGCGGACCTCCAGCTGTTGCACAACTACAAGTCCCATCATGCCTCTGCCTCTGGGTGTCATGCTTGTGGCTGTCAGAGTCATGCTATGCCTCATGGGACTTGTAGTTCTGCAACAGCTGGAGGTCCGCTAATTGCATATTCCTGGTATAGAACATCAAGTATAAAGTAACCTTCAAATATGCCTAGCTATAGGACATAAGACATAAGAGGGCAAGCCTCAAGCAGAGAAGGTTGATATAAAATACAATTCAGGTTGAAAATATAAAGTAACATCAAATAAACCAGTCAAGAGGGATATTCTCAATAAATATTTCAGAGAAGAAGCTCAGCACAGGACCTTAGGAGTATAATATGGTCTTTTCTGTAAGGCGATTCTCAGTCAATGGCCTAGGGAAATGGCCGGTGGGTTGACATAAGAACCATTCCATCCCAAGAGTCCAAAAAAATGGAGGATAAAAGAAAAAAGAGGGAGGTCCATGGCCTCATCATACTTAAGCTAAAAAACAGGAGGACTGCACAGACCCCAGGGGAAGTAAAAACTAGAGGACAAGAGTGAGAAAGTTAGTCTAGAGAGAAGGAGAAAGATAGGAGACATGTAGGGTGTAGGAGCATCAGAGGGGAAGGAGGGGGGAGGGGGGGTCTCTAGAGAGGATCATAGCCAGTACAACCAGTAGTTTACAGGTTGTCCAGGGTGGAAGAGGTATGGATCCACCATCAAGGTAGTAAATGAGAGTCATCAAAGTCTGAAAGTAAGTAATGGGTGATCCAAGGCCTCCAGAATTCATAAGAGGACTTCTTGGCGATTATTTTAAGGTGGTAGTTCACCAGGTCTTTCTTCCACCTTCCCCAACTGCATGGACTCAGGACGGGCATGTATGTCATAACAGCTATCCTTCCAGCATGTCTTTGAAGGAAACCCCCGTAAACCCAAGGAGAACATGTAAGCTACATGCAAACAGTATCATAACTAGTATCCAGGCAGGTTCATCCAGTGCCCAGGGCATTGATGTAGGATTGTGCCCCTCTCCCCCGCTCCTAATGCATGCCATAGAATGGGTGGACCACCTTGTGCTCATTTTCTGCCCCCTTTCCTCCTGCTGTCCTTGGTTGGCATGTAGTGTGCACTGCACATTATGTTCAGGACTAAAAAATTAAATATGTTTAATTTTTTTAAACCATTAAAATATTCAATATTTCACATCTCATATTTCTTGTTAATGAGTAGACTGACCTTGAAACCTAAGTTCAGCCTTAGCTCTTTTTTCATTCTCTATACTCTGATGATAACAGAATACACTGGTCCAAGGGAGTCCTGTTTAATTATTACCCACTACCCCACTTGCAGATTGGTTGACACCCAATTATGGCCACAACCCCTGCAGTCCCCTAGATTACAAGTAGCGCTATCATCATGCAACATGTCTATTCAACTGTACAAGAAAATGGCAACCACCCCAACCTATAACTAGCCTTTGCAGCAAGGTGCACATGGAAGGACAATGCACATCACAAACAAACAAATATTTCCCAGTACACTTACCAGCCAGCCTGCAAAACAACCAAATAACAAACATGTTATACTTACCTGCTCTGTGCAGTGGTTTTGCACAGAGCAGTCTCTCGGGTACCTTGATGGTGCTCCTGGCTCCTCCCCCGTGCCAAGTGCCCCCACAGCAAGCAGCTTGGGGGTACCGAGCCGCAGTGCATCTATTCACTTTGCATGGAGAGATTGCTGAGTGGTCTTCAGCTTGTTTCCACTAACCTATGACCTGTTGTTCTGCTTTTCTGTGTATGACCCAGGTTGCCTTGTGACCTGCTCTTGCGTCTTTGTTTACTTGTTATGACCTCGGCCTGTTTATCTGCATGACTGTGCTTACTGTCTTCTATATCTGCCTGGAGTTTATATGTAAAGCTAAACCCTAGGATAAGTTGTTACTTGAATCTTGGTGTGCTTTATATATTTCTTCCAGATCTGTGCAGTAATCCAGTGTGAGGCTTTATATCTGTGCAGGAACTTCCTGTTCTAAAGACCACTCACTGATGCTCTATTTCCTTCTGCAAGGTAACTGGTCTTGTCTCCACCCCCTCCTGTAGTTTTTTTGCAGCCAGCCTGTAGTGGGTGGGTCCTGCTGTGTCCCTCCCACAGCTTTGCTGTCTGCAAAGGCTATTTACAGCTCAGTGACAATGTCACTGCTATTTTTAAATGAAAATGAATGGGTTTGCAAAGGCACTTGGTGCATACAAAGTTGATTTAACCCTTTCTCTGCCAGGTCCACTGCAGCCACAGGGGTTGTGTGTAAAACTGACAGGCAGACTGCCAGGTGAAAGGATTCAGGCATCTGCATTGCCCCACAATTACTCACAAACAACCCCGGTACCAGCGCCCCCCGTGTGCACACCCTGCCATGTTTTTCGGGCCCCGCTTGCCCATCTGTGGGCCCGGGACCAATACGGCAGGTAGAGGGGAAGGAAAAGAGTGGACACATGTCCGCTCTCCTCCCCTTCGGGCTGTGACCCGGGAAGCAACGTCTATGACACCACTTCCAGGTCAGCCTCTATGTCCCCAGGTAACATAGCTGGGAAGCAATGTTTTGCAATGTGATCTGCATTGTAAAACATTTAGCGGCGTTTAAAGGAGACATGCAGAGTCTTTTAGACCCTGGATGTCTCATTAAAGACAATCTGTCACCTAAAAATCATCACATTGTCCACTATGTGGCGAAAAAAAACAGTTAAGTAAAAAAAAATTTGGCAAAAAAAGTTACAACCAAGCACATAACGCCCTACCCCCACATATATGCACATATCAATGTAAACGCATGCACCAGGGGCACCTACGTATGAAAATGTTGATTGCGATACACATGCTACATATCTCTATGCACGCAGGAGTGAGAGCAAAAATTCCAGCACCAGACCTCCTCAGTAACACTAAACTGATGACCTATAGGTCTATATATATAGCTTATAGAAAATATAGGGTACGGAAGTTTGTTGCCTTTACACGGGCGCACACAAATTTAAGGTTTGACATGTTGGGTATATATTTACTCGGTGCAACCTCGTCTTTTATATTTTATCAAAAATGTGGGTTGTGTATTGCGTTTGTGTGCCCTAAAATTCACTTTAGTGTGTTTTTTACTGAAATTACCTTTGGGGGTAATATTGTGTGACATAAGAAAATGGAACTATATTTTATTCTATAGGCTGTCTGCTTTCAGAAATATATATATAATGTTTGGGGATTTTGTGTAATCTTCAGGCCTAAAATTATTATTTAAACATGTTAAATCCTTTTTGACTATTAAGGAATGTATTTAAATGAAAGTTTTTATGGCCAGAGTTTAGCTGAAAAAAAAAAAACCTGTGTTGATCATGAACATCCTAAAAGCTCCAGAAGTGCCTCCACAAATATAACTCTAAAGGACTATAAGCACTCTCACATGGCACTACTCTTAAGGATATGGGAAGGAGCCTACCTAGTCTTGGGTGGCAGGTGACCACATGTCAATTGCTCTTCGGGGGAACTGCTAACTCTCCCCAGCTTGTGATCTGGTAAGTGGACTCCACTGTACAACATCAAGAGTGAAGTAGGTTTTCCATTAATTGCTGACCCCTGACTGTTATGCAATTCCAAATTGGCTCCCTCTGTTGTTACCCTTTAAATTTAACCTAAAACTCCTTTTGATGGCAACTGATTTCAAAGGGAATAAAATACTTTTCGGGGCAGTAAACAAATCAAATCAGCTATTCTCATCATCATCAAACCTCAGTGAGTCCTCTTGATTAAGAGAATTCATCCTAACTCCATCTAGGAAGCAATATCCAGGTCATGAATAATAATCTGTCTTGCAGGATCAGGGAGGTAATTACCCAGTGAAAGATCAGCTTTATTAAGTTGATATAAAAATCTAATAAAGAAAGAAATTTCATAAGGAAGCGGCACAAACATAGCCTCATTTAAACGGCACCTTTTATCAGGCATAAAAATCTCAAGCCTGCCTCAGAAGACACACTATCTGATATAAGTACACTTCTTGCAGGAAATAACATTGTTGTTCTGCACCTGAGGACCCGCAACGCATTTCAACTTTTCCAAAAATAGCTGCGTGCATTATGTTAATGCAAACAGGAGAATCGAAGCTCAAAAGGAAGAAAAAAAAGTTTAAAAAGTAAGTAAAAAAAAAGAAGGGGGCGTTTTGGACAGCTTCCAACCATGAAGGGAAACTGCTGATAAGACTAAATTCCAGATAATTTAGTCCCAAATGGGAATCCATGCCACAATTATATTGTTCCTTCCCTGACACAGTCCTGATTTTGCACTTCTTCAAGCCTGGCGCTCTGTAATTTCAATTCCCTGCACCGGCTTAGGCAATTGCCTTTTTTTCTTTAGGCTTTTATTACTGCTCAGACAAAGTGGGGAAGGGAAAAGATGCATGACCTTGGTGTCTTTAGAATTGATTACAAAAAATGATTTTCAAACGTTGAGTCTCTTTCTGTATGGAAGAGACCAACTACAGCGACTCCCTATGACCCCCTGGGCAGGAAATCAGTTGAGAGTGTATTTAGCTGTCTGACTAGAGTGGCTCTTTAAGGTTCGGAATTAATAACATCTGTGCAAAGTCAAACTTTTTTTAACTTATATTAACTAATCCAATTTCAGTCATCCTTTAAATTTTTAAAATAGTGGAAATAATGGCACAGAAGCTCACACTCTAAAGCCCCATACACACGGTCGGATTTTTGCATGGATTCTGTCCGATCGGACAATGTTGTTGAAAAATCAGACCGTGTGTATGCACCATCGGACAGTGTACGTCGGATTGTCCGACGGACAAAGTCCTATCTCCTGCTGGATAGGTTTTCCGACAACACGGTCCGATCACACCAAATCCGATCGTGTGTACGGTTGTACGACAAAGTGCTACGCATGCTCAGATCACATTACAAGACCAAAGCTATTGGCTACTAGCCTCTACGTAGTCCCGTCGTAGGCAACAAACGTCACCACGTTCAGAATGATCGGATTTTCCGACAACTTTGTCCGACCGTGTGTATGCAACACCAACATCGGACAAAGTATGACAGACAGGATCCGACGGACCTGGTCCTCGGATAATCCGCGCGTGTGTATGGGGCTTAAGTAAAATTTATATTGTAAGCTCTTGGGAGCAGCGCCCTCCTAACACTTTTATCTTGAATTGTATTATAACTATACTGTCTCTCTTTGCTTTATAAAGAACTATGCAAACTGTTGAGGCTATATAATTCCTGTGTGAAATATCATTATTAAGTATCATAATAATAATAATACTATTTATAGTATTTATATTATTATTATTATTATTATTTATAGTAGTATCAGAATCACTATTATTTATATTATTATTATTATTATTATTATTATTATTATTAGTAGTAGTAGTAGTAGTAGTAGTAGTAGTAGTAGTAATAGTAGTAGTATTAAGAAAAATAAGAAGAAGAAGCAGAAGAAGAATATAGTAATTGCAAAACAATGATTGTGCACAACATTGAATGACATAATGATGCTGATAATAATAATAATAATAATAATAATAATAATAATAATAACATGATTATCATTATTATTTATAGTATTATTATTATTATCATTATTATTATTAATATTAATATTATTTATAGTAGTAGGTAATAGTAACAGCAGAACTACTATTTATATTATTATTTTTAGTAGTAGTAATAGTAGTAGTATTAATAATAACAATAAGAAGAAGCAATTGCAAAACAATGACTGTTCACAATATTGAATTGCATAATGATGATTTCTCATCACTGTCAGCAGCAAATGAGCCAAATGTTGGTCCATGGGCTATGGCAATATTTATTTAATGGGGTGTTAAGTAGTATTGTGGTAATGGTGTCGGTTGGAACTTATCCGAGAGGCAGAAATGGCCCATTGTTGAAGGAACCCCTAGCAACCTCTGGAGGAACCCTGGTTGAAAATCACTGGTCTACACTATGGGGTTGATTTACTAAAGGAAATTAGGCCGTTCATTTTGCAAGGTAGTTTTTACTTTGCGATAGAATGTCCTCTTGGTTGAATAAATGCTGTGAAGTTTCCTTTTGCAAAAAATACCCAATCATGTGCAAAAAAAAACAAAAAACATTTATGCTTGTACATAATTAGATGATGGACATCATCAGAGCTTTACCTTATTTAGTAAGTTCTGGGGAAAACTCCCCTGCAAATTCCCTTGCAACCGGAACAGCCTATTTGCCTCTAGTAAATAAACCACTTGGCATTGCCTTAAAGTAAGTGTTTTCTATAGCATTGTTGGGTTTATTTACTAAAACTGGAGAGTGCAAAATCTGGTGCAGCTCTACATAGAAGCTAATCAACCTTAAGGTTTTTTTTTTTTTTTTTAGAAGCCGATTGGCTACCATGCACAGCTGCACCAGGTTTTGCATTATTCAGTTTTAGTAAATCAACCCCACTTTGTCCTAAACAATTATCTGAAACAATTGCCATTTTTTTAACATCCTTTGTTACAATTCAGTGCTGCTGATCTTCTATAGTATATAGTCCCTTTACAGCCACGTCCCGTCTACATGCACTGCAGCCATGGCTGCATGTCATTTTTATGGTGGATTTCCACTGAATGCAACAGTGGATTGCATAATGTTTGTTGAAACGGGAACTTGTAAACCTCATCGGAAATCTGAGGGTGACAACACAGGAGAGCAATTGGGAGATAAGGACAGAGCTTTGTCACCCCATAATAGCAAATGCCTAAAAGGATCTTTATGGCAGGATCACTAGGTATACTTTTAACAAAAGCTGCAATTTTAAAGATATTGAAAATGACTTTTGAAATGCCATTAACATGTTAAAGTTTATATAAGATGTTAGTGGTAGGGTTTGCATAGACTTTAACGAATAAGCCCATAAATGTATTTGTACATGAGGATGTGTGAATGCGGCATGCATTAGATGCTCTCTCTACGCTTACTAAGCAGTTCCACTCAGCTCTAAAAATACTATTCCAATCAATAATGACATAATGTTGAATGTGGTCCAATAAAGATCTCTTGGAGAAGTAGTTTTGTCTATGGGTTCATCAAGCATCCTATATTACATTACAGCTTTATTTTCTATGTATTCTTTACATTTAATCATAATATGTTTTGTTTCGGATGGAATCAGTCCAAATTGCCTGCAGCAACAAGACACTGTTGGGCGACTCACTACTTCCACATCTGGATGCCGGGGAAGGCTCACACTTTACACTCTATATACCTGCAGAGTCACTGATTGTGTGCGCTGACCTCGCCAAGGCATTACCCTTGCAAAGGCAACATCTGGCTTTTATAGAGGAACTTGCACAAGGAATATTTAAAAAGCCGCCTATGGTAAAAATATATTCTTTTAAATGGACATAAAAAGCTATCCTACTGAGATTTTGTGGTCGGCCTACTTCTGAATGAAAATAATATACATATTCTGTATATTTACTATATATACAGTATATATATATATATATATATATATATATATATATATATATAGTGCCTTAAAACATTCATACCCCTTCAAATTTTTCACATTTTGTTATGTTACAACCAAAAACGTAATGGATTTTATTGGGATTTTATGTGATAGACCAACACAAAGTGGTACATATTTGTAAAGTGGAAGGAAAATGATAGGAAAATGAGGCCCATGGTAACTCTGGAGGAGCTGCAGAGATCCACAGCTCAGGTGGGAGAATCTGTCCACAGGACAAATATTAGTCCTGCATTCCACAAATCTGGCCTTTATGGAAGAGTGGCAAGAAGAAAGACATTGTTAAAAGAAAGCCATAAGAAGTCCCATTTGCAGTTTGCAAGAAGACATGTGGGGGGACACAACAAACATGTGGAGGAAGGTGCTCTGGTCAGGTGAGACTAAAATGTAACTTTTTGGCCTAAAAGAAAAACGCTATGTGTGGCCTAAAACTAACACATGCACCGTGAAACATGGTGGTGGCAGCATTATGTTGTGGGGATGCTTTTCTTCAGCAAAGACAAGAAAGCTGGTCAAAGTTGATGAGAAATGGGATAGAGCCAAATACAGGGCAATCTTAGAAGAAAACCAGAGTCTGGAAAAGACTGTCAGCGGAAAATCTGACAATTGTCCAATGGAGCGTACAAACGGTCGGATTTTCCGCCAACAGCCTGTCTTCACACATTTCCCATCGGAAAATCCAATTGTGTGTACGACTCTTTAAAGTCTGAAAAAGTCTTGAGACTGGGGCAGAGGTTCACCTTCCAGCAGAACAACGACCCTAAACATACAGCCAGAGCTACAATGGAATGGTTTAGATCAAAGCATATTCATGTGTTAGAATGACCCAGTCAAACTCCAGGCCTAAATCCAATTGAGAATCTGGGGCAAGACTTGAAAATTGCTGTTCACAGACGCTCTCCATCCAATCTGACAGATCTTGAGCTATTTTGCAAAGAAGAATGGGCAAAAATGTCTCTCTCTAGATGTACACAGCTGGTAGAGACATCCCTAAAAAGACTTGCAGCTGTAATTGCGGTGAATATAAATGCACACCACACTTTTTAGATATTTATTTGTTTATCATTTTCCTTCCACTTCACAATTATGTGCCACTTTGTGTTGGTCTATCACATAAAATCCCAATAAAATACATTTACGTTTTTGGTTGTAACATGACAAAAAGTGGAAAATTTCAAGGGGTTTGAATACTTTTTCAAAGCACTGTGTGTGTGTGTGTATATATATATATATATATATATATATATATATATATACATATATGTATATAAATATATAAATGCACCTAAATAATGTGCATCAGCTATTCTCAACCAGGGTTCCATCAACCTTAAAAGTTCCTTCGGAAGTTGCTTGCTAGGAGTTCCCTGAGCTATGGCAGACTGACCTCCCATTTGGTGGTGCCTGCATAATTCCAGGTCCTACACCACTTGGCAAAGCCAGTGACAGAATGCCAATGTTCTCTTTAGCTGTATGGAAGGGTGGAATTCTAACCACCACTGTAAGGTAGACATTCTTCCCATTGACAACCAAAAGGACATTTTCCTAATGACCCCTAGGGATGAGCCGAACACCCCCCAGTTCGGTTCGCACCAGAACATGTGAACAGACAAAGAATTTATGTGAACATGCGAACACGATTAAAGTCAATGGGACATGAATGAGAAAAAGTATATGGGGACCCAGGGGACATCAGTGCAAAATGTTTTAAAACAGCCATTTTTTCAGGAGCAGTGATTTTAATAATGCTTAAAGTGAAAAAATAGAAATTAAATATGTCTTTAAATATCATGCCTGGGTGGTCCCCATTAGTCTGACTGTAAAGCAGCGCGTTTTTCCCATGTTTATAACAGTACTGCAGAAAAATGTAATTTATAAAGAAAAAAATTAAATTTAAAATTGCTTGCGGCTGTAATGTATTGCCGGACCCCCCCCCCCCCAGTCCATTACATCCTTCATGTCTGGTATGAATATTAAGGGGAACTCCTCAGCAACATTTGGTATGGGGGTCCCCTCCAAAATCCATACCAGACCCTTATCCGAGCATGCAACCTGGCAGGCCGCAGGAAAAGGGGGGGACAAGAGAGCGCTCCCCCCCTACTGAACTGTACCAGGCAACATGCTCTCAACATGGGGAGGGTGCTTTGGGGTCCCAAAGCACCTTGTCCCCATGTTGATGGGGACAAGGGCCTCATCTCCAAAACCCTTGCCTTGTGGTTGTGGGGGTCAGCGGGCGGGGGGCTTATCAAAATCTAGAAGCTCCCTTTAACAAGGGGGCCCCCAGATCCCGGCCCTCCCCCCTATGTGAATGGGTATCGGGTACATTGTACCACTACCCATTCACCCAAAAAGTGTAAAAAAAAGTAAACACGACAGGAGACAGTTTTTGACAATTCCTTTATTTAACCACTTCAATACAGGGCACTTACACACCCTTCCTGCCCAGACCAATCTTTAGCTTTCAGCGCTCTCACACTTTGAATGCCAATTACTAAGTCATGGAACACTGTACCCAAATAAAATTTTTATAATTTTTTTATACAAATAGAGCTTTCTTTTGGTGGTATTTAATCACCACTGGGTTTTTTTATTTTTTGCGACATAAGTGAAAAAAGAGCAAAAATTAAAAAAAAAAAAAAAAAAACATTTTGCAAATAAGTAATTTTTGTTCATAAATTTGGGCCAAAATTGATACTGCTACATCTCTCTAAAAATAATCCAAATCAGTGGATATTATTTAGTCTCTGTGAAAGTTATACAAGCTATGGTGCAAATCATTAAAAATTTAATACACCAGATACCTGGTACTGATGGCCTATCTCAGTGATGGCGAACCTTTGCACCCCCAGATGTTTTGGAACTACATTTCCCATGATGCTCAACTACATGTAGAGTGCCAGAGCATCGTGGAAAATGTAGTCCCAAAACATCTGGGGTGCCAAGGTTTGCCATCACTGGCCTATTTCATTTCTTGGCCCTGAAATGTCAGGAAAGTACAAATACCCCCCAAATGACCCCTTTTTTAAAAGTATACAGTCAAAGCTATTTAGTTAGAATCATGGTGAGTTTTTTGAAGTTGTAATTTTTTCCCACAATTCTTGAGAAAATTAAGAATTTTTATTTTTTTCACAAAATTGTCATAATAACAAGTTATTTCTCGCACACAGCATATGCATACTTCCAATTACACCCAAAAATACATTCTGCCACTCCTCCCGAGTTGGTGATACCACATGTGTGTGGCTTTTACATAGCGTGGCCACACAGAGAGGTCCAACATGCAGGGAACACCATAAGGGGTTCTAGGAGCATAAATGACACCTCTAATTTCCTAACGACCTATTACATTTGTGAAGGCCCTGGAGCACCAGGACAATGGACTTACCCACAAAATTGCCCCATTTTGGAAAGCAAACACCTCATCGTCTATTCTATGAGGCATAATGAGTGTTTTGAGCGGTTAATTTTTTTCCACAAGTCTTCGGAAAACGTGGAAAGAAAATTAAAACTTATTTTTTTTTACACAAAGTGGTCAGTTTATACAATATTTCTAGCTCAAAGCATGTATATAGAGTATGGCGATACCACATGTGTCAGACCTTTACACAGCCTGGCCACATACAGAGGTCCAACATGAGGGGGCACCATCAGGCGTTCTAGGAGCATAAATTATACCTCTAATTTGCTAATGACCTATTACACTTTTGAAGGTCCTGGAGCACCAGGACAATGGAATTACCCACAAAATGACCCCATGTGTGAGACTTTCACACAGCCAGTCCACATACAGAGGCCCAACATTGAAGTAGTACCTTCAGGTGTGCTAGGAGCATAAATTACACATCTTTTTTTTCTTTTTTTTTCATTCCTCTCTATCACACTTTTGAAGGTCCTTGAGCAGTGAAATTGCCCACAAAATGACCCTATTTTGGAAAGCAAACACCCCAACGTATATTCTATGAGGCATGGGCTACAGATAAGTACTCGGGTACTCTGATGGGCTGCAGATAGGTACTCGGGTACTCTGATGAGCTGGTGACAGGTACTCGGTTACACTGATGGGCTGGTGACAGGTATTCAGGTACTCTGATGGGCTGGGGACTGGTACTCGGGTACTCTGATGGGTGGTGACAGGTACTCTGAAGGGCGGTGACAGATACTCAGATGGGCTGTGACAGGTACTCAGGTACTCAGATGAACTGTGACAGGTGCTCAGGTACTCATATGAACTGTAACAGGTACTCAGGTACTCAGATGAACTGTGACAGGTACTCAGGTACTTAGATGGGCTGTGACAGATACTCCAATGGGCTGTGACAGGTACTCAGGTATTCAGATGAACTGTGACTGATACTCAGGTACTCAGATGGGCTGTGACAGGTGCTCAGGTACTCGGGTACTCAGATAAACTGTGACAGGTACTCGGGTACTCAGAGGGACTGTGACAGGCACTCAGGTACTTGGGTACTCAAATGGACTGTGACAGGTACTCAGGTACTCAGATGAACTGTGACAGGTACTTGGGTATGCAGATGAACTGTGACAGGTACTCAGATAAACTGTGACAGGTAGTCATATAAACTGTGACAGGTACTCAGGTACTCGGGTACTCAGGTGAACTGTGACAGGTACTCAGGTATTCAGATGGAATGTGACAGGTACTCAGGTACTTAGATGGGCTGTGACAGATACTCCAATGGGCTGTGACAGGTACTCAGGTATTCAGATGAACTGTGACTGATACTCAGGTACTCAGATGGGCTGTGACAGGTGCTCAGGTACTCGAGTACTCAGATAAACTGTGACAGGTACTTGGGTACTCAGAGGGACTGTGACAGGCACTCAGGTACTTGGGTACTCAAATGGACTGTGACAGGTACTCAGGTACTCAGATGAACTGTGACAGGTACTTGGGTATGCAGATGAACTGTGACAGGTACTCAGATAAACTGTGACAGGTACTCATATAAACTGTGACAGGTACTCAGGTACTCGGGTACTCAGGTGAACTGTGACAGGTACTCAGGTATTCAGATGGAATGTGACAGGTACTCAGGTACTCAGATGAACTGTGACAGGTACTCAGGTACGATCGGTGTGAGGAGGAGAACCCGGTAACATCTCGTTACCATGGTTTGTTGACATTCTGTGACCGGCTGTGATTGGACACAGCCGGTCACGTGGTAAAGAGTAAATTTTATTGGCTCTTTACAGAAAAGCCTTGTTCCCGATCGCTGATCGTGCATGAGCGACGTGCACGTGAACAGTACATGAGACCGGCTATGATTGGACGCAGCCAGTCATGTCAGTGATTTTATTGGCTCTTTACACTGATCTGGGATGGGCTGTGTGTGGGGGACACGCCTCATCCCCGATCGCCGAGTGGCGAGAAGCCGAGGACGTCATATGACGCCCGCCTAGGATGGGAGATCCCATCTGCGGACTTCATTTGACTATGGGCCGGTAGTGAAGTGGTTAAAAAAAAGTGTCCCACGATGTAATTCCATCGTCAATCATGGCGACAACAGTCCCGAGAAGAAAAATAAAGAAAAACTCTGCCTCCATGGGAGCCGTCTCGCCGGCTGCCGTCTTTTTGCTTTGACAGCTGTTCTATAACCAAGGGCGGGGCCACCCGGTGACGTAAACGGTTGACCCCGCCCCCTCTGACATCACATGTTGGGGAATGGGGAAGAGCTGAATCCCCATCAGCTTATTTTTAGTTCTAAATGTTCCATTGGGGTGACTGTCCTTTACTTCCTGTACAATTGACACAACAAGAAATGAAAGAAAATATGCCCAAAACAATCCCCTCTTAGACAGTTACCACCAAGACGTGTCTCCATTAGAAGATTTCTCCCCTGTTGCTGTTCTGGTGACAAGATAACCTTCTAGATTTTCCTTCCACTTTTAGTTCCATTGATAGTGGACACCAAGACAGAAAGAGAGGTTAAATTTGCTAGTGAGGACATGGACATCAAGCAAAACCGGAGATCTAACCCCAGACAACTCCATCAAAACCTAATTAGGGCTATAGACACATTTTAATATTTGAGTATAGCTCTACACTAACAAGCTGGCCTGGGGTCTACCATGGCTTTTCAGTGTTGTTCTCCTGATATATGTGGTCTTTAGGCGCTTGATACGTGGCCATTGGACCCATGTAGTCAGCAGTGGGAACCTTGCATAGTTACATAGTGGTCTGGTTGAAAAAAGAAAAAAGTCCATCCAGGGGTACAAATTTTTTATACAATCCTGTATACACAATCCTATACCCACAGTTGTTCAAGAGGAAAGCAAAACAACTCCAATAAAGTATGATCCAATTTGCTCCAGCAGGGAAAAAGATATGTTGATTTGCAAATGGGATGTAAGGGCAGTGATCTCTTGCAGTCTAATGTAATATATTCCCAGTCTTTAACTGTTTCCTACCACACCTGAAGCACATTCACAGTTTCTCACACCATCTTCTGTAGCATCACATAGTGTATTATTTAGAAGTGTACAGTTGTGCTCATAAGTTTACATACCCTGGCAGAATTTATGATTTCTTGGCCATTTTTCAGAGAATATGAATAATAACACAAAACAATTTCTTTCAAACATGGTTAGTGTTTGGCTGAAGCCATTTATTATCATTCAACTATGTTTACTCTTTTTAAGTCATAATCACAACAGAAACTACCCAAATTACCCTGATCAAAAGTTTACATACACCAGTTCTTAATATGGTGTATTGGCCCCTTTAACATCATTGGCAGCTTGAAGTCTTTTGTGGTATTCCTGGATGAGGCTCGTTATCTTCTCAGATGGCAAAGCTGTCCATTCCTCTTGGCAAAAAGCTTCCAGTTCCTGTAAATTCTTGGGCTGTCTTTCATGAACGACACGTTTGATATTGAGGTCAGGAGACTGAGATGGCCACTCCAGAACCTTCACATTATTCTACTGTAGCCAATGACAGGTCGACTTGGCCTTGTGTTTTGGTCCATTGTCATGTTGGAATATCTAAATATGTCCCATGCGCAGCTTCCTGGCTGATGAATGTAAATGTTCCTCCAATATTTTTTGATAACATACTGCATTCATCTTGCCATCAATTTTGACCAAATTTTCTGTGACTTTGTAGCTCCCACATCCCCAAAACATCAGCGACCCACCTCCGTGTTTCACAGTAGGAATGGTGTACCTTTTATCATAGGCCTTGTTTACTCCTCTCCAAATGAAGTATTTATGGTTGTGGCCAAAAAGCAAAACTTTGGTCTCATCACTCCAAATAACTTTGTGCCAAGGTTTGAGGCTTGTCTCTGTGCTGTTTGGTGTATTGTAAGCAGGATACTTTGTGGCATTTGCGTAGTAACGGCTTTCTTCTGGCGACTCGACCATGCTGCCCATCTTTCTTCAAGTGCCTCCCTATTGTGCATCTCGAAACAGCGACACAACATGTTTTCAGAGAGTCCTGTATTTCACCTGAAGTTATTTGTGGGTGTTTCTTTGCATCCCGAACGATTTTCATGACAGTTGTGGCTAAAATTTTAGTTGGTCTACCTGACCGTATTTTGGTTTCAACAGAACTCCTCATTCTCCACTTGATAAGAGTTTGAACACTGCTGATTGGTCTTCTCAATTCCTTGGATATCGTTTTATATCTCTTTCCTGTTTTATACAGTTCAACTACCTTTTCCCGAAGATCCTTTGACAATTCTTTTGCTTACCCCATGACTCAGAATCCAGAGACATCAGTGCAGCACTGGATGAAAGATGCAAGGGTCTGTCAGGAGTCCAGAAACTCATTGACCTTTTACACACACACTAATTACAAGCAAACAGATCACAGGTGAGGATGGTTACCTTTAATAAACATTCAAACCCCTTTGTGTCAACTTGTGTGCATGTTATCAGGTCAAAATCACCAGGGTATGTAACCTTTTGTGATTATTATTTAAGAAGCGTAAAAACTCAGTTGATTGATAATAAATGGCTTCAGCCAAACACTAACCATGAGTGAAAGAAACGTTTTTGTGTTATTCATATTCTCTGAAAAATGGCCAAGAAATCATAAATTCTGCCAGGGTATGAAACTTATGAGCACAACTGTATACTAAATAATACACTATGTGTGGCACTTTGGTGACATTATGAGCTGCAGTTAAAGTGATATTCAGAGCCGGTTCACACAGGGGCAGCACAACTTGCAGCGCAACTGCCTCAGGCGACCTGCACATGACTTCAGCGGCGGCTTGCAAAATTACTTCTGTATAGAAGTCAATGCAAGTCACCTGAAGTCGCCCCAAAAGTAGTACAGGAACCTTTACTAAGTCTAAGTCAGAGCGACTTGAGTCACAGATATTAGAACGGTTCCATAGTACAGAACGGGACGCGACTTGTCAGGTGGCTAAGTCACCTGACAAGTCGCCCCTGTGTGAACCGGCTCTAAAGGTTTTTTTTTTTATTTTCTAAATATGTTCCTTTAAGGTAGTGTACTGTTGGTTCACTTTACTTTTCCTCTGTTTTTCTTTGTAAATGCTTTTTTTTCTGTGTGTGAATTTTCAACTTTCTGTTCCTCCTCTAGAAGCTTGCCCCCATCATCCGAGCCGTTCTGGCTGGGGGTTAGTCAGCGTGCTCGCCCTCTCCCTTGGGACTACATCCCTGCAGGGAGATGCTGTGTGTGTTCACAGGCACAGGAGGCAGGGGAGCCTTCATTTAAAGCCGTGACGTTGCTGCAGGGAGCACGCTCGAAAACCCGGAAGTTGAGAACAAACAGAGAGGAAAGGAGGAAGTGCTGATAAAGCCTATTTATCTAACAGGCAAATAACACATTTTGACAGAAATAACAGCTAGAATCATGATCTATATAGCATATAGATCAGATATTGCCAAAACAATCTTAAGCTTTACAAACCCTTTAAGGCCACCTATAACTCATATGTTGGTAACCACTGCTCTAGTGACAGGAAGTATTCTGTACTCTGGGCTGCAGCCCTGACTGAGGGCTCTTTTGGCCAATCAGGAGTTGGAAATTGGGTCTACTTTCTGTCAATCCTATGAATGATCCCCATGTTCAGTTGTGAAGAACATCCAAAAACACCTGCAGGGAAAATGTTAATTGCGAAGAAGCTCCACACCTGGGTGTACTATATTAGAACAATTAGCGTGAGAGGAAATTCTAGGCATATAACATGCATAGACATAAATCACAGTCCACACCAACATGCTGAGGACACACACACACTGAAATGCAGCTGTTTACATTTTCAATTTGCATAATGCCAACAACTGACTGACATGTTAATGTGATATAGCCATTCCGCAAACATATTTTTGCTACACCAATCACTGAATGTAAATAAATATGTACAGGAGACTTCACATTTATTTGATCACGCCGCGCACGTGTATTGCATTAGCCAAGCGTGCTCTGAATGAGAAATAACCTTTAATTCTGGTGTCAGGAAGCCTCAAGGAATTTAAAACACTATAGATGTCTACAGATCAACACTGACTTCTGAGAGAAGGTACAGAAGGTATGGGCATGTTCACACTTCTATTATTAATCAAACATTAAAAGATAGTGGGCGGAGCTTCTCACTGTGACTACACAATCATCCAGAACCCACAGATATATATCACAGATGAAAGGCTTGCAACACAAAGTAAATCCTTAGGCCAGCAAGCATGTTTCATCAATTATTATTGTAAAACTAAAATAAAAGTTTGCAAAGCTTTTCTACAAATGTGCTTTACAGTCCACCAGGTCTTTGTCTATAATAGAGGATATACAGCACTGTGCAAAAGTTTTAGGCAGATATGAAAGGCTGTAAAGTAAGAATACTTTCAAAAATACTGTACATATTTTAATTGTTTATTTCTATCAGTTTACAAAATGCAAAGTGAGTGAACAGAAGAATAATATAAATCAAATCAATATTTGGTGTGACTACCCTTTGGCTTCAAACCCACATCAGTTCTTACACTTGCACACTTTGTACACTTGCACAAAATCAAGGATTTTATATGATTAGAATCAGGTGTATAATTAAACAATTATAGCAAGAAGGCGATAACAATCATCAATTTCATACATAGGTTGAAACACAGTCATTACCTGAAACAGAAGTAGCTGTGTAGAAAGCTTAAAACTGGGCAAGGAACAGCCAAACTCAGCTACTAAGGTGAGGTTGTGGCCATGGCAAGACTGGGCACAGCAGCAGGACACAATGTAGTTATACTGCATCAACAAAGTCTCTCCCAGCAAAGGTTTCAAAGCAGACTGGGGTTTCAAGATGTGCTGTTAAAGCTCTTTGAAGAACCACAAAGAAACAGGCAACATAGACGCAGTGGTCAACCAAAGAATCCTAATGCAGCAAATGAAAGACATACTGTGCTTACTTCCCTTCAACAGCAGACAATTTCCTTCAAAAACTATGTGCAAGTGTACCTAGAAGTATTGATGCTGTTTTGAAGGCAAAGGGTGGTCACACCAAATATTGATTGGATTTGGATTTCTCTTCTGTTCCTTTACTTTCCATGTTGTTAATTGATAAACATAAACTGTTAACATTCTTAATTGACAGCATTTTTTTCACACCTGACTAAATTGTTTGCACAGTATTGTAGCCGTTAGTTTCTTGAACTACAAACAGTCTTGTAACTTTTCTCAATAACATTGCATATCATTTATCCCATTTAAAGCTGCTGACTTTTAAAATAAGAACACTCACCTGTCCCAGGGTCCAGCGATGTCGGCTACCGAGGCCGAACTGTCCTTCAGTCCTCGAATGCTGCGGTCGCCATTTTCGGTATGGAAATCAGGAAATTAAGAGCTGTGGCTTCACTTCCCAGTTCCCTACTGCGCATGCGCGAGTCGCGCAGCGCAATGAGAATGGTCCGTGCTGTCTCTGGGACGCGTGTGTGTCCCAGCAGACAGCGCGGTGGGACAGGAAGAGGCATAGACTCCCGTGGGAGTCTATGCCCAGAAGTGGGTGCAAATACCTGTCTTAGACTGGTATATGCACCCCCCAAAAGGTGCCAAATGTAACACCGGAGGGGGGGAGGGTCCGAAAAGCGGAGGTTCAATTTTTGTGTGAACCTCCGCTTTAAAATACCACTAAAATTATGTTTCTTATCGAAAAGCACCATTATTATATTACATGTTATTGTTATATACTGTATATATATATATATATTTTTTTTTTTTTACTCAATAGCAAACAAAATCCATGAAAATGAAAATTGTAAATATTAATGATAATAAATAGGGGGAAAAATGACCAAAAAAAATATAGCTGAGGGAAGCAGGGGTGGAAGAAGTAAATGTAAACATTTTTTTAAATTAAAATGTATTTGTTATAATTGCTTGCTCTGTGCAATGGCCCCTTACCTCTTCTTCTGGAGTCCCCCACCAGCACTGCTTTCTTCTGTGTGGGCACCCATGTGGGTATGCTCCCAAGCCAGATGCTGCATACATCAACAGACACCACAGCTCGGCCAGGCCTAACATTTTCCCCTCCCCCATTCCTGCTCCCCCAAGATTTGACTGACAGCAGCAGGAGCCTGTGTATCCTGTGAGACAAGAAAGAAAGGTGAGTGCTGCATATTCGGGATAATGCTGGATGGATTAGTCATTTACAGATCAAGTATTAGACACCAAAGTGTGTGTGGACAAGTATTGGGGTGTAATTTTTCCCTATGACCAGAAATGTAAGGGGTTTCCTTCTGTCATTGTACATAATGTACTGATGCATTTGTCCCACTGATGTCCAATAAAATGGTGCACTCAGGCTACCCACTCATCACTAGGGATGAGCCGAACTCCCCCGGGTTAGGTTCGCACCAGAACCCGCAAACGGACCTAAAGTCTGTGTAAATTTAAGAACCCTATTAGTTACAATGGACGCGAACATTCAAAATCAAAAGTGCTAATTTTAAAGGCTAATATGCATGTTATTGTCATAAAAAGTGTTTGGGGACCTGGGTCCTGCCCCAGGGGACATGTATCGATGCAAAAATTTTTTTTTAAAACGGCTGTTTTTTCAGGAGCAGTGATTTTAATAATGCTTAAAGTGAAACAATAAAAGTGTAATATTCCTTTAAATTTCGTACCTGGGGGGTGTCTATAGTATGCATGTGAAGGGGTGCATGTTTCCCGTGCTTAGAACTGTCCCTGCACAAAGTGTCATTTTTGCAGGAAAAAAATTTAAAATCACTCGCGGCTAATGAATTGTCGGCTCCCGTAACACAGAGAACAGTCATTCATTGAAAGTCATTGAAGTTTTTTGGGCCTCCAGGGTCTGGGATGGATTTTGAGGGGGACCCCACACCATTTTTTTTATTTTTTTTGGCCGGGGTTCCCCTTAATATCCATAGCAGACCTGAAGGGCCTGGTAATTGAATTTGGGGGGACCCCCCACGCTTTTTTTTTTTGTTTTTTTTCTTTATCAATGACTTTTTTTTTTTATCGATGACTTTCAATGAATGACTGTTCTCTGTGTTACGGGATTCATTAGCCGCGAGAGATTTTAAATAGCTTTTTTTCCTGCAAAAATGACACTTTGTGCAGGGACAGTTCTAAGCACA
Source organism: Lithobates sylvaticus (assembly GCA_028564925.1). Classification (NCBI taxonomy): domain Eukaryota; kingdom Metazoa; phylum Chordata; class Amphibia; order Anura; family Ranidae; genus Lithobates; species Lithobates sylvaticus. The sequence goes on from CM053032.1 coordinate 243,180,374, forward strand.
GGAAACATGCGCCCCTTCACAGGTATACTATAGACACCCCCCAGATGTGATACTGCAATGCTGTACTAACAGCACACACACACTAATCCCCAGAATCACAGCAGATAATGTCAGCAGTCAGCACACTGACACTGGAACACAATATACGAGGCCGCCGGCGCGGCGGCCTTTTATAATGTTGGGCTTGTACTAAACCCCCTGAGCTATAATTGGCCACAGGCATCCTGCCTGTGGCCAATTATTGCTCTCCTCGCCGCTGGCTCTATGATTGGCCAAGCATGAGGGTCACAGTGCATGCTTGGCCCATCCCTACTCATCACCTTCATTACCCTGATGCCCCATGGAGATATCATCAGCATAACATGCATTTTGAGTAACAAAGTGTCACTCACCATCATTTTAAGATGATGCTCCATTAACCTATTACTCTAAACATTTTGGGCCTTTTCAGGGTTTCAAGGTGACAAGTCATTCATGTCATTTTGCGGAAGGGTCCCTGTGAGGTCCTGAATTATTGGCATTCTTTTGACTCCACAATCAGCATGGGAAATGCCTTTATTTGAAGTGCTAGTGACTTTATATCTTTTCATCTGGTTCTGTCATGGTACCATGACAATCACTTCAAGCACCCACCATTTATCCAAAGGTCAAGTACTGTCAGGGGTGCAGTTTCCAATTTGGAAATTATTGATTCAATAAGCAGACATTGCTTCCTAATGCAATGTTGGGTTTAGGTGAACTTGTTCTGGTAGGCACTTTATGGAAAGAAGACGTTCTCCCATTTTCTGTGGTCACAAAACCCTCACATCATTTTCCTAAGGAAGTATTTTTCACATCTTTCTTTACATTTCAGACGACAGAATAAAATCCAAAGTTTGAACAGTTATTTTTCTTAACACGTTCTATCATTAATACTCTAGCCACACAAGCTCATCTGCAATAAAAGTTTGTTAGGGATCAAAGCGTAACTCTCGCACTTGGAACATCTGAGCTTTTAGTTTTACTACTATAAAGCTGTGAATGATTAGGATTACGCTGATCTTTTTCTAGATATGGAAGGATATGAAATATTCACTCACCACACTTGGCCATCTAATCGCATCATCTTTGTAGTGCTTAATCAAAAAGCAGCAAGCTTGTCCCCATAAATAAGTCTTTGGAGTTATATTTGTACAACATTTCAAGTAGAACTCCAGCCAAACAGCTAACTATGAAGTTGGAAAAAAAAGATGCGCAATAAATTTGCTTGCCAAAATATTTGTAATTCTGCTTGGCCGTTCTCGTGATTCACGCCCCCTGTCACAATACATTGGTAGACGACATCAAAGCTTTCTGCTTACTGGAATATATAATAGAATCATCACAAAGTGGAGTACTCCATGTCTTTCTAAACATCTCCTCCCCAACTCCCCCCTCTGCCTGACAACCTATTTGATTGACAGCATCATTGACCAACAAAATAGAGCCTAATTAGCACACACATCACATAACCTCTCTATCTCAGTCTGATAGGGGATTGTGAAAATATAATTTATACATTTATACTAGTAACATATTAATGTTAGTTTAATGATTTTTTTTTAATGAATACATAACTGGCCTATTTTTTATCTGGGCACTGTAACATGTGGGTTTAAAGCTTAAAAAATATATGCCACTATGCTAAATTAGGCCTGTCATTTCAACATCTCTGCTATATGTCATTATACTATATATAAAGCTAGGTCCATATATATTTGGACACAGGCACAATTTTAGTTTTTTTTCAAGTGTTTACCAAAACATATTCAAGCTATAGTTATATAATAGATATGGTCTGGAAGTGCACACTCTCAGGTTTATTTGAGGGTATGCACATCCAAATCGGAGGAAGGGTTTAGGAATTACAGCTCTTAAGAATAGCCACCCCCCCCCCCCTTTTCAGGGGGCCAAAAGTAATTGGACAATTGAATCAAAAGCTCTTTCATGACTGGATGTGGGCTACTCCTTTGTAATTTCTTTATCAATTAAGCAGGTAAAAGGTCTGGAGTTGATTCTAAGTGTGGTATTTGCATTTGGAATCTATTGCTGTGAACCTACATCATGCGTTCAAAAGGAGCTGTCCATGCAAGTGAAACAGGCCATTGTAAGGCTTCAAAAATGAAACAAATCTATCAGAGAGATAGCAGCAACTTTGGGAGTGGCCAAATCAACAGTCTGGTACATTCTGATGAAAGAAGAATGCATTGGTGAGCTCAGCAACATAAAAAGGCCTGGACGTCAGAATACAACAGCGGTGGATGATCACAGGATCCTCTCTATGGTAAAGAAAAACCCATTCACAACAACCAGACAAGTGAAGGACACTCTCCAGGGGGTGGGTGTATCATTGTCAAAGTCTACAATCAAGAGAAGACCTCACGAGAGCAAATACAGAGAGTTCACCACAAGGCGCAAGCCATTCATAAGCCTGAAGAATAGAAAAGCCAGATTAGACTTTGCCAAAAAACAATAAAAAAATCCAGACCAGTTCTGGAAAAGCATTCTTTGGATGGATGAAGCTAAGATTAATCTGTATCAGAATGACTGGAAGAAAAAAGTGCAGAGAAGGCTTGGAACAGCTCATGATACAAAGCACACAACGTCATCTGTAAAACATGGTTGAGGCAGTGTGATGGCATGGGCATGCATGGCTTCCAGTGGCACTGGGTCATTGGTGTTTATTGATGATATGACAGAAGACAGAGGCAGCCGGATGAATTCTGCAGTGTTTAGAGATATACTGTCAGCCCAGATTCAGCCAAATGCAGCAAAGTTGATTGGGCGGCGCTTCACAGTACAGATGGACAATGATTAAAAACAATCTGCAAAAGCAACCCAGGCACATTTGAAGGAAAATAAATGGAATATTCTGCAATGGCCAAGTCAATCACCTGATCTCAACTCAATTGAACATGCATTTCACTTGCTGAAGGCAAAACTAAAGGCAGAAAGACCCACAAACAAAGAACAACTGAAGACAGTTGCAGTTCGAGACTGGCAAAGCATCAGAAAGGTGGAAACCCAGTCTTTGGTAATGTCCATGGGTTCCAGACTTCAGGCAGTCATTGCCAGTAAAGGATTCTCAACAAAATATTAAAAATTAACATTTTATGTATGATTATATTCATTTATCCAATTACATTTGAGCCCCTGAAAATGGGGGACTGTGAATAAAAATAGTTGCAGTTCCTAAAATTTGTACTTGATATTTATGTTCAACCCCTTGAATTAAATCTGAAAGTCTGCACTACAAATTAATTTGGATTGTTTCATTTTAATTTTATTCCGGTGGCATACAGAGCCAGAAGTATGAAAATTGTGCCTGTGTCCAAATATATATGGACCTAACTGTATATATATATATATATATATATATATATATATATATATATATATATATATATATATAGATATCACTATATATATATATAGTGATATTGAAGGAATTAAGCTCAGTGGTAGATGCATTTTAGCAAGTCCATGCCAATTCAAACTGTGTTTTTTAGGGCTTGCCATTCTACATTTGTTTAACCACTTCAGATTCCATCCGAATGTCCGAAGAAAAAAAATAACGAATTTCAACTAATACGAAGGAAATTACAGCGAAAATAACTAATGAATTTGACAATGATTGGTTCATTCGTTAAAGGTTTAATGAAACAAAAGGTCAACTGGGTGTAAATCTTACAGTCCAATCAGATGATTAACTTTGTGCTGGAGGTTGGATTACTGGCAAAGTGCGTTCCTGAGAACTGAGTGAGAAGGGTGTTGTATTGTATTTGAGCAGAGGAGAAGATATTATTATTATTATTATTATTCACGATTTATATAGTGCCAACTGTTTACACTGCGCTGTACAATGTAGAGGGGGGACAGCACAATTACAGTACAGTTCAATACAGAAGGGACAGGAGGGCCCTGCTCGTAGAGCTTACATTCTAAAGGGAGGGGGTGGTGGTACAAAAGGTAATAGCTGCAGGGAATGATTTGATGGGGGTGGCTCGGGGACAATTGTTAGGTGGGTGTGGGATAGGCTTCACTAAATAAGTGAGTTTTCAGGGATCTCCTAAAGGTGGATAGGTTAGGGGCAGATCGGACATACCGGGGCAGGGAATTCCAGAGGATGGGAGAGGCTCTAGAGAAGTCCTGAAGGCAAGCATGATAAGAGGTAACAAGGGAGCTAGAGAGCAGGAGGTCCTGGGAGAAGCGGAGGGGACGATTTGGGTGATATCTGCAGATGAGGTTGGTGATGTAGCTGGGGGCGATGTTGTAGATGGCCTTGTATGTTGTGATTAGCATTTTGAATTTTATACGGTGGGGTAGGGGAAGACAGAGAAGAGATTGGCAGAGAGAGGCAGCAGTCACAGATCGATTAGTGAGGTGTATTAGTCTAGCAGCAGCATTCATAAAGACTGAAGGGGGGGTAGCCTGCATAAGGGTAGGCCATTAAGGAGAGAGTTGCAGTAGTCAAGGCGGGAAATAATCAAGGAGTGAATAAGTTGCTTTGTGGTATCAATAGTAAGGAAGGGTCGAATTCTGGAGATGTTGTGGAGGTTAAGGCAGTAGGATTTAGCCAGTGAATGGATGTGGGGGCTGAAGGAGAGGTCAGAGTCAAGGATGACACCCAGCACCCTGGCATGTGTGGAGGAACCAATGGGTTGTGCTGTTCATCTTAATAGTAAAGTCATGGGGGGGGGGGGACCGAGAAGGAGGAAATATTACAAGCTTAGTTTTAGAAAGATTGAGTTTGAGAAAGTGGTGTGACATCCATACTGATATGTCATTCAGCAAGTTACAGATACAGAGCCTTGGGGTACCCCAACAGAGAGAGGAAGAGGAGCAGAGGAGATGAAGTTGTAAGTGACACTGAAAGTGCGCTGAGATAGGTAGGAGGAGAACCAGGATAAAGCAGAATCACAGAGGCCAAGGGAGTGTAGTTTTCTGAGGAGGAGCAGGTGGTCAACTGTGTCGAAGGCAGCAGAGAGGTCTGAGTATGAGTATTAAGTAATGGCCGTTGGTTTTAGCAGTTAGTATGTCATTGGTGAGTTTTAGTAGGGCAGTTTCAGTGGAATGTCGTGGACGGAGGCCGGACTGTAGGGGGTCGAGAAGAGATATTGTCAGTGTGTGTGTTAATGGATTCAATAAACAAATGACTTTCCAAACTACGAAAGCGTTATCACGAATATATACACATACATAAATATTGAATCAAATCGATATACATACAAAACAAAACGATTTGATATAACGAATATCGACACGCTACCCGAATACCGAACTATCTGAAATCGAATTAACAAAACATAATGGATATAACTAAACTAAATTATGTATTTTACAAAAGAAAACGAAATGAAACTAAAGCAAATTTTTTTCCGTTGTGCACAAGTCTACTCTGGAATGAACTTCCGCTGTTTCAAACCTGCAAGTGAGGGCTCCTTATGCTCGCATATCGTAAGTCTGCTGCACAAGGTAGTAAGTGGGTCTCTGATCCTCTATATTGAAGAGGGTCACATAGAAGTGGATGTGTCTCGTCTTCTGCAGGCAAATGGAGGTGGGGGGTGGCACTTGCCACATCTCCATGGCACACAACTTGTCCTGGTCTAGTGCACGTCTGCCATAGCATTTCTACAAAGAGGGCTTAAAGAAATATGCCATGATTGCCATCACCCCCATCTTTGTATAATATTGTGTTTTATTTTCATTAATACATCAATAGATAAAAAGGCAAAATACTAAATGCACAGATGAAATACATATATTGTAGCTATTTATTGCTTGAATAGATAATGGTGATCTGTTCAATGTCACAAACGGTGCATTTTTATTACCGTAAGTGGATAGTAATGAATGCTCAGCTTTTCTCTCTCTTTGATTAGATACAGTACAATACAATAGGTTGCATTTCAAGTGATCCTTCCCGTCTCACATTACGGTGTCCAATGCTTTACAATATTTAATGCTCAACCAATGTCATCCATTGTCTTTTGTTACACCTTATAGGGATCCACGTAAGATACAGTTGTTAAGGCTGAATTCAGTTCATTCAGCATCATCCACCTACGGTAATACAAGTGCGCCATTCGTGACATTGATAGGGCAGAGTGCTGTTATCTATACAAGCACAACCCACACTAAACACTAGCTTTATATACAATGAGACATGACGTTTACCTTATTATCCCAACAAAAAATTATTTTGTCTGCAGGGGAAAGAGACGCTTGTTCTTTGAGTCACTAATAGGGAGCGGGGTGCACAGCAGTTGTAATTTACACATACATAATTGTTTGACATTTTCCTGGAGTACTGTAGAGCTTTTCTTATGTTAATTTCTCCCTAGGTTCACAGTGGTGAATTCCACCAGGAGGGAGGTCGTCACAGACAATGCCTATTGATTCATTATACAAGCTATATCGGTTGGGCTGCTGAGGACGGTATCATTTAAGGACCACCAGGAATCACTATAATAGAAACACATGGACTGGATGGTTAAAGAAGATCTAAACATGATCCCTAAAATCTTAAATGAGCTTTAACATGTACAGTCTGTTTAAGGCAGTGTATCTCAACTCCAGGCTGGAGGCTGAGGTGACGAGAGGGCTCCCCTTGTTGCTGAGTGCAGAGCACCCCTGGAGTTGGAGACAGAGGGTGCTATGCCCAGAGATGCACGGGTTGCCTGCCAGTGAAGCTGTCTGATGGTTCCAGGAGCAGAGAAGGTGGTTACTGCCAATGATTGGTACTGGCGGATCTTAACAGGTGGAGAAGCAGAGACGTCGTCAGAAGCCATGCTGGGGGTCAAACACAGGAAGGCAGTCAGAAGCAGAGGCAGAAGTTGTAGTTGTGATCAAGCTGGGGTCAAACACAGGAAGTCAATCTGGAACAGACAAGAGCAGGTCCGTGAAACAAGGCGGGTTCAGAGCCAGGAGAGAAGCCAGAGCAGGTCAGGGTAAGCCGGGTCGGTAACAGGTAATCCAACAGGAGCAAGAAGCCCAGGATACAGAGCTGACGATAACCCAGCAATTTATGAGAGCAATTGGAGTCCTTATATAGGCCAGCAAAACACTGGTGATTAGCATGTTTTGTGTATGCACGTTAGCCGCTGCTAACACGCGTTCGCTGTTACGCGTCAATTGCTAATGCACATGCGCGGATTCGCACAGCCATAATGGATATTGGCATATCTGCCAGTTCTTCTCTGACCTGTCTGGTGTGTTCCTTGGCCTTAATGATGCTGTTTGTTCACTAAGGTTCTCTAAGAAACCTCTGAGGGCTTCACAGAACAGCTGTATTTATACTAAGATTAAATTACACACAGGTGGACTCTATTTACTAATTAGGTGACTTCTGAAGGCAATTGGTTCCCCTAAATTTTAGTTAGGGGTATCAGAGTAAAGGGGGCTGAATACAAATGCACGCTACACTTTTCACATATTTATTTGTAAAAAAAAATTGAAAACCATTTATAATTTTCCTTCCACTTCACAATTATGTGCCACTTTGTGTTGGTCTATCACATAAAATCCCAATAAAATACATTTACGTTTTTGGTTGTAACCTGACAAAATGTGGAACATTTCAAGGGGTACGAATGTTTTTTCAAGGCACTGTAAGTCATAATCTGCTAATATGCACGGCATATGACAGACTTACCTTAACCACTTCCCGTAGCACTGTAGACAGTGGTGCCTGTCTTGGTAAATATCTCCTAAACCGTGTAGGTTTAGGAGATATTTATTGGACCTACAGGTAAGCCTTAATCTAGGCTTACCTGTAGGCCAAAGTGGTTTGTAAGGGTTTACAACCACTTTAATACCTTTTGCTTTGATCCACTTGGAATGTATTGAGCTTAATAAACTAGAAAATTAGATCGGAAAAAGAATAACGGGTGACCTTTTGAAGGTTCTTGTTGAGGAATTTCCTTATACAGGTTGACCGCTGTCTCCCAATTCTGCTCTTGAGTTGTCACACTCAAGCTCAAGAGACGACAAGCAGTCATATAACCATGCCAATACACTTTGCACAGGCGTGATTTCTTGTTGCCACTATCAGGAAGCCAGTTCAGGGCAATGACGTGCAGCCGATGTTGGTGCATGTGCATAACTCCCAACTTTTTGAGATGGGAATGAGGGACACCTATCAGAAAAAGTATGCAGGCATAGGACACACCCTTTGCCATGCCCCCTTAAAGGAGAATTGTACAAAAAAAAAACAAGATTGGTTAAACCCACAAGTCCTTTTTTTTACCACTACTATTCCTTTATATTGGCTTTTGAAATTTACAAATGCAGCCATTTAGAATTTGGATGAAAGGTTTAGCACTGGAAACGCTTTTTGATAGATAAAAAGTGCATTTTATATACAACTCTATAGATCAGACCAAAATGAGGGACAAATGAGGAGGAATGAGGGACAGAGGGACATTGCTCCAAATCATGGACAGTCCCTCGTAATCAGGGACAGTTGGGAGCTATGCATGTGCAGTAGACAGGAAGTGGCTGAGAAGGGCTGATCAGCAGCCCTGGCAATGCAAGAAAGGGCAAACGCAATATTTTTATACAGAGTGCATTAAGCAAACTAAATGCCGTCCAGTTAGGGTTTATTTTAAATGAAAATACAGAATCAACTTAGCACAAAAATTAGACAGGGGATGGCAGTTACTGGACAAAGAGGCTAAAGACTGGAGAACAATGTTCTGGCCTAGAAGGGGTTAAAGTACAATGGGGAAAAGTGTGAGCTGGGGCGATGTGGTGTCTCTGGTAAGCTTTACAGCACCAAAGATAACAAAAGCATATCCATTGTTTATAAGTGCCATGCATGCAGCTGCCCTGTGTTGACATGAGAGATTTACTGAAGGCCTGGCCCCAAATGACAATCGGCCTGTTCTGTCATTGCCTGAGGGGCTGGCATATCTCAAACTACTAGAGGGTTACCAGGCGCTCTTTTTAAAGGATCAATAACGTTTTTTTAAAAGTTGCAAGGGCCACCGATAACATTGACATATATGTATATAAAAGTTCTAACAATTGTTTTTACTTACACTATATTGTCAGAAGAATTGGGACACCTGCCTTTACACACACATTAACTTTAAAGCGGAGTTCCGCTAAAAAAATAAAAAAAATAATTAAGAGTCAGCAGCTACAAATACTGCAGCTGCTGATTTTTAATAATTGGACACTTACCTGTCACAGGGTCCAGCGATGTGGGGGAACGAAGCCCCACTCCTCTTACCCTTCTCTCTGAGGCGCCTGCATAGTCACTGTGGGCGCACGGCTGTCTTTTCACAGCCGGGCACGCACTGCGCATGCCTGGCCGGGCAATCATCTGGGACCTGTAATGTGTCCCAGATGATTGCCGAGAGGGAGGGGGGGAGGTGATCTCCCTTACAGTGCCACAGTGGGCCGGGAGGAAGTGGGAGCTGGAACCCTCAAAAAAGAGGGTATCCGCCCCCCCCCCCCAAAAAATGACATGCCAAATGTGGCATAGTTACATAGTTAGTAAGGTTAATTAAAGACACCAGTCCATCCAGTTCAACCTGAGTGAGTGTGGGTGCGTACAATTCTCCCTATCCCTGTACATTGTGTCTCATTAAGCTGCTCCTCTATTATATATTATTTATTTAAGGTACCCATATAGCACCGTCAATTTATGCAGTGCTCCACACATACATCGCACACTCACATCGAACCCTACCCTCAAGGAGCCCAACAATCCAAGGTCCCCAACTCACATTCATATACTAGGGCTAATTTTGAACAGAAGCCAATTAGCCTACCAGCATGTCTTTGGAGTGTGGGTGGAAACCCACACAGGCACAGGGAGAACATGCAAACTCCAGGCAGGTAGTGTTGTGGTTGGGATTCGAACCAGCGACCCTTTTTAATGCTAGGTGAGAGTGCTACCCACTACACCACTGTGCCACCCTCAGGCATGTCAGGGGGTCACCTTCCCTTAAAGCTGAAGTTCCATTTTTGGGTGGAACTCCTCTTTAATGACGTCCCAGTCTTAGTCCGTAGGGTTCAATATTGAGTTGGTCCACCCTTTGCAGTTATAACAGCTTCAACTCTTCTGGGAAGGTTGACCACAAGGTTTAGGAGTGAATAAGTTGCTTTGTGGTGTCATTAGTCAGGAAGGGTCGAATTCTGGAGATGTTTCGGAGGTTAAGGCAGTAGGATTTAGCCAGTGATTTGATGTTGGGGCTGAAGGAGAGGTCAGAGTCAAGGATTACACCCAGCACCCTGGCATGTGTGGAGGGACCAATGGTTGTGCTGTTGATCTTAATGGTAAAGTCATGGGGGGGGGGGGGGGCTGGGAAGGAGAAAATATTACAAGCTCAGTTTTAGAAAGATTGAGTTTTAGAAAGTGGTGTGACATCCACACCGATATGTCATTCAGTAAGTTTGAGATCCATGAGGAGATCGAGGGGGTGAGTTGAGGAGTGGAGAGGTAGATCTGGGTGTCATCGGCGTAGAGGTGGTATTGGAAGCCATGGGAGGTTATCAACTGGCCCAGGGAAGAGGTATAGAGCGAGAATAGGAGGGTCCCAAGGACAGAACGTTGCGGTACCCCAACAGAGGGTGGAAGAGAAGTCTAATAGACTAATAGTTTAATAGACCCCTGATAGCTCAATAAGGCTGCTGTACTTGGATAAGCGCCTAATTAAGCACAAATTGTGCTTGATTAGCTTTATTGGAAGGCAGAGGAGACATTGGGGGTCTAATAGACCCCTGATGACTCCATTAAGAAGGCCTGTCACCTGCCCTATGTTATCACATAGGGGTCTTGTTAGCAGATGTTTCTGTACTGAAAGCAAACTCACTGCACGCTCCCAGCACAGAGACCAAGCTGTCAAAGACAGTTTTTGATCCCCACTAAGGATCAGTAGCCAGGAGGAGTGACTTCGATCATGTGACCAATGTGGCAGCCAATCTCCGTAGTCACATGATCGCCCCTAGGGGATAAGGAGGGTGGTCTGGATTTTTTTCGGTCAGGCCAGGCTGGACCTCTCCCATGATGTCCCGGAAGTGAACATGGGAGGACCCATGATATGGAATCGTAAGGTGCCACAAGGAAGCCTGACCACGCACAGAAAGAGTTAAGTCTGCCTGAGTGTGTCCCCACTACAGGACGTCTGTAACAGGAAGTGCTTAAATAAGGACCTTCACGGCAGGATCACCGGCTATTAGCTATTATTTTAATACCAGCTGCACATGTAAAAATAATGTAAATTACTTTTGAAATGACTTTAACATGTAAACACTTTTGTGAGAATTTTGGGTTAACATCTACTTTAAGATTCTGCCATGTTCCGCCGAACATGCATAGAAAAGGAAAATACACAAACAATTACAGACAGGGAACCTATTATTTTTAAATACAATGACTTTTTTTTTATGTTCGAAAACAGCACAATGTCTCCCCGGCTGGCAGCTTAGGCAAATAAATACGTTAACGTCTCCCTTAATTGTAAAAGTCATTTGTCAGTGGAAATTGTTTTGGGAAGCTGAACCTTGCTGAACTGTGAATTTCAGAGCATCATCCAACGGCAACATGGGTAACATATACTGTAATATATACAAACTGATAACATTTAACATCCCCTATTAGCCCGCAACATAAGCCATCAGTCATCATGGCTGAATGTGCTTTGTAGGAGAAAGTTTGCAGAGAAGGATTAATAGGATTGCACCGTGCCTGCACTTTCCATAATCCCACAAAACGCCACGTGAGAGCGCCGGCATTGTGTGACCAGCTTCTGCCTGATTCTAGACAGAAGAAACAATACATCTGATCAGCCAGGCTGGCATAGAGAGCACATCAGCCCAACAAGGTGCCAATTCTCACTAATCCACTTTGTTTACATAATTGTTCAGAAATAAGGCTTTGTTCTTTAAACAGGTTCTCCAAACCCTGTGCTTAGAAGGATAAAGTGATCCTATCATTAGCAGCGATATCCCGCTGTGCTGGAGCCTCCGAAAGCTGCACAGATATGAGCTAGCGGATGGAACAAAAACTAGTCATGTTATTTAATTTTAAAAAAACTGTATCTATGTAAATGAAATATGTATATATAGATATATATCTACATATAGATATACAGTGCCTTGCGAAAGTATTCGGCCCCCTTGAACTTTTCAACCTTTTGCCACATTTCAGGCTTCAAACATAAAGATATAAACTTTTAATTTTTTGTGAAGAATCACCAACAAGTGGGACACAATTGTGAAGTGGAAGGAAATCTATTGGATTTTTGAAACTTTTTTAACTAATAAAAAAATGAAAAGTGGGGCGTGCAAAATTATTCGGCCCCCTTGCGTTAATACTTTGTAGAGCCACCTTTTTCTGCAATTACAGCTGCAAGTCGCTTGGGGTATGTCTCTATCAGTTTTGCACATCGAGAGGCTGAAATTCTTGCCCATTCTTCCTTGCAAAACAGCTCAAGCTAAGTGAGGTTGGATGGAGAGCATTTGTGAACAGCAGTTTTCAGCTCTTTCCACAGATTCTCGATTGGATTCAGGTCTGGACTTTGACTTGGCCATTCTAACACCTGGATACGTTTATTTGTGAACCATTCCTTTGTAGATTTTGCTGTATGTTTGGGATCATTGTCTTGTTGGAAGATAAATCTCCGTCCCAGTCTCAGGTCTTTTGCAGACTCCAACAGGTTTTCATCCAGAATGGTCCTGTATTTGGCTGCATCCATCTTCCCCTCAATTTTAACCATCTTCCCTGTCCCTGCTGAAGAAAAGCAGGCCAAAACCATGATGCTGCCACCACCATGTTTGACAGTGGGGATGGTGTGTTGAGGGTGATGAGCTGTGTTGCTTTTACGCCAAACATATCGTTTTGCATTGTGGCCAAAATGTTCGATTTTGGTTTCATCGGACCAGAGCACCTTCTTCCACATGTTTGGTGTGTCTCCCAGGTAGCTTGTGGCAAACTTTAGACAAGACTTTTTATGGATATCTTTAAGAAATGGCTTTCTTCTTGCCACTCTTCCATAAAGGCCAGATTTGTGCAGTGTACGACTGATTGTTGTCCTATGGACAGACTCTCCCATCTCAGCTGTAGTTCTCTGCAGTTCATCCAGAGTGATCATGGGCCTCTTGGCTGCATCTCTGATCAGTCTTCTCCTTGTCTGAGCTGAAAGTTTAGAGGGACAGCCAGGTCTTGGTAGATTTGCAGTGGTCTGATACTCCTTCCATTTCAAAATGATCACTTGCACAGTGCTCCTTGGGATGTTTAAAGCTTGGGAAATCTTTTTGTATCCAAATCCAGCTTTAAACTTCTCCACAACAGTATTACGGACCTGCCTGGTGTGTTCCTTGGTCTTCATGATGCTCTCTGCTCTTTCAACAGAACCCTGAGACTATCACAGAGCAGGTGCATTTATACAGAGACTTGATTACACACAGGTGGATTCTATTTATCACCATCAGTCATTTAGGACAACATTGGATCATTCAGAGATCCTCGCTGAACTTCTGGAGTGAGTTTGCTGCACTGAAAGTAAAGGGGCCGAATAATTTTGCACGCACCACTTTTCATTTTTTTATTTGCTAAAAAAGTTTAAAAATATCCAATAGATTTCGTTCCACTTCACAATTGTGTCCCACTTGTTGGTGATTCTTCACAAAAAATTAAAATTTTATATCTTTATGTTTCAAGCCTGAAACGTGGCAAAAGGTTGAAAAGTTCAAGGGGGCCGAATACTTTCGCAAGGCACTGTATCTATCTATATATAGATATACACTATATTACCAAACTTATTGGGACACCAGCCTTTACACGCACATGAACTTTAATGGCATCCCAGTCTTAGCCCGTAGGGTTCAATATTGAGTTGGCCCACCCTTTGCAGCTACAACAGCTTCAACTCTTCTGCGAAGGCTGTCCACAAGGTTTACGAGTGTGTCTATGGGAATGTTTGACCATTCTTCAAGAAGCGCATTTGTGAGGTCAGGCACTGATGTGGAAGAGAAAGCTTGGCTCGCAGTCTCCACTCAACTTAGGCCCCTTTCACACTTGCCACGATTTCAAGGAATGCCTGTGTAAGTGGCATCAAAATCGGACCAAAGTAATGCAGGGACTACTTTGAAGTCTGAACGACTTGAAGTCGTACTAATATGAATGGCTGTCATTGGAAGTCATGGGGAACAACTTGTCATGCTACTTTGCAGTCCCAAATCGTAGGACAAGTCATATAAGTGTGAAAGGGGACTTAATTAATACAAAAGGTGTTCTATCGGGTTAAGGTCAGGACTTTGTGCAGGCCAGTCAAGTTCCTCCACCCAAAACTCACTCATTCATGTCTTTATGGACCTTGCTTTTGTGCACTGGTGCACAGTCATGTTGGAACAGGAAGGGGCCATCCCCAACCTGTTCCCACAAAGTTAGGAGCATGAAATTGTCCAAAATGTCTTGGTATGATGGCACCTTAAGAGTTACCTTCACTGGAACTAAGGGGCCAAGCCCAACGCCTGTGAAAGAACCCTACACCATAATCCCTCCTCCACCAAATGATTTGGACCAATGCACATAGCAAGGTCTATAAAGACATGGATGAGTGAGTTTGGAGTGGAGGAACTTGATTGGCCTGCACAGAGTGCTGACCTCAACTTGATAGAACACCTTTGGGATGAATTAGAGAGATGTTTTCTCATCACACATGACATCACACATCACACATGACTGCCTGAACCTCAAATATGCTCTTCTGGAAGAATGGTCACACATTCCCATAGACACACTCCTAAACTTGTGGACAGCCTTCCCAGAAGAGTTGAAGCTGTTATAGCTGCAAAGGGTGGGCCAACTTAATATTGAACCCTACGGACTAAGACTGGGATGCCATTAAAGTTCATGTACATTTAAAGGCAGGCGTCTCAGTACTTTTGGTAATATAGTGTATATATATATAGTATATACAGTGGGGAAAATAATTATTTGATCCCCTGCAGATTTTGTAAGTTTGCAGACTTATGAAGAAATGAAGGGTATATCATTTTTATCATAGGTGTATTTTAAATGGTAAAGACAGAATATTAACCAAAAATCCAGAAACACATGATACACAGGTTATAAATTGAGTTGCAGTTCAGTGAGTAAAATAAGTATTTGATCCCCAAGCAAAACATGACTTAGTACTTGGTGAAGAAACCCTTGTTGGCAAGCACAGAGGTAAGACGTTTCTTGTAATTGGTTATCAGGTTTGCACACATCACAGGAGGGATTTTGGTCCACTCTTCTTTAGAGATCTTCTCTAAATCCTTAAGGTTTCTTGGCTGTCACTTGGCAACTCAAAATTTTGGCTCCCTCCATAAATTTTCTATAGGATTAAGGTCTGGAGACTGGCTAAGCCACTCCATTAACCTAATTTGCTTCTTCTTGAGCTGCTCCTTTGTTGCCTTGGCGATATGTTTTGGGTCATCGTCATTCTGGAAGACCCATCCACGACCCATCTACAGTGTTCTGGCTGAGGGAAGAAGGTTCTCAACCAAGATTTTACAATACATGGCCCTGTCCATTGGCCCCTCAGTGTGGCAAAGTTGGCCTGTACCTTTATCAGAGAAGCAGAGAAAAGAGAAAAGCATAATGTTTCCACATTCGTGCTTGACTGTAGGTATGGTGCTCTTAGGGTGATAGTCAACATTTTTCTTTCTCCAAACATGGCGAGTCGAGTTAATGCCAAAGTACTAAATTTTGGTCTCATCTGACCACAACACTTTCTCCCAATCTTTCTCTGAATCATTTCTATGTTCATTGGCAAACTTCAGACTGGCCTGTAGATGTGCCTTCTTGAAGAGGGTGACCTTGCTGGTGCTGCAGGATTTCAATCCATGGCGGCGTATTGTGTTACCAATGGTTTGCTTGGTGACTGTGATCCCAATTGCCTTGAGATCATTCACAAGCTCCTCCTGTGTTGTTCTGGGCCGATCCCTCACTTTCTCATGGTCATCCTTACCCCATGAGGTGAAATCTTGTATGGAGATCCAGACAGAAGGTGATTGATGGTTATTTTGTATTTCTTCCATTTTCCTTCTCACCAAGCTTCTTGCTGATGGTCATGTAGCCCACGCCAGCCTTGTGCAGGTCTATAATCTTGTCCCTGAAGTCCTTTGACAGCCCTTTGGGCTTTCCCTTGATGGGTTTAAATTTTGGTCTCATCTGACCACAACACTTTCTCCCAATCTTTCTCTGAATCATTTCTATGTTCATTGGCAAACTTCAGACTGGCCTGTAGATGTGCCTTCTTGAAGAGGGTGACCTTGCTGGTGCTGCAGGATTTCAATCCATGGCGGCGTATTGTGTTACCAATGGTTTGCTTGGTGACTGCGATCCCAATTGCCTTGAGATCATTCACAAGCTCCTCCTGTGTTGTTCTGGGCCGATCCCTCACTTTCTCATGGTCATCCTTACCCCATGAGGTGAAATCTTGTATGGAGATCCAGACAGAAGGTGATTGATGGTTATTTTGTATTTCTTCCATTTTCCTTCTCACCAAGCTTCTTGCTGATGGTCATGTAGCCCACGCCAGCCTTGTGCAGGTCTATAATCTTGTCCCTGAAGTCCTTTGACAGCCCTTTGGGCTTTCCCTTAAAGGGTTTGAAGAGCTTCTGTGGACAGGTGTCTTTTATACAGTATATATATATATATATAGTGAACATTAGGTAACATAACATATTGTACATAAGGTACAAGATCGTCTTCCTATTTGTAAATATTTATGCTTTTTGTAAAATATTTTATTTACAAAGAACATTTAATTCAGGGTTCATCTTACTGACCTACTGATTTTCCAAAAGAAACAACACAGTAAAATCGAATTGCTTTCAAGGCCGTCTCTTTCGGATTCAAATTCCATACAGTTCTTATGAACAGAATAAGTTACATATTAGTTAATCTTTTGAAATAACTGTAAAAATCAAAAGAGTGACTCATACAAATGTGTAAATTTGAGCTAAAGCTTCAGCTATTGAGCTTTATAAGCAACATTTTTAAAGGCTAAAGCCTAGTACACATTACTTTTTTTTAGTTCAAACCAGCAGGGCTGAATCAAAAGAAACTGACAGGTGACAGGTGGGGGGGGGGTGGGTGGGGGGAGGTGGGGGGTGGGGGGGGGGGGGGGGGGGGGCCCTCTCCCCTGCCAGAACACTCCAGTCAGTGCTCTTAGCCATTGGCTGTGAGCGCTGATCGGGAGCCGATCAGCAGACCTATTTTGGACATGCCCCATCGACAAGCATTCGATATTTGACCCGTGTGTACTAGGCTTTAGAATAGAATAGTAACCATGTGATAGCAACTTGGAGCTCCATTTGTTGGCTGGAAATGTAACTAATGTCTAAAATAATGAAAACACTTTTAAATTTTGCTTAAAGTGTTTGTTAACCCAAATGTGCAAAGCTGTACCAGCCCCTCTATTATAGGCAGGCATAGCACACTGTATAAGTCTTTTATAAAAATGAGCCATGTACCTTCAGGCTAATCGCGTGACTCACGGCCGCTGCACATCTCTTATACATGGCTTCTGCAGGAGGGACCAAAATCTCCCTCTGATGTCACATAGCCACACAGCCCCTCCCACAGTAGCCCTGGAGACTGCCTGCGAGTCACGTGACCGGCCTGAAGATCGCTCTGAAACTGTATTTACATGCCTCGTTTTTTTTATAAAACACTTATACAGTGTGCTTTTTTTTTTTTATAAGACACTTATACAGTGTGCTTTTTTTTTTATAAAACACTTATACAGTGTGCTATGCCTGCCTATAATAGAGGGGCTGGCAGTGAACATTTGTAAAAGTTTATTTATACTAATAGCAATGGGGATGGGGTGGCGGAGACAAAGACACAGAATAGGGAGCTGACAGGCAGGGAGGAGGGGGTGAGGGGGAGAGAGGAGAGCTGAGAGCAGAGCTGCGGATGACAGAGGGACATACGCTGACCACGGTGCCCTGATTATCGTGGTCACACAGCAAGGTCAGCGCAGCGAGGGGAACAAAGGAAGTGGCAGGATCGGATAGGTTTTTTACAGTTTGGAGAGGGGCAGATTACACAGCACAAGCAATGTGCTATTTAAGAGAAATTAAAAGCTAACACCGCGCTAATCCCTAAATGTGACACATGGTGAGTACCATATAGATAACCCTATATGGAAAATACATGCATGTGCGTGTATTAGATAATAAATAAAATGATAAATAGCAGCAGCTAGTAGATGTGAGATAAACACATAAGCCAAAAATATACAGTGAAAAAAGCCGCGCTGAAGTGATGATATGAACCAAATCACAAAAAAAAAGGACTGAAATAATAATTGAGGAAAGATGATAATGAAACCATCTAAATAATATTCGTGAGAAAATGATGAAAAAATCTGTATAGACAGATAATCATACAATGAAGTCCCAATACAAGGTGAAAAAGTGATAATCAAAAAATATTGGTGAAGTAAAAATTATAAAAAATTAGTACAAACAAATTGTTCAAATAGTGAAGTCCAATACAAATTAGAAATAATAGTGACATAAAAAATCCTTTAGTGACATAAAACTTTCAGGAACGTGAATATGGGAAATCCACCCTTGTGATCTTAATCCACCACCGTCCTAATATTGCGCTTACCGGAGGGCAAGCTTTGATAAGCCTGTAACTCAAAGGGCATCAAGGAGAGATCAAAACCACTAGGTGTCGCCACTGGGACTCATGCTTGACTGCTGATAATAGCCGAAATCCTGGGTAGGGCAAATCCCCCTTGTAGGTTATAGATGGGATCGAACTCCTCCAAAGATGTCAAACCAGGGGATCAAACACTCTCATCATGTGAATAAAAAATGAGGGATGCATCTAGCTACAGCACATAAGGGAATGCAGAACCATCGTTATAATAACACAGTACCACAGCATGTGGTATGTGCTATTTAATCTGCTTTAAGGAATCTGTATTTTTTTTTTAGGTTAATAAACACTTGAAGTATGTGTATAATAAGTGCTGTGCTAATTCTGCATTAAAAATAAAATAAAACATAACAAAATATGAGTGTAACCTCAGGAAGAGAGTAAGCAACCATTTACAGAGGTTTCACAGCAAAAACAACACAGCTAGTGTGTTTAAAGTGCAGATTTACCAGAAGATAATGACCCCCATTGCCTGAGTGGTCAAACATCCTCAAACAGCAAATTAATCCATACAATATATGCAGTAATTCTTCAACTTCAATTAGTCCTCCACATAATGCATAAGCCATATGAGAGACAAAAAAGGGAAAGATCTCCCAATAGTGTAATTTAGTAGCAATCAACGTGTTAAAATCATTAGTAAAACACTCACAGTCAGAAGAAATAACAGCATTGTATATAGATACCGATCCTGTAGAACGATGTTAGTGGAGACGTGAGTGCGTCAAGCTCTGCTCTACATGTTTCGTCAGATGTGACATTATCAGGAGCTTAAACGTACAATATCTCCCATACACTATATACCACTGACTAGCAGGGAAGTCAGAACAATTCCTTACCAATACAATCTGCAGTAAAGCAGTAGAGTTATCTTCCTGCATATACTTAAAGTTATCCCTTGATAATGTCCAATGGACAAAACAAGTTGGGAGGAGTCTATTAATGCTGTTTGTAATTCGGGTAGAGGGGAATGAGGATAAAGAAGGTATCAGCTAAGAGTGAAATGGTGTAGTTTGATCACTAATGTATATTATTTTTTAGGATTAAAATATGAGTGCAATTCAGTTGTTTTAACCTTTTAATACATGTTTTAAACAGTATAACACTATTGTAAGCTTTCTTTTATATTTTCTTGATCTTAATACTATGGAACTTTGGCGTAATATGTGAAGAGACATACCAAAGGTTGGTTTGGAAAAGAACAAGTCATTTCTGGTAAGTTATACTGGCACACACTGCGTGGAAGGTAATTGTTACACATTGGTGTTTTCTTTGGTCTTGAAGAACATAGGATATACAGTTTTTGGAAGTGTGTTTTCACAGCAGTGGATTATAAAGAAGAAAAGTTGTAATTACTGTTTTTCCTTTTGTTGATTTTTTATGTTACTGAAGATACTTTATATGGACACCTTTTTTTTTAGATTAGACTTTATTCACTAATGACTTGTTACGGAGTTACACTATTTGCTCTATCTCTGAGATTTACAGTATTGTATTCACTTACAAGTAAACCCCAACATCACACAAGCAGCTGATTGGAGAAAGCCAAGAAAGTGACTTCTTCCCAGCTATATATATTGTCATGTATCTTATGGTATCCAAGACAACATTAAAAAGAACCTGACCAGGTTCTTTATGTGCCTAAAGATCCAACAGTGCTAAAGTGCAGGCAAGTTGTGGTATAAGTATCCATCCATCTTTGAAATCAATCTCTATATGAGAGGCCATTTGATCCATGGCCCAGGCTATACATGGGGTCTTGACTTCTGCCCAAGTCTTGGATATGCTCTACCTCCTTCTTTCAATTCAAATGTAGTTGCAGCATCTTAGTGGTCAGTAGACTCTTCCTGGGCAGCTGGATTAGATAATAAAGACCTTAGTATCAGGAGATCACTGAGCTTAAAGTGGTTGTAAACCCTTACAGACCACTTTGACCTACAGGTAAGCCTAGAATAAGGCTTACCTGTAGGTCCAAGAAATATCTCCTAAACCTACACGGTTTAGGAGATATTTGCCAAAAGACAGGCACCGCTGTCTACGGCGCATGCACCATAGACAGTGGCGCGCAGGCGCACTGAGCATGCTGCTGCTAACGGCAATCATGCCGTTAGTGGCGGCTCCCGCACAAATGCGCGGGGGTGACGTCATTGCGGCCCAGGCCAGTCACAGCGCCGGAGGCCACGATACCCGGAAGTCACTCCGGGTATCATGGCGGAGTCGAAGGAGGACAATGAGGGTCGCTTCGGGAGCTTCCATCTCAGGTAAGTTATTCATAATGAGCTAGTATGCTATGCTATGAATACTAGCTCATTGTGCCTTTGCCTTGCAGGGTCTATTTATTTTTTTAAATGGCTTTACTTCCTCTTTAATCTCTCCCAAGTTCATGTCACTCTAGTGCAGCGATTTCCAAACTGTGGCCCGCAGGCTGGATCCAGCCCTTTGCTTGCCTTTATCTGGCCCTCTGGGCATTGTTCCTACCACTGATAGGAGGCACTATTACTCCCACTGATATGAGGCACTGTTCCCCCCACTGTCACCAACAATAAGGCACCATAATTTCCACTGACACCAAAAATGGGGCATAATTTCCCCTACTGATATAATTGATTGGGCACCATTCTTCTCACTGACACCAATGATGGGGTTCTATACCTCCAACTATTACCAACGATAGGGACTATTCCTCCAACTAATACCAATGATGGGGCACTATTACTCCAACTAATACTTATAATGAGGCACTATTCCTCCAACTAATACCTATGATGAGGCACTATTCCTCCAACTAATACCAACGATAGGGCACTACTCCTTAATCTAATACCTTCATCTAATACCAACGATGGGGCACTATTCCTCCAACTAATACCTATGATGGGGTGCTACGACTATTTTTTCTCTCTTTTATTTTCCTTGCACGTGATTAGGTATTCTTTCTTTGCAAAGTGAAGCTTCACCTCTGTTACTAAGCTTTGGAGCAACTGTACATGCAGAGTACAATTGCACTTACAAAGTGCACACTGCACAGTCTATTTGCCTTCAGTAACTCAACCCAATGTCTACTCTACTGGCATTTTCTACTCGCACTGCCCACAATCCAGCCCTCCTAAAATCTGAGAAACAATAAACTTTGGAGACCTCTGCTCTAGAGGGTTCCTCGTTGTCGCTACATATTTCTGAATACTGCTACATGTTGCTTGCTTATTTTATGGGGTAACATTTTTTTTTCCTAGCTATCAAGTATTCCAACGATTGGAAACGGCAGGATGAAAGCTGTTGATATTCTTTGTTAGTATGTTGCTAACTCACTCGTAAAAAATATAATATTTATCAGTAGATTTTTTTTCACCTAGAATAAAAAAAAACCTAAACAGACCACACTTTACTAAAAGTGTTTATTGTTTCAGCATATTGTTTCAGTATAAGGGTAAAGGGTCACTTTACATTAAAAAATCATCGGATTTAATATACCAAAAGTGTAGCTCACCCCTGACTCTGTCTCCTCTAGACATTAAAATAAGAAGATCAGGATGTTACAGTGCCTTGCAAAAGTATTCACCCCCCGTGGCTTTTTACCTATTTTGTTACATTACAGCCTTTAGTTCAATGTTTTTTTTTAATCTGAATTATATGTGATGGATCAGAACACAATAGTCTAAGTTGGTGAAGTAAAATTAGAAAAATATATACATAAAACCATTTTTCAGAAATAAAAAAATGATAATTGGCATGTGTGTATGTATTCACCCCTTTTGTTATGAAGCCCATAAAAAGCTCTGGTGCAACCAATTACCTTCAGAAGTCACATAATTAGTGAAATAATGTCCACCTGTGTGCAATCTAAGTGTCACATGATCTGTCATTACATATACACACCGTTTTGAAAGGCCCCAGAAGCTGCAACACCTAAGCAAGAGTCACCACTAACCAAACACTGCCATGAAGACCAAGGAACTCTCTAAACAAGTAAGGGACAATGAGACTTGAGAAGTACAAGTCAGGATTAGGTTATAAAAAAAGATCCAAATCTTTGATGATCCCTAGGAGCACCATCAAATCTATCATAACCAAATGGAAAGAACATGGCACAACAGCAAACCTGCCAAGAGACAGCTGCACACCAAAACTCACGGACCGGGCAAGGAGGGCATTAATCAGAGAGGCAGCACAGAGACCTAAGGTAACCCTGGAGGAGCTGCAGAGTTCCACAGCAGAGATTGGAGTATCTGTACATAGACAACAATGAGCTGGACGCTCCATAGAGCTGGGCTTTATGGCAGAGTGGCCAGAAGAAAGCCATTACTTTCAGCAAAAAACTAAATGGCATGTTTTGAGTTTGAAAAAAGGCATGTGGGAGACTCCCAAAATGTATGGAGGAAGGTGCTCTGGTCTGATGAGACTAAAATTGTACTTTTTGGCCATCAAAGAAAGCGCTATGTCTGGCGCAAAGCCAACACATCACATCACCCAAAGAGCACCATGTTTTTCAGCAGTCGGGACTGGGAAACTGGTCAAAGTTGAGGGAAAGATGGATGGTGCATAATACAGGGATATTCTTGAGTAAAACCTGTAGCACTCTGTGTGTGATTTGAGGCTAGGACGGAGGTTCACCTTCCAGCAGGACAATGACCTCAAACACACTGCTAAAGCAACACTTGAGTGGTTTAAGGGGAAACATGTAAATGTAAATGTGTTGGAATGGCCTAGTCAAAGCCCAGACCTCAATCCAATAGAAAACCTGTGGTCAGACTTAAAGATTGCTGTTCACAAGTGCAAACCATCCAACTTGAAGGAACTGGAGCAGTTTTGCAAGGAGGAATGGGCAAACATCCCAGTGGTAAGATGTGGCAAGCTCAAAAGCCCCATACACACGGTCGGAAAATCCGACCACCAAATCCATCGGATTTGGTCCGACGGATTTAGTCCGACACTGGTGTTGCATACACACGGTCGGACAAAGTTGTCGGAAAATCCGATCATTCTGAACGTGGTGACGTTTGTTGCCTACGACGGGACTACGTAGAGGCTAGTAGCCAATAGCTTTGGTCTTGTAATGTGATCTGAGCATGCGTGGCACTTTGTCCGTCGGAATTCGCTACACACGATCGGAATTGGTGTGATCGGACTTTGTTGTCGGAATATTTATAGAGCAGGAGATAGAACTTTGTCCGTCGGACAATCCGATGGAAACTGTCCGATGGTGCCTACACACGGTCGGAATTTCCGACAACATTGTCCGATAGGACAGAATCCATCGGAAAATCCGACCGTGTGTATGGGGCTATAGAGACTTATCCAAAGCGACTTGGAGCTGTGATGGCCGCAAAAGGTGGCTCTACAAAGTATTGACTTTAGGGGGGTGAATAGTTATGCACATTGACTTTTTCTGTTATTTTGTCTTATTTGTTGTTTGCTTCACAATAAAAAAAAAACATTGTCAAAGTTGTGGACATGTTCTGTAAATTAAATGATGCAAGTCCTAAAACAATCCATGTTAATTCCAGGATGTGAGGCAACAAAACACGAAAAATGCCAAGGGGGGTGAATACTTTTGCAAGGCACTGTATATTTCCAAATTAAATCTGTGAGTCTTTTTTTAAATTTCATTTGCAATTACATGCGGTAAGGTCTTATAAAGTCATATTATCGCTGAAAGGAAATAAAGCTATTACTGCAACCTATATTTAGAAGTTTATTATTAACAGTTCTGTAGATAATCAGGAAATAACACTGTAAAAAGCAGACAGCGCTCTTGTGATCCTGGAACAAGAAATTTTTATTTAAAGGCTAGGCACTGCTAGATTCCATCTCTCACTGACCCCTTGTATATTTTAGGGGCAGGAAACCACACACAAAATGAGGTTCCTTCTAATCTCCCTTTTATTTGTGTGAAGAATCTACTGAATTTAACCTAGCATGTTCATGCCCTGCCATGATCTTTAACTTTTGTAAGAAGAATGTGACTCTAGGCACTCAAATACATTAACAGTTGAAAAAAAAAAAGATATGAGAAATGTTTTACTTGCCAAAAGACCTTTCATTCTGTTTAGCCAGTCTTGTGTTCCAGGCACCTATAATAGAAATCATAGCCAAGGCCTTGACCTCACTATGTTGTAACCTCAAATTAAAATCTATCAATAGTGCACTTGTTAAGCTTTATAAAAGGTCTTGCACCATCTTGTCACATGATTCTCTGATGTTCAACCTCCATATGATAGTTTCTGTATTCATAAAGCAGATTTAAACCCCCCAAGAAACTGTTATGTATTGAGGTTTAGCAATCCTTAGATGAGGAGGCCATGTACATTTTTTCCCAGGCTATTTTTTCTTTATTTGGATCTGGTAAAACTGCCAGTAACATTTTAACATTAACACGCTCTGCTCTAAGGTTACAATGCTGAATCACTCTACAGTTTCAAAACAACAAGAACAGAACAAACCTACTGGGAACTCTCCAGGTTTTCTTGTATATACCATGGATGGGTGGGGTCCTGTAGCCCTCAGAACAGTATGCAACAGTTCAGTACAGGCACCACACAAGAGATGTTGATTGTTAGGGTTTATATACCATTGAAAGCCCATCACTGGGTTTAGTTCAAAAAATGTATAAAGTAAGCCAAAGGTGCAAAGGATACCTCCCATGGGTGCATAATTTCGCTGACTTGGGCTCACATCACTGCCACACAGAAGAAATGAAGAATACAGAACTCTTATGTGGGCCAAAAGAGGCTGGCTTTCCTCTGAAGCTTTTGGGGAGACATTCCAGTCTGTCATCCAGCATCTGTCCGCTTCCAGGTTGGCATCCAAAATATTAAACTGACTGAGTCTAAGGTGCCATAGATACATCCCCTATGGTTGTGCCATCTTGCCGGATTGGGCTCACGGTACTGCTAATTTGAATACAATTAAGAGTTCAGAGCACTTTGATGGGCCAAGAGCTGTTAGCTCCCCTGTCTGTCACTCAGTGTGTCATCCAGCATCTGTCCTCTTTCAGGTTGGTGCCTGGAATATTCAACTTTCTTTCTATGAGCCCTTAGGGTTGTGTTATCTTGCCAACTTGGGCTCATAGTATTGCTGCATAGAACAAAATGAAGAGTGCACAGCACTTGGGTGGCCCAAGAGCTGTTAGCTCCCCCATCTGCCAATCTGGGCTGTCATCCAGTATCTGTCCTCTTCCAGGTTGGTGCACAACATATTTAACTTGCTTTCTTTGAGCCTGAGGTGCCATGGATACATCCCTTAGGGTTACATCATCTCATTAATTTGGGCTCATAGTACTGCTGCATAGAAC
Source organism: Lithobates sylvaticus (assembly GCA_028564925.1). Lineage (NCBI taxonomy): Eukaryota > Metazoa > Chordata > Amphibia > Anura > Ranidae > Lithobates > Lithobates sylvaticus. Next base: position 243,206,362 of record CM053032.1, read on the forward strand.
AAAATGAAGAGTGCAGAGTGCTTGTGTGGACCAAGGGCTGCTAGCTTCCTCACACAGCCTTGGGCAGACACTCTATTCTGTCATCCAACATCTGTCCACCCCCAGGTTGGCACCCAACATATTCAACTTGCTTCCTATGAACCCAAATTACCATGAATACACCCACTAGGGGGTGCGTCATCTCACTGGCTTGTGCTCACAGTACTGCTGCATAGAACAAAATAAAGAGTGCAGAGAACTTGGGTGGGCCAAGAGCTGTTAGCTCCCCCATCTGTCACTCCTGTCTCTCATCCAGTGTCTGTCCTCTTCCAGGTTGGTGCCTAACATATTCAACTTGCTTTCTTTGAGCCTAAGGTGCCATGGATATATCCCCTAGGGTTGCATCATCTCGCAGACTTGGGCTCAGAGTACTGCTGCATAGAACAAAATGAAGAGTGCAGAGCACTTGCGTGGGCCAAGAGCTACTAGTTCCCCTGTGCAGCTCTTGGGCAGACACTTCAGTCTGTTATCTGGCATCTGTCAACCTCCAGGTTGGCACCCAACATATTCAACTTGCCTTCTATGAACCCAAGTTACCGTGAATACACCCACTAGGGGGTGCATCATCTCACTAGCTTGGGCTCACAGTACTGCAGCATTGAATAAAATGTGCAGAGCGCTTGGGTGGGCCAAGAGCTGCTAGCCTCCCTATCTGTCATTCAGCATCTGTCCTCTTCCAGGTTGGCACCACGCATATCCAACTCACTTTCTATGAGCCCAAGGTACCATGAATACACCCCCCTCCCCCAGGTCAGGTGTGTGTCATCTTGCCAGCTTGGACTTACAATACTGCTACCTAGAACAAAATGAAGAGTGCAGAACGTTCAGGTGGGCCAGGCCCGTAAAATGTTGTGAGCTGTGTGAGCAGGCTAGCGATATTGGCTGGATTGGGGACAGGTAAGTATAAGACTGTCAGGGAATGCTGGGGGGTAGGACTGGATAAACTGTTAAAAATAAATGTTACTGCAAAGGTTCAGTAGCTCTTTGAGGGTAATTCAGATACTAAAGGTGTCACAAGTTACTGGGATACAGTGAGTGGACTAGCCAGCTATAAAAGCTAAATGTCAAGATAAAAATAAAGAGCCACTCGGCAGGTACGTCCTGGGCCATCAATGAGCATTAATGCAAAATCGTATTGTACTGTTAAAGTAAGACAAACTTATTCATGCAAGTCTACATTCCTCCGAGATCTTTACCATTAATGGACCAAGTATGATTCATAGTTTGAAACGTTCATTCATCTCTACTAACAATAGTGTCCTTCTCTTCTACCAACTTGGGTACGCTAACAAGCCGTTGAGTGAAATGTACAAAGGCAATTTTGTCACAGAGACGGTTCCAAAAAGTCAACTGTGTATTCTTAACATCACTCCACATACTAAATAAACCATCTCATTTTCTAGAACAACTGTTCATACTTAGGAGAGGAAAGTCTCTTTTTATGAGTTTTGTCCTTTTGTGCATTCTCACGCAGTGTCATTTCTCTTTTAATGACCCTTGAGCTTGCTCAGCTATTTTTGTGCTTTATAATACTAGGATACATATGAATCATTCACTGAGATTTAATAAGCCGGGGCAGTGCAGCGTAGCAATATTTAGTGGGAATAACCTTGTTTTGTTCACCTAAAGCCTATCATTAAGCGAACAATGGGGCATTTGTTCAGCCTGTATTTCATCACACTAAACACCTAACAACTTCCATTGAATTGGGACTCGGCTTGAAAAAAATAAAAAAATACCAATTCACAATGCCTCGGATCAACTGAAATACAGCAGATCAGATTCAGACTGTTTAAGGGGCACTGATTTATGGATTTGTAAACACGGCCTTCTGATGAAATGATAGATACAGTTTTGATTTCAGCATTCCGTTACAGAGGTCTGCTTTTATGAAAAGGTCTTAAAATTGGTGCACTGGAGAAAAATTCCTGCAGTCTCAAGCTAGGGAAAGCGCATTGCATCGTTATAGAGGAGTGCCTTTTCCTAAGCCTAAAAGGATTATTTAATAATCAAATAAGATATATCTAACTTGAAGGGATCTTTTGCACAGGTAGCTGGGATGGAGGGGGGGGGGGGGGGTAAATCCAGGCAGCTGACCTGTGGTTTACTGACCCCCACCCACCCTGAAATTCTAACATTTGACAGGGCTGTACACATGCTATGACCACAATGCTTTGCTTGGAGGCCACTGCATTCTTAACTCAAGCTTCAGAATTTGACAGGCAGCACCACCTCTCAAACTCGCCCATGGAGCCTCACCACAGCCATGAGCCAAACGCTTACCTCTCAGTTGTCCCGCAAAGGAAAATTGCAGTTTGGCAAGAAAAAATTGAAAGTAAATTTTTTTTTATAAAAACAGGTATCAGGAGGCATTCTATCAGGAATCTGTCGGCCGTATTTCAAGATTACGATCCTCTGCTACTGTTCGTTAGTGGCTCCGGTTGGCTGGGCCTACCCGCTGGGCCTGATTGTACACTGTTGGGACTTTCCTAAAGTGTTACTAAACCAACAACAGTAAAATCAGTCTGCAGTAAAGCATGCTTGTTGTACTCGCTGTGGAGCCTAAGGGGTTAATCCTCTACATTGTGTAAAAAGGCTGTTTTGGTCTTGGCTTTTCTGAACCTGAAAAGTCCCTCCTTCTACTGTCCCCTGATAATTTCCTGATAACACAGAGTCTTTGGAGTCAGGCTGCACATGCTCAGTTTGGTGTGTATTGCTAGAGGTTTTTTTTTATTTCTTGGGAAAGTGCATGTGATCAGCACAAGGTCAATCAGCACTGTCCAGGGGTCAGGGGTCTTTCAGTCTCATAGGACAGTCAGAAAACCCCTCCTATAAGCTTTAACCAGTGCTTGGCTGGACACTGATAGAAGTCACAAGACTGCTATATACTGCTGATGAGAAAAGGTATTTAGCAGTTTATATTTACTAAAATAATTGCATTTCCATGTTCTGTGTACTGTGGGGGACCAGGTATAGTGAATGCAGGGTCCTGGGTTTAGTAACACTTTAATATACTGTTCTCTTCCATCTTGGCCTCTGAGTGTATTTTTTGCTGCCAGCGCACCATGCTGCACCCTACCCACAAGCATGTTTCTTGCTAGCACATGAGAAAAAGCATCAGAACTGATTGGCTGCTTGTGCTAACTCACTCATTGTTGCAGTTCGAGCTCTGCTGTACAGGGAGACACAGGCTTAAAGTGTTTTAAAGCCTAAACATTTTTTACCTTAATGCATTCCCCCCCACCCCCCCCCCCCTTTTACTTACATGAGCCCTCATTCGATCCAGCGCTGTGCACATCTGCAGCTCTTCTCTCCCCTGACTTTCGGGTCTCCCTGGCTTTGCTGGGGAACTGGGAGCCATTGGCATCCAGTGCTGTCAAACAAAGCCAGTGATGAGGGAGCAGGGGGGGGGGGGGGGCGATGGATGCAGCAAGGGGGCTTGTTGGGAGCGTGCTGCTACTTTTTTTTATAAAGCAGCAGAAGTAAGGTCCAATCAGCAAAAATAAGAAGAGTAACCTGGACAGGAGGGGCGGCGGGGGTGACATATAGGGGAACCGCTCCACTTAATTTTCCTCCTGCTGCCAGGAGGGAGAGGAGGAGAAGACAGTATTCAGTGGCAGCAGGAGGAAAGTGGAGTGGATCGGTTCCTCTATATACCGCCCTGCCTCCCCTCCTGTCCAGGTGTAACAGGGAGGCTGCACAGGTGAGCCCAAATGCTATGCCAGTGTTGGGGTCCCTTCAAGTCACTCAAGGCCAGGGGTCCCCTTGCTGCCTGCACACTACAAGTCTCAGCATGTCCTTGGCTCACCCCTCCCCTATGCTGGCTCCTGTCACTAGCCGCCACATGGGATATCCCCAGTACAAGGGGAGTCTGCAGAAGTCTCAGTCCCCCTCAATGTGTAGAAGTCCTCCAGCCCTATTATGTCCTGGACTGTAGAATGTTCTCACATCCCCTCCTCCCCCCAATGCTCCACTCTCACTTTGCCCCACTTGATGAACTTGCTGCCCCATTGTTGCCTCTCTGGCACCTGGACCAGCTCCAGCTAGATAGCGTGTACCCCCCCCCCCCCCCCCCCGGCTGGGCCCTCGCCATGACTAAGGACAGGTCAGGGGGGTGGGGGCAATAACAGAAAAAGGAGGTGAGGAGAGACCGGCAAGGACTGTCTTGGATCAAGAGGTGAGGGGAGGAGACAAGGGAGGAGGGGGGCTGGACCAGCTCACAGAGGGGCAGAGACAGAAAGAACATGGAGCTGGGAGGCAGCAGAGACAAGTCAATCTGCGCACCAGAAAGTGACCCGCCTCCTCTTAGCATGTGACTTGCCTCCTCCACTCAATGGCCCCATCCTGCCTGGCACCTGTGTGAAGGGGAGGGCTTTGCACCTGCCCATCACACTCTGGCATCTCAGGTGACCCTGCCGCCCACACAGACACAGTGACATAAAGTATAAAGTAAGAAGGCACGGGCCCCCTGGAGATGGGGCTGGGTTGCAATTGCGATTCCTGCGACCCCTGACGCTACACCAATGCTCTGCTCATCTCTACCCATAAGTGTTAAACATCAGTTGTACAACCTACTAATACTGTAACTTAACCACTTCAGCCCCGGAAGATTTTACCCCCTTCCAGACCAGAGCACTTTTTACAATTTTCGCTTTAACTGGTAATTGCGCGGTCATGCGATGCTGTACCCAAACAAAAATTAGCGTCTTTTTTCCCCACACATAGAGCTTTCTTTTGGTGGTCGTTGATCACCTCTGCAGTTTTTATTTTTTGCACTATAGACAGAAAAACGGCGACAATTTTGAAAAAAATAATGTTTTACTTTTTGCTATAATAAATATCCCCAAAAATGTTTTTAAAAAACAAATTTCTTCTTCAGTTTAGACCGATATGTATTCTTCTACATATTCTTGGTAAAGTTATAGTGTCTACAAACTATGGGAAAGATGTATGTCATTTTTATGTCATTTTTTTTTTACTAGTAATGGCAGTGATCTGCGATTTTTATCGGGATTGCGACATTGCGGCAGACAGATCGGACACTTTTGACACATTTTTGGGACCACTGGCATTTATACAGTGATCAGTGCTATAAAAATGCATTGATTACTGTGTAAATGTCACTGGTAGGGAAGGGGTTTACACTAGGGGGGAATCAATGGGTTAACTGTGTGTTCCCTCACTGTGTTCTAACTGTATGGGGATAGGACTGAGTAGGAGAGGAGACATATAGCTGTTCCTACTTACTAGGAACAAACGACAGCACAGGGATTTGTGTGTTTACACACAAATCCCTGTGCTGGCGCTTGTGCACGCGCTTGTGCACGCGATCCCGTGTGGCGGCTCTTAAAGGGCCGATGTACCCATACGTGATTTTGCGCACCCTTAGCCACTTTGCTGACGTATATCGGCGTGAGCCGGTCAGCATGTGGTTAAAGAGGAGTTCTGGTATACGAGCATAATGCATTATTGACATTAAAAAAGAATGTGGATTGTGAATGTTAATAATATATTTGTTTTAAACTCACAATTTAGTAAATCTTCTTCTGGCCATTGCCATGATGATTGCGGGCATGTAAAGCCCAATCGATACCTCTTCCAGGAATAGCGATGGAGAGGTGCAATGCAGTAGCGCCGATTGTTTCGAAAGTTGCCATAACAACGGGCGGCGACGGAGGAAGGTCCTGCCCCCTTGTTATGGCAACCGCCTTAAATCGCAGTACTGCCCACAGACTCCTGGGAAATGATGACTCACATTTTCCAGGAGCACAGGAGTGGGAGGAAGTGACGGGGACTAGGACCAGGAAGTGGCAGATTAGGAGCACTACATAGCAACAGGGCGTTTCTGGTAAGTATAAAAAAAAAATATTTCCCCTAAATGTTTCTTCATATTATCAAAGGTCTGTGAATATGTAAAAAAAAATGTCATGGTGGAACTCCACTCGATGTCTCACGATCGTCTCACGGAGCTGAAGAATGGGGAGATGCTAATGTAAACAAGCATCTCCCCGTTCTGCCTAGTGACACTGTCACTGATCACAGCTCCCTGTGATCGGGAGCTATGATCAGTGACGTGTCATTCGTAGTCATGCCCCCTAACAGTTAGAATCACTCCCCAGGACACACTTAACCTCTCTCTAGCCCCCTAGTGGTTAACCCCTTCACTGCCAGTGTCATTTTTTACAGTAATCAGTGCAATTTTATAGCACTGATCACTGTAAAAATGACAATGTTCCCAAAAATGTGTCAAAATTGTCCGATGTGTCCGCCATAATGTCGCAGTCACGATAAAAACCATAACTAGTAAAAATAAATTATTAATAAAAATGCCATAAAACTAATAAACGCTTATTTCGATTGTTTTTCCCAAAAATATGTAGAAGAATATGTATTGGCCTAAACTGAGGAAAAAAAAATATTTTTTTTATATATTTTTTGGGGATATTTATTATAGCAAATAGTAAAAAATAATGTTTTTTTTTTCAAAACTGTCGCTCTATCTTTGTTTAAAGCGCAAAAAATAAAAACCGCAGAGGTGATCAAATACCACCAAAAAAAGCTTTATTTGTGGGAAAAAAAGGACGTCAATCTTGTTTGGGAGCCACGTCGCACGACCGTGCAATTTTTAGTTAAAGCGACTCAGTGATGAATCGCAAAAAGTGCTCTGGTCTTTGGCCAGCCAAATGGTCCGGGGCTTAAGTGGTTAAAGTTCAATTATATTTTGGGTTTCTATAATATGCCAGTTGTTCTAGAATATCCATGACTAATTATGTTTTAAGTTAGGCAGTCTTATTTTTAGTGTTAATATTCGTTTAATGTATACACACCAGGTGTTCAATGCAAGCTTCAACTGTAAGTTATCATTAAAAGAAATTAGCTGTCTGGACAGAAGACAGTTGGGTTACTCCCAAATGGATGAATCACCCAGGCACTTATTATGGTTGCAGTACCTGTTGCATTGGGAAATCATGTACAATAATGTAAACTGTTTCACTAGTTTGTAACTATAATGCTGCGTACACATGGTCAGATTTTCCGACGGAAAATGTTCGATGTGAGCTTGTTGACGGAAAGTTCGACCGCGTGTATGCTCCATCAGACATTTGCTGTCGGATTTTCCGCCCACAAATGTTTGATAGCAGGTTCTCAAATTTTCCACCAACAAAACTTTGTTGTCTGAAAGTCCGATCGTGTGTACAGAAGTCCGCGCAAAAAAGTTCACGCATGCTCAGAATCAAGTACGAGCCGGAAGCGCTCGGTCTTGTAAAACTAGTGGAGATATCACATGACTATTGAACTTCCTTTTTATCGGCTCGTCGTACGTCTTGTACGTCACCGCGTTCTAACGTTCGGAATTGTTAGCCTACATTTGTGTGACCGTGTGTATGCAAGACAAGTTGGAGCCAACAACCTTCAAACAAAATTTCACGGTTTTGTTGTGTGTACGGGGCATTAGAATCTGAGATCGATGCACAACACCATAATTTAATCATCCAGTCACAGATCTATTGGAAGGAAAAATTGAATGAACTTTGTCACAAAGCCAACTTTTTTTGGGGGTTCAACACTCTTCCTAAACCACTTGTCGATCCACACAGTACATTTACTGTGGCAGGTCGGCTCATACAGGCACAATCGCGTACCTTTACAACAAAGCTTTCTTCAGGATCCGCATGTTTGCGCACATTCATAAGCTTGGCCTGCCATTTGCTGCAGTACAAGCCGATCAGCGGGTCTCAGCCAATGATTTATGGCCGGGACCCACTAATCGGCAAAGTGAATGACAGAAGAGAGCCCTGTGTTAGTAAACAACACAAGGCTTTCTACAACACCAGTGTTATAATGTTTTTTTCCCCTGCAAAGCAGGGAGCAAACACCGGCACATTGCTTGGTAAAAACAGCGCACAGTACACACACTAACAATTGTTAGGTACACGGTTAACCCTTTGATCGCCCTAGATGTTAACCCCTTCCCAGCCAGTATCACTAATATTATTGGCACTGACCACTGTATTAGTGTCACTAGAGATGTCAGTGGCAGTTATTCAGTTCCCAAAAAGTGTGGCCTATCCTCCCAGAAGACGTCATTGCTGACGAAACATGTAGGAGTTTGGCTACTCTCAGCATCCATCTACATTAGCCATCGAGCACCATCTAGTGCTCCTTGCTCTACACTATCAACCTGCTGATCCACCCTGCTGTGAAACTTGTCAGTGAACCCTGTAAGCTTTCAATAAACTTTGAGGTTTATTATAGACTTCACGATGGAGATTTGTATTTCTTTCCTGGCATTAAATTGGGATTGACTGTGGAGGGATGACCATTGTTTTCCTTTCTGACCACCCAGCCTGTGTTAACATCTTATGCGCTTTTGGTCATTATAACCTTTGTCCCATATTTTCTGGTAAGAGGCATGATGAATATTCCTATCCGGTGGTGGATCTCTTTACACCTGACTTGGAAGAACACATGCTAATGGTCTTTGTTCTCACTATGAATTTCACAATTTCCTTTATATTATGTCATAAGGGCATTTATATATGCACCGTGTTTGTTTGCACATTTGTTGTTACTTTTATGCACAGTTAAGTGTTGGATGTATAACCGCAATTTACTGAAAGCTGTTCCATATTGCATTCCCTGGCACTTTATCTACTGTTTCTTATTTGAACATGCATGTTTAAATAGTTGCTGTCTCATATTGCACTTATAGTTTGCTGTTCCATTTTGCACTTTATTTGCTGTTTCATATTGCAATTATTTGCAGATTATTTAATCTATAGCGCTACTTTGACACATATAAGTTCCCACAAAGTGTCAGCTAGTGTCCGACTGCTCACTGTACTATCGCAGTCCCACTTTAACTCTCCCCCACAACTTTGTCCCATGTAAATCAGCATAAAAAAAACCCTAATGAACACTGCTTGTAGATATCTCCTTACTTGCTTAGTATTGTAATCCTTTTTATTCTTTAGAATGATGTCACTGAGCATGCCCAGATCTCCCCTGATTTGCGGCACACTCTCTATGTGCTTATCTATCTGTTATCATGACTTACTATGGAACACCACTAAAATCCCAGGAGACTTCATAATCACTCAGAGCTTCCTCCTACACCCCATGTGACCATGTGACATCACATGCAGTGTAAACCTGGCTATCGGACAGCGTTACTGCAGTCTTATCAGCTGAAGCTGATAAGACTGACACAGGCAAATACTAGATAATCGGCACAAGTAAATATTATGAAATAAAACAAGTCAGCTATGAACAGGGAAGCAGTGTTGCCATAGAAATGTTTGATTGAGAAGGAGGCTTGGTTACAAGGAAAGGAAGTGCTCAATGTAAGGGCGGAAATATACTCTACTGTGGACTCAGAAAACAATACTTAAGATGGCGCTGCCTAACCCCTGGAAACAAGTTTTTTAAAGTTTCTTTAAACAGTAAGTAATATGCGATTTGGGCTGGATTACAGTGGCTATAGTTTGATAATTACTTATTATAATGGACTAAATGAAAAGAAGCATCAGAGTGGGAGAATTTACTTTCTCTTTAATTTGCTGATCACCTCCATTACTTGTATAAAAAAATAAAAAAATGAAAGGTATATATACCATAGCTTGTAGATGCTATAACTTTTACGCAAACCAATCAATAAACACTTATTGGGATTGTTTTTTTTACCAAAGACATGTAGCAGCATACATTTTGGCCTAAATGTATTAAGATATATTTTTTTTTTATTGGATATGTTTTATAGCAGAAAGTAGAAAAGGTTTAAAAAAAAAAAATCTGTCTTTTTTCATTTATATCACAAAAAATAAAAAAATAAACCCAGTGGTGGTCAAATACCACCAAAAGAAATCTCTATTTGTATGAAAAAAATGGTTAAGGTCAGTGATGTAAGTAACTGAGTTAAAATAAACTGAGTTACTTAACGCAGTTACTTTAGAGAGTAACGAGTAATCTAACTGATTACTTTTCCCCTCATGGTAACGCAGTTCCCATTACTTTGGCTTAGTTACCCCAATTACATCTACCGCCACTAGATGGCAGTAGTGTAATTCCGGTGTCCTGACGAAAAAGTTCCCCCACCACTTAAGAGCCCCCTGTACTGCACAGGTGCAGAGCTTGCGCAGTACGAAGGACTACGGAGCTTCCGAATATTGCCGAACCTAAACAGCTCTGAGTGAACTCTACACCGCGCAGGCGCAGTTAACATGTAATTGTACGAGGTGATGCCGCACGCTCCTGATGGTCGTGCTACTCTGCAAGGGGCGTCTATCGTGCAACTAAGGGGTGGGTCTAGTATTACTGTAACCAAGGGGCGCATTTATTATTATTGTTATATAGCGAGCTCTGCCCATTAAACATTCGCCCTCTTCTGTAGAAATCCGCCCCTTACACGATTATAATAATAATAGACTCGCTATAACAGATCTGCCCCTTGGTTAGAGTAATAATAGAGCAGCCCCTTGGTTACACGATATATAACAATAATAATAAATGCGCCCCTTGGTTACAGTAATACTAGACCCGCCCCTTAGTTACACGTATAAAATATTTTAAAAAAAAGTCAGTTACTTTGCTGCGTAACTAATTACTTTTCCAATGTAGTAACTGAGTTACTAACGCAATTACTTTTTGGGAGAAGTAATTTGTAACTTAACTAATTACTTTTTTTAAAGTAAGATGACCAACACTGGTTAAGGTACAGCATTGCATGACTGCACAATGACGGGTTAAAGTAGAGCAATGAAAATAGCAAAAAATGGCCTGGTCTGGTCATGAAATTAGAACTTCAGTCATTTTTTCAACTTGCCATCTATTAAATCTTCTGCCCGTTTGTATTAACTTTGGATAGTATAAAATAATTTTTTTCTGCCAGGTTTATACAGCCCACTTCCTGTTTCCTGTCTGGTCATTAGCCTAGGCTTATTACATCATGCACAGCTCTCTCTTTCACTCTCGTGAAAGTTTGCCAGAAAGGGAGGGGGTGAGTCATAAGAGGGCCAATGATAGCTGCAGAGCTGGAGGTGTGCCTCTGTGTGCCTGTGTAAATCCAGAAAGTGAACAGGCAGCAGGTTCAGCTGCCCACAGTTAAAATGGATGCAGCCAGACTCAGTGGAGGGAGAGTTCTGCAGCATATTTGGCAAGTACAGAATCACAGTATATATAAAATAATACGTAAAGTGGTTGGAGGGAAGCTTTAGAATGGCAAAGATGTTTTTTCGCAAATTGTGTGAGCAGACTGCAGTTCCTCTTGAAAGGGGGTAAAATCTTTTGGAGGTCAAGTGGTTAATTGGGGCTTACATGCTGGCAAAGAATGCACAGAGATGCTGAACAATAGTTACAATGTAACATGGATTTTGACCAAATTGGTAAAAAGCCATCAAACATTTCCCTTTTTAAACTGAATAGCAAAAAAAAAGCAAAAAAAGCAAAAAACAAAACATATTTTTTGGCTGTGATGCTGTCTTTTTCTTCACTTCCTGCCTGATGAAACCATTGCCAGTCAGAAAATGATGGTAAAGTTCTCCAATTGAGCCCCAGACAGCAATGAAATTCCAACAAAGATTCTAATCCTTCTCCACCCTATCCAAAAAAAAAAAAGTTTGGACGTACACTTTGAGTGTAATTCTTTTCCTAAGTGGATTGAATTCTGTGTGTGAGAAATTTATTTACTTCAAACCAACAGTAAAAAATTGCTAGCTCAAATTGCTGAGCTTAACCTGGCAGCCATTTTGCATGACTCCAACTTGAGGTAAACCAGTTGTGTCCAAGCTTTCAGGAGAAACACATGTTGTGAATTCATGCTTGTGGACCCGGCATATAAAAGGCATGATGTCAGACAAAGTAAGGGTCTATGGAGATTTTACTGGAAGGATGGAGCCCACAAAAATGCCTTGGAGTTCTGCCATTTGGACCGTCTTGATATAAATTATTGACTGTAAAACTTACATAAGCATAAACATAGACCCATAGTATATTTCATTCACAAGTCTCTGTGAGGTGCTTTCTAAACAAGTACTGCAGTTAGAAGGAAAATAAACAATGCATAATATGTTAATAGGACCACCAAAACACATACATATATGTGGCAGGCATGATGGGTGATATATTAAATTGGAGGTCGACAACATGCGGCAGGTCCTACAGTGGGCACACAATGCCTGGAACTGTATGTAATTGGCTGAAATTGTCAACTCACTGGGCTGCCTATTATGAAGCACAGCTCTGAAGAAGGGGGGTGCGCCCCTCAAAATGCTTTAGCATGCATATGTGAGGCCGCAGAAACACTTGAATGTTCTACCTCATGTCATCCTTCTAAGTACTTGCTGTATACCTATAGTATGCACCTTTGTGAATATGCATTTTATCGGTTGCTTTCTAGATTAATAAATTCTATTTTTACTTGGATAATGCACTAGGGCAGTGATGGCGAACCTTGGCACCCCAGATGTTTTGGAACTACATTTCCCATGATGCTCAACTACACTGCAGAGTGCATGAGCATCATGGGAACTGTAGTTCCAAAACATCTGGGGTGCCAAGGTTCGCCATCACTGCAGTAGAGTTTTGCCCCTCCCCCTTCTTTGTTTTTGTCTATTACAAAGCATGGCCTGCCCATAGCCCACCTACCTCCCTGATGTCTCCAATGTCACTGAAAGCCTACTTCTGTTCTACAATCTTCTTCCTTGTTTGAACCCTTCAGTAGATATGTAAAATCCTTGTATTTCTGAAGGTAAAGGGTTTGGGGGCTGATCTGAGAACTGAGGGTGCATGTTATTGTGCTGATCCAAGGTCCAGGGCCAGATTTACCATTGGGCTTGACTGGGCTCAAGCCCATGGGCCCCGCTAGCCCCGCCAAGATACATAGGCGAGTGTACTCGGCTCTGCTCCACTCACAGGCTGCAGATGGACATTTATAAGGCTGCATTGATGGGCATTTAAATGTCATTTTTTTCCTTAAACTTCCCTCCTAAAAGTTTTTAACCTAAACTTGGGGTGTGTGTTATACGCCGACACATGTTATACACCGATAAATACGGTAATGTATAGAAGGTAGGGCCCGAAAGGGACTCAAGCCCAGGGGCCCCCACCACCCTAAGTCCTGCCCTGCCAAGGTCTGAAGGTGCATGAATTGGGGCTGATCTGAGGCCTGAAGGTGCACAAATTAGGGCTAATGGGAGTTTTTAATGTGCAGGAATTGGGGCTGATCCATGGTCTGGAGGTGCAGAAATTGAGGGTGAATTGAAGGTATAAAAATTGGGGATGATCTGAGAGGTGTTAGGTGTAAATGCACAGGAATTAGAACTGATCTGAGATCTGAAGGTGCAACAATTGGGCTGATCCAAGGTGTGCAGGTGCAGGATTCAGGGATGATCTGAGATCTGAAGGTGCAGGAATTGGGGATGATCTGTGATCTGAAGGTGCAGGCATTGGGGCTGATCTGAGCTCTGAAGGTGCAGGAAATGGGGCTGATCTGAGCTCTGAAGGTGCAGAAAATGGGGCTGATCCAAGCTCTAAGGTGCAGGAATTGGGAATAATCTTGTCAGGTCACCTGAGGCCAGGTGACAGATGCACCCCGTTGGGGTCAGGAGTGCACCGCTGAGGTAGTGGACCCTACGGCTGACTGCTGTGGATGGAGCTCTGGGTGGTTCAGGAAAGCAGGCACTCTGGAGCACCATCATGGATCACACTGGGAGCTAGAGCAGGAGATTTCCCAGGGCATGGAATCTAAGAGCCAGCGGGTGTTCACCAGGGCCCCTGATGGTGGGGATGGACTTTGCTGCAGTCTGGCTCCAGGTCGCGGCCCCCAGGATCTCCCAGCTCTTGCGGTAGCCTACTGGAGGATAGAAAGAAAGCAGCCGACCGGGACAACAAGGATAGTCAGGAGATAAGCCAAAAGGTCAGGGCAACAGGCAGATAGGGATAGTCAAAGAACACGCCAAAGGTCGGGATATGAAGCAGACGAGGACAGTCAAGAATAAGCCAAGGTCAGTAAATAGGATCAGATGTAGGACACACAGCAATGAGCACACAGACAGATCTGAGATGTGAGAATTGGGCTGATCAGAGGTTTGAAGGTGATGAAATTGGTGATGATCTGAGATCTTTAGGTGCAGGAACTGGGGCTGATCTGAGGTCTGAAGGTGCAGAAACTGGGGCTGATCTGAGGTCTGAAGGTGCCGAAATTGAGAGTCACCTGTGGTCTGAAGGTGCAGGAATTGGGGATAATCTGAAGGTCCAACAAATGGGCTGATCCAAGGTGTGAAGGTGCATGATTCAGGGATGATCTGAGATTTGAAGGTGCAGGAATTGGGGATGATCTGAGATCTGAAGGTGCAGGAATTGGTGCTGATCCGAGTCCTGAAGGTGCAGGAAATGGGGCTGATCCGAGCTCTGAAGGTGCAGGAATTGGCAACGATCCGAGATCTGAAGGTGCAGGAATTGGGGCTGATCTGAAGGTGCAGGAATTGAGGCTGATCCGAGGTCTGAAGGTGTTGGAATTGGGGATGATCTGAGGTCTGCAGGTACAGGAATTGGGGCTGATCCGAGTCCTGCACAGGAATTGGGGCTGATCTGAGATCTGAAGGTCCAACAAATGGGCTGATCCAAGGTGTGAAGGTGCATGATTCAGGGATGATCTGAGATCTGAATGTGCAGGATTTGGGGATGATCTGAGATCTGAAGGTGCAGGAATTGGGGCTTATCCGAGTCCTGAAGGTGCAGGAAATAGGGCTGATCCAAGCTCTGAAGGTACAGGAATTGGCAACAATCCGAGATCTGAAGGTGCAGGAATTGAACCTTATCCGAGGTCTGAAGGTGTGGGAATTGGGGATGATCTGAGGTCTGAAGGTACAGGAATTGGGAATGATCTGAAGTTACAGTGATAGGGATGGGTGAATGGTTCGGCCCGAGCATAAGTTTGGGCCAAACTTTCGTTGTTCACCCCCCCGAACCGACCACAATGCATTGTGGCGCTGAACAGTGCATTGCAAGCCCTGATTGGTTGAAGCAGTGAAAGATTTAGCCAATCAGGGCACAGAGCACTGTCAGAGTCATGATTGGACACTGTCATCATGACTTTATCCAATCATGGGTCATTCCCGCCCCACAGTATAAAAGTATTCTTTCAATGGCAGCCATTTTCAGTGTGATTTTGGCGTGGAGAGAGATAGAACAGGGCTCGGTTCAGTGCTATTAGTTAGTTGGTGTGCTATACTGTGCTATTTTGCTTCAATTGTCAGTTTAGAATATTAGTTTAGTGTCAGTCTAGGGATAGTGTGAGTTTAGTGAGGAGGACCATCATTCAGCTTTGCATAGTGTGCAGCTAGAGTAGGGACAGCTCAGATAGTTTCACTGTAGTGTAGTGAGACTGTGTCATTCATACCTACATTAGTGTAGAGTAGAGACAGCTCATATAGTTTCAGTGTAGTGTAGTTAGACCATGTCAGTAATCTTTACATTAGTGTATAGCTAGAGTAGGGACAGTTCAGATAGCATGAGTGTAGTGATGGTTGAACACTGTCTATTTGATTGCGTTACTGCCAGTTTAACGCCACTTACTTTTGTGTGCGTTACTGCCAGTTTAATGCCATATAGTTTTGTGAGTGTTACTGCCAGTTTAACGCCATATAGTTCTGTGTGAGTTACTGCCAGTTTAACGCCATATAGTTCTGTCTGCATTACTGCCAGTTTAACGCCATATAGTTCTGTGCGTCGCTGTACGTTTGGCACATTATATTGCAGTAATTATAGTGTATCTGTGGAGTGTGTCTGTGTAATGTGAGTACTCAAATTAAAGTGCACCAAACACCTCTTTACATTGATTAAAGTGCATCTAAGATTTAAACTTCTTCTTTACATTTGCTTATAAGCACCGCCCCCTCCCTCCCAATAATGTCTGGGAGGACAAGGAGAGGCAGACGTTCCCTTGGCACTATAAGGGGGCCAGCAACAAATGTGTCCACAGGCAAAGGTGGATGTGGTGGTCAGTCCTCAGGCAGGGCATCATTTCCTCTATTTAGTGAGTTTGCTCATGTTATCCAGCCACAGCATGCAGAGGAGGTGGTGGACTGGCTTACCAAACCTTCCTCATCCTGCTCATCCTCTGTCACGCAAGCAGAGACAAGTGTGCAGTCCCCTGCAGTTACCAGAGTGGATAAACCTGCCTCCTTGTCCACATCTATTCCTGCCATAGCCCCAACATCAGCCATTGATGAGTCAGCTGAGTTATTTGATCACAGCTTCAGCCACTTGCGCCTTGATGATGCCCAGCCATTACTGGATTCATATGTTGGTTCTAAGGTTGAGGATGATGGGAACATGAGCCTAGAGAGAGGGAGGAACACCGGTAGACAAATTGGCATTCATGTTTCCCAAGCCGCAGTGTATTGTCAAGTTGTCTCCAGTGGTAATGATAAAGATGGAGAAGATGGAGATGATGATGAGGTCACTGATGCGACTTGGGTGCCAGATAGAGCAGATGAGGAAACTGAAGGTAAGGCAACACAACCCCAAGGAGGCCGAGAGGACCCAAGAATACGCGGAATAAAGGAAAAGGATGATTACTGGTTGGCAACCCTCCTTGACCACCGTTATAAGGGGAAGGTCTCAGAACTAATCCCATCCCCACAGAGAGTGCAGAAGATAAAATCTCCTGAGGACACGTTAAAGCGGATTTTATTGAACATTTTTCCTGACTCCAGTAGGTTACAGTGTAGTAGAAAAAGTAGTTTTGAGTCATCTGTTGGTCAAGAGAGGAGCGTTGGAGAAGGCGTCCGCCTAAGTGAGGCATTTCGGAATTTTTTTAGTCCCCCCCTTCCCAGGGCTGTCAGCTTTCACATCCCATCGGCAGCATCTGCATTACATGGTGGACGATTACCTCTGAGCCAAAATAGAGATGATGAGCTTTCCAGCTGACGATCCACTGACTTACTGGGGTCATGAGAATAGACCACTGGCCAGAACATGCCCAGAATGCTATTGAGTTGTTGGGCTACCCTGCATCCAGCGTGCTTTCAGAACGGGCATTCAGTGCTGCAGTTTCGGTTTCTTTACTGATCATAGAACGCATCTGTCCACAGACTCCGAGGACCGTTTGACTTTTATAAAAATGAATCAGACCTTTATTACCATCTATGAAGCCCCTGGTGCCGATGTCACTGATGAAGTCTTTTTGGGATGTAGAATCTCTGCAGGACTTCGAGGCTGCCTAGCTTTGAGGGTGTACAATCATTTCATCTGGAAGAATGTTTTTGGTATAGGTTTCATGTGCACAATTAACACCCAAAGATCAATTTTTCTGCACCTGTTTGACAGGTGCATCTCATTGCAATTTTTACAGCAGGGCCAATTCTTGCTTTCATCAAGAGTGCCTCTATAGGGTTACAGTGGGAAGGCGCCCCCGACACCCAAAGAGTAATTTTGGGCACTTTTGATTTTTGACATTCGGGTCCCATTGATTTTAATGGGGTTCGTTCGGCCCATCCCTATACAGGAACTGGGAATAATCTGAAGGTGCAGGAATTGGGACTGACTTGAATTCTGAAGGTGCAGGAATTGGGGCTGATCTGAGGTCTGAAGCTGCAGGGATTGGGGCTGATCTGAGGTGTGAAGGTGCAGTAATTGGAACTGATCTGAGGTCTGAATGTGCAGGGATTGGGGCTGATCTGAGATCTGAAGGTGTGGGAATTGGGGATAATCTAATGCCTGAAAGTGCAGAAAGTTAGGCTGATCTGAGGTCATACGTTGCAGGAATTAGGGATGAAGTGGAATCTGAAGCTGCAGGAACTAAGGCTGGTATGAGATCCGAAGGTGTAGAAATTGGGGCTGATTTGAGGTCTGAAGATTCAAGATTTGCGACAGTAATAATGAATGCATTTAACTTGGCATTGGCAGTACAAATATGAGTGCAAAAACTGAAAACAAACTATACAACTTCAGCATGCTATTTTTGAAAGAAAAAGGAATAATGAGAGAAGGCTTATATAGGAGTCTGGTTATAAAGACCTCCTGCTCTCTAGCTCCCTTGTCACCTCCTCCTTTTCTCGCCTCCAGGACTTTTACGGAGCCTCTCCAATCCTATGGAACTCCTTACCCCAACCTGTCCGATTATCTCCTACTCTATTATCTTTTAGACAATCCCTAAAAACCCTTCTCTTCAGAGAAGCCTATCCTACCGACACCTAACAACTGTACTTTCATTTTCTCCAACAGCTCATCCCCCACAGTTATTACCTTTTGTATCACCTGACCCTCCATTTTGGATGGTAAGTTCTAACGAGCAGGGCCCTCTGATTCCTCCTGTATTGAATTGTATTATAACTGTACTGTCTGCCCTCATGTTGTAAAGTGCTGCGCAAACTGTTGGCGCTATATGAATCCTGTATAATAAACAATAATAATAATAAAGGCCTGGCACATAGGCCAGACATTTGCTGCAAATTAGCAGATGTTTGCTGGTATGTGGTCTGCCAATAAAGATACGTGTAATACCTCTGGCATCATAGCAGTGCAGGTACCCACAGGAAATAATTAGCATTTTGCAAATGTAACATTCACACTGTGAATTGTCACTCCTACAGACTCCAACATTAACAATGAAGACAAGAGCAAACCTGTGCTAATCTTTGAAGAGACTGATTTGTGAGTTTATGACAGCGATTTAATTTGAGGCAAATAATTTGTTGGCACACGTATGGCATACCTTGGGTGAATCTGCCATTTGACCTTTTATAAAGAGACACTCCACTATAGATCAAAAGATTTCATTTACATAGTAGTGATTTATTAATCTTTACAGATCTAGTTTATGCATATACAGACAAAAGCATAGACAATAATTTTTCCGCCAACAGTTTAACCTCTGCGCTGGGACTTGTAGTTCTATATCGGCAGACCATGTATTATCTAATCCGCGGCGTACTATAAAAAGGCCCCTTGCCAGGCACAGCTATTTCTCTGTCTTGATGCAATTCATGGCAGGTACGTGGGATTCATCAGGAAACGGCCCTCTAATCAGATGTGATGTCTGATATGAGTTTTTGCCGATTGCCTTCATTTTATTGGTATTTTCTGCGCGTATTGATTTCGCCCGGGCTCTCGCAATCTCTCCGAGTGCGCTGCGGCAGACAATGAGCACATTTTAAGCGGGGGGCTCAGTTTTCCCACACACTAATAACACGCCACACATAATCTAAAAAATATTGGACAACGGCAACAGGAATCGGGAAAGTATCTGAACAAATTAAAGCAGGCAGCGAAGGCCGGGTCTCATTGGAAGGGAGTAAACGAAAACAGTTGTGCAGCTCCGAGTGATTGTTAGCTGGGCTGTTTTTCTCTTCTAATGTTTTAATGGCCAAGCATTTTAATTCAGCTTTACAACCACGGCAGATAATGTTCGGTATCTGTCTTATGTAATGAAAGCGGCTCTGCAACACAGAAAACATTTATTAGATGATTCCAGCCTCGGTTCTTGCATGTTGAAACAAAAGTGGAAAATTGGTTCTAGGATTACAAAATGTTGTAAGAATATGTTTGTGTTTGCCAAGCCCACCCACGAGTTTTTTTTTTGTGATCTGTTTTTTTTGTGTCGTGGCACAAGATCAGCTGATTTAAAAAAAAAAAATTATTTTGGAGATTCTTTATGTTTTCATTCGCATCAAGAATAATTTCTTCTTTGCAGTGCATATAAAACTGTGCAGTCACTCAAGATGAAACTGGGCAGAGAACGTTGTAAAGCTGACTGTCAGACGCACGCATCCTTGATACACTGTAGCTGTAGACACAACATAAACCAATAAATCAGTGTTTTTTTTTTAGTTTGGGGGAGGGGGGCGGCAAACAACCACCCCCCTATGGCACCTCAACCCCCCCTTGTTGTCTGCCGGTCCACCGGAACTTACCCCATCTAGGCGGCAGGCACATCAGGCAGCGGCAGAAATCAGGCATCGGTGAGCACATCGGGCAGCGGTGGGGATCAGGCATTGGTGGGCACATCGGGCAGGGATCAGGCATCAGTGGGCACATCGGGCAGTGGCGGGGATCAGGCATTGGTGGGCACATCGGGCAGGGATCAGGCATCAGTGGGCACATCGGGCAGTGGCGGGGATCAGGCATTGGTAGGCACATCGGGCATCGGCGGGGAACAGGCATCGGTGGGCACATTGGGCAGCGGCGGGGATCAGGCATCGATGGGCACATCGGGCAACGGCAGGGATCGGGGCATCGGTGGACATCAGGCTGCGGCTCCTGTGTCTTCTTCTCCCTTCCGCAGTGCGTCTCCTCCCCTCCTCCTAGGCATTCAATAGGATCGCCTGTCCTTTCAGCCAATCAGGTGACGGATATCAGACCCGCTTCCCGACTGGCTGGGACAAGGATCAGTGTTGCACCTGGGTGGGCTCATGGCGCAATGCTCTGCGCCGCAAGCACAACCTATTTTGCAGCCTATTAGAGCCTCTGGCTCTAATCAGGTGCTTCAAAAAAAAACACCCCCGCCGCTGTATTTCATGCGCCCGGCGTCCTGCAAGGGACTGGTCACTGTAGTGCTGATCACTGTATTGGTGTCACTGGTTCCCAAAAGTGTCACTTAGTGTTAGATTTGTCCGCCGCAATGTCGCAGTCCTGCTATAAATCATGACCATAAATATATCTCATAGTTTGTAGATGGTATAGCTTTTTGCGCAGTATACGCTTATTGGGATTATTTTTACCAAAAATATGTAGCAGAATACATATTGGCCTAAATTTATGAAGAAATTAGATTTTTTTAATTTTTTTATTGGATGTGTTTTATAGCAGAAAGTAAAAAATACTGTGTTTTTTTTTTTTTTAAATTGTTGCTCTATTTTTGGTTTACAGCGTAAAAAAATAAAAAACGCAGAGGTGATTAAATACCACCAAAAGAAAGCTCTATTTGTGGGAAAAAAAGGACATCAATTTTATTGGGGTACAACATCACACCACCGCGCAATTGTCAGTTAAAGTAACACAGTGCCGTATCACAAAAAATGGCCTGGTCATGAAGGGGGGTAAACCTCCTGAAGCTGAAGAGGTTAAGGTACTGTATGTACGTGTACTATTATCTGATTTTAGATCAATTGAAATTGTTAATGCACCCTACTTGCTCTTGCTTTTACCCCCCCCCTCCCCCCAGCTCTAGATCTATAACCTGTAATATATGTAAGTGTATACAGTATTGTTATAGGTGATTATGGGATGCAGTAGAACAGAACAAAATAGAATAGAACATAAAATAACAGAATAAAATAAAATAGAATAGAAAATAAAGGAATAGATTAAAAATAGAATAGAATAAAATAGAAAGAATATAACCTTCTGAAATTTGAATTTCAAATAGAATGAATTTGAATTTGAATAGAAAAGAATAGAATAGAAAATAAAATAATAGAAGAGAATAAACATTAGAAAAGTTTAGAATAGAACAGAAATATTATAACAATATAATAATTTTCTGAAATTCAAATTTAGAATAGAATACGTTTGAATTTCAGATAGAATAAATTTGAGTTCAAATAGAATATAAAATAATATAATGTAATAGAAAAGAAAAGCACAAAATAGAAAATAAAAAAATAGAATAGAAAAAAAAACAATAGAATAGAATAGAGAGAATATAATCATCTTCCAAAATTCAAATTTAAATTTGAATAGAATAAATTTGATTTTGAATGGAGTTGTCTGGCTGTGCTGGGAAAACAGCCTGCTATTAATACAGCTTTGTTTTTGTTTTTTTATGTAAGCAGTGTAAGCACCTGAATGTGATCTGGTATCATTCTCTTACAGTCCCTGAACAGCAGGGCTGGAGTGTGAGAGGAAGCAGCACAAATAGCCAATCGGTTAATGTGCTCCCAAGAAGCATGATGATTGAAGTAGAAATCAGAGTGACAGATGGATCACTGTGCTGCTTATCATCTCACTGTCCATTCACAAGCTGCAATAGGTCCAGGTTGATCTGGACTCAGATGAAGTGGATTTTCAATCTGATGGACATCAGATTGAGGTATTGTAGAGGGAATCTCTGGGCTATTAATTTTTATAATTGTTTTCAATAAATAACTGTTGTCATACCTGTGCGCTCTTTGTTGTATATGAGAACTGCTGATCTATTACAAT
Organism: Lithobates sylvaticus; assembly: GCA_028564925.1. Classification (NCBI taxonomy): domain Eukaryota; kingdom Metazoa; phylum Chordata; class Amphibia; order Anura; family Ranidae; genus Lithobates; species Lithobates sylvaticus. The sequence goes on from CM053032.1 coordinate 243,228,544, forward strand.
CTTATTGCAGGCACTTCCTGTCTACATGGATACCAAAGATGATTGCATGGAATTTCTCAGAGTGTGTTTCCTGGTGGTGACAACAATAGACAATGACTGTGCAATGAACATTGGCATGGGCCCCTGTAGTCTCCATTGGGAGAGCGTGCAACAAGCTAACAGTACAGTAATTATGTAGCACCCTCCTGGGTTTAGGAAAGGCTGTGAGGTAAATTTAGTTTGGCTCCACTATAATCAGTGGAGCAGGGGTTGATTGATTAGGGCTGCTCAGAGTTTCTCAGGCAGCTGCTCTGCTACTTCCCTCTGTATTCTAGAAATCTCTGGAACATAGTGAGAGCAGAGGTTGCAGTCTGAATGTTTAAAGGGTTTCCACCAATTCCTGGGGAGGTGTGCCCAGAAGGCGGTGGAAGAGCTCATAAATAGTCTGAGCCTGAGTGGCAGAGGGACAAAGCAGCATGGTTGTGGAAGGGTCCAGGGTCTGACTCGGGGGAGAACCCTGTTGGGGGACCTTGCATTCCAGGGCAGAAGCCAGTCTGAAGATACCAGGGCTCTGGATTAACTGGAGGGCCCATTTACAGAGCATCCCATGAATCCAAGGGGCCAGGAGAGAGCTTACTGGAGGAGAACTGCCAAGGAAGCTGTGGGAGAGAGCCTAAGTTGTCCAGAGGCTGAGTGAGCCTACATATCCTTTAAGGGAAAGAAACTGGTGGCAGGAGGCAACCAATGACCCTGTGGTGGAGACCTCAGTATTTTAAGAGTGGCTGCTTTAGTCTTGAAGAAGAAGACAGATCACAGGCAGCATTGGGATTCTATGGGACAGTTGTGGGGCAGTCAAGCAGGCGTTCAATACCGTCAGGTTTTGTACAGGTGCAGGTGTACTAGACTTTTGTCAAGATCTGGACAAGTGCAACCAGGAAATTAGTAGTCCTCAATTAGTTCAAGTTCTACAGTTCCAGGGTATCCCATGCTCCCTATCCCCATACAAATTCATAATTCCACAATAAAATCCACAAAAATAAACCCCCAAACTGATTCTTGAGCCAGTGAAAGACTGCTGAAAGTATTTGCACTAAGTGGGGGGGGGGGGCAAACTACTAGTGGTTCTTTAGGGGGTGTGGGCAGAGGTTGGCACCCTATAACAGGAAGTGCCAAAACAAGGTCCTTCGTGGCAGGATCACCAGGTATTATTTTAATAAGAACTGCTAATTTGAGAAGACGGAACATTACTTTTGAAATTACACTAGCATGTTAAGGTTTATATGAAACTTTTTTTTATTGAGTTTAAATATGCTTCACTGTCTAGCTCCAGCCAAAACATGGATGCTTCACTTCAAGGTGTTGCAATTTTAACTTAGCATGTCGAGTCTGACAGGTGGCACCACCTTCAAACTTGCGAATGAAAGTCAATATGAATCCGCCAAAACTAAAATGGTATTTCGATGCAAAATATCCCTTCAGCTAAAAAAAAAAAAAACTACAAACTGTGGTAAATAGCTTTTCAGAGAGGCGGTAGGGACTGCCGCCCATGTAAAAGAGGCTTCAGATACTGGAAGGGATAGAACATCACTAACACGGGGATGGAGATAAAAGCAATAATACATTTTGAGTAGAGTGGGGAACATTTATATTTTAACCGCATCCACCATCTATAACAGGTAAAGGAGAGACAAACTGACAAAAACTGTAATGCCGCGTACACACGGTCGGAATTTCTGATTTAAACAGTCCGATGGGAGCCTTTCATCGGATTTTGTGTGTACGCCCATCGGTCTTTTTCTGTCGGATTGAGAACCTGTTCTTAATTTTTCTGATGGAAAACCTTTCTATCGGATTTTCCGATCGTGTGTATGCAATTCCGACACGCAAAATTCCGACGCATGCTCGGAAACAATTTGACGCATGCTCAGAAGCAATAAACTTCCCTTTTATAGTGCAGTCGAACGTTTTTTAAGGCGTGGTATTATTGGCTGTCGGAATTTGGTGTGACCGTGTGTAGGCAAGACAGTTTGAGTGAAATTCCGTCGGAATTCCGACGGGAAAACCATCAGAGCTTTTTCCGACGAGAATTCCGACCGTGTGTACGCGGCATAACTTTTCCCCCCACTCAGTCCAAGAGCTATAAAAAATTAAAAGGCTAGAGTTAGATTTATATATATTGACACCTGATAAAATTTGAGATTGCCCCCCACTTTTTGAGCCCTTCTTGGTCTTTTAGGAAACCGTTTAACAGCAAAATAGAGGGGCTGCTAACACTGACCTATTTCTGAAAATGCTAGCTGCTTTCTTTTACAATTTCCTCCTGTCAGCTAGCTCCCTGTGGTAAATTGACAGAACTGTGTAAGGCAACCGGGCTCTGATAGCCACATTGTGCTGTCCTTCTCTTAGCCTGAGTCCTGGAGTAAAGGGTGTGTGTATATAGAAGAAATGATCCAAAGACCTATACTATCTCAATTTAAAATTACCTTCAATTATTTTTAATGAATAGATAACTTGATTAGTTGGTGGTCTTTTATACCTGCCTGAAATTCTCATTAGAAGCCAGAACTTAGCAGAAAAGCTAATTAGAAGATGTAAGAACCAAACCCTGTGCCTTTTTGTGGAAAAATGAAAGACAAATCCACAGGAAATAGATAAGCAGTCCAGTCCATTAACATCCCTGGAGGATTCAAGTTCGACCACAGAAGACTGGAAGGGCAGGTGTGAAGGTGAAAATCTATAATCAAGGAACAGACAGCAAAGCAAAATAAGCAGATTTCACAGTCCTCAGAGAGCACAAGAGAGGCATCGATGGACCAAGCAGGTGTGATGTGCTTGGTGTAAGGGTTGTTAGTAGTTGGGGGATGTCTTGAGGGACTCAATTTTGCTCAAGTGTCTTTTGTCTGTGAATGGAGTTTACAAAATTGTCCTTCAGCCCTCTTGGGCAAAAAGGACCATAGAATTAAGATGCCATTTTTTTTCCAAACAATTCAACAAAGCTTGTATTGGGTATTTTTTATTAACCTTCAGACCTGGAGAACAATGACCAATTATAATTTCTTGGCCAAAGAACCTTTGTCAAAAATTTTTAGCATCAGAGACACCAATTTATGCTCTAGTGCTTGCAAAACTGCAGGCATTGAGCAACCATCTAATGTCTAATGTGCCGGTGGCTGTCTTCCCTCCCTGCTTTTGTTGGGTCCTCAACTGCAGCCAGTAAAAAGCCAACACTGGACAGTTACCCTCCATTGACCAAGTGAGGGCTTTCTCTGCTACATAAAAGCTTGCTATTAGTGGTGGGAAGCTTTTAAAAGGCTACAACATATATTAAAAATTAGTTTCCCTTTAAGGACTCTTTGGATGGATCGTGTTTAGAAAGTGTATCTCCTCATATTAGAGCCTTTGTGCTTTTTAAAGAGTCACTGTGGTTCTCTGATTGGTGAACAAAACACCAGTCATGTTTCTGTTAATTTGGATCTGAAATTTCGTATTTCGTATGAAATTCGTAAGCATAGAAATTCCCAAAGGGTTCCCACCATCCCTGTGATATGCTGACTTCTTGGGTTTTTAACTTTTAGGTTCGTTAACTTTTCGTAACAATTACGAATTTTCGTTATGAATTTGGATCCGAAATTCGTAAGTGAAAATTTCGTATTTCGTACCGAATTCGTATGCATAAAAATGTGTATTTCGGATTCGTACGAATGTTCGAATATCCGTAAATTCGTACTAATTTTCGTTTCGTACGAAACTAATCGCACATGTCTAACGCATGGATGGGGGCTAATTGAATATTGTACTAGTTTGTAGCCTAAATACTGAAATTTGAACTTAAAACTAATAGACCAAGTCATAAACATCTTTCAGGTAGCATGGTTTAACCACTTTCAGACCGGCGGGAATTTCAAAGTAACGCACGAGTACGTTACTTTGCCCAGCCGTGCCATTCTGCCGACGTATATATGCCGACAGCAGTCGGCAAGTGGTTAATGGATAGGCCACCACTGGCTAAATGAATATTGTACTTGTTTGTTGCCTAAATACTGAAATTTGAACTTAAAACTAATTACAGTAAAAACATGACTGTGCCAGTAAATTTTGGGTGTTGTGTCAATAAATTTCAATCTGGTAGGTTGCCCAGGGTCCTATGCAGTCCAAAACCGGTCTGATCTTGGTTTAGATATAGGATCCTTCAAGTACCTAGAAAGAAAGAAAGAGAGAAAGAATTTACAAGCGGTGCATAATCCCTCACATAAAACAAGCATTAATAAACTTCATATGTGAGGATACACATCTTGTACGTCTTTAAACATTTAAGCACTTCAAAATGCTCTTCTATGCTCTAATGAGATTTAAAGCAAACAAAGTGAATCTTCATCATTTTTTATGTCGATGATGCAGGAGAAAAAAAAAAAAATCAGACTCTTTAGAAAAGCAGCCCATGTGAACAAATATGGGGATTTAATGTTGATCCGTCTACATCCAATTCCTGGAATTTTCGGCTGGGCTCACAGGTTACCACCAGTGTTAACAGTTCAGTTCTCACCTGGGTCACTTAGAGGTCATGAGAAGCAGATGTCAAATGTGCTGTTTTCTTAGCCGGTGTCTTTAATCCCTTTCATGCCAATGGCTACACCTGCACTTCCTTGGAGAACCTGGGTTCATCCTGGAACACTTGAGGGATTAATTATTAATTCCTCACCTCTAATACTGATAATTGTATAGTATCTGAGCTTGGGCCTTTCATTTGGCCAAGCGGAAGGGAGATGGATGTATCTTTGTGGAAAGTCATACAATGTTCTTAGTGATGGCTTTGAGCCGTAGTGTTTCAGTTTACACAGAGGATGTCGTCATTCATGAGGACTGATAAAGGGGTTAGTGTTGGTCTCAGATTTCACATTTATCTGATAACTTGTCAAGGCCCATTGTCTAGTCTTAATATTTATGCGTTCGTAATGAAATATACATGTAAACCATGTAAAATGTATGTCTACATAAGAGGGTGAGTTGGAGTTGCATGGGGAAGGTGACACTGTCTCTTTAAAGCTGAACTCCAGCCAAAAATAGCAAAATTAAAATGAATGGCCCATTAAAAGATAAAATAACAAGCTCTTGACGTTATATTTCAGCGATCTCAAAGATCTGGTCATTGTTTCTGTGTTCTTGTTCCTCTATCTTCCTCCCCTTCAATCCTCTCTTTATACTCTCCTAACGCCACCCTCTTACTTACCCATTCCCTACCCTTTTCATACCTTCCCCCTATCATTTCTTTTAGACATAGACAACATACACTATATTACCAAAAGTATTGGGATACCTGCCTTTACAGGCACATGAACTATAATGGAATCTCAGTCTTCGTCCGTAGGGTTCAATATTGAGTTGGCCCACTCTTTGCAGCTATAACAGCTTCAACTCTTCTGGGAAGGCTGTCCACAAGGTTTAGGAGTGTGTCTATGGCAGGCGTCTCAAGCTGGCGGCCCTCCAGCTGTTGCAAAACTACAAGTCCCATAAGGCCTTGCATGGCTGACAGTTACAAGCATGACTCCCACAGGAAGAAGCATGATGGGACTTTTAGTTTCGCAACAGCTGGAGGGCCACCAGTTTGAGACCCTTGGTCTATGGGAATGTTTGACCATTCTTCCAGAAGCACATTTGTGAGGTCAGGCACTGATGTTGGACAAGAAGGCCTGGCTCGCAATCTCTACTCTAATTCATTCCAAAAGTGTTCTATCGGGTTGAGGTCAGGACTATGTGCAGGCCAGTCAAGTTCCTCCACCCCAAACTCGCTCATTCACACTATATTGGCAAAGTATTGGCCACTCCTCAAAATCATTTGGTAGGAAGGGGGGTTAGGGTGTGGGGTTGTTCTTCAAGGGTTGTTAGTTCCAGTGATGGGAACTTTTAAGGGGTCAGCATTCCAAGACATTTTGGACAATTTCATTCTTCCAACTTTGTGGGAACAGTTTGGGAGATGGCCCCTTCCTGTTCTAACATGACTGCGCACCAGTGCACAAAGCAAGGTCCATACAGACATGGATGAGCAAGTTTGGGTGGACGAACTTGACTGGCCTGCAATCAACCCAATAGAATACCTTTGGGATGAATTCGAGCAGAGACTGCAAGCCAGGCCTTCTCATCCAACATCAGTGCCTGACCTCACAAATGGGCTTCTGGAAGAATGGTTGAACATTCCCATAGACACACTCCTAAACCTTGTGGACAGCCTTTCCTAGAAGAGTTGAAGCTGTTAAAACTGCAAAGGGTGGGCCAACTCAATATTGAACCCTACGGACTAAGACTGGGATGCAGTTACCATTGGGCTTGACTGGGCTCAAGCCCATGGGCCCCTGTGGGCCCCGCCGAGATACATAGCCAACAGGGCCGGACTGGCCTACCGGGATATTTCCCAGTAGGCTGCCTGCTCTGGGGCCGCTTTGGGCCAAGCTGTGGCTGCAGCGCAGCGCTCCACTCCCTCCTCCACTATACGTCATTCACAGTCTGCAGGCATCTACCGCGGTGTGTCTCCATCTCCGAGTGTAAAAAACTTTGGCCGTGCTGTGACAAAAGTCTGCCCTCCTCCTAGATCAGCTTGTGTGATAGATACAGTGTTCTGTCTATCACACAAGCTGATCTAGGAGGAGAGCAGGACTTTTGTCCAACATTTTCGGAGACACACAGCGGGAGATGCCTGCAGACTGTGTAATCCACTTTTTTTTTTAGTCCATACGTAAACGCGGCAAAACGCCGCTAAACGCACCATGTAAATGTGGCAAAACTGACATTTTAAATGTGGGTTACTATCTGTCAAGTTAAATCGTTCAGGAGAGGTTGTAAAAACGTCCCGGGTACATTAAGCCGGTTGGGATTTTTTCGATTGGAGGGGCAACAATTGTTCCCCTTCCTCTCAATTCCCGCTCATATTATTTACATATATCATTATTATGTTTTCTTCCTTTTTTTGTTTGTTCTCTTTCAGACTCTCCATATATTGGGCCCCAGTATACATACCAGCCTGCTGTCTGTCTGAGAATCTAGACCCCAGTGTTGTTTGTGGGTACGTGGTAAAGTAAGGGGAATATCTATCTCTATCCCCCCAAAGGCCCCCTCTTTTTCATCACCATTAGTCATCCCTTACCAACCCATGGTGGATGGGATTCGTGGGAGGCCCTATGCCATGATGTCCTTTCCTCACTTTAAAAAAATTTTTTGGATGCTTGTATGTACTCAATTAGTGATTAGGATGTAAGTTTCTGCTTTTAAATATTCTATGTTTATGTAGTTATCTATGTCAGGATTTGTTGGCTGATTACTGTGCATTTAAATTTCATAGACACTGTACTTCCTGTGAAACTCCCTGATGAAGGAGACTACAGTTCATCTCTGAAACGTCGTTGGGTTTAGGATTTTGCACTGTATCTGCTCACTATCGTTTGTACATCATTATGCATCCTTGATTATTTGTTTTCTATGTATTTTTTGTGTATAATATTTTTTATATATTTTTCTACAAACTTTGACATGGTAGTACCTACAAAGTCCCATTGATAGGGGGTTTCTCTATTTCGTGTACATTAAGTCAACCATCTTTGCTCCAAATGGTGACGGGACAGATGGGAAAGATCCCGGTAAGGGCGGCAGCAGTTGGGGGACCCCCATCTGCTGGCTGTGCAGAATCACAGGCGGGAAAAAAGCAATATCGGGACCACGACTGTAGCTGCAGTCACCAAAAGAAAGCTATATCTGTCTCAAAAAATTATATAAAAACTAATTTAGGTACAGTGTTGCATGATTAAGTAATTGTCAGTCAAAATATCACAGCACTGAAAAGTAGGTCTGTTACTGATTAAAATTTTCGTGTTCGTTTAATCGATTTTTTAAAATCGATTAATCGACTAATTTTGATTAATTATAACGCTCATACAGTTCCAACTACTTTTAGCTGATCTCCTTGCATTGCAACTCTGCATTAGTCAGTGGTAAATGTGGTATACACTATATACAATCACCCGACACTAGTTAGTTTCCACAATCCATGACTTCACTTCACAGTTCACACAAATACGTTTTAAATTCAAACTGTAGCACTGACGTAAGTCATTTTTTTTCCACAGTAGCGTGACAATCCCTCCACCTCCGGTCTAACTAATCACTCTCACCTTATGGCATGGACCCCTGTGCAAACAGGTGGTCATGCAAGCGGGTATCAAAAGGGTTAACACGGACCATAAACTTCTCTCCCTTAGATCTCAGCAAGGACGCCAAGTCATGGGTAGAAAAGGTCTAAGTGCTCACCGCTTAAGTATAAGATTACATTTTTGTGTTCAAACACAAACTACTCACATAAAGAGGATAAAAACACAGCATGTAAAGCCGACAATCGCGTTAGTTCTGTAGGGCAGCAGCGGGTGACGTCATGCGTAGCTCCTCCCCGGTACGCGTTACGTTTAATCAATACTTCGACGTCACCGGACTCCTCCCCCTTCCCTTCATTAGCAGACGGAGGCACTTGGGGAAGGGGGGAGGAGTCCGGTGATGTCGAAGTTCTGATTAAACCTAACGCGCACGGGGGAGGAGTTGCGCATGACGTCACCCGCTGCTGCCCTACGGAACTAACATGATTGTCGGCTTTACATGCTGTGTTTTTATCCTCTTTATGTGAGTAGTTTGTTTTTGAACACAAAAATGTAATCTTATACTTAAGCGGTGATCACTTAGATCTTCTCTTTCTACCCATGACCTGGCGTCCTTGCTGAGATCTAAGGAGACTTGAGAGAATTTTATGGTCTTCGTTAACCCTTTTGATACCCGCTTTGCACAGGGGTCCATGCCATAAGGTGAGAGTGATTAGTTAGTTGTCTGTCCGTGACGTCACCGGATCTCCGACGGAACTCCCTGAAGACCCGGAAGCCGTCGGAGAGGTGAGTACCGATCAAAAGAATTTTAATCGATCAAAAAAATTAACGATTAATCGAGGAATTAATCTTTAATTTCCACAGCTCTACTGAAAAGAGAAAAACAGACTGGTAATGAAGAGGTGTAAATAGGCTGCTACTCAAGTGGTTACATTTCATCATTATTTTTATTTTATTTTCAATCACTATTTTATCTATATTTCTATTTGTTGGTTTTGCGTAGGTCATTTATCAAGTGTTTAAATTTCACGAATTTCAGTTACATATTAGAACAACAATGCTTCCTCCCATTCACATTCTCTTGTTTTCCCTTTAGGACATAAGGTCAGCCATTTTCCTTTCAACTGGTACGACGCGTTCAGTGATCAGGCCGCGGAATGACACTGTGTCCCTCTCACAAATATCATTAACAGCTCCGACACTTTAGCCACTTTCAACTTTGCTGGCGCGTCACTCAGAACGTGACAATTTGTCGGGGCGCATCTCACCATATACAAACGAGATAAGCGTTTGATTAAAGCTCGATGAAAGAGGAATTCTATTCAACTGCTGCCAAATTCCAGGCCAGTGACATGAAATGCTGTGACACAAAGGCTTTCCAGAAAACGGCATTAATAACAAAATGACACAAATCATTCAACGAATTCATACCTCAGCTAGATTAGTACAATGCCTCAGCAAACACGAAATACAATATTCCATGTAGCAGAGGAAAATAAAAAAATTGCTGTGTTTACCTGCTTTTCACATAGATTTCCGTCACAGCAGAAATGTTTTATTTTCTGTGTTCTGATTTGTCACCGTAAATGGGGGAATTGATGACACCGCTGGTTATTTTTGAAACATGGGAACATTTCCTAGACAAAGACAATTACAACAATATCAATACAAATTCAATACTCAAGGCTGTTTAATTTACACGGGGGGTCAGGGGGTAGTAAAAACAGGTGACACTAAACAATATCCTTATTCTCCAAAAATAATTTATATGCATCTACTATTTAACCACTTACGCCCAGGACCATTTTGCTGGCCAAAGACCAGAGCGCTTTTTGTGATTCGGCACTGCGTCGCTTTAACAGTAATTGCGCAGTCGTGCGACGTGGCTTCCAAACAAAATTGACGTCCTTTTTTCCCCACAAATAGAGCTTTCTTTTGGTGGTATGTGATCACCTCTGTGGTTATTATTTTTTGTGCTTAAAAACAAAAAAAGTGCGACAATTTAGAAAAAAACGCATTATCTTTTACTTTTTGCTATAATAAATATCCCCCAAAAATATATAAATAACATGTTTTTTCCTCAGTTTAGGCCGATATGTATTCTTCTGCCACGTACACACGATCGGACTTTCCGGCGAATGGACTTGGCCACACACGATCACTCCAAAAGTCCGCATTCGAACGTGATGATGTAGAATAAGGAAGTTAATAGCCAGTAGCCAATAGTAAATGGGGCGACAACTAAAAAACAATAATCCAAAATGAGATTTTCGTAATTAGAAAATATAATGCACGATGCTAAAAACACAGAAGCTGGTATATACAGATACACCTGATATCAACAATTGTGCATGGGGATTTTTTTTTAAAATACTCTGGATAAAATAAATCAAATAAAATGACCAGGGATATGACAGGGAGGGGAAGTGGGGTGTACTAAAAAGTCCGCAACGACAGAAGCCATCCAGTGGGAACAGAAACTTTTATTCCCGGTACACTAGAAGAAAAAACAAGAAAGAGAGGCGCCTCTGGGTGCAGACTGTATGACAGTTTTAATATTGTGCAATAAGCAATAATAAAATACACTCACATTTGGTAGGTGAGTGTTGAGCATATAAAGTGTCCTGTGCGGATGGAGCCAAACACAGCGTCATCACTGAGCTTGACAAAGGAGCGCGGTCGTCACGTGATACACGGCCTTGCCAGCTCAGGAAACGCGTCGCACGCTGTGACGTCATCACTGCTCGCCTGGATCGCCTGTTTGAGTTCCAAGCCTCGCTTCGGCTCCCCATCCACCACGGACGGTCGGAAGACATCTGCCACAGCAGTTGGATAAGGAACCCCTCCATAGATCCAGCCCCAGTGTTTGGCTCCATCCGCACAGGACACTTTATATGCTCAACACTCACCTACCAAATGTGAGTGTATTTTATTATTGCTTATTGCACAATATTAAAACTGTCATACAGTCTGCACCCAGAGACGCCTCTCTTTCTTGTTTTTTCTTCTAGCGTCGGTTTTAGTCCGTCGGACTAGCACACAGACGACCGGACTTTTCGACGGGATTCAAGTCCGGCGGCCAATTTTGAAGCCAATCTTATTTCTAGGGAAGAAAAAGTCCGCTGGAGCCCACACACAATCGAATTGTCCTGTTTACTCTGGTCCGCCGGACTAAGTCTGCCGAAAAAGTCTGATCGTGTGTACGCGGCATTCTAGATTTTTGGTAAAAAAAATTGAAATATGTGTTTATTGATTGGTTTGCGCAAAAGTTATAGCATCTACAAAATAAGGGATAGTTTTATGGCATTTTTATTAATATTTTTTTTTTACTAGTAATGGCGTGGCTGCAACATTATGGCGGACAATTTTGACACATTTTTGGGACCATTGGCATTAATACAGTGATCAATGCTATAAAATTGCATTGATTACTGTAAAAACGTCACTGGCAGTGAAGGGGTTAACCACTAGGGGGCGGGGGAGGGGTTAAGTGTGTCTTGGGGAGTGATCCTAACTTTTTGGAGGATGAGCTAGCAGTGACACAACACTGATCGCTGCTCCCAATGACAGGGAGCAGACGATCATTGTCCTGTCACTAGGCAGAACGGGGAGATGCTGTGTTTAAATCAGCATCTCCCTGTTCTTCAGCTCCGTGACACGATCACAGGCACCCGGCGGACATCGAGTCCGCAGGCCCCACGGGCACAGTCACGGAGAGCATGTGCATGGCGGGAAATTCAAAGTAACATACAGGTACGTTACTTTACCCAGCCGTGCCATTCTGCCGACGTATATCTACAGGAGTCGGTCGGCAAGCAGTTAATACAAAGTTGTCAATTTGTAAAATATTTCTAATACATAGCATGTAGATACCAAAAATTACACTCCAAAATATATTCTGCTGCTCCTCCTAAGTATGGCGATGCCACATGTGTGAGACTATTACACATCCTGGCCACATAGAGAGGCTCAACATCCAAGTAGGCGTTCTAAAAGCATAAATTACACATTTTTGAAGGCCCTGGAGCACCAGGACAATAGAATTAGATGTGGCAGATGATCCTGGACAGATGTGGCAGATGATCACTGACAGATTGCACCAGATGTGCGCAGAACATCACTGACAGATGTGGCAGATAATAACGGACAGATGTCCCAGGTGATCACGGACATATGTACCAGATTATCATAGACAGATGTGCACCAGATGATCACAGACAGATGTGCGCCCAGTGATCACGGACAGATGTGCGCAGATGAACATGGACAGATGTGCCAGTTGATCATAGACAGATGTGCGCCAGATGATCATGGACAGATGTGCGCCAGATGATCACGAACAGATGTGCGCCAGATGATCACAGACAGATGTGACATATGTGCCAGGTGTTCACCCACAGATGTACCAGATGATAATGGACAGATGTGACAGATGTGCCAGAGGATCATGGACAGATGTGACAGATGATCACGGACAGATGTTCAGTGGAACAGATGTTTACTGTAACAGATGTTTACTGGAACAGATGTTCAGTAGGACAGATGTGGACAGATGTTCAGTGGAACAGATGTTTACTGGGACATATGTGGGACAGATGATTGACATATGTTTTTCACAGTTTGGGGACACTAGCTGGGTGATCAGTGTGTAAAAAGCTGTAAAAACAGCTCATACACACTGATCCCCAGCTCGCAGATCAGCTCTCCTTCTCCTCACTGACTCCGTGTGAGGAGAAGCCGATCGCCTGGCAATGGCTCTCTGATTACTACATGGCAGCTGTGATTGGACACAGCCGTCATGTGATCAGAAGGGCCAATCACAGAGCCCTCCTGCCGAGTGACGTTGCCCTGTCTCTGGGGGACACGGGCACATCTGGATTGCGCCTCTGTGCGGGCACGCAGCCAGACATTCTCGCTTCCTGTGACGTTCCCCCAGGCTGTTTACAGGGGGACACACACGCATCGGGATCGCACAGATGCGTGGGCACGTGGCCGCGCAATCCCTCTCCTTCTGAAGGACGTTCAGGAACATCCTCTCAGAAGGAGGAAGCACCCACCTGGCAGTTTATGTGCAGTGGCTGGGTGGGAAGTGGTTAATGGCTAATTTTTGTAAATATTTTATTATATCTATTCATAAGACAACAGTGAAGAAATTACACTTAAACTACGTAAAGTAGTGAGTGTACAGCTTGTATAACAGTGTAAATTTACTGTTCCCTCAAAATAACTCAACACACAGCCATTAATGTCTAAACCGCTGGCAACAAAAGTGCGTACACCCCTAAGTGAAAATGTCCACATTGGGGACAGTATTTATATTTTGTGCGGCCACCATTATTTTCCAACACTGCCTTAACCCTTATGGGCATGGATTTCACCAGAGCTTCACAGGCTGAAGAAATGCTTAAATAAAGAATTTAAAAAAAAAAAAAAAAAAACCCTTATGGGCATGGATTTCACCAGAGCTTCACAGGTTGCCACTGGAGTCCTCTTCCACTTCTCCATGACGACATCACAGAGCTGGTGGATGTTAGAGATCTTGCGCTCCTCCACCTTCTGTTTGAGGATGCCCCACAGATGCTCATTAGGGTTTAGGTCTGTAGACATGCTTAGCCAATCCATCACTTTTACCCTCAGCTTCTTTAGCAAGGCAGTGGTCGTCTTGCAGGTCTGGGGTCATTATCATGTTGGAATACTGCCCTTCGGCCCAGTCTCTGAAGAGAGGGGATCATGCTCTGCTTCAGTATGTCACAGTACATGTTGGCATTCATGGTTCCCTCAATGAACTGTAGCTCCCCAGTGCCGGTAGCACTCATGCAGCCTCCGACCATGACGCTCCCACCACCATGCTTGACTGTAGGCAATACACACTTGTCTTTGTACTCCTCACCTGGTTGCTGCCACACACGCTTGACACCATCTGAACCAAATAAGTTTATATTGGTCTCACAAGACCACAGGACATGGTTCCAGTAATCCATGTCCTTAGTCTGCTTGTCTTCAGCAAACTGTTTTCAGGCTTTCTTGTGCATCATCTTTAGAAGAGGCTTCCTTCTGGGACGACAGCTATGCAGACCAATTTGATGCAGTGTGCGGTGTATGGTCTGAGCATTAACAGGCTGACCCCCCACCCCTTCAACTTCTGCAGCAATGCTGGCAGCACTCATACATCTATTTCTCAAAGACAACCTCTGGATTTGACGCTGATTTGAAACTTCTTTGGTTGACCACGGCGAGGCCTGTTCTGAGTGGAACCTGTCCTGTATACTGTATATATATTAAAATTATAATAATTGCATGTTTATTATAATGTTAGTTGCATTTTTGTCAAAGAGTTGTCAAGAGTCCTGTTCTTCATACTTGGTCAAGATCAATAACTCAAAGTAGTGAATATTTTGATGGGGATGGCAACCATGTAACCGAGAGCTCAGCAATGGTGGGCCCCCGTATTTCTCTCAGTACAGGTTTCCTTTAAAAATCTTACCTCCATTAACCAACAACGCAGCTCCCAGATTTCGGAAGATCAGTTACAGTATTTTCTTAGCCAATGAAGTCTTCAATTCCTGAAACACAACGGCTCACACGATACTGTCTAATTCAATTAGGGGAAACCTTGGGAGCCGTATAAACATCTATTATCTATATCATTCATACTTCATTACTCATTGACCAAGGTTAATCTCCACTGCATACAATTGAAGTACCTGAGCTTCTGTTTTATAAAGGGATTTTCTCATTTTGTCAAACAAGGAAGATAATTGACAAAATGGTGCAGGGAAGATTCTGTTCTGGTCTTTGAAATCCGCTAAGCTGGAGATAAAAATGTTTATGTTGAAATATTTGGGCTTTATTAACACCGTAATGGAGCTGGTAAAATTATAGTTTAGGACAACTTCTTAACCTCTACATGGACAAGGCATGTGTCTGCGCTATTAAACCCCAAACCAAAAATGTAACGTAAAGCAGCTTACCAATCGTTAGATGTAGTGGTTGCATTAGTTTTCTTTTTGGGTTTTTCCCTCTGTTTTTATCTGTTGATATGCCCAGACCCCACCTGTATTAGAGTGCCCCCACTCTGGATGAAGAAGCACAGAAGGCCCAGCAGACAGCAACAATCATCAGTTTGGGAGGAGGTGGGTGTTAAATGTACTAACAGACTAACCAATTGAAGCTACACTTCAGCTAAGGCCCATTTCATGCTTGTGTGCCGTGTCCTGCAACTGAAAAGTCGCAGGACAAGTCGTACCCCATGATTTCCAATGGGTACTGTTCATATCTGTGTGACTTTAAGTTACAGTGACTTCAAAGAAGTCCCTGCACTACTTTGGCCCAACTTTGATGTGAATCGAGGTCCATATACCTCAAAATTACACAGTCATTGCCTCAAGTCACATCAAAGTTGCAAGTAAAAGGTCACGCAACTTTCAGGTTGCACAAGTGTGAAAGGGGTCTAAGGCTGAAGGCCCCTTTCACACTGGCGCGACTTAAAAGTCACGCAATTTTGCTGTGATTTTCCCGCGATTTTGACGTGATTTCAAGGAATGCCTGTGTAAACTTGAGGTCTATGGACCTCAACTCGCATCAAAGTCAGACGAAAGTAGTACAGGGGCTTTCAAGTCGCACAGCTATGAAAGGTACTTATTGGAAATTATGGGGTACAACTTGTCATGCGACTTTGCGAAACCCAAGTCACAGGACAAGTCACACAAGTGAAAAAGGGGCCTTAGGCTCCATTCACACTTGTGCGACTTAGAATGCAACTTTGGACATCAAAGTTGCATGACAAGCCATTCCCCATGTTTTCCAATGATACCCATTCATATATGTGCAACCAAAAGTTGGAGCGACTTCAAAGTAGTTCATGGACTACTTGGGGCCGACTTTCATGTAACTTGAGGGCCATAAACTTCAATGTTAACCCTCAGACGTTGCATGAAAGTCTTACCTGAATGTTACACAATGCAACTTGTGTGCAACAGTTGCCCTTTATGACTGGTTAAAGCCAAAGTCGTTTCCAAAGTGCATCCATCCAAAGTTGCGTCAAGGTTGCACTCCAAATTCGGCACAACATTGGAGTCGTACAATTGTGAATGGAACCTAATACTTAATAAGCAGTTACTGCAAACAGCTTTTTTTTTCTTCTAGGATAAAGGTTTAACATGAATAAATAAAAGCTGATCATTGTAAGCACCCCTGCAAACTGTTACAACTTAGGTCCCTTTCACACTGCTGCTACCTAAAAAGTCACGTGGTTTTGTCGAGATTTTGCTGCGACTTCAGGGAATGCCTGTGTTGAAGTTTATGGACCTCAAGTCAGACCAAAGTAGTACAGGGACCACTTTGAAATTGGTGCGACTTGAAGTTGCATGGATATGAATGGTTATAATTGGGAATCATGGGGTACGACTTGTCAAGGGACTCTGATCTCCAAGAAAAAGTCGCACAAGTGTTAAAGGAGTCTAAGTGTGGTGCTCAGGCTCTCTGAAAAGGGTCTTCATAGATCCTCAAGCATCCACCACTGGGAGTGCTGGCGTGGGATGGAGCTCATCCCAGCTCCAGGTGCAACTCAAGACAAAAAGGGGGCGGTCCCTGTTTTCGCACATTCGTGTTGTCCCTGGGATCAGTGTGAAAGTGGCAACCTTAGCCTGGACTCCAACCAGGCCACGCCCCCAATATGTTTTGCTCCGCCCCTCATAGCTTAGTCATTGTATACACCCATACCAGTGTTAAATGGTTTGTCTCATCCCTGTGACTGGATCACCAGATGAAAATAAAAGAGAGAAAGCCTAAAAAAAGAAAACAAACGCAGCCATCACATCTAAGCATTGGTAAGCTGCAATATAATAAATGTTTGCTTTTGGGTTTAATACTGCTTATGTTTTGCCTTTCCCAGATTTTCGTTTCCCCCCTTATCAACACACTAATGAAATTTCTAAATAAAACCTTACAATAGTGGCGGTGATACCAATTACTGGGCCGCTGAGCTTCTCTATGCAATGCAGCCAGAGCATGACTGGTGGGGAGGAGCCAGCAGCTGATGGAAGCAGTGGATTGGCTCTTAGGAAGAGTTATGCAAATATCAGACTGCCTTAATGGGTGGGTGTCAGGGTCTGGAGGATTGGGTGCCCCTAGGTAGGCTTCATCTGTATGCAGACAGCTCCGGGGGATGCCCACATGTGATGCTGAACCTCTATAATTGGAAGAAAGTAACCACAATGAATGAAAGGAGCGGGTACAGTCAGGCTGTGATGGAAAGAGCAAGATGATGCTGGATGTGCTCCAGCCAGGAAATGAGGCGGATTCAATCTGACTTGCTGCAGCTTTTAACCACTTCAGTCCCGGAAGATTTTACCCCCTTCCTGACCAGAGCACGTTTTAGATTCTGTACTGCGTAGCTTTAACTGACAATTGCGAAGTCGTGCGACGTTGCACCCAAACAAAATTGATGTAATAGCTTTCTTTTGGTTGATCACCTCTGCGTTTTTTATTGTTTGCACTATAAACAAAAACAAAAAAGGGACAATTTTGAAAAAAAAGCATTATTTTTTACTTTTTGCGATAATAAATATCCCCCAAAAATATAAAAAAAAAATAATTTTTTCCTCAGTTTAGGCCGATATGTATTCTTCTAAATATTTTTGGTAAAAAAAATCTCAATAAGTGTATATTGATTAGTTTGTGCAAAAGTTATCGCGTCTACAAAATAGGGGATAGTTTTATGGCATTTTTATTATTATTATTATTTTTCTAGCATCGGACACTTTTGACAATAATTTGGGACCATTGTCATTTATACAGAGATCAGTGCTATAAAAATGCACTGATTACTGTGTAAATGACACTGGCAGGGAAGGGGTTAAACACTAGGGGGCGATCGAGGGGTTAAGTGTGTCCTAGGCAGTAATTCTAACTGTGGGGGGGGATAAGCTTCAACACACGACAGCAATCACTGCTACCGATGCCAAGGAGCAGTGATCTCTGTCATGTCACAAGCCAGAATGGGAAAAAGCCTTGTTTACAAAGGCATCTCCCCGTTCTTCCGCTCCGTGACACGATCCCTGGGAGATTGGCGGACATCGAGTCCATGGGACTTGCGGTCACAGCCACGGAGCATGCGGCAGGCATGCGCACACCCACAATGCTGCTTCCTAAAGGAGACGTACCTGTACGCCCATTCGCCCAGCCATGCCATTGTGCTGCCGTATATCGTTGTGCGCTGGTCAGCATGTGGATAATGCACATTATTAGTGTAGCACTAACCCCTGAAAGAGCTGCTGGTTTTATTGGGCTTACTGTTACCTTCTTCACCTCGTCTCAGTCTAGGGGTTCCTGTGGTAGATGGCCCAAAGAAATGTAGAAAGCTGACACTTTATCTTCCTTTTTTGGGTTATTTATTCAAAAAGATAAAACAGTCTCTCAAATGTAGGGTAGAGAGTTAGGATGAAAGTTCAGGTACTTTGGTTACTGCTAAGATAGAAAGTCTCTAACTATAGAAATCCAGAGAATTACCACTTCACAGCTGGATTTCCACAACCACCGGATAGACCTCCTCTCACCAGGCCTAGCAGCCGGTGAAGTGTTATGCCCCGTACACATGGTCGGAAATTTCGACGGAAAATGTCCGATCAAAAAATTTGAGATCCTGCTCTCAAATTTTCCGACAACAAAGTCCGATCGGACCTTTTCCGATCCTGTGTAGAGAATTCCGACGGACAAAGTGCCACTCATGCTCAGATCAAATTACGAGACCAAAGCTATTGGCTACTAGCCTTTACGTACTTCCGTCGTACGCAACGAACGTCACCACGTTCGGAATGATCGTATTTTCTGACAACTTTGTCTGACCGTGTGTATGCAACACCAGTGTCGGACAAAATCCGTTGGAAAAAATCTGACGGATTTTGTGGTCGGGAATTTCCGACCGTGTGTACGGGGGCTTAGGTAAAGCAAAGTCTCTGCCACAGACTTGAATGTAACTGAGGGACTAGACAAATTTAGAGAGCTATCATACGGTACCAGTATCTTGCAGCCGGTCCATCGATACCGTATGAGTGTAGATCCATTTAGTGTCCTTCAACTGAGCCTCCAGGCTCCTTCTGAGAAGCCAGCCTTAGCGCATGGCATTCTCCCGAAGAGTCCTCCCCTGGATGCTTCTCCAGTTGCTGGGCCTCTCCTAGCCGAGACGGCACCGGACCACTTTTTGGATAATTCGGCCCGAATCCCATTCAGGCCTGTCCCTGCAGTTGCTTCGCCTCTGGTTATCTAGCCCCGAGACTCGAAATTGCATGGATCCACACCCCAGGCCAGGAGGGCCACGGCGGCTGGTCAGGAGGACCAGGACCAAACAAACAGAAGATATCTTCTGGACTGGACCGGAACCCCCGAAGCACGTGATCTCAGTATCTTAAATACCTTCTCCCAGGATGCACAGCAGGATAAACACTACCACTGGGCTGGTTCCGAAAGAAAGAAGGGCATCCAATACACCCAGCTAAACTGCATTCTCATACTTGCCGGTGGCGACAGCGACACCCGCGGCCAAGGAGAACCCAGTGCAATTCCAGCCAGACTGATACTGAGACCATAATTTTGCATAATTAACCCCAAAACCCAACTGTGGTTTTAGGAACATTAACTTTGAAAAACACATAGCGTGTGCTCGTCAGGAGCCAGCGCTACATGAGAAGCTCACAGTGTGCAGTGGAATCATAATAAGTGATTTAAGTTCAGGAGAGGAGCCGGTACAACTGTGCAAGACTGAAGGAAAGTCTGGAGGTCAGATTTAAAAAGCTGCAACAGCTCTGAAGTGTCCCCATTCATCCAAACATAAAAAAAGGGTGACCGGTGTTCCACTTGACTCTGACCAGTATCAGGTTCTATGGGAAGATGTTGGTTTAAGTAGTGAACAGCTGCAATTTCAAGCACTCGTCTTAGCACTGGAATTTATTTAAAGCTCAGCTCCGGGGCAAAATTATTTTTTATTTATTTTTTTAGATTGAGACTCAAGAAAAGTTAAAATATCTGTTAGGACTTCATTGCTTCGTCCCTGTTGGGTAGATTATCCTTCACTTCCTGTCACCAGTCTATTGGTCAGAGTGTGGACACGACTCCACACTAAACAATCAGCAATACTACAACTTTTTAAAAAAGAAGATGAAGAAAATCTAGAAGGTTAGTCCGGGTTTTGTTCTTCTATGTACTCCTTCAGCACATTTCACTTTCACTTCTTGTTCCATTTAGAAGTGTGTCACTGGAACAGGAAGTGATGGGAATCTCCTCAGTGGGGTCACAGAGAAGTTTAAAAACCCAATGGGGTGTCTAACCCTTCCCCACTCTGTTAAAAACTCCAAGCAAAAAGCTAAATGAAGATGAATGAATGAATGAATAAAAGATTTGTATAGCGCTGCAACTGCGAACTGAATCGCCTCAAGGCGCTTGATCCGACCTGGGTTGATTCCTTCTTAGAAGAGGTGGGTCTTGAGTTTTTTCCTGAAGGCCCGAAAATGACAGATGAAAAAGATGACAGATGAATTGCAGGGGGCTGTTTTATCTGCCAAAGGATTTGTATTTCTGTCCATACGGTCCTGAGACTAATGCCCTGTACACACGGTCGGACTTTCTGAGGGAAAATTAGCGATCGGATTGTGTTGTTGGAAATTCCGATCGTGTGTGGGCTCCATCTGACTTTTTCCGTTGGAATTTCCGGCACACAAAGTTTGAGATCTGGATCAAAAATTTTCCGACAACAAAATCCGATCGTTTTGATTCCGAACGCGTGTAGACAATTTTGACGTACAAAGTGCCGCGCATGCTCAGAATAAATTACGAGACTAAAGCTATTGGCTACTGGCCTCTTTATAGTCCCGTCGTACGTGTTGTACATCACCCCGTTTTTTTTCCGGCAACTTTTTGCGACCGTGTGTATGCAACACAAGTTTGGCCCAAAATCCGTCGAAAAAAATCTGACGGATTTTGTCGTCGGAATGTCCGACCGTGTGTACAGGGCATAACACAGCTCTGCTGTTTTTGTTCCTACTGTTCAGGACAGGGTCATGTTTTGTGATTTTTTTTTTTTTTGTTCCCACATTTTGGACAAGGTTATGTTTTTTTTTTTTCTTCTTCTTTTCTTTTGTTCCTACTGTTTAGGACAGGGCTATGTTTTTTTTCTTTTTCTGCTGTTAAAGGGCAGGGTTATGTATTTTTCTTTTTCTACTGTTTAGGACAGGGTTATGTTTTGTGTTGTTTTTTTTTTTTTTTGTTTTTTTTTTGTTCCTGCTATTTAGGACAGGGTTATGTTTTGTGTTTTTTTTTTTGTTGCCACCGACCGGGTTATGTCTTGTATTCTATTTTTATTCCCAGTGTTTAGGACAGGTTTATGTTTTTTTTTATTTTTCTGCTGTTTAGGACAGAGTTATTTTTTTAAATTTTCTGCTGTTTAGAGCAGGGTTATGTTTTGTGTTTTTTTTTGGGGGGGGGGGGGGGGGTTTGTTCCCGCTAATTAGGACAGGTTTGTGTTTTGTGTGTTTTTTTGTTCTCTTTCTATTCCCGTTGTTTAGGACAGGTTTATGGTGTTTTTTTTTTTCTGCTGTTAAGGACAGGGTTATGTTTTTTTTTTTTTTTTCTTTTCCTGCTCTTTAGAACAGGGTTATGTTTTGTGTTGTTTTGTGTTTTTTTTCTTTTTTCTGCTTTTGAAGACAGGGATATGTTTTGTGTTCTTTTTTTATTCCCGTTGTTTAGGACAGGTTTATGTTTTTTCTTTTTCTGCTGTTTGTTTATAGTGCAAAAAAATTGTCAGTTAAAGCAATGCAGTGCCGAATCGCTAAAAGTGCTCTGGTCTTTGGCCAGCCAAATGGACCGGGGCTGAAGCGGTTAATGTGTGCCTTTTATACCTATTAACACTTTCAGTGCCATAGCCCTGTATAAAGGGTGTGTACATGGGGGTTATCTCGGTATAAATCGAATCAGTGTAATACTTTGATTTTATGCATAGACATTCCACGCTCCAGATTTACTGTCTTTATGCAAAGCCCTGACGGAAAGTAATTGAAATTCAGATTTTATGTTGCAGAATAGCTGAGATGATTAAACACTGATAGGACACATATTGAGGGGAGACCTCATAAAAGGTGCATGTGGCATGTTCTTATTGACATATGTTTGGCGTCTAAAGTTCTCAGCCTATTGGACGGTCTTAATATTCAGACACATCGTAGGCTCCTGGCCACATCTCCATAAGCACACAATGGCAAACAATTCTGACTTATTGTGTGCCAGACTTTACAATTAGAGGGGTTTTCTTTAATATGAAGGAACGTTGGGTTTGACCTCATAAGTCTTTTTTTTTCCTTTTTTTTTTTGCATTAAAATAATAAGACAGAACAAAACGAATGAATTTGTAGCACTTGAAAACCTGACGGTGCCATGTGGAGGCTGGAACACATACAGTACATAGCTATTAGCTTATCTATTGTTAAATGCTGACAAGATAACCACTTAAGCCCCGGACCAATTTGCAGCCAAAGGACCAGGCCCCTTTTTGCGATTTGGCACTGCATCGCTTTAACTGACAATTGCGCGGTCGTGCGACGTGGCTCCCAAACAAAATTGACGTAAATTTTGAAAAAAGTGCAATATTTTGCTATAATAAATATCCCCAAAAAATATCCCCAAAAAAACATTTTTTTTCCTCAGTTTAGGCCGATACGCATTCTTCTACATATTTTTGGTAAAAAAAAATCGCAATTAGCTATTATTGATTGCTTTGCGCAAAAGTTATAGCGTTTACAAAATAGGGGATAGTTTTATAGCATTTTTATTAATATATTTTTTTTTTTACTAGTAATGGCGGCGATCAGCGATTGTGACTGCGACATTATGGCGGACACATCGGACATTTTTGACACATTTTTGGGACCATTGTCATTTATACAGAAATCAGTGCTATTTAAATGCACTGATTCCTATGTAAATGACAGTGGCAGTGAAGGAGTTAACCACTAGGGGGCGGGGAGGGGTTATGTCTGTGACGTGTGTGTTTTTTTTTACAGTAGGGGGCGTGGCTTTACGTCTGACATCACTGATCGGCTTTCCGGATGACAGGGAACAGCCGACCAGTGACAGGCAGTGTAGGAAGCACGGGGAGAGGTTTGTTTACACAGACCTCTCCCCGTTCTTCAGCTCTGTGACCCAATCGCGGGACACCAGCGGCGATCGGGTCCGCTGGTCCCGCGGCCGTGGTCACGGGGCTCAGGACTGGGTCGCGAGCGAACCGGTACTTGCTTTTGCCCAGCCGTGCCATTCTGCCGACGTAAATCTACAGGAGGTGGTCCTGAAGTGGTTAAAGGAGACCTGCGCAGAGAAAATGTGTGGGCTGCCATTGCTTAACCCTTTGCTATCAAGTTATGTTTAGAAACGTCTTGGTATACAAGGAGTTAAGGCAGGCTCCCGGCTGCTGTCAAAGGGAGCAGGCCGCTGCTAATGCAACTGTGAGCATAATATTCATTTTTAGACATGTGCGATTCGGTTCGTAACAAATGGATTTTTCATACAAATTTGTTAGTATTCGTACATTCGGATCAATTCGAACATCCGAATAGCTGAAAGAACCAACATTTTTAAATTTAAAAATTTTCGAATAAGCAAAATAACGAACACTCGAAAATACGAACTTACAAGCGGTCAAACTTACGAAAATACGAAACCCCGAAACAGTAAAAGAAAGACAAATTACATCTATAACGAAGGATTTATATTTCGTATTTTCAATCCTTTGTCTGTTCATAATTTCGTATGTTCGTATTTTCATTCGTGTGTTTTGTTTCTACGTCTGTTCGTGATTTTGTTTGTTCGTGTTCTCGAATCATTCTTTTGAATGGACAGTGTAAAGCCGCGTACACATGAGCGGATTTTCTGTCGGAAAAATCTTGGATGGTTTTTCCGACGAAATTCCACTCAAGCTTGGCTTGCATACACACGGTCACGTACAAAACTACGACGAGTCGAGAGAATGAAATTGAATGCTTCAGAGCATGCGTCAAATTGTTTCTGAGCATGCGTAGGAATTTTGCACGTCGGAATTGGTACAGACGATCGGAATTTACGATCGAAACCTTTTCCGTCGGAAAAATTGAGAACATGCTCTCAAACTTTTGCTGGTGGAAATTCGGCCAGCAAAAGTCCGACACACGACACACACGGTCGCATTTTCCGACGAAAAGCTCACATCAGTCTTTTGCTGACTGAAATTCTGATCGTTTGTATGCGAATGGGCAGTGTATTAGTGAGTGATGTATCTTACTTACCGTAATATATTTAGCCAATCAGCTTATCCCTTTTGAGTCACACTGGATTCCTGAATCTTTTTAGATTCGGTTGAGGAGGAGACGGAGTCCGGTCTGGTGACTGAGGGAGTGGACTGGAGGAAGTACAGGACTTATTAGGAAAGCAAGCATAGGATTATTATTCTTTATTTCCTACGAAAATACGAATGAAAAAGGCAATCTCACAAAAGTAACAATTACTAAATTATGAGTAGTGTACCGATTAAACGAAAAAATTATTATCTAACAAAATTATGAATTTTGAATCAAAGAAAATCAGACTAGCGGAATTA
Source organism: Lithobates sylvaticus (assembly GCA_028564925.1). Taxonomy (NCBI): domain Eukaryota; kingdom Metazoa; phylum Chordata; class Amphibia; order Anura; family Ranidae; genus Lithobates; species Lithobates sylvaticus. Next base: position 243,253,267 of record CM053032.1, read on the forward strand.
CGAATCATTTTGTACTAAAGAAAATAAAACTGTTACAAAAATACGTTTTCGTAACATATATGAATATGAAACCTCGTGTCTTACGAAATTACGAATCATTAGACTAACGGAATAAGGAATATTTTGTATCAACAAAAATATATCTGTTACGAAAATACGAATGAGTCCTAATATAAAATTTAGCGTCTTACGAAATTACGAATCGTTACAAATCAACGGAAACGTAAAGAAAGTAAACTAAACAAATGTTATTGTTGTGCACATGTCTATTCATTTTTACACATGATGCTCAGCTTTAACCACTTGAAGACCAGGCTTTTTCTGGCACTTTTTGTTTACAAGCTTAAATTTTTTTTCAGGAAAATTACTAAACATTATATATATATATATATATATATATATACACAGTGGAACCTCGGATTGCGAGTAACGCGGTTAACAAGCATTTCACAATACGAGCACTGTATTTTTAAAAATAGTAACTCGGTTTGCGAGTCTTGTCTCGCAAAACGAGCATGATTCAGGTCAAAGCGTGTGCAGTACTGCATTTGGCCTGAGGTGGGGAGGGCACCGGAGCCGAGCGGCGCCGATTGGCGCTGTTCAGAAATGCACAGAGATGCCCGAGGACAGCTCGGCTGATCTTGGCAAACCTCGGGAATGCAGACTTTCCGAGGTTTGCCGAGGTCAGCCGAGGTGTCCTCGTGCCTTTCCGGCCCATTCCGAGGGTCTCCGGTGCCCCCTCCCCACCTCTGACCGCATGCGGTATTGCATGCCATTGAAGTCAATGCGGAACAAATTATTTTCGTCTCCATTGAATTCAATGGGGAAACTCGCTTTGATATGCGAGTACTTTGGATTAAGAGCATTCTCCTGGAAAAGGTTATGCTTGTAATCCAAGATTCCACTATATATATATATATATTTTTTTTTTTTTTTTATTTATTTATTTTTAAGCAGAGACCCTAGGAAATAAAATAGCGATCATTGCAACTTTTTATGGCACGTGGTATTTGCGCAGCGGTTTTAACAACTTATTTTAACAACTTCTGGACCACCCACTGTATATATACGTTAAATCCTGGCCTTTCCATGGCATCACTTTTATAGGCAGTGGGAAAGGTGCCCCCTCCCGCTGCTTTCCAGCCATTTCCCCCGATTACCGGAGTTGTCGGTAAAGGGGGAACTGATCCGATCCCCCCTGGAGCAATGGGCAAGAAGTCGAGTGAGAACAAGATGGCCCCCACTCGACTCTATGCTCTTGGAGGACCGGAGCGATGTCTGACGTCACTTCCGCCTAACGGCTTTAAAGGGGAAGTAAAGTCTTCCTCTTTAATTGTACCTACAGGTAAGCCTAAAATAAGGCGTACCTGTAGGTATTGTAAATATCTCCTAAACTTGCACTGTTTAGGAGATATCTACTATATACACTGCCGTCTACATCATTGGCACAAGTGCACTGAAGGAATGGTCCGCTCGTGCAGTTTCTTCAGGGCCCGCGCTGTGACCAGCGGCTCCCACGCGCATGTGTGGGAGTGACGTCTTCGTGGCTCCGGCCAATCAAAGTGTTGGAGCCTGCAAACCCAGAAGTAACTCTAGGAAAGATGTCGGTCCTGTCGGTGTGCCGGCGCTGATTCAGGGCTTTGTTCTAAGCTGTGTATTTCATAATGAGCTAGTATGCTATGCATACTAGCTCATTATGCCCTTGTCTTGCAGGTTGTTTTTATTTTTGTTTTGTTTTGTTTTTTGGAGGTTTACAACCTCTTTAAATTCTCTTTTTTTGTGTAAAAGTAAATAGTTTTTTCTATTTATTTTGCTTTTAAGTGTAAATGTGAGATCTGAGGTCTTTTTTGATCCCACATCTCAGATTAAAGAGGCCCTGTCCTGCTTTCTATTACAAGGGATGTTTATATTGCTTGTAATAGGAATAAAAGTGATCAAAAATGTTTCTTTTTAAGGGATAGCATAAAAATAAAAAGTAAAATAAATAATTCTAAACAGGTAACCTGTAAAAAAATGTAAAGCGTCGCCTATGGAGATTTTTAAGTTAGTTTGTCGCCATTCCACGAGCGTGCGCAATTTTAAAGCATGACATGTTGGGTATCAATTTACTCGGCGTAACATCATCTTAAACATTATACAAAAAAATGGGCACGCTTTACTGTTTTCTTGTTTTTTTATTAAAAATAAAGTGTATTTTTTCTAAACAAATTGCGTCTGTAAGACCGCTGCGCAAATACCGTGTGACATAAAGTATTGCAATGGTCACCATTTTATTCTCAAGGGTCTCTGATAAAAAGTAATTTTCTGCCAAAAAATACTGATTTTTAACTTGTAAACAACAAATGTCAGAAATAGGCCCGGTCCTTAAGTGGTTAATGAATTTAAAGAAAACAAAACACAATGTATATCCAAATCATTTTATTTTGTATAATATGAAAGATGATGTTATGCCGAGTAAATAGATACCTAACATGTCACGCTTTAAAATTACCCACACCCGTGGAATGGCGACAAACTACAGTACTTAAAAATGTTTTAAAGCCTTTACAGGATACCAGTTTAGCGTTACAGAGGAGACCTAGCACTAGAATTATTGCTCTCGCTGTAACATTTTCAGCGATACCTCACATGTGTGGTGCGAACACCGTTTACATATGCGTGAACGACTTACATTGTTCGCTTCTGCGCACGAGCATGGAACAAGATGGGCACTTTTTTTTTTTACACTATCCCTTAATTTTTATTATTTTTTTGTTCCATTTTATTTCTATTACAAGGAATGTAAATATCCCTTGCAATACAAATAAGGATGACAGGTCCTCTTTATGAGGAAATCTGGGGTCAAAAAGACCCTAAATCTCTTCTTTAAAATAAAGCAGAGTTAGGGTGCTACTACCCAATAAGTATTTTTTTTTTTTTTTTAGAGCTACCTGGGCGAGAAAAGGCAATCGCACAGCTGCAATGGCAATCATGAAAAAAATGGTCCACAACTCCTTGCTTGCTCTTTAAAATCTTCAGAATTTATTGATTCTCCATTTTTCTCCATTTTCTCCATTCTTCTTTTATGGAGAATCAATAAATTCTGAAGATTTTAAAGAGCAAGCAAGGAGTTGCAGACCATCTTGTTTCCAAATCTCTTATTTACCTTTAAAAGCAAAAGATCAAAAAAAAAAAATAAAAAAATAATAATAATTTTTTTTTGATCTTTTGCTTTAAGGGTAACTCCACTTTTGTGGGGAAAAAAAAGCAAATAAAGAAAAAATAATATAGCGTGCACAATTGCGCTACAAGTCATATTGTAATTGAATGTTTTTAAAAATTACATTCCCTTTTTAATCTGCAGCCGCTGTCATTTTCTATAAATGCAATGCAATATGGCTGCATGGAGTTGTATGGAACGCCCCCCAGAAACATAACTTCCTGCTTGTGTGATTGGCTCACCGATTTTCCTAAAAGTCTGATCAGAGAGAACAATCTTCAATCAAAAGAAAGTGTTTATATGTAAAAAGTCCAGATGATCCAATATATATAAATATAGAAATCATTCATATAAAGAATTCATATAAAGAATATCCCAAGTGAGTTCCAAAATGTGTTCATTGGTTTTTCATGTAACCCGTCACCATCACCAAAAATGGAATAAGAGGGGAGGCTTACCAAAAAGCCAGTGACCGCCCTTATTCAGGGGGGTCAAACTGAGCTTGGGAGGACAGCCTTGGTGCTGTTAGTTGTCATCAGCTTCCGGTGGATGTCACTTTAAAGCTGTGTCTTCTCCTGTATGGCAATCCTTCCCTTCAGCCCTCAGTTACCAGGGGGTTTAACAGGCATCCGGATGGCAGTGGAAAACAAAAGGTGACTCCAATAGTGCAGAGGTTTCCAGAGGATTTATTCATTAAAAGATCCACATTACAAAAAAAGAAAAACAGACCTTGCGAGGTGTAAAATTTGGCTCCATTTGGTCTATGGACAGAGGAATAGCGGGTGCGCATGCGCAGTACGAGCGTACGTGACGAACCCGCACCACTAACAGCACCAAGGCTGTCCTCCCAAGCTCAGTTTGACCCCCCTGAATAAGGGCGGTCACTGGCATTTTGGTAAGCCTCCCCTCTTATTCCATTTGTGGTGATGGTGACGGGTTACACGAAAAACCAATGAACACATTTTGGAACTCACTTGGGATATTCTTTATATGAATTCTTTATATGAATGATTTCTATATTTATATATATTGGATCATCTGGACTTTTTACATATGAACACTTTCTTTTGATTGAAGATTGTTCTCTCTGATCACAATTTTATTTTTCATTATTTGGTTTAATATTTATTTATTTGTATACCATCCAGCGCTGCACTTTTTTTCTTTTTTTCCATATCACTTTGTGCCCTATACCGGGGTTATTTAGTGTCCAGCTGCAGGACTATCTTCACGATATTTTCATATTATTTATTATCACTTTCTACTGTTCTACACCTAGCGCAATTCTTTTTGTTTAAATTGTTCCTAAAAGTCTACCTAAGATACAAGTCAGATTTCAGGCATTCCCTGAAACAAAATTTTTATTTTTAGTGAGATATGTCCAATAGGAGCACGTCTAAAGGGATGCAGGTCCAGCACCTTCCTCATTAGTGCTCTGCAGCTGCCACAGCTGACTGATAATTATGAAACCACTCCCATTAGACCCACTCACCACAGAGGCACAGACAAACACACATTTATTTCTTCAGAATAACAAAAGGTAGGAATCTGCAACAAAAGTTGCTATAATCCTTGCAATGTACATAAATCACCCAGAGGGGGGAATGTTTTTCTCTCAACAAAAGTGGAGTTACGCTTTAAAAAAATAAAAAAATTGTTTACTTCCAGCCTGGACAGGAAGTGACATTATGACATTTCTCTGGTCCTCCAAGGTCATAGAGGCGATCAAAGCAAATCTACTCTTTGATCACCTGTGTGACCAGCCGTTTCTCATGCGAACCGGCAGAGATGGTAAGCCAGAGAAACACCGGAGAGTGGCGGGGGGCGTCCCTTCCCGCCACTTCTGAAAGCATCCCAGCAGCTCATGAGACACTCGGAATGCTTTCAAGAGAAAGCCAGCCACCAGCTGAAAAAAAACAATACCGGGGTATAATCCTGGTAAACCGCTTGCAAACCACAATGTATATATAGGTTTTGCGGTTACCCCTACATTTCATGTTCCTGTTATGTGCCTGCTGTACTATGTACTTGTGGTAAAAAGTCTCCTGTTCTCTTTGTATTGCTTTCTTTGTGTGAAAATCCTGGTGTTCCTAACTAGTCCCCCTCCTGCGGCTGTAAATCAAAGTCAGTCAGCCAATCAGGGGAGAGTGGGGGCGGGCCGGGTCAGGACTCTGTATCTGAATGGACACACAGAGCGGTGACACGGCTCCAGTGCCCCCATAGAAAGCTGCTGACTGTGGGGGCACTCAACAGGAGGGAGGGGCCAGGATCAGCAAAGAGGGACCCGAGAAGAGGCGGATCCAGGCTGCTCTGTGCAAAACCAACTGCACAGAGGAGGTAAGTATAACATGTTTATTATTTTAAAAAAAATGAGATTTTAAAATTATTTTAAGGGGTTTACCACCCTCCAAATGCTAGTGCGAATGATTCTGAAAAATGTCAATGGTTTCACAGAGGCAAGGGGACAAAGGGGAACATTGTGTGTAGGGCCAAGTGCGTGTGGTGAGGTTAGTGCACACTCCTCTTGTCCACATGTAACTGCATTTCTAACTTCATGGATTTTTTTGGAGGGAGCCATGGTTGTCACCCAAGCAAGGCTTTAGACCTGTCTGTCTTTGCTCATGTCAATTATATTCATATTATATGACAGCTGTTCCTGAGGATTCCCAGAGGAGAGATAAAACGCGTTGAGCAGAGTTTCCAATTTGGGTGATGTCACATCTGCCCCATGGAGCGCACATTGTGAAGGTGCATCCAGGTTTACACAGTATACTTGCATACAACTGTTATTTTATCAAAATGGTAAATTATGGATCGAATAAAACAAGCATGAACAGAGGAGCAAGAGGCAAAGGAGACTAGCTGTGAGCCTGAGAGGAAGAACATCTTCAATGCCTGTTTGATTCATCTGTAATTCATTATTTGACTCTTTTTGCTTCCTGCAGAGAGTCAAATTCCTTTGGTGCGCGTGGGAGCGTGGGAGCTCTTGAGGGGGGCACAAAGCATTAAGAGGTGAAAAGTGGATGTGGTGGTAGAAAATACAGTTGCAGTTTTCGATGCACTGAGCACTTTACGTTATGCACGGAGAGGCTGTTTAATTTTTCATACAATTATTTATGTATTAGTATGATCATTCATGCAGTGAGCACTTTATGTTGTGTATGGAAGATTTCTTGTATCGATTTATGTTATTGTACGATTTTAGTATAGACAGTGTTGTGAAAACCTTTTCTATAACACAGTAGGGGGGTCTGAGCACCTTTGAACAGCCGCTCTCGGAGAGAGGCAATTGAAATTATAACACTATTGGGTTAGGAGGAGTTCTTAGTGTGGGTTATTTTGGATCATATTGGTTGAGAAAAGTACATAGGACAGGAATTGAAGTCTAGGGTCAATGCAAAGATTAAGACAAGGTGAATCCATTGAGAGTCTGTTTGGAATAAGTCAACAATAAGAAATTAGGAAACTGGACTAGAGAAGTACAGCCTAGAGCAGTGGTCTCCAAACTGTGTCCCTGGGGCCGGATGTGGCCCTTTGCTTAATTTTGTTCGGCCCTTGGGGCATCATTCCCCCCACTATTGCTGACATAGTTCCTGCCACTGACACGAATGATGAAGCACTATTCCTCCCACTGGTACCAATGATTGGGCACTATTCCTCCCATTGATACCAACAATGGAACAATATTACGCCCCCTAATACCAATCATGGAGCATTGTTTACTCCCATTGACGCCAGGAAATTTCTTCTCCCACTGGCCTCTCTGGCCAACCTAAAGTTGGAAGGACAGTAAATTGGCCCTTTGTTTAGAAAGTTTAGACACTTGTCAGAAACCATGAATCAGACTGAGACAGAAGTACAGTTAAATTTACACCTTTTTTAATAATAATAAAACAAGTAAACATAGTCAAAACATAACCAGAGTTCAGGAACCGGAACGGATAGTCAGACAAGCCAAAATGCCAGGGAGCCAGAGATGAGCGTAGTAGAACAGCAAGCAGGATCTGGAGCCAGAAGGAATGTCAGCCAAGCAAGTCTTTAACAAGAACACAGGAGTGCGAAGGCGAAGGCAGAGATCATCGGGGACTGGACGGCTTAAGTAGGCAAATCTGATGAGCAGGATATCATCAACAGGTGAGTCACTGTGGAGAGATAGGAGCTGGCAATTAGCCGACAACTGAGTGGCCAGCTTTGAGAAGGAAGGGCTGAGTCCAGCCCTGGCAACACTGTAACTTGCATACAAGGGTGCAAGGACATCAAGAGACAATTGGGGAATTCAAGAGCAGAGGCAGAAGGCAATGGAGTGACAAAGCTGCAAGAAATTGTTCCAAAAAGTGCTTAGATTCAGATTGTGGAATCTTTAAATAGATAGTATGTGATGGTAACATAACGTGATAACACACCAACTTCTAAAAACATACGTTTATTCTAACACATATTAAAAAGCTTCATCCAGAAGTGTCAGATGTAAAATGAAACCACAATGGCTAAGCCTGCTTGCTGTATTCCAACAGAGGAGGTCCGACACGTGTCTGATATGAGCCTCAATACTGATTCCAGGGTGATAGACCTACACCATGGAGCCACCCAGTGGACAGGGGGTGCTGTCTTGGGAACCACAGCACCGATGGATGGGACCAGGAGGATGCAAGACAGGCTATGTGACCGTAAAGATGACGCCCATGGCTATGCAGGATGGACTGCGGGCGTATGTCACTAAATTGTGGGCACTTGGAGGGCAAGCTGGTGGGTGAAGTCCTGTCTCAATGACGACATGTTTCACGCACCTGCTCCTTGTCAAAATGGAGCGACAGTCAACAATGGAGGCTCAGAATGAGCAGCCAGTGACTACTTATCTCACATGAAACTGCCCTATGGTGTACCATGCTACTGACAAGGGAGCACCCTTTGCATGAATGGCCAGACAAAAGATTAGCTATAAAATTAATTTTGGGAGCACCCCGCCATAATCAAAGCTGAATGACTACTCCATTAGGATGTTGCCTTCATAACCTAAGTGCTAGTGGACACTTTTGGTGATTGTTATTTTTAACTTGGTGAAGGGTTATGGAATTTTTAAATAGGCTATTGTATTTAATTCTCTTGATTTTTTTTGGTATTAATAAAATAATAATTAGCAATACCCAGGGGCGGACTGACAGCTCATGGGGCCCCCGGGCAATAGGAGATTATGGGGCCCCCAGGCAATCAGAAATTATGTGGCCACACAGTATACACACACTCAGTATACAATCACACAGTATACACACACATGTACACACAGTATACACAGACATGTTTCTATTGGCTGAGAAGGTACTGGAGAGGTGGGGCAGCTATAATCTCAGGATTTTTAGACCAAAAGGATGTCGGTAAGGGACATTTCAAAAATAGATGTAAAAAAAAAAACCCACAGTTTTACTTAGGCTGGCAACCCTGATGGGGCCCCCTAGTGGCCCGGGGCCCTCGGGCAGTGCCGAGTGGTCCAATGGTCAGTCCGCCCCTGGCAATACCTCACTTGTTCTACTAAAGAACCTCTGAGTTTGTAACCAGTCTATAGGTCATAGTTGTGAAGGTTTCGTTACACCCTGGTTTTGCTGTCTGTGGATTCTGTACAGTTTGTACATTTGAGATACGTACTTCAGAAAACAAATGTGATGTCCTGTCATCAAACATATATTATTTTTCATTAAATGCTGCTTTCTGCCTGAAATTTCCATTTTTATGTTTATGTAAAGAAAAATGAAGTCAAAATGACATTTTCTTTTGATAGACAGAAGAGACTTAAATAAATTGTGAATTTTCTAAAGAAAATGAAGATTGGAAAACATTTTACACCTGCTTTGGTCTGGCCTGACATGTCCATTATTTACGTGTCAGGAACTTAAATTCGAAATGGTTTTAGTAAAATAACATCTATTAAACTGCACAAGTAAAACTTTTCATGTTATATGAAGTTTACAAAGAAAAAAAAATAATAAATGCAAAAAGGAATGGACTTTGTAAAATACAAATTGTGTATTTAAAGGGCTACATTTTTTAGAGCTTCATTAGTGAATGTTAATGTGGACTTGAACGTTATAACATCTAAACAGCAACCCAAATAGTGCAGTTCTGAATACTAAAGAACTGGAAATAAAATATGCATAATATAATATTCATTCAAACCATCAGGACAAATGTGAATGATAACAGTCTCTGTAAAGCCCCATACGCACGGTCGGACAATCCGCGGACCAGGTCGGTCGGATCCTGTCCATCATACTTTGTCTGATGTTGGTTTTGCGTACACACGGTCGGACAAAGTTGTCGGAAAATCCGATCATTCTGAACGTGGTGACGTTTGTTGCCTACGACGGGACTACGTAGAGGCTAGTAGCCAATAGCTTTGGTCTTGTAATGTGATCTGAGCATGCGTAGCACTTTGTCCGGTCGGACAACCGTACACACGATCGGATTTGGTGTGATCGGACCGGGTTGTCGGCAAATCTATCCAGCAGGAGATAAGACTTTGTCCGTCGGACAATCCGACGTACACTGTCCGATGGTGCATACACACGGTCTGATTTTTCAACAACATTGTCCGATCGGACAGAATCCATGAAAAAGTCCGACCGTGTGTATGGGGCTTAACAGTTGTTATTTTTTTTTTTAAATAACAAACACATTATACTTAACTGCGCACAGAGAAGCCTCGATACTCTTTTTTTTTTGGGTCCCCCACCGCTGGCCCTTGCTCCTCCCCATCGCCAAGTGCCCCCAATAACAATCTTCTTTCTATGATGGCACTCGAGAAGGCTCGCACTCGTGAATGGACATTGTCCATTCACACACAGATTGTGGCTCGACCCCACCCAATGCTCTCTCCTCATTGGCTCACTGGCTGCAATTGACAGCAGCAGCAGCCAATGGCTCTCACTGCTGTATGAGCCTATGAGGAGAGAGACACCCAGAAGAGCCACTGCTATCATGCACATCGCGAGGGATGGTGGCTCCAGCAGGGACAGCTCATAAGGACGGCCACAGACCACCATGTACAACTCCCAGTCTCCCTACTTCCCACTGCATACCTCTGGAATACCACCCGATGGAGTGGTACCTGAGCTCCGGCGGCCCCAATCCTGCACACGCCAGGATCCTGCTCTCGGCCCCCAGCTGGTCAAGATGGCCGATGGCTCCTCCATGATCCCTGCCTCACATGCAGCCAACACTGCACAACTGACCTTGATCACTACGGAGAAACAGTATAGCAGGATGGCCCAAGCAGTGGCGGCCCTGCTCGCCCCCACGATCACTGCTTCTGTGGACAGGGCAGTGACTACAGGGATAGATCAGCTCCAGACGGAGCTCAGAGAACAGGCAGGCTCAATAAAGTGGAACAGTGCTTATCAGATCTGGAGGAGGCACAGAGCTCCCAAAAAGATGCACACCAGGCATCTCAGACTCCGCAATATATAATGGAGAAGCTAAATGACATGGAAAATTGCTTGTGACCCAACAACCTAAGGATCATAGGCCTCCCAGAGGCCTACAACTCGGGAGCACTAACAGAGTTATGTTTCACTCGCATCCCTGAGGCCATCAGCATTGCCGCACCCTACATAGTGGAGAGAACCCACTGCGTAGGAGCACCATGAAATGACTGACGCTCCCCACGCCCGATAATTGTAAGATACCTAAACTACTCAGACAGAGTTGCCATTTTAAAATCATTCTGTAATGCCAACTCCTTTGAGTTGGAAGGGCACAAGCTTCTCATCTTCGCCGTCTATTCTCAAGAAGTATCGTGCAAGAGGAAATCTTTCCAACCCATCTGCTTCACCTCAAGGGGTTAAAATTCACCCTGGCATAACCGGCTATTCTACGCATCACTGACCAGGCAGGAGAGTCTTTCAGCCACCCAGAAGAAGCTGCCTCCTATCCACAAACATACCTCCACATTCTCCAGGATTTATCCCCCATGGAAACCAACCGATGCCCTGAGGGCCTCAGGGGTCAGCGTGGCCCCCGCAAGGATCCACCAAAAAAGTTTTTTCTGCTCAAACACACCAGGATTCCCAAAACACTGCTGAAAAGGGGCTTTACAGAGCCTGCAGGTTCAAGATCCCTCCTTCTCCTAGCCTACTAGGATCTCAATGCTTAAAGCCTCTGTCTGTTCAGAATAACTGTTATATAACTGTTGTTGTTCTAATGCCCTCTGTTACAGCCTTCCGGAGACGTGCGGCCCGGGTTTCAATATGCCCTGACCTGAACCTTTCAGGGACCCTCATATACCTGCCATCCAACATGACATGGCTACCTGGCAGATGCAAACTGGCATTTTGACCAAATCCCCCTCTTCGGTAACGCTGTCCATTGGTGATTGTTACGTGTGGAAGAAAGCAAAGTCAAGGCTTCCCCTAAACTGAGTTGGTTTTGACTTTACTTACACACGATCCCACCACTGTCTTTTCACACCTACTCTTTCCTATACCCCTTCCCGGGTTCACACCATTGCTCCCTCCCCCCCTTCTCCCCTCTCCCTGACCTCCATCCCTGATCACCGAACTAGCAAATACTCCACAGCTCCAGTGTCTGACAAGAAGCACCTCACTTTGACATAATTTCCAACCCTTTTGACACAATGAAAATCTTTTAATGGAATGTCAAAGGACTCCCACCCCCCCACAAATGCATGGTGATACTTAAAGATATTGAAAACAGACATTGCGCTTCTCCGGGAGACTCATCTCCCATCGGCTGACTTCTGGCGAATGGGTAGGGCAAACTCTTGGCTCAGCCTCTGTGAAAGGCAAAGCAGGTGTCCTTATCCTCATAGACAAAAACCTCCCTTGCGATTTTGTGTCCTCTACTCACCATTAGGAAGGGCGTCTTTTGACCGTTCACCTTCGTATCTCTAAAAAAGACCTTATAGTGACCAATGTCTATGCCCCAAATTCCCCTACCAAATCCTTTTTCCAGGTAGTCACCGCACACCTAGCTTCCTACCTGCAGTTTCCCCTCCTAATAAGAGGACATTTCAACACAGTTATGAACATACAGGAAGATAAAAGTGGGGAAAAACCTATTCTTCGACCACATCCTCAAACCACAGCAACTTTACTATCCTTCTTTTGCAGCGGCCCTCCAGCATAGTGACCCATGGCGTTTAGCTCATCCAGAAGGCAGGGAATGTTCTCCACACCTTGTCCAGAATTGACTACCTAGCCGCACCAGATTTTCCACTCTCCAGTTTTAGTATATCAACCCCTATATATCTTAAGAAATTTCTATTTTCTTAAAAAAAAATAAAAATAAAAAACTTGTCTTTTCCTATTTTAATCCATTCTTGCATCTTAGTAATGCAGATCTCATGCAGCCTCTTAGCAGCCACTTCATGTCTATGTGCACTCCAGTGATGGCTGAGTGGCTTTGATGGTGAGAACTGTGGAGTGTTCATTGGGAGCTTGTATGACGGGGTGACAACACAGGTGCAAAATTAGGATACAAGGACAGAGTGTTGTCACTCTATAACAGGAGGGGCCTAAACATGGACTGTATGTAGGATTTCCAGGTATTATTATAATGAGCGCTGCAAATGTAAAAATATTGAAAATAACTTTTAAAAGCACACTAATGTAGAAAAGTGTATATGATGGGTTTACAAATATTGGGGAGAGGGGCGGACTGACCCATCGGGCACCGCCCGAGGGCCAGAGGCCATTAGGGGCCCGGACCCAGCCCCACAAGAGGCCACTTGAAGCGCCTGTAATAATGCCGATAATAATACTGCTAACAGCGCACGGCTCCCCGCCGGCCCCTCCTACCCTCCCGTCCGTCCCAGGTGCTTGTACTTTATGCGTTGTGACATCACCTGGGACGAGAAGAGAGGAGGGGCCAGCAGGGAGCAGTGCGCCATTAGTGGTATTATTAGAGGCATCGGGTGAGTGAAGCTGAGACACCAGGGCCATCATCGGTGGGAGGGGGGCGAGTACAGAGCCCCAACATGACCGCAGGAAGGCCCATGGTACTCTTCTGGTCCCCCCACCCCCCTATTGTCCCCCATGTGCTCTCACTCCAGTGTCCCCCTGTGTGCTCCCTCTAGTGTCCCCCTGTCTGCTCCCTCCAGTGTCCCCCTGTGTGCTCTCCCTCTAGTGTCCCCCTGTGTGCTCCCTCTAGTGTCCCCCCCTGTGTGCTCCCTCCAATGTCCCCCTGTGTGCTCCCTCTAGTGTCCCCCTGTGTGCTCCCTCCAGTGTCCCCCTGTGTGCTCTAACTCTAGTGTCCCCCTGTGTGCTCTCCCTCTAGTGTCCCTCTGTGTGCTCCTCCAGTGTCCCCCTGTGTACTCTCCCTCCAGTGTCCCCCCTGTGTGCTCCTCCAGTGTCCCCCTGTGTGTTCTCCCTCCAGTGTCCCCCCCTGTGTGCTCCCTCCAGTGTCCCCCTGTGTGCTCTCCCTCTAGTGTCCCCCTGTGTGCTCTCCCTCTAGTGTCCCCCTGTGTGCTCCCTCCAGTGTCCCCCTATGTGCTCCCTCCAGTGTCCCCCTGTGTGCTCTCCCTCCAGTGCCCCCCTGTGTGCTCTCCCTCTAGTGTCCCCCTGTGTGCTCTCCCTCTAGTGTCCCCCTGTGTGCTCTACCCCCTCCAGTGTCCCCCTGTGTGCTTCCCCCCCAATGTCCCCCATTGTGCTCTCCCTCCCCCAGTGTCCCCCTGGATGCTTCCCCCTGTGTCTCCCTGTGCAGGTGTGGCTTTAGTGTGTGTGGGGACACAGGGGGCCCCAATATCTTCTATTGCCCGGGGGCCCCATGAGTTGACAGTCCGCCCCTCATTAGGGAAAAGGTTAAGGGTTATATATTGGAGGGGACATTCAAGAATTAAGGTATTCTTTTAGGATTTGGGATAGGGATTCAGGCAGGGGAAGCATAAGTATTTTATGTTAAGGACAGTTTACAATATAGGCACTCTTATGCAATCTTGCAGGGTTTAAACGCAGTGTAAACTACTAGCGCCTCTCACTGGTACCTGCTTGTAATTTCTTACCTTAACCCCAGCTGTCTGAAAATGTTCAGGGGGATCCCAGTACAACGTTTTATCAAAAAGCTAGAGGTCTTAGCACACAATTGGTGGTGCCCACTTTCTGGCCCTCACTCTATTATTTATTACTGCAGTTTAGATTTTAACGTCTATGAGCAGAGCTGACCAGGAGAACTCATATGAACCGAATTTATTTAAATGAACTTAAATTATAATTTATTATTGAGGTCAGTCATTTCTATTCTTGGATTGGATTACAGATGTTGCACTCAAACTGTACTTAACATCAAGGAACATAACTTTTTGTTTATGCCTTAGTACTCGGAGACAAAGCAAAAATTCTGGAAAAATTCCAGGAAATTTTGTGTTCAGCTGCTTGCTGAAAAATAAAAGCGCTTCTCAAAATTTTTTTTAAAGTACAAAGTATAAAAAATAAATTGTTACGTTTCAACCTTCTTCTGAACATTTTTAACCAAGGAAATAAAAAAAAAAAGGTTTATTAACTGCTTCAGCCCCGGAAGATTTTACCCCCTTCCTGACCAGAGCACTTTTTGCAATTCGGCTCTGCGTCTCTTTGACAATTGCTTGGTGGTGCGACGTGGCACCCAAACAAAATTGACGTCCTTTTTTTTCCACAAATAGAGCTTTATTTTGGTGTTATTTGATCACCTCTGCTGTTTTTATTTTTTGCTTATTTTATAAACAAAAAAAGAACGACAATTTTGAAAAAAAAACGCATTCTTTTTTACTTTTTGATATAATAAATATCCCCCAAAAATATAGAAAAACATTTTTTTCCCTCAGTTTAGGCTGATATGTATTCTTCTACATATTGTTGGTAAAAAAAAAATAGCAATAAGCTTATATTGATTGGTTTGCACAAAATGTATAGCATCTACAAAATAGGGGATAGTTTTATGGCATTTTTATTATTAATTTTTTTTCTATTAGTAATGGCGGCGATCAATGATTTTTATCGTGACTGCTGTCAATAAATTAATTTCGTTTTGTTACGCTCCCTTTCGTTTTAGCCGTTAATTCGTATTTCGTAATTTGTGTCTGAAATTCAATTTGGATTCATACGAAATACGAATTTTCGTTAGGTTCGTTAACTTTTCGTAACAATTACGAACATTCGTTATGATGAATTTATCATTATAAGGGGCTCCCACCATCCCTGTGCTGTGATGACTTCCTGGGTTTTTTAACTTCATCGTTACGAATAATCGTAATTAACGAACATTCTTATTTTGTCCGATTCTGAATCTCCCATCGACTACCAGTACCAGTCTCCCGCTCCCACATTAAAAAAGGTAATTTTCCCAACCCTCACTCAGCAGCAGAAGAAAACCTCTGATTGGTCAACAAAACACCAGTCACGTTTCCGTTCGAATTTGGATCCGAAATTTGTAAACAAAATTTTGTACAAAATTCGGAAGCATAGCAATTCGTATTTCGGATCCTCCAGAATGTACGAATTTACGGAAATTCGTACAAATTTTCAATTCGTACGAAACTAATCACACATGTCTAGTAAATAGGATTGTATGATTTTTTTTATTTTTTTTTGGTTGAACTAGATGGACTTGTGTCTTTTTTCAATCTGACTAACTATATAACTATGTAATTATGTAAAGCTGTTTTTAAAAATTAATAATAATAATAATAATAATTGTTAATAATTGATAATTTAATAACGTATGATTACATTGTTTTATTATTAGTGTTTAATAATTAATAACTAAACACATGTATCTTTATTTCAAAAGAAAACTCCCCTCTCCACTCCATCAATACCCTATACAGGATCTATGAAAAGGCCCACCCCGGACAGCTCCTCTTTCTTGTCTTTAGTGTGACTTTTAAGCTGCAATGAAATCAAGACAAATTTTCAAAGACCAATCCAACATTATCATATTAAAACAGTTCATAGGATTGTGTATATAGTAGACATGTGCGCCGTCAATAAATTCATTTAGTTTCGTTCCGTTCCCTTTCGTATTAGCCGTTAATTCGTATTTCGTAATTTGTGTCCGAAATTCAATTTGGATTTGTACGAAATACGAATTTTCGTTAGGTTCGTTAACTTTTTCGTAACAATTACGAACGTTCGTTATGATGAATTTATCATTATGAGTGGCTCCCACCATCCCTGTGCTGTGCTCATTATGAGGGGCTCCCACCATCCCTGTGCTGTGCTCATTATGAGGGGCTCCCACCATCCCTGTGCTGTGCTCATTATGAGGGACTCCCACCATCCCTGTTCTGTGCTGACTTCCTATGTTTTTAACTTCATCATAACAAATAATCGTAATTAACAAACATTCTTATTTTGTCCGATTCTGAATCTCCCATCGACTACCAGTACCAGTCTCCCACTCCCATATTAAAAAAGGTCCTTTTCCCAACCCTCACTCAGCAGCAGAAGAAAACCTCCGATTGGTCAACAAAACACCAGTCACGTTTCCGTTGTAACGGAATTTGGATCCGAAATTTGTAAGCAAAATTTCGTATTTCGTACAAAATTCGGAAGCATAGCAATTCGTATTTTGGAACCTCCCGAATGTACGAATTTACGGAAATTCGTACAAATTTTCGATTCGTACGAAACTAATCGCACATGTCTAGTATATAGGATTGTATGATTTATTTTTATTTTGGTTGAACTAGATGGACTTGTGTCTTTTTTCAATCTGACTAACTATATAACTATGTAATTATGTAAAGCTGTTTTTAAAAATTAATAATAATAATTGTTAATAATTGATAATTTAATAACGTATGATTACATTGTTTTATTATTAGTGTTTAATAATTAATAATTAAACACATGTATCTTTATTTCAAAAGAAAACTCCCCTCATCAATACCCTATACAGGATCTATGAAAAGGCCCACCTCGGAGAGCTCCTCTTTCTTGTCTTTAGTGTGACTTTTAGGCTGCAATGAAATCAAGACAAATTTCCACAGACCAATCCAACATTATCATATTAAAACAGTTCATAGGATTGAGTATATAGGATTGTATGATTTATTTTTATTTTTTTTGGTTGAACTAGATGGACTTGTGTCTTTTTTCAATCTGACTAACTATATAACTACCGTATTTATCGGCGTATAACACGCACTTTTTCCCCCTTAAAATCGGGGGAAGTCGTGGGTGCGTGTTATACGCCGATACCCCCCCCCAAAAAAAATGACAAAAATTGGTTGCGGCGCCGAAAAATAGCGACCGCCGCCGAAAAAGAAAAAGACCGAGCCGACTGTTTAGCTCCGCTTGTAGTCCCGCCTCCCTGCGCTTGCTCCCGAAACATCAGGGAGGCGGGACTCCGAGCGGAGCCGAACAGACGGCTCGGTCTTTTTCGGCGGCACTTCTGCCTTTTTCGGCAGCAGTTCAGTCTTTTTCGGCGGCGCATGCGCGGTCTGTCTCGGCGGCGGGAAATTTAAACGTCGGCAAGGCTGCAAATGACGCTGGCAAATTGCAAATGACACTGGGCAAGCTACAAATGACGCTGGCAAGCTGCAAATGACACTGGGCAAGCTACAAATGACACTGGGCAAGCTACAAATGACACTGGGCAGGCTGCAAATGACGCTGGGCAAGGCTGCAAATGACGCTGGGCAAGGCTGCAAATGATGCTGGGCAAGCTGCAAATGACGCTGGGCAAGCTGCAAATGACGCTGGGCAAGCTGCAAATGATGCTTAAAATGTAAGTTTTTTTTTTCCCTAAACTTCCCCCCTAAAACTTTTTTCCTTAAAATTTCCTCCTAAACATTGGGTGCGTGTTATACGCCGGTGCGTGTTATACGCCGATAAATACGGTATGTAATTATGTAAAGCTGTTTTTAAAAATTAATAATAATTGTTAATAATTGATAATTTAATAAAGTATGATTACATTGTTTTATTATTAGTGTTTAATAATTAATAATTAAACACATGTATCTTTATTTCAAAAGAAAACTCCCCTCATCAATACCCTATACAGGATCTATGAAAAGGCCCACCTCGGAGAGCTCCTCTTTCTTGTCTTTAGTGTGACTTTTAAGCTGCAATGAAATCAAGACAAATTTCCACAGACCAATCCAACATTATCATATTAAAACAGTTAATTTATTCACTTGAAACCTTTACGATAATCTTTGCTTAATTTTCAATTCTGGCTGAAACCCGTCTTTGGGCCTGCCTAAGAAAATGGCGTCCAACGTTGCGCGAAGCAAATATCCACATTTCAAACTTAGACAGCCGGTGGCTGCCATGTCCGTCGTAGTTTATGATGAGTGCTGCTAACTGTCTCCAAATCCCCGTGTAGAAAAAAAAATAAAAAAATCCTAGCAGACGTAATAGCAGCTGTATGTGAATCATGGACTTTGGAACACCTGAATATGAATATGTGGCGTGCGCTGCTCCGCTTTAATAATTAATGCCATGATGTGTTTTAATATTTGCTGTGAATGGTGAAATGGTGATTTTTTATCATGGCTGCTCTGACGTTTGGCAGTGTTTATCGAGAAGTTTTGTTGTCACAGCTGCACACCTGCAAGTCGTTAGCCGGCACCGGAGGAACCTGGCCACTTCCACTCATAAGACGTGAATGTACAGCGGGGTAATTAGTAGAGATTTGAGCCGTGCATGAGGACGTTTCTTTACTTAAGCTGTGACTTCACTTGTAAATGAATCGTTGGCAGAGCTCAGACTGTGTTATGGTTTTACATTCAAAATAATAAAAAAAATATAATTTACAGGGGAGCACAATATGTATTTTACAGCCACAAACATACCTGCCTAAGTGTTTGGAGTGAAAAGAGCTTGATATTGTATGACGCTGGAGGCAGAATTTATTTGAGCTGACTAAATATTAACCACTTCCCACCCGCTATATAACAATATGATGTGCCCAAAGTGGTTCAGTTATCCTGACTGAACGTCATATGACGTCCAGCAGGATAAGCCGCGGGCACGCAGCGTGACGATCGTTGGCGTGGTGTGTTAGTCTGATACATTGCATCTCCGATCGAGGTAAAGAGCCTCTGACGGAGGCTCTTTACCATGTGAACAGCTGGGTCCAATAACAGCTGATCACAGTGTAAACAGGAAGACCCGTATATTGGCCTTTCTTCCACTCACTCTGACAGGCAGGAGTAGAGGAGAGCCGATTGGCTGCTCTCCTGACAGGGGGGGTCTGCACTGATTGATTATCAGTGTAGCCCCCCCAGGGGCCACCAGGGATGCCCACCCAGGACCACCAGGGTTGCCCACCCATTACCACCACATATGCCAATCAGTCCCTAAATAGGGATGGCACTGTGCCCATCAGTGATGCCTGCCAGTGCCCCCTGATCAGTGCTTTTGAGCAGTGCCATCTATCAGTGCCACCCATCCGTGCCCATCAATGCCGCATATAAGTGCCCACCAATGCCACCTATCAGTGCCACCTATTAGTACCCATCAGTGCCTATCAGTAGCCAGTACCACCTATCAGTGTCCATCAGTGCCGCCTATGATTGCCCATCAGTGCCACCTATCAGTGCCATCAGTGCTGCATATCAGTACCACCTATCAGTTTCCATCAGTGCTGCTTATCAGTGCCGCCTATCAGTGCCCATCAGTGCTGCATATAAGTGCCTCATCATCAGTGCCCATCAGTGCCACCCATCAATGCCCATCAGTGCTGCATATAAGTGCCCACCAGTGCCACATATCAGTGCCACCTGAGTGCCCATCAGTTCCACCTATCAGTACCCAGTGCCACCCATCTGTGCCCATCAGTGCCGCCTATGAGGGCCCATCAGTGCCACCTATCAGTGCCCATCAGTGCTGCATATCAGTGCAACCTATCAGTGCCCATAAGTGCTGCTTATCAGTGCTGGCTATCAGTGCCCATCAATGCTGCATATAAGTGCCTCATCATCAGTGCCCATCATTGCCCCCTTATCAGTGCCACCTCATCAGTGCCAATCAGTATTGCCTCATCAGTGCCCGTCAGTGAAGGTGAAAACTTACTTATTTCCAAAGTTTTGTAACAGAAACAAAGGAAAACCTTTTTTTTTCAGTCTTTTCTTATTTGTAGCACAACAAATAAAAACCCCAGTGGTGATCAAATATAACCAAAAGAAAGCTCTATTTGTGGGAAAAAAAATGATAAAAATGTTGTTTGGGTACAGCGTAGCATGACTGCGCAATTGTCATTCAAAATGGGAGAGCGCTGAAAGCTGAAAATTGGTCTGGGCAGGAAGGTGTATAAGTGCCCTGTATTGAAGTGGTTAAAGAGGTTTTCTGCTTCCCCTTGCAATTACAGAGGTTTATCCTTCACACAGAGAAATGGTTCTTGGCAGTGAAAGAAAGGAAAATGTTTTTTATTTTAACATTTAATATAACAATACATTTTCATTTACAGAAGGGTGCAATATGTATTTTGCAGTCACAAACATACAGTACCTGCCTAAGTGCTTTTAAGGAACATTAAGGAATTTATGTTTTATGATTTAACACCCTAATATAATAATAAATCATATGTATGATGGCTGTACGTATAAGGCATGAATGTGTCTCAGCCCCTATATATATATGCTGAAATACAATCCAGGAGTGCCCACAGGACTTTAAGAGACACAGACCATTTCTTTTTTTTTTGTTACATTTTTATTCAAATACAGTGTCTAAAAGATTTATAAAAGATATTTTATAAAAGATTTATTTGATTAAAAAGTCTTAAGACACATTTTCCAGATATAGGCACATAAGATATCCATAATTACATGAATCGCGACATGACTGGTGATCCAGGGAACATATGTCTATAAATTGAATCTCAACGCGTTTCCTGATATAGCACCCACTTCCTCAGGAGAAATATATCTAAATATCTGAAAGCAGAAACCAGGTTGTTAGAAGAGAAAAAAATATATAATATTAAAGTCACAAATATACTGTACCTGCCTAAGTTCTTGGAGTGAAAAGGGTTTGATGTTGTATGAGACTGGAAGCAGAATTTGTTTGAGCTGACAACTGTACATATTAGAGGTTTTCTGATTTCCTTTAAATTAATTAAGCAATTAAAGAGGTTTAACCTTCACACAGAGAAAGTGTTCTTTACTGTAAGTGTAAATAAAATGTCTTATGGTTTAACCTTTGATATAATAATAAAAAGATAATTTACCGGGGAATGCAATATGTATTGTACAGCCACAAACTTATCTGCCTTAGAATTTGGGGGGAAAGTGCTCAAAATTGTCTGAGACTAGAAGCAGACTTTTTGAGAGCTGACTACATATTACAGGGGTTTTCTGCTTTACCTTGAAATTAAAGAGGTTTAACCATTAATATAATAATAACATTTAATTTACAGGACCAAACAGCATGGGAATCGGACTTGGGTGAGCATATAGAGGAGGTGTGGGCACAGTGGTCAACCCTGGTGCATAAAGGAATACTTAATACCTCTTTAGTAGAAGTGAACTGCAAGGTGATATCCAGATGATGCCTTGTTCCGGCAAGGTCAGGGAAAATCTATCCTGGAGCCTCTTTCCATTGTTTCCGTGGATGTGGCCGGGTGGGAGATATGTTCCATGCCTTGTGGTCTTGTTCAAAGGCCCAGAGATTTTGGATCAGAATATTCAATTTAATTTGCTCGGTGATGGAACAGAACATACCTAAAAAACCCAGAACGGCAATATTTGCTGACCCATCGGATAAGATCCCCAGGCACCTCTGAACCCTTATCTTTTTCATATTTACAGCTGAAAAAATTAGGATAGCGCGAGCATGGAAATCATCCGTGATTAACGTCGCCTTGATTAAACACAAAATATCCTGGATTATGATTAATGAAAAACTAAAAAGTATCCTTAAAGGGTAAATTCGCCAATTTTTTACCATTTTGGCCTAAATTTATGAAGAAATTAGATTTGTTTTATAGCAGAAAGTAAATACATTTTTTTTTTCAAAATTGGTGAAATATTTTTGTTTATATAGCAAAAAAAAAAAAAAAAAAACCCAGTGGTGATCAAATAAAACCAAAAGAAATCTCAATTTGTGTGAAAAAATTTATAAAAATGTTGTGTTTCATGACCGTGCAATTGAAGGTAGCACACTGCCGAATAGCAAAAAGTGGCCTGGTACTGAAGGGGGTAATATCTTCCGGAAGGCAAGTGGTTATTATTATTATTCAGGATTTATATAGGATTTATATTAATGCAAAAAAATTACATTATCATGTTAAAGCTTGTAGGATATTTTATTGTCTATATATACTTTAACCTTCACTATTTGCAAGCTTCCTTTGAGTCTTGGTTACTGAGACTAACCTGCAGCACAGGGCGAGATCTATGTGCTGGAACTGCCTTTACCTGACGGGGGCCGGAACTTAGTCCTGTGCCCACGACCAGGAGGGAGATGAGAGTCAGTGAAAGGTAAATGTTGCTGTGGATTTATCACCACATTCAGGTTAAGAAGTGCAGCGTAGAACAGATTAGCATTTTTAGAGTTCAATTCTGTTTTAATTGGTGTCCCTGTGGCTAGAGGGCTTCGAGAAGTGAGAAGTTTCATCCCAGGATCCAGAACACCGAACTGACAGATCCACCATAACTGCTTTGCTCAAGTCAAGCCACATTAACCCTGGATCACATGCCCTAGCACACATTGTGAAATGATTATGTACTTTTTGTGTTGACAAGACTGATCGATTACAGAGAATTTCCCATTTCTTTTTGACCGGCATATTTGACCGGTAATTCTTAAATTGCCTGACTTTTGCAAACGATGCTTAAATTTGTAATTTCTCTCAAAAAATTCAGTCCTTGTGTTTTTTTTTTTCCTTACGTGCAGCAATATTTTGATCTTTATACAGTTTGATGACTAATATCACATCTGTATACAAGGCTGAACTTTAGTTTGTAAAAGTTTTACAGTTTATAAAACTGTCTTATGATGGCTCCAGATATGTCTAGCAATGATTTTTATTGCAAGAAATGTGAGTTCACATTTTCCCTTCAGTTTTTTTTTTTTTTTTTTTTTACTTCTCTTAACAGAATGTGATGACTTTGACTAACAGCCACTAAATACTTAAGCGCTTAGCCTGGTTTACAAGATACATCCATCTAAGACCAAATGGGAGCATATCGAGAAAGCCAAAAAAGACACTCATTTTCAAGGTATTACCCAGCAGGAACTGTCCCAGAAGATTTTCCATTGGTACAGTGCTAACCGTGAATCCTGACATCATAACTGCTGAATCAATACATATTTTTTTATGTATCTTTCTTTGGGTCAATACGAAGGACTGTTATTAAAAGCTGTAGGTCTTTTGTCAATGACATAGATACAAATTAAATATAATTCCTCTAGCTTCAACCCATGGTGACCTTTTTGAGAAGTTTTATCAGATATAGGATAGAATATTGTAAGCAACCAAACAAGCCTGCAGCTGGGAACCATGTGTCGGGATAACTGGACACGGTTGTCCAATGAAATTTTCCCAGTATAATTATTGATCGGGCGGTCTAACATCTTGGGTGATAATTGCTCTGACATGATACCTCGAAGAAAAGCAGGCAATCCATGGAAGAGATCAGTATGAATTGGAGACACTTACCGAAATGGAAGTCTAAAAAATGTATTGAAAACAAGGTTACAATAAAATTCTTTATCTGTTCCAAAAACAGACTCTTAAGTAGTAACTTTAAGTCAAGACTGGCAGAAGAAGCTTGTGAACTGTCTTGTCGCCATTACTTAGAAATGCATAGAGAGAATGTAGGCTGTTCAAACACTTCAAAACAGCTGTGAAAAGTAGTAAAGTTTAGAAAGATTTTATTTTGGAGATTTAGGAGGTTGTTTTTTAGGATAGCTCAGAGATCAGGTATGCATGTGACCTAGAATGGACTATGGGGGTTATTCACTAAAGGAAAATCCACTTTGCACTGGAAGTGCACTTGGAAGTAAAGTCGCTGTAGATCCAAGGGGGACATGCAAGGAAAATAAAAAACAGCATTTTAGATGCACATGATTGGATGATAAAATCAGCAGTGCTTTCACTCATTTCAGATCTACCCCTTAGATTTAGAGTGACTGCACTTCCAAGTGTACTTTCAGTACACTTTCAAGTGCACTTGCAGTGCAAAATGGATTTGCCTTTCATAAATAACCCCCATGTACTAAGACTGCTTACCTTGTTCCAAATTATTTTGCAGGTACCAAGGGATGAATAATGCTATTCCTCAATTACAAAAATTGTTTATGGTATAGATATACATTTTATATATATATATATATATATATATATATATATATATATATATATATATATATATATACACATATATATATTAGGAGTTACAGCTCAGTAACTTATATCAAAGAAAGTATCTTATATTAAAAGAATACTGTAAGTTAAAGTTCTTCTGTGGATCACAGGAGTGAAGTTAGTTCTGCACTCCTGTGACCCGTTTTCGGCCTATAGCGGGCTGAATCCCACTGTCGGCTGACGTCACAGAGATGGTTGAGGCTCGGGAAAGATCATGACCATATGGTCGGGATCCGCCCACATGTCTGGACCAGCACCTGAATCAGGCTCTCAGACAACGACGACAGATGCAGCATCCGACCATATGATTCTAAAGTTTAAAAAATCCCATACATCTCTTTTAATTGTTCACCAACCGCCCTACAGCAAATTCACTGCTACAGGGTGGCCGCACTGTAGAATCAGGTATATATACGTGATTCTGCACTTTAGGTTTTGGGCGCAAGTGAGCGCCGCTGGTGGCTCCCTTTCACTGTGATTTTACACAGTGGGAGTTGATCAGCGGGTCCAGCAGACCCAAATGTCCGCCGGGACCCACCGATTGTTCGTACACTGACAGAATGCCAGTCTGCCTATGCAAACAAGGCAGATTGTCATTCTGTCAGTACAGAAGACATGGATCCTGTGTTTCTGTAAAGCTGAAACACAGATCCATGTCTTCCACTAGTAAAAGCACCTAGTGTCCATGTCTTCCACTAGTAAAAGCACCTAGTGTCCATGTCTTCCACTAGTAAAAGCACAGTAGTAATGCACTGGTCAGGCACACATTTTACCCTTTGATCGCCCCTGATGTTAATTCCTTCCCTGCCAGTGTCATTAGTACAGTCGCAGTGCATATTTTTAGCACTGATCACTGTATTCGTGTCATTGGTTCCCCAAAAAAGTGTCAAAAGTGTAAGTTAGGTGTCATATTTGTTTGCCGCAATATCGCAGTCTTGCTATTAGTCGCTGATTGCCGCCATTACTTGTAAAAAATAAATAAATAAAAATATCCCATAGTTTGTTGATGCTATAACTGTTGTACAAACCAATCAATATACGCTGATTGGGATTTTTTTTACCAAAAATATGTAGCAGAATATATATTGGCCTAAATTGGAGAAACTAGATTTTTTACATTTTTTATCGGATGTGTTTTAGAGCAGAAAGTAAAAAAAAAAAATTTTTTTTTTCAAAATTGTCAGTGGTTCCTTGTTTCTAGCGCAAAAAATACCACCGAAAGAAAGCTCTATTTGTGGGGGGAAAAAAGGGGACATACATTTTTTTTTTGGGGTACAGCGTCGCACAACCACGCAATTGTCAGTTAAAGTAACGCAGTGCTGTTTCGCAAAAAATGGCCTGGTCAGGAAGGGGGGTTAGCCTCAAGGTCAAGTGGTTCAGGCATCCCTGCCCCTAAAATTACTATCCTGCACTATGCAGTGGAAATGTAAGTGTGTGTTCAAGTCCTATATAACTACAACAAATGAGACCCTAAAGAGGTGTAGCCACTCATTAACCCATTTATATATTCCTAAAAAGGGGGCTTCTTAGCTCAAATATATTGCAATACATGTTCAAGCTGGCCAACTGCATCAAAGCGATCCTTCTCTGGCCAGTCCCTACTTTGTTTTGTAGATTGCCAACTTCTTATTTGCTTATTTAGTGTACGCTAAGGAGCATAGACATATCGAGGTGATTTACTAAAACTGGAGCATGCAAAATTTGCATCGGGTATCCTATCTTGAGAAATTCCTTGCAGCATTCACTGAAATAAATGTAGACAGGAGGTGACTTCAAGGAGGCTGCAGCAAATCAGCATTTCTTATATGGAACCAAGTATAAAAAAAAGGCGACAAAAAGTATTATATAAAAAAAAATAAAAAAATGCCAATTGTTTATGATACAGCGAACTTGATTTACCAAATACTATTTGTCTTTGGTAAATCAAGTTCGGTGTATCTTAAACAATTACCATGTTTTTTTTTATACAATACTTTTTGTCGCCTTTTTCGGCTGTTCACTTTCCACGGTAATTCAGAATTTGGGAATGTGCGGAAGCTGTACTGAATTCCATCAATCAATCAATCATGTTCAAGTAAAAACATTGTTTATCCTTTTATTTTCCTTGCACATGATTGGGTATACTTTGCAAAGTGAATTTTATACCCCATTGACTAAGCTAAGGGAAAATCTCTTTGAAAAGTGTGAACTCCCTTACAAAGTGAACAGCCTATTAAATAAATGAACCCCAAAGTGCATCAGCACACTAACTGACATTCATTTAGGGTTCACATGTATTTTAAAGATGACTATTGGCCCTACAGGATGGAGGTGCCGAAAACAGAGGTTGGTTGTACCAAGTAGAATTTGTCTTATTCAGATTAGATAAAAACGTATGCAATATTACAAAAGTCAATTTTTATCGGCAGAAGGTGATTGCACACTGGTGGGCCGTGGAATTCCTGTGAAATTTGAGTCAAATACACTGCATCTATGCCAAATAAATATAAAAACTTTATTGAATTATTGAAATACAGAAGCAATATAATTTTTTGTTGTTGCTTCCATTATGTTTAGTTAGATTAAATAATAGTTCATCTTAATAATCATCCTAATAATAATCTTAATATTTTTTTTTCTAAATATCCCACTTCGGAAGGCTACACTTTTTACTTTAAAGTAATTTATTTTATGTATCAAATATGTTTACACAGCCTGGTGTTTATTTATTTCAAATTAAATACTTTCATACTTTAATATAAGCAATTTTTTTTTAATATAGAGACAAAATACATATATTTCCATTGTACTTGAAATTTAATTCAAAGTATAAATCTTCACTATTCAGGTATATTTTACTTTTAATTTAAAAATAATATTATGTTTAATAAAAAACGGGTTACTCACAATAAAAGTACAAAGGCTTTATATGTAAAAAAAAAAAAAAAACCTAATATATTTTTAGAATCTGTATTTTCCTCTGTACTCAGAACAATCTAGCAAAGTGTTGAAACTTTATTTTTATTATGTAATAAAATCGACCAATAGAAAACTGGTTGAATAATGATCTTGCCTGTACCAAATGAACAGTATCACTCTTCAACATTTGATATATCATAAACTGGAGCTGTATTGCAAAATTGTGCATAAAATAATATATTGATATAATAAGCTACCACAGACACCCTTATTAATAGAATGGTATCTACCAAGGGAATGTCCTGTCATCATCATATATGGGATACATAGCAGAAAACCAAAGTCTTTTGAAAAGTATTTGAACATCTATTACTATTTCATTCTTGCATGGTGCACTATATATGAATAATGTTATTTTCACAAAGATTTGCTGTACAGAAAGGTTATTTAGTAGTTGCCTAGTAGAAATGACAAGTTAGTCATCCAAAGCAGCACTGCTTAGGTATTTAGTGCATATCATATCATGCTTAAAGTATGCTAAAAGTGAGCTGTAGGAAAGTCTGATGGATCTTCAAAAAGAACCAAAAGAAATGTTTATGAACTATAGAAAAAGTTAAACCATTGGAACGAGATTATATAACCACAAATATGGCAGACCTGCAATAATTGCCTAGTAAAAAATAAAAAAAAGATTTTAGTGTCAATTCTACATTGTGCATTGATATTTTAAGAATTTTTATATTTTTTTTAACAGACAAAATATTTGTTTATTTACCATTATCAATATTACATGGATGCATTTGTTTTATGCGCCCCTTGACACCAATCTCAAACAAAGATTTTCACTGGCATTGAATATAATAGCTGATTTTTGTAATTTTATTTTACAGTCTTGGCACATTTCAAAAATTTATGATTATACAATATATAGTTAGATACAAGTGGTGACTTTAAATTAAAAATAAAAATAGGTGTGTAAGAAGATACAACTACTACTACTTAAGACTACTACTACTGCTACTACTACTACTACTACTACTACTACTACTACTACTACTACTACTAATAATAATAATAATAATAATAATATCTCTTCTGATTTTTCTGCCAAGTTATTTATACCCTGGATAACCAAACTGTAATTGTGTTTTTAACAAATGCTTTGTGTTTTTCTCCTTTTAAATTCAATTATATATATGTACATAATGAAGATCTGTTTATTTTTATAATTTACTAGTTGGCATTCATTAGACCCCACAAGGTACATGCAAAGTCCCACCTATTTTTTTCTTTTTTTCATTATACAGTACATACTAATAATAATAGTAATACTTATTATTATTATTTAAATCATTTGTATTATTATTATTGCTTTTATTTATTATTATTATTATTATTATTATTACTATTATTGCTTTTATTATTATTATCATATTATGAATTTATCATTAATAATGTCATTACTACTATGAACATAATATGTGAATCATATAATATACATAAAAATAATACACAAATAGTAGTAATAATAATAATAATTATTATTATTATTACTATTTTAATATTACACAGAATTTATATAGTGCCAACAGTTTGCACAGCGCTTTACAATAAAAAGGTAGACAATACACCAACAATACAATTCAATATAAGAGGGTTAGAAGGGACCTGCTCCTGCAAGCTTATTATTATTATTATTATTGTTTATTATTATTATTACTTTTTTTTGTATTATTATTACTTTTTTTGTATTATTATTACTTTTTTTGTATTATTATTTTAATGCAATATTATATGATTCACATATTCTGAAAATTGGCCTGTTATTGGCATCTGCATAGTAATAATGACAATATTAATGATAAATTATATTGTAAAACATCTTGTTTGATTTTGTTTAATCCTGCGTTTATTAAAAAAACAATTCAGCTGTCTACCTTCAGTGTAGCTAAACTAGCAAGCAAAGCAGTATGCATCAAATGACAAGGAACATACCTCTTCAAGGAGTCTGTTTGTAAGGAACCCCCCCCAAGCAAGTGTTTCTTTTAGAAGATAGAAAAGAACACTAATAACTCTCCAGTAGGGCTGAGAGGGCACAAAGCAATTATTACAGACATGCAGGCAACTCGGTATGAGGCAAAATAAAGTCACAGCTGTCCTGTTAAGAGCAGAAATGTCTCAGTTTCTGCAGTATAAAATGGTCTTCCAGCTCAGCAGGGGGTGGTCTCTGTACACCTTACCTATTACATACTCCATTCTACACGTCTGCAAATAATTTATTAAATATAAGAGCAAGTTTAAATTAGATACTCAACAGTGATGGGATTGAGAGTCTTGTGGGCCAAGCCAAAGCACGGTGTCATCTCTTTGTGACCTTTGACTAAGCCCTTTGTCTTTCTTTGTTGAGAATCTATACAAGGCATAAGGTGGATGTGCATGGGTAAGACCTTTTGTCAGTTATGGCTAGGGCCTAAAAAATATCCTTTTTTCCTTATTTGTATGAAGAACATATTGCAGCCACAATTTCTACTTCTAAGTTAATTTGTTACCCATTTTACCATTTGATACATGTGCAACGATGTGCATTTTGTGAAAAATGTAATGCTTGAATCTCATAATTTTGGCACCATGGATAGTTTCCAAGAAAGAGATAGCACCCTCTATTGCTTGATTTTGAACCCACATATTATTTATCTGAATATAGTGATTAAATTCCAAATTCAATGGACAGCATTGTAAAATGGACATACATTTAGAAATCTGCTGCTCTTTTCCTGAATACTTTTTTGATGGTAATTATTTTTTCGGAAAGTAACAATTATAAAGTTGTTTTATTGTTATTATTATTATTAATAATAATATTATTATTTTTTTTTTATTATTTTTTTTTTTTTCTGCTATTATGATGATGATTCTTCTTCTTATTATTATTACTATTATTATTTTTGCTATGCCCTGTTATAAGAAAAGAAAAGATTACATTGACACAAAATATATTTAAAAAAACATACATTTAGCAAAACATAATTTTTTTCGTGGACAATTTTCATCAATAACAATTGCTGCTGGTAGTATTTTGCATACACATAACAAAAAAAGAATAATATTTTGTTAAAAGTGATTTAATTGCTGTGATTTTCCTTCTCATATAACATTGTACATGTATACGCAATATATACACAAATTATAGAAATCCCATGATAATAATCTATCTAAAAGTAGCTGATGGAAAGCTTCTGAGCATTCAAGACATTCGTCATTAATTACTGAATACTTTGGTCTGCTAAATGTTGTTAAGAATGCAGCCAATTATGTTTATGCTCATAAATATAAATATTTGCCAAACATTTTCTTTTAATACTACTTTTTTAATTAAAAATAATAAAGGGCAGCTACATATAATACTGTGCTACAACTACAAAAAAATAAAAAATCCTAAAATAATTCCACATTGTTAAAGAAGAAACATTTTACACTTGGTTTATAATATGACTTGTAAAAATAATTAAAGGCAACTAAATATAATTATTTTTTGTGATCACCACTGTACGCATCTTAAATGGTGTTTGTACTTTTTTTATATTATTAAATTTTATACTTTGGATTCATCTGCACTAGGTGGAGGCCTTCTTTTTTCTTCATATGATGCACATTTTTTTCCTGACGGGAGGAGCACTACATATATCAGGAACGTCATGGTGAAAGTCCGGTTTCTTCGACCATCCGTTGGCTGATTAAGACAGGTGTATGCATACACCAGTTCCAGCCACAGGGGTTTGTGTTCGTGATTTGGTTCCTGACTTTCGTCCATGCTTGTTTGACCCACCGCCACTGGCATGTGTGTCCACAGTTTAGCGTAAGAGTACCCATCCCTTCCCCTTGGTGTTGGCAACACAATCCTGGGTGTTGTGTGATAATACCACTCTGTAGCCATTCAACTTCACCTTGTGAATAACATCATTTTGTGGTTATGTCAAAGAGATTGAACGTGATATATCTATCATGATGAACTCTATGTTGCTATACTGACTCTCTAGTTTGAATGTCGGTACCCACATTCTCTGCTTTTATGTGGTTTACTATTTTCTTTATATATGTTAAACCTTTTTCCTGCCGTGGGTTTATATACCTTTTTCATGTTGTTTCATCACTATGAATTTTCATGTTTTTTCATTATTATTTGCAACACTTCTAAGGTTATTCTTTGAGTATATACCTACTTTTTTGATTCACTGCACTTTATTTTTTATATTTGACTCTGTTGATGCAAATTTAGGGTACACTTATTTCTCTTCTCTATTTGCTCTGCATCTCCTTTGTTTTACACTAAATATAATAATGTACTTTTTTGATTTTTTTTTAAATATTTCCCTTTTGTTAAAGAAGACACATTTTGCACTTGGTTTATAATATGGCTTCTAAAAATAATTAAGGGCAACTAAATATAATTCTGTGCTACAACTAAAAAGAAAAAAAAAATCTTAAAACAATTCCACTTTGTTAAAGAACATACATTTTACACTTGGTTTATAATATGACTTTTAAAAAATAATTAAAGGCAACTAAATATAATACTGTGCTACAACTAAAAAAAAATCTTAAAATAATTCCCCTTTGTCAAAGAAGATACATTTTACACTTGGTTTATAATATGGCTTTTAAAAAATAATTAAAGGCAACTAAATATAATACTGTGCCACAACTAAAAAAAATCTTAAAATAATTCCCCTTTGTCAAAGAAGATACATTTTACACTTGGTTTATAATATGGCTTTTTGAATTGAAAATTTTCTAGCCACGAATCCCACAAATCTATAAGTGAGGTGGGTCAGCATAGACAATGACCATGTTTAAATGGTGGACAATGCCTGTCCTTTTTGCTTGACAGTCACTGTAATTAATGAATCTTTGCCTTTATTGTGAATTTAACTCATAAAGACATGCAGCTGACAGATATTTTATTAATGGTTCAGCCATTTCGGAATTTCTGCTTGAAAAAGTTGCTTCTTCAATGGCAGGTCTGCAACAGAGAGATCCTTCCCATGAAATGTTTCAGATGGTTGCTTAATGGTTGAAAAATGAAGGCGTTATGCTGGCAGCCATTGAAAGTTTGGCTTCACAATAATAAACTGTAAAGCGATGTGACAGGCCTCTTTTATCCTGTGTCATGTGTATCCTGCTGGAGTGATCAATAACAGCATCTGTGAAACTAGGCATCGGGGCCCCTTATCTGACAACAGGGTTCTGTCAATAATGTATCCTATGGTCAGTTAACTGGAGACGCTTCTATAGAGGATAGTACAAAATATTTTCTTGTTAACAGTCTTTTGTAATGTTAAGTGTGCGGCAAGCGAATTCTCCATTCATTTTGTGTAAGATGTCACATCTCATAGCAAATGTCCATTCATC
This sequence comes from Lithobates sylvaticus, assembly GCA_028564925.1. Lineage (NCBI taxonomy): Eukaryota > Metazoa > Chordata > Amphibia > Anura > Ranidae > Lithobates > Lithobates sylvaticus. The sequence goes on from CM053032.1 coordinate 243,286,076, forward strand.
TACATAAAAGTGCAACATGTTTGGAAGCTATAATATTGCTCTAAAATATTAGTTAATATGCATGCATGATATACTGGAGCTCTTAAAGGGCTTTTGGTTGTTGAGGTTACTTTATAGCTATGGCCAGTGGTTAATAGATTATAGTTTAGAGAGTTTATAGAAAAAAAAAGCAGGGGAGTGGCGCTTAATCACTTCTTGTTTAGAGAGATAATACAGTAGAAAAAAAATCACTAAACACTAACTTTTGTACATATAAATATTTTTTAGGCATTTTATTTGTTTATTATTAGTGAATAATAATAATAATAATAATAAAAATAATTATCCGGGCTGCGTGCTCGGATAAGGGTCTGGTATGGATTCTGGGGGGACCCCCACAACGTTTTTTGGCGTAGGGGGTTCCCCTTAAAATCCATACCAGACCTAAGGGCCTGGTATGCTCTTGGAGGGGAAACCCATACCGTTTTTTTATTTAAAATTTGGTGTGGATTTCCCCCTCAAGAGCTGATTATTCTGTGAGAGAGGCGACATTGTCGCTTCAATATAAATGGAGATCTGACTTGGAGGCGACTTCTATTGAAATCAATGGGTACAAGTGCCTAGAAGTCAGATTGAAGTCGTACAGGACCCTTTTTTGAAGTCGGAGCGACTGCTGTAGTGTACATTAAGACGGCTCTATTAACTAACATTGATTTTCTCAACAGCGCGACTTGGGGCGACCTGAAGTCGGATCCCGGGTTGCCCCTGTGTGAACCGGCTCTCATTGAATTTCTGTAAACAAAGGACTTCTATCAGCGCAGATAAAAAGTATGTATGTTGATGATGTACAAGGGAGACTAAAGTTCCACCTGGTGGCTGGATAGATGATGAGATAATGCTAATATGTGATTGTACAAATTACTACATATCCCCATTAACCCTATCCATGCAGTCCTAATCTAAATACAGTACTTTTCTATCGTAAACAATAATTTTATAATGCATAGTAGGAGGTTCTTTGACTTGTGAACAACCTTTTATTTCACAAAAGTAATGAAGAATAATCTTTGGCCAGGTCCTCATTACATCTTAAATGCTAAATGTAACTTTAAATACTCAAATCTAAATTTTACTACCCCTACCCATTTCCTAGAAATTACTAATCTCCTTAGGTGCTAGTCTGTAGTTAAAAGGAAGCCAAAATTATTGAACTGCTACAGAAACTGTAGGTAAAGGAAGTCTTCCAATTGGGAAACCTGTTCTGGTGACCATCTAAAAGAGGGTCGACCTCTTGATTTAAAGAAATATACTCTCACTTCATTCTTTGTCTCCAGGACATCTCCCTAATTGGACCAAAACAGAAACCTCCCCCCAAAAAATAAATAAGAAAAAAGGAGTTTCTACCTGCTCTAGCCAATGCAGGGCTGCCCTGAGCACATAGGAGACAGGGCACATGGCAGGGTGGACTGGAAGGCAGGAAAATGGTCAATAAATGGGTGGGGAATGGTTTAAGGATATGATGTAAGGAGCAGGGAGGAGGTGGTTATAACTTACACAGTCTATACCAAAATCCTCTTTTGGGACTTCAAATGTCTTTGATTGACTTCAAAGTCCCAAAAGAGGATTTTGGTAAATATTGTGCAACTTTATAGGGATGGTGGTATGATAGACTATTATTATTTATATGTGGCTATAACTTAGGGTGAGAAGGAACAGACAGGGAGTTGGGCAGTTTGACCTGCCCTCTTGGTAAAAGTGTTGATATATCATATTCTATGATTAGAAGTGCAGAAGTTTGGGGGATTGAGGTATGGGAAGAGGATGGGGGACTTGTGGGCATGTTGTACTTTTTTTCACAGAATCGGAGGATCCTGGATGGTGCCAAAAAAAGTAAGATTGTTTTATAATGTTTGGACAGGTGGTTGAACCTTAACCTCCCTGGCGGTGTTCCCGAGTCTGGCTCGGGTTGAGTTCTTTCTACCAGGAGCGGTAACCCAGAGCCAGACTCGGGCTTGCGTTGCAGGATACAGGGGGAAGTTACTTACCTTATCCCCTGGATCCTGCGATGTCTCCTCGCTGTGTGAGCGAGCCGTCTGCTCGCTCGATTCACACAGTGCCGAGTGCCGCTGATCTCCGTTCCCTGCGACGTTCCGACGCACGGGAGCGGAGATCGGCGCCAAATTCAAAAAAGTTTAAAAACACAACACACATACAGTACTGTAATCTTACAGATTACAGTACTGTATACAAAAAATACACATCCCCTTTGTCCCTAGTGGTCTGCCCAGTGCCCTGCATGTCATTTTATATAATAAAAAGTTTTTTTTCTGCCTGGAAACTGGAGATTGTCCATAGCAACCAAAAAGTGTATCTTTATGTCAAAAGTGGTTTTGGACCAGCTAGAAAACACTGATAAAAAATTAGAATCACAATTTATCATCAAACAATACATTTAATGACAGCAACTATTCTGCAACTGAGCAAATTTCAGTGTTTTTGATTTGATTACATTATTGAATCATTTTTATATATATTTTTATTATATTATAATTTATGATTTTGTGTTTCAAACTTTATCATACCCGGGATGTCTACTAGACTCTGGTTCGGACAGATTTAAGTGAGTTATTCATAAGAATTGCATGCCTACAATATAAAAACGCCAAATTTCCATGCAAAATAATTGTACCGCTTTCAGCACTAAATTCCAGACAGAATCATACCGCCAGGGAGGTTAATGGTCACAAATATGTACAAATATGTGGTATTCATGAATTACTAAGGTATTATTTAGGTTAAATCCAGGTGGAAAATGGTGGAAAATAACTGGTGTGTACCCACCGAGCTGGTTGTGAATGGCTGGTGGCTGGTGGCTGGTAAAGGTTTACAACAGAATGTGACATTGGGTGGCACTGGTTGTATTATAATTTTCGTATATCTTTGGAGAATTGGTGTCTGAAATATATTATTGTTACTATCTTGTTTTTTTAAAACTGTGGCCGTAACGCTCCAATAAAAAATAATTTATGTCATAGTGTATTATTTATGATGTTTAATGTGCTGTGTTCTGATGTTCAATATCATTCCATCCTCTCTTCCCCACCTGGGTCACTTTAACCTTTTTACCTGTACGTCATTTTGCTGAAGAGGTTGTATCGGAGTGATGCATGCATCTACAGGCATCACCCCTGGTACCATTTTTTTAGAGCTGACGCTCTGCTTTCTAGTAATAACAACCGATTTGGCTAAGCCGCCGCTCGGCTGTTATTACAAGGAGCGGGAGGGGATGTTCACCCCTCTCGCTACCTTCCCCCGCTCTGCTCGGGTCTCCCATCTCACCGGGAGACCAGAGCCACCAGCTGGCGTGTCTGCTGGCTGGCCGGAGTTCTGAACAAAGCTGGATTCGGCTTTGATTGGGTCTCTGATGTAGAAACCCGGAAGCGACATCACAACGTCACTTCCAGTTTACTCTGCAGCCAACGGCACTGATTTAAAAACAATTACACTATTCAAAAACGCTCAACGTTTTGAATACTTTTAAGTTCAGAGGAGGGGTTTGGGGTCTTTCAGACCCCAGTTCCCTCCATAAAGATTACCTGCCACTGCCTATTACTGTCACAAGGGATGTTTACATGCCTTGTGACAACAATAAAATTAACAGTGTAAAAAATAAAAAATAAAAAAAAATAAAATGAATAAGGTAAAAAAATATATATATATATATTTAAAGCGCTCCATCCCTCCACGCTCGTGCACCAAAGAAAACGCATACCTAAGTCGCAATCGAAAATGTAAACAGTGTTCAAACCACACATGTGAGGTATTGCCATGATCGGTAGAGCGAGAGCAATAATTCTAGCCCAAGACCTCCTCTGTAACTCTAAACAGGTAATCGTTAAAATGTTTTAAAGCATCACCTACGGAGATTTTTAAGTACCGTAGTTCGTCGCCATTCCACGAGCGTGCACAATTTTAAAGCATGACATGTTAGGTATCTATTTACTCTGCGTTACTCAACATAACATCATCTTTCACATTATAAAAATTTGGATAACTTTACTGTTTTGTTTTTTTAAATTCATTGAAATTTATTTTTTTTCAAAAAAAAATTGCGTTGAAAGACTGCGGCTCAAAAACAGTGTGACATAAAATATTGCAACACATGCCATTTTATTCTCCAGGGTCTCTGCTAAAAAAAATCTATATAATATTTGGGGGTTCTAAATAATTTTCTAGCAAAAAATACAGATTTGTACAGAATGACGGCCACAGTGCGGATGTGAATTCCCAGGAGGCCGTCATATGATGGCCTCCCCTGTGCACGCTCCCTTTGTTTACCGAGTCACTGAGACTCAGGTGATCACCGACCGGCCCCTTACCATGTGATCAGCTGTCAGCCAATGACAGCTGATCACATGATCAAAACAAAAGCTTGGTGATCACTTTTTTTTTCTCCTCACGCTGACAGCGGAGGAGAAAAACAAAAGCCGATCACTGGCTCATCTTAAAGGGACATCGGCCCCAAAACGGAAGAGGCAATTATTCCTCATAATTACAACCTGAAAGTGCCCACAAGTGCCACCTATCTATGCCCACAAGTGGTGCCAATCAGTGCCACCTAGAAGTGCTGCCTGTCAGTGTAACCGATCAGTGCCCATCACTGTCACCCATCAGTGCCCATCACTGCCACCTATCGGTGTCCATCACTATCGCCTCATCAGCGTATATCAATGACGGACAAAAATTACCCGTTTTAAAATTTTATAACAAAACAAAAAAAAAATATATATATTTTTTTTTTAATTCGGTCTTTTTACATTTTTTTAACAAAAAATAAAAATCGCACAGGTGATCAAATACCACAAAAAGAAAGCTCTATTTGGGGGAAACAAAATGATAAATTTCATTTGGGTACAGTATTGTATGACCGCGCAATTGTCATTCAAATTGCATCAGCGCTAAAAGCTGAAAATTGGTCTGGATAGGAGGGGGGTTTAAGTGCCCAGTAAGTAAGTGGTTAATATAGCATGCCTGCCCGGGCTGTGGCAGTTTCGATTCTTCTCAAATTTGTGCCATAGTGTATAATAGCCATCTTGCCAGCCCACAGCAGTCTGAAAGCATGATATGCCTTTGTGTCTCCCACCACTTGTGAAAGATTACAAATTAATCAAAACCTGCATAGTGCATTTTAAAGCACTACTATATATCCAAATATCCGAATTTCATAGGTGTGTATCTAAAAAAAACAAAGAAGCTTTTTTTTTCCACCTTTCAGCATGAAAACCTCTGATGCGGCTATCTGTTGCATCAACGGAAATATGTCAAGGCAGAGTCTTGGTAAAAAAAAAAAAAAATCTAAGTTACAATAACAGCCTTTTGCACGTCTTCTTCTTCTAAATAAATCATGTCACACGTTCCAATTTTGGAATACAGCTGGAAGTTTTCCTCATGCGCATTGATCTGTGGGACGTTTTCACTGGGAATTTTTATGCAAGCTCCCTTATTGGGAATATGCTAATGACCTCCAGCGCGATTACTGGTTTTCTTTTGAATCTCTATTCCTCTGTGGGCTAAGCAATCAGAAAAGGAGAAGGGGAGATTTACTGCTTGCTTGTATGCCTTCCTCAACCATCTGCTCGGTCCTGTTTCATCTGAATGTGAGCTGCGGATTTAGATGGCATTGTGAAGCCGTTTCCAATGCAGAAGGAGATAGCGCCTGTCTTTCATTGTCACTGTAATGTTGCAGGGGACTGTCAGTGTAAACATTCATTTGCATGGTTAATGTGCTTAATATGACCTGATAGTCTGCAGTTAGTTTGGTTAAACATTACACAGGATGATAATTAGGCCATCTAAATCTCTCTGTGTGTTACACTTCAAGAAAAGAAACAAAAAAATACTGAGGAATTGTGCATGCAATTAAAGCCCATTTCCAGCTTCATAAAAATGTTAGAATGCATCGCCATGCAGTAGTAAAAAGAAGAAAACCAGCTGTCACTGCAATACTCACCCTATCCCCGGAGCTACCTTCCACAGGCTTATCACATTGTGGTCCAGTGCTGGTCCTATTATGGGTTCAATAAAGCCTAAGGGCATTAAACTAACTCATTATGAGCCCATGGAATCAAGAAACCACCCCTCTGTGATTTGAGGCTATGGGGCTGATGTACTAAAGGCCTTCTGGGCTCACAGGTGAATGTTGCAGGTCTGGGCAACATATAGGACCCAACCAAAGCTAAGGGAAGAAAAGAAAGGATCTGTGAGATCACATGATTTTTTTTTAAAGGGTGTAAGTCCCAAAAAAACAGGTGGGTGGGTAACCTGAAATTTTAATTTTAATTAAATTTTAACTTTTGTAGAGACTGCATTTTGTAGACTTGAAATTCAAGGAACATTCACAGGCCTGGCATATTCTTAATCTTTGACACAGACATAGGAGTAGCACCCCCCCCCCCTGGTTATGTTGCTAATAGGGTTCAGTAAATTTAGTTTTTGTAATCAGTGGAGCAGGATTTGAGTGTTACTGGCTGTTCTGGGTTCTGTTGGCTGCAGGCTTGCCTACTTTCCCCTGCATTCCACTAAGTTCAGGAGTATAGTGGGCTAGAAGGGGCAGACCATGGGCTCAATATTCATGCAGCCTCAGTGAATCCCTGGTCGAGAGAGTGACCAGGAGGGGGTTAAGGTGTGCATAAATAGTCTGGAGCCTAGAGCAGGGAAGTCCCTTATCCTGGTGGAGAGAGACCCTGTCTGGAGGAGCTGTTTGCCCTCCTGGGCTATCTGCTGAGGCCTGCAGGAAGTTGTCCGGGGTCCTGGCTCACAGAGAGCTGGAGGCCTACTGCTAAAATGTGGGGAGAAAGTCTGTTGAGGATCTGCCCTGGAGACTCATGGAGCAGGGTATGGCTGATACTGGAAGGAGGCATCCATATATACCGAGACACAATGATTGGCCAGAGAGTGAGAGATCCTAGAGAGACTGAATCTGCTTTAACTCTTTTTTGTCTGTCTCAGGCCTGTTTCCAGTGTAGGATCTCCCAAAGCTCTATTATCATACTTTCTACTCTAGAGACCTATCTGGAGAAGGTTAACTGCTACTACTAACAACAAAGCCTGGGGAATGCCAACAGTGCGTTAAAAACAGGGGTTTAGTCCGCACGCATTTGCAAACGCATGCGTAACCTACAGAGCCTCGTCACAGCACCCTGATATCTGTGGTCCTAACACTAAAATATGAGTGTCCCCACAGTGGAGGCACATGCATTCTAATGGATAGACGAGGGCAGGTGGACTGATGGGGAGCCCACCCCTTCTTAAAGGTACAGGAGCATACCAAGCACCCAGCAAATTGCACAGTGGCTGCAAAGGTGTTGGTGCGTTGCTGAACCAATACAAACACCAACGTAACTGCTACTACTAAAGAGTTCTTTGCTAAAATTGCACTAGTCATGGAGTATCCCAAGGTTTACCCCAATCCCTATCCAAGTTTTCCTGAGCAATAAATAACAAAAAAATTGTTTTCTGTCTGGTTATTTGGTAAAGAAACTAGGAAACCACTGTGTGCCTGGCTGGCATGCATTTTGTTAGGGAATAGAAGCTGGAATAATACAGCCATCCCAGTCTGAGGGTTGCACTACGTAAGACTCTCCATTTAATCCAGTTATATATACAATATATTATAATCTTTCAAATACCTCTCCCCATATCACCTATGACCCTTTTACTGTAAAACAATGAAAATGGCAGCAAAAAAATAATAATAATTATAAAACTACCTGTGATATCATATCTCCATGTTTATCATCTTCATCTGTCTGGGCTAATTTAAGGAAGGATCTGATGAAAATAGAGCTTCTGTAAGGTAACTGGAGCTAACATTATTCATTATTTCTATAACATAAAGAGGATAGTGCTAACATAAAAACATAGGGGTTGCTTTACTAAAAGCAAATAGACTGTGCATAATGCAAAACGCAGTTGCACTGTGCATAAGCAGTTACTCCAGAGCTTAGTAAATTAGTTTCTGCTGACATCCATCTTCCAATCATGTCCAAGCAAAACATTTTATTTTTTTATTTTTCTTTCATGTGATTGAGTATTTTTTGCAACGTGAATCTGTACCTCATTTACTAAGCTCTGGAGAAGCTGCCCTTGCAGAGTGCACAGTCTATTTGCCTTTAGCAAATCAGCCCCACAGACTTAAAATATGATGCCCCCTTGTTATATTGAGGTAGATCCAATGCTAATTTGGATGTTATAATTATTCCATAACCACAACAGTATATTATATACTGATCTACTTTATGCTGTTGTTTGTTTTCTTCAGATGTACTTCATGCCCTCCTGAAGAAGCAGTTATTGCGGCGAAATTTCATGTAGATGAATAGTTGTGATTTGAGGCTATGGGGTTGATTTACTAAAAGCAAAAAGACTGTGCGCTTTGCAAAGTGCAGTTGCCCCAGAGCTTGGTAAATGAGCAGAAGCTCTGCTGACTTCCATCATCCAATCATGTGCAGGCAAAAATGCTGTTTTTTTACGTTTTTCTTGCATGTGATTGGGTGTTCTTTGCAAAGGGAAGACTTACCTTAATTACAGAGATCTGAGGCAACTGTACTTGGCAAAGTTCACAATTTGCCTTTAGTAAATCCACCTCTATGTTTCCCCGTATATCCACTTTGGTTATGGAATGATTATAACATCTGAATTAGCATGGGACTTACCTCAATGTAACATTATTACTATGTATACATGTGCCTACCAGACTACAGAAGATAGATTTTGCCTGAAGTTGGGCTTTAATCAATAAATGTATTTGGACGTAGAATAGGAAAGAGTACCTCAATCTCTTTTAATAATCGCCTTGTGTAACTGACTGCACAGCAGCACTCAGACTGGAAAAGGTAGGGTCAGCACTCTGGGTCAGCCAGAGTCCTTCTTCTTTACATAGTGCTATCAGTCAACAATTGGACATGCTTACAGAAACAGCCATGACCTCAACAGTTTACAGTTCCTCTTTTATTGTACAATCTCTAGCTGGAGGCATGTTGGTGACCAGATTGTATTATTGAAGATCAGTAGAGAAAAATGAGGCCACTAATATGACTGTGATTTATGGCTGGGGAGCCAAGATCAATTTGAAAACAGGAAAAACGGTTCACATAAATGTATGTATTTAGCTGTTTGTCTGGAGGTCAGTTTTACTCTCACAACACAACACAACACAATCATTTAGCATAGGCACACTCTATTTCTCATGACTCATAAATGTGCTTAACACATACTTAATCCATAGCCCATCTGTATGTGCTTTAGGTGCTTGCAAAGTGGTTATTTGGGTAACTATATTGGCTTAGCAGAACAATAGTCATCAAGACTTTCCAACCTTTTGCTTAAATGAGATTTGGCCAGGAACAAAATTTCCATAGGTCTTAACCACTTGCCGACCGCCGCACGCCGATATACGTTGGCACAATGGCAGAGGTGGGCAAATGGGTGTACCTGTACATCCCCTTTAATTGGCAGGGCCCGCTGCGTACAGCCTGACCGTGCCCGGTCTCCCGGCGATCATGTCACAGAGCCGCAGAATGGGGAAGTGCCTATGTAAACAAGGCATTTCCCCGTTCTGCCTTGTGTCATGACAGAGATCACTGCTCCCTGTCATCGGGAGCAGTGATCGCTGTCATGTGAGTGGAAGCCCACCCCCCCCCACAATTAGAATCACTCCCTAGGACACACTTAACCCCTTGAACGCCCCCTAGTGTTTAACCCCTTCCCTGCCAGTGTCATTTACACAGTAATCAGTGCATTTTTATAGCACTGATCGCTGTATAAATGACAATGGTCCCAAAATGGTGTCACAAGTGTCCGATGTGTCTGCCATAATGGCGCAGTCGTGATAAAAATCGCAGATGGACGCCATTACTAGTAAAAAATTAATAATAATAAAAATGCCATAAAACTATCCCATATTTTGTACACATTATAACTTTTGCGCAAACCAATCAATATACGCTTAGTGCAATTACCAAAAATATGTAAACTGGCCTAAACTGAGGAAAAACATTTTTTTTATATATTTATGGGGGATATTTATTATAGCAAAAAGTAAAAAATATTGCTTTTTTTCAAAATCGACGCTCTTTTTTTGTTTATAGCACTAAAAATAAAAACCGCAGGGGTGATCAAATACCACCAAAAGAAAGCTCTATTTGTGGGAAAAAAAGGATGTCAATTTTGTTTGGGTGCAACGTCACAGGACCGCGCAATTGTCAGTTAAAGCGGTTAAAGTGCACCTGTAGTCAGGCTATGGGCATTAAAGATTTTACATATTCTTAACAAGCAGTAAATGAGTATGAAAACAAGTCATCATGATAGCTGCAAGCACTCTATTGGTAGAAGCACTGAAATCATTCAAACTGTTCTCTCAGTTGCTCAGCTCCCCCTCATATCCTTCCTAGCAGTGATTCAGCAGCTCTGCTCTCCTGCCCCTCCTCTCACATTACTGACTTAAATGCCTCCCAGGCTTCTAATCTCTAGATTACTGACCTCTGTAGCTACATGCACTGTGAAGCAATCATCATCAAGTGTATCTAGTGTGCTAGGTGTACACAGTTTAGTTGATAGTGTGGGTAAATTGGCTTGGCTGAGAGCCAGGCCTGGGCTGAATCTGGGTCAGGGTTAAGAGACTCAGGGAGGCTGGATGACTCATAAAACATCTCTTCTGGTACCTCCCCCTGTTTTATGGAACATTGAAGAAGGTTCTAGATGTAGTGGATGGAGGCTAGGAGGGGCTGTCTTGCATATCTATGAGGACCCTGGCCAATTCCCAGCAAAAAGGGCCTCATAAACAGGTATAAGTCATGCAAGCAGGGGAAGTCGGTGGAAGATGGGAATGGAGTGCTGGGGAGGTCGTCAAAGGCCCTTGCAGGCACCCACTAGTGTTGGGGGGTGACCTCTGGGCTGGGGCTCGGGTGCTGGAAGTTTCCCCCTACAACACATCGACGAAACCCTTCCTGGTGGCATGGGAGCATGTGAGGGAACAGTGGGAGCAGGTCTGCATGTCCAGGATATCTCCCAGTGGGCTGGTGAGTGTCAGTCTGGAGGACTGTGGAGAGTGTCAGTCTGGAGGACTGTGGGGAGAAGTTAGCCTAGCGTGCTAGTGAAGGAGTCTAACTGCAGCCAGGTGGATTTGCAGTGTCTGAAGAGGTGATCCTGGGATCAGTGACCACAGAGAGTAAGTTCTGGGAAAGTGTGAGCTGTGTCACCCTATCTGATCCTAAGTATAGGGGCTGCGAGTCCCTGCCTGTAATGGGGCTTCGCTACAAAACTATTACAGGGTGACACAGCTGGGTTCTGCAAGCAAGAGTGTGCTGGAGGAAGAAGGACTGTATATAGGAGAAGTTATTCTTAAAGTTTATTTGAAGTCAAGTGGGCATCCCATAGTAGGCACAATGGTCGGGGGAGAGAGGCAAAGTGAGCCGAGCTGCTGAAAGAACATTGTCAATGCTTTTGCTATGAGCTTTGAGAATTGTTCCACTGTGCCAGTGGCTACAGAGGTCAGTGATGACTTGTTTTAAGACTTATTTACTGCTTTTTATAAATATGTAAATGTTCATACTTGGATATAGGTTCACTTTAAGCTGACCCACACCTGTCTCAACGTAATCTCTTTATACTATTAATCTGATGCATGCCGCATTTTGTGTGCAATAAACCTGCCAGTTTACCATTCAGCTCAATTTGAATGAATACATTCAAAATGGTAATATGGCTAAAATATGGTATGTTAACGATCATCAACGCAATGCACATTCTAATGTAAAAAAGCCCCAGGTGCACTTAAGATATCCATAGAATCATCAAACCAAAAAATAATCTTGGTAATAAATAAGTTAAAGCTAACTTCGCCAAGAGGAATAAAACCTTTAACTCCCTCATCTATTCTATTTACATGTAGCTTTTAGAAGCCTCCTTTTTCTGTCATTTCTCAAAGAGCCAGATTCCTTCCATACTGACAGTTCCCGGTCAGTGAAGATTGGTATAGCAGAACTGATAATAACCCAGGTCCCGTAATTTATCACATTCGTCCGCATGTAGTTCAGAGCACCCCTGGAAACATAATTACCTTGAAGGAAGTGGCTGAAGCCAAAACCCATGGACACTTCATACTTTACCGTTAATGAACAGTCATTACCTTTGATGCCTCTCCATCTGTAACAAACTAATTTACATTTTATCACTCTATCACCCAATTCATGTAGCATTTTATAGATGATGTTTCTTTCACTGCCATTTTAGAACTGGTTTGTGATGCTTTCTGTGGTGCCCCCAAAGTTACTATGTGATTAAATGCAAAACAAATCGAATGGTGACAAAATGATTAAAGTGAATCTAAACCCAAGAACAAAAATGTAATGTATTGTAGCGCACCAGTCCTTACATGTGATGGCTGCATCAGTTCTCTTCTCAGACTAAGTACATCTTCTAAAAAGTCTGTTGATCCTGCCAGAAACCTTGCATTCTTGTAAAGTCCTGTACACTGAACTGACATCTCAAACAATGTTATCAGCTTTCTCAGTTAGCTTCTGTGAACTGCTAAACAGCCCCCCCCCCCCATTTTGCACTAAAAGTTAGGAGAACTAGAGTGCCAAAAATAATACTGGCAGATGAAATCTAGATATGAAAAGTTGGATTGTTTTCAGGCAATTTATTGTTTGTATAAAGGCATTTAAATATATAGTACATGGATAATGAAGTAGATCAGTCTAAAGTGGTTAAAACAGAAAGAACAGGGGAAGCACCACCTAAGTGCAGCATTAAGCAACCCAGTTTATTCTCAAGCACTCAAGAATTAAACTATAAACATGCTTATTGTGTACTGTAGTATCTGCCACTGTCCTGCAGGGGCCACCTGGAATCCGAACCGCTTGAGATGGTAACTAGAGGAATGGGCGCTCTGTGAAACAGCAGGAAGTCCATGCCAACCAGCATGGAACACACGGCAGACGTGATGTCACCAGGGGAGGTGGAGATGGCTGGAGAGATTAGGCTAAGCTACATGCTCGGAGCTTCCTGCTCCTTCTAAAGGTCTAGAAGGACCTTTAGAAGGTAGCAGGTAGCTTTGAACATAGCCCCTGGTGACGTCAAGTCGGCTTCCCTGTTCCTTTTTGTACCTTTGCAGAGCCTGCTCAACTCTGAAGATGGCAGCCTCTAGTGCTCCATTTTGCATGTCATATGCATATAGATTTCCCCTTCTATACCTAATATGTACTTTTCAAGACTATTATGCCCCATACACATGGTTGGATATTCCAATGGAAAAAGTCCGATCGGAGTATGTTGTAGGAAAATCCAATCGTGTGTGGGCTCTAGCGGGCTTTTTCCGTCGGAATTTCCGACAGAAACAATTTGAGAGCAGGATCTAAAATTTTCGATCAGACTTTTTCCGATTGTGTGTAGAGAATTCTGACGCACAAAGTGCCACGCATGCTCAGAAGAAATTTGGAGACGAAAGCTATTGGCTACTGACCTCTACGTAGTCCCGTCGTACGTTTTGTACGTCACCTCGTTTGGAACGATCGGATTAATCGACAACTTTGTCCGACCATGTGTGTATGCAACACAAGTTTCGGACAAAATCCGTCGGAAAAAATCTGACGGATTTGTGGTCGGAATGTCCAACCGTGTGTACGGGGCATTACGGGGCATTACAGCTCTACCAGAAGTACACCTTCTTGAGCTGTCCCCTCTCATATATTCTGGCGGAATACTTTGCTTTTACAGCTTAAAGTGGTTGTAAACCCTTACATATACCCAGTGAAGTGACTGGCCTCAGGTGATTCATGGAGATGAAATAAATCATCCTACATAAGTTGTTTATCTGCAACCTTTTCTTCTCTGCATCCATTCACAGTCCAGAATTTTAAAAACTTGTCTGAGCTGTCAGAAAAAAGGGGGCAGAGAGCTGAATTTACACACTGCAGAGCTCAGTAAAGAGAGGTCTCAGAGCTGATTGGAGGGAAGAAACACCCCCCACCCCACCCCCCACTTTCACACAGCAAACAAGAACAGAGTTGAGGCTGGCAATCAGCTGGATGTCCCTCCCCCCCTGTCATAATTTTTCTCTTGGTGTCAGGAAAACTAGATTTATGCTGATAGCAGAGGAACAAAGCATCAGACAGAAATTACACTTGGTGTTCTTAATTGAGACAAGTACACACTATAGAGCATTCTGCTTTGTTCATATTTCATGTCTGAGGTTCACAACCACGTTAAAGATAAAAAATGTCTGAACCTAAAAACAAAAATGGAATACTTCAAAAAATACCAGCTCTTTAGATTTTAGATTTATTCTATTTATTTTCACCTGGTAATCCTGCTAGTAACACACTTCCTGTTCTAGGGTGGCAACGCTCACTGTACTGTGTCTATGGAGGAGCAGTGTTGTCACCTTAGGTTGCTCTCCAGATTTGGACTACAACACCTCTTCCACTCTTCATCTCAATTACATAGAACAGTGATGTTCTGTAGTTCACTGAAGGTAAGTGAAAACATTGTTTGGGATATCAGTCGCCTTGCATTTTCAAAATGCATTCAACGCGTTCTCTGATCGAGCAAGGTGGAGAATATGACATCACCACCAGCTTCTCTGCCTCATCCAATCAGAGAACACTTTGCATTCATTCAGAAAAGGCAAAGCATTCTCTGAATGGCACCCAATGCTGAGCAGCCAACTTTAGAATGCAGCAGGTCTACCGCTCGGTGTAGGACTCGGAAGCGAGTGGAGATCACTTCAGTGATTTCCAGTTTCCAAGGGCATTGGCCAGGTATGGTATATGCATAATTAAATTGGTGCAAGCTGATGTATAAAATATCCATACCTTGTATTTATCTTTAAAGGGATTGAGAGCCTGGTCCCCAACCAGGTACTCACCAGAGAATTAAGGGGCAGTTGGACTATCTCGGTACAGTACAGTAAAGGTAAATTCATATATAGAAACAATCATGTAAAAAATATACAAAAGTTATACAAAAAAATATACAACATATATTTTTTTTTACATGATTATTTCTATATCTGAATTGACCTTTACTGTACTGTACCGAGATAGTCCAACTGCCCCTTAGTTCTCTGGTGAGTACCTGGTCTGGGATCAGGCTCCCAATCCCTTTATCTTTAAAAAAAATTCTGGATGATGGTACAACTTTTAAATAGATTCTATCTACCCATGCATATGATTTCCTTTCATTTGAGCCCAGTCTTGCCACACAGACTTACTTGAGGCCTGGGCAATCCTCTTGAAAGTCTTGAAAACTTTGTCAAAAACGCCCCCTTGCTGTGAGTGACAGGTGATTTACATATCGCATGCACTAGCCTGAGACAGGCACATCCTGTGTAAAAAGTTCACAATTCACATCCCCCTCCCCTCCTCTCCAGCTCTCCCAGGATTGGCTGCCTTTACTGGATGTTTCTCATCATGGGATGCTGTGAACAGTCAGCAGACTATAGACAGACAAGTGATTTAGGGGACATGTATGTAGTCAGGGCTGGGCAGAGTAGAACATCCAGTGATCTGATGATAACCTGTCTCAGGCTAGTGCAAGAGATATGTAAATCACCTGTCACTCACAGCAAGGGGGCGTTTTTGACAAAGTTTTCAAGACTTTGTCAAGATTTCTCTAACTGAACAATAAAAGAGGATTGCTCAGGCCTCAAGTAAATCTGTGTGGCAAGACTGGGCTCAAATGAAAGGAAATCTTATTCTCTACATTATGACATCAAAAGAAAAAAAATAATTGGGGTTTACATCCACTTTAAGGATGAAGGTATCCCCTGCCCCACAGCCATACATACACAAAAGACAAGGATACTCCTCACAAAATTGACTTGATATGGGCACATGGCCATATCTGGTCAATGACACTGACCTACAATGGCCATATTAGATCAATGATGTCACAAACAGGGAATCCCATGTCCACATCTGATTGGCCCAGCACCTCCTTCCCGATTTAGCTAAACATAGATTCGGATTGAACCCACGCCAAACCCAAGCTCACCCCTAGATACATTATATTAGGTTGTAGTTCTTGGGTTTGAATACCCTTTAATTTACCTATATACTGTATGTTTTAAGCTACTTTGGGAAAAATATGTTGCCCATAAACCAAGACCCTGATTTTTATATGTACTAACATCTCATTTAGCCGGCATGCTTGCGTAGGAAGAGAAGCCTTTAAAATACATAAATAACTAAACCGCGGAAAAACACATTCATTTATTGCCACAGACAGATTTAAGTGTGACACTTTTCAAGTAAACATTTTCATAAATCACATTATTTATCTGCAAATTAAACATTTTATTGTGCCAGACATTCATTCATGTACAGGATATGGCCTGGCACATTATGAATGAAACCACTTTACTCCTAAGCTCGGCGTCGGCTCTCTCGCTAACTAGCGATGGTGCTCTTCAGAAAGCGTACATTTTTGTCTTGTTCCGTAAGACTTGGCTTAGGGAGTTTGAAGACTGTAGGGGGGCCATACAGGCCAGTGGGGCCCTATTCCAATTACATAATATAGTGCAAACCTGCCAAGATTCTTAGAAGGTATCGTTTTTAATTATACAAACTCAGTTACATAAAGCATATTTTCTGGACATATAATAGAGCAATAAAAGTAAATGGAGTAATAGAGTAAAAAAAGCTTCACAAGTAGAGCAAAACTGCTCCCACTTTGTTTAAAGCCAAAGTAGAGATACCTAATAGTTGTTAGTGACATTTACCAGAATTTTAGGAATATGCCCCATCATCCCGACACTCAACAGAACTGAAAAGTGAACTCCAGGCAGATATATTAGCCACACATTAGTACATCATTAAATTTATTTTTAAATGCTAGCAGCGTAAGCACCTGGATTTATCCCGGTATCAGACTTTTGCAGTTCCTATATGGAGGAGCTGTAGTGTAGGGGGGAAAAATCAGCAGAAAGAGCCAATTCATGTTCTTACAAGGAGCATGATGGCAAAAGGAAAGGGCGGAGTGGTAAAGAGCTGAGCTCATCACTGTGCTGCTTCACCTTGCACTGTCCAGTCACAGGCTGGGGCGGGTCCAAAACAATCTGGGCTCAGAGGAAGTCGGTTGAATAATGTTGACCGTCAGACTGATGGCATCTTGAAGAGCAGAGTGAAGTACTGTGGGGGGAGCTCTGGATTGAAAGTGAAATTTTCAACATCACATATGTTTGGTTAATTTTTGCTAACTACTACTAGTTATACCATAACCTGGATAAATGGGAACATTCATAGCCAATGTAGAAATTATTGCATGGCTATTATTGTGAAACTGGCCATAGACCATAGATATGTATATTATAAGTGATCTCTGTTAACGGCTTCCCGACAGCCTCACGCAGATATACTGCGGCAGAAGGGCATGTACAGGCAGATTAAAGTACCTGTACGTTGCCCTTTAACCACTTGCCGACCGGCGCACGACGATATACGTCGACAGAATGGCACGTACAGGCAGGAGGGCGTATATATACGTCCCTCCTTTAGCCTGTGCGTGCCATCGGGAGCGCGCCGGGAGCGGCGCGCGCCCGCGCCGGTCGGGACCCCCGTGAGTCCGGCCGCGGTCCCCGCGGACTCGATCGCCGCGGGGACTCCCGCGATCGTCTCACGGAGCGGCTAAACGGGGAGATGCCGAGATAAACAGCATCTCCCCGTTCTGCCTAGCAACTAGTGACGCCGATCTCTGCTCCCTGTGATTGGAGCAGAGATCAGCATTCACTAGCTGACAGCCACGCCCCCCCACAGTAAAAAAAAAAAACACCCCTAGGCCTACTTAACCCCTACACTGCCACCTTGTGGTTAACTCCTAAACTGCCAGTGTCATTTATACAGAAATCAATGCATTTAAATGCATTAATTGCTGTAAAAAATGACAATGGTCCCAAAAATGTGTCAAAAATGTCCGATGTGTCCGCCATAATGTCGCAGTCACAAAAAAAATCGCAGATCTCCGCCATTAATAATAAAAAAAAAATTATTAATAAAAATGCTATAAAACTATCCCCTATCTTGTAAACGCTATAACTTCTGCGCAAACCGATCAATAATCGCTTATTGCGATTTTTTTTACCAAAAATATGTAGAAGAATACGTATCGGACTAAACTGAGGAAAAAAAATGTTTTTTTATATATTTTTGGGGGATATTTATTATAGCAAAAAATAAAAAATAATGCATTTTTTTCAAAATTGTCGCTCTATTTTTGTTTATAGCGCAAAAAATAAAAACCGCAGGGGCGATCAAATACCACCAAAAGAAAGCTCTATTTGTGAGAAAAAAAGGACGTCAATTTTGTTTGGGAGCCACGTCGCACGACCGCGCAATTGTCAGTTAAAGCTACGCAGTGCCGAATCGCAAAAAGGGGCCTGGTCCTTTGGCTGCAAATTGGTCCGGTCTGAAAGTGGTTAAGAGGCGGCTCGCGGGTGCGCCCACCGGGAGCTCCCTGACCGTGATTGCGAGTCCCGCGGACTCGATGTCCGCGGGGATACCCGCGATCGTCTCACGGTCAGGAAGAACGGGGAGGTGCTAATGTAAACAAGCATCTCCCCGTTCTGCCTAATGACACTGACACTAATCACGCTCCCTGTGATCGGGAGCGGTGATCAGTGATGTGTCAGACACAGCCCCCCCCCCCACAGTTAGAATCACTCCCTAGGACACACTTAACCCCTACAGCGCCACCTAGTGATTATCCCCTTCACTGCCAGTGACATTTTTACAGTAATCAATGGAATTTTTTTAGCATTGATCGCTGTATTAATGCCAATGGTCCCAAAAAATGTGTCAAAATTGTCCGATGTGTCCGCCATAATGTCGCAGTCACGATAAAAATCGCTGATCGCCGCCATTACTAGTACACGCTATAACTTTTGCGCAAACCAATCAATAAACGCTCATTGCGATTTTTTTTTAAAAAATATGTAGAAGAATACGTATCAACCTAAACTAAGGGAAAAAAATGTTTTTTTATATATTTTATAGTACAAAGTAAAAAATAATAAATGTTTTTCAAAATTGTCGCTATTTTTTTGTTTATAGCGCAAAAAAAAAAACCGCAGAGGTGATCAAAACCAGCCAAAAGAAAGCTCTATTTGTGGGAAAAAAAAGGACCTCTATTTTGTTTGACGCAGTGCCGAATCGCAAAAAGTGCTCTAGTCAGGAAGGGGGTAAATTTCTCCAGGGCTGAAGTGGTTAAGTGGGCCCATCCAACTACTATCTACCCCTATCTACCCCTCACTGCTCTCTAACTTACCCTTGCATTAAGCTACTTAAAAGCTCCCTTTACCTACCTAAACCTGTGGTCACATGACAAGTAAAAGACTGTCTGGGTGCTCTGCATCAGAGTAACATCATTAGATGGCACACGGTCTGTGTTTGTCAAGGTCTATATTGTGTGTGCATATACTATATATACAATATTGTCAAAAGTATTGGGACACCTGCCTATACACGCACATAGACTTTAACCACTTGCCTACCAGCCGCCGTCATTATACTGCGGCAGGTGGGCTCGTTCCCGCAAATCACCATAGGTGTATGTCGGCACCTTTAAGGGCGATAGGAGGCATGTGCGTGAGTGTACCCGCTGCATGGCGGGGAACGCGACGTGTGTGGCCGGTGGCCGCGATGTCCTACGGTCATGCACTATCACGGGCACGAGAGCCAGAATGGCAGGAGAAGAGAGACAGATCATCTGTTCCTAGTAATTAGGAATAGCGATCTGTCTCCTCCTTTAGTCAGTCCTATCCCCCCACAGTGAGAAACACTCACGAGGGAACACATTTAACCCCTTGATCGCCCCTTGTATTAACCCCTTACCTACCAGTGACATTTACACAGTAATCAGTGAATTTTTATGGCACTGATCACTGTATAAATGTCAAAGGTCCGAAAAAATGTGTCAAAAGTGTCCGATCTGTCAGCCACAATGTTGCAGTCCCGCAAAAAATCACTGATCGTCGAAATTACTAGTAAAAAAAATAAAAATATTATAAATGCAATAAAAATTGCATAAATCGATTCCCTATTTTGTAGACGCTATAACTTTTGCGCAAACCAATCAATATAAGCTTATTGTGATGTTTTTTTTACCAAAACATGTAAAGAATACATATTGGCCTAAACTGATGAAGAAATGTTTTATTTTTTTTTGGATATGTATTATAGCAAAAAGTATACAATATTGTTTTTTTTTCAAAATAATCACTCTTTTTTTGTTTATAGCGCAAAAAATAAAAACCACAGAGGTGATCAAATACCACCAAAAGAAAGCTCTATTTGTGGGAAAAAAAGAATGTAAATTTTGTTTGGGTACAGCGTTGCACGACTGCACAATTGTCAGTTAAAGCAATGCAGTGCCGTATCTCAAAAAATGGCCTGGTTTAGGGGGAAAATCTTCTGGGGCTGAAGTTGTCGTAAATTCCGACCGTGTGTAGGCACCATCGGACAGTGTACGTCGGATTGTCCGACGGACAAAGTCCTATCTCCTGCTGGATAGATTTTTCGACAACAAAGTCCGATCACACCAAATCCGATCGTGTGTAGCGTAGTCCGACGGACAAAGTGCTACGCATGCTCAGATCACATTACAAGACCAAATCTATTGGCTACTAGCCTCTACGTAGTCCCGTCTTCGGACAAAGTACGACGGACATGATCCGACGGACCTGGTCCTCGGATAATCCGAGCGTGTGTATGGGGCATTAGTCCGTAGAGTTAAATATTGAGTTGGCCCGCTCTTTGCAGCTATAACAGCTTCAACTGTGTCTATGGGAATATATATACAGTATCTCACAAAAGTGAGTACATCCCTCACATTTTTATAAATATTTTATTATATCTTTTCATGTGACAACACTGAAAAAATTACACTTTGCAACAATGTTAAGTAGTGAGTGTACAGCTTGTATAACAGTGTAAATTTGCTGTCCCCTCAAAATAACTCAACACACAGCCATTAATGTCTAAACCGCTGGCAACAAAAATGAGTACACCCCTAAGTGAAAATGTCCAAATTGGGCACAATTAGCCATTTTCCCTCCCCGGTGTCATGTGACTCGTTAGTGTTACAAGGTCTCAGGTGTTAATGGGGAACAGGTGTGTTAAATTTGGTGTTATCGCTCTCACTCTCTCATACTGGTCACTGGAAGTTCAACATGGCACCTCATGGCAAAGAACTCTCTGAGGATCTGAAAAAAATAATTGTTGCTCTACATAAAGATGGCCTAGGCTATAAGAAGATTGCCAAGACCCTGAAACTGAGCTGCAGCAAGGTGACCAAGACCATACAGCGGTTTAACAGGACAGGTTCCACTCAGAACAGGCCTTGACATGGTCAACCAAAGAAGTTGAGTGCACGTGCTTAGCGTCATATCCAGAGGTTGTCTTTGGGAAATAGACGTATGAGTGCTACCAGCATTGCTGCAGAGGTTGAAGGAGTGGGGGGTCGTACCGGTGTGAACGAGGGCCATGTGTTACACATAATGCCTTACACCCAGATCACAGAACTCCTCGATTTTCCATTCCATGTAGAAGGCTCTCACCACCTTTTCTAGCCATCGCCCAGTATCCCTACAACGCCTTATCTTTGTAACCACATATATTCTGTCAGAATGGAATAAACCAGCGTACTCGTGACCAACCATATACTGTGTATGGTGTCTATGATTACCCGTCCGGACAGAGAGTTTTTCCATTCACCGTCAAAGTCCAGCAAAGGGAAAGAGGGGCTGAAACAGAGGACCTTACAAACATCTACTTTCTGGACTAAGGTTCTACCTCTCAGGTAGACCTTCAAGGATAATGCCTAGGCACAAACATGAAATTAGAGCTCAAGGTTGTCATCGGGACTATCTGGAACTAGATAGCCAAAGCAACTTATTTTAAAATGGAACTGTAGTCGGAAAATTTAGTTCTGTTAAATCACTTCAGACTGGCCCCTTTTTCAGGTATAGCTATGTAAAACATTAAAAATAAGTGCCTATACTTTTTAAAATCCGGTAATACAAAATCTGGTGCAGCTGTGCATGGAAGCCAATCAGCTTCTAACTTTAGCTTGTGCTATTAAAAGACAAGTATGACTTTTTTTTTTTAAGATTCATACGTACCTAAGTGGATGCAGCATTGGTCCATTTCTGCATCCATTTCAAGCTGTTATGGTTCAAGTTCCACTTTAAGTAAAGCAAATAAGGACTGGACAAGGTTTTCTAAATCTTTAATCCCTTGAAAATGTCACTCTGATGGTGGCTTTTTAGACTGTGATATGATCTGGCTGAAAATAGCTGGATGGGGATTCATTTAATATGGGAGTCATTCGATTGACCTTGCTTGACAGCCAGTGGTTATAGTCATCTGCAAATACAATACACACAGCAACCAAAATATGATATTGGTTATAGCCAAGGAACAATATTCAGCGAACAGCCAAAAGATGACATTTTGGCCACTGGTTATAGTCAAGGAACAAATGGAAATTTCAATACATAGAAGAGCCAAAATATGACATTTCAACCATTGGTTATAGTCTAGAGACAATAGGCAACTGCAAAACATAGAAGAGCCAAAATATACTATATTGTCAAAAGTCCATAAAGACTAGATGAGCGAGTTTTGAGTGGAGAAACTTGACTGGCCTGCACCTCAACCCGATACAACACCTTTGGGATAATTTAGATCGGAGACTGAGAGCCAGGCCTTCATGTCCAACATCAGTTCCTGATCTCACAAATGCGCTTCTAGAAGAATGGTCAAACATTCCCGTAGACACACTCTTAAACCTTGTGGACAGCCTTCCAAAAAGAGTTGAACCTTTTATAGCTGCAAAGGGTGGGCCAACTCAATATTGAACCCTACGGACTAAGACTGGGATGCCATTAAAATTCATGTGCGGATAAGGGCAGGCATCCCAATACTTTTGACAGTATAGTGTATGAAATTTTCACCACTGACTATAGTCAAAGAACTATGTGCAAATACAAAACATAGAACAGCCTAAATATGATATTTCCACCATTGGTTATAGTCAAGGAACAATGTGCAAATGTAATATGCAGAACAGCCAAGATATGAAATTTCCAACAATGGTTATAGTAAAGGAACAATCAGAAAAGCAATACATAGAACAGCCAAAATATGACATTTCCACCACTGGTGGATTTTAAAGATGTCACTAGTTCAAGATCGGTCAGCTCATTAATTTCAGTTATATTTTCTGGGATCTTTTTCTTTGAACCTTAATTTATAAAGTATCAGTGAATACACATGGTACAATAATGATGTTTGTCTGTTTTTTCTGTGAGCTATATAACCTGTGAGTATACCATGGTCTAGATGTCGGCGGACAGGGAGAGGTGACTTCATTGTTTGCGTTCAGCTGTTCAGTCATGTTCACTTAAATAGTCATTCCACCACTCCCTTCCTCTCATATATTACCAGGGACACCCACATTGTCTCCCTTATCTCTAAGTATCAAATGTTACACAAATAGACAACCATCCACAACACACAGCTAAAATAGCAATGTTTAAGAGAGGTTTAATATTTAATAAGATAAAAACAGAAAGGCTTCAGATTAGCAGCGGGCAGCCGGCCAATAGTGCAAAATTACAAGCGCTCTCAAAATATGGAACAAAGTGGAGTAAATCCTGCAGCTGACGTCTATTGTCCAGCAAAGGGCTGTTTTTTTTATTTTTTTACATGTAATGATGATCGTCTAGTTTTGGAATGAGTTTAGCTTTCTATTTGCAAAAAGTTAATTTAGGAAAACTGGAAAAAGGGATCTTTAACTAATTTTAACCAATTAGCTTCCATGTTTAATTTTTCAGAGTCTGAAAGTTGTAGTAAAGTCTTTTTTTGGCACTGGTACCTACATGGTGGACTATAATGAGGCTTATCTGTAGGTACAGTGAATATCTCCTAAACCTGCACCGTTTAGGAGATATTCACACTGCATGCAGCCGGTGATGTCACTGATGCATGCGCTCTGAAGGGACGGCATACCAGTGCCGTCCCTTCAGGGCTCTGTACCACATTCTGTGACTCCCGCGGGAGTGATGTCACCACGGCACGGCCAAAACAGATGGCTGGAGGACGCGAACCCAGAAGGAAGACCGGGTGAAGATTAAGGCCAGGTTCCCACTGGTACGACAAACGCTCCGACATTGGGAGCTCATATCGCATGACGTGTGAAAATGTTTCCCTATGGGAGCCGTCTTAAGTGGTCCGACACAAGTCGGTCCGACTTTGAAAATGCTCCCTACACTACTTTGGTCCAACTTTGATCCTACTTCAGCCCATGGAATATCACTAAAATCGGATCAAAATCGGATCGCCATCTTGACTGATCCCACTTTGGCATGCGACTTGTGCTCTGATGATGTTGAAGAGGAACTCCACACCAGATAAAAAAAAAACGGCGTGGGGGGTCCCCCCAAATCCATACCAGACCCTTATCTGAGCACACAGCCTGGCAGGTCAGAAAGGGGGTGGGGACGAGCGAGCGTGTGAGGACAAGGTCCTCTTCCCGAAAACCATGGCCGATGGTTGTCGGGGTCTGTGGGCGGGGGGCTTATCGGAATCTGGAAACCCCCTTTAACAAGGGGGCCTCCAGATCCTGGCACCCCACTCTATGTGAATGAGTATGGTGTACATTGTATCCCTACCCAATCACCTGAAAAAAAAGTGTCAAAAATAAAACACAGCACCCAGGGTGTTAAAATAATTTATTAAGGCAGCTCCAGCGTCTATTCTGACTTCTCCCCTCTCCAGGTCTTCTCCGCTGATATCTTCTAGCCCTTTCCAGTTCTTCTCCCCTCCCCGGGTCATCTCCGCTCTACCTCCGGTTCTTCTCCCTGTCTTCTGCCGGGTCTCCTCCTGCTGTCTTCAAGCTCTTTTGCTCGCTCTTTTGCTCGCTTTTTTGCTCACTCTTTTGCCCAGTCTTTCTCCACTGTCTTCTCCCTCTGTTCAGCTCTCATTTGTTTTTAAAAATGAAAGAAAAGGAAAACATTTTTTTTTTTTTTTTAATTTTGAAAACTTTGTGACAAAAAGCGAGATCTGCAAAACACTCAACATGCCTCTCCAGAAAATAGCTTGAGGTGTCTACTTTCCAAAATGGGGTCCATTTGGGGGGGGGGTTGTGCTATCTGGGCACTTCATGGCCTCCAAAACTGTAATACACCCTTAGAAAGCCTCATAGATAGTGAGGAAGTGCAATCACCATTTTACGCCCTTAGAAAGCCTGAAGGCGGTGATTGGTTTTCGGGGTCCTATACACGGCTAAGCTCCCAAAAAGTCTCACACATGTCTTATCTCCATATTCAGGAGAAGCAGCAGAATGTATTTTGGGGTGTAATTTCACATATAACCATGGCATGTTTGAGAAATATGTAATTTAGTGACAACTTTGTGCAAAAAAAAAAAGGAAAAGTTTGTAATATTCAGGAAACTTGTGGCAAAATATAAAATATTCCATGGAGTCAACATGCTTCTCAGCAAATAGCTTGGGGTGTCTACTTTCCAAAATGGGGTCATTTGGGGGGGTTGTGCTATCTTGGCATTTTATGGCCTTCGAAACTGTGATAGGTAGTGAGGAGTGAAATCAAAAACGTACTCCCTTAGAAAGCCTAAATGCGGTGATTGGGTTTTGGGTTCCTGTACGCGGCTAGACTGACAAAAAGTCTCACACAAATGTATTTTTGGATAAAGTTCCACATATAACCATGGCATGTGTGAGCAATATATCATTTAGTGACAACTTTGTGTTAATTTTTTTTTGTCATTTTTCAATCACAAAAAAATTAAATATTCAACGGGCTCAACATGCCTCTCAGCAATTTTCGTTGGGGTGTCTACTTTCCAAAATGGGGTCTTTTGGGGGGGTTGTACAGCCCTACAATTTTAGCACCTCAAGAAATGCATAAATTGAGGGCAACGACTGTTGTGGTATTAAAAAAATGCAAAGAGGTATTTACCAGTCCGTGGCTAATAAGAGGGGGCTGTGTGACAGGATCAGTCCAAGGGGTGAGAAGGGGGCAGGGACAGGAAAGCCGTCTATAGGTCCATAGATCATATATAATCCACTGGGCTATGAAGGATAATCAAAAATGCATGTCCACAGATTTAATGTGATCCTAGATTGTAACTCGCTTGTGAGTCATCAAATCTGCTATTACTTGCCAAACTTTCACTGGAACAATATAATGATTGATGGTCTGTTTCTGGACAATAGCATAGTTCAAGGTGAGAAACTGACAATAATTCAAATAGCAATGCTTGATGATACACTGGATCAGTTACTCACTGTCTGTGCAGAGCTGTGATGGCAGCACTATGTAGCGCAGCTGTGAACTGCTAATCAGGGCTTCCGTGGGCTCCCGTAGTATCTCTTCATGGCTCTAAGGCCCATTGCTAGCTTCAAAGAAAGCCACTCACAGATGGTAAAGAGTGGAAGACCGTAACTGGGAAGACATTGGGAAGACCAGCTGGCTGCCACACAAAAACAGCTCCCGTGTCTCATATGCCTGGGATACAGCCAACACTGCGGACGGGGTGGTGATGTCGGGCGATGCTTGAAGTGGCGCCTAGCGTTAGAGGGAGTGACGTCAACACGTTTCACTGAGAACCCCCAGTTTAATCAGGACTCGCATCCCCCAACTGAGACCAGTTTAAATACACATAAGTTTGGCTCAACTTTAATTATCTCACAGGAGAATCCAATTTGGCATGTGTTTAACCCAGACCAACAACGTGTTTTTATTAACCCCTAAGGGATAGAATCATCATAGTGAGCATAGCATCGATAAAGGATTATGGTAGTGCACACACAGCATGATCTAAAGGCATCAATGGCTATTCAGGATAGAATCAGCTCAGGGCCCAACTAGCCACAAGCAGATTGTATAAGAACCTAAAATATTTTATATTGAAAGAGAAATAGATGAAAATATTAAAAACATTAAAAAATATTAAAGATATTACTTTAGAAGAAATGTATGTTTTAGAGATACGGGTAAAGGCTTGATCTATTTCTTGACAGTTAGGTTAAGGAGGATCATTAATCCAGAAAGACTTGAAGATTAAGTTCTCTAATGAGTCTGTGCGGAATCATAACATTCAATTTTTATATACAGAATTTTTCTTTTTTAAGGAGGACTCTTTCAAAAACACCACGTCTCTTGCTAAGTTTCAGAGCATACGTTCCCTTGACCCTCAGCCCGTCAAGTTTGGACTGGTGGTTTAAAAGCAAATGTTGGGCTAATGGGCTTTTTGTCTCTTTGTTTTTGATATCCCCGAAATGCTCACCAATGCGAATGTGCAACTGACGCTTTGTCTTCCCTATATAAATCTTATTACAGGGACACTGTAAGCTATAGATCACGTTAGTAGTAGCACAATTAATAAGGCTTTTAATCCTATAGATTTGAGTATTGTCCACATTGGTGAACATCTCAGTGCGCTCAACATAACGGCAAATCTGAAGATTGGCACACCCCCTGTGCATGCCTATGTGAGCCCTTAGTGTAAGCATACCTTATGCCACGTACACACGGTTGGAATTTCCGACAAAAAATGTTTGATGTGAGCTTGTTGTCGACCGTGTGTATGCTCCATCGGACATTTTCTGTCAGAATTTCCAACAACAAATGTTTGAGAGCTGGTTCACAAACTTGTTGTCGGAAATTCTGATCGTGTGTACACAATTCCGACGCACAAAATTCCATGCATGCTCGAAATCAAGCAGAAGAGCCGCACTGGCTATTGGACTTCATTTTTCTCGGCTCGTCGTACGTGTTGTACGTCACCGCGTTCTTGACGTTCGGAATTTCCAACAACATTTGTGTGACCGTGTGTATGCAAGACAAGTTTGAGTTTCGGAAAAAAATCCACGGTTTTGTTGTCGGAATGTCCGATCGCGTGTATGTGGCATAAGTGGTTTCACCCCACACTTGTTCATTTCCTTTAGTAAATGAGACCTAAAACCTTAGGCCCATAGCACCAAATGACACCCATTTATGTGTAATGGTCAATAAACGATTCATTACACATTATGCGGTTTAATCCAAGACTGAGTTCTTCCCTTACACCGGAAGCTGACACGTTAGCTGTTAACTTGTTTCTGACCTGCAGCCCAAGAATTCCTAGATCGAATAATAAGCCAAAATATACTCAAGCACATAGCCGATGAAGGTTTACTGTCAGTTCTAATCCTTATTGCCTATTATGACATGTCAAGTACCGATAGCAATAGTGTTTTTTTTTCCAATGATTTATCTGAACGGACACTGACTTAGTCATGTACATTGGAGCCCATTTCCCCTGACTAAGGGTAGAGGTTATTTTTGACAATAAAAGCACAGGTGAATCTTGTGGATGAAATCATGGAATTCATGACATATTCTTGCCGCATTGTTCTCTGGAAGAAACAATTCCCAGCAGAATCATTTCCTGAAATGCAGGCTGCATTGTATCACTTTTCTATAAGCCAAAAAGAAAAAAAAAATATGAAATAAATAAAAACCTTGTTTAAGGTAATTCAATTATAGCTACTTTAAAGTACATTCCAACATATTCCACTTTCCCTGTGATAAGCGCAGGAAACATATATGTTAAATTAGAAAGAGATTAATAAATTCAATACAGCAGAATAGAATTTCTCATTTTATTGTTTGAATCATTCCTTTGACATTACCTTGAAAAACAATTTGATTTCCCTTTAACATATGCTGACAATTTAACAGACTGTAATAATAATAATGGAAAATGACTAATAGGAAGATGTTTTATCTGGTAATAATTATATTGTTACTCTAATCCCATTATGGTGCCATGGAATGATAGGTGGATCTTAAAGGAGCAATAATGTGTATTATGTGCTTTGAAGATTTTTAGCCAGTTTAAGTGATAGAACTTTTTTGCATTAAAACAATGAAAGTAGTATAGTATATTATAAAATGATGTGCACATATTTTTAATGACCTCATTATGACCATGCTAATAGATCAGCTTAACAGGGTCACAGATGGCAACGTTATCCAAAACGAAAAATGAATGTTATGGCTGGAGTTTAGTTTCAAGTTAGAAAACCTATTCTCATTATCGTACGAGTTGTCTGTGATCTTCTGGGACCAGACTTTAGTAAACGCCTCACATTTGCGGTGGGTAACTATCCTACTTTGAAACCAGTGCTGTGTAGCTTATCTCACAGTTTGATGTATCAGCAGCCTTAAGCCTCGTACACACGGTCGGATTGTTGGCCAACAAAACCATGGACTTTTGTCCAAAGGGTGTTGGCCCAAACTTGTCTTGCATACCCACGGCCACACAATTGTTGGCCAACAATCACGAACGTAGTGACGTACTATGTCGTTTTTTTTCAGCTCTTTAGTGCCACTCTTTGGGCTCCTTCTGCTAATTTCGTGTTAGTAGAAGTTTAGTGAGTGTTGATTCGCGCTTTTCTTTTCACGCTTTTCATTTAGCGCTTTTCAGTTCCACTTATCATTTCGTGCTTTTCAGTTTGTTTCTGAACGGCAGTTGGAAGACATGTTGCGGAATCGGAGGAGATAACGTGATATTTATTATTGGCCTTGGAGTTATTGCTTTGACATTATTGTTTTGGTTGAATAATGATTTGATTTGGTATATTTTCTATATTTTTGGATGCATAGAATGAACTTTTTGGTTAAGTTCTATTGGCGGATAGCATGTCTAATTTTATTTGTTTTCTTTTTTTAATGCACAATAAAAAAAATTGTGTAGAATAATACTTGACTATGTGTTTTACTTCAAATGACAGTTTGGGAGTCGGCAGTTACATTTTAAAAAATACAAAACTGACAGGAGACACCAACATAGTTGTATCTTTGATCTTAAAAACTACGGAGTAATTGTGCTGTGGTAACTTGCCTAAATAAAGAAAAAAAAAAAAGCATAATAATATTATACTTGATATCACTAGAAAAAAAAGCCTTTGGAAATTAGTTTGCATTAACTCCATCAGTATCACCAGCAAAGCAGCTTCATTATTATCCCATTAAAGAAGAAGAGAATTGTGCGCTGCATTTGGAGATTTCATAATTTGCCGCGTCACAAATGTTAATTCTCCATTACAAACGCTAGTTTACAAGACCGACCGCTTCTGGAAAATTCGACAACACACATTTGTCCGCGGAACATTTTAAAGCCTGCTATCCAACATTTGTCCACGGAAAATCCAACAATTGTCTGATGGACGTACACACGGTCGGACTTTCCACCAACAGCCTGTCATCAAACATTTCCCGTCAGAAAATCCGATCGTGTGTACAAGGCTTTAGGCTCCATTCACACTTAAATGACTCCAAAGTTGCCCCGACTTTGGAGTGCGGCTTTGATGCAACTTTGGATGGGTGCAACTTAAATACGTTTTTGGCTTTGACCAGTGATAATGGACAACTGTTGCATTGTATCACATTCAAATAGAACTTTCATGCAACTTTTGATGGTTTACATCAGGGGTGCCCAACCTATTGAAGAGCGAGGGCCACTGAAGCGAATTAGTAACTGGCTGGGGGCCACAATGAGTGGAGAGGGCAGATGACAGGTCTGTGTCCACTCTACTCTATGGGCCCTCCGATCCGCCCAGATGTTTTTTTTTTTTTAGTGGATCGGATTGGAGGTAGGCGGGTGTTAACAGACACAAGTCCATTTACATCTGCCGCTCCATAGAGGTAAATGGAGGCTCCGATTGTATTGAGCTGATCGTGTGAAAGTTTAGAGGCAGGGGGGATTACCAGCAGAAAAAAAAAACATCACTTGTGCATTTTAGAGAGGAGCTTTTGAGCATAAAAATGCTCAAAAACTCCTTAATGCATGTTAACGCGCTATAACAGGCATTACCACTAGGCGCATTCCTGCATTAATGCATTCTAATGGCCAGAAAAAAACTATTTAATATATTGAACTTGCTATGTCCCTAGTCAAGGGACAGAAGGAATATATACACTATATTGTCAAAAGTATTGGGACACCAGACTTTACACGCATAAATTTTTATGACATCCCAGTCTTAGTCCATAGGGTTCAATATTGAGTTGGCCCAGCCTTTGGAGCTATAACAGCTTCAACTCTTCTGGGAAGGCTGTCTACAAGGTTTAGGAGTGTGTCTATGGGAATGTTTGACCATTCCTCCAGAAGCTTGTAGTCTCCACTCTAATTCATTCTAAAGGTGTTCTATCAGGTTGAGGTCAGGACTTTGTGCAGGCAGGTCAAGTTCCTCCACCCCAAACTCGCCCATCCATGTCTTTATGGACATTGCTTTGTGCACTGCTCCAAATCATTTGGTGGAGGGGAGGATTATGGTGTGGGGTCGTTTTTCAGGGCTTGGGCTTGGCCTCTTAGATCCAGTGAAGGGAACTGTTAAGGTGTCAGCATTCCAAGACATTTTGGACAATTTCATGCTCCCAACTTTATGGGAACAGTTTGGGGATGGCCCCTTCCTGTTCCAACATGACAGAGCACCAGTGCAAAAAGCAAGGTCCATTAATACATGGATGAGTGAGTTTGGAGTGGAGGAACGTCAAGTCAATGGCCTGAACCTCAACTTGATAGAATACCTTTGGGATAATTTAGAGCATAGACTGAGAGCCAGGCCTTCATGTCCAACATCAGTTCCTGATCTCACAAATGCGCTTCTGGAAGAATGGGCAAACATTCCCATAGACACACTCCTAAACCTTGCGGACAGCCTTCCTAGAAGAGTTGAAGCTGTTATAGTGGCAAAGGGTGGGCCAACTCAATATTTAACCCTACAGACTAAGACTGTAAAGGCAGGTGTCACAATACTTTTGACAATATAGTGTATATTTGAACAATATAAAAATGCATTGTGAATAAATAATTAATTTATTAATTTGAGAGAAATTTAATTTCTTGTTTAGAGTCTAAAGCAATTATGCAGCACCTAAAATGCCCCACTGAACTATTGTTTGCATTTTCGGGGGCTATACAAGTAAGGAGTGTGGTGATATAAAAAATCCCCCTGATAACTCAATATAGACTAGATTCAATATCTGCTGCAATACAAGCAAGTACGTATAAATGCTCAGATTAATGAGAAAAAGGAAGTGAGATGGGTGGCTTGTGCCCTACAGCAATGCCTAGATGAAAAACTGAAGCATAAGCAGGATGTGCTCCCTGCAGTGATGTTAAACACCTGGATTATTATTTTTTCAACATGTTCCCCATCTATACGGCAAAATCATTTCAGTAATAGCAAATAATAATAGTGGCCAGAAATGAGAAACAGATAGTGAAGTGGTTAGGAATATGTAATACAACACACAGGATACAAAGTGCAGGGGTCAATGGTATGTAATGTACATTTCAGCTTATACAGCACACTGTAAAGAGCTATGTAATATACAGCACAGTCCAAAGAGTGCAGTAGTCAAGAGTATGCAATGAAATCACAGTGCACAGAATGAAATTGCCAACATACAGCGTACAGCATAGTATCCAAAGTGCAGTGGTTAGTAGTATGTAGCCTAGTGCATAGTAAAGAGAATTTAGCAGTTTGAGTATGTATTAGATATGGATGATCAGTGTAGTGCCCTCTTAGATTTGTGGGCAGTGGAAATATGCTCCCTTATATCTGTGACAGTGGAGAAATGTCCCCTTGTATTGATGTTCAGTGTAATGCTCCCTCTACTTTGGTGGTCAGTGTAGTGTCCCTCTATATTGGTGGTCAGTGTAGTGTCCCTCTACATTGGTGGTCAGTGTAGTGTCCCTCTACATTGGTGGTCAGTGTATTGTCCCTCTACATTGGTGGTCAGTGTAGTGTCCCTCTACATTGGTGGTCAGTGTAGTGTCCCTCTACATTGGTGGTCAGTGTAGTGTCCCTCTACACTGGTGGCCAGTGTAGTGTGTCATTACATTGGTGGCCAGTGTAGTGTCCCTCTACATTGGTGGTCAGTGTGTAGTGTCCCTCTACATTGGTGGCCAGTGTATTGTGCCATTACATTGGTGGCCAGTGTAGTGTCCCTCTACATTGTTGGTCAGTGTAGTGTCCCTCTACATTGGTGGTCAGTGTAGTGTGCCATTACATTGGTGGCCAGTGTAGTGTCCCTCTACATTGGTGGTCAGTGTAGTGTCCCTCTACATTGGTGGTCAGTGTAGTGTCCCTCTACATTGGTGGCCAGTGTAGTGTGCCATTACATTGGTGGGTCAGTGAAGTGCCCCCCTTAGATTGGTGATCAGTTGAGAAGTGACTCCTTTACGTTTACTGCTCAGTGGAGAAGTTTCTCAATGCACCATGGCAAACCGCTACCACTTTCCCCTCCTCTTTTCTTGGTGCACTAATGGCACCATTAAAGATTAATATTAGGTTTAGACTGTAGACTTATCAGACCGGAGTTTAGGAATCCTTGAGAAGTTTCTCCTGACTTTGGTGGTAAGCAAGAAATGCCTCTTTACATTGGTGGTCAACCTAGTGCAATCTAATATTGGTGGATTGACAGTCAGGGATGTGACCCTTACATTGTTGGTTAGTGAAGTGCCTTACATTAGTGATAAGTGGTAAAGTGTCTCCATTTACTTTGTTCATCTTTAGGAGCTTAACTAAATAGATCATTGGCTTGCATAGAGTAGACCCCCTTTCTCATTACTTGCCACCAGCTCTGCCAATTTATATCAGAAACAGAACAATCCAGGCGCCTTTGGGCAAGAAATCATTTTGCCCAGAACTTCCTGTGTGCCAGCTGCATTGTCCTTCCTTGTAGACAATGCATCGTAGCAGCCCGCTCCCACTTCCCCCCCCCCTTCCTTGGTGCACTACTGGCCCTTTTAAAGATCAATAATTTGTTTGAGCTGTAGACATATCAGACTGGAGTATATGTACTTTAGGAATCCTGGAGACGTTTCTCCTGACGTTAGCGATGGGCCAGAAATGCCTCTTTACATTGGTGGCAAACCAGTAGTGACACCTTATATTGGTGGGTTGGTAGTCAGGGATGTGACCCTTACATTGTTGGTTAGTGAAGTGCCTTACATTTATGGTCCGTGGTAAAGTGTCTCTATTTACTTTGGTCATCAGTAGGAGCTCAACTAATAGACATGTGCATGGTGTGGGTGAATAGCTGCGCTTTCCTACAAAAATTAAAGCTGCCGACACAACAATGTGACAAATTGTGGACTGGTAAATAAATGGGAAAAGTGTGGCACTAGGATAGAACGTGTGAGAACATTCTTAGTGGGCAAGCATGGGAAAATCAAGACCACCATTGAGTGTTCA
The DNA here is from genome assembly GCA_028564925.1 of Lithobates sylvaticus. Classification (NCBI taxonomy): domain Eukaryota; kingdom Metazoa; phylum Chordata; class Amphibia; order Anura; family Ranidae; genus Lithobates; species Lithobates sylvaticus. The sequence continues at coordinate 243,320,384 of CM053032.1, forward strand.
AATTTTAATATAAAACAAAAAATGGAAGGGACGTCAGTCCTTTGTGCACGACATGAAAAACGTGTACCATTCAAAACAGTTATCATCTAGTGCACATGTGAGAATGAACAGGATCAACTGATCTTCAGGAAAGGGAAGGGTGATGCTGTAAATTGACACTGTGCACTGTTCATAGACACGAGTGACGACCAATATCCATGGAGAGTGAACTGAGGGGTCAGAAAACAGATCAGACGTTCTGAGCGAGCGGTGGTGGCAATCAAAGTCACCAAGGTATAGGTGTCAAAGCTGACTGCCAGAGCAGGGCAGATAGACAAAACACAATTTATATGTAGATTATTAGTGGCCCAAATGGATTTAGGCAAAATGAATAAAGTGGCTGTCTGTGCATTTAAGCATATGATAACATCATACAAAGCAATGAAAACATAGGCTGGGTTGCACCAAACAGACTTAGATGTCTAAGATCTTATGGAAGGGACTATGGGCAAACATAGCAAGATAACCAATTATAGATGAATTGTCTCTTCAGAACTATTCAGACACCATTTAAAAACATAGTAATGTCCATATCATAAATAGGTATAACGAGAAATTGCTTGAAAACTGTGTCCTCTAGATGTCGGATTCAGTTGCAAACAGGGAAATGTGAAAATGAATTTGGTACGCTTACCACATCTGGTGGACCCACTAACCGGTGGTGAGGGGTCAAACGAGCCTGGGATTTGTAAGGCCTGAGCCTATACTGGATCGATGTGTGCAGCAAAGCTCAGCGGCGGTTGTCACTCACCAAACAGCAATGGATCAACAGGAACCGATCAAAGGGCTCTCACCAATGTACACGGGTCATCTCGACATGTGAGGGTATGCGGATAAAGAAAACAGAGAGGGCCTCCTCATCGCGTAAAAAGGTCCAGGCAAGGACTCTATTTATTGCTTTAAAAATTTGCATTAGCTTCCAAAATATATTTTGATAAAAAATATTAAAAGCAAAGCAAAATATAAAAACGCACTGAAATTAGTGTATCTGCAAGGTTCTTCCGACGCGTTTCGTCTTACACAGACTTCAACTGGGGCTCATTGCAAACAACCTACCAGTGCGCTATACATACATATACTGAATTACCTAAATGAGACTCATTGGGAACAGCCCAACTTATGGTGTTGTCACATGATGAGTTAATCTCAATTGGGTTGGTTAAAATCCAACCTGTAACCAGTGGATTAGTTTGAGAGAGTTTCAAGCCTCGACTTGATCAACCAATCCTGAACAATCAAACAAACACAATCTAGTCCGCCGGCCAATGATGGCAAACGGTGCTGGAATGAAATAGATAGGAAAGAGTGAATGGTGTGGATAGGTCATGTTTGAAAAGAAATTGAAAAGAAATTGTGCAACCTTACCAATCGTCCATGTTACCTTTTGGCGCCGAAAATAATACATAGTTGATAGGGTGGTTAGCTCATGAGAGACATGTGACTGTAGCCAATCGTAAACCCCGTAAGTGGCGCCAAACAGTGTGCGACGAACGGTGAGGTACGCGACGGCACTGCGATGCAGACAAAGCATCCAAGGAACAAACTGGGCGGCCGCCAGCCAATCACTGCGCTGGATGGGATCATGTGACAAGGATAAGTCACATGAACGGGACGTCCAACGCAATGTACATTGCCTGGACCTTTTTACGCGATGAGGAGGCCCTCTCTGTTTTCTTTATCCGCATACCCTCACATGTCGAGATGACCCGTGTACATTGGTGAGAGCCCTTTGATCGGTTCCTGTTGATCCATTGCTGTTTGGTGAGTGACAACCGCCGCTGAGCTTTGCTGCACACATCGATCCAGTATAGGCTCAGGCCTTACAAATCCCAGGCTTGTTTGACCCCTCACCACCGGTTAGTGGGTCCACCAGATGTGGTAAGCGTACCAAATTCATTTTCACATTTCCCTGTTTGCAACTGAATCCGACATCTAGAGGACACAGTTTTCAAGCAATTTCTCGTTATACCTATTTATGATATGGACATTACTATGTTTTTAAATGGTGTCTGAATAGTTCTGAAGAGACAGTTCATCTATAATTGGTTATCTTGCTATGTTTGCCCATAGTCCCTTCCATAAGATCTTAGACATCTAAGTCTGTTTGGTGCAACCCAGCCTATGTTTTCATTGCTTTGTATGATGTTATCATATGCTTAAATGCACAGACAGCCACTTTATTCATTTTTTTGCCTAAATCCATTTGGGCCACTAATAATCTACATATAAATTGTGTTTTGTCTATCTGCCCTGCTCTGGCAGTCAGCTTTGACACCTATACCTTGGTGACTTTGATTGCCACCACCGCTCGCTCAGAACGTCTGATCTGTTTTCTGACCCCTCAGTTCACTCTCCATGGATATTGGTCGTCACTCGTGTCTATGAACAGTGCACAGTGTCAATTTACAGCATCACCCTTCCCTTTCCTGAAGATCAGTTGATCCTGTTCATTCTCACATGTTCACTAGATGATAACTGTTTTGAATGGTACACGTTTTTCATGTCGTGCACAAAGGACTGACGTCCCTTCCATTTTTTGTTTTATATTAAAATTTGAACACTCAATGGTGGTCTTGATTTTCCCATGCTTGCCCACTAAGAATGTTCTCACACGTTCTATCCTAGCGCCACACTTTTCCCATTTATTTAATAGACATGTGCAGACTGAAATATTTTGTTTCCGAATTTCATGCGAAAATAAATTTATTTAGTTACTCCCGAAATTAGTTTTTATTTATTTTGTTTCATTAAAAAATGCATTAGTCCGAACATCCGAAATAATTAAGGTTGCATCTGTCATTGAAGGCTTATGGTGTCTGTCGAAGAAGATTAGACGGAGCAGCTAAACTGTACGACGCTGCAATCGTACATTTCCGGTCAAATGTTCCGCCTACATGCTATAGTAGAATTCTAATGTTGTATGACACTAGTAATAATTATATTCATTAATTATTATTACTAGTCAACCAACATTAGAATTCTTCTATAGCCTATGGGCAGAGCATTTGACCATAAATGTCCGTTCGCGCTGACTGCTTCGTCGAATCTTCATGTCAAATCTTTTCTCTCTATGTTGAATAATCTTGGACTAATAGAGTTAGGTTAGGCACAGTCAACCTTTTTTGCTATTGTCTCTATAATGTCGAATCTTTTCTCTCTATGTCGAATCTTTTCTCTCTATGTAGAATATTCTTGGACTAATAGAGCTAAGGTTGGTTAGGCACATTTGACCACAGGTTCGATGGACACAGATCACTATTGTCAGCTTCATGTCAAATCTCCTATCTATATTGAACTGTTGTCACAACGAAAAGAAAAATAAAGCATTTGTTTATGTCGGATCTTTCGGTTTTCGGATTCTGCGCGTTAGTTATCGTTTGTTAAAACGATAACGAAAATACCCGAAATTCGGACAAAAATGCATTCAGGCGAAAACGAATGCACATGTCTATCAACTAAATAGATCATTGGCTTACTTTCATAGAGACCTCTTGCTGCTTACTTGCCACCAGCTCTGCCAAATTATATCAGTACCAGAACAACCCAGGCACCTTTGGGCAAGAAATCAATTTACCCAGAACTTCCTGCATTCCAGCTGCATTGTTCTTCCCTATAGACAATGCACCATGGCAAACAGCTCCTACCTTCCCCTCACCCTTCCTTGGTGCACTACTGGCACCTTTAAAGATTAACATTTAGTTTGGGCTGTAGACACATCAGACCGGAGTTTATGCACTTTAGGAATCCTCTTTTAATGCAGCACTAGGCAGCGAATCAAGCTCTCGTGGAGCCATGCCTTGTGAACTAGTTTGAAAATCCTCAACATAAAATCTTGGAAAATCTGTAAACAAATCACATTAGATGATTTCTACTAAAGTTCAGAAAAGCTATTTGCACTGCAGAACCATAAATAACCGTCTCTATGATCAGTGTTTCAGACTGCTTTGATGAAACAGATGGCGAAAGTACTAAAGATAATTGTAAACTTGGAATTATGAGCTATTTCTGAGAACACTCAGTAGATTTGGAAAGGAAGAGTGAGGGGGGAAAGGAAATACAGCTTGTATTTATGCTTTGGGAGGAAATGTCCACCTGCAAATCCTGTACAAGTGTATTCCTTTTCATCTATACCCTGCACTCCTGAAAAGTCTTTAATGACTTGCATTTCCTCCCCTTAATTAAAGCTCTTCAGTGAAAGTGTGTGGGAACAGTATTCTCCTTCAAAGAAAGTTATTTGTGTGCCATTTGACATCTTCATTTGCTGGTCAATTGAAATGTTGTAAAGCTGTTTTACTTTCAATAAAGTTTTTTTTTTTTTTCTAACATGGAAGACTTTGAACAAAGGTTTTCATGTTTAGTACTCAAGGGCCATACATAAGCCAACTCCCATGGATTACTCCTAATTACAGATTCATTGCATTAACAAAAAAATGGACTCTTAGAAAAGATTTAGTAATACATTAAAAACAGTTTTATTTTTATTTTATTTTTTTAATGATTGTAAGTAGAAATGAGTGATTACGGTGAAATTGGAAATTGATTTTGGCTCCAAAAGTGAAAAAACTCAAGTTAGCTGACAGAGCTTCACAGACAAAATTAGCTTTGAACAAAACAATTTTTTTATGTAGCGTTTTTTTTTATTTATTTTTTTGTATTTTGGGCAATTTAGTTAAATTGTGTACTATTATTATTATTTGTTTTCTGTCTTTTTACCTTTTTAAAAAAAAAAATAAAAAAAAAATAAAATAATAAGGCCAAGGGGGGCTTTTGGCACAAGATCAGGTTCAGGATAGTTGAACTGGAGCTGTTTAAAGCCCATTGTACCCATTGTAAAAATACCAAAAATTACTTGTATTTCACCATCCTATGCATTTTGCCAAAATAGTGACTTTTCACCAAAGTCTTACAATGTTATCCAAATGTTCAGGGAAATAAATGTGCGGTTAGTTCCTTGTTCTTATGATCTTACTGTAAGACATGCAAAACTTTTGACCCAATGGCCTAAATCCTTTTGACCTAGAAACATGTAAAGCTTTCAATTTCTATTGTTAAAGATGTGATAATCAAATCTTAAGCCAAATAGGTGATTTTAAAGAACTATTTTAGGTCAAAATAGGTACAGTATATAAATGGAATCAAAATTATATCAAGTTGTCAATGTATTGATTTTTATTGATAAACCATGCGTATGCAGTTGATGACAATAAATCATAGTCTGAGCAAGCAAAACATTTTGGTTCAGCTGAACGTTTTGAAAAATTTGTGAACCTCCTAAAGTTAGAATTTTATAACTAGAAGTCTTATGCCCCGTACACACGGTCGGATATTCCGATGGAAAAAGTCCGATCGGATTATGTTGTCAGAAAATCCGATCGTGTGTGGGCTCTAGCGGGCTTTTCCATCGGAATTTCTGACGGAAAAAATTTGAGCGCAGGATCTAAAATTTTCCGACAAAAAATTCCGATCAGACTTTTTCTGCTTGTTTGTAGAGAATTCCGACGGACAAAGTGCCACGCATGCTCAGATCAAATTATGAGACCAAAGCTATTGGCTACTAGCCTCTACGTAGTTCCGTGGTACGCAACTAACGTCACCACGTTCCGAACGGTCGGATTTTCCGACAACTTTGTCCGACCGTGTGTGTGCAACACCAGTTTCGGACAAAATCCGTCGGAAAAAATCGGACGGATTTTGTGGTCGGAATGTCCGACCGTGTGTAGGGGCATTAACAAACTCAATAAGAATCCAAACTATTCTCCAAAAAAGTATGTATTACAGAGCAGTAAATTGTGCAAAATGATTTGGGAAGCTCCTGGCAGCACTCCCTGATGAGATGATAGGACCAAAATAACAGCTTGAGACACTTCTGTTAAAAAAAATCCACCAAAGACACCATGATGGAACCTGGTGGCACTAATTGTGCTCAGGGAACAGTAGAGGCAGGTAAAAGGCAGAAACAAACTTTGGAGTAGTTATTGGTCCTTTTCTCCCAGAAACCATTTGGGAATCCAAACTGACAAAAATAAACCTTAAAATTGGATTTGGTTCGAGACATACAAATTGATGAAATTTAGTCTGACTCTAACATCATCTGAATATCAGGACCAACTCTAGTACAAACAAGACAAATGCAGGGTTATGCTTTGTAGTCATAGTCAAGTTGGCAGGAAGGGCAGTAATGCTTGATAATTAAGAGAGTTCATATCATACATATCCTTTTTTAAGCATATTGATCAAGACTTACAATTAAAATTTTCCTGACACTCTTACTTCAAAGGTTTCCTGTAATGTATTGAGGTGCTTCAACTATTGATTGAATTATTAGTGATGTTAATCATATCAAACATGCATTCCAAGAATTTCACACTTTTCTGTCCATTTTAAAGTACATTTCACATTATTCTTCAAGAAGAGTAATGTCAGTCTGACCAGTTGAAAGTAATGTTTCCACGAAACAAAAAACATGAAAATTAAGATCTGTTGGCCTATTAAATTAATTGCAGCCTAGCTTTAGGTTAAATATTATTAGTTATTATTAGTCTGGTTAAAATTAAAATAACTGTTGCCCTACCCTAAATTGATTTGGCAAAGGGGTAGCTTGGTCCTCTTACCAATTCAGGACAAAACTCTTCTATTTTCTGCATGATGTTGCTATTCATTATAAGCTGGTGATCAGCATTTCATTGTCACCTGCTGAAACAGACTACTGTACATTTCATGTTCTCTACTCCTTGGCATCTGGCCATTGAGCATCTGGACAAACGCAGAATGTAATGAGTTGAAATTGGTGCAAGTTCCCCACCCAAACCACTGATTACCACTCAGTTAGTAATTGTCAGGAGCTTGTAAAACTCCTGTTCCATGGCAACTGCTGTTCCCATTTCAGAATTCCAATTCTGTCTGACTGTCCATCTGCAGAAAGATTGATGTACACACCGTGGAGTACAACCTGTTTTAAGCCTGCCAAGCCCTTGATGTTATGCTTGTCATGGTGTTTGCAAAATGTGCTTTAAGCTCCCTGTTTACCTGCCTTGTTTCCATGCCTTGACCTTTTCCTGATCTTTGCCCTGCCAGCTAGTTTGTATTTCCTTGTTATGGACCTTGAATTGGACTTTGGACTACTTTCTGAACTCTGCCTGTTTTCTGACCACAAATTTGACCCTGGCTACTTTATGAACGTTGCCTGCTCTAAACCTGGACTGCCTTTAGACCACTCTGCCAACCGCAAGTACCTGCTTGCTCGCACCTGCCCCAGTGTGGTGGCCAGTCACTATAGCCTTATATATAAGACCTGGGGGCCATCGGGTGTCGGTAGGCCTGCTTGCCTTACGGGAAAGGGGGCTGCTATAGGTGAAGAACACAGAGCCAGCTTTAGTGCCTGACCACCTACACTAGTGGTAGGCATGACACTAATCACCTGTATTGCACTTACAATTCCAGGTCCCTCAAAACATATTGCAAGGCTTACTTGGCAAAATGCAATGGAGCAAATGTCAAGCCTTTTATCACTGATATTCATTTTACAACATATCAAAATATTTGCCCTCACAAAACTCATTTGGGTTGAATAACCTTTTGATTTCTCATATCTCTCATATCTCGTATGGTTTCTCATATCTCCCAGGGTTCCAGCAACTAGAAAATCTGCATCTGAGTTTTCACACACACCTACACAGATTTTATATGGTGGTCTAAATCCAACTGCTGCATTATTAACAATGCTGTTAGACTTAAAGCACTGGTACTTACCTGGCCCCTGCTGTACTCTTCATGTAGAAAGTTATGCTCAATAGGTCCTGCAGCAGAAGGGATTTCTACGGGAGGGGAGGGGTCTCCTAATTATTTTTACATTTTCTGGAATACTGGGGGTGATAATTTAAACCAATCACACTTGTGCTACATACCACTGGAGGGCCCTGTAGCTCTCATCCAACCACATTTCTGCCCGGATCAGCCTGCTTAACTCAGCTGTCCATTCCTGGTTCAGTTGTTCCCCCAATAACAATATTCATACTTCATACTGCGAACCAGGGAGAACTTTTCCCTGGTGTCGCTGCTCACGGGCTAGCGCTTTCTTCCAGAGTTCGCAGCGGATAGAATCAAACCATCCCAGCCGGACCTGCTCTGATACTTTTCCTCTGTGCTGTATCTGCATCTCTCGCAACCTCCTTCTGAATTCCTCTTCCATGGTGGCTGGTATCTGTACCTCTCCTCTCCTGCTATCCGGACCTTGGATCCAGGTGATGGTTTGGATGTGTTCACGGCAAGGTAGCCCGATCCCACCACTGCCAGCCAATTGTTACAGACCCCGTACTCCAGATGTCCGCTGTAAATGCTTCCTCTGTCCGTTACCACACAATCCAAGACCCCTTAGCTTTCAAATTCACTAGTCGTAGCTCAGTGTAAGGTAAAACATCAGACCACACCAGTCTTGGAGTGGCAAACAACAAACACTTTTATTATCACACATGGACACAACAGATAAAATAACTCAGAGAGTCTTCCCCCCACCCTTGGAAAACAGGGCGGGTAAACTGTCCAATGACAACAGACACACAGGTCAGGTGTGTTCAACTTCTCATCGGTAAACAGTTTTATCAGCAGGGGGCTGCTGGAGGAATCCCCCCCCTCCCTCCATAGAGATAAACATCCCATAATATCCATGGCAGACAGACATAATAGAACATTGGAATACAGTCACACCCCAAACAATCACAGCAAAGAGTCCACAACAGCATGAGACAATATACAATATATACATATATACAAGATTGAGTCCGATTTGTACAGATCAGACTGGATTTCTCATTCACCTCGCAAAGTGTATTATTCCCTTAAAATCCAGGGCCCATAATCAGTAGGCAAGAGGCTAGCACTCAGTCCCCTCCAAAAGCCTCTGTCCCGGCTAGGTCTGTCACACTAGGGGTGATAATTTAAACCAATTCATAACTGAGCATTCAATTTTGGGAAGACGTACCCTTTAATATACAAAGATATGTAAAAATAAAATACAACTTCTTGTCATCTTGAAAATCCTAACATTGTATAAACAGAAACCAAACTGTATTTTTATCTTCCTGCTTGATGTATATATATGAACACTGTTAAATATTTTAGTTGAAGCAAATCTGTGATTGAAATTCTTGGATGTGTTATCTGAAATTAATTAGGCACATATGAAAAAAAAAAGCTTGAACGTAGAGTAACTTCCAAAGTGAACTAAAGAAATGCAATACTTACTTTCTGAATGGTGGGTGGATTTCTTTAACCACTTCAGCCCCGGACCAATTTGCAGCCAAAGGACCAGGCCCCTTTTTGCGATTCGGCACTGCGTCGCTTTAACTGACAATTGCGCGGTCGTGCGACGTGGCTCCCAAACAAAATTGGCGTCCTTTTTTTCCCACAAATAGAGCTTTCTTTTGGTGGTATTTGATCGCCCCTGCGGTTTTTATTTTTTGCGCTATAAACAAAAATAGAGCGACAATTTTGAAAAAAATGCAATATTTTTTACTTTTTGCTATAATAAATATCCCCAAAAAATATATAAAAAAACATTTTTTTTCCTCAGTTTAGGCCGATACGTATTCTTCTACATATTTTTGGTAAAAAAAATCGCAATTAGCGATTATTGATTAGTTTGCGCAAAAGTTATAGCGTTTACAAAATAGGGGATAGTTTTATAGCATTTTTATTAATATTTTTTTTTTATTAGTAATGGCGGCGATCAGCGATTTTTTTTTGTGACTGCGACATTATGGCGGACACATCGGACATTTTTGACACATTTTTGGGACATTTGTCATTTATACAGAAATCAATGCTATTTAAATAGCACTGATTCCTATGTAAATGACAGTTGTAGTGAAGGGGTTAACCACTAGGGGGCGGGGAGGAGTCAGTGTGACGTGTTGTGTTTTTTTTTACAGTAGGGGGGCGTGGCTGTACGTATGACGTCATTGATCGGCGTTCCCGATGACAGGGAACCGCCGATCACTGACAGTCAGTGTAGGAAGCGCGGGGAGAGGTTTGTTTACACAAACCTCTCCCCGTTCTTCAGCTCCGTAACCCGATCGCGGGATACCAGCGGCGATCGGGTCCGCTGGTCCCGTGGCCGTGGTCACGGAGCTCCCGACCGGGTCGCGCGCGCGCCCCCCGGGCAGGCAAATTAAAGGGGACGTACAGGTACGTGCTTTTGCCTGCCCGTGCCATTCTGTTGACGTATATCTACATGAGGCGGTCGGGAAGCGGTTAAGCTGCAGACCTGATTTGCAATGAATTGAATGAACTCTCTTTCAGTGAGTCTGAACTCTGAATGATTCCAAGCTGGTGATCACTGTCATTGAACAGTGATCATTTAAAAGGTAACTCCACTTTCGTGGGGAAAAAAAATAGCAAACAAAGAAAGAATAATATAGCACATATAATTGCGACACTAATCATATTGGAATTGAATGTTATTAAAAATGACCATTCCTTTTCAATCTGCAGCCACTGTAATGTTCTGAAAATGCATTTCAATATGGCTACCTGGAGTTGTTCTGAACACAGAGTGTGTACTGACCACTCCCCAGAAACATAATTTCCTGCTTGTGTGATTGGCTCACCAATGTGAGCATGGAGGTTTGCACAGAGGTGGAAGTGCACCATATTTGACCATATAAGAGTACACGTGAATGTCACCTGACTAGAACTTCCTTTTTGGCTATATTGTGGGAACACAACAGGGGCTGCGGCAACCCATACACTCATTACCACTATTGTTTCACATTAATTGTTTCACAACACACATTTATTATAGCATTCACACAGCGCAGAGGCTTATACCACTGATGAATGTGTGTCAATGTCAATGTATTTTTTTTTTTTTCTTCTTCTTCTTCTTCTTCTTCTTATTATTATTATTATTATGTTATCATTATTATGATTATTATTATTATTACTACTATTAATTTATTTCTATATTATTATATTTATTAATTAATTATAATTAATATTATTAATTGTAACAGTAGTTGGTAAGGTGATGATAGTTTTACAGGTCATCAAGTGCAAGATGAAACCTGTCTGTTGCCATGAGAATCAGTCTTCTTTTCCTATTCTAATTGTAGTAATCTGCTCCAATGTATATATATCTCTTCCTTCCATGGAGTGAACATTTCCCAGTGCGTTCTCAGTGCTAAAGTCCTTACATTGATTTGATCGTTAGGAAACAACAGAGTTCATTGATTAATCTATAACATATAAAGATGTGGGTTATTTTCTTGTTTATTTATGTACATGCTGTAATACAGTCATTACTGAACTTTATGGTGTTGGCTGATTATATTTTAGGTGGTGTATGTGTGTTCCATGGCAATGATACACCTCTTACTATTAAAGAGAAGGAAATCAGGGGTCAAAACATGGCAAGTTCAAGATGTAAAAATGTAAGGCCAATAACTGGATCATGAGAGGGAGGGTCCGGAGGTAGAGACAGTCAGCGCGGAACATATTCCAGAGAGTAGTATTGGGGCATTAGTGGTAGGTTGACTAAAGCACATAAACCCGAGGTAAGTATAGTAACAAGTCCTATTTTCAACCTCGGAACACCCAATAAGAAGACAGTATGCGACCGGTCTAAACTACGTGGCATGTTCACCAATGCCAGGAGCCTGGCGGACAAGATAGGAAAACTAGAGATACTATTGTACAAGGAGGATTTAGATATTGTGGGAATTTCAGAGACTTCAACAGCTCTCATGATTGGCTGGCAACAATTCATGGCTATTCCCCTTATGGCAGGGATAGGGAGGGTAAAAAGCCTGTATATCAAGATTAATGTACAAATGAATGTGAGAGATGACATCACTAAGGGAGCTAGGGAGGAGGTGGAATCCTTATGGGTAGAGCTCAAAAGGGATAAAACTAAGGGGAAAGTAATACTGGGAGTATGCTATAGGCCCCCTAACCTGAGGGAGGAGGGGGAGACAAACCTCCTATCACAAATTGGATTAGCGGCAAGGATCAGAAGTGTCATCATATTGGGGGATTTTAATTATCCAGACATAGACTGTGCCAAAGGAACCGCAAATTCGTCTAAGGCTCGCCAGTTCCTAAATGTCTTGCAGGACAATTTCATGGGTCAGAGGGTAGACGCACCAACTAGAAATAAAGCGTTACTAGACCTACTGATTACCAACAATACAGACCTGATCATGGATGTGGAAATAAGGGGCAATTTAGGAAATAGCGATCACAGGTCAATTAGCTTCAGTATAAATCACACAAATAAAAAACATAAGGGGAATACAAAGACACTGAATTTCAAAAGAGCCAACTTCCCTAAACTACGAACCTTGCTAGAAGATAAAAATTGGAATAAAATCTTAGGAACAAAGAACATATTAAATAAGGGCATCAGCCAGTGCATCCCATTGGGAAATACATTTAAAAGAGCGAACAGAAGTCCTGGATGGCTTGACTCCAATGTAAAAATGCATATAAAATCAAAGGAGGAGGCCTTCAATAAATACAAGGCTGAGGGATCATCATCAACATTCAGACTTTACAAAGAATGCAACAAGAAATGTAAGGGGTAACTAGAGCGATTAAGATAGAACACGAAAGACACATAGCGGAGGAGAGCAACAAAAACCCCAAGAAATTTTTTAAGTATATAAACAGTAAAAGAGGACAGACCATATTGGCCCTATAAAGAATGAGGAAGGGAATCTGGTTACAAAGGATGGTGAAATGGCGAAGGTATTGAATTTCTTCTTCTCTTCAGTCTTCACGAGGGAATCGGGGAGCTTCAGTAACTAAAACTGCAGTGTTTATCCTCATGACACATCACTGGAAGCACCCTCATGGCTAACAGAGGACAGAATTAGAAATAGACTTGAAAAACTAGAATTAGAAATAGACTTGAAAGACAATAAGTCACCAGGACCAGATGGCTTGCACCCGGGGATCCTTAGGGAACTCAGTTAAGTAATTGCCAGACTATTGTTCCTAATTCTTACTGACAGTCATCTGACTGGAATGGTACCACGTGATTGGAGAAAAGCCAATATAGCACCAATATTTTAAAAAGAGCCAAAATACACCCCTGGGAATTACAGACGGGTTAGCCTAACATCAATAATATGCAAGCTATTGGAGGGGATGATAAGGGACTGTATACAAGATTTTAGTAATGAGAACAGTATCATTAGCGGTAATCAGCATGGATTCATGAAGAATCGTTTTTGCCAAACCAAACTATTAACCTTCTATAAGGTGTGAGCTGCCATCTAGATAAAGGAAGACCCGTAGACGTGTTATATCTGAATTTTGCAAAAGCATTTGACACAGTTCCACATAAACGTTTACTGTACAAAGTAAGATCCGTTGGCATGGACCATAGGGTGAGTACATGGATTGAAAACTGGCTACAAGGGCGAGTTCAGAGGGTAGTGATAAATGGGGAGTACTCGGAATGGTCAGGGGTGGAAAGTGGGGTCCCCCAGGGTTCTGTGCTGGGACCAATACTATTTAATGTATTCATAAACGACCTGGAGTATGGGTTTACAGCTCAATCTCTGTATTTGTGGATGATACTAAGCTAAGCAGGGCAATAACTTCTCTGCAGGATGGGGAAACCTTACAAGTAGATCTGAACACATTAATGGGGTGGTCAACTACATGGTAAATGAGATTTAAATGGAAAATTTTAAAATAATGCATTTGGGTGGCAAAAATATGAATGAAATCTACTCACTGGGGGAGAACCACTGGGGAATCAAGGATGGGAAAGGACCTGGGGGCCCTAGTAGATGATAGGCTCAGCAATGGCATGCAATGCCAAGCTGCTGCTAACAAAGCAAACAGAATATTGGCATGCATTAAAAGAGGGAGAGAAGGGCAACAAAGCTAATAAAGGGACTGGAGGATATTAGTTATGAGGAAAGGTTACGAGCACAGAACTTATTCTCTCTGGAGAAGAGATGCTTGAGAGGGGATATGACTTTAATTTATAAATACCGTACTGGCGACCCCACTATAGGGATAAAATGTTTCCCCGGAAGGGAATTTAATAAGACACGTGGTCACTCATTAAAATTAGAAGGAAAGAGGTTTATCCTTAAACAGTGTAGAGTGTTCTTTACTGTAATGCCGCGTACACACGGTCGGAATTCTCGGCGGAAAAAGCTCTGATGGTTTTCCCGTCGGAATTCCGACGGAATTTCGCTCAAACTGTCTTGCCTACACACGGTCACACCAAATTCCGACGGTCAGTAACACAGCGGCATAAAACATGTTCGACAGCACTATAAAAGGGAAGTTTAATGCTTCCGAGCATGCGTTGAATTGTTTCCGAGCATGCGTCGGAATTTTGCGTGTCGGAATTGCATACACACAATCAAGAAATCCGATAGAAAGGTTTTCCGTCGGAAAAATTGAGAACAGGTTCTCAATACAAAGTCCGTCGGAAATTCAGACAGAAAAAGACCGATGGGCATACACACGGTCGGAAAATCCATTAAAAAGCTCTAATCGGAATGTTTCCATCGGAAATTCCGACCGTGTGTACGCGGCATAAGAGTGACAAGGATGTGGAATTCCTTTCCACAGGCGGTGGTTTCAGCGGGGAGCATCGATAGTTTCAAGAAACTATTAGATAAGCACCCAAACGACCACAATCACACACATAGGTTGGACTTGATGAACTTTTCAACCTCACCTACTATGTAACTATGAGGCGTTTAAGTAAGGTTCCTAGTAGGACATTTGTTATTTCTTAAACCCTTTCACCACCAATGACATATGCCACATGTCATGGCTTTTGAAAGGTTAAAAAGACTCATGGTTGCAACAGCAGCCATGATCTTGTTTTAACATTGTATGGCTGTAATGTAGAAGTGATCTGGGAAGAGGCTGACTGGCATCATTTGGCCCAGGGGGCAAGTACAACCCAGAGTCCCTTAGTGCAGTAACTTGGCCACCCTCCCACTCTCTGTCTTTCCTGCCTCTTCCCGACCCTCTATCTTAGGCTAAAGCTCTGCTTCAGCTACTCTATGCATCTCTGAGTGGGTTGGGCTGGACAGCATCTTCTGCACTGACTTTGGGTTCCCAAACTGGTCATCAGGGAGAGGCCGGAGGCTGCAGGGGGAGCAGGAGTGGCTCTGTGTCGGGCTGGTAAGGGGAGGAGAGCCTCCAGTGGGGCACAGAGCTGGCCTCTATTCGGGCACAGTATACACCATCCATGCCGGGGGGGAGGCAGCCTGCACTCTGTCCTCATCCTCACCCCACACTTGATAGGACACTGGCAGGGACTTTTTACTACTCTTCACCAGTAAGCCTTTAGGCATGTTTGTGGCAGAAGCGGTGTGCCCTTTTTACAGGGAATTAGAGCGGCCCTTCCTATTGGAAGGGTAAATGGTTCAGCATGGCCAGCAGGAGAGGGCTGTGAAAAATCAATTTAACAATTCCCCCCCTCTATGGAATGAACATGGAAGTCCTCTGTGCCTTTCACTTCCGGGTTCAAACATGCCAAACCATGGTGCCCCTAGCCAGGGAAAGAATCAGATTGGATCAAGCACAATTTTTTGTTCAATCTGCTAGGGTGGAAGGCAGGGAAGAGAGTGTGGTCTTATATACCACAGATGTCACCTTAAAGAGAACCTGTCACGTCCCCAATCCTATCATATAGGGAGAGTACACAATTTTAAGACTTGACATATTTGATATATCTTTACTTAACATAGTCTTGTCTTTTAAATATAAAAAAAATAGGAATGTTACTGTGTATGTGTGCACTTAAATCTATGTATTACAGTTTGTTGTTACTGACAATTTAAGTTTGAAACACTGACAAAATCAAATATAGTACAACATGAAGACTTATATCTTTATTTTTTTTCCTACAGGTTTTCTGCTTTAAATAATGCTTTGGGGGGTTAAAATGAATGTTCTGTGTCCAGACTTTAGCTTTAAAATAATATTAAAGTGTTACTAAACCCAGGACCATGAATTCACTATATCTGTTCTCCCACAGTACACAGAACATGGAAATGCATGACCCCTGATCTTCTGACCATGACAAAAATAAAACTCTCTAGCAATACACACGCATCTCAGCATGTGCAGAGTGCCCACAAGACTCTGTTCTATCAGGAGATGTATTGGGGACATTTGAAAAAGGGAAGCATCAGGAAAGACAGGATCAAACAGCCTTTTTACAGAATGCAAAGGATAAACCCCCCTGGGATCCACAGTGAGTATAACAAGCATGCTTTACTGCATATACAGACTGATTTTCCTGTTGTGAGTTTAGTAACATTCAGTTTTTAGGCAGTTTCAGCAACTGATTTTTCACTTATTGAGTATGCAGCTATTGTATCCTCTAATCCTTGCCTATGTTCCAGTTTAAGCTGGTTCCATGATCACTTCTCCAGTTTCAGGTTGTCTCCACTCTTTTGTAACTCCCTTTGGAGCCACTCTTGCATGCAAGGACTAGAGCTGTGTCTCTCTACAGTGTGTGCATCAATAGAAACACACAGCCTTGTAGTCTAGGATGGCAAGACCTGTCCCTGCTCCTCCCTTCTGCTAGCTAACACACTGTCCACTGTTAACTCTTTACTGTAAAGATTGGAAGTTCAGGAAATCAGTACTGAGAGAGAAGGAGCCAGCAGCATTAAAAGTTGTAAACTGCAATACTAGAGAATATTTATTTTCTTGTGCTCAATGTATTAAGCTAAAAAAAAACACTGAAGGTTTAATACTAGTTTAAGTTACAATATTGGCACTACACAAAACTTTCTGTACAGTACTATACATAATCTCAGAGAAGGTGAAATTCTGTAACTGAAGGACATATCAACTTATAAAAACTGTACTCTTTACTAGAATAAACATTTCCACAAACACAAGCATTGAATAGAGACGTTTAAACCTCTTGATGTTATAAAAAAAGGTACTCGTATTTTGTAGCAATTGTAAAATTCTCTTCAATTCCCATCTGTCATGGTCAGAAAGTGAAAATGAAAGAATAATCCCCCAAATCGGGATGCAGATAGAAATAAAAACCTAACAAAAATTCTAACTTTTTCCAATTCCATCCAAAATTGGAAATGAAGGCTTGGCCTTGGTTCTACTCTATGTCCATTAGCTACTTACTGATTTCTAATTGTCCAGCTTTCGTATGTTAGCATATACTTTGTTACAAAATATGAAAGACAGTGGTGAGTTTAGATGTAAGGACATATTTAAGAAAAATAAACTAATGGCTTTCTTCTTTGCTGCTTCATGTATATTATAGCCTATTTGGTTTGGTGCCACTAGACAAAGGACTATCTTGGCCAGGAACTCCAGACTCTGGGTGGTTCAGCTCAAGTGCCTTTCATGAACTTCAGTCCAGCCAAGTACATTTCAGGGCTTTTTGCCTATTTTTACTCAAAAGAAAAGTTCAAAAACTCATACAAAAGGTTACCCAGGAGTTTCAGCATCACAACAGCAAGTATATCATTTGCAGCCCCCTGGCTTTCTGGACTGCGTAGTCCGTGAGCCTGTCTATGCACAGACTCACCATGTTATCTCATTCGGAAAAAAGGGGGAAAACACTGCGCTAAAATTGAATGTGAAAAATAAGAAGCAGCTAACACTCAAACAAACAAAGCTGAACAAAATGGTGGGTAATTAGTGTAGCGCTGAATGGTGTGCAAAATAATGTGTAAAGGTGTAACTGAACACACAATATAAAATGATACAAAGCATAAAAAAATAATAAAATTTGCATAGGAGTGTTGAACCCAAGGGGAAAGCTAAGTGTATATAGTTAAGACTAGAAGAATGAACTCCAAAATGTCCTATAGCAAGGCAGTCCACATGGATACAAATCTGTAGATAGAAGTCTTCCTGTAGGGTGACACCAAACAGGAGTAGAGACTGTGCAGGGCAACAAAAATGGCAGAAATTGAAAAAGTTGTCTGAAGTCACATCAACAACGACCTTTCATGGATAAGAAGGTGGGTACTCTTACCGATAAGGTTGGACACACATGTCATATGACAGTAAGTCAGTAAGGCTTGAAATCCCGATTGATCCCAATCAGGTACTGTGTGTGAGCGATGGTTGGATGAATCCTGGTGAGGGGTCCTCAGTTCTCCGTCTCTGGACTCCAAGGGAGCATGCGCTCAGAAATGGATGTATCCAAGACAAGCTTTTCGAAAGCTCATGGTGAAAATATATAAAAGAAAGAAAAAACAGAGCGGCTCCGGATGGTGCAGATCAAAAAAACCAATGGGTTTATTGGGATATGTCATAAAATGTATAAATGACACAAAAATAAAAGTGATCACAGAATAAAATAATGGAAAATAAAAGCAATGTGGGATACAAGAAATGCTGGCCCTAGCCTTACTGACTCACTTTCATATGACAAGTGTGTCCAACCTTATCGGTAAGAGTACCCATCTTCTTATCCTTGAAAGGTCATTGTTGATGTGACTTCAGACAACTTTTTCAATTTCTGCCATTTTTGTTGCCCTGCTCCTGTTTGGTGTCACCCTACAGGAAGACTTCTATCTACAGATTTGTATCCATGTGGACTGCCTTGCTATAGGACACATTGGAGTTCATTCTTCTAGTCTGGACTATATACACTCAGCTTTCGCCTTGGGTTCAACACTCCTATGCAAATTTTATTATATTTTTATGCTTTGTATTATTTTATATTGTGTGTTCAGCTACACCTTTACACATTCTTTTGCACACCATTCAGTGCTACACTAATTACCCACCATGCTATCTCATTCAACCTTGTGACAAACAAACTGCCCACCTTGAGGCTGCACAGACTTCTGCCTAATTGCACACTGTCTCCTATTTCCTCTCTTGGACAACAGCCTGGTCAGATCACCTCTACTCAAGGGCAGAACAGACACTCTTCAAGTGTCTGTGCACCCACACTGCTCTGCAGGAGCTTGTCTCCAGTAAAGGAGCCCCGAACCATAGACAGCCCTCATATTGAAAGGATTGTACAGATCTGCATAATCAGGATGCTAGTTTCCAGGAAAATGTTGACCCAGGGTTAGAGGCTGCTTCTTTCCCAATTGTCTGACAACAAAGCCACTTGGCTCCAGGACCCAAACCAATCAGAGAGAAAACTAAAAAAAAATTATTTTCTCCAATCAGAACATCCCGAACCCTCCAACCTGCATAAGTGAGAACCCTGGGCAACATCTAACCCTTCTGACACCACGACAAGTAGCAGTACTGTCACAACTCTTCTTGTAAGGCCATGTGATGTTAACACCCAGCTTCAGGATCTATTCCCTCCAGGAGAACAAGGAGGAGGACTTTGCAGGGCTAAATCACACATACAGTCTGCAAAACTGGATGGCGGTGTTGACCGGTTGTCTGGTGGACAGCTTATTAGCTGAAATGTCCAGTCTGCTCAACAGGAAATTCTGCCTCAAGTAGAGATATCAGGCATCATTTCCTGATGAATTAAGAATAAATGTTTGGGAACGTGTTTCAATATTTTTTTTCTACCTGGACAAAAGCTTTAATGGTTTTTATGGGCTACTGAGTTTTGTATACTATCACTTACTTGATGAAGTCCAAGTTATAGTCAGTTGCATGATAGGTTTATAGAGCTTGATCAAACAACAAAGCTGAAAATGTGCTTTGGAAATGGCTAGATGATGTACATGTATAGGCTTCTAGAGCAATATCGACTAGGATGAGATTTTGATAGAGAAAGAAAATTTTAGTAATCAGAATATGAGTCAAAGCAGACCTGGAAATCCATGCAAGGTCTGCTGAACTGGTAAGCACCGCTCCTGCATCTTAAATTGTTGCTAAAAAAAAAATCTTGAGTAGAAATACTACATTTCCCTGCTCTGCAGGGGGTGATATCAGCATTTTATGGTTGATATCCCAGAGAACACCAGATAGTCCATCATCTAGCAAGATGACTCCAAAGACATGCTGGTAGGTAAATCGGATCCTGTCTAAATTGGCCCTAGTATATGAATGTGAGTTGGGGACCTTGGATTGTGGGCTCCTTGAGGGTAGGGACCAAGTGTTCGATGTATATGTAAATCGCTACATAAATTGACGGCGCTATATGGGTACCTTAAAATAAAATATTATATAATAGATGAGCATCTTAATGAGACACAATGTACAGGGATAAGGACAATTGTGGACACTCACTGGTTGAACTGGATGGACTGGTGTCTTTATTCGACCTTACTAACTATGTAACTATGTATGACACTACAGCATGGCAAAGTAACATGTTTTTGCAGGATTTGGCCTATTCTGCATTCCCAGTGATGTTTCCCTGAATGAAGCTGATGTCACCCTCACCTAGATACTATGGCTGACAGCAGGGATAAAGTAAATATATTGTTTAAAGCCCATCTATGGGCATCTCTCATGGGCTGTGCACTGCACAGGTCAACTGCTCATTTTGTCCAGGGCAAAGGAGAAAGCTGTATACTCACTGATCTTCCGCTTCATTGGCAAACGGCACTGCCCTATGATCCAGAGGTGGACTACTCTTGATGTCCTCACGTTCAGAGCCAGCCTATGGGCATGATGGCATCAGGAACAGCACAAGACCACTAGACTGTGGGGGGTCCTGAAGCCACAGGGGCTGGTCTTATGCTTGGAGGTTCAGAGGATTAGTAAATCTCTGTTCTCCAATCCCCTACACAAAAATAAGCCATTGACCCAAGCAGTGGGGGCAAAATGAGCCCCACTGCATGGGAAAACCTTTTTTTTCGCCCAGAGATTGGCTTTAATGTATTCCCCTAAATGTTTTTTTTTTACCTGGAGATAACTGACACCAAATACGCGAACCTCACAATTTAGGAGCAAGGTCCACTTTAATGCAATGTAAACAATAAAATGAGGAACAGTTCCATAACTCAGTCTGATATTCTGCTTAAATTCATAATTTGAAAGAATGTTATTTTTTTCACTTTGTTGCTTTGCAATTTCCGAAAAATAAGGATACGCGCAGGTTAATAGCACAATTTTAAACCACCGTCACGTTATAAATAGCAATTCTGTGCCTCGGGCTAATTCTGCTTTCTGTTAAAGTGTAATTAAAGGCAATGCTGCATAAAATGTATAATAATGGTAAAAAATTAAAATAGGTGCATTAAAATTCCATGAAAGAGGCATCACTTAGGTCATTTTAAAGGGAAAACTTTGGCATATACAAACTTACATCAATTATGCCTCATTTACGCCAGAGCTGTTAATACAGGGAAACTACATTATGTTTAAACTACCATTATCCAAAAATCGAGTCATTCACGCACAATGCAGTAGGGCAGTGCATTCAAAAGATTTCAATATTTTGCTATTTTATTTCACGTATTCATATAGCTTTGACTTTTAACACAGTGCTTTCCAGAACACAGGGAGCTGCTAACATCAGCCGCTGTCCTCCATAGGAGTCTGTATTTTATTCACATTCGAGTAAGAACACCCACTAGGGATAATTCAGTCTGACATCAATTAAAGTGGGCCTTTCAAATACTGTTCGTGTCTGCTTGAATAAGTTTTTGATATGTCACAATATACATATACAATAAAAAAGTATATACCGTACAATGTCATTTTTTTCCAAAGCTCTACCTTTTAATTAAAATGCAATCCTTTTGATCCAAAACAAGAGGCTTTGCCTAGGCTCAGATAATGTCATTGGTTTACTGCAGGGCAGATGGAAACATTTCCTTTTCCCCCAGTAATTAATAAGGAACACTGTAACTACCGTATATATCGGCGTATAACACGCACCCCAAGTTTAGGAGGGAATTTTAAGGAAAGAATGTAAGGAGGGAAGTTTAAGGAAAAAAAAACTTACATTTAAATGCCCATCAATGCAGCCTTCTCAGAGTCCATCTGCAGCCTTGTCCATCATTGCACCCTTGTCAGTGTCATTTGCAGCCTTGTCCATCATTTGCTGTCTTGTCAGTTTCATTTTCAGCATTGCCTTTTAAAAATGGTGCCGCCAGAGCACAGAGCCGGATGTCCTGTGTATCTTGGCGGCGCTTGGTAGCTCTCGGCGGCTTTCGGCCGCCAAGAAAGGCCGAGAGCGGCCGAAAGACACCGAGAACGTCCGAAAGACGCAGAGAACAGCTAAAGGCGGACGAAAGACGCAGAGAACGGCCAAAGGCAGCTGGAAGCCGCCAAGAATGGCCGAAGGCGGCTGAAAGCCGCCCACAGGCTCACAATCGGCGGGGGATCAGCATATAACATGCACCCACGATTTCCCCCTGATTTTAAGGGGAAAAAAGGGTGTGTTATACGCCGATAAATATGGTATGTAGAAAGTCACAAGGCGTGTTGCTGCATCAGGGGCTGATCTGTGTCAGATATTAGCACTAGCAAAAACTGCATAAATACTAGAATTTACATGATTGAGCCAACATCCCAGTCCAGGAAGTAGATGGTGAATTTGGATGTCGCCTGAACAAAGAAGACGATATTTTTCTGGAGACTAAAGCAGATGAAGGCATTTACATAGTTAGATAGTTATTCTGGTTGAAAAAAGACACAAGTCCATCTAATTCAACCAATAGAAGGGGAAAAAAATAAAAAATCCTATATACACAATCCAATACCCAGAGGAAGGCAAAAAAAAAAAAAAAAAACAGCAAAGCATGATTCAATTAGTTCCAGCATGGGGAAGAAATCCTTCCTAACCCCCCAAGAGGCAATCGGATGTTCCCTGGATGAACTTTACCTTTAAATGTTAGTATCCAGTTATATTATGTAAATTTAGGAAATAATCCAGGCATTGTTTAAAGAAATCTACTGAGCTGGCCAGAACCAGCTCTTGAGGGACATTTTCACAGCTCTTACTGTGAAGAAACCTTTCTGTATTTGGAAATTAAATCACTTTTCCTCCAGATGTAAAGAGTGCCCCCTTGTCCTCTGTGATGACCATAAAGTGAATAACTCAACACCAAGTTCACTTTATGGACCACTTATGTATTGATACATGTTGATCATATCCCCCCTTAATCTCCTCTTCTCAAGAGAGAATAAATTCAGTATCTTTAATCTTTCCTCATAGCTGAGCTCCTCCATGCCTCTTATCAATTTGGTTGCCCTTCTCAGCATTTTCTCCAGTTCCCCGATATCCTTTTTGAGAACTGGTGCCCAAAACTGAACTGCATATTCCAGATGAGGTCTTATGCCCCGTACACACGGTCGGAAAATCCGACCACAAAATCCATCGGATTTTGTCCGACGGATTTAGTCCGACACTGGTGTTGCACACACACGGTCGGACAAAGTTGTCGGAAAATCCGATCATTCTGAATGTGGTGACGTTTGTTGCCTACGACGGGACTACGTAGAGGCTAGTAGCCAATAGCTTTGGTCTTGTAATGTGATCTGAGCATGCGTGGCACTTTGTCCGTCGGAATTCGATACACACGATCGGAATTGGTGTGATCGGACTTTGTTGTCGGAAAATTTTTCCAGCAGGAGATAGAACTTTGTCCGTCAGACAATCCGATGGAAACTGTCCGATGGTGCCTACACACGGTCGGAATTTCCGATAACATTGTCCGATAGGACAGAATCCATCGGAAAATCTGACGGTGTGTATGGGGCTTAACTAATGATTTGTACAGGGGCAAAATTATATCTCTCTCTCTGGAGTCCATACCTCTCTTAATACAAGAAAGGACTTTGTTTGCAAAGCAAATTGTCAGAGGGAGTACGGTTTTCTCTGTAAGAGGTAATAAATACCTGCAAGTGACATGTTACTTAGCGCTAGGGATGAGCTTGGGTTTTGTCCGAACCGTTGACTGGCCGAATCCAGGAGGTAGCTGTTAGCACCAGCCCACCAGAAAGCTGTGCGTACACAAAGATAAAGGAACGCTAGTGACCATATTAGGTCAATAATTCCATTATTTAGCATGAGGAATGATCTTGGGTTTGAAGCCATCACCAACTGAACCTGGAAGGAAGCTGTCAGTGGCAACCCAATCAGCTGTAGCTGGGGCATTCCCTGCCCCAAAGTAGCGTGTACACAAAGGGGCAGGGATGCTAGTGATATCATTGACCTAATATGGCCATATTAGGTCATTTCATGACCATGACCATGGCATGGTCATGAAGGGGGAAAACCTTCCGGAACAAAGTGGATACCTACCTTTTCTTGTAGACGGAGTTAAAGTGGAACTACACTGCCTTTGAGCACCACAAACCCAAAAATGCTATATAGCAAACTCCTCCATCCATCCATATCTCCATGTTTTATTTTGATGAGAAATCCTTATAAAAAAACACCAGTGGCGCGGGTGTTTCTTTTGTGGGGGACAGACAACCCCGTTGGTCAGTGACATCTCGCCACCCCCCCCCTCACCCCAGCAGGCCCCAGCGGGCATATTGCGGACTCTGGCAGGCAGCAGTGGGCAGCAGTAGGTTGCGGGCTCTGGTGGCAGCGGCAGGCTTTGGCGGGCAGCGGTGGGGTGCAGGCTTCGGAGGCTTGCAGGCTCTGGCAAGCAGTGGCGAGCTACAGCAGGTTGCAGGCACTGGCGGGAGCAGGCTTCTATGGACAGCGGGCGGGCTTCTGTGTCTTCTGTATGACTCCTCCCTTCTTCTCCTAGGCATCCAATAGGATCGCCTGTCCTTTCAGCCAATCAGGTGATGGGTATCAGACCCGCTTCCCAATTGGCCAGGAGAAGGATCAGTATTGCAACAGTAAATATTCATTCGCTGTTGCTACACACCTGAGCGGGCTCTGGACGCAATGCTCTGCACCCCGAGCCCACCCTATTTTGAAGCCTATTAGAGCTTCTGGCTCTAATCAGTGCTTCCAGCCCCCCCCCCCCCCCCGCCCACCTCTGCCATAGGAATTCATGTGCCTGGTGTCCTGGCACATGGATAGGGAGGACGGGAGAGGGGGGTGCCGCCCGTGCGCCCAGATTGGACAGGCTGCCCCTGAAAAACACCCCCTGGCATTTTCTAGCAGTGGCCATCTTGAGTAAGAGCAAATGATTCATGTAGCATTTACTTCATGGAATCCATCTGCCCTTAGCTCAGGCATGGGCTAAGCTGATAACCCTCGCTCCCCTCCTACAGGCTTCTGGGATGTATGACATGATTTGCCTAGGCGTGGAAACCAGTAGTAACTGAAGAAATCGAAAAAAAAGATAAAACAAGTAAATATGATATACTTTCCTATATGTTTTTTAATGCTAGCAGCATAAGGATTAGAAATAGTCCATGTTGATTAAGAGAGTGAAGTTCCACTTTAAGAAAATACCATTTCATCATCATGGAGTTCTGCCTGCATGGTGCCTTTGTCAATAATTAATAACGAATAAGTGTAGTATAAATATAAAGAAATACATATTTGCATAGAAATGGTCAGGCATGCATCTATACCTATGTACAGTATATATTGTATGAACAATATATGGACATTTTTCTTCCTTAACAAATCATGTCTTTGTTTAACAAAGAAGGAAAAAAAAAAAAAAAAAAAAAGTAATGTAATTCCACTCTGAAGCTTGTGTCCAAGAAATTAACTGAAGTGAGCAACGTTAATTTGTCTACTTGTACTGTACTGCACTAATACCCCATGGCTAAGAAGGTGCTAAACTAATTTACAAGGTGTTAAATCAAAGATGAGTCTTCCCGCTTCTGGGTATTCTCAGCGCTGGGAACAAAAAGCTTAGCCGGTCTTGTTTATACAGTACTAAATCCTTGTAAAGTCAGACTGGGGCAAATCTGTTATCTGACCTCGCCAGTTCGCCTGTTTGAACACCTGCAGATTTATGAACTTCACATGTCTTTTAGTTTTAGGTCAGACGTCATTCCCAAATCAGAGCCTGACGCGGAAAAGCCTTCTGACCAATTACTGTACAATCGCTTTCTTTCCCTTTTCCAGCTTTGACTTTATTATGAAAGGGGAAGAGGACATTTTGTTTTAGATGGGAAGTTCAGACAAAAAAAAAAGGAGAATATATTGTTTCAAAGAACAGTTAAATGTTAAATCCGTAGACTGCCTACATTATCCTGGAAAAATTATATTCATTCTAAATGTATGCAGTCCCTTGGACTCACAATAAAGCGGACCTTCCCCACCTCCCTATTATTATTATACAGGATTTATATAGTGTTAACAGTTTGCGCATCATTTTACAAAATTAAGCCAGATATTACAGTTACAATACAATTTGGTACAAGAGGAATCAGAGGGCCCTGCTTGTTAGAGCTTACAATCTAGGAGGGAGGGTCAATTGATGCAAAAGGTAATAGCTGTGGGGGATGATCTGATGGAGAAAGTAAAAATACAGTTGTTGGGTGTGGGCAGAATAGGCTTCTCTGAAGAGAAGGATTTTCAGGGATCGTCTAAAAGCAAACAGTGTGGGAGACAGTCAAATAAATTGGGGTAGGGAGTTCCATAGGATGGGAGATGCTCTGGAGAAGTCCTGGAGGTGAGCATGGGAGGAGGTAACAATGGACCTAGAGAGTAGACATGTGCACACTGAAATATTTCGTTTCGAAATTTCGTTTTCATCCGAAAAATACATTTATTTAGTTACTCCCGAAATTCGTTTTTATTCATTTCGTTTTTCGTTAAAAATTGCATTCGTCCGAAAATCCAAATTAATTAAGGTCAAATCTGTCATTGAAGGCTTATGGTGTCTGTCGAATGTTCAAAGAAGATTCAACGGAGCAGCTAAACTGTATGACTCTGTATAGTTTAGATGCTCCATCGAATCTTCTTAGAACTTTCGACAGACACCATAAGCCAAAGATTCAACGTTTGTATGTTTTTCGCTGCTTTGTGGAATCTTTGTTGTTCATGTTGAATGTATATAGTTCAAACAGAAAATGGACTGGTGATAGTGATCACTGATCAGACAGGTAACAAGATAGGGTATATAGAATCTATATAGAATCTCAGTCTATAATATAGAATCTATAATGATAAATCCCCCCCACAATACGGGCCGCCTCTGAGGCTATAACAACACTACAACACTAGTATCACTATCAAGTTCACAACACTAACACAATAGCAGCAGATTATTATGAAAAATTTAGGTTGAACTGTAGCTTGCTTCATTATTGTTCTGCTGCTGTGCTTATGCTTAATTGCTAAATAATTCAGGTTCTCTGACAAACGGACCAGCTAAGATTGACTGTCTTCTAAAATGATTCAGTGTGTGTGTCTCTCTCTGCTAGCAATCGTAAGTGAAAATAAGTTGGCTGTACGTGTGTACTTAGTTCTAGCTATTTTACTGCTCCACCTCTTTGGTTACAATCAGCCAATAACATTCATCATCATCATTATTTTTATTTTACTTCCCCCACCCAATTCCAGCAGCAATCTTTTCTCTCTATGTCGAATCTTTTCTCTCTACGTCAAATCTTTTCTCTCTATGTCAAATCTTTTCTCTCTATGTCAAATCTTTTCTCTCTATGTCGAATCTTTTCTATGTAGAATAATCTTGGACTAATAGAGCTCAGGTTATGCACATTCGACCACAGGTTCGATGGACACAGATTGTTATTGTCAGCTTCATGTCGAATCTCCTATCTATATCGAACTGTTGTCACAATGAAAACGAAAATAAAGCATTTGTTAATGTCGGATCTTTTGTTTTTCGGATTCTGCACTTTCGCTATCGTTTGTCAAAACGATAATGAAAATACATGAAATTCGGACGAAAATGCATTTGGACGAAAACTAGAGCAGGAGGACTTGGGAGGGATGGAAAGAACGATTAGGTTGGTATTTTGAGACTAGGTTAGTGATGTAGCTGGGGGCAGAGTTGTGGATGGCTTTGTAAGTTGTTGTTAGTATTTTGAATTTAATTAGTTGAGTGAGTGAAAGCCAGTGGAGGGATTGGCAGAGATGCGTAGCAGACACTGAACGGTTGGTAAGGTGGATGAGTCTGGCAGCAGCATTCATGATGGGCTGAAGAGGTGATAGCCTATGTAAAGGTAATTCCATGCACTAGTCAAGGCGAGAGATGACCAGGAAGCGAACTAGGAGCTTTGTGGTGTCATTGGTGTCAAGGAGCGTATTTTGGAGATGTTGCAGAGGTTGAGGTGGCAATATTTGAAAAGTGATTGGATGTGGAGCCTATCTGATAATATTCCCATTGTTGTATTTTATATATACATATATAATAAATATTTCAAGGTCAAAACTTGCCTCCTCCTTTGTCTGTATCCCTCACACTAATGCACCACTCTTCTGTCTCCTCCAATCTCGTGCCACCATTTTCAAAAATTATGGCATCACTGGCTGGCATCTTTCTCCTTGTTCTTTGCCGACCCCTATTGACATTGTTCTTGATCTCATGCATGTGCAGTATGAGATCTTGACAGCCTGTTAGAGAATAGAACAGAAAAGAATAACAAGCCAAGCCAGGTCAGGTACAATGCATGTGTCATACAAGATCTAGATTCTGTGCTATATGTGTTCTGGGATGGCATGGCACTGCTATGTATGGTGCATGCACAAATTACAAATTATTCAATAACTAGGCGCCTTGATCTCATAGGAAGAATTGTGTTTGAAAATATTTACATACAATACATTTTTAGACATTTTTTCAAACATTAAACATACATGAGGTTTTGTATTTCACATGCAATCGCAAACTTTTTACAACATGTATACATCGGATTGGACATAAACAACATTGTAAAGCCCCATACACACGCTCGGATTATCCGAGGACCAGGTCCGTCGGATCATGTCCGTCGTACTTTGTCCGATGTTGGTTTTGCGTACACACGGTCGGACAAAGTTGTCGGAAAATCCGATCATTCTGAACGTGGTGACGTTTGTTGCCTACGACGGGACTACGTAGAGGCTAGTAGCCGATAGCTTTGGTCTTGTAATGTGATCTGAGCATGCGTAGCACTTTGTCCGTCGGACAACTGTACACACGATCGGATTTGGTGTGATCGGACCGTGTTGTCGGAAAATCTATCCAGCAGGAGATAGGACTTTGTCCGTCGGACAATCCGACGTACACTGTCCGATGGTGCATACACACGGTCTGATTTTTCAACAACATTGTCCGATCGGACAGAATCCATGCGAAAATCCGACCGTGTGTATGGGGCTTTAGATTAATTTAATGCCAAATTAACATTTAGTAATCAAAGTATATTAATATGAAGACTAATCATATGAAAGTATATTAATATGAACCACTTAAGACATAAAAGTAAAATTTTTTTTTAAATAAAAGTGAGAAAAAAGAAAGATCTGAGTTAAAATAATAAAATAATAAAGATAACAATCGGTGATTTAGTGTAAACTCATAGATCAAGATTTCAATAAGGGTCTGACATATCTAATTGACTGTATCTCAAATGCCCCGTACACACGAGCGTTATTTCCGTCGGAAAAATCTTGGATGGTTTTTCTGACGGAATTCCACTCAAGCTTGGCTTGCATACACGCGGTCACACAAAAGTTCTCTGAACTTTCGACTGCCAAGAACGCGTGACGTACAACACTACGACGAGCCGAGAAAATGAAGTTAAATGCTTCAGAGCATGCGCCAAATTGTTTCCGAGCATGCATGTTTTTTTGCGCGTTGGAATTGCATACAGACGAACGGAATTTCCGTCAAGAACTCTTTTCGTCGGAAAACTAGAGAACCTGCTCTCAATCTTTTGCTGGCCGAAATTCAGACAGAAAAAGTTGGATGGAGCATACACACGGTAGGAATATCCGACCAAAAGCTCCCATCACACTTTTTCTGACAGAAATTCCACTCGTGTGTACGGGGCAAAAGTTGTAACCTGAGCGAAGTCTGGTGAATTTCTGAAAGTAACCCATGGTGTCCATATCTTATTAAGTTTCTCTATTAATCCGTTAGCTGTTGCTTCTAATTCCTCCATGTTGTAAAGGTCCTGAATTGTATTAATCCATTCTTTAATTGATGGAATGCCGGTAGATTTCCAATATCGTGGTATTAGGACTTTAGCTGCTATCAATAGGTATTTTGTTAAAGATCTTTTGAATTTTTTAATAAAGCAGTCAGAAATATGAAGTAAGCAACAGGCTGGTGTCAATTTAATATTAGTAATCAGTAATATATTTTATCAATGCACACATTTTCTGCCAAAATGGGGTTATTGGAGGGCATTTCCACCAAATGTGCACCAAAGAACCCATCTTTTGATTACAACGCCAACACAAATCAAGGGACTGTGTGAACCATTGTTTCAACTTATCAGGAGTTATATACCAATGTGATAGGAGTTTATATGAAAGTTCTTGAAAACGGGAGCTAATGGAGCATTTGTGTGCAAAGATACATGCATGTTGCCATTGTTCATCATGAATTGTTGTATTAAGGGGTGATTCCCAGAGTGCTTTAAATCTGACCTGTCTTGAAGTCTAAGAGGTTTGAAACCAGGCATACACTGTCGAGAGTTTATCCATAGTATTTCCTTGAAGGCAAACAGATTAGAAAGGTGTTTAAGGTCCTAACAAAGAATATTTTCGTGTTGTAGTGGAGATGTAAGCATGTATCTGACAGTACATCCATTTTGGTATAACTTGATCTCTTAATTCTGTTGTCATTTTGAATACAATTTGTAATCAACAAGGGTGTGTGTTCATTTAAATAGGCTAAAGACCACACTAATAAAACTCAACACATAAATCAAAAAAGCAGCAGCTTAGACTGAGATAAACAGCAAAATAGATATAATAAGGGAAGCTCCGCTAAACATTGTCTCAATTAATGCAAGAGGAACCTTAAGAAAAACTTGCTTACCAGATAGCAAGCAAAATAGACAAGGCCTTTGCTTGCACGGATGATCTTAGAAATGATTATCACAAGGTAGATGACTGTAGTGTCACCACTGTGTAGTCCGTAAACATCTTTTTCAGCAAAAGACCCAAAAAGAAAGACTGGCCATAGTGTAGTATTGTCTAACTGTTTAGTAATAAGAAAAGTAATGCACTTACATTTGATTGGTTTTAAAATCACATAAAAAACAGAGCCGGCCGGCTCGCAACAAACGCCTGTTCTCCTAGTATGACAGTGTGGTGACGTCAATAAGGATGAGCTCCGGCGTGTTCGCAACGGCACGTGCAGAGCCCGCCAGGATGTCCGCACTGCGCTGCGCTAATCACAGGCAGTGAGACATTTCCCGATCTCTGCAGTGGCACATTGGGAAAATGTCTCACTGCCTGTGATTAGCACTCTGCAGTGCCAACTTCCTGGCGGGCTCTGCACGTGCCCTATGCGAACACGCCGGAGCTCATCCTTGGACATCAACACGTACCCTCCTCCAGACGCGTTTCGTCATACGCGACGTTGTCAATGGGGAACGTGCAGCGTATTGACTCACCACCTTATAAACAGGGCCAGACCTCGTTCTGAGTCTCAAGTGTTTGGCTGCAAACACCATATTGGATATGGGCAGCCCTTCCATAACAACTGGAAAGACGGCCCAAGGCTGAATTAGAAATATAACTTAAATATATATATATATATATAAATATATAAAATATATAGAACAACACTATAAATAAATAGGAATAAATTAAGAACATTAAACCACCGGAATAAGACATAGCCCAATGAGGGGCACTAATCCATCTTATTAACCCCTTCATGGACCATGATGTGTGTTCATTTATTTGTAATTTAGATGAAGAGGCCATTCCTGGTTTAAAGTCTGGGTTAAATCCTAGTGGTGTTAAAGGACCTGGTGAAGTGGATAAATCTGAGCATTTAATCACTTGGTGAAAAACTTTTAGGGTTGCACCAATTAGTGAGTGTTGTTTTAGAATATTTGGGAATGAATCATATGGTATCCAAGGAGAGAATTTCACCAGTAGAGCACTTAAGTCATTCTCTAAATCTACCCAATTTTTATTAGCTGCGTTACAATGTCAATTAATAATTCTCATGAGATGAGATGGAAAATAATAATTCTTAAAATTGGGAAACCCAATTCCCCCAATTTGTTTTGGACATGTTAGTATTTGGAGATTAATATGTGATCTTTTTATTTCTTTGCAGTAATGACTGCAAAGAGTAAAACAATTGTAAGGGTAAGAAAATTGGTAGGGTTTAAAAAAGATATAATATTTTTGGTAATACTGTAATTTTGACTATGGCTGCCCTACCAAACCAGCAGAAATACTTGAGGGACCATTTCTCTAAATCCTCCTTTAAAATCTGTATTATAGGAATGCATTTTTTTTGGGTGTAATCAAGACTCCCAAGTATTTCAGTGCCCTATCTACCCAAGTGAAGAATTTTTTTTTTCCAAAATAAGGCCAATCTATGAGAGGAGAGAGACAAATTCAATGCCTCTGATTTTTTATAATTCATTTTGAGATTGGAAACATAACCGTAATGTACAAATGCTTGCATCAAATTTGGAATAGGGATATGAGGTTGTGTGAGGAAAAATAGAAAATCGTCTGCATACGCTGCAGAATTAGATTGTCTATCTCCTATTGGAAACCCATGAATTGACAGGTTAGCATTTATAGTACGGAGGATAGGTTCCAACATTATTATGAACAATAACGGCAAAAGAGGGCATCCCTGACGTGTCCCCTTTTGTATATTCACTGAGTCTGAAAGAGTTCTGTTCATTTTCAATTTAGCCTTAGGATTGTGGTAAAGTGTAGATATTCATGTAACCATATGTGATTTTAGCCCAATATGTGTGCATGTGGCTGTTAGTAAATTCCAAGAAACTCGGTCGAAGGCCTTTTCGGCATCTGTAGAAAAC
Source organism: Lithobates sylvaticus (assembly GCA_028564925.1). Taxonomy (NCBI): domain Eukaryota; kingdom Metazoa; phylum Chordata; class Amphibia; order Anura; family Ranidae; genus Lithobates; species Lithobates sylvaticus. The sequence continues at coordinate 243,353,168 of CM053032.1, forward strand.
AAGAGACCTTTAATGTGATTTATTTGTGCCCTGTGTATGAGATTCAAGGCTTTGGTGACATTATCTATTGCATGAAACCAACTTGCTCTGGGCCAATCAATTTATGTAGTAAGGGTCTTAGGCGAAGAGCCAGGATTTTTGACAATAATTTAAAATCAAGATTTAGTAATGAGATTTATCGATAATTAGAACAATCTTATACATCTACATATAATACTCCCTTAATTTTCAGGGCTTTCCTCTCACTTCCTGTTTTGGCTTTGGGACAGGAGGTGAAGGTGAATTTCCCCAATGGGACACTGATGGCAAAAATAAACCTTGAATGGGTTATAACCCTCCCTTATTCTATCCAAAATGAAAAAAAAAAACTTTTGCCTATAGTTCTACTTTAAAGTAAAACACCTTTAGACTTTAGAACTACTTTAAAGCGTAAGTTCACCTTCATGAAGATTTTCAAAAAATCCACCTATGCAGTTTGCTATCCAATGAATAGCGGATACTTGTAAATGGTGCAAGTCTTCTCATTACAGATACAACTGTTGGGGGTCCTCTCCAAAAAAACTGCTGGCCCCTATGCCATTGGCAAGATGGGGTGAATGCCACAATAATGCGCCCTCTTGTGGCCACACAGGGCTATTCAAACTGTACCCACACATTGCATTCTCTCTGAGGTCCAGTTTAGCTTAGTAGCAGTTGTTCTGGGCCATTCAAACTGCACGGTACATGGTCTCCTTCTCTGGCTGAGCTCATTCAGCAATGGCAGGCTTCTTTCTCCTGGGAAAGGTTAACTTTTTTTCAGTAAATATACACACGGGATAAATAAAGAGATTTTTAGATTTGCTTCAAGTTCTTTTTAAAACCTGTGGTGCGCTGTGTACTATATTTTTCCATCTCTCAGTCTTTTAATAGAATATTTTAATTAAGCTTTGAAAATGTTACCTGATCAGGATGCTAAACTCAAAGGTCAGCCTGGTTTTGCATGAATGATGGTTTTGAAAAATTGCCCATGGCGAGCTTTCTTATAATGCATGAAATCTCCTTTTGTGCTCGTCAGTGATGAAGTATTGTGAATGCACTTTAGAATGGGGGAAACCGATAAAATAAATTACAGAACAGTCTGGAAAATTAATTTCATTTTTTTAATCACAAATGTTTTGGAGACAGTTGTAAGAATTATAATCAAGATGTTTGGCACCCAAGGGAATACGCTTCCTTTTCGTACCTCCACCTGTAACATCATCATTAATCTTGTTATGCTGACACCAAAACGCTCTACGGGCCATTAAATCAGCTGTAAGCATAATCTACAAAGGAGAGCAAGGGACGGGGGTGATTGTGCAAAGTGCAGTAGCTCATAGCAACAAGAGACGATGGCATTGGTATGCAGTGCTGAGACAAGGATTGGTTACATTTGTTCATATCCAAATGTCTGCCAGATCTGTTAGACAAAAATTGATTCTGTCCACATCAAGATGTAAATTACTAAAGGTGGACCCCTTATGAGTTTACTCCTATGCTTCAGGACCCTTAGTTCATAATTCTGTGACCTACAGCAGTGGTCATCAGCCCTGTCCTCAGGGCCCACTAACAGGCCAGGTTTGCAAGATAACTGAAATACATCTCAGGTGATATAATTTGCTGCTCAGTAATTGCAGTATTCTAGTCTGCATCTCCCCAAGGTAATACATAAAACCTGGCCTGTTAGTGGGCCCTGAGGACAGGGTTGATGACCACTGACCTACAGGAATAATCTGAACATATGTAACATTATTAAAGATGAAGATTGCTTTATTTTAGACCCTGTGAAGCCATCACTGGGTCTCTATGCTTGTTAATGCAGTGCAGGCAGATCATTGCTGGCGGGAAGGGTTCTTGAAAACATCACAGTATCCTGCCTTAGTTCTACTCTCAAGAGCCCTCAGCACTGCAAGCAGTGAGCTAGTTGGACCTGTTCTGGTTTAACTGGTATCGGTTGAAAGTCCTCTTCAGGTCCTACACCAAAGGGCCCTGCTTTGTCCCTTGGGCACAAGTTTTATTTCCAGGAGCCACTCCCATATATAGGAAAGGAGAAGGAGGAATCCACACCAGGAGAGTCTTTTAATAGTTTCCTATCAACAAAGCAAAGACATCATGCTTCAGCCACCCCTTGAAGGTAGTGGGTTAAATTAAAAAACAGTCTAGTATAGTTCAGAGAGATGAGAGGAGACATGAGAGACATGTTACTCACAGAAGGTCCCAGAGTCCGGCACCCTCAACAAAAGGGAGTCTCATAAATCCATAAAAGTCTTTCCACTACACTAGGTTTCTTCTTGCTCTTCCCCTAAGGGGAAGCTAAACAGCTAAGCCCCAACTACCTAGATGTTGATATAATCCAGTCCACTCCCAGAGAAACCTGTAAGTAACAGATGGGCCAAAATCCCCCCTGTTTGGTTCGCAGCAGAATTCCCGAACAGGGGAAATGTTCTAACCCAAATTTTCTAACCCGAATTGAAATCTATGGGTGCCAAACTGAGGGCTCACATGCAAGTTTTTGGCCATAAAAAGGGTATTGGGGTCCGGGTACTGCCCTGGGGACATTTATCAATGCAAAAATGTTTTTAAAAACAATTGTTTTTTCAGGAGCTTAAAATGCAACAATAAAAACAAAACATTTGTTTAAATATAGTGCCTGGGGGTCCCCTTAGTCTGCCTGTAAAGTGGCACATCCATAACATGCATAGAACATCCTGCAGCAAAAATGAAATTTCTAAAGAAATAAAAAACAAGTAAAATCACATTTAAATTGACTTGGGTTTGCAATTTCTGGCACCTATAGAAAAAAAAAAAGAAAAAAAATCCAAACCATCATGAAAAAAAAAAATAAAAGCAAAAAAAAAAAAAGATGTGGGGGCCCACTCATCTTTGCAGAATTGTCCCAAATCCATACCAGACCCTTATCTGAGGAAGCAATCTGGCAGGTAAGGAAAGGGGGGACAAGCGAGTGCCCCCCTCACATGAACCATACCAGGCCATGTGGGGCTGGGGGGGCTCTGCTCCATGTTGACAACAGGCAATGTTCAGGAATTTCTTTGGGTCTCGGCATGATGTGTAGCTTTTAAGGATCTTCTGGTGGACCTTACTGTGTCAAGCAGCTCTGCTCCATGTTGACAACAGGCAATGTTCAGGCCGAACTGTTCACCAAACTCTACCTGTAATCACTTTCCTTGTGGCAATTACCTAGGAACCTCTCTACCTTCCTATTATACCCATTCCCAGGGTGCCCTTATCACAGCAAGGGTGTTAAATAATGCTAATAACTCCTAAGTCTTCCCTGACTCCTGGCTATGGGGACATCCATTAGCCAAAAAGGGAATTACAATGGGCCACCCCTGCTCCCTACCTTAGAAAGGTAAGGTTGGAGTTAACTGGAAGGGCACAAACAGAAGTCTGCAGCCTAATTTGACCCAACATAGGAAACCTCACCCAGCCTGGACACAGAAAGGATTGACAGATTGATAACTCTTTTTCGATTCTGTGAGTGGTGGGGCATGGATGTTCTTGTCTCGGCAATACCGATAATGAATAAGTCTGCTCCATGCTAACAAGTTATGCGACCCACAGGAGAAAGGAGACTTCTTGAAAAACTGAAAAAAATGGAACCGCTGAACTAAAGCAGCCCATAGACGATTCTTTTTTTTTTTTATCAAACCAGCGGTCCTGGATGAATTTTGATCCATGTATGGCTGGCTTAATCTATAAATTTTCTGTACAGAGTTAGGGGGAGTTGGCCACCTATGTGCTAGTCTTCTCAAAGAGGGGGATTGTTTGTGATGATACTTTATTGTTTAATATTCTCATGAAAAGATAATGCCTTTTTACAAGTTTTTGTATAATATGCATCAATACATTTTGTAATATTTTCACGTATGGTGTTTATGAATATATATTAGCACCCACTAAACCATTTTTTGACATTTGCAGTTGGTTTAAGACTTAAGTATATCTCTTTGAAACCATGTCATAAGGTTATTGCCATGTTTAACAGGGAAATATACTAATACTTTTTGGGAAATATGTAAAATGGCAGTCCCTTATCCATGTATACCCATAGGAGGATTTTTTTTAAATTCTGTGCATGGCTATAGGTTTTAAAAGAATAATCTTTTAATGGTTGCATATTGCTCGTGTCATGGGTTCAATTGTCCAGTAATGTCTAAGACCACCTGTAACCAGAGGTCCTAGGAGTAGAATGTGCTCATAAAAATAAATCTCTTTTTTTCTGGTGAAAAGATTTAAATATTTGTAATTCCTATTTACAAACCTATATAACAGACTGCTAATAGGAAAAGGTTTGTCTTCTCAACTGATCAGTCAGCTTTCACTTAGCTCATCCTATTATGTTAAATCCTTTACCATCCTGCTGAAAGCAGCAAGGTTTCTAGGTCATGTATCTGCTGGCCTGTTGCATACATTAACATTGTGAAAGGTTCAGAGTGACAGCAGGTGTTTGACCACCCTCTCTGCAAGCCTTTATGCTGCCCCACAAATAGCACTGCCCAAAACTTGGCCCTAGTGGCCTCTGCCTAAACCTATCCCGGCATGATAAATAATTAATTTCCATGGGAATCTCAGCTAACGTTTTTATCATTAGAGCCATTCCTAAGAGTATTGTTCATGTTCTTCTCTCAATGTCATGCAAATCCAATTGTTCTCTAATTTTCCTTTCTTACAAATTTAGTTTCACTTCAGTAATCAATAGAACATGTTCGTTTCTGATATTGGCTGGCTTTGGTAACAGTCTCCATGTGTATTGTCAGATAGACCAGGTCAACTGATTTTAAAGAAAATCAATTAAACCTTTTGAATGTTTTTGGATAAGAGATAAGCTGGTTTTGGAATCCCCCTTCTTCTCTACAAACATAAACATCCATGTTTAAGAAATCTGGGGGAGCATGTTTAAAGCGGTTCTAAAGGCTCAAGGTTTTTTACCTTCATGCATTCTATGCATGAAGATAAAAAACCTTCCGTGTGCAGCAGCCACCCCTAATACTTACCTGAGCTCCATCGCGATCCAACAATGTGAATGAAAGCCTTGGCTCTCCAGGTACTCTCCTTCTTCAATATGAGAGGAATGACTCTACCAGCAATACAGTGTCTAATGCCATGTACACACGATCGAACTTTCCGGCGGACATTCCGATCGTGTGTGGGCTCCAGCGGACTTTTTCTTCCCAAAAGTCTGCCGGACCTAGATTTAAAACATGTTTTAAATCTTCCCGCCGAAAGTCCACCGGATCCAGTTTCTGTCGGGAAGTCCGCCCGTCTGTATGCAGGTCCGACTGATTTTCCAAATGAATGGACTTGCCCACACACGGAGTAAAGTCCATTCACTTTGAATGTGACGCCAGGTACGACGGGACTAGAGAAGGAAGTCAATCTCGCTGCTTTCATCGGCGAGATTGACACCTTGTGACCCCTGTCACCTGGTATGGATTTTGAGGGTAACCCCCTATGCCGAAAAAAACGGCGTGGGGGTCCCCCCAAAGTCCATACCAGACCCTTATCCGAGCACGCAGCCCGGCCGGTCAGGAAAGGGGGTGGGGATGAGCGAGCGCCCCCTCCTGAGCCATACCAGGCCCCATGCCCTCAACATGGGGGGGTGGGTGCTTTGGGGAAGGGGGTGCCCTGCGCCCCCCATTACACAGCGAGGTTGAGGTGTTTTAGCCCTACTCTGGGCCTTAGTGTTACGACTATGGCCCAGAGTAGGGCTGAATCGTGTCATCCTCACTGTGTAATGGATTCCCCTTGTGTCTTGTTGGAATATTAATAAAGCTTTATGGATTTTATGTGAAACTGTACCAAGTTCCTGGACTGTCTCTTGTTTTCTCACTGGTGGTGGCACCACACCTGGGCCATCAGCTGTGGATAACATGTTGATGTTGGGGTCTTACTGATGATTACCATGCTTAGAACAGAGGACTCACACACCAGTCACAAACAAGGCATTTCAGTTAAAGGTCTTGTGGGCTGGCCACCCCCTTCCTGTTTTAAAATGTATCTTTAGGGAAGATTCAGTGGTGCGTTCTCCCCACTATTGGTCTTGATTTTGTTCGTGTCTACTTTAGATTACGTCAACCAGTCAACCTAGGGCATTCCAATTTCGCTTCTTGCATTACGCCTAATGTAAAATAAATTAAATATCTAACAGGGAGGATGAGCTAACCATGCAAAGCCTTCAGCAGGTGTGCAGCCCTGAATCCTCAACTGCGGAGATGTCATCAATGGAGTTACTGAGTGATGTAAGAAGCTGCATGATGCTTTTACTCTCTAGCTTCTACTGAAAACCAAAATACCGACTATTATTGCTGACCCTTTAATTGTGTCCTTCTGTGCTGGTAATGTTACAGGAAAGAACACTTTTTTTTTATTAAAGGTATCATGGCTAAGGAGAATAAATGGATTTGTGTAAAGGTAAGGCTGCATTGGATCTTGTCCAGCAATGGTGGGGCATATTGTACTCATGAGCAGAAATCAAAACCCTGTGGACAGCAAGGAAATAGGATCCACATGTGCCACCAGGACATAGAAATGGATCTAAAGATTAAAGCCTGGATTTCAGCAGTATATGTTAGCTGAGGTCATTTTAAGCAATGACTTTGTGTCTGAGTTTAGGACTAGGTTTATGTCAAACATGTATGAATTTACTAACTGCTGATTGACTCACTACCTCTGCTGGAAAGTAGTTGTATGAATGTTTATTTGGATGTTTGTGTAATGGTGTAACTGATACACTCACTCGCGCAGCTCGCTCGCTCTCGCAGCATGAGTGTGCACACACACTCGACCTCTGCTTCCTGCACCCCCCCCTTGACGATGATGATGAATGAACTGGTTGTGTGTGTGAATATGTTATATGATGATGATATGGAATGACGATGTATGTTGTGGCTTGTGATGCTGGGTGTTTGAAGATGTCATCAATGGAGTTACTGAGTGATGTAAGAAGCTGCATGATGCTTTTACTCTCTAGCTTCTACTGAAAACCAAAATACCGACTATTATTGCTGACCCTTTAATTGTGTCCTTCTGTGCTGGTAATGTTACAGGAAAGAACACTTTTTTTTTATTAAAGGTATCATGGCTAAGGAGAATAAATGGATTTGTGTAAAGGTAAGGCTGCATTGGATCTTGTCCAGCAATGGTGGGGCATATTGTACTCATGAGCATGTATGAATTTACTAACTGCTGATTGACTCACTACCTCTGCTGGAAAGTAGTTGCAAGCATCAACTGCTCCTGTTAAAAAAAATTATTTCTAAGATATGTTTTGAGCTTTTATTGCTAGTTTGATGCCCCTATGTTCTTGATCTTAGCTTCATATTGAAAATACTACCCTCCTGAACCTTATGCAAGCCCTTAACTTGATACTAAACTCACATTTTCTTATTAAAAAAACAAAATATGTCTAAATATAACTATAATGCACCTTCTATCTTTCTCCTCCTTGCTTTCATCTCTGAAATGCAAGATTTCTTATGCTGCTCTCAGACTTACTGTTCTAGGGTGGCTATGGTCGTTTTCCATGTCCCCTTATGTATATAAATGCAGCAACTTTTTTCTGGACAGGCAAAGTTCAGACACATCTCACCTCCAACATATTGCTAATGGCCAGTCCCTATGATGAGCTGCTTTACTGGCTAATGTGTGGGAGGCAGGAGGATGCAAGCAGGCTCTGTCACTACCAAGTAGTGTTGGTGCTTTTCAAGTTAAAAATGACCCAGTCGCAGAGGTGCAGTTATGATGTACATGGAACGTTTGTACTGTTTATGGATTTTTTGCATGACAGTGTCACGCTAAGACATAAAAGAACCTATGTAACACATGGAAAGGATGGTGGTCACCAGTAACTTTGTATAGTTTGTAAATTGTTTGTATAACTGCTATGCTACGTTTCCTAGATACTGAAGATCCAATAAAACATTGGATCTTCAGTATATAGGAAATATAGCAGATTAAGATACCCTAAAGCCATTGTTGGAAGATGTAGGTCTACCCTAAACCCAAATGGATAATATGAAGTCCTATGAAATCATGGTTGACCCTCAACCAGTCAGAGAAGAACTCAATACAGGACTACCTTGGGAAAGCAAGAGCTAGCCATTCACAACTGGCTGGCATAAATCTATTTATGTGTCTTAGGCAGCCAATAGATTACATAACATGCCTCCTGCAGCACTATTGTGTTTTTCTGGGGTGGGGGGCAGAGGGAACTTTCCCAGCTGGTGGAACACAATGATTACTGCTTGCGACTATAGCCGTTGGCAGTAACTGCATGCAGAAAAATTTGACAGGATGGTTGCACCTTAGTTGATCAATGGATCGACTTAGGTACCAACAGCCTGCCCATACATGGATCGAATCTCAGCTGGTGCCTGCTGAACCGGCTGAATTTCAATCCATGTATGGCCAACTTTAGTCTAGGCTGCCTACAGCCAGCACCAGGCACCCAAAGACAAACCTAAAGAAAATAGAAGCAATTATAAAGTTTATGCCAGGGAAAATGTAAATACTGTACATCTCTGCAATACACGCATGTTTTTTTTTTTATGTTTTAGTACTTTAGAAATGCTGCAAGCTCAGAAAAATGTCCATCTGCCATAAATTCTGTGTGCTTCTGACTTTCTTTTTAGGCTGACAACACAGTGCCTTTGCTGCAATGAAATTCCAAATAGTGTTGTCAGCCCTGCCTGCTGAACTACAATAATTTCTTACCTAGAAAAACAATGCCACTGTTTTGAGTCATAAGAGCCTGCTCACACACTCTGTGTAAAATGGCTCTTGGGAGATGTAGTTCTGGGGGTATGCTAACATCTGTAGGAGCTGAGCTTCCATCGGCTGCCCCTATAATAATTATTTTGCAATAACAAAGGTAAGGTCACAGAGAGTACTAAACTTTTCTTGCTACAGGAACATGGTAGAACCAAATATAATGCTGGAAAGTATTCTAGAGGGGGAGAGGGAGGTTTGGGGCTAAATTTTTTATTTTTTTTTGCTATTGCTATACCGTACACTTTTGGGTATATTTAAAATGCAGCTAATCTGACATTCACTAAACATCAAGGCCTCATTCACATCAGGAGGTGTATCCAAGTGTGTGCCATTTTTTGCGCATTGCTACGTGTATACTTTTAGGGCAGTCCATTAATGTCAATAGACAGTCAGTGGATCTTCCTGGTGCATGGGTTTTCAATGATAATAATTGTTTGGTGAAAGCCGATTGAATCAAAAGTAGGGGTAGAAGTAGGGAACAATCCCCGATATTAGGGTAGTTAGAAGTAAGATTGGGGACTTAATAAGAATTAGGTAGTCACCAGTTACCACTGAGTCTATGCTCCTTCTGGATTCTACCATTTTGAATATATTATACCTTACTATCTATGGAGACATGTATTACTAATGAGTCTGGTGATTTTCTGATGCTACCATTGTGATACTACTGTGCTGTTATACTAATGTGCGACTATGTAACAAATGTAATACGTTGTGGAATTAAAAATGTCCCTGTACCATTTATCTTAGTTTACCGTATGGAAATTTGTTTATCAGGCAACAGTAATGGTCACAAAGATGTACTACCTACCAGACATCACTAGGTCTTGTCTCCCCTTGGGCTACATGATTCATATAAAGTCCCAAAACCTTGCTTCCCATTATTCCATGTTTGGTGAAAGCCACATTCACCTTGTTTTCAAATGCAAGGATGGAGAGATCCAGTGCACCGAAAACTATAATGCCTCGTACACATGATCAGAATTCTGGCCAGAAAAAGACCATGCGACTGTGTATATGCTCCATCGGAATTTTGCTGGCCGAATTTCCGACAGCAAAGAATTGAGAGCAAGGTTTCTATCGGAAATTCCGATCGTCTGTAGCAATTCTGACGCGCAAAATTCCTACGCATGCTCGAAAACAATTCGACACATGCTCGGAAGTATTGAACTTGGCTCGTTGTAGTGTTGTACGTCACAGCGTTCTTGACGGTCGGAATTTGGTGTGACCGTGTGTAGGCAAGACAGTTTGAGCGGAATTCCGTCGGAAATTCTGTTGGGAAAACCGTCAGAGCTTTTTCCGACGAGAATTCCGATCGTGTGTACGCGGCATAAGTCCTAAAACACAACTTTGTAAAAACAGTCACATGGGGGAGAGTCCAAAAGCTAGCTAAGTGGCAGCCGCTGTGAAGGAGCTATAAGTAACTCTGCAGGAAAGACAAGAAAAGAAGCAGCATCATCTAAGTGTAGCAGTGTAGGAGCTTTAATGGCATGCGCCTTCTTCAGATCTGAAGAAGGAGCACGAATGCTCCGAACGCATGCCACGCCCACTGCTAGTGAAGTCCATTACACCAGCTTGACCTTCATCCACCCAGGATCCTCGGACAATCCTTCCAGGAAGTGTTGCATGTCCACCTACACTGCCAAGGGCTCTATCCGGCTTCTCTTTGAGAAGAAACGCCAGCCATCCGGCCACCTACAGCTGGGAATTTTATCTACCTGACGAGCATTACCTATCACGATCTTGTGAGTTGCTTACATATTGTGGCCATTAAAGCTCCTATACCGCTACACTTAGATGTCACTGCTTCTTTTCTTGACTATTTTATAAATATACCCCTTTATGTCCTGGAGTAAGAAGGTTACAGAGTTTTTTTTTTTCTAAATGTTCTTTTTTATCACTTAATGACACTTCTAATCTAAGCTAAGCTAAACATGAAACTCATTATGTAATTTGTTTAACAGCATTCATGATGTAAGATGTTGTCAGAGAGATCAAAAATAGACAAAAAAATGAACATAAACCTGTATCCCTAATTAAGCTCTTTAGCTCAAAATGAAAGATTTTTATTTTTGCCAACTATCTTTTTACAGTAATCAACTTCAAAGTTTTATATTTACGAAATTGCTATCTTTTTTTTAGTTTGCAATATAGTGTTTCTTTAATTACAGCGGAATGTATTTTGTATACCACTCAATTTATTTACCCATTTTTGCTGCGGTTCTGTCAGAGAAAATGTGCAAGGCTATGGAATGTATAAAGCCTCATCTGCTATAATCATTAACATTACTGCAGAGGTGTCATATTGCTGGTAACTTTCTATTACAGCAAATTCTGTACACATCACTGGAAAGAGCTCAACTTGTCAGCAACAATTTAAAAAGATATGTTTGAAAAGTAAAATTGCTAAAACAGCAGCCATGCTGCACTGAAGCAAATGAGAGGGTCACGGTTATAGATATTTTGTAAGCTCTAAAAATACAAAACCAAACATCTGCAACACAAAGCTACGTCTCATCTGAGTTTAGCCATTGTATTGTTCTAATTGTAAAATGTAAATCTGAAAATGTATTTAAAAGTCAGTGCGCTCAGAATCTTTACATATTTTTTTTAGGTGGAAAAAAGTGAAGGCTTTTTATATGGCTTGGATACTACATCAGCGAAATCCTCCTGACATAATGCCCAACTTTTTTCTTGTCCACCTAGGAGGTTTGCATGTTCCCACCCACCACTGGCATCCATGAAAGAGGAAAAACATTCAGTGAACTAGTCATTACTAGTCAGACCCATTAAAGTAGATGTAAACCCCTAAATGACTGACGTTTAGTTTCACAGTAGTGTCCCGGGAATTGAAACTAGTCCTAATGACAGGTAGTAGCTGTCTTAAGAACTACCTGCACCTAATTCAGTCAAGAATTGGCGCCAGTGTTGGTAACATTACCAACACACACGGCAAGTTCCGATATTTATTGCCACGGTCACTGTTGCTCTGGCAGCGAAAAATTCGTAAAGGATTACCTCCATTTCTCTGATTAGGAATCTGGCCATAATTTAGACCAACTCTGGGATGGAGTGGATTGGGTGGTAGGAGCCTGATGGTGAACTGAGAAACTAGTTCCCCATTCGGTCCCTATTACTTTATGGGGGAATCAATGGTGGGGAAGGATCAGGGGGTTTTGGTAGATCACAAGCTTAATAATAGCATGCTATGCCAAGCTGCGGTTTCCAAAGCGAGCAAAGTCCTTTCTTGTATTAAGAGAAGTATGGACTCCAGAGAGAGATACATAATTTTACCCCTGTACAAATCATTAGTAAGACCTCATCTGGAATATGCAGTTCAGTTTTGGGCATCAGTTTTTTAAAAAGGATATCGGGGAACTGGAGAAAGTGCAGAGAAGGGCAACCAAACTGATAAGAGGCATGGAGAAGTTCAGTTATGAGGAAAGATTAGAGGAACTGAATTTATTCTCTCTTGAGAAGAGGAGATTAAGGGGGGATATGATCATCATGTACATATACATAAGTGGTCCATATAGTGAACTTGGTGTTGAGTTATTCACTGTATGGTCATCACAGAGGACAAGGGGGTGCTCTCTTTACATCTGGAGGAAAATAGATTTAATCATCAAATATGGAAAGGTTTCTTCACAGTTATCCCATGTACACATGGTCGGACATTCCGACAGAAAAAGTCCAATGGGAGCTTTTAATCGTATATTCCGACCCTGTGTATGCGCCATCAGACTTTTTCCATTGAAAATAAATTTTCTATATTTTTCCGATGGAACGAATTACTATCGGATAAACCGCTCGTCTGTAAGCTGTTCCGACACACCAAAAACGACGCATGCTCTGAAGCAAGTATGAGAAGGAAGCTATTGGCTACTGGCTATTGAACTTCTGTTTTCAAGTCCCATCGTACGTGTTGTAAATCACTGCGTTCTTGACGGTCGGACTTTGGTGTGACCGTGTGTATGCAAGACAGCTTGAGCGGAATTCCGTCGGAGAAACCTTCAGAGTTTATTCCGACGGCAAAACCGGTCGTGTGTACGCGGCATGAGTTGTGATAATGTGGAATAGACTCCCTGGTTCTGGCTAGCTCAGTAGCTTGCTTTAAAAAAGGCCTGAATATAACTGGATACAAACATTTATAGGAAAAGTTGATCCAGGGAATATCTGATTGTCTCTCGGGGGATCAGGAAGGCATTTTTCCCCTGCTGGGGCAATATGGATTATGCTTTGCTGGGATATAGGATTGTGTATATGGGATTGTATGATTTTTTGTTCTTTTTTTTTTCCCCTTTTATTGGTTGAACTAGATGGACTTGTGTCTTTTTTCAACCTGACTAACTATGTAAATGAGCGCAGATTTGAAAGCCGCTATTGCACCAATAGAGGCTATAGATTGGTGTGCACTATTTAGCAAAAGTAAAGCGGGCCTGATGGGGAACTAGTGTCTCAGTTCACCATTAGGCTACTGAAACCCCTAGTACAAATACTCCACGACCATGCGTCTGTGAGCAGGGTGCAGCATAGTATGTCGGCGAGCAGTGATCTTAAAGGGGCTGAGGTGAGTAAGAAAAGTATATTACAGAAAGTTCCAATAAGGAACAACCAGTCCTGGCGGGAATGAACGGCCACCAGGAGCCACTTACAAAACTGTAGCAGGGGTCTGTAAACTTTGAATGATGCCGACAGCTTCTGCAACAAGAAGCAGGAAAGCGCCCTGGCCAGTCCACACCTAGACCGAAGGCTTCCTAAATTAGAGAACAGGCATATTCCTTACACTGTCCCTACTCCTCTGAAACTTCTCCCTAACTCTAAACACTCTCCCTGATAGGTGAGGGACCTGTCCCTACACTAACCACTCACAAAATGCATGCCAACCCAGGAAGCCAAAGCTTTAAATAAGCACTGCCCTCACTGAAGATGGCCCCAAGGGGTCAATCAGGGCACCAGTGTCTAGTTAGACAGATGTTCCCCTAATGATGGCAGGAAGTCGTAGAGGAACTAAGTTCCTAACCAAGTTACACCTTCCTTCTCCTTCTGCATCGCCAAGCCTAGCGCCACCTACAGTACGGAGTATAGACTGCACCTGCCTACACACCTGTCAGTGTGACAGGCACATTGACCAGGGAGGGAGGATGGGAGTGAATGCACTGAGGAAGTATGGGCATCTTTTCCTTATTGCAGACATGGAGAGATTTATGTACCCGTCTCTGACAGGTACATGAATTGGGCACAAGCACCAACACTTTCAGTGCTGTGCCCCAACAGGATTCTAAAGGGTGTCTTTGACATCCTTTATGAATTTTCTCATGTGTATCTTAAACAACTATCATTTTTATTAAGATACTTTTTTCACAATTTTTTCATTGTTTCTTGCAGCTCAGCGTTGCTGCTCTTTCAGCTTCCTTGTAGCTATTTATTGTCTCTACATGCTTATTGTCTACATGCCTGTAACAATGGATGCATAGCATTCCTCAGGGTCAGTTCCCTGTTAGTGAGAACAGTAGAATATGCTTTGATAATGTATGCTGAAGTAGCTTCTTTCAAAAACACATGAGCACAGTTGGGAGACCGGGATGGAATGTTTTAACCCTATGACAGGAACCAGGATCTACATAGCAGGATCACTACTTATTAGTTTACTGAAAGCTGTAACTTTAACAATATTGAAGATAACTTTTGAAATTATACCATGTTACCATGTAAAAAAATCATGAGGTTTTAGTGAAACAGGTTTATGTATACTTTATTACTGTTCTTTTCTTATATCTGGGAGTGAAGATCAATCTACAATCAGGCATGGTGGTGTATGCCACCATGGTGGTAGAGGTTGCTAATCCTTTTTTTTTTCAGCAGGATCATTTTTTTTGTATAGTAGCTTGATGTAGGAAATTATTATGATCTCTGGACCAACTCTTTAGGAGACCATAGGCTCAAATAATACTCTCAATCTTCTGTATCCATGTGCTATAAACTTAATTCCTCTAATGAAGTCAGTTAAACATACCACAAGCTAGGCTGTGGTTTTCTTTTATTGAGGTTACAAAGATTCTTTACTGGCTTCTAATCTTTCTTAAACTAGGGGTCCTAACTTGCATGCCTAAAGCCGGGTACACACTACAGTTTTTTTTGGGGTTGCACGAAAAAAAAAAAAAACTGTTAGCTCCATATACCCAATCCTATACCCACTAACAACTGTGGGTATAGGATTTGGTATGGGATTGTTTGATATTATTTTTTATTTATTTTTATGGTTGAACTAGATGGACTTGTGTCTTTTTTTTAACCTAACTATGTAAATATGTAACCATGCAAGGTTAGTTCAACAATCTCCTCTGCTGAGCTGTTGTGTTCTGACAGGGGATGACCCCCCCCCCCGCCAGAACACTTTGATCAGCACTCGCTGCCATTAGCTGAGAGCGCTGATCAGGAGTCGGTCGGCTGCTGGTTTTCAACCATGCACATCTGACAGACTGACATACACAGTGTCAAAACAAACAAATAAAAAAAAATAGTCTTTGACTAATGCCGCGTACACACGAGTAGATTTTCCATCTGAAAAATCTTGGATGGTTTTTCCAACGGAATTCCGCTCAAGCTTGGCTTGCATACACACGGTCACACAAAAGTTCTCTGAACTTTTAACCATCAAGAACGTGGTACAACACTACGACGAGCCGAGAAAATTAAGTTCAATGCTTCCGAGCATGCATCGAATTGTTTAAGAGCATGCGTAGGAATTTTGCGCGTCGGAATTGGTACAGACGATCGGAATTTCAAATATGCTAAAAGAGTATCCAAACCCCAAAACAAACCCCAAAACAAAACAGGTTGCCAGTCCTTAAAGGGGTTGTAAAGGTTTTTTTTTTTATTTTCTAAATAGGTTCCTTTAAGCTAGTGCATTGTTGGTTCACTTACATTTTCCCTTCTAAATGTTCTTTTTCTTTGTTTTCTTTGTCTGAATTTCTCACTTCCTGTTAATCCTCAGTAAGCTATTCAGTAAGCTGTTCTGGCTGACTAAACACCGCTCGGATGATGGTGTGAAGTTTACTGAGGAGAAACAGGAAGTGAGACATTCAGACAAAGAAAAAAAAAAACATTTAGAAGGGAAATCGAAGGAAAAGGTAAGTGAACCAACAATGCACTAGCTTAAAGGAACCTATTTAGAAAATAAAAAACGAACCTTTACAACCCCTTTAAGTGTGGTGGCTGCATTAGTCTTCTTTACAGTTCGTTTCCCTTATTTTGATCTGTCCCATGTGTGTGTTGGATGACAATGGACCAATAAAAGTAAAGCTTTGTTCAGATTGATTTACAATAGAGTGCATCTTCCTTCAAAGGAAGTGATATTTAATGAAGGTATAGTGCAGGTAGACCGTGTTCTGGTCCTAGGCTGCGACCATTCCGATCATGGCAAAAAGAGCTCTTAGCAGATGATAAGTTCTGAGGTGGGCACTAAAGAGTGACTGGTACAAATGTCCATATCACCTTTGTACTAAGCGCTCCTCAATAGCCACCCCAGAGCTTATTTTTACCTCGTAATCTTGTGAATAACAAACTTCCTGTCCTTTTAAGTCTACACTCATTTTTCCATTCTATTTTTTGGAGGGAGACATGATTGGTCCTCAAACATGTCTTCCTTTGTTTATCTCCATTATACAGTGGAATGATGAGACGAGTAGTAAGCTAGGGGACTAGGGGGTCCCTCGTAGTCTGCCTCCTTCAGTGCCTGGGCTGGTGACATCACTTCCCCCTTGGCGCAGGAAGGGCTCAGCTCTGCCCCTCCCTCTTATCAATCATCTGGGACACGTGACAGGTCCCAGATGACTGAGCGGCCAACCACGGCCGCGCGGCGCCGCTTGCGCATGCGCAGTGGGTGCCCGGCTGTGAAGCCACAGCCAAATGCCCACAGTTACAATGCCGGCACCACTGAACAGAGGAGGAGACGAGCGGGGCTTCTTTCCCCCGCATCGCTGGACCCTGAAACAGGTAAGTGTCTGATTATTAAAAGTTAGCAGCTGAAGTATTTGTAGCTGCTGACTTTTATTTTTTTATTTTTTTATGGGAACTCCTCTTTAACCCAAAAAAGGTAGGGTTCTCTGTTCTTTCTTTTTAATTTGTAGGAAGTGATGAGGACATTGCATTTTTTGCAAGGTCAACAGGTATTTTCTGTACTTGGTGAAAATGTTCTTAGCCTGAAAATTTTTATCTAATGCAGCCACAACAAAAAAATAAATCTAATGCAGCCACTACATTTATGGTACAATAGGTACAATACCATATATATATATATATATATATATATATATATATATATATATATATATTTTTTAGGTTTAGACATGCTCGAATGCTTTTTGACATTCAGACAGCATTTGGAAGAGCTTTATATCAAATATAATCAAGAAACACATAATACATCAAATCAACTGTAAAAATCAATCCACGATATATGGTGATTATTTTTTAGTTTTTTCTTTATAATTTTCTTTATAACAAATATATATACAATTTGCTATTATTATACCCCCTCCCTCACCCCCCTCTCTTCCCACTTTTCTCTATTTTAATTATTACTTGCCTTCTGCCGTGACTCCCATCCTCTCCCCTTTGTCTACTCCCTTTAGTTCTACATATCTCCTTGTCTGCTTAAACTCTCTTCAAGCCTTCCACTTACTTTCCAATCCTTCCATTCCCTCCTCTCCACAGAAGATATTCCATATTGTAAATCTCATCCACTTTCTTACATATATATATATATATATATATATATATATATATATATATATATACCAACTCCCTATCGTAGGGATTTCCGTCTCTTGCCAATGTCAGGGTATTAGACTTTTTTAGCTGCGTTCATTAGATGGGGAGCCAATGTTCTTGTGTATTGTTTAATTGGCATTTTCACCCCATGAAATAAACACCTATGGTGATTATTTTTAAAACAACAGACGTGATTCATGGTAACAGGCTGAACTGCACCCTGGGCTTACCATGAATGTCTTTTCAATGAACGGAAATTGCAGCAACATTGTTCCAGTGGATGCATGAAGGTGAAACATAGATCGTTGCCCTCAATCATCAAGTATTTAAAAATGAACAACTTTCGGGTCAAGAGACTACGCCATCAATGCAATTATTCAGCTCAACCTTCTCTTTACCTGCAACTCAGTAATTGCTGTGTCATTACCATTGAATGAGATTTATGTGGCCACTGGCAATATCACTATTTTCCAGCCTTGAAATATTGGAATCATTTCACTGTTGTCCAAAGAGCCATAAATCTAAAAATCATTGATAGATCACTTTCAAAAGGGCCATTCCCCATTGGAAACACCGGTTGATCCATAGACATTACTCATCAGCTTAATAACGATGACTTTAATTGTATGGAGGAACCAAGTTCAGCTGGGAGAGGTAAAAAATTGCTGGCCAAATAACAACTTTTTGATTTGCTACCGATCCTCTTGGTGTAATTGCCTAAATAACTTATTTCCTGACAGATCTGGTAAGATATGATGTCCTTATGACATATCCATTAAACGTGCTTTGGAAACAAGCCATTCCTGACCTTTCAAACAACTTCAAAAGAGCAGTCTACAAAAGAATCCCTTGCTCGATATAAAAAATATATTTCTGGCTAACTAAAGTACTTCTTTCTTTCTAGATTGTCAGCCACGAAAGAATAGAAGATAGGATCAGATAAAATACAAAGAGCAGTGATAAAGACAATATGTAATCATGACAGTGCAGCTATAAAGGCATGAGTTCTGGGTCACCATCTTCTGCTAATTATGGAACATAAATGCGTTGGTAGCTCCGGGGAGATTCTGTCCAGAAAATTTTAAGATGCACTTTTTTTTTCTTTATTTTTTTTAGGGGCCAAAAGCATAAAAAGGAAGATAAAAGTGAATGAAATGTGTGATGCTATTTGGTATTTTGGTATCAGAAGTATAACAGTTTCAGCTATCAAAATAAGCTTTGATTACCAGCAAGACATAAAAGTCCCAATTCAAATATCTTAGGAAGATATGAAGGCTGCCCAACATCTAAATGGTCCTTTTTTTTTTTTTAAAACATCTTACGGTATCCATACACAGGAGCTTCTGATCGCTTCATCAACAATGATCAGACCCTGGCCTTGAGCAATCGTCTTTCCACCTGATATAGCTGATGTTGAGCTCTGAATAAAGTATATGCCTTTGATAGGAAACCTGCACAGAGAGAAAGGTTGGCTGCAATCACTGTTCTCTTCTTCTGAAAATGCTGGTTGAACTGCTGACACCCTGATTTTCAAAATATATAAAGCCTCATACACACGATCGGACTTTGTACAAATTTTCCCATGGATTTTTGTACAAAGGGCATCGGGCGTGAACTTGTATTTCATACACACAGCAGGACTTTTTCAGCCAACTTTCACCAAATCACGTGGTTTTTCTGCTCTTTACTGCCACCTTTGGTCAACTTCTCTATTGTTGTCTGATTTTTTGCATTGGTTTTGATCATGCGTGTTTGTATGAGTCCGATGGTTTTCTGTACACACGATCGGACTTTGCTCCATCAGACTTTTGTTGCCGGAAAGTTTGTCCGTTCGCACAGCCAACAAAAGTCAGATAAAAAATGAAAAAGTTTGTCTGATGGAGCGTACACACGCTCGGATGTTCCCTTAAAACAACTACCGTATTTATCAGCGTATAACACACACTTTTTCCCCCTTAAAATCGGGGGAAAGTCGTGGGTGCGTGTTATACGCCGATCCCCCCCCCAAAAAAGTGCAAAAAAAGAATCAAACGGCGCCGAAAAACAGCGACCGCCGTCAATAAAAAACGAGCGCCGCCGAAAAAAAAACGAGCGCCGCCGAAAAAGACCGATCTTCCGAAACAGCAGGGAGGCGGGACTGCGAGCGGAGCCGAACAGACGGCTCAGGTTTTTCCGGCGCCGCTCGGTCTTTTCCGACCTTGCGGTCTTTCTAGGCGGCAACTTTAAATGAGGGCAATCTGTAACCTGCAAATGACACTGACAAGCTGCAAATCACACTGGGCAAGCTGCAAAACACACTGGGCAAGCTGCAAAACACACTGGGCAAGCTGCAAATTACACTGGGCAAAGCTGCAAATCACACTGGGCAAGCTGCAAATCACACTGGGCAAGCTGCAAATCACACTGGGCAAGCTGCAAATGACGCTTAAATGTAAGTGTTTTTTTTCCCTAAACTTCCCTCCTAAAACTTTTTTTCCTTAAAATGCCCTCCTAAACTTGGGGTGCGTGTTATACGCTGGTGCGTGTTATACACCGATAAATGCGGTAATTTGCATGTAGGCGCGGTAGCCTTGGATGGGAAAATCTTTTCCTCTCTTTCTCCTTCTCCCCTTTTTTCTCTTCTTTCTTTTTTTTTCTGATGGTCTTTCTCCCTTTTTGTTTATGTTTTCTAAATGTGTTTTGATAATGCACTAATCTGGCCTAGTTACACACAGTACCTCAGTATTGTATCGGAAAGGATACCCAATGAGAGTGGCCGCTATGCATTGGATCTTTATGAGCCTTGATCCATACTGTCTCAGCCCTCCGTACTTTGCTATCACTTTCCTATGGGATCCTACATTATCAATAAGCTGGCCTTCCTAGTGGTTGAGCGTTTCCACTTACATTTTACTCAGGGAAGAAATGTAACCATAGAATATACTGTGCTTGATGTTGTTTCAATTACCCTTTATATTTTGTCGTAATTGTAGAGCCATTGAGTATAAAGCTCTGTATTTCATACCTACTTTCTTTTGAAAACAAATAAAAACTATTAAAAAAGAAAGAAAGAAATAGTGCTCTCTGTATACAAAGAAATGTTGCCTTTATTGACACAATGAATCTCACTCACAAGATGTAAGCAATCAGAGGCCATACAATCACTATTGCAGAGCGGGATAACACCCACGGCTCACCACTGCCCTCAAAGTTCGTCTGAAAGCTCCAGTACTCACCAGGTCAGGCTGCAACTCCCAAGAGAAGTAAACATCAGCTCAGTGTGTGTGCCTTGTGATACTCTGCCCGCATTGTGCCAATAAAGGCAACAATTATTTGTATACAGAGAGCACTATTTGTCCTATTTTTGTATCCATTTATGTATGGTTGGAGTTTTGCACACGCACGCTGGAAATTTTGTGATTTTTAGATTGAAGCATTTTCACAATTTTTTACACGGACTAGTTATTGCATGAATTATTAATTTATTTAACACAAGTTATAAAATGTGCCTTGTGATGCTCAGCCCGCATTGTGCCAATAAAGGCAACAATTATTTGTATACAGAGAGCACTATTTGTCCTATTTTTGTATCCGTTTATGTCTGGCTGTATGGGTTGTGGAGTGGAGTCTTATTGAAGAAAGTTTACTGTGCCAAAGATTTAAGCCGATCCCCACTTTTGAAGAGGAAACGGTGCTGTGCGACCTTTTATAATTTAAAGGCCTGGGTGACAAAGTAAGAACCTATCCTTTTGCCTCTGGTGGTGGTTGGAGTTTTGCACACGCACGCTGGAAATTTTGTGATTTTTAGTTTGAAGCATTTTCACAATTTTTTACACGGACTAGTTATTGCATGAATTATTAATTTATTTAACACAAGTTATAAAATGTTGGGGGCAGGGGCACTTTAGTCATCCCACCACTTCTTATGGATTTGCAGGTACCACATACTCCACCCTTAGCATAAACTTAGAAAAAACCCTAACAGAAAAAAAAAACTAAACAGGACTTTAAAGGTACCACACCACTAATGATATATGTATAAAAATATCAAACACTTTTATTCCATTTCAAAAGAATAAAAATCCCAAAGAAAGCATACACAAAAAACAATCTAATGCCGCGTACACACGGTCAGAATTCTCGTCGGAAAAAGCTCTGATGGTTTTCCCGTCGGAATTCCGACGGAATTTCGCTCAAACTGTCTTGCCTACACACGGTCACACCAAATTCCGATGGTCTGTAACACAGCGGCATAAAACACGTTCGACGGCACTATAAAAGGGAAGTTTAATGCTTCTGAGCATGTGTCAAATTGTTTCCGAGCATGCGTCGGAATTTTGCGTGTCGGAATTGCATACACACGATCGGAAAATCCGATAGAAAGATTTTCCGTCGTAAAAATTGAGAACAGGTTCTCAATCCAAAGTCCGTCGGAAATTCCGAAAGAAAAAGACCGATGGGCATACACATGGTCGGAAAATCAGTTGAAAAGCTCCCATCGGACTGTTTCCATCGGAAATTCCGACCGTGTGTACGCGGCATTAGACTTGATACACAATGCATTTCACAGGTGCAAAGCCAGCTTCTTCGGGAAACTCAAGACTTGATAGTTATCTGGCATCATGTGTAGACATGTGCACTACCAAAAAAGTTTTAATTTCATTAATTTTTTTTTCGTCCTTTTTTTCCCCACAAATAGAGCTTTCTTTTGGTGGTATTTCATCACCTCTGCGTTTACATTTTTTGTGCTATAAACAAAAAAAGAGCGAGAATTTTGAAAAAAAAAAAACAATATTTATTTCTTTCTGCTATAAAACACATCCAATAAAAAAAATGTAAAAAATTGAATTTCTTCGTCAATTAAGGTCAATATGTATTCTGCTACATATTTTTGGTAAAACAATCCCAATAAGCGTATATTGATTGGTTTGCGCAAAAGTTTTTTTTTTTCACAATCAAAATTTATTGAAAGTTTATGAAGAATGATAAAGTGGCATACATCAAATACAGGTTGAGTATTTATGTCAGCTTACAGATAGCGCAAAAGTTATAACATCTAAAAACTATGGGAGAGATATATGATTTATTTTTTATTTTTTACTAGTTATGGTGGCCATCATCGACTTATAGCAGGACTGTGACATTATGGCGGACAAATTGGACACTAAGTGACACTTTTTTGGGGACCAGTGATGCCAATACAGAGATCAGTGCTAAAAAATATGCACTGTCACTGTACTAATGACACTGACAGAGAAGGCGTTAACATCAGGGGCAATCAAAGGGTTAAATGTGTTCCTAGGGAGTGATTACAAACTGTAAGAAGGCAAAGATCAGTTTTCCTGCTTATGCCACGTACACACGAGAGGAATTTCCATCCAAAAAATCATGGATGATTTTTCCGAAGGAATTGCGCTCAAGCGTGCCTTACATACACACAAAAGTTCTCTGAACTTTCAACCGTCAAGAACGCAGTGACGCGCAACACTACGACGAGCCCAGAAAATGAAGTATAGACCAAAAAGGACCCCCTAAGTTTGGGGCTTTACTTAGACCACCAAACTGAGCAAGGATGTATAAAAAAATAATAGTTTTATTTAAATGCAACATATACAATACAATACAAAAATGCTAAAACAAAACAAAACAGTACAAAAAACAGGTAAGTAAGGTAAGTAAGTATAATTATCGCTCTAGAATGCAAAAAGACAAATCTACTTACTCTCCACCCCTGATGAAAGTTCTTCCATCAAAAGAACTGGAAACGCGTTGGGTCTTGGGGGCAACCTAACCTCCACGAGAGCTTCAGTGCTACTTACCTGTTTTTTGTACTGTTTTGTTTTGTTTTAACATTTTTGTATTGTATTGTATATGTTGCATTGTGGACCCTGTCCTTGACACTAGGCGGTCATCTTTTAACATTTAAATAAAACTATTATTTTTTATACATCCTTGCTCAGTGTGGTGGTCTAAGTAAAGTCCCAAACTTAGGGGGTCCTTTTTGGTCTATACTTAGGGATGGGACCACCACATTCGACCCTTTATGACAGTGGGAGTTTACCTCCTTTTTTGTAGAAAATGAAGTATAATGCTTCCGAGCATGTGTTGAATTGTTTCCGAGTATGCGTGATTTTTTTGTGTGTTTGTGTGTCCGAATTGCATACAGACGATCGCATTTTCGGATAGGAACTTTTCCCGACCGAAAAATAGATAACCTGCTCTCAATCTTTTGCTGGCTGGAATTCCGCTAGCAAAAGACAGATGGAGCATACACACGGTCGCATTTTCCGACAAAAAGCTCTCATCTGAGTTTTTCTGGCGGCATTTCCGATCGTGTGTACGTGGCATTAGCAGAAACACAGGATCACTACCTCCTCTTCTCACGGAACGGCGATCTGCCTTGTTTACATCGGCAAACCGCCTCTCTGTCTCTCGGGAACGATCGCAGGGTCCCGGCAGACATCAGGTGATTGGACACAGCGGGAGATGGCCGCCGGCGGCACGCTGTGTCGCGGAAGTGCAAAATCACGTACAGGGACGTGATGGGAAGCCGACCTGCCGCCGTATATATACAGTATAAGGTTGGCAATCGGTTAACTATCTTAATGAGTGGACCTAGAGCTTGGAATCCACATATAAAAAGTCTAATGTAAGTGCCAGGCTAAAGTCTTTTAATACTGGTGTTCGTTCATAACATAAAAACATTAAAAAAAAAAAAGGACTGTTTTATGTCTTCTTGTTATGAAAGAACACCAATATTAAAGACTTTGGACTCTTAGTTCTTTGGCCTGGCTCCCTCATTAGACTTTGTATATGTAATATGAAATTGTCATTCAAGTTTTCTCAGAAGCTGAAGGATCAGAGAACCACAAACTGTTTCAAATGAGAAAAAAATAAATGTGAGCCAAATAAATCACAACAGACAATCAATAACAATTATGATATTCACTTGAGCAGCTCTGAGTTCCAATAATTGCTACGATGGAGAAAGTTAAAGACTCAGAACTGTAAAAGGAAAGAGAAGACTTACAAATATCTAACACATGCAGTGTTTAATCCATAGGATCATAAGAATTACCTGGATAATATGGACAGTTTATGATATCCCCCAAGAGTAAGGATATACAGTATTCCATATGAAAGGAAATACAGCATTTATTAGAATGGATATGGGGATTATCTAAAGCATGAAAAATCTTTGTGTTCATTTATTCCGTTAGGGAACAATGTATCATGTCAATAAATCCAATAAAGCTATTGCTCTTTAAGGAATCCCCGACTCCCTTTCTGCTTTTTTTTTTTAACTCTTTCTGATGCAGATAGTTCAGGTACAGCTAATGAAATTAGGTTGATTTTTTAAGATGATTCTGAAGCATTTATAAGAGTCAAAACAGAAATGTATTTAATTAAAGATTAATTCCTCGATTAATCGTTAATTTTTTTGATCAATCAATTTTTTTTTTGATCAATCAAAATTTTTTCACCTCTCCGACGGCTTCCAGGTCTTCAGGGAGTTCCGTCGGAGATCCGGTGACGTCACGGACATCAACATCACCGGACTCCTCCCCCCTTCTCCAAGTGCCTCCGTCTGCTAACAAAGGAAAGGGGGGAGGAGTCCAGTGACGTTGAAGTTCTGATTGAATGTAACGCGTACGGGGGAGGAGCTACGCATGACGTCACCCGCTGCTGCCCTACGAAACTAACACGATTGTCGGCTTTACATGCTGTGTTTTTATCATCTTTATGTGAGTAGTTTGGGTTTGAACACAAAAATTAAATCCTTTACTTAAGCAGTGAGCACTTAGATCTTTTCTTTCTACCCATGGCCTGGCGTCCTTGCTGATATCTAAGGAGACGTGAGAGAAGTTTATGGTCCGTGTTAACCCTTTTCATACCCGCTTGCATGACCACCTGTTTGCACAGGGGTCCATGCCATAAGGTGAGAGTGATTAGTTAGACCAGAGGTGGAGGGATTGTCACGCTACTGTGGAAAAAGAAATTACTTACGTCAGTGCTACAGTTTGAATTTAAAACGTATTTGTGTGAACTGTGAAGTTAAGTCATGGATTGTGGAAACTAACTAGTGTCGGGTGATTGTATATAGTGTATACCACATTTACCACTGACTAATGCAGAGTTGCAATGTTAGGATATCAGCTTAAAGTAGTTGGATCTGTATGTGCGTTATAATTAATCGAAATTAGTCGATTAATCGATTAAAAAAAATCGATTAATCGAACACGAAAATTTTAATCAGTAACAGCCCTATTAAATATATTATTGTTATTTAACCACTTGCCGACCGCCGCACGCCGATGTACATCCCTACTTTGGGGACGGATATCGTTGTTATGGCAGCAGCTAGCTGCCATAACCCTGGTATCCCCGTGTTTGGCCTGAGGTCGGCTACAAGATAAAAGTGGTCTCTGCAGCGTAATTAGCCAATCATTGGTTCATCACATGAAGTGAGTCACATGCTCCTTCACATCTAAAAGGTCCATGTAGCTCCCCTTCCTCCAGGAGCAAAGCTGGTTCTAGATGATTGACCCAGCACTTTTACATAAAGTGAAGTGTAGAGTGAAGCACATCTAAAAGGCTTGGGTTTTTGCTTTGCTAAAGTTGATTGAGGCTGGCTTCACACTAGAGAATGCATCGGCTCACAGCAGGAGTCCGGTGCGTTCCCATTCACCGTTTCAGGTCCGATTTCAGCCCGAATATTGGGCTGAATTCGGACCTGAAACAGACCAAAAGACGCCCTGGGCTCCTGTGTAATGCGCACCGGAGCCACTGCGGAGATATGTGAACCGGCTCCATAGAGAGCCAGTCACAATCTTCTGCTATGCGAACTGGATGCAGAGAAAGCCGCATCCAATTTGCAATAGTGTGAACCCAGCCTAATAGAACTTTGGGGAGTAGGGGGAAGTGAAGGAAATTATCTGGGAAGGGGTGAGGGCTACAACTACACAAACCTCCTATGAATAGCATACAAAATCCTGTAACACAAGTAAGTGCCACATAATTTGTTGGTGCTATATGAAAAAAAAAAAAAATGTTATATAATATATATATATATACTTTTAAATTCTATATATATATATATATATATATATATATATATATATATATATATATATATATATATAATGTAACATAAAACCTCCAATAAGAGTACATTTTGTTTTATAAATAATATATCTTCATATTTGAATGTTAATTGGTATAAAACACACCAGTAATTTTACGGATCAGAAGGTCCTACGGTTATTTAAAAAATTGAAGACACATGCCTTTTGTCTTTTAAAATTACTTTCTCCTCCATGATAAATATATTACTGCATTATTTATGCTTTCTCTGTTAGAAATTGACCTTTTAATAATTCTGAAGGTTTCTTGATCCCTACTTAAAAAGGCCAATGCAGTAGCCACTTACATAAAGTACGCAAGAGCATAATAGTGCCACAAAAGGGAACTGCAGACCAAAACTGATATTAACAGGGCAAATGCTCCACAGACTCAATAAGGTCAACTTTATTTAACTGTTAGGGATAGTAGTAAGGTAGCAAGTTTTTTTTTGTCAACATCTTGGCTCATGTGGTGCTACCTTGAAGATCGCAACAGATTTTTATTTTTTTTTGCTTGTCTTGTGCTCCTGTTAACATCTCAGGCAAACTAGTTATAGGGATTGATTTACCAAAGTCCATTGTCCACGAGCTTTGGGCTTGTGCCAGTGGGGTTAATTTACTAAAACTGGGGAGTGCAAAATCTGATGCAGCTGTGCATGGTAGCCAATCAGCTTCTAACTTCAGCTTGTTCAATTAAGCTTTGACAATAAAACCATGGAAGCTAATTGGTTACTATGCAGAGCTGCACAGGCTTTGCCCTCTCCAGTTTTAGTAAATCCCCACCATTATGTCAGCTATGATGTAGTGATCACATCAGACCTGTGGATTTACTGACAAAATAAGCATTAGCCTGCAGATGAGCACTACAACCTTTATACTTTCTATTTAGTATTGTATTTGACAGCTACAATTACAGAATAAAAATAATTCAAATGTTATTAATATTAACCACTTAAGCCCGGACCAATTTGCAGCCAAAGGACCAGGCCCCTTTTTGCGATTCGGCACTGCGTCGCTTTAACTGACAATTGCGCGGTTGTGCGACGTGGCTCCCAAACAAAATTGGCATCTACAAACGTATGTAGGCATAGGACACGCCCCCTTGCCACACCCCCTTAAAGGAGAATTAACCAAAATAAAAGTTACTTAACCTCCCTGGCGGTATGATTCTGGCTGGAATTTTGTGCTGAAAGCGGTACAATTATTTTGCATGGAAATTTGACGTTTTTATATTGTAGGCATGCAATTCTTACTCACTTAAATCTGTCCGAATCAGAGTCTAGTAGACATCCCGGGTATGATAAAGTTTGAAACACAAAATCATAAATTATAATATAATAAAAATATATATAAAAATGATTCAATAATGTAATCAAATCAAAAACACTGAAATTTGCAGAATAGTCGCTGTCATTAAATTTATTGTTTGATGATAAATTGTGATTCTAATTTTTTATCTGTGTTTTCTAGCTGGCCTAAAACCACTTTTGACATAAAGGGACACTTTTTGGTTGCTATGGACAATCTCCAGTTTCCAGGCAGAAATTTTTTTTTTTTATTATATAAAATGACATGCAGGGCACTGGGCAGACCACTAGGGACAAAGGGGATGTGTATTTTTTGTATACAGTACTGTAATCTGTAAGATTACAGTACTGTATGTGTTGTGTGTTTTTAAACTTTTTTAAATTTGGCGCCGATCTCCGCTCCCGTGCGTCGGAACGTCGCAGGGAACGGAGATCGGCGGCACCCGGCACTGTGTGAATCGAGCGAGCGGACGGCTCGCTCACACAGCGGGGAGACATCGCAGGATCCAGGGGACAAGGTAAGTAACTTCCCCCCCTGTATCCTGCAATGCAGCCCGAGTCTGGCTCGGGGTTACCGCTCCTGGCAGAGAAAACTGAACCCGAGCCAGACTCGGAGTTACCACTAGGGAGGTTAAATCCACAAGGGCTCATTTTTACCACTACTATTCCTTTATATATATATATATATATATATATACCGTATATACTCAAGTATAAGCCGACCCGAATATAAGCCGAGGCGCCTAATTTTACCACAAAAAACTAGGAAAACTTGACTCGGGTATAAGCCTAGGGTGAGAAATGCGCAGCTACTGTAAGTGGAAAAGAGGGTCAACAATGCCCATTTGCAGCCTCACTGTGCCCATTTGCAGCCTCACTGTGCCCATTTGCAGCCATAGAACTTCAAACTTGGTAGTTAAGGGTTCCTAGATGCCCCCTAGCTGCAGCCAAAATTTGGGGTCTCTGGACCCAAAGGGTCCCAAAATGACATTGCTGCAGATGGACACAGTTGGCCGAATTTGGGGCCCTGTATCTCAGGGCCACTTGGTGCTAGGAACCCCAAATTTGGATATGTTGTAGTGTTGCACACCAAATTTGGGTTTCCTAGCACCAAGTGGCCCCTACATATGGGGCCCCAAAGTCGGGTCGAAAAATGTCAAGCACTTTTCTGCAGCAGAGAATGAAATTTTCTGAACCACATTTGGGGCCATGTATCTCGGGGCCACTTGGTGCTAGGAACCCCAACTTTGGATTTGTTCCCCCAAAGTCGGGTTGGAAAATGTCATTCTCTGCTGCAGAAAAGTGCTTGACTCGAGTATAAGCCGAGAGGGGCACTTTCAGCACAAAAAATTTGCTGAAAAACTCGGCTTATACTCGAGTATATACGGTATATAAAAGCTACAAATGCAGCAATTTAGACCTTGGATGAAAGGTTTAGCACCGGGAAACACTTTTTGAAAGATAAAAAGTGCATTTTATATACAATTATATAGATCAGACCAAAATGAGGGACAAATGAGGAGGAATCCTTGCTCCAAATCAAGGACAGTCCCTCGAAATCAGGGACAGTTGGGAGCTATGCACTCATTACCAGTTAAAATCTATCTACTTGGTTACTAGGCAGTCTTCTGACTGATCTCCCAAGGTGAATTATTGTTTGCAACTCAGGGTTATGTATGTCCACCCCGAAAATGAAATTAAAGACCTAAGTACTCCACACATGATCCTAGAGATGGGGATTGTTAGTTCTATGAGACATTGAAAAGCGTATTTTATCTATTATAGCATAAAAAAATCCTTATCCAGTTCACACAAGGCAGGTTTAATGTTTAACTGAAGGTCTTGCACAGAGCACTTAGTGTTCAGGTACACATTCATCCTTTTCATTATTAAGCTGATAATGTATTTCCTTCCTCAATAGAAAATTCCAATCTATTATACAATATAACATTATCAGCACATGTTGAACAAGCACTACCAAATCAACTGATTACATTGTCCACTTTTGATTGTGTATAATCCAATGTGTCTGCTCTGCTTTGTACTAATGAGTCAATGTCCTTTAAGGACACTGCAGGTGTTGTGTGCTCATAAAGAAAAACAAACTCATATGTGACAAAAGGAAAGTTTGAACAAAAACAAAAAAAAGGAAAACAAAAAACGATTAACCCTGAAAAAGTACAATTTGTTCAACAAACAATATATCTAATGTATGAGATCTGTCTCGCTGACAACCTGACCGTAAGGCATATAGTGCTCTGCGTACAAACTGTTATCTCCTTCTTATGGCTGTAGGTTTAATTTGCAAAGCCAACTCCCCAGGGTAGGTATCTTTATTTTCAAAATAGTGACAGTTGTTTTAGTTGAGTCCAATATAAATTAGAAAATGATGCCCCGTACACACGATCGGACTTTCCGGCAGACTTGGTCCGGACCGGAATCCGCCGGACATTCCGATCGTGTGTGGGCTCCAGCGGACTTTTTCTTCCCAAAAGTCAGACGGACCTAGAAATAAAACATGTTTTAAATCTTCCCGCCGGAAGTCCGCCGGACCCAGTTCCTATCAGGAAGTCCGTTCGTCTGTATGCTGGTCCGACAGACCAACTACGACGCAAGGGAAGCTATAACACCTGCCCATGAGAATGTTTCCAGCGCGATCCTATGATCTCGCGCTCGCTGCAATAGGAAAAACACATTTTTACCCCCTTTTTGGGTAAGGGTCTGGTATGGACTTTGGGGGGACCCCCACGCAGTTTTTTCGGCGTAGTTCCCCTTAAAATCCATACCAGGCGACAGGGCTCGCAAGGTGTCAATCTCGCCGATGAAAGCAGCGAGATTGACTTCCTTCTCTAGTCCCGTCGTACCTGGAGTCACGTTCAAAATAAACAGACTTTAGTCCATGTGTGGGCAAGTCCGTCGGAACTCCGCCGAAAGTCCATCGGGAAGTCCTTCACACCTAGTCTGCCGGAAAGTCCAGTCATGTGTAAGGGGCATTACAGTCACATGGCTGAAAATAAAGTGTCATATAGTCTAATTTTTTTTTTTTCATTACAAAATAACAAACAGTTATTCTTACCTGCTCTGTTGCAGTTGGTTTTGCACAAAACAGCCCCGATCCTCCTCTTCTCGGGTCCCTCTTCAGTGCTCCTGGCCCCTCCCTCCTGTTGAGTGCCCCCACAGCAAGCAGCTTGCTATCTGTGGGGGCACCCGAGCCGGGCCACAGATCCCTGTGTCCATTCAGACACGGAGCCCCGTCCCTTTTCTCTCCTGATTGGCTCACTGACTTTGATTGACAGCAGCGGGAGCCAATGGCACTGTGCTGCTGTCTCAGCCAATGAGGAAGGAAGTCCCAGACAGCAGAGTCTCCCCTGCAACATCGCTGGTTCTAGATGGACCTCAGGTAAGTATTAAGCCCCATACACACGGTCGGATTTTTGCATGGATTCTGTCCGATCGGACAATGTTGTTGAAAAATCAGACCGTGTGTATGCACCATCGGACAGTGTACGTCGTATTGTCCGACGGACAAAGTCCTATCTCCTGCTGGATAGATTTTCCGACAACACGGTCCGATCACACCAAATCCGATCGTGTGTATGGTAGTCCGACCGGACAAAGTGCTACGCATGCTTAGATCACATTACAAGACCAAAGCTATTGGCTACTAGCCTCTACGTAGTCCCGTCGTAGGCAACAAACGTCACCACGTTCAGAATGATCGGATTTTCCGACAACTTTGTCCGACCGTGTGTACGAAACACCAACATCAGACAAAGTACGACGGACATGGTCTGACGGACCTGGTCCTCGGCTAATCCGCGCGTGTGTATGGGGCTTAAGGGGGGCTGAGGGGGCTGCTGCACACATAGAATGCATTAAGATAAAATAACCTTCTGCCTTTACAACCACTTTAAAGAGGAGCTCCAGGCTCCCCCCAAAAAAAAATAATAGTCAGCAGCTACAAATACTGTAGCTGCTGACTTTTAAAATAAGGACACTTACCTGTGTCCGGCTTCTGTCAGGCAAGCATGCTGGAAAACCAGCAGCCGACCGGCTCCCGATCAGTGCTCTCAGCCAATGGCTGAGAGTGTTGATTGAAGTGTTCTAGTGGTGGGGGGGGGGGGGGGGCGCACAACAGAGCTCAACAGGGGAGATCTTTGCACTAACGTTGGATTGTTAGCACAGCGGCTCAGACCACTAATATTGTGTACCAAGCTTAAGGCTGTATTCCCTCATCTTATTTCTTCTCTCTCTTTGCACCACCACTTTTTTAATGTCTTCCCTCTGTTTGCTTTGGCCCCTCTCCCCTCTCTACACCCCCCCTGTCTTGTGTACTCTCATTGAATTAAGCCATCACTATTATGACCCCATGCTGACAGTTGTCATTCAACAGGAGACACAAGACTGCCCAGCAACACCATTACAAGTTTCCATTACAACTCATACTGAGTATAAAAAAAAAATCTGTATAGCAATAAGGAGACCCTTGGGAAAGGCTTTTTTTGTAATAAACCTCAACTGCAGACAAAACTAATAAACATCATTTAATTTGGTTATATATGTTTTTAACCTTTCTATAATAATATAAGACGATCCTGGTAGCAATCTTTTGTAATGCCATATACAGCAGAAGTCACACTTGGAGAGGGAGGGGTGACAGTCTATCAAAGCTCTATGGCTTTGCACACTGGCTTTAGCACCTAAAGGAAAAAAGAAAAAAAAAAAAGCACCACTTCCCCACAATCATTTTTTACAGGTCCTAACACACATTTCCTTACAGATGAAATCGTTTTTTGTGACCATGAACACACCAAATAGTTCTTAGCACCACATGCCAAGGTTTGATTAATAGAGCAAGAAAGAAATAGGGACTTTTCAGGTGCAGAATAAATTGTCAAATTATCAAATATAATATTAAAAAAATTTGAGATACAAAATAAAAATTGGTTCATTAAAAGAAAAAAGAAGAAGGGAGATATACAGATGGCTGATACAATGAATTACACTTTCAACAACGCAGCAATAAATGATGGACTTCCCAACATGTTTCACCCATGTAACGGGCTTCCTCAGGGGATGCTGTCCGTTTGTAGTGTAAAGTGCCTTCCAAATCTCCTAAAGATGGGACCAGCAACTGCCGGAATGGTTAGATGTTTGGCTGCATCAGATAAACCATGCATTTAAGGGGGACCATAGATGGCAAACAAAGACCAAATGGATAGGTTTTGCAGCTGGCTAAATACCAAGGCTGTAGGAACCAAGGGACACAGGCACGCTGTTATACCTAATTCAGATAGCTCGTGAGCAATCACAACATCCGGAGGTGCGTGTTCCTTGGCCAAAATGTATTATGCTGCATGTTTAAAAAAAAATCACAATAAGTGTATATTAATTGGTTTGCATGAAAGTTATAGCATCTGGTATAGATAGTGGCTAGTGGAATTTTTATGAATTCAATTTTTATACTAGTAATGGCGGTGATCAGCAACTTACAATGGGACTGTGATAGTGTGGTGGGAAGTCTGACACTAACTGACGCTGGCTGTGGGTACCCTAACTGACTAATTGACACTGACATCAATAGTGACACTAATACAGTTATCAGTTCTAATACTTTACACTGACACTTTATTAATGACACTGGCTGTGAAGGGGTTAATATCTAGGGGAGATTAAGGGGTTTAGTGTGTGCCTAACAGTGTTTACTGTGTATGTTATGTGCTGCTTTCACTAAGCGATCTTGCTGTTTTTTTCCCTGCTTTGCAGGGAATAAAAAAACAGCAAGATTGCCTGTCAGTGTTCTGAGCTCTGTGTCCTACCCTAAAGTGCTGGTCAAGTATCAGATACGTGAACCCATGATCCAGCGCAGAGCGGCCACCCTACAGCAGTATATATGCATGGGGTAGTCTTCAAGCAGTTGGTGCAGATGTATGCTGCATATACAGTATACTAAGGTTGGTTGTGGATTGTCACGTACCTAGCAGGAGACTGAATTGACAAGGTTGACCTCTCTTGTATTTCCTGCCGAGGCCCCACTGAACCCAACCCAGCAGGTTGAATGAAAAAAAAATGTCAGCTCCGTTCAGAGCCACTGTACTAATGATCCGACGTTAGTACAGCCATCTCCCCCACTGAGCTGCTGTGTTCTGACAAGGGGACGGCCCCCCCTGCCAGAACACTCCAGTCAGTGCTCTCAGTCATTGGCTGGGATCACTGATTGGGAGCTGGTCGGCTGCTGGTTTTCCAGCATGCATGTCCGACAGAAGCCAGCCAGCCAGTCAAACTGGCTGGCATACACACGGGCTGAATGTTGGCCAGTTTTTATTGAACCTGCTGATGTCTCCCAAAATTCGGCCCATGTGTATGGAGCTTTAAGGAGCCCTCCGCATGTACTGCAGGTTCTGGAAGAGTGCCTTGTTGAAGGTGTCAACAGGTTTTAGGCAGGAACACACTGAGATGACTGGAGCAGTTATGAAGGACAGCCCAAGCAAACACTCTAAAGTTGTATGAAGCCAAGTCGGAAGCAGGAGCAAGGCCACAGAGGTAGCCAAGGTCAGTAGCAGGCAGGCCACGAAGTACAGAAGCATAGGCAGAAGAGTGATCAGGAACTAAGCCGAGGTCAGGAACAGGTTGGCAGAGGTACAAGCAGAATCCAGGATTAGATCAGTAACAAGCCGGGTCATCAACGGAAGTCAGATACAAGATACACTCAGAACACAGGGAAAGCTGAAAACCAGTCAGCACTGACAGTGAGCAAGAACATTCCTTAAATAGCCCATCTTGCACCAGAAGCTGTGGGCACGCTCCCGTGTGTGTGCACACGTGTGCGCATTTGTACAAACAATGCATCCACGCTCATTTTTATTGCAGGATACTAGTCCCTCACTATGCGTCTATGCTCATTTCTATGAGCGATGCTATGCGCATGCATCCCAAAGGTAAGGTCCCAGTTGAGAGATATGCATAGCCCATATCTAGTCTCTCTTCTCAATGACAAATTTCAATATCTTCCCAAAAACCAACCTGGTCACTGGGAAATCATCCTTTATTTGTGTGATCCAAGCCACCCGGGAGGTCCTCACTGGTGATGTAACCAGTGTCGAGGGACTAGTACCCTGCAAATACAACAAATTATAGAGCTGTTGGAGAAACCTGTGCTCCAGCCTCCAGTGACTGCTACAAAAGCCCATCAATAGAATCAGGACCCGGGATTGTCCCTTCTTAAAAGGCTGAGACCATATTCTACCCACACTGACTTTCCACTCTATCATTGTAGTCATCTTGATTGCTAAGTAACTGAGAATGTTACCCCTCCACCAAACTTGGATAGGGGGTAATAGAAGGACAATTGCTTCCGTTGTCTACCCCAGGCAGTTGCCCAGAACCATTCAGCCAGGCTTCCAGTGGCTAAAAAAAGAAAAAGAAAAATCAACAGCAGTCAATGAAGCCATGAGATGCACAATGTGTACAAAATTCCACTGTGCTCACAATGATGCCCCTGTGACAAGCATTCCAGCAAAGTGCCATGGAGACACTATAAACAATAAATCATTTTATTTGTTTTTTTTACAGAAAGGCTTTTTTCTTTTTAACTGAAAATGCATCAGGGTTATATTATATAGTTAATTTAGATGCAAATAGTGCTTAGCAGAGTTTTCCTTTAAACATGTGCCCTCAGTGTGATAAAGGCTTTCATTAGCACTTAACATCTCCTAAAAGATCTGATAATTTAATTAAATGATTGCCAGTCCATACATAATGCGCAGGGCATGACACTGCCAAAGGGAAGGTTTACTAGAGGACTGTTTTAGCTGGAACCTTGCACTTCAGTATCTGTCTGGCTCAGGTTAGAAAACATAACTCTTGTAACTAATGGCTAGCAACAGATAGGACTAAGTATGGTGACTGCTGCTTAAATGTCACACAAGTGTATGAGAGAAAACAGATGAAGCTGCTAGGCAGAAAAGCAGTTTAAAGGACAAGTCTAAAGTGAGATAATTGCAACAGTTCTTTTCAAAGCGTTTTTCTAGTTGTCTGCATATGTCAGATTACATGTTTGAAAACAAGTTGATCAAAAAGAATTTATCAAAATAAAATGTAGTTTATAATATAAAAACTAAATTAGATGTAGCAGGAAAAAAAATTGGAGTAATTAACGATTTTTACTTCTGAATAGAATTTTTACTGCTTGTATACAAATGTTCTTTTTTATTCATTGTAAATCAGAATTTAAAATAGCATTTTAAAGAAGTAGATTTTTGTTTTTGTTTTAATCAGGTAATTTCCGATGATCAGGTAGAGTCTTTTTTTCATTTGTCTTCCAGAGCCTGCTTAATAGTCTGTTGTAAAGAACCATTTTTTTTACAGAGCTCTATAGCTCAAGCTGTAATTTACATACAATCAGTGGCGGCTGGTGGTAATTATTTTTAGGGGTTGGCGAATGGCTGGCTTCTGTCGGACCGACTGCAGTACACACTGGCCAAATGTCGGCCGATTACTATTAAACTGTCCGAAGCTGCCCAACATTCGGCCTGTGTGGCTTAACTTCAGTTTCTTCAATTAAACTTTGACAGTTTTAGTAAATCAACCCCATATTGTATTAACCATACTGCTTCCCTTGTTTTATCTAATATATTTTACAGAGTCACTGGAGATAATATAACTATAATGCCCCATACACATGGCCGGACATTCCGACCATAAAATCCGTCTGATATTTTCCGACGGATTTTGTACGAAACTAGTGTTACCCACACACGGTCGGACAAAGTTGTCGGAAAATCCGATGATTCCGAATGAGGTGACGTACAACGCGTACGACGGGACTACGTAGAGGCTAGTAGCCAATAGCTTTTGTCTCCAAATTTCTTCTGAGTATGCGTGGCACTTTGTCCACCGGACTAGTAATTAATTTATGCGAGACAACTTAACAAGATTGTTTAATAGTAGATTAATTATTTTTCACTAATTATTTTTGTACTATTTAAACTAGCGCCCCTATTGTACCATTATCTCACTACACATGATCGGAAATGACACGATCGGACCATGTTGTCAGAAAATTTGAGATCCAGCTCTCAAACTTTGTGCGTCAGAAATTCCAACTGATGGAGCCCACACACGATCGGAATTTCCCACAACATGATCCGATCGAAC
The DNA here is from genome assembly GCA_028564925.1 of Lithobates sylvaticus. Taxonomy (NCBI): domain Eukaryota; kingdom Metazoa; phylum Chordata; class Amphibia; order Anura; family Ranidae; genus Lithobates; species Lithobates sylvaticus. The sequence goes on from CM053032.1 coordinate 243,390,315, forward strand.
ATTTTCCGTCAGAAGATCCGACTGCGTGTACGGCACGCTCGGTGCGCCGGTCTATGTGACCGGAGACGCCGAGCGGCGAACATGTAAAGGTTAGTGCACAACAGTACACTGACACCAGTACAGTTAGGCACATATTCCACCCCCCTGTCACCCCCTGATCACCCCCCAGATCACCCCCTCCCCCCCCCAGTCACAGTGTCACTAATTGCAGTGATCATTTATTTACTGATCACTGCATTTAGTGTCAGTGTGACTGTAATAACTGTCAGGGCAGTTAGTTTTAGGTCCTAGGTAGCCCCCTACCCCCCCCCCCCCTAATAAAGGTTTAACCCCTTGATTGCCCCTAGTTAACCCCTTCACCCCCTTTTGCCAGTGTCACTAAGCGATCGTTTTTCTGATCGCTGCATTGTGTCACTAGGTAACCATTTTTTTTTTATTTTAACCGCCATGTTTTATATAGGTTCATAAATAGTTTTATAGGTCAGGTACCCCCATATTACAACCTAAATAAAGGTTTTAACCCCCTGATTGCCCCTAGAGTTAACCCTTTCACCAGTAATCACCGTATAACTGTCACTGGTGACGCTGGTTAGCCAGTTAGTTATTTCGTTATTTAGGTTCCCCGTCAGGTTTTTATATAGCGTCAGGTACCCCCATATATTACCTAATAAAGGTTTTAACCCCCTGATTGCCCCTAGTTAACCCTTTCACCCCCTTTTGCCAGTGTCACTAAGCGATCGTTTTTCTGATCGCTGCATTAGTGTCGCTAGGTAACCAGTTTTTTTTTAGGTTAACCGCCATGTTTATATAGGTTCATAAATAGGTTTATAGGTCAGGTACCCCCATATTACAACCTAAAGGTTTTAACCCCCTGATTGCCCCTAGAGTTAACCCTTTCACCAGTGATCACCATATAACTGTCACTGGTGACGCTGGTTAGCCAGTTAGTTATTTCGTTATTTAGGTTCCCCGTCAGGTTTTTATATAGCGTCAGGTACCCCCATATATTACCTAATAAAGGTTTAACCCCCTGATTGCCCCTAGTTAACCCTTTCACCCCCTTTTGCCAGTGTCACTAAGCGATTGTTTTTTTGATCGCTGCATTAGTGTCACTGGTGCCGCTAGGTAGCCAGTTTTTTTTTTTGTATTACTGTTACGGGTGACGCTGGTTAGTTAGCTTGTTTTTTATACTGTCAGGGCACCCGCCATTTATTACCCAATAACGGTTTAACCCCCTGATCGCCCGGCGGGTGATATCAATTAGGTTTTAGGGTCAAATAAGGTCTGCGTCGCCCCAGGTTAGTGCCAGTACCGCAAACACCCACGCGCAAAGCATACACCTCCCTTAGTGGTATAGTATCTGAACAGATCAATATCTGATCTGATCAGATCTATACTAGCGTCCCAGCAGTTTAGGGTTCCAAAAAAAAACGCATTGTTAGCGGGATCAGCCCAGATACCTGCTAGCACCTGCGTTTTCCCCCTCCGCCCAGCCCACCCAAGTGCAGTATCGATCGATCACTGTCACTTACAAAACACTAAGCACACATAACTGCAGCGTTCGCAGAGTCAGGCCTGATCCCTGCGATCGCTAACAGTTTTTTTTGTGGTAGCGCTTTGATTCAGTCGCTTCAGTCAGGAGCTTTTTTACCTGTGAATCTCAAAAAAATAAAAAAAAATAAAATCGTTGTCGTTTTATTATTCTCTCTCTCTCTCTCTATTCTCTCTCTATCGTTGCTCTTTTTTTACTCCATTCTATTCTGCAATGTTTTATTATGTTTTATCATGCTTGCTTTTCAGGTATGTAATTTTGTTTACTGTGTTTCAGTGTTAAGCATTTTTTTGTTTTCAGGTGCGCCATTCAGTTGCAACGCGGATTTATTTATCTTGACAGCAACAGCGTTTGCTCCCACGATACATAAAGCCGCGACTCCAACGCTGTAGGAGGTGATTTCACCACCACAGTTAAAAAAAAGAGCATATATGCCGAAGCATGGGGGCAGCAGGGGGGGCGGAGGAGCGATTGGCTCCTAATGCCACGTACATACGGTCGAAATTCCGACCGTGTGTACACGGCATAACTTTTGCGGGAGGATGCCCCCATGCATCGGCATATATAAATGGTGCATGTATGCCCATCATTAGAAGTGGGTGGATGAAGGGAGGTATTCTAATGGTGGGCATACCCACCAATCAATCTCTTTTTTTCGTTCAGCCAAGAGGCTGCATGAAAAAAAAAAGATTACAATATATGTCCAGTATGTTGCTGGACTTTGAATGGTTATACCAGAATGATGCCTGCAGGTTTAGGTATCATCTTGGTATCATTCTTTTCAGCCAGTGATCGGCTTTCATGTAAAAGCAATTCTAGCGGGTAATTAGCCTCTAGATTGCTTTTACAAGCAGTGGGAGGGAATGTCCCCCCTCCCGGATATAAACCGCGCCATTGGGAAATTGGGAAAGCATTTTATCACACCAATCTTGGTGTGGTCAGATGCTTTGAGGGCAGAGGAAAGATCTAGGGTCTAATAGACCCCAATTTTTTCAAAAAAAGAGTACCTGTCACTGCCTATTGCTATCATAGGGGATATTTACATTCCCTGAGATAACAATAAAAATCATAACAAAGAAAAAAAATGGAAGGAACAGTTTAAAAATAAAATAAAAAAGCTAAATAAATAAAAAAAAAAACAAAAAAACAAAAAAAAAAGCACCCCTGCCCCCCCTTCTCTTGCGCAAAGGCGTACACAAGCGTTGGTCTGGCGTCATATGTAAACAGCAATTGCACCATGCATGTGAGGTATCACCGCGAAGGTCAGATCAAGGGCAGTAATTTTAGCAGTAGACCTCCTCCGTGAATCTAATGTGGTATCATGTAAAGGCTTTTAAAGGCTTTTAAAAATGTATGTAGTTTGTCGCCACTGCGTGTTTGTGCGCAATTTTAAAGCATGTCGTGTTTGGTATCCATGTACTCGGCCTAAGATCATATTTTTTTTATTTCATCAAAAATTTGAGCAATATAGTGTGTTTTAGTGCATTAAAATAAAAAAAAGTGTATTTTTTCCACAAAAAATGCGTTTGAAAAATCGCTGCGCAAATACTGTGTGGAAAAAAAAAATGCAACACCCACCATTTTAATCTGTAGGGCCTTTGCTTTAACAATATATATAGTGTTTGGGGGTTCAACGTAATTTTCTTGCAAAAAAAAAATATGTTTTCATGTAAACAAAAAGTGTCAGAAAGGGCTTTGTCTACAAGTGGTTAGAAGAGTGGGTGACGTGTGACATAGGCTTCTAAATGTTGTGCATAAAATGCCAGGACAGTTCAAACCCCCCCCCAAATGACCCCATTTTGGAAAGTAGACACCCCAAGCTATTTGATGAGAGCAATGTTGAGCCCATTAAATATTTTTTTTTTTTGTCCCAAGAGATTGAATAATGAAAAAAAAAAATATATATATATATTTTTTTTACAAAAAGTTGTCACTAAATGATATATTGCTCAAACATGCCATGGGCATATGTGGAAATACACCCCAAAATACATTCTGTTGCTTCTCCTGAGTACGGGGATACCACATGTGTGGGACTTTTTGGGAGCCTAGCTGCGTACGGAACCCCAAAAACCAAGCACCGCCTTCAGGCTTTCTAAGGGTGTAATTTTTTTATTTCACTTCTCACTGCCAATCACAGTTTCGGAGGCCATGGAATGCCCAGATGGGATAAAACCCCCCAAAATGACCCCATTTTGGAAAGTAGACACCCCAAGCTATTTGATGAGAGGTATGGTGAGTATTTTGCAGATCTCGCTTTTTGTCACAAAGTTTTGAAAATTGAAAAAAAGAAAAAAAAAATTTTTTTTCTTTACTTTCTTCATTTTCAAAAACAAATGAGAGCTGTAAAATACTCACCATGCCTCTCAACAAATAGCTTGGGGTGTCTACTTTCCAAAATGGGGTCATTTGGGGGGGTTTGTGCTATTTTGGCATTTTATGGCCTTCGAAACGGTGATAGGTAGTGAGGAGTGAAATCAAAAATTTGCACCCTTAGAAATCCTGAAGGCGGTGCTTGGGTTTCGGGGCCCCGTACGCGGCTAGGCTCCCAAAAAGTCCCACACATGTGGTATCCCCATACTCAGGAGAAGTAGCAAAATGTATTTTGGGGTGCAATTCCACATATAACTATGGCATGTGTGAGCAATATATCATTTAGTGACAACTTTTTGAAAAAAAAAAAAATCTTTTTTATTTTTGTCTTTATTCAATCACTTGGGACTAAAAAAAAAAATATTCAATGGGCTCAACATGCCTCTCAGCAAATAGCTTGGGGTGTCTACTTTCCAAAATGGGGTCATTTGGGGGGGTTTTGTACTTCTCTGCCATTTTAGCACCTCAAGAAATGAAATAGGCAGTCATAAATTAAAAGTGGTGTAAATTCCAGAAAATGTACTCTAGTTTGTAGACGCTATAACTTTTGCGCAAACCAATAAATATACGCTTATTGGCATTTTTTTTACTAAAGACATGTGGCTGAATACATTTTGGCCCAAATGTTTGACTAAAATTGAGTTTATTACATTTTTTTTATAACAAAAAGTAGAAAATCTCTTTTTTTTTCAAAATTTTCGCTCTTTTTCCATTTATATCGCAAAAAATAAAAATCACAGAGGCAATCAAATACCATCAAAAGAAAGCTCTATTTGTGGGAAGAAAAGGACGCAAATTTCGTTTGGTTACAAAATTGCATGACCGCGCAATTACCAGTTAAAGTAGTGCAGTGCGAAATTGAAAAAAGACCTCTGGTCCTTTGGCTGCCAAATGGTCCGGGGCTGAAGTGGTTAATAGGCTACATCTGAAGTAGTCTGTCTCTGATCAGTTGGGTTGGAGCTAGTCCAGGGGTATCCAACCACGGTTGCCATAGTGCATAAAATTTCCCTTGGACATTCCTATGTTGGTAGGTAAGTTTTTCTCTTATTAGCATACTGTTCACCATTTCCACCCAACCCTTCCCCGTTGGTACTCTGGGAGTTATCCAGAACCTCGCAATCGCCTTTCTAGCTAGGTACAGGAGGCGTAAGATTGCAGTGTGCCCATTCGGCGAGAGTGAGGGTATCTCCAGAGCACCAAGGAGGCAAACCAGTGGGTCGCATAGAACTGGTATCTGAAACAATTGGGATATAGTTGCCAAAACATATTGCCAGTACCTGAACAACTTCGGGCATTTCCACATCATGTGTAGCAAGTCCCCAGTTTCTCTGTTGCATTTAGGACATAGAGGGGAGTCACGGACACCCCACTTATGCAATCTGGCTGGGGTTCTGTATACCCTGTGTAGCAGGAGGAGATGTGACAGTCTATGGGACATTGATACTGAGACCAAAGGTGCAGATGTCAGGCAAAGTTCCCATTGTTCACCGTCTATAGGCCCCAGGTCCTTTTCCCAGCCTTTTCTACAGGGTAATGTGGAAGCATCATGTGATCTTTGGATGAGTTTGGCATATATCCTGGAAATCATACCATTCCTGTCCTTCGACAGCACCACATCCGACATCAAGGGGTGTGATACCGTTGAGAGAGAGGATAGTCTGAGCTCACTGTTCACCGCGTGTCTGAGCTGCAGGTATTGGTAAAATTGGGTCCTAGGTATTGCGAATTCTTCCTGAAGATTTGTGAAAGACTTGAACACCGTACCACTGAACAACTGAGGAATGTACAATATCCCCACTTTTTCCCATTGTTGGAAGTTTACTAGCTTATACAATTCCTTGAAATATTTGTTTCTCCAGATTGGGGTAAAAGAGCATACTCCCCTAATTTTCATAAGAGTTCTGATGTATTTCCACAGAGTGTTCAGTAACACCACTGTGGGGAGCGCCTGTGGCAAGTGAGTGAGACCTGCCTCTAAATGCGATATTGCTGGTAATGCAGAGCCATCGGGGAACAGCACCAGTCTAATGGGGTCGTCTGTCTCCAGATTCCCCCAGTTACCTAGGTGCTGAATCTGGGATGCTACATAGTATGATCTGGCGTGAGGAACTGCAAGCCCTCCCTGATCTTTTGCTAGTTGCAGAGAATGCAAACTGATCCTCGCTGACTTTTTCCCCCAGATTAACTCTCTAAACTGAGAGTCAATGAGGGAGAACCATTTGTGTGGAATCCACACTGGGGAATTGTGGAACACATACAATAATTGTGGGGCCCATACCATTTTGATCAAGTTTGCACGTCCCGTGACAGATAGTGGTAGTTTCACCCATGATGTGCATTTTAGCCTAAATTTATTAAGTAGAGGGGTCAGATTCAGGGTTAGGTAACACGATGGGTCCGGCGACACTTGTATGCCAAGATACCTAAATTCCTTCACTATAAGTATGTCCTTTGCGCAGATTGGCAGAGGTCTGGTTAGGGGGTCCAATGGCAATATCACTGATTTATTCCAATTGATGCTAAATCCCGACAGCTCTCCAAATTGGGCTATTAAATGCATTACGTTTCCTAGCGAGTTATCTGTATCCCCGAGGTAAATTAAGGTATCATCTGCATATAGGGAGATTACATCTTGTCTAAGACCTCGGCGAAAGCCTACTATGTCATGTGCAGCTCTGACGTGGATAGCCAGAGGTTCCAATGCCAAGGCAAACAGCAAGGGTGACAAAGGGCACCCTTGCCGCGTGCCTCTGAAGAGTCTAAAGGGTTCGGATACTTCTCCATTAATTCTCATCCTAGCTAGAGGGGTGTTGTATAGTAATTGAACCCATTTCAGGAAGGCAGGGCCCACTCCAAATCTAGTTAGTGTCTCCCAAAGATATGCCCATTCGACGCTGTCAAATGCTTTGGCAGCGTCTAAGGAGAGAATGGCTCTATTTCCAGGGTTGTCAATGGGGATCTGCATATTGAGAAACAGTCTGCGTAGATTTAGAGCAGTTGATCTGGTCGGTATAAATCCAGATTGGTCCCTATGAATCACCGATTGTATACATTTTGCCAGTCTGTTAGCCAAAACTCTGGCCAGCAGCTTGACATCAAATGTAAGTAACGAGATAGGTCTGTATGAATCCGGGGAAGATGCATCCTTTCCCGGCTTCAGGAGGACCACTATCAACGCCTCTCTCATAGAGGCGGGAAGTTGTCCAGTCACAAACGCCTCGTTATAAACTTTAAGGAGGATTGGGAGTAGCTGTGCGGAGTACCGTTTGTATACTTCTGAAGGAAGTCCATCAGATCCGGGCGCTTTCCCATTTTGTGTACCCGCTAGGGCCTCTAAGAGGTCTTCTTCCGTCAACGGGGCATTTAATAGGTTGGCGTCTGTGGTGGACAGTTTGGGTATGGGGTACTTATCTAGGAAAGAATGAATGTCCTCTACCGATGGGTGTACTTTAGATGTATATACCCCCTGGAAAAATTCCCTAAAGGCCTGCATGATTTCAGGTGTGGAGTGACATGTAGATCCCTGAGAGTCCATTATCGCTACAATGTGTGACTGTGGTTGTTGTGATTTGGCCAGTAGGGCGAGCATGTGGCCCGTGTTTTCCCCCTCCTCAAATTGTGCCTGCTTCAAAAAAAAACGTTTATTCTCTGCGATCTGTAGTGATACACTCTTTAGCATAGATTGTGCAGAGAGCCATATCCTTTTAGAAGTATCATTGGGGTCTGCAATATAGAGTGCTTCTGCCTTCTGGGCCTCTGTCAGTACAAGGTTTTCCCATTCCTTAGTTTTGGTTTTGATGTAAGAGATTTCTCTGATGAACTGACCCCGGAGAAAGGCCTTAGCTGCCTCCCACACCACGGATAGTTCAGCAGAGTCCAAGTTGTGTTCAAAAAAGGTCCTTAAGTGGAAACATATAGGATCCGGTACAGGCAAAAGTGACATCCAGAATGGATTGAGTTTCCACATGGTTTTGCCTCGGACCGCTCCCAAGCGGATATCAATGGTTAGGGGTGAGTGGTCTGACACCTGTCTAGCATGATATTGTGCGGAGGCGATTAGAGGTAACATGTGTTCATTCCCTAGACCCATATCGATACGTGACAAACCCCCCACTGAGGCTGACTGACAAGAGTAAACTTTAGCATCAGGGTTATGCATCCTCCATACATCTGTGAGACCCAGTTCCATTAGTAGACGGGCAAACGGTGTGGTGCGGCTTTGGGGTTGGGCTACATCCCCCCCTCTGACCCTCAGTTTATCTATGCTCAGGTCTACATAGTTGTTGAAGTCTCCCACTGCCAACAGCGGTACCCCTGGGTATCGTGACATATAATCTGCTAGCATTGTAAGTGTATGTGCCGAAAATGGAGGAGGAATGTATACCCCTGCAATAATACATTTAGTCCCTAAGAGGGAGCATAGAATAAAAATATAGCGACCTTCTGGGTCTATCTTAACATCTATGGGAGAAAATTGAGTACCCCTTTTGAACAGCAGACTCACTCCCCTCGAGTACACCGAGTATGTGGCATGATACTGCGGACAATATTGTTTTGGAGCTATCAACGGGGTGGACGACGGGGGGAGATGAGTCTCCTGTAGACATATAATATCAGCATTCAAGCGCTTAACCATACGGAGTACAGCCAATCGCTTAACAGGGTTATTCAACCCCCTAACATTCCACGACATACATCTTGTTATCCCAGACATTGGTAGGCTTGGACAATATTAGGGAGAAGTTTTACACAAGCAACACATGTGATGCACGAGAACACTCGTACATTTACCTTCAGTACCCATTTGTAGCACCTTGCTTTAAAAGGTTTTACGGATTGCAGGGGTTTCTGCAAGAACTAAAAAAAATCCTGAGAGACATACCACAGTGTGAGGTGTATGACGTGGCGAGCTGGTAAAACATGGAGGCGGTCACGGTCCACATTCTGTATCAAAAAATGAAAGGGAGCAAAAAAGAGAAAAAAAAAGGAAGGGGAAAGGAAAATCGCAAAACAACAGGCCAACAGGGCCTTATGGGTCTCCCACATTAAATCTGGATGCCTTGCACTGACCATCCTGGGGGGTCACAGTGGAAGTGCACGTTAGTGTCTCAACTTCTCAGCAGCGAGAACCACAGCCGTAGTTCTTCGGTAAGTTTACAACAAGCAGGCGGGTAGGTAGCCTGCTCCGCCTTGCCAAGGTGAACTGGGGAAACAACTAAATCAATGCAACATTCTATTTCTTAAGAAGATCCTAGGTGAGATATTTCAGCGCGGGGCAGGGCGCCTGCTGTGATCTGCACGGATGGACTGCTCTTCACGGTCAAGCCATTGCATGGCTGCTGTAGGAGTATCAAAAAATTGCACCGACCCCAGTACTTCCACACGAAGGCGTGCCGGGTATAGCATTGCATATTTTAAATCAAGGTCTCTGAGTCGGCGTTTCACGTCATTGAATTTTGCTCTTTTCTTCTGTAGTTCAGCAGAGAAATCCGGGAAAAGGGACACTTTAGCATTTTCCATCTTGAGGGCCGCAGGCTTTATTCTTGCGTTGTGTAGTATCGCATCCCTGTCCTTATAATTGAGAAGTTTAAACAGGAATGGCCGCGGTGGGGCTCCAGGTGGGGGAGGCCTAGCTGGAACCCGGTGTGCGTGCTCCACCGAGAACATGGGGGAGAATGCTTCCCTGCCAAATGCATTGGCCAGCCAGCTTTCTATGAACTCTACCGGGTTCTTGCCTTCCGTACGTTCTGGGATTCCTATGGCTCTTACATTGTTCCTCCTCATTCTGTTCTCCATGTCGTCTAAACGTGCGGCATGCTGTGTCACAAGGTGGTTATTATATGAAAGGTCATGCTGCATTGGCGCCATGTCGTCCTCTATGGAGCTCACCCTCCCCTCTAATGCAGAGGCCCTCTCCCTTAGCTTTTGTGCATCCTGGCGCAGGAAAGTAATTTCAGTCTTAACCCCTTTGATTTCATCTGTGAGGGCTGCAATAGATGTGTTACATGAGGTTACTGCTGTGAAAATGTCTCTCAGCGTAGGTTCACCTGCTGTGTCTGGGCTAGCTGGGCCCTGCGGCCTAGTAGTGGCTTCTTTAGGGGTACTCACTGTGTCCCAGTTGAATGAAGCCCCGTTTTCCTCCAGCGGCACTGTGTCATCTGTTTCGGATGCACCGCCAGATGAGTCTCCAGCGGCGTTGTAAGGGGCAGCCTGTTCCGTCACCAGCGGCATGGAGAACAGCTTTTCAGCTGCCTCCTTGTGGAGCGCTTTTGCAGAGCGCTGTGCGTTGGCGCCATTTTGGCCCATGAGGCCCGCCGAGCGGGGCGGATTGTGTCTTTTAACGGCAGACATCTGGCTCGTCGGAGGGTTATGACGGTCCCAGCAGGTTCTGTGTGTTCTCCGGTCTCCTGTATGTCCTTTTTGGGGTGAAATGGGTGATGTTTCCCAGGATTTTCTGAGGAGTTTCGGCGGAGCTGACTAAAAGTGTGACCGGCTACATCCGCTGCCTGGCCACGCCCCCCCTTTGATTATTTTTTAACAAAGGGAAGACACAGACCCAAAGGTCAAAAGAGTGCTGCTCACCCCTAAAGGATAGCAAGAAGGAAAAATCCCCCACGTTGGGGTTTTTAGGCAGCGTACAATGAAAAAGTCAGAGTTAGTATGTAAAAAAGTTTTAAAGTTTATTAAAAAAAAAAATGGGACAATTGGGTTAGAACATGAGCTCCAGTGGGAAAAATGGTATATAAAAAAACATGGATAAACATAAAGCAGACTAAAGTTCACATAACAACAGTAAAATACAAAGTCTGTCGTATAAATGAGAAGATATCTCTGATGCGTTTCAACCCAACAAAAGGGTCTTCCTCAGAGGGAAAAGAGTCTGCTAGACAAGAAGGAATAAAATGTCAATGTTAGTGGCAAAGTACAGTTTGCAAAGTAGAAAGGCTCCCAAGTTGGGAGCAAAAATGCCAGAACGCCATAAGATTTATATTTACCACAATGATGTATATCCTGAAGATAAAAAGTATGGTATTCCCACGTGGAGAGTTTTTAGTAAGGAAGACACCATCCACTTTCCATAGGGTGTGCCAGAGAGACTCCGCTGGAAGTCACACGGATCCTAAGGCGCCAGGTACGCCTTACGGGAGGTCACACGCATAGAATTCCTCTCCTTCTTCTCCCACTGCTGAGGCAGGGGTATCCAGAGGGGAGGAAAACAACCTGGGTGGGGCCAGAGGACACGCGGGCACCACCTGTGGCAAAGTCCAGAAGGGAGGGGTTGTATTAATTGTTGGTATCAGACTAGGCTGAGGCATCGCTCTATCGTTCCCCATTTAGTGTTTAGGGAGAGAAGAGCAGTGTGCTACAGCCTATGGGGGACATTTCTTATATGGGCATCTATGTATGGTCATTATTGCCATACAGTATAGCAATAGACCATAGCATGCAGTGAGTGTGATTGTGTGGGTGAAAAAACAAACCAGGGCAAACCACAAAGAGGAAACCTAGATCACAAAAACTCAGTGAGGGAGAGGTGAAGAAATGGGGAGTGCGTGTGTGGGGAAGTGAGAAAAATAATCCATGAAGAGACAGGAGTGGGTAAAGAGGGGGGATGAGCTGTAAAGAAAAAAAAAAAAGACTTCCAGCGGAGTCTCTCTGGCACACCCTATGGAAAGTGGATGGTGTCTTCCTTACTAAAAACTCTCCACGTGGGAATACCATACTTTTTATCTTCAGGATATACATCATTGTGGTAAATATAAATCTTATGGCGTTCTGGCATTTTTGCTCCCAACTTGGGATCCTTTCTACTTTGCAAACTGTACTTTGCCACTAACATTGACATTTTATTGTAAAAAAATGAAGCTGCGCCAACAAAAAATGTGATATAACCACAATAACTAATATAGTTGAACAAATGCAAATATGCCCCACAGGATGTCCTTAGTGATGAGGACTTGCACTGCCTACGGGGACCCTAATGTCCTCTAAAGGTAGACAGTCTCTTAACAGCTGCAGTCTCTTAGCAACAATGTTCTGAGGGTATTGGTCAAAGCAAAGGACGAGCTGTTTCAACAATGTTCAAGTGGAGACATAACAGGAATAAATATTGATGGAGAAAATAATCCTGATTTTGCAAAGTAGACACATAAGGCACCCAGGTGACTTGGAAATGGCAACAATAGTGAACACAGTGCCCGGCACCCTTATAAGCTGGCTGCTTACCAGAAAGCAGAGGTATGAAAACTCTGCTAGAGTAATGGATGACCAATGGCTGCAATCCCTCCTGTATTCTTGTGGCAACTACCGATAATCCAAGCGATAAGGATGTAGGGGACGAATTGCTCACATAGGGTCCATATGAGAAGTGAAGGAAAAGAGGCAGCCCATAGTGTAAATCCGATAGAAAACAATTTATTTAAAACAAATAAGAAGTACTCACATTTATCCAAATGTTATATGCGCATGTAAAAAATGCCGGCCGGCAATTGTGGGAGCCCGTCCTCCTCTAAGTCATATGGTGGCGTCACTGCATGCCCTCCCAGACCAGTTTCGACAAATGTGTCTTTGTCAATGGGGAACGGGCAACGCTGTGACACATCACCTTAAATAGTCTCAGCCTCAATCTGATATGCATGAGTGAGGCTGTATTCGCCATCTTAACTGTTGGCAACCCTCCCTCCCTGGCTATAAGATAACAGAAAAATCCCACAATTGACATTTTATTCCTTCATTTTTTTATTTAATAAACTTTCAAAAAAGACAAGTGGTAGCTCACATAAGAAAGGTGATTATTATTTTTTAAAGGGATAGCGCCCTACATTATTTTATCTATTAGGACCATGATTGACCCTATAATAACAAGGGGACACAAGAGGGCACACGACTAAGTGTAATATTACAAAACATTCAATGAATAAAAAGACAAGTGGTAGCTCACATAAGAAAGGTGATTATAAGTGCCTGTCATCTAAAGCCATGGAACCAGGAAGTTGGCCAGGAAGCTGTATCATCGCAGCAAGTTGAGTGATGTGAAGAAACCAGGAAGCAACTGGAATCAAGAAGCAGGACTTTATGTGGAGCGCAACCGTAAGTGCCATCGCACAAGAGTGGACTAATAAAGAGGCGTGGCTACATGTTTTAGGGCTACCTAGCTCCTTTGTCAAGCCCATAACTGACGCTTATGCCCCGTACACACGGTCGGAAATTCCGACCACAAAATCCGTCAGATTTTTTCCGACGGATTTAGTCCGACACTGGTGTTGCATACACACGGTCGGACAAAGTTGTCGGAAAATCTGATCATCCTGAACGTGGTCACGTTCGTTGCGTACGACAGGACTACGTAGAGGCTAGTAGCCAATAGCTTTGGTCTTGTAATGTGATCTGAGCATGCGTGGCACTTTGTCCATCGGAATTCCCTACACACGATCGGAAAAAGTCCGATAGGACTTTGTTGTCGGAAAATTTGAGAGCAGGAGATAAAACTTTGTCCGATGGAGCCTACACACGGTCGGAATTTCCGACAACATTGTCCGAAAAAAAAAAAATCCGACCGTGTGTATGGGGCATTACAGTTATTCCCTCTCGAAGTCTGAGTGATGCTGTGCATTGGATGACAAGAGTTAAAAATAAAGTAACATTTTGATATTTATATAAAGCAGGGATCTCCAAACTACGGCCCTCCAGCTGTTGCGGAACTACACGTCCCATGAGGCATGTAAAACTCTGACATTCACAGACATGACTAGGCATGATAGGAATTGTAGTTCCTGAACAACTGGAGGGCCATAGTTTGGAGACCCCTGATATAAAGTGAAGCTCCAGGCACAAATCTGTTTTTATATATTTTTATACTTTTTTTTAGACCTTTTTTATACATTTTTTATTGTAAAAAAGTTACCTCTAGCCAGGTGTGTTGGACTGTAAATAGAAATGATCCATATAGGTAATTCACACATTTGTATATGTGGAAGGGTTCAGTTATTGCTCCACTTCTGGCCTTCGGGGAAACGATCCCAATGTTTAATTACCATCATCTCCCCTTCTCCATTCACAGAACGCCTTGTATTTTCGGAAAGGTATACTGTGACAAACCCAACCGGGACAGGGTCTTTTGGAAGAGACTGCAGGGTAGCCAGTTGCCCACTGACTATGGGCCCTGGATTTTGGGGGGCTCTATTCTTGAGGGGCGTGTGCCTGGTTTACCCTTAGAATGGTCTTGCTTTGGATTTGGATCCATGTCTCCCTGAAACACACAGACTCTGAGAACCTAGGACTTAGGGTTGCCACTTTTTTTTAGCATACACTATAGGATTGTAACAGACCTGGGACACCTTTGGGCACTCCAAAGAGAATAGTAATGTGACATGCATAGTGCCTCCTCACCCTCCTATCAGGCCCTGTTCTGAGCCACATTCCTGTCTGAATATTGAGTCCGGGTTTCAGGTGGACTGAAACCCGGACCCGTGATTCAAAACCCGTACTGTCTGGGTGAATGCCAGACAGGTGGCAACCCTACTAGAACCTGGATGTAGATTTGGGGCCTTTGGCCCAAATCAGCAATGACTGCTTCACCCCCTCCTAGACTATGAGACTTATAGCAGATATTAAGATAATCAGCTCAAAACGGCCTGATGCTAGGGTCTCCTGCTATAATCTGTTTACTAAGGTGTCTTTCTCCTATGGTATCTTTTCACCATGTTGTGCCTCCTAGGTGTGAATTGTCATTATTAATTGAGTCACCTATTGTTTCTGTCTGTCTGTTAATCTTTTAGAGCTTTCGACAGCCCTAGGTTTTCTTACTGGGGAAATGGTGGGCACAGAGTCACCTAGACTTTTCTAGGTGACTAGTTAGCTTACTGTTTAATTAGATTACTGTTTATGTTGGCTGTTCCTTAGCCTCTGTTAATTATCTGTTTACATAACGTGATCAAGCTCTTATCTGATTTTGTGGGGTGTATATATATATATTCTGTGTGAGTTTACAATAAAGTATGTTCCAGTTTGCACCTAAGCTAGTGTTGTCTAGTTCTTGGGTGCAATATTCAGCAATAATACCTGGTTCCTGGTTCCAGACTGGAGGAAGCTGTATACTGATGGAAGCACCCAAGAGTGGTGCCAAGCAGTCCGTCACATTTACTGAATACATATCATTCTGAGGATGGAGAAGGAGCAATGAGGGAAGTTAAATGTCCGGATCACTTCTATGTATGACAGTTGCAGCTCTCAAACCCACAGCATGCTAAAAGTACAGCAATATCTGAGCTTTCCCACAAATCCAAATGTATAAATGTAATTATAGTTATAGTGCAAAACACTTGCCTATAGGTAACTATTTTAACAAATAATAAATTATAAAGATGGATTTGTACCTGGAGTTCTGATTTATTTATTTATTTATTTTTAAATACATAGGTGTAGTCATTTTAAATCATCTTCATCTTCAAATGTTTAAATGTCTGTGCCTTTAATACTTTCTGAGTCACTGGCCTGGAACAAGCGTGTTGAAAACGGCTCCAGAGTGAAGGAAAAACACCTGATCTGTATATTTGTTCCAGGTCAGTAATTCAAGCATTAATGCCATTGGACCAGCATGGCAGCCAGGCGGAGGGAAATCCTGTCCACTTTAAGCCAATCCATTCCAAGTAGCAAATTAGTCTGAGGTTTTAAATGTGACGTGATGATGAGTAATATATCAAATGGTTAAATTAATTAAATCAAAATGATAATAACATAAATAATAATAATAGGAAGAAGAATAGGAAATATAATATTATTATACACTGATCAGTCATAACTTTATGACCAATGACAGTTAAGGAAAATAACATTGATTATCTGTTTACAATGGCATCTCAAGGTCGAGAAGATATATACCACAGCAAGTGAACATGTTGTCCCTGAAGTTGATGTGTTGAAAGCAGAAAAAATGGGTATTGCAGATTGTTGTGTATGGAACTGCGTGCCCGCAGACCAGTCAGGGTGACCATGCTGATCTGTGTCCACAGCTAACAGTGCCTACACTGGGCATGTGAGCATCAGAACTGGACAATGGAGAAATAGAAGAAGGTGGCCTGGACCTTCTTAAGGTAATCAACTGTTGTAACTTTATCTACAAGAGACACTTCCAGCTCACCCCATATATCCCCCTATGGTAAATCTATCTGTTTCTAACATCTAGACTCTAAATCCACCCGCAATCGCACATGCGATTATCTCTGGATAGCATATGTCTGCTCTTCCAATGTAGCTAAATATCATAGTGGCTGTTTCCTCGGATCAATCCCGCTTCCAATGTTTGACACCGATGTGTGCCTGCAGCAGACGGATGGTGTCGTCCCAGTCTAGGTAAAGCTCAAAAAATTCATTTTATTAATAACAAAGAGTAGCTTTTAAAAATCATATAGATACTGCATATTATGACATGTCAGAAATGGATTCATGCAAACTTCAAAAGTTATTAAAACGTTAATTTTACATACATTTTTGTTCCAATCCTATACTGGCAAAAGCTGGAAAGTCCTGCACTAGTCGCCGTATGAAGCTTTTTTTCTGTCATTTTACCAACGTAAAAAAAAAGAAGCTACCATTGAAACTTTTTCAAAGAGTCATCTCCATCACTTGCTCACCAAACCCGAAAGGAAACACTAAAAAAATAATAATAAACACATGTTTAGTTGCCTGAATTTTCTCTCCCTGTCATTCTGCCTTTACCTCTGAGATTTCCTTCCTCCCAACATTAATCTTTTCTTGTCAAAGACATGGCCACCAGGGATAAGAAGGCCAGTGTGTTGAGTTTGTATGGTGACCATGTGCAGTGACTCTCTAGTTGCCTTGGCACAATAAAAGACTAACACTCCGGTAATGTTACAAAAGGTTTTTGGGGGCCATGGTTTTTGTTTCTTGTATTATACACAGTGGGATATACATCAAATTCCTGGGAATACTCTCTGTGATGACGAAAATATTTGTTTATTGGTAGTACAAAATGTACTAGATATATTTGCCAAACAAATGTAAAATTAGCCCAAAAACCTATATCAGGGGAAGCTTTGACATGGGAACATTTTTAGACATTAGAGTTATATAATCCTATGTATTTAATATTGAATTTGGACTTCGAATTTTTCATTTTGATTTAGGTAAGAGAAGCTGTTATGATGTCTTCTAGAAGATGGGGAGGATAGTGAAAGCCAAGTCTGAGCAAGGTGAGGAGCAAGAAATGCCCGGTGTCCAGAAAAATTTAACTCTTGATGTAGGGTTCACAAAATGTTTATTGAAAATGTAAACATGTAGATTCAGCCAAAGCGTTTCGGGGGAATGGACTCCCTCTTCTTCAGGGCTGACATATAAACATAAAAAATATAAAATTAATGACTACAATAGGTGTGCCTTATGGCCTGAAAACAAAATAGGTATAAACTAAACATGCATATGCACCAATAAAAATATATAAGGATAGTGAATTAGGAATAATCAACGCAGAGATCGTTAAAATGAAACAACCACTA
The DNA here is from genome assembly GCA_028564925.1 of Lithobates sylvaticus. Classification (NCBI taxonomy): domain Eukaryota; kingdom Metazoa; phylum Chordata; class Amphibia; order Anura; family Ranidae; genus Lithobates; species Lithobates sylvaticus. Next base: position 243,407,754 of record CM053032.1, read on the forward strand.
AAAAATAATGCACAGTCTTGGAAATGGTTGCAAAACAAACAGAAATACATCAATAGAAATACATGATAAAGTGTATATACATATTTTATATCTATAAAAAAAATATATAAACATTATATATAAAAAAATATACTGTATATACAAATGCACAGTGGTTAGCAAATGTGTTGTAACATGTACACATTTTCCATAAATGTTTTGTGAATCCTACATCAAGAGATGTATTTTTCTAGACACCTGGTGCTCCTTCCTCCTAACCCAAGTCTTCTCGCTGAAACAAACACATGGTCGTACCAAAGAGGTAGCAGCCCAAGCCCCCCAAGAAGGTCCACCAACACCGTCCACTGTTGGCTCAACCCACTGGAAGTGATTCCTTCCTCACTGCCCACGGGCCACCTACCTACAACTAGACACTGATCCAATCAGTAAAGCACAGTCTCCAATCCAAACAAGTTACTTTATAAACAATTAAAGCTTATAATATAATAGTAGATGAGTACTATATAGTTGAATCATACCCTTTTAGTTCATTGTCTCTTGGCGTCAAGAATGAGCTTACCTAAGTGTTCATAAGGTACAAGGTTTCACTATCACTGAAGCACTCTCTAACATTTGGTTCTCCCCTTTAACATTTTTTGTAATCCATAAGTGTTTGTTTGTGTTAGTAGTGAAATGGGCATAGACAAACAACATCAATGCTGACTAAGACTTGCACCTATGTTGTACACATTCAGTCAAAGGAATAACTGTCAAAGTCTCTGCAATGTAGCATACACAAAAGGAATATATTATATAGTCAATAACCAAGTTATCAAATTGCTGAAGAGAAATAAAATTAAAGACCTAATTATAGACTGTTTGCAGGAATAACTGCAAAATAATATAGCAAAGCTCATGAAATTAGACTATAACTGATTGAGAAACTATGAACTAGATTACAAATAAGTATATGGCACTCTAGTCTGAATACATAAGACTTAAAAACATAAGAACCATAATTCAAAATCAAGTAGGAGCCACATCCAAAGGACAGCAAGTAGAAGATTCTGCCTGCCTGCCACATACATAACATTTTATGACAGTATTATAATTCTCCACTTTCCATTGATGCAAGGTAGGCACCCCAGCTTGGATCTACACCTTAGCTATCAGCTTCATGGCAGTATACCATATCTCATGCAAAAAGGAACACAGATAAATGTTTAATTCTAAAAGCTAAGGAGGGCCCAACAAGCATAGCCAAAGGTCTATTTGTACTGTGGCACCCATGGCATCATGCTAAAAGTTTATTATTTTCTCCCGGTAAGCATATATTTGTGGGCAGGAAGGATCCAGGGGCCCCTTGACACTTGGGGCATACTGGGTTTTAAGACGATAACAGAATTTTTGTCAAATATGTACGATGATATAAAAAAGATGGCTAAGCTTATCAGTAAGTTTGAGGAAGACTAATCAGTGGATGGTTGAGCCTCTTCCCAGGTCTTATCATCAATAGAACCCAAATCACCCTCCCACAAAATCATTCCATTAGAAGTCTGAGCTTGAACTGTGAGGTCCTGGAGGGCTGTGTAGAATTCCAAAATGATTTGTTTCGGGGAAGCTCTAACTATAGCGGAAGCCAAACGATTATCTTCAAGTACAGGTAATGCATGCCGAAAGTGCCTGGTGGATTGCATGTCTAAACTGACGGTGTCAGTAAAGCATAGAATTAAATTACACTTTTAAATCCAAAAAGGATGAGCTGCGCATGGGTTAAGATCTGAGTTAAATGAGTTATACAATGTCTACACCAATGCTCAGAATGTGGCACCATATAAAGCTCAGTCAAAGATCAATTCTGCCAAAGTGGATGGAGTGTCACTATTAACCCTTAAAACACCTAGTCTGGACATAGCTAGAGTAGTATAAATTGAAGTTTTGGTTGTGTCAGATGTTTTAAGGTAGATCAGTTTGAACCCTTAACATTTAACTGGACACACATAATGTGTAACTGCACCCAGCAACCTAAAAATATGAGGTTAATGACGTGTAAGGCAAAACTAGTGAGTTCTGGTATTTCCAGTGATGGCCACTGTTGATGCTTCTCCCGTAGGAACAGTTTTAAGGAAGGTCCTTTTCTGTTCCAGCATAACTGTGCCACTATGTACAAAGCCACCTCCATAAAGATATGGTTTGATGAGTTTTGAGTGGAGAATCTCGATTTGCCTGGAGGATCTCATTTTTGCTGTGATACTAGTCCGACTGAACACCTTTGGTTTGAATAGGAGCCAAGTCTTTTTTTAAATCAGTTCCTGATCTCACAAATGCTCTTTTGGCTGAATGGGCACAAAATCCCACAGACACACCCCAAACTCTTGTGGTACATCTTCCCAGAGGACTGGAACCTCTCATAGCTGCAAATTGGGGACCAACTCTATATTAATGCCCATGGTTTTGTAATGGGATCTCCCCTTTAATAAGCTCATATGAGTGTAAATATCAGGCATCCACACACTTTTGTTTATATAGTGTAAAAGTAAGAAAAAAAGATCAAGATCTTTTTAATTCCTAGACACTACTTTAACAACCATCAATCTATTTTAGCCACAATGAAACATGGCAGATTTTTATGTGTTGCTGTTTCTTGCAAACTGTGCATTGAACACATCTTTCTAATGGATTTAAGGTCTCTCTGTGTTTTCTGCTAAAAAGTTCTAACACAAACTGGAACGTTAGAGAATGTCACATTTTGTTGATTGACCAAGAATGAAAAATATATATGTGGCACAAAAGAGATAAGGGTTGAATGAGGTCTTGGCAGTTAGGAGGAATCAGAGAAAAGTGTGAATACACAGGCTCAGCAGTGCCAGTCATGGGGACAGCAGGCACAAGAGATATATGCCGTACTCAGTAAATTAAGCTTCCATTGTCTTAAAGATAACCAATTTCTCAATGTAATGTTCTGTTAACAGCTACATAGCAGATAATCTTTTGGTTTCATGCCTGATCATGGTTGACCATTACTCTTGCTTTTTTTCATCAATAAAATCTGATCTTGGTAGTTTGCCACATCGGGTTTTAGCAAAAAGGCCTAAATGGTAAGTGATTTTCAAACATGCATCATGTAATATGTCTTATATAACAAATATTACTATAGCCAAGGAACTGCAGAAGATGCCAATGACTCAAGCAATGCTTACAACATATGGTGGGCAATATACTGTATTATTTAAAGTATGAGTAAAGCCTAAATTTTGTTTGGGTAATAAAAAGAAATGCATCCTCTGTCAGACCCTAAAATAAAAAAGCAGTATCAGGGATAATACTCACCCGATCTCATAATATGCCTCCCAAAGGATCCACTTAATAAATCAGTTATGCATCCTCTTCTAGAGTGAATGATGGCAAGCTTCATTACACCAATTTTCTGTGATCCTAGGATATCGAAGCACTGTACAACCCTCAAAATTTCCACTCACCTGCTCACATTTGGCAATTGAAAATTACCAGAGGGCGAGTGTGGAGCAGGGGTGGACTAGGCCAACAATTTCCTGTCTGACTGCTTCTGGCAGAAGTGGTGTGGCCTTTTTTACAGGGCATCAGAGAGGCCTGGGGGGCAATTGCCTTCCTGCCCCTCGGACCACTCTGATGCCCTGTAAAAAGAGGCCGCACTGCTTCTGCCAGAAGCGATCAGCCAGGAAACTGTCAGGAGGAGAGCCAGCCGGATCACACAGTGCTGTGACACAGCTTGGATATGAAACACCGGACGCTGTCAAACAAAGTCATGCCTGGACCGATTCCTATGACTGCAATAGGTGTGCCTTATGGCCCAGTACAAGTACACTGTTCCAATGCCAGTCCAGGAGGTGGGACTTTGTTTTACAGTGGCAGGCGTTTCATCTCCAAGCTGTGGGATCCGGCTTGCAATCCTCCCGATTCCTCCCTGTGATCCCTGCTGCATTAATGGGCACTGATGAGGCTGCACTTATGGGCACTGATAGATTGCACTGATGGGCACTGATAGGCAGCACCGATGGGCACTGATAGGCTGCATTGATGGGAACTGATGAGACTGCATTGATGGGCACTTATAGGCTGCATTGATGGCCAATGATAGGCTGCATTGATGGGCACCGATATGCTTTATGTTAATATTGTTAAAGTTGCTGTTGTTAATATTTATTTTTATAGTGCTACGTCCTGCAGTAAGGTAGGGGTTGGAGGAAGGAACTAACATGCTTCAGGGAACACAGGCATCTGTTATGCTCAGAACTGTTGAATGCTGAAGTGGTTTTCTGAAATTCATGAGGTACCATGAGGCAGCGGTGTTACAGAGGATGATCGACTGGGTCCATGGTGCCTCCCAGAAAAAATGGGTATCACTGGAAGAAAATTTAAGTGGAAGAAATTTAAGTCAAATAATGTGGGTACCAAGGCAGTATAGGGACATCCGCAGTGATGTAGCTCATATAACAAAGAAAACCCTAATGCCGCGTACACATGGCCGGAATTTCTGATGGAAACAGTCCGATGGGAGCTTTTCATTGGATTTTCTGACCGTGTGTATGCCCACCGGCCTTTTTCTGTCGGCATTTCCGACGAACTTTAGATTGAGAGCCTGTTCTTAATTTTTCCGGCGGAAAACCTATCTATCGGATTTTCCGACTGTGTGTATGCAATTCCGACACGTAAAATTCCGAGGCATGCTCAGAAACAATTTGACGCATGCTCTGAAGCATTAAACTTCCCTTTTATAGTGCCGTCGAACGTGTTGTATGTTGGGGTGTTATTGACCGGCGGAATTTGGTGTGATCATGTGTAGGCAAGACAGTTTGAGCAAAATTCCGTCGGAATTCCAACGGGAAAACCATCAGAGACTTTTCCGACGATAATTCCGATCGTGTGTACGTGGCATAAGATCTTGGGATAGCCTATTTAAAACTAGGCTATGGCAATATAACAGCCCATTGATGCCCCTGTCTGGTACAAACTACTTCCCACCAGGGAAGGAGAGTAAGCTATATCTGAGGTGGACACTCTTGGATAGGTTAAGATTAACAGCTGTTATGGAGGGAAGTGCCCGGTGTTCAATAGGTGAACTACTTGAGAGATATGGGGAATCACCATGGGATATGTGGAGATATAGGCAACTCCAACATTTTGTAGACAGTCTCCCAAAACCCCTTCACTCCATTAAGGAGCTCACCCCATGGGAATGCTTATTGGATCAAAGGGGGATAAGAGGCCATGGAATATTTACTATATATGGGATGCTGATCTCCTCCCCAGGCCTGGAGCCATTATGCCCTTTAGAGAGCTGGGAATTGGAATTAGATCAAACTACATCAGAGCAAATGAAACACAAAATCATAGATTACATACATTCAACATCAATAGATACAAGAATAAAATATTAATCCAGAAATATCATTGTTATGTTGGAGAGAGTGTGGATTGGAGGGCACACATGCTCACATATGGTGGCAGTGTAATGAGATCCAACCTTTCTGGAGAGAGATATTGAAAATGATTAAAAAGATTACTGGGGTTGAGGTCGGGCAAGATCCTTGGCAATGTCTGTTCCATACGACGGGAGAGTCGAGGAAGAAATATAGAGCAGCAGTAGTACCATAGCTATTGAACACAGCGAAATCTCTAATACCGAGACAATGGAAAATAAAAAAAGCTCCATTAATAAAGGATTGGTTTAGAGAAGTGGATACAATGAGATTGATGGAAGAATTGGTATGTTTACAAAATTACTTTAGACAAAGATTCTATAGAACTTGGAAAGGATGGTTGGATTTTAAACAAAAAAAAGAATATTGGAACTATATGGGAGAGTCAGGTATTATTATTGGGAGGGGATGGGTGGATAGGGGGAGGTTTTTACCCCCCCCCCCTTTTTTTGTGGGGATCAAGGTATTATGGGATCAGGGAAATATAATTTAGTAACAAATATATAAAACTTAAAAGACTCCATCATAACGAAAGACTGAAAACAGGAACGTTAGCTAGGGATGACACTAAATCTACATCTCAAGTTAAGTCACTTTTACTGTATCCCTCGTGCATACATTATCCATGCAAATTTTCTGGGAAGAATAGTTAGTTTGTGCATGTGTATATTCTATACATATTCTGTCATACTTTGTATGCCATGAATTGTTTTTCCTTCAAGTGCAGCTTTTTTTGTTTAGTAAAGCAAATTAATATACACTACAGAGGTTTTTATGCTTCCTTTCTTTTACTGCAAAGTAACCTAAAAGACGCAAAGCAAAACAGGTTGCAGCACTGGGATGGAAGAGAGAAATGAGAAACAGCCACTTGAGAGGCAAATATGCATTGAGTTCTATTCCAGGGGACCTGTCAGTTTTCAAATCTTTAGAGACCCTGAGAATGGTTTGTTTAACCACTTCCGCCTCGCAAGGATTTACCCCCTTCCTGACCAGAGCATTTTTTGGCATTCATGGGCACTGCGTCGCTTTAGCTGACAATTGCCCAGTCATGCGACATTGTACCCAAACAAAATTGACGTTAGTTTTCCCCACAAATAGAGCTTTCTTTTAGTGGTATTTGATCACCTCTGTTTTTATTTTTTGCGCTATAAACAAAAAAAGAGCGACAATTTTGAGAAAAAAGCAAAAAATATATATATATATAAAAAATGTTTCCGCAGTTTAGGCCGATATGTATTCTTCTACATGTTTTTGGTAAAAAAAAAAATTGCAATAAGTGTATATTGATTGGTTTGCCAAAAGTTATAGCGTCTACAAACTAGGGGATCAATTTATGGCAATTTTATTATTATTTTTTTTTTACTAGTAATGGTGGTGATCTACGATTTTTATCAGGACTGTGACATTATGGCAGACACATTGGACACTTTTGACTATTTTGGGACCATTGCCATTAATACAGCGATCAGTGCTATAAAGATGCACTGATTACTGTATAAATTACACTGGCAGGGAAGGGGTTAGACACTAGGGGGTGATCAAGGGGTTAAGTGTGTCCTAGGGAGTGATTCTAACTGTGAGCAGGATGGGCTACCACTGACATGACAGCGATCCCTGTTCCCGATGACAGGGAGCAGTAGATCCCTGTCATGTCACTAGGCAGAACAGGGAAATGCCTTGTTTACATAGGCATCTTCCCGTTCTGCCTCTCCGTCTCATGATCGCGGGCCGCCGGCGAACATAGAGTTTGCGGGACCCGTGGGCACTCTTCTGCGGTGTGCGTCGCACACACACCCGCAATGCAGCAAACTTAAAGGGACGTACAGGTACGCCCATTTGCCTGTAGGAGCCATTCTGTCGACGTATATGTGTGTGCGACGGTCGGCAAGTGGTAAAAAGGAAATTTACCCTCCTAATGCAAATGTCAGTCTTTTTCCCCACTTACCTGCAATGTATAGTTAGGATTATTTTACTTAAAATCCCAGTAGATCAAGCCTTGTCCTCATCTCTGGCAATGCTGTAGTATTCCAGGTCTTTTTCCAGGGAGTCATCTTTATTTATAAGTTAAGGACCGCCAGCTGTCTCTTTTAGATTTTTGCAGAAGCCCCCCAATGAAGTGGCACTAGATCTCAAGATACAGCTTCCTCCACCAAGAATCAGATATTATAGTTAAGCATGGCATCCAAGAACTAGATTACAGTAGCTTAGTTGCAAACAGGAACTGACTTTATTGTAAATTTACACAGAATATATACTACACAAAATCAGGTAAGAGCGTGATCACATTATTTTAAACAATGCAAACTGTAAACAGTAATATCTTCAGTACATCTAACAGTACATCTAATGAACAGCTAACATAAACATAAACAATGATCTTAATTAAACAGTAAGCTAATTAACAACTAGTCACCTAGACAAGCCTAGGTGTCTCAGATTAGTGCCCACCCAGGCAGTTCCCCATAAAGAAGACCCAGGGCTGTCCAAATCTCTTTAATCAGCTTTCACTTGTGTAATCTGTCCAGTAGGAAAGTCATCATAAGAAAAAACTCATACAATGTTCCAACAGTCTGAAAAAGTGGAATTCATTTATCTTCATAGATTTCTTGAGGGATATTGTTGATAATTTTTTTTGTCCCAAGTGAAAAAGGAGCCTCTCCAACCCACTCTGCAGGAAGGCCACCATATTTCCTCTGACCATTAACCTATACAAGATTAATATTACACCTTTCCATCCACACCAGAAGGGAAGCCATATTGTCTTTATTTAGAGAATTAAACCAAGCCTCGCTCTCAGCATTCATCATGTTGTTGTCCATCATTAGAGATTGATCTGCTCGCTCCATGGGATCAGAGGCTGAACTGAGCTCTTTTCCATGCTCTGACTGGGAGAAACAGACAAAATGCTGAGGAGTTACACTTACCACCATAACCCTGGGTTGTGTAGAAAAAACTCTAATCCGGGGATTGAAGAGTCACACCATAAAGCTATAATCAGAAAGAAGTTTATTGGTTTAGTGTAGTATCCAACTAGTTTCGGGGGCCCTAAATAGCTTTCTTTTTCATGGCTTAAGGCTTAAGTAGGGTTGACAGTTTTTTTTTTTTTAAACCCAAAGGGTGGTCCAGCAAAAAAAAACAAATTGCAAAAAGTGCTAAAATACAGGGGTATCTGGAGCTTCAACCTCTTGGGGTAAGTGCCGTCAGTATCCCAGGAGACAAGGGGAGGACTGAATGATCATTCTCACTTGGGTGAGAATGAAGGCAAGGGGAATGGATGGTCCAAAACAAAAATAAATGACAAAAGGTGGTAAGAAATAAGGTTAAATCCTGGGGTATGTGCTGTCAGTATCCCAGGAGACAGAGGGAGGACTGAAAGATAATTTTCACCTTGACGAGAAATAAGGTAGGGGGAATGGATGGACCAAAAAAAAAAAAAAAAAATTACAAAAAGTATTAAAATATAGGTAAACAAAATAGGTATACTATACCATTTCATAGCATTTTAAAATTGAGCATTTCTAAAATGACGTTCTATGCTTCTTTTATATCCATTTTATAGTCAGAATTTCCCCGAATTGTCAACCTCTGCTTCTGTAATTGCCTCACTGCCTCTTCCAGAGTTCTCCACAAAGCCTGACATTAAATCACAGGAATATGGACTATGACTTAGTTTCAGCCATGGAAACAATATTTAGTTTGTAGTGAAGATTTCCCAGAACTCTTATCCCCCTGCTCCTGTAACTGGCTCCAGACTTCTCCCAGCAATATGCATTGAGGTGGAGATGAAATTACAAGCAGCCTGTTGCCTCTGAGATAAATAGATGCTTTCATTACACAGGTCACAAGACCTGTTTTCAAAACTGTGTATGGAGCTCTGCACCGTAGCTTTTTTTTTTTTTTTTTTTTCCAGTAATGCCACCCGGCTCATCTATCAGCACGCTGGCGGATTACTTTGTACGCCGTTACTGTAAATGATAAGAATAGACACCTGGTTTCCAGTTCACTTACAGTGCCCTTCTCACATCATTTCCTGCAGCTTCTGAACTTATTAGTGCTCAAAGCGCTACAAGCATTAAACCTCATTACAAAATTAACTTCCAAGCTGATTTCAGCATACTGTTTGCTCCCTGAAATTCATTTGCGAAGCCACGGCGTTCCAGGACCAATCACATTTAGCCGGGTGATATATTGCTCCCCATAAAAAAACAATTGCTTATAATTGCATAACAACATCAGATGTGCAATATAATTTTGTTATTGTTATTAGTGGAAGATAATTTAGTAGTGGATTTGACACACTGTATAGATGCTGGGAATTTAGGCTGAGCATTTCCATAGTTAATTATACCATTTTATTGGGTTTTATTATATTAGGGCTAATTAATAAAACATGAAACATATATTCCATTACCAGCTGAAATATTTTCATAAGGACCGGAGTCCCTGCCATAGATCCACCAGCCTAACAACGTAATTTGATTGTCTGTGCCTTGCAGTGTTCTGCTTTATCTATTTTGCGAGCCAGCTCGGATGCCTACTCCAAAGATCTTTGCTGCTTTTAGCAATGTCCTCTCTAGTTTGACTGTTTCACCGTCTTAACTCCTTGGCGCCAGGAGTACTGAATACAGCAATACTAAATGCATTAGCACTTAACACTGCATGAACCCAGCCACTGGTCAGGAGGACAGAAGTTATTTTAGGACAGGCATTTGATCAGACGGAGAAGAAAAAAAAAATTGCTATCTGCTCAGAAAAGTTACTTATCAAAGCATTGTTAATAATTCTACTGAAAGCAAAAGAATACAGGCCATTCGGGGTCGTTCTTCTAAAGGGCGAGTACGTATGGGAAAACGATTCTGTGCCCAGATGCATTCTTTTGCTTTGGCATGACAGAAGCAAGGTGATGTCATGGAAGGGCGAGGATGAAGTTGTAATCATAAAATGTGCACAGTGTTTGGGTGCATTTGGAATTTAGGGACATGCCATTAAAGGCCAATTTTCAAGAGCCTTCTCCTGTAACCACAGATGTAAGCGACTGCACAATTCTGTGCACAAAGATACAGTGAGCACATTCTAGTCATGGTGATAAGGTACATTGTACCCAAACTCAAAAAATGTGATTGTCTATATAAGAAACAAGAGATAGAAGAACCCTGAAAAAAATGTCCATATATGTTGCCTTAAACATAGCAGTCCACTTGTAAGCAGCCCTACTTTGCCACCAGATTCCATCAAGCTAGCCAGGGCACCTCCCATCTTCTTCATGCTCAGGGTGATAGGGTATGCACAACTTCTGTAGAGGGAGAAACTCCACCATTTGGTTACTTACACTCTCCTGGCTTGATCTTCAGTAATAATAGAGGGGCCAGAAAACACAAAGTGTCCAAGTGCAGTAACAAGAATATATTGTAATAGAAGTCCATTAACACACAATAGACCCAGCAAGAAGGCAACCGGAAACACTCATGCCGCGTACACACCATCGGAATTCTTGTCGGAAAAAGCTCCGATGGTTTTCCTGACGGAATTCCGTCGGAATTCCGCTCAAACTGTCTTGCCTACACACAGTCACACCAAATTCCGAACGCGGTGACGTACAACACTACAACAAGCCGTGTTCAATGATTCTGAGAATGCGTTGAATTGTTTCTGAGCATGCGTAGGAATTTTGCACGTCAGAATTGCTACAGACGATCAGGATTTCCGATAGAAACCTTTTCGGCCGGAAAAATTGAGAACATGCTCTCAATTTTTTGCTGTCGGAAATTCGGCCAGCAAAATTCTGATTGAGCCTACACACGGTCGCATTTTCCGATGAAAAGCTCTCATCGTTCTTTTTCTGGCCAGAATTCCGATCGTGTGTACGCGGCATCACAAGTTCTAATAGTGATGAGCCACTAGATTGAAGACTCTGAGGTGCCGATGGCGTATGTGTCGAGGAGCAGAATGCAGCCTGGCCAGTCAGTACCCAAATGGGAAGGCTTCCAGGAAGGATGGCGTGTCCCTACACTTTCTCTACTACTCCGTAACTTTTCCCTGACACTAAGTACTGTCCCTGACAGACGGGTGACCTGTCCCTGCTCTAGCCACACGCAAAATGTACACCAAACCCGGGAGCCAGGGTCCTAAATAGACTTTGTCAGACCCAAGATAGCCAACGAAGTCACATGGGGTGCCAGCATCCAAAAAGATAGCTGCCTCCCTGTAACCGAGGAAACCATAGAGGAACTAGGCTCCCCTCGACTTCCTCCTCCATCTGCATTGTCGCTGTGGACGAGTGCCATGTGCAGTGGAGAAAATAGATTGCACCTGCCTACATGTAATCACATTCTTCACCTCCATAGCTTTGTATCCAGCAATATAATTCACCACAGTGTCAAAACATATGAACACTGAATGTCTGTCCAGCTCTCCTCAAGGCAGGTCTCCCATAAGTGGTTCTCCCTTAGAGTCTCTACAGCCTACCCCAATTGGTACTCTCTTCCACAGGCTACAGAATTACATAGTGTATATCCGGGGTAGCCAGGTTCCTATCACTCCTCCAACCAAGACACCTCCCACACCACTCCACCCATCATCCTCACCCAGGGGAGGGACTGTTGTGCTGCACCTGATTAGATCATCAGATTTGGAGACTCTGCAATGTCTTTATGGAGAGGAAGCTGTACCTGAAGTCCTACAGTGCAAGGATCTGTCTACAAATGATCAGTAGTTTCAGACGTATAAGCAGCTAATTAGGGTATTTGATCTACTGAAAAAGTTATATATTATAGAATAATTTACCTGAAAGCGAAAATAATAAGTCATCCTTTTTTACAGAATAGGTCTGCTGCTGCTAAATATTGGGTGCTCGGGGAAATCTAATGTCAAAATATTTTTTTCAAATTTGGAATAGAGCAGGAAAAGGTAAGAACCTTCAGATTTTTATTTCTGTCTGTGTTCCCCGGAGAGATTCAACTTCTCTATTTATCCATGCGAACATTTTTACTGGGACCGAAACTAAAGGGAAAATGTACAAACGTTTAGGGCTTGTGTAACTATGCTGCTGACCCTCCAAAAAGCAATATGTGGTTTTAACCCTGAAAATGCAGACCCACCAAGCTGCAATTGTATGCTTTGAATGCAGTTTCAGGGTGGTTGTGGTGTAGCCCTATTCACTTGACTGGGTTGCATTTGGCAGTGGTACCACCTACCAAATGAAACATGCCATTTAATTTTTGCAGTGCTCGTGATGCTTTACTAAGGTACAGCCCTGAGTGGCTGCATTGCTGTTTTTAAGTGGACAGTCGGGGTGGGGGGAGGGTTGATTGCTTTTTACTGTCTCCTAGTTGCCTGTGTGAATGAGTTTTTAAAGTCTACCTTTTACTAATAAATAACACTCGGCCATAGTATTCTATGTCTGGGCCACAATTGTCCTCATTAAAGGACAACTATACCTTTTTTATAAAAACTTTAGCTAAATCCACCCTTCCACTCCTACTAACTTAGATAGCGCTGACCATCCCCACCCCCCTCGTCCAGATGTTTACTTACCTTAATTTCATTGCTGGGGCCTCTTTGAATGTTTACAGCTTGTTTTAATTTAAATCTCTTCAGCACTGGCCAGACCTGCGCAATGAGCTCACATAGATTTTCTCTTGAGATATGGCTCTAATCAGGTCAATGGCACCTCTTCAGCATTGAAAACATTTTCGTTGGATGGGCTGCAAACACTGGAGGAGGCCATGGCTCTGGTGTAATGGTAAGTAAGCAGCTTGGGAGGGGATTTAAAGAGAGGGATTAAAGGGTACAGCTTTTCTTTAACACCCTTCAACATCAAAATATACACTATATTACCAAAAGTATGGGGACGCCTGCCTTTACATGCACATGAGCTGTAATGGCATCCCAGTCTTAGTCCGTAGGGTTCAATATTGAGTTGGCCCACCCTTTGCATCTGTAACAGCTTCAACTCTTCTGGGAAGGTTGTCCACAAGTTTTAGGAGTGTGTCTATGGGAATGTTTGACCATTGTTCCAGAAGCGTATTTGTAAGGTCAGGCACTGATGTGGACTAGAAGGCCTGGCTCGAAGTCTCTACTCTCTTTCATCCCAAAGTGTTCTATCGGGTTGAGGTGAGGACTCCAGTCAAGTTCCAGTCAAGTTCCTCCACCCCAAACTCGCTCATCCATGTCTTTATGGACCTTGCTTTGTGCACTGGTCCAAATCATTTGGTGGAGGGGGGATTATGGTGTGGGGTTGTTTTTCAAGGGTTGGGCTTGGCCCCTTAGTTCTAGTGAAGGGTACTCTTAAGGCATCAGCATACCAAGACCTTTTGGACAGTTTCATGCTCCCAACTTTGTGGGAACAGTTTTGGGATGGCCCCTTCCTGTTCAAACATGACTGCACAAGGTTCATAAAGGCATGGATGAGTGAGTTTGGGGTAGAGGAACTTGACGGACCTGCAAGAGGGCTTCTCGTCCAACATTAGTGCCTGACCTCACAAATGCGCTTCTGGAGGAATGGTAAAACATTCCCATAGACACACTCCTAAACCTTGTGGACAGCCTTCCCAGAAGAGTTGAAGCTGTTATAGCTGCAAAGGGTGGGCCAACTCAATATTGAACCCTACAGACTAATGCCCCGTACACACGGTCGCAAATTCCAACCACAAAATCCGTCGGATTTTTTCCGACGGATTTTGTCCGACACTGGTGTTGCATACACACGGTCGGACAAAGTTGTCAGAAAATCCGATCATTCTGAACGTGTTGACGTTTGTTGCGTACGACGGGACTACGTAGAGGCTAGTAGCCAATATCTTTGGTTTTGTAATGTGATCTGAGTATGCGTGGCACTTTGTCCGTCGGAATTCGCTACACGCGATTGGAAAAAGTCCGATAGGACTTTGTTGTCGGAAAATTTGAAAGCAGGATCTCAAACTTTTTCCGTGGGAAATTCCGACGGAAAAAGTCCGATGGAGCCCACACACGGTCGGAATTTCCGACAACATGGTCCGATAGGACATTTTCCGTCGGAAAATCCGACCGTGTGTACGGGGCATTAGACTGGGATGCCATTAAAGTTCATAGTTACATAGTTACATAAGTCCATCCAGTTCAACCATAAAAACCCACAGTTGATCCAGAGGAAGGCAAAAAAAATCATGTGTGTGTAAAGTCAGTCCCAATACTTTTGGTAATATAGTGAATTTGCCATGAGGTTTCAGGAACATATTTCTGGGTTATAGAGGGAACTATACTATACCGCATTTGTTTTAAGTCAAGTGTTTTTAATAACCAATTGGTTTAGTGGTATATGCTTTAAAGCTGAACTCTGGACATGAAAACTTTTATCCAAATCTATTTCTGGGTTTGCAGACACATTTGTGTGCACAAAAAGCCTTTGCAAACCCATATATTACCTTGTAAAAGTAGCAGTGACATAATCACTGTGCTTTACATAGCCTGTGAAGAGAGGAAAGCTGTGGGAGGGACCCAGCAGGCTCCACCCACTACAAGCTGCTGTAAAAAACTACAGGAGGGGGTGGATACAAGACCAGTCACCCTGCACAAGGAGACAGAAGAGCAGTGACTGGTCTTTATTACTTCTACACAGAGGAAAATTACTGCGTTACTTTTGGATTACAGCAGATATCTAGAAGAAATACATAAAGCACACATGCTTCTTGTATTTAGACAATATTTGCTAATCCTGGAGTTCAGCTTTAACTGCAGCTATATCTAAATCTGGTTTTCACTTGGTCATTTTATATAGCTCTAGGAAATGTTGCCTTGTAATTCTGAAACTTAAAAAACGAAACTGTAACTGAGTTGACCAGGTCTACATATTTCCTTAATTACCTCCACACATTGGTTGTCAGCGACATTTGAGGCAGCTGTAATTAGCATACCAAGTATTGAAAGAACTTTTTTAATGCGTATGGGTCATGATGGCCTTTGGGTCCCTTTCTAGACCTTTCTCCTGTCTTTCAACACATGCACTTATGCGAGCTGTTCCTTCTACTTCCCTATTAATTTAACCTTATACTAGATGACCTCTGTTTTCATGAAATCCATCCATCAGCCAGATCAAGCATAGAGGTGGAGGAAGGAAGGAAGAAGGTGATTCAAGTAAAACTTACATGAATGCAGAAATAAAGTTAACTAGCTTTTGTTCTGCTGTTATAAAAATTCACGCTGCCACTGCGTGCTTTGTGGTCCCTAAAATAAAGCTAAAAATAATATAGATAGTGTTGGTAGTTCCAAACTACTAGGGCCACATTTTCTACCCCTTGCCCCTTATTTAATGTGATTAATTTAGTAAAAAACTAAGTGTAGCACCCTTTTAGTTAGGCTGTTAATACCCTGTTTCCCCGAAAATAAGACCTAGCGTGATTGTCAGTGATGGCTGCAATATAAGCCCTACCCCCCAAATAAGCCCTACCCTGTTTCCCAAAAATAAGCCCTACCCTGAAAATAAGACCTACAAGGACTTTAACTAGGTCTTATTTGGGTGGTAGGGCTTATATTGCAGCCATCACTGACAATCACGCTAGGTCTTATTTTCGGGGAAACAGGGTAGGTAGAGATGGGCTGAACACCCCCCTGTTAGGATCGCAGCAGAACTCCCGAACAGGGGAAAAGTTCTAACCCCGAACAGCGAACCCCATTGAAGTCTATGGGAGCCAAACAGGAAAAATCAAAAGTGCCCATTTTGAAGGCTTATATACACGTAATCGGGCATACAAAGGGTATGGGGGTCTGGGTACTGCCATTGGGGACATGTATTAATGCAAAAACATTTTTTTTTTAAAGATTGTTTTAAAAAAATGAGTAAAAATTATCAAAGTGCAACAATAAAAAGGAAAAAATAATCCCGTTAGTCTGCCCGTAAAGTGGCAAATCTGTAGCATATATATAACATGCGGCAGCAAAAAGTTTTATTTCTAAAGAAAACTTAAAAGGGCTCAAATCTCATTTAAAATGACTCACGGTTGCAATTGCCGGCACCCGGCTATTAAAAAATTTAATAGAAAAAAACGGCGTGGGGTCCTCCACCAACCCCCCCCCCCCCCCCCACCAGTCCATACCTGACCGAACCGAAAAAATCATCGGTCCTCGTTACAAGGGAGGCTGGGCAGCCAGGTGACTTTGCCAGGTGGCCCCGCCCTTAGCTATATAAGAACTGTCAAAGCGCGGAGGAGACTTTTCGGCCGGCTCAGAAGGCGGGAGCGTTTTTTTTTTTTGGGGATCGGCAGTGCGGTGGGCGGGACATTAAGGGACACTAGTTTTTTATTTTTAATAAAGGATTTGTCAAAAACTTGTCTCCTGTTTTTATTTTATTTTTACACTTTTTTGGTGAATGGTTAGGGGTACAATGTACCTATACCCATTCAAATATGGGGGGATCTGAGGGACCCCTTGTTAAAGGGGGCTTCCAAAATCAGATAAGCCCCTTGCCCGCAGACCCCATCAACCACAGCCTAGGGTTTGGCGTGAAGAGACCATTGTTCCCATCAACATGGGAAGCATGAGAGCATGTGGCCTGGTATAGTTCATGTAGCCAGGATCTGGCTATATATATATATATATATATATATATATATATATATATTCCTGCAATCATGAGACACTGTGTGGATCTGCTACGGGGGAGCCGCTTCTCTCTAGTGCTGAGTTGGGTGCTGACCTGTTACCTCTTTGATACAGAGACAAGGCAGAGCAAAGCATCTTGTGACATGTAATCCAAATGTATGGGATTCACCCTATTGCTGAATCATCAGGAACTACAACTACCAGATGGCTAAGGGGGAAGAACAGATTGCTGGGAGAATCTATAAGAGGAATGGATTGAGGCCTTGCGCGGTCCTCTGCTTGGATCTGAGTGCAGGGATTCTGTGACGGTGTGTGCTGCAGCAGAGTTATGGCCTGCACCAGCAAAACCATCCAGCAGATATTCGGAGGGACATCAGCAGGCAGCACCCCTTTGCTGTTCGGCAAATGACATCAGATTTGGGTAAGCAGTAGCGTGTTGCGGCAAAGGCCGGACAGGCAAAGTCTTGTGCCAAACCATTCACCCAACCCTACTGATGGGGTTCAAATTTAGTTTTTGACTCCTTTGTAGCCAACGGAGCAGTATTTACATTGTTACTGGCTGCTCTGGGCTCTGCTGGAATATAGTAGGTTGGGAGAATTCTGGAATATAGTAGGTTGGGAGAATTCTGGAATATAGTAGGTTGGGAGAGGCAGACGCTAGTCGAGAGAGTGATCAGAAAGGGTCTGAGGTGTGCATAACGGTTCTTTGCCCTGGTGCAGCGAGACCTAGCCTGGAGGTGCTGCTGGCCCACCTGAGCTAGCTTCTGAGGCCTGCAGGATGTTTTTCAAGGTCCTAGCTCAGGGAGAGCTGGAGGTCTGCTGCTAAAGTGTGGAGAACGGTCAAGAGAAAGTCTAATGAAGCAGGGTCTGCCTGATACTCGAAGGTGTGCTTATATACAGGGACACAGGGAGTAGAGACCAGAGAGTAAGAGATGCTAGAGAGACTGACACCGATTTACCTCTTCTTTGAGAGACGTCTCCAGATTGCTGGCTCAAGGCTGTTTCAAGTTTGGGATCCCCCTGAAGCTGTATGATCATGTCTTCTGCTCTAGAGGCCTACAGTATCTCGAAAAGGTTAACTGCTGGTACAAAGAGTCCTCTGTTAAAGTTATACTAGTCCTGGAGTATTCAAAGACTCATCCTATACCCTATCCAAATTTTCCTAGAGAAATACATTTCAAAAAGACCCTTTCTTCCTGGTTAATTGGTAAAGAGACTAAAAAAACTGCTATATGCCTGGCTGTCATTCATCTAATAGGGAACCGAACCTGGGATAATATAGCCAGTACAGCCTAGGTCTGTGCTACAGGAGGAAGCCTGCTATCGGCTTAACCTCTTGCCGATGATGTAACGCATACGTGTGGCGGGCACGGGGGTGGGCCTTAATGCCTTAATAAGGTTGGCTTTATCTGACTTACTGCAGCTTCTATGACATACTCTTAAAAGCTCACAGTGTGCAGTGAAATCAGAAAAATCTATTTCAGTACCAGAGCAGAGCCTGTGCAACTTTGTAAGATTGAAGGGAGGGCTGGAGTTCAGCTTTAATAAGTAAATCAAATGACAAAGCACATGAACTTCTTGGTTTTCCTTTGTCTTCTTTATCAATGTTCGTTGCCTCTCAGTAGCACAATCAATCAGTCAGTCTTGGGTCAAGTGAACATCTGTATTTTCTAGTTAATATTTCATCATCCCAGATGTTAGGGCACGTAGCTCCTGGAACATATTTTAAATAACAGTGTCATATGTTCTTTTTATGAAATAATGTTGTCATATGCTGCGTTCTTGTAATTGTTTCATCAGTATACAGCCATCAGCAAGGTTTTAATTAACGGTATGATTAAAGAATGCCCACGGTGTATGACCGCACACATCTCAGGAACTCACCAAGGTGCCACGTGAATAGAACCATCTGCTTTTTTTAATTCACTTCCAGATTTACTGAGCTGCTTCCGCATCTAACCTACCAATCTTTGGGAGATTAGATTTGGAAATTACAAATAAAATTTTAATCAACCTGATAAAAAACACAACCCTTTAATTATAGGTCTGATTTTTGAGACTTTCATTGGTAACCAACCCCCAGCTCTACTCTTTATAGATAATACCTTATGCTGGCCTATACAATAGTGCAGTGGAAAGGATACTGATGACATGTAAAGTGCAAGATTTCAGTTTGGCCAAACAGGTTAAATTTTTGTTTACCGTATATACTCGAGTATAAGCCAAGTTTTTTCAGCACATTTTTTTGTGCTGAAAAGTGCCCCCCTTGGCTTATTTTTCCGACCCGACTTTGCGAGCCCGTATCTCGCGGCCACTTGGTGCTAGGAACTCCATATTTGGTGTGCAAACCCAGTGGACCCAACACTACAACATATCCAAGTGGCCCCGAGATACAGGGCCCCAAAGTTGGCCAACTGTGTCCATCTTCAGAAATGTCATCTTGGGACCCTTTGTCTGCAGCTAGGGGGCATCTAGGAACCCTTAACTACCAAGTTTGAAGTTCAGGGGACCTATGGCTGCAAATGGGCACAGTGAGGCATGCAAATGGGCACAGTGAGGCTGCAAATGGGCATTGTTGACCCACTTTTCCACTTCCAGTAGCTGTGCATTTCTCACCCTAGGCTTATACTCGAGTCAATACGTTTTCCCAGTTTTTTGTGGTAAAATTAGGTGCCTCGGCTTATATTCGGATCGGCTTATACTTGAGTATATACGATAATTAATTTGTTTGGAGATCTCAGTGTCTCTGGTCTCCTGAGCCTTATTGGTCAATGAGGCTGACCGTCATATTAAATGGCCAACTAGGGGGCTTGAGAAGAAGAAGGGGTGTGTCCAGTCTTTGACTTTTGCAAGAGCATTGGAGCTTTTCACATTACAATTTATGTTGAAAATAACTTGTCTCTATATGATTTTCATCCTATGCCCTATTTTAATTGATCATTTTTTTAACAGGTTCACTTTTAGTTCATCAAAGTTGCTAGTAATGGCACTTAGAGTAAAACTTCATTCAAAAAGTGATGTCCTGCTGGTTTGCTCCTCCCGCCAGCCTGTAACTGAGTTGCATGTCTTTTTTGGGGGGGGGGGGTTTATTGTTAGTATCGGTAGTAGCTCCAACATTTACAATCCTCGTCCCTTACCCCACCTCTCCTGTACCTGCCTAGGATCTGTTACATGGTCAAGGAGGCTGTAGGACCATTTGCAATGTGCAGCACGAGCTTGTGCATGCATTTTGTGGAGGGTGGCTGTGGTTCCTTAGGAAGCCACAGCCAGCTCCCGCATCCAAGATATCAGCGATGGTGGCCCATGGTGGTATTAAGAACTGGCAATGGTAATGTGAAAACAAACAACAATTTTAAGTTCTTTGTACAAACATTCATACAAAAAAGTTTCAGCACAATGGATGACTTGATGAATGTTAAAATTTACATAAAGAATACAGAGGATTTTGCAGCTTTTTCCACACTTAATTCCTCATTAGTAGTTCCATCGTGGTTGAAAGAATAGGTCCATTTAATGGCCATGAACTTTCATTTTATATCTAACTCTATCAAGACAATTTCAAGTAGGAGTGAACCCTAACTAAATGAAAGAATAGGTCAATGTAATAGCCACAAACTGCCATTTTATATATAACTCTATCAAGACAATTTCAAGTAGAAGTGAACCCTAACTAAATGATATTTATTTGCTAAAAACTGTTTTGACTGTCAAAATAAATAGAATTTGTGTCCATACAGTTCTGGGAAAACCTGATTTTACTCATCTGCAGTTCAGTAATGCTTACAGGTCTTGTTTCTCCCCCAAAAGAAAGAAATAGGAAGTGCCACCAACTAGTTGTAGATTATTAGGTAAAAATCGGACAAAAATAAAAGAAATGCACTCACATTTATTAGGTGACTTAAAAAGCATAAAAGCATCCACATGAAAAACTGCAGAGCTTGTCAGGGTGACCCCTAGGGCTGGGTCAGCAGAGCTGAGCCCTGAAGCAACTGGGAAGGTGTGTAGTTTAGGCTATAGGAGCTTTGCTGGAGAAGGCTAGTCAGTCCGAGAGCATCTGGGATATGCAACAGTTTCTTGGAGCGATATGGAGTTTGGCACCGGTAACAAACCAGGGCAGAGATCCAGACACCATCCAGATGATGATGTGAGGGGCGTGATTACCCATTTCAGGGCAACAAAGACAGCCCACTTTTTAAACCATCCCAGTCTGTGACTCAATAATGAAGAATAAGCAGACCACCAGCATGTTTCCTTTGTTTTGCAGCACAACTGATTGGATAGAAGGACTCCAAAAGGCTACTGTCAAGCCAAATTCAGGTCCTTACAATTGTTGCAGTTAGGGAAAGGCATATAGATGTAGCACCCTCCTAGATAGATTGCTAGTCTGGCTAGGTAAATGTAGTTCTTGTGGCTCTCCTGTAATCATTTGAGCAGCTTATTATTGCTTTGGGCTGTTCTGGCCTCTACAGGCTGCAGGTTTGATTGCTTTCCCTTGGAGGATTCCAGATTGTAATGGTAGAGTCAAGCAGGCAGTCTGAATATTTATGTGGTTCCAGCCTATGCATAGAGGAGGGTACCCAGTAGGTGGCTGGAGAGTGCATCGTTTTGGGCCTAAGGCAGCCCGGTCTTGTTCAGGAGCAGAAGTACCTAGCCTGGAGGGCACCTACCCTCCTAGGCAGCCCAGCACCTTTATCAGGAGATCATCCCTGTGCTACAGCGGAGCTAGAGCTGAGGTGCCTATTTGCTGAGAGACGTTAAGGCTAAAGAAGGGGGTTTTCACCTAGGTTCCAGTTTGGGAGTCCACTAAGGACATGTCTTTTCTGACTCTGGGGGAGGCATCCAAGTACTTGAGGACTTGTGAGTACAGACCTAAGTGCAGGATCTGGTTTACTATTGCTTTCGTTGACCCCTGGTGTTCAAATAATGAGGCAGTGCTGTCCATTCCATGGGCTGTTGTTAAAAGGACAGTTCTGAGAAGTAGCTGCAGAAGAAAGGGCATCCTCTTGCTATTCAAATTTCTGGAGTATCCCACTGGCCTCCAGCTGTCACAAAGCTAGAAGTCCCATGAGGCATTGCAAGGCTGACAGTTACAAGCATGACACCCACAGGCAGAGGCATGATGGGACTTGTAGTTTTGCAACAGCTGGAGGGCCGCTAGTTTGAGACCCCTGCCCTAGACTGTTCTATGAGCCAGATGAGTGTGGTGTGCCTTCCTGCTAATGCACATTTTGTGAAAAGACCCTGGGGCAAAATCAGCGGCTCCTGCTGGAGTATCTCTACATAAAGATGTAATAAAGTATACTGAAATACTGAGCTGCATTTAATCATTTATCTGTATGGAGATCACCTTTAAGGCAACCTTAACATTGGGGATGTTGAGAGAAAAGTACTGGTTGTGCAAAAAACGAATACAACTAGGCTAAGGTCATAATAATTCATTAAAAGGAGTATATGTTCTTTTACTTGGGTTCCTCTTTACCAACGCCAACAGAAAGACCTTAAAAGAGTATATAAAAATATAAATATGAAGTATTCTACAGGACAACGGGTTGAAGAGAAAAACAGACTCCCTAGTTTTCGGCTGTTGTAACTGTAAGTGTCAGGATTAAATAGACAGGTCTGGTTTTCCTCTGCCTTTGTAATAAGCTTCCAGCCCGGAGTCTGCCTTCTGTTTATGCCTGGAACAGACCTGTGGAAAATACACTGTTTCCCCCCAAGATTATTTTATAACATTTGCTCAAATTTTATATTACACTTCGAGCACACACATAAAAAAATTGACATATATCACTATTCAAAAAAACACAATCGCTTAAACATATGTTGAGGGAAGGTTTGTGTCATCAAGAGGATATGTGAAAGTTTTTGTGTCTCCAGAAATTATAGAGACAATGGGATGTTTGATGCATTGCACTCCACAGAGGACTGTTTAAAAACACGGTCTTAGTTTGTAATCCGAATAGACCTTTAATTATAGAGGTGGTGCAAAAAGATGTACTTTGCTCCAAGATTCAAGTTACTTGCTAGGAGGGAAACACAACAAGCAACAAGCTTTAACCACTTTAAAGCAAAGGTCCGCCCAACCCTGCAAAAATTAAAAGCCCTAATAAAGCTTTTAATAAATCGGACACTTACCTGTCCTGGAGTCCAGTGATGTCGGCACCGCAGCTGATGTTTCCATCAGCTGTCGGGTGCATGCTGCCTCCATTGCGAGTAAGGAAACCCAGCAGTGAAGCCTTACGTCTTTACGCCGGGAACTCTATTGCGCATGCACGAGGCTCCGCTCCTCGCTCCTACTGGCACGGCGGCTGGGGAATTAGGAGGGAGCCCGGGCGGTGACGTCAATACCCGCAGCTGAGGCTCCCGGAAGTGAGAACAGGATACTTGTGAAAGACAAGTATGTGCCACCCCCCCCCCCCCCCGAAAGGTGCTAAATGTGGCACTGGAGAGGGGGAGGAGTACAACGAGCGGAAGTTCCACTTTTGGGTGGAACTTCGCTTTAAGACCAGGCCTATTTTTCAGACTTGTTGTTTACAAGTTAAAATCATTTTTTTTGCTAGAAAATTACTTATATATATTTTCTAACACCCTAGAGAATAAAATACTTTTTAAAATCTAGTAATACGTCTCTCCCTTCTCTGCACAAGCTCAGTTGCTCTCTATTTTCTTTATACCAAGAATGTAGAAGCCGATCTGCTGACAGTCTTAAGAATTGCTGCTGCTGGACTTCAGCAAAATGGCAGCCTCCAGCAAGAAGAAACAGGAGCAATCCTGGAGGCAATTTACAGCACACGCTAATTTGGTAGTATAATTATTCATGTGGAATGTATGTTCCTTGCTAAAGAAAATGTTTTTTTTTCATGGTGTTATGGGTAAAGTTCTGCTTTAAGATTCATGACTTTTAGTTAAAGTTGTCGTTTTTGAAAATATCTCCTTGAACATTTTTACACTGTAATAGTGAGAGTCCCTGTCTCTGTGAAAAGGGGGTTAAAAGGGACACAGGGTTTGCATATCTGCAGATTGCAGAGCTACAGAGCGTAGATTTGAAAAGGAGAGGACTGCTCTGGCAGCTTTCTCTGGATCTTGCTATTTCCGGATTGGGGCTCTGTAGTTTGGAGATCCCTCAGAGTCTTGGGGGAGATGGGATCTCCAACCCTGTGTCCGGGTCTTGTGGCATTTGTGCTCAATGTAGTTTCTCTTATTAGATTGTTGTGTAAAAAAACTCACTGTGCTTTCCTTAGCAAGCACGCTTCCATCTTTAGTGTGGGCATTTGAAGCTTACTCGTTGCTCCTTCCAGGATACGGTGCTGTGGGCTACCCAGCATGCATCTCCCGATCTCGCGCATGCGCATTGCATACAAAGCGCGGCAATGGAAATAGAAGTGGAGGCTGCCCATTGTCTCCTGAGATTGATGACACTCATATCCCAGGAGCCAATGGGCAGCCAAATATGACTTACCTCACTGCGGCGAGCTACAGCGGAAGAGAACCCTTTTAATGGAAAAATAAGGTAAATAGATTTGAGAAAAAAAAAACTTTGATGAGTAATGTAAATGTGATCACTAAGACAGTTGGGGGGCCCCCCTGAACCAGAGGCAGATGCATGATCCGGTAGCAGAGGACCCCGCTTAGTACCTAGCTCTGTCTCCGTTGCTTTCTCCCCCCCCCCTCTCTTCCCCCTCTTTCCTTCCTTCTTCCCCCTCCTGCCCCCCCCCCCTTTTCCCTTCCCCTCCCTCCCGTCCCCGCCCTCCCCTCCCCCCTCTCCCCCTTCACTTACCCTCCTCCCCTCCTTCAGATGTGTCCTCATCTTTTCCCTCAGCTACTCCCTTCCTCCCCCTTAATATACCCTTCATGGATATTGCTAGTTCAGGATGTAAGAACATAATTCCGACAATTGCAATTTGAATACGAGGCTACCAGCCAATGTGGGTGCGATGGAAATTTGTTCATTGACAATTTGCTTTACTTATATGTACTGTACGCTGACCTGTATGTATTTCATTTGAATAAAGTTCACCATTTGTTAAAAAAAAAACTGAACCATACAATTCTTTCATTCCTGCAAGTTACAGTTCAACTTCACTGTGAACAAACATTTTCTTTCTGAATGTTATCCTACCAAAGATCACCCTTTTCTGGAGGCATTTCCCCTATGCTGAGGAGGCTGTGACATGTGGTGTAACCAGCTGGGATGCCAAGCTCCTTAGGCCTCTTTCACACTGACGGACCGATCAGGTCCGCCTGTCAGTTTTTCAGACCCTATTGGACCATCCATTGCTCTCTATGGAGTGACGGGTATCAACGACATCCAATCCTGTCCGCTAAAAGCTGATGGATGGGGATCCGTTCCCCATCCATCTGGTGGATCAGATAACAGTCAGATGCAAACGGACGGGAGGTACGTTTCCATCCGACAACCCCATAGAGAACAGCATTGTGTGTCTGTGCCTACTCTGCATCATTGGAGCAGACACAGACCTGTCCGCTCTGTGGATTCCCCACTGAGCAGGTGGGTCTGCTAGCGGAGTCTGCCCCATGTAAAAGGGGCCTTACTGTCACTGTTTTTTTAACTATTTTATTTTTAGTTGAGGATGGGCAGGATTTGATATCTATTGGCAGGGAAACTTCCCACCCCTTCTTGTCCTGGTCAGAGGGACTGACTTACTATACCTTGTTCTGCATTGTGCGTCATGTACCTGATAGGATACTGAGATGACTAGGTTGGCCTCTCTTGTATCTTCAGCCCAGGCCCCACTGAGGATGGTGCTGAGGGACAGGAGGAACACGAGTGCCTAAAGCTGTTGCTGATAGAACTTGCAGTAGGAGATGCAGGCAGGAGCAGTCTGGCAGAACATCAGGTCAGGAGCAGCAGCCAGCTGGGGGGGTTAAAGGACCACTCCACATGTACTGCAGGTTCAGGGCGCAAGGCTTGTCAGAGCTTCCAGCAGACTGAAGACAGGAACACACTGTAATGATTGCAGCTGATATTGGTGAAGGACAGAGTAGGCACACGGAAATAGCATGAAGCCAAATCAGGGACAGAAGTGAAGTCACAGAAGTATCTGAGGTCAGCAGCGGGTAGGCAGAAGCATAGTCAAGGGCTGAGCTGAGGTCAGGAATGGATAAGCAGAATAGCAATCAGGATCCGAGATTAGGTCAAAAGGAAGTCGAGTCAGCAACAGAGGTCTAACACAAGATACAAGCAGGACACAGGAACAGCTGAAGACCAGTCAGGTCAATGGGAAGCCGAGTCAGCAACAGAGGTCTAACACAAGACACAAGCAGGACACAGGAACAACTGAAGACCAGTCAGTGTGTCTCTTGATGGAGGAGGCCATCATGGTAAAGGATAAGGGCTTTGCTTTCTCCTTTAGACACCATGCGTACAGGTATTTTGTCACACTGCAATGACATTCTGTCGACGGTCACAGCTATTTGTGCCTGTTCACTAAGCCACTCATTGTAGGTGATCACTAATAGACCCACACAAGCTGATGGAAACGGTACATTAAGAGCTGCTGCCCTCATGACTAGTGATTTTATGACTGGTTGGGTCAAGGAGCAAGAAGAAGCAGAGAACGCACTTATTCTCAGAATGAATGAAGTAGAAAAGTTAGATACCTGCACTGCAGGTGTCTACAGTTTCATCTTCAGCAGGCCTTCTAAAAACAAAGAGCAGTAGAGTAGTGGCATCACCAAATCTCACTCCAAATCTAATGAGAACAGCAGTAATTAATGAAAGGAGTGTACAAGAAAAAGAACCGCTGCTCCAGGTATATAAAGATAAGGCTGATTGGAGTATCTTGCAGAGTACTAGCCCCGGCCCGCCTCCGTGGGAATCTTGGAAAGAAGAAAGAAATTGCTTCACATCCAGAACTTCCGATTGCCTTTTATTTTGTTTCACAAAGATAACACCAAAGACACCAAACTGTGTTCACGCGTTTCATACATACATCTTGTGCTTAATCATGATTAAGCACAAGATGTATGTGTGAAACGCGTCTCTTCTTTCCAAATTACAGGAGTGAGTAGGATATGCCTTGGATGATCTCACACTATAAATATGCAGCTACAAGGCTACTGAACAGGGTTGCCTAGGTACATTCATGTCAGGAAGTGCATTGCTATTATATTGAAGGAATTCAAGGCAAAGCTGTAGATTTTTCAGGGTAATGCTTAACCAAAATTAACTGTCAAATAAGTTTCTTATACTATAGTAAATTTTCACTTTTTCAGTATAGGTTCACTTTAATACAGAGACAAATGATGGGAGGCCAACAGGTGAGAAAAGCACAAGATTTGCTTTTCTGGCAAATGCCAGGCCACCAACCTAGGCCTGCTCTAATGCCCTTGAATTTCCTTTATTTCCATTTACGAATGTGCCTGATTTCCAGCATTGTCAAAAAATTGCCCTTTTCCGTAATGGAGAAAGGACAGAAGAATGGACTTTATAGGCACTTTGTTACGAGAAATATTTTTTAGTACAAAATTTATTAAATAACATATATAATTGAACAGAAAACATATAATACATACATAACACCAGTATTGACAAAAAAAGCAATATTGGGGCTAAAAGGTTGGGAACCCCGAATGACTTCCCCTATGGGTATTACAGTACCACACAATTATTCGCTAGACGTGGTGTCGGTGTATGTGTAGTATTGACACCATAGGTTTCTCCCACTGGAGTGTGGACTTGCCCAAGGAGGGGATTGGTCGTCGGTTCCACCAATTAAAAGAAGAAGAAACTTGTGCTCGACATGTTTCGCGACACCTAGGTCGCTTCCTCAGGAGCTTATGTTCTGGTTTAGAAGAAACAATGTGTTACTTTATGTCACTTTTACATATCTATATCATACAAAACACATTACTTTTTTAGGCTGGCTTTAGATTTAACGAGACCATCAACTATATATGCATTATAGAGAACATACAAGTACTCTCTCGTTTGTATATCCCCCCAGTGTGGACTCTTATATCTGAGTATCAAGTTTTGGGTCTCCTGCAGATTGAAGCGATAAGTCACCCAGCATACTTCTTACGCATGTCTACCTTTGTAAGTATTTTGGAGTACACGTAGAGAGGCTACTCTTTTTCAATGAACATTCAATACAAGATGCTCTAATACATCTATTTTTTGTTTACCATTATTTCCTCGCTTTGCCCCTCTTCATCTTTGCTTTGTATCATTAGTTACCATTTATGTCCCCATAACTTTATCCCCGCACAGCAGTGACCAACCTCGAGGGCCTCACCGTCGGTGGGTATACCCATTAGAGGTTGTGACACTGTCTTTCGGTGGTCTACGGTGTCCTTCTTCCCTCTTCCCCCCTCTCGTCCTTTAGGGGGGCTTACGTTAAAACATCTGGAGGGTCCATCAGCACTAGTGAGTAGAGAGACTCGTGGTCAGGGCTCTGCATCAGTAGGTGAGCCTCATCTTTATCCCTGTACATGCTTATATTGAATGTAATGTGTTTTGTATGATATAGATATGTAAAAGTGACATAAAGTAACACATTGTTTCTTCTAAACCAGAACATAAGCTCCTGAGGAAGCGACCTAGGTGTCGCGAAACATGTCGAGCACAAGTTTCTTCTTCTTTTAATTGGTGGAACCGACGACCAATCCCCTCCTTGGGCAAGTCCACACTCCAGTGGGAGAAACCTATGGTGTCAATACTACACATACACCGACCCCACGTCTAGCGAATAATTGTGTGGTACTGTAATACCCATAGGGGAAGTCATTCGGGGTTCCCAACCTTTTAGCCCCAATATTGCTTTTTTTTGTCAATACTGGTGTTATGTATGTATTATATGTTTTCTGTTCAATTATATATGTTATTTAATAAATTTTGTACTAAAAAATATTTCTCGTAACAAAGTGCCTATAAAGTCCATTCTTCTGTCCTTTCTCCATTACGGAAAAGGGCAATAATTTTTTGACAATATGTAGGATGTGGCACTCACATATATGATAGGTGTTTGTAGATTGCCACCTGGGGACGCAGCAATTTTTCTCTTGATCTACTGATTTCCAGCATTACCATTATTTCGGCGCTCAGTAAAGCACCTCTATTTTTCAGAAATAAGGGACATTTGATGGAAACTCGTTGCGCTCTCTCATTAACTGGAATATTGCAGAACAGAATTCTAATAGTCATATAAGCCGTGAAAGAACAAACTGAACTAAATTTTTCTTTGGTAAAACCTGAAAAACACAGCTATTTTCCTCGCTGTAATAAAGGATGACGACTTCCACTGCTGAGAAAACATTTTTATTTTTTTTTATCCCTTTTGTTTTGCAGTAAAAGGGCCGTGATACTGCAGACTGTCTCCAAAAATCAGTCAATGTGTAATGGCTTCTGCTTTTCTGCACAAGAGTCATTAAACACATTCATAAATCAATGAAGCGGACTGATGCATTACTTTAATTATTATTTCTGCTCCAATGGTTGGATTATATCACAGACTCATTTGCTAAACACAATGCTGTACCTGAAAGGCACTGGATTCAGCCTTCCCCAAGTGTTATTTACTATATTCTGTGAGTGTAGATAGCTGATTTTGTATTGTTAACATAAGTGACTGAATAAACCCAAGAGCAGTGTCACATGACCCACTCTGCTAGGATCGCAAACTGCGCCCTATTAGCGGGGAAATCCTTTATTACTTTGTGTTGTCATCTCATGCCCTCATTTTCCTCTACGTGCAGTGGCCTAAATATGGAAAAATATTAGCTATGCAGCCTATGAATGGAACCGATGCAAGATTTCCTAATATTTAAAGAGGATCTGTCATTTTGTCCATTCAAGGCAGCTGCACTCTTACAGCTGGTTTGTTGTTCAGCTGGAGCCCTTGGTAAATACCCAGTGCTTATGAGAATGAGGGAGCATGTGACCGTCTAACATGATGACTGGCCAGGCCCAAGAACTTTCAAGTGATGGAAGGGATGAAGACATTAATCCCGTGTAAGGCCTGATACCATCTGACGCAGGACATACATAGGGTTAGGTATATATCTCCATCACACACCATACCAGAATCCCTGAATACTACTGTAAGGTAAACCAGATTTCTAGCATCAAAAGGCCAGTGCGGATTCATGCTCATGCTTGTGCACATTGCACATGTGCTAGTGTTAATGAGCAAAGGACCAATGTTACTTATGCAGTGCCAGTTCATTTGTGCACAACACGTGCACATACCAATTAGCACTTGGCGCCGGGTAACCTATTTAAACTGGTCTATTACTATGAGCAGTTGCTGAATGGTCTTTCGCTCGTTCCTGTGTTCCCAAGACCTGATCTGCTGTACTTACTTATTCATGTATGACACGACTTGCCTTTGGACTTCGCTTCAGCTCCCGCTCTAGCTCTGTTACCTACTACTCCAACCTTGGCTTGTGTACTGGATCGAAACTGCCTGCTGACTCTGTACAACGTTGCTCGGCTGTTAATGACCTTGACCTTCCTACTGAACTTGCTTTGCATGCTGATTCGGTGCCTCGTTGCCTGATTGGCGCTGACTGCTGTTCGTCTCCTGGTTCTGCTTCCGTCCCACGCTCTGGTGCCAAGCTGCTCCTGCATCCTATTCCGAGGACTGCGACCACCAGCTCTTCCCACCTACAGAGTGGACATCATTAGTTAGCTGCTATGGCACTTGTGCCACTCCTTGCCCTTACACTCTCTGTCTCCACCTTTGGGAGTGTTGGGCGGGAGATGCAAGAGAGGCCTCCACAACATTCCGGTCTTCGGTAGATACGTGATAACTACCTTAATTGATCCTTTTTTGGCATGTCACATAAAGAAATGCAATGTTTCAGAATCACAGAGGGTCCCTTCATTAGGCAAAGTCAGAGGTAATTTTCCTGATGAAGGAACCCCCCGGTGGCTCAAAACTTACACAAGGTTTTCACTCCTAGCTCCAACAGAGGAATGTAACAGCAGGATAGTACAGGGTGAGTATCCTTGGGTGGGGCTATTCTTTCTAGACAACCTAGGCAATGAATGGCTCTACATTGTATGCCACAGGGCTCTGTAATGCTCTCTCACTAGGAGAAGCCATGTAAATGAATGGCCGTCAAATTAAGTAAAAAGTAGATGGCGCTTGGGTGGATGAGACACAGGATCCAAATGACAGCCTGAGTGGTGAAATGTTGAGGAAACAACGGACTGCATACAGCATAGATAGAAGGCATCTCCCAGGAGATGAAGGAATCTCCTTCATCACCACTCTAAGTGCAGTATGCATAAAAACAAGTCAATTTATTCAGACAAATGGCAACTTACAAGAGGATGAACAGGATGGAGGATGAAGCGCATGTCAGACCCACCAGGGGTCAGTAAAGTTGTGGCACTGAGGGACCATGTGTAGCCTGGTGAATCCGCACCAGGTGGTGAGCGGGGCAGGGAGCATCCAGCAGGTGTCCGGAACTCCACAAGGCAGCAGGCATGTAAATGAATGGGCCTACAGGATATGATGTGTTATTACTGGAGAAATGTCACAGTGTGGAGGGAATTCATTTCAATGTTCCTTTTGAGGACCAGCACTAAGGATTGTTAAAGGGGCATTAGGAACTACTAGCAAAACATTTTTCATTTTTTGGAGATAGCATTTTAAGTTTATGGAGAAAGTTATCCTTTCCGTTAGTCCCCTGATTCGAATGCAGCAAAGTGAACAAACAAAAGAAAAATCTTCATCAAATTATTACAATGACTCTTTAAATCACCTTTGACTTAACAAAAACAGCATTATTTTGAAATGGTACTCCAATAACTCACACAGTCTTTGATTTCCGCGATATGTGTAGTGAGAATTCGACTGGAGTTCAATGTAAAATTCGATTCGAATTTCAGTCCAAATTTCCGAAATTCTGACAAATTTCGTTACGTTATTCGGAACATTCGTAAACATTTGTTTATATTATAATTCAGGTATTCTGATATATCCGAATGTCCAAATAACGAAAAATGTGTCTGAATATTAATTCGGAACCTAAACGAACCGCACATGTCTACTCTTTGGCCACTTGGTTAGCCGGGCTACGATGAGAGCACTTCAACTCATGGGAGCTACAGCATCATGGCACATAGTGGTGCTGCAAAAGTACTCTGAACACATACTGGCAACCAGGGAGCTGGCTTCTGATAGAAGAGGCACTAACTGGGGCCTACCTGCCAGCATTTGTTATTTAACCACTTAAATACCGGGCACTTTCACCCCCATTTCTGCCCAGGCCAATTTTCAGCTTTCAGTGCTGTCACAATTTTAATAACAATTGCACTGCCATGCAACGTTGTACCCAAGCAACATTTTTATCATTTTATGAGACATATAGAGCCTTCTTTTGGTGGTATTTAATCACCACTGAGTTTATTTTTTGCTAAACAAATGAAAAAAGACAGAAAAAAATAAATAAATAAAAAATCTTAGTTTCTGTTACAGAGTTTTGTAAATAAGTAATTTTTCTTCTTCACTGATGGGCACTGATGGGTGGCACTGATGGGCATCACTGGTGGGCACTGATTGGCATCACTTATAGGCATTACTGGTGGGAACTGGCAGGCATCACTGATGGGACTGCACTGGTAATCACTGCACTGATTATCAGTGCAGATTTCCCCTGTCTGGAGAGTTATCAGCTCACCTCAACTCACGCACTGTCGGTGTGAATAGTGAAATGCCGATAACAGGCACTTCCTAGTTACACTGTGATCAGCTGTGATTGGACACAGCTGACCACATGGTAAAGAGCCTACCTCATAGGTTCTTTACCGTGATCGGAGATGTAGTTTGCCCGAGCGAAACACCACACCACCGATCACTTTGCACGAGCGGCTTGTTCTGAAGGACGTCATATGACGTCCTTCAGAACAATGATGAAACCTCTGCCCAGCCGTCATTTTGGTATAGGCCAGGAGGGAAGGTGTTACACTAGAACGAAAGGCAAAACTTTTTTTTTTTTGGTTCATTTTGGATGGAGTAATAGAGTTATAACCCATGAGTTTTTTTGCCATCTGTGTCCCATTCAGGAGATGTCCCTTCACTTCCTGTCCCATGGCCAAATAAGGAACGGAGAGGAAATCTCTTCAACGTGAGGAAATCCCTTATTGTCACCAGAACTAGTGTCCCCGTTGCAAGATTTCCCCTCTATTATTGTTCT
The DNA here is from genome assembly GCA_028564925.1 of Lithobates sylvaticus. Taxonomy (NCBI): domain Eukaryota; kingdom Metazoa; phylum Chordata; class Amphibia; order Anura; family Ranidae; genus Lithobates; species Lithobates sylvaticus. Next base: position 243,440,933 of record CM053032.1, read on the forward strand.
GGGGACAACCCAAAATTTGGGATTTTCTTTTTATTTCAATTTCAATTTCAATGATAATGGTAAACAGAACAAATAGAGAGTGTTAATCTACCTAATGAGTGTATAGAAACGCTAAAAAAAAAAAATTGACAGGTATTCTAATTCCTCTCCACTCTATCCAAAAAAGTGTTGACTTTAGTTCTTTACTCAAGTTCTATACTTTAATTCCACTTTAAGATACTTACACTGATTGCATTCAGTGATTAGTAATAATGATTACAGAACCGAATTAACTACATTTATATCTTCCTGGAGTTTAGCTTAAAATATATACACTCACCGGCCACTTTATTAGGTACACCTGTTCAATAGCTTGGTAACACAAATTGCTAATCAGCCAATCACATGGCAGCAACTCAATGCATCTAGACATGGCGAAGACAACTTGCTGAAGTTTAAACCAAGCATCAGAATGGGGAAGAAAGAGGATTTAAGTGAATTTGAACGTGGCATGGTGGTTGGTGCCAGATGGGCTGGTCTGAGTATTTCTAAAACTGCTGATCTACTGGGATTTTCACACACAACCATCTCTCAGGTTTACAGAGAATAGTCCGTTAAAAGAAAAAATATCCAGTGAGCGGCAGTTGTGTGGAGGAAAATGCCTTGTTGATGTCAGAGTTCAGAGGAGAATGGGCAGACTGGTTTGAGATGATAGACAGGCAACAGTAACTCAAATAACTCATTACAACCAAGGTATGCAGCATACCATCTCTGAACACACAACACATCCCACCTTACAGCAGCAGAAGACCACATCGGGTGCCACTCCTGTCAGCTAAGAACAGGAAACTGAGGCTACAATACACTCAGGTTCACCAAAATTGTACAATAGAAGATTGGAAAAACGTTGCCCTGTCTGATGAGTCTCAATTTCAGCTGCGAAATTCAGATGGTAGGGTCAGAATGTGGTGTAAATAACATGAAAGCAAGGAACCATCCTGCCTTGTATCAACAGTTTAGACTGGTGGTGGTGTAATGGTGTGGGGGATATTTTCTCTATTTCAAAGTATTTTATTTTGTGTAACAAGATGAATACATTTGAAAACAACATTCCATATATCGATGATGTAATGACATATAAAGAATACACTGCAGCAATATTATTTTAGCGTAAAACGTCAGAAGGTTATTATGGTAAACAACTCTAGACAAACATGGGAATATTAGGGCTTAGGGAAAGTTTCCGGATAGTCAGATGGAGGGGCTCCTTTTCCTCCAGCACCCCATCTGGGAACTAATTGTGCTAGATTGGAGGAGCCCAACCACCGACCCTTAAAGAAATGTCTAAGGTGGGGGACAGAAATTGCCATGTGTCTTTTTCTTCGAAATAACATTTCACAATGAGAAATTTGTATAAAGCCATCTGTCGCTTTCCAAATAAATTTTTAAAACAAGGGGGGCGAGAGAAGAAAAAGAAAGCGAGGAAAGGTGAGAAGAAAGGCCAGGAAATAGAGAAGAAAAAGGGAGAGGAAAAGGGAGGAGCATCAATTTTGGGTATTGGATTAAGTCAAGCTGGTAATGAGTTAGTGGTCAGTGGGGATCCCACATGAATGGTCCATGGTGGGGGATATTTTCTTTGGCCCCTTAATAGCAATTGAGCATTGTTTAAATGCCACGGCCTACCTGACTATTATTGCTGACCATGTCCATCCCTCTATGACTACAGTGTACCCATCTTCTGATGGCTCCTTCCAGCAGGATAATGCACCATGTCACAAAGCTCAAATCATCTCACCACTGGTGTCTTGAACATGACAATGAGGTCACTGTACTCCAATGGCCTCCACAGTCACCAGATCTCCATCCAATAGAGCACCTTTAGTATGTGGTGGAATGGGAGATTCACATTATGGATGTGCAACCGACAAATCTGCAGCAACTGCGTGATGGTATCATGTCACTATGGACCAAAATCTCTGAGGAACATTTCCAACACCTTGTTGAATTTATACCACAAATAATTAAGGCAGTTCTGAAGCCAAAAGGAGGTCCAACACGGAACTAGCAAGGTGTACGTAATAAAGTGGCCGGTGAGTGTATATATACTGTATGTACAACTCTTGGACCATTGCAAAAAAGAAAAATGCCAATAAATTTGAGTTACAACCTATGTCCGCTTTATACCTACAATAAAAATGATAGGGAGATAAACCGTGCCTGCTTTTTTTTGCAATGAACCATATTTGTCCGATGACACCAAGCTCCATTGTATGGATGTATATATATATATATATATATATATATATAAATATAAAGTTCACAATGCCTGTCAGATTCTATAGCAATCTTCTAATATCCCTTTCAGAAAGCCTGGGAAAACCTATAAGTTTCCTAATACAAAGCAACAACATATAGAGTTTCTTTTCATTCCATCTGATGGTAAGGGTCTCCAGAGCTTAAATAGGTCAAGAGAGCGTTGTTGTGTGTACAATACCAAGCTACTTAGTGAAAACAGCTCCCCTTTGTCAAGTATATCCTCCCCCCAGAAAAATAAAAGGAAAAAATGGCAGTAAAAAAAAAAAAAAAAGTTAAAAAAGTAAAAAAATAAATAAATGTTTTGAATCTAAAAACTGGTATAGGTTCAAGCAGCCCGGTGCCCGAAAGTAAACATCGTTACACTTGATTTGTGAATCTTGATGCATGCTAAATTAAAATAACATTTCATTTGAGATTTAAATCAACAAATAAAATGCATGAAATATGATCAAAAAGGCAAACTTTGACACTCACCATTTATCAAGTTCTAGGAGCTTTTTTTACTATGTTAAACAGAAAGAGAACGTAGTCCCAGGACTGTTTATATTACGTGTTCTATGTTTAGACCAGCAGAAGTAGAGTTGACTACAAATGACAGATCACCTTTAAACACATCTTCACCTATCTTGACAAATGACTGGATTCAGAAGGGTGACCTGTGGTAAGTTTATACTACTTTTATAGAGCATTTCAGGACAACCAAATACAGTAAATCCTTGGATTGCGAGCATAATTCCTTCCGGAAACATGCTTGTTATCCAAAGTACTTGTATTGCAAAGCAAATTGCCCCATAAGAAATAATGGAAACTCAGATGATTCATTCCACAACCATTTATTCAGAAGTCCTTCAGTTTATATTCCATATAAAAAGATTATAGCAATGTGACCAGGTTGTGCAACCATAAAATGTCCATCAATAAATGGAAGCCTCCACAAGGGGATTAGAAGCAAAATCCAGCAGGAGCTACAGAGTATAAAAGAGAAGAGAGGAGCCTCTAAGTGTAGCAATATGGTTACATTTAATGAAGGTACAACATTTAGCAACTCACACGGTTGATGTTTAAAAGAAGCACATCTAAGTATGCAGACTTCTGGGGTAAAGCTGTCCACATAGACGGTCCTCCGCACCACCGGCTCTCAGACTCTGTCAGTCTGTAATCATGCCCGGGAAGACTACCCTGCAGTACAGCGATCTAAAGGCAAGGCTTGAAGCGCTTGTAAGGTGCAGCATGGAATGGACGACGCTGATGGTGGTGTGGAGGATGGTCTATGTGGACAGCTTTATCCCGGATGTGCTTGTATTAATCATCAACCATGTGAGTTACCAACGCAACATATGCATATTGCCAAAATGTGTGATGGTGCCGTTAAGAATGAATGGCCCCTGCCCGTGTCCTCACTGGACAGATTATAAGCAGTGGGAGCCATTATCTCCCACTGCTGTCAATCAAATTTTGTTACGAGGGAGGGAGCAGTGGAGGTAGCCAGGCCAAGCTGCACTGTCTGCTTCAATAGCTGCAGACAGAGCAGCTCAAGATTGAGCTGCATGAGTGCCCCCATAGAAAGTGGTGGGGGCAAGGAGCCAGGAGCGCCGGTGGGGGACCCCAGAAGAGAAGGATCAGGGCTGCTCTGTGCAAAACCATTGCACAGAGCAGGTAGGTATGGCATGTTTGTTATTTTAATTTAAAACATTTTGAAGTTTTACAATCTCATTAACCCATTCTCACCCATCCCCGGCTTCCTTTTAACCTGTAGAGATCCACGCTATAGCCGAATGACGGCTACAGCATGGATCTACATTGCCGGGACTACGTCGCTGAACGTCGTCCCGTGCACGAGCGACCTGCGCGCCCCCTGAAGGGCGCGCGCGGCACGCTCTGTGATCAGCGAGTCTGTGAGACTCGCTGGATCACAGATCCGAGTAAGGGGTCAATCCCGACCCCTTACCGCGTGATCAGCTGTCAGCCAATGACAGCTGATCATGTGATGACAACACAGCCGGTAATCGGCTATTCTTCCTCCTCGCGCTGACAGCGCGCTGCCCATCAGTGCCATCTATCAGTGGTACCTATCAGTGCCCATCCGTGCCACCCATCCGTGCCACCCATCAGGGCCCATCAGTGCCATCTTATCTGTACCCATCAGTACCGACTTATCTGTGCCCATCAGTGCCACCTATCTGTGCCCATCAGTGCCACCTTATCTGTGCCCATCAGTGCAGCCTATCAGTGCCCACCAGTGCTGCCTCATCAGCGCATATCAATGAAGCAGAAAAATTACCTGTTTGCAAAATATTATAACAAACTATTAAACATGATTTTTATTTTTTTTTCAAAATTTTCCATCTTTTTTTGTTTGTTTAGCAAAAAAATAAAAACCCAGCTGTGATTAAATACCACAACAAGAAAGCACTATTTGTGTGAAAGTAATTATAAAAAATTCATTTGGGTACAGTGTTGTATGACCGCACAATTGTCATTCAAAGTGCGACAGCGCCGAAAGCTGAAAATTGGTCTGGGCAGAAGGGGGGGGGGTTTAAGTGCCCGGTAAGCAAGTGGTTAAATGGGTTTCCACACTCGGGGGACGATTGTCCAATTATGTGACCACTATGATTGGCTGTCACAGTGGTTGCATGATCAGGAACAACCTATCCGGTTGGCTCCCAATCATTACTAGAGACCTGTAGCTGGCAATGAGAGCCCCTGTCACTGTGTTGGGGCACATATGTGTGGCATGTGAGCATTAAAGCCTACCCTCTTCACTGCCGCACATATGTATGGTGTGGTCGGCAAGGGATTAAAATGAATCTCTATTAGACATGTGCACAACAAAAATCTTTTTTTTTCGTTTCGTTTTATTAATTTCCGTTGATTCGTAACAATTCGTAAATTCGTAAGTCGTCGGTGTTCGTATTCGTAACGATTCGTACATTCGTAAGAGTTATTTTTTCGTTGATTCGTTTTTTCGTTAGTTTAATTTTCGTTTATTCGAAATTCGGACGCATTCGTATTTATTCGTACATTCGTAACATTCGTAGATTCGTAATCGGAGCATAATTCATAATTTTTTTGTAATGTGTATGCTATTATTACATTTTAATAATTTTACGAATCTAAAAAAAAAGTTACGAATTGAAAAAAAAGTTACGAATCGAAAAAAAAAAGTTACGAATGTACGAATTTTTTCGTTCAATCCATTCGAAGCACGTTAAGCAACGCCATTGTAAAGCCTCATACACACGATCGGACCGTGGACCAACTTTCCCGTGGATTTTTGTCCAAAGGGCGTTGGCCCCAAGTTGGTATTGCATACACACGGCAGGACTTTTTCAGCCAACTTTCACCAAATCACTTGGTTTATCTGCTCTTTACCGCCACCTTTGGTCAACTTCTGTATTGTTGTCTGATCTTTTGCATTGGTTCTGCATTGGTTTGTACAAAAGTCCGTTGGTTTTGTGTACACACGGTCAGACTTTGGTCCATCGGACTTTTGTTGGCAGAAAGTTGGTCCGTTCGCACAGCCAACAAAAGTCAGATGAAACCTGGAAAAAGTTGGTCTGATGGAGCGTACACATGGTCGGATGTTGGTCCAAAACAGCTAATTTGCATGTTGGTTGTCAAAAAGTCCGATCGTGTGTACGGGCCTTTAGAGACACGAAATTACGATTCGAAAACAAAAAGTTACGAATGTACGAATTTTTCGTTCATTTTCGTTGTTCCTGTTTTCGTTTTTCTGATTTTTTTCATTCGTACATTCGTTGTTTCTAATTAGTTTTTTTCGGATTTTTGTAGTTTTTCGGAGTCGTTCGATTCGAATGATTCGTTAATCGGATTCGTACGACTGGAACGATTCGTTATTCGGATTTGTACGTTTCGAACGATTCGTTCATTCGTACGAAAACGAACGAACAAAAATAACGAAAAAAAACGAAAAACGAAAAAAAACTAAACGAATTGCACATGTCTAATCTCTATAGGCAAGCACAGGTTCACTTTAAAATATGTAATCACTACAAAAAATAAAATGTGGTTTCCCATAAATGAAAACAGCACTTTTGTTTTACTTTCCAGGGCTCTTCTCCAGTTCACAGCTCGTACATTAACAGCTGTTTAACAATAACATTTCAGAGATTTTTAAGTAAAAAAAAAAATTGTGCATATTTTTTAATCATCATTTAATCCATTTGATGACATCCCTAAGAAATTCATTTTATCTCATAACAACTTCCCCTCGTTGAAAGATGTGGTCATTTATCAATACTGTTCTTTCTAAGGATGTGTGGCTTTCCAAAGGAACTGACTATATTTCTATCATCAATGGCATTCATCCACTTTTATCCAGCTATTACAGAGAGTTTGGAGCAATACGGGACCCGATCCAAATTGTTTTCCATCATCTAGCCAATATAGGAAAGGCTCAGCTAGAAGAGGGTTATCAAAGAGAATACAATAGAGCCTTTCCCTGTCCAACCTACTCAGAGTGTTGACAGCTCCATTGTTCTAGAATCTCTTTGTTCTTTTAATGCCCCAACACTATTATTATATTATGGCAAGGTTTCTATTTGATTAGAAATTAAATGGGGGGGGGGGGGGGGGTAAAATTGTGTAAATGGCCAATGATCTATGACACATTTAAAAAGTCACACACTGCAATTCATCTTTCCCTTAATTATGTTTTCTAATAAGAAGACATAGATTAGGAAATTCTATTTCCTCTAATGATACAGCAAATTGCAGCACACAAACTCACGGACAAACAAACTGAAAAAAAAGAAATGAAAAGAACCAACCCGTTAAAGTCAACCTGTACTACATTTTAAAGTTTTAAAAGGGAAATTCTCCTTAAAGTATAAGATGCCTGATATAAGGTACATTAGATATTTTTGTGGCCATTAAATCCAGTTTTGCCCGCTCCATTAGGGGCTAGACATGTGCACAACAAAAAAATTTGTTTATTTTCATTTCGTTTTTTTTTTTCGTTTCCGTTGATTCGTAACGATTCGTAAATTCGTACGTCGTCGGTGTTCGTATTCGGAAAGATTCGTATTTTCGTTAGAGTTATTTTTTCGTTGATTCGTTTTTCCATTCGTTTAATTTTCGTTTATTCGAAATTCGGACGCATTCGTATTTATTCGTACATTCGTAACATTCGTAGATTCGTAATCGGAGCATAATTCATAATTTTATGTAATGTGTATGCTATTATTACATTTTAAGAGACACGGAAAATTACGAAAAAAAAAAAAAGTTACGAATGTACGAATTTTTTCGTTCAATCCATTCGAAGCACGTTAAGCAGCGCCATTGTAAGAGACACGGAAAATTACGAATCGAAAAAAAAAAAAAAAAAAAGTTACGAATGTACAAATTTTTTCGTTCAATCCATTCGAAGCACGTTAAGCAGCACCATTGTAAGAGACACGGAAAATTACGAATCGAAAAAAAAAAAAAAAAAAGTTACGAATGTACAAATTTTTTCGTTCAATCCATTCGAGGCACGTTAAGCAGCGCCATTGTAAGGGACACGGAAAATTACCAATTCAACAAAAAAAAAAAGTTACGAATGTACGAATTTTTTCGTTCATTTTGATTTTCGTTGTTCCTGTTTTCGTTTTTCGGATTTTCTTCTTTCGTAGATTCGTTGTTTCTAATTTACTTTTTTCGGATTTTCGTTGTTTTCGGATTCGTTCGATTCGAACGTTTCGTTAAAATTTTTACCGAATCGTTCGTTTATTCGTACAATAACGAATGAACGAAAAAAAACGAAACTAATTGCACATGTCTATTAGGGGCACAGGGGTGCCACCCCCCCCCCCAATCCATGCTCCCGACCCTAATCTCAATGCAGGGGGCGGCCACATGTATTCCAATGTTTTTTTTTTTCAAAGTACACTGATTAGAGCCTGATGCTCTAATTGGCTTCAAAAAGGTCGGCCCCGGGAGCAGATCAGTGTGTCCGAGCCCACCCAGTTGTGTGACATTAGCGAATTAAAGGGGATGTAATCTTCATGTTTTTTCCTATGCATTAAGGTGAAAAAACACCTGTGAGTGACTGGCCCCCCGTTTTACTTACCTGAACCCTCAAACTTGACCCAGCAGGGACGCGCTGTCTCTCTGACTGGGGTTCTTGGCTCTTGATTGTATAGATTGATAGAAGCGCAGCCATTGGCTCCCGCTGCTGTCAATCAAATCCAATGATGCAGGCCCTGGGGGACGGGGCCGAGTCCTGCATTTGACCTCTATGGAAGCCGAATTCTGGTCTCGGGGAAGCGCTTCTCTAAAGGGGGTTATCAGATGTGGGGAGGAGCCACAAAGCCGCCGCAGGACCCCAGAAGAGCAGGTTCAGGGCCACTCTGTGCAAAACGAGCGGTACAGTGGTGGTAAGTATGACATGTTTGTTATTTATTATTTTATTTTTTTTACCTTTACAATCACTTTAATATTCGCACATTTCTTCCTGCTTCTCCTCCCGGGCCAATCAGCAAGGGTCTCAGGACTTGCTTCCTGTTTGGCTGGGAGGAGAAGCAACTCTTTCCTTGGAAAGCTGCAGGCCATGTGCAGCGAGGAGCAGCAGGTGGAGGGGCGGAGGGGCGGAGGGGCAGCAACAGCTTCTTCCAGCTTCCAGGAGCCCTACCCTGGATCCAGCACCAACACCACCACCTCATCATCATCCTCTTCGGATAAGGCCATGGATCGCCACCTTCCCTTCTGACCCATCCGGGGAGAGGGGGGGTGGGGTAGTCGAGTAAGGGGGCAAGGTCTGTCTGCTGCCCCCCCCCCCCCCCCAAATATTGAGAACCAGCCGACACTGAGTTGGAACTAAAGCATCCATTTTTTTAGCCAAGGAAGCTGTCATCTTAACCTCTGTTTGATCTTTAACTGCCATGATGCTGCACATGTGATCAGCTATGTCACCATCCCTTGGATGGTTTGACAGTTTGGGTGGGAGCACCAGCAAATGTGACAGTTACATTCCCGTGAATGTAAACATTTTTTGAAACTGTTAAATTGATGAGTTTAGTTTCACTTTAACTACTTGACCTCCAAAAGATTTTACCCCCCCCATGACCAGGGAATTTTTTGTTATTCGGCACTGCACTAATTTCACTAGTAATTGCGCGGTCATGCAACACTGTACACAAATGACATTTATGTAATTTTCATCACACAAATAGAGCATTCCTTTGGTAGTATTTGGTCACCACTGGGTTTTGAATTTTTTGAGATATAACTGAAAAAAGACAGAAAATTTTGAAAATAAAAAAAAAACTATATATTTTTTTCTGCAATGAAACATATCCAATAAAAAAACTAGAAATAAAACTTCTTCATGATTGTTGGGCAAAATGTATTCTGCTACGTGTCTTTGGTAAAAAGAAAAAATCCCAATAAGTGTAAATGAATTGGTTTGCGTAAGAGTTATAGCGACTGGTATATATACTGGTATTTTTTTTTAATTATATATTTTTTTATCATAGTAATGGCGATGATCAGTGACTTATAGTTGGACTGTGATAGTATGGCAGATAATCTGACACTAGCTGATGCTGGTTGGGGGGGGGGGGGTACACTAACTGACATTAATAGTGCCACTAATACAGGGATCAGTGGTAATACTTTGCACTGTCAATGTACTAATTACACTGCCTGGGAAGGGGTTAACATCTAGGGATGATCAAGGGGCTAAATGTGTGCCTTACTATGTGTGTTGTGTATGTTATGTGGTGCATTTACTAAGCGATCTTGCTGTTTTTTTCCCCCAGCCAAACTTGAAAGGAAATTCCAATACCAATAATTTATATAGGTACTTTACAGTATCTCACAAGTGAGTACACCCCTCACATGTAAAAATGTTATTATACCTTTTCATGTGACAACACTGAAGAAATTACACTTTGCTACAATGTAAAGTAGTGAGTGTACAGCTTGTATAACAAGTAAATTTGCTGTCCCCTCAAAATAACTCAACACACAGCCATTAATGTCTAAACCGCTGGCAACAAAAGTGAGTACACCCCTAAATGAAAATGTCCAAATTGGGCCCAAAGTGTCAATATTCTGTGTGGCCACCATTATTTTCCAGCACTGCCTTAACCCTCTTGGGCATGGAGTTCACCAGAGCTTCACAGGTTGCAACTGGAGTCCTCTTCCCCTCCTCCATGACGACATCACAGAGCTGGTGGATGTTAGAGACCTTGCGCACCTCCACCTTCCATTTGAGGATGCCCTACAGATGCTCAATAGGGTTTAGGTCTGGAGACATGCTTGGCCAGTCCATCACTTTTATCCTCAGCTTCTTTAGCAAGGCAGTGGTCATCTTGGAGGTGTGTTTGGGGTCGTTATCATGTTGGAATACTGCCCTGCGGCCCAGTCTCGAAGGGAGGGGATCGTGCTCTGCTTCAGTATGTCACAGTACATGTTGGCATTCATGGTTCCCTCAATGAACTGTAGCTCCAGACCATGACACACCCACCACCATGCTTGTATGTAGGCAAGACACACTTCTCTTTGTACTCCTCACCTGGTTGCCCCCACACACGCTTGACACCATCTGAACCAAATAAGTTTATCTTGGTCTCATCAGACCACAGGACATGGTTCCAGTAATCCATGACCTTAGTCTGCTTGTCTTCAGCAAACTGTTTGTGGGCTTTCCTGTGCATCATCTTTAGAAGACGCTTCCTTCTGGGATGACAGCCATGCAGACTAATTTGATGCAGTGTGCAGCGTATGGTCTGAGCACTGACAGGCTGACCCCCCACCCCTTTAACCTCTACAGCAATACTGGCAGCACTCATACGTATATTTTCCAAAGACAACCTCTGCATATAACGCTGAGCATGTGCACTCAACTTCTTTTGTCGACCATGGCAAGGCCTGTTCTGAGTGGAACCTGTCCTTTTCTTATAGCCTGGGCTATCATCATGTAGAGCAACAATTTTTTAGATCCTTTAGCGAGTTCTTTGCCATGTTGAACTTCCAGTGACCAGTATGAGAGAGTGAGAGCGATAACACCAAATTTAACACACCTGCTCCCCATTCACACCTGAGACCTTGTAACACTAATGAGTCACATGACACCGGGGAGAGAAAATGGCTAATTGGGCCCAATTTGGACATTTTCATTAGGGGTGTACTCACTTTTGTTGCAAGTGGTTTAGACATTAATGGCTGTGTTGAGTTATTTTGAGGGGACAGCAAATTTACACTGTTATACAAGCTGTACACTCACTACTTTACATTGTAGCAAAGTGTCATTTCTTCAGTGTTGTCACATGAAAAGATAGAATAAAATATTTACAAAAATGTGAGGGGTGTACTCACTTTTGTAAAATACTGTATATATCTAATTTAGTTAGTTATTATTAGTTAGTGTTATTATTTCGGATTTAAAAATTTTCTAATTTTCCTTCTCATTTTTGGATTTTAACATTTTCGGATTTTAACATTTTCGGATTTTAACATTTTCGGATTTTCTAATTTTTTAAATTATGAATTTTCGAATTTTGGATTTTTTCGACTTATCAAAATAACAAGAGAGATGGCTTAGGGGTGGATAAATTATAGTGAGTCTATTGACTCTTCAAAACATCCCCCAGCATGCACTTCCACACATCTACATATACTGCTTTGCTCACTTAGTTTAACCCCTTTACGCCGATCGTACGTAAATTTGAATTCATGGCTTGAAGCGGTTATACCAGGGTGAGGCTTGCAGTTACTGGCATCACCCCGGTACCATTTTTTAGAGCGGGCAGTTGGCTCTTTAGTGATAACAACCAATGTGGCTAAAAGCCGCTTGGTTGTTATCCTAAAGGAGCGGGAGGGCGCCACACCAGATTTTGGCAATCTGAATACTTTCAAGTGCAAAGGGGTCCCGACCCCTCCATAAAGAGTATTTATCACCACCTATTACTGTCACAAGGGATTATTTACATTCCTTGTGACAGCAATAAAATTGATCAGATTTTTTTTTTAACCGATTCCCGACCAGCGCGCAACGATGTACGTCGGCAGAATGGCACGGACAGGCATAAGGGTGTACAGGTACGTCCCTTTAAATTTTCCGCAGTGCCATTGCGTGCGCGCCGCCCCGTTATGCCTAGCAACAGTGAAACTGATCTCTGCTCCCCGTGATTGGAGCAGAGATCAGTGATGTCCACAACACAGCCACGCCCCCCACAGTTAGCAAAACTCCCCTAGGACACACTTAACCCCTATACTGCCACCTAGTGGTTAACCCCTTCACTGCCAGTGTCATTTACACAGGAATCATTGCATTTGTATAGCACTGATTGATGTAAAAATGCCAATGGTCCCAAAAATGTCTGATGTGTCCGCCATAATGTTGCAGTCACCATAAAAATCGCTGATCGCCGCCATTAATAGTAAAAAAAAAAATATTAATAAAAATGCCATAAAACTATCCCCTATTTTGTAAACGCTATAACTTTTGCACAAACCAATCAATATACGCTTATTGAAATTTTTTTTACCAAAAATATGTAGAAGAATACGTATAGGCCTAAACTGAGGAAAACAATATGTTTTATACATTTTTGGGGGATATTTATTATAGCAAAAAGTAAAAAATAATGTGTTTTTTTCAAAATAGTTTTTTCGTTTATAGTGCAAAAAATAAAAACCACAGGGGTGATCAAATACCACCAAAAGAAAACTCTATTTGTGGGAAAAAAAAGGACGTCAATTTTGTTTGGGAGCCACGTTGCACAACCGCATGCAGTGCCGAATCGCAAAAAATGGTCTGGTCTTAAGCCAGCAAAATGGTCCGGTCTGAAAGTGGTTAAAGGGACAATGTAAAAAATAAAAATAAAAATAAATAAGAAGAATTCATTTTTTTGTTTACGTGCCCCCGTTCCCGTGTGCTCGCGCAACAAAGAAAACGCATACATAAGTCTCGCCCGCAAATGTAAACGGTGTTCAAATCACACATGTGAGATATTGCCACAATTGTCAGAGTGAGTGCAATAGTTCTAGCAAAAGACCTCCTCTGTAACTCTAACTTGGTCGCCTATGTAGATTTTTAGGTACCGTAGTTTGTCGCCATTCCACGAGTGTGCACAATTTCAAAGCATGACATGTTAGGTATCTATTGACTCAGCGTAACATTATCTTTCACATTATACAAAAAATTGGGCTAACTTTACTTTTTTTTTATGAGTGTATTTTTTCCCCAAAAAATGCATTTAAAAGATCTCTGCGCAAATAGCGAGTGATATTGTAATGGAAATTTGTAAGTTCTGTATATAATTGTATTCCATTTTGTATGTATTGCACACGGCCCTCACTGTGCACACGGCACTAATAATGTTTTCAGTACATGTTTACATTCTTTGGAGTCCTGATTAGAATAAGCCTGCCTATGATACGCCCCTTGTTACCATAAATGAACAATTGTAATATTAATGTGATACCTAGGTAATCATGTGTATAAAACCCTTCAATTGCGTCATAATAAAGGAGAACGGTTATTTGGAAAGATGCTGAGCGTATCTTTTGTGTCTGTTCCCTACTGCAGTAGTTATTAATTTGGAACCACTAATCAATATGAGGATAGGAGTTGTCTATCTATAAATTTCCAGGACAATATAAAATATTGCAACAATCACCATTTTATTCTCTAGGGTCTCTGCTAAAATATATTATATATATAAAGCCTATTTTCAGTTTTCAGCACTGTCGCACTTTGAATGACAATTGCGCATATGTGTGATGCTGTACCCAAAATACATTTTTATAATTTTTTCCCCACAAATAGAGCTTTCTTTTGGTGGTATTTGATCACCTCTGTGGTTTTTATTTTTTGCGCTATAAACAAAAGAAGATCGATAAGTTTGAAAAAAAACACAATATTTTTTTACGTTTTGCTATAATAAATATCACAAATGTTTTAAAAAGAACATTTCAGGTATTCTTCTACATATTTTTGGTAAAAAAAAAAAAAATAAGCGTATATTTATTGGTTTGCGCAAAAGTTATAGTGTCTACAAAATAGGGGATAGTTTTATGGCATTTTTATTATTATTATTATTTTTTAATAGTAATGGCGACGATCTGCGATTTTTATCGTGACTGCGATATTGTTGCCATTTATACAGCGATCCGTGCTATAAAAATGCATTGATTACTGTATAAATGTCACTGGCAGGGAAGGGGTTAACACTAGGGGGTGATCAAAGGGTTAACTGTGTGTCCTAGGGAGTGATTCTAACTGTAGGGGGAGGGGACTCACAAGGGCAGGAGAGCGATCGGTGTTCCTCTGTACTAGGATCACATGGTCGGTCTCCTCTCCTCTGACAGGATGTGGATCTGTGTGTTTACACACACAGATCCATGGTCCTGCTCGGTTAACGTGCAATCGTGGTTGCCCAGCGGACATCGCGGCCTTTGGGCACACGCATCGGGTCCCAAGTGACGCGCTGGGGGCGTGCGCGTGCCCCCCAGATGGCCAGGAAGCTCAGGACGTCACATTACGCCCGTCCAGGATGGGAGATCCCATCTGAGTATGTCATATGACAATGGGGCGGTTATTGAAGTGGTTAAATATGAGATCTGGGGTCAAAAAGACCTCACATCTCATATTTACACTTAAATGCAATAAAAAAATAAATAAATTGTAATTTAACCACTACAATACTGGGCACATTCGCCCCCTTCCTCCCCAGACCATTTTTCAGCTTTAAGCGCTCTCGCACTTTCACTGACAACTGCGCGGTCATGTTACGCTGTACCCAAATTACATTTTTATCATTTTGTTCGCACAAATAGAGCTTTCTTTTGGTGGTATTTATTCACGACTTTGTTTAAAATTTTTAGCAATATAAGCAAAAAAAGAGCGGAAATTTCTTATTTCTATTTTAAAAGAAATCCAAAAAATCTAATTTTGTCATAAATTTAAGCCAAAATGTATTCTGCTACATGTTTTTGGTAAAAAAAAATTCCGTTAAGTGTATAATAATTAGTTTGTGTGATCTCGGACATATGTACGCAAATGATCATGTACAGATGTGCGCAGGTGATCACGGACATATGTGTGCAGATAATCATTGGGACATGTGATTTTAGTGGGACATATGTGTTTTTATTATTTGGGGACATGTGTTTTGGGGATTTGACATTGTGTTGGTGATCAGTGAGTAAAAAGCTGTAAAAAACAGCTCATACTCACTGATCACCAGCCGGCTGCAGCGATCCGCTCTCCTCTCCTCACCGACAACTTCCGCGTGAGGAGAGCCGATTGCCTAGCAACCGGCTCTGTGTTTACATCACATGAAGACTGTGATTGGACACGGCCATCATGTGATCAGGAGGGCCAATCACAGAGCCCTCCTGCCGATCAGAGATGCGCCGTGTCCAAGTGACACGAGCGCATCGGGATTGCAATCCCCCTCCTTCTGAGGGACGTTCCTGAACGTTCACTCAGAAGGAGAGAGCGCCCACCTGGCCGTTTACATGCATTGGCCGGGTGGGAAGAAAAAAATGTCCCTTTAAGAGCTATGGGTGGAAGTGACATTTTGACGTCGCTACCGCCCTGCTTTGTTATGGAGATGTATGGGGGCCATCTTCCCCTCACTCATCTCAATGCCCAGCAAGGGTGGAGATACGATCACCTCCGCCGCTGCCGACGGCTCCAGTAAGTGGCGGAGGGCACCGCAGCGCGGCAGGAGGAGGGCCTCTCCTGCCACCGATAAAAGTGATCTTGCGGCGAATCCGCCACAAAGACCACTCTTATCGGAAAGTGGACCGCCGGCCGAAGAAGAGGATACCGGGGTTATGGCAGCTAGCTGCTGCCATAACAATGATACCCCCCTTCAAATAAGGATGTATCGGCGTGTGGCGGTCCGGAAGTGGTTAATGAGTTACCAGGGTGCTGTTGAGCGCTCTAGGTAGTTCATTAATGCTTCCTGTAGTTGTGTAACTGCCTGCCTGTATGGGGTACGAGCAGACAGCTTACACAGACAGTCTGTAAGAGCCCTTCATTGCCCCTGCGATCTTCTGATCATGGGTGCAATGCTTTGCAGGCTCCTAGTAAAAAAAATTATAAATGTACATTTTTTTTACCTGCAGAAAGATGTGCATTTATTTTATAAAGGTAAAGTTATCCTTTAACAACAAATAGTCAAAGGTGGATACAAGAGGAAATAAAATAAAATATGTTTTAAAATTGGAAGCATGGCATTGTCCCTGTTACCCTGCTGTCATAGGCAAAACCCCTTAGGTGTCCTCATGGTAATGTAAATATTATATAACCCTTGGCCATTGCTAGAAAAATACATAAAACAAGAAACTAGAATTTCAAATTTAGTTTTTTGTTGACATTTTTGAGCTTGGCCGTGGTTTTTACTTGCTACCTTTCTCATTTCACACATAAAATTAAAACCACATGGAACACACAAGGTACCATTTGAAAACGCTTGTGTTTCTGTCTTTTTGCTTACCAATAATCAGCCGTTAAGCCTTTGGAATTGTAAGTCTCCCTCAGCGTTTTTTTCGACTTAAAAGCTTATCGGACTCCATGCTGGGGGGAATGGCACATCTCAGAGATAACGCCCCCTGCTGGATGACACCTGGAAATGTTGTTTGAAATGTTGCAGTTTTACTCCAGGTTACTGCAAGCCAAGAGCTTCAAAGAACGTCATTATATTCTCTATGAAAAAATGATAAAAACAAATATCCATTTTAGTGTGTTGCAGATCAAAAGACTTTACTATATCAAAGGCAGTTTCATTTGCATTCTCACTATCACTACTTTCATAAATGTAAGGAAAGAAATGGCCTTTGATTTCGGAATGTGAATTTATGTCTGCTATGCTCACATAGGAGCAACTATAATATTCAGTACTATTGCCGGGAATATCAAAAATACAGACAGGCGTGCATTTGCAGAACTGACACGGTACACAAAGCCAGCAGAGAAACTTCGGATGCCGGTAATCAGCAGAGAAGGATCTGATCATAGGCAAAGTAGATTCTTCAGAGCAGCCCTTCATTCATTTTATGTGACATGAAGCCCATCTCGGGGCAAAAATAAAAAAACAAAACCTCAATGTCATGGCACCTCCTGACTCTCACCTAATCACAAAAAAAATTATCCTAAACAACTTTTTTATGAACCTTTTTTACGCCCTTGGTGGTCTTAAAAGTCAAGGCCCACCGGAAGGTCTTGTTGGTTCCCCTTGCATTGCAAGATCATGGTGTTGCAGATTGAAGTCTTCAGTCTAGTAGTCTTTAACCACTTGCCGACTAGCCGCCGTTATTATACCAAAGCAGGTCCGCACGATCCCACGAACTGTCGTAGCTATACGTCGGCACCTTTAAGCGGGATAGCAGGCGCCCGTGCGGCCGCTGCACAGCGGGGGTGCTGATGTTTGTGACTGGCGATCTAGGGCACAAGAGGCAGAACAGGGATGTGTGTTTTAAAACACACACATCCCAAAAATGGAACTTCCGCTTTTCGGAAACCTCCCCCCTCTGGTGTCAGAGGGGGGAGCAGATACCTGTCTAATACAGGTATTTTGTTCCCACTTCCGGGTATAAATAGCCAAGCCATCTGCGGGTATCTACACCACTTCTGGCACCCTCTCTGCCCCCCCCCCCCCCACCGCTGTCTTCTGGGAGACACACAGGTCCCAGAAGATGGCGCGCCACCACCTGAGAGCCAAGGGACGACTTGGCTTCGGGTGCTGACATCGCGGGAGCCCTGGAACAGGTAAGTGTCCTTATTTTAAGGCTGCTTTCACACTGGAGCGGTGGGGGCGCTGGCGGTAAAGCGGCTCTATATTTAGCGCTGCTTTACCGGCGTTTTAGCGGCGCATTTCGGCCGCTAGCGGGGGTGGTTTTACCCCCCGCGAGCGGCCGAAAAAGGGTCAATACCGCCCGCAAACCGCCGCTGTAGCGGCGTTTTGCGGGCGGGTTCGGCGCGCTCCCCCATTGTTTTCAATGGGACCGGGCGCTATAGGAGCGGTAAATATACCGCTCCTATAGCGAGCCAAAGATGCGGCTTGCAGGACATTTTTGAGTGTCCTGCAAGCGCACCGCTTCACTGTGAAAGCCCTCGGGCTTTTACACTGAAGGAACAGCAACAGCTGTTTCGGGTCGGTTTGCAGGCGCTATTCTTAGCGCAATAACGCCTGCAAACCGCCCCAGTGTGAAAGCAGCCTAAAAGTCAGCAGCTGCAGTATTTGTAGCTACTGACTTTAAAAAAAAATTAAAATAGGCTGAACTCTGCTTTAAAAGCAAAATGTACCTGTTACCTTGCATGGAAAACCACAGGATCACATTAAAGTGGTTGTATACCCCTTTTTTTTTACATTTTTACCTACAGGTAAGCCTATTATAATGCTTACAGGTAACAAAGAGAACCCACTCCAGGTGTCTGCTTCCAATGATCTCTCCCCTCTTCAGGTGTGGGTGCGGCACAATATGCAACCATATGCAAGAACAAAAACAAAAAAGATCTGGATGGCCACACTCCAATGAAAAACGATTTATTTATTGTTATAGATCCATACAGCATGAATAAAACCACTAATGCATTTCACACCGTTATGGAAGGTGCTTATTCATAGCTAAGTTTTAAAAGAATGACAAAGACATATATATAGGCAAACAAAATCGTAAATTGGTTTAATTAGGTATACAGGTGACACGATATTCTAAATTGATATTAAGGTGAGTCAGCTGGACTTCGCCTTCACATGAACACAAAAAAATGTAACTCTTTAGGCCCCTTTCACACTGGGGCGGGGAGCCGCGGTGACGGTAAAGCAGCGCTATATTTAGCACTGCTTTACCGTCGTTTTAGCCGCGGTATTCGGCCGCTCGCTGTGCGGTTTTACCCCCCCCCCGAGCGGCCGAAAAAGGGTTAAAGACCCCCCGCAGAGTGCCGCCGTTGTGGCGCTTTGCGGCGGTATTGCTGCCGTATTGCTGCGGTATTACCGCGGTTTCCCATTCAAATCAATGGGAAGGAGCGGTATAGGAGCGGTGAATACACCGCTCCTATACCGCTCCAAAGATGCTGCTAGCAGGACTTTTTTTGCCGACCTGCTAGCGCACCGCTCCAGTGTGAAAGCCCGCCAGCTTTCACACTGGAGTGAATGGGGCCGGATTTTTTAGCTATTTTTAGCGCTGTACCGCCTGAAAAACGCCCCAGTGTGAAAGGGGCCTTAGGCCGGGTTTACACTGGTGCGGCGCGACACTCGTCCAACTTTGGATCTGACTTTGCCCTGCGACTTGAAGTCAGAGACGCATCCGACTTCAATGAACGGGGATCTGTCTTGGATCCCCGCCAATACCAGGCACTGTGTTTGGTATGAATCTGGAGGTGGAACTCCACGCCAAATTTTAAATAAAAAAACGGCATGGGTTTCCCCTCCAAGGGCATACCAGGTCCTTCGGTCTGGTATGGATTTTAAGGGGAACCCCTACAACGAAAAAACAGCCGGGCATGATGGGGCGGTGACGTCCTAAGGGGCGGGGTCACCGGATGACATCACCCGGTGACCACGCCCCATGTCTATATAAGTCGTTGCACACAGTATTACATTGGGAGAGAGTGTTGCGTCAATATCGGAAGAAGACAGGAGGGAAGGCGATGACGGAGAACACCGCGCCAAAGCTAGCAAAAAAGAGGGCAAAAGAGCAGAAGATAGCGGAGGAGCCTGGCAGAAGACACCGGAGAGTGAGAGAAGAACCGGAGACCGGGAGAAGAGGCTGGAGAAGTCGGAGGAGACCCCCCCAAGTCGGAAGAGACCCCCGGAGCTGCCTAATAAATTACTTTAACAACCTGTCTAGTGTGTTTTTTTATTGACACTTTTTTCCCCCCAGGTGAATGAGTAGGGGTATGATGTACCCCATACTCATTCACATAGGGTGGGGGGGCCGGGATCTGGGGGACCCCTTATTAAAGGGGGCTCCTGGTTTCCAATAATCCTCCTGCCCAACGACCCTGATAACCAATGGCCAGAGTTGTCGGAAAGAGGCATTTGTCCTCATCAACATGGGGACAAGGTGCTTTGGGGTGGGGGGGGCCACAGAGTGTGCCCCCCCTGCCCCAAAGCACCCACTCCCCATGTTGAGGGCATGCGGCCTGGTACGGTTCAGGAGGGGGGGGTGCTCACTCATCCCCCCCCTCTTTTCCTGACCGGCTGGGCTGCGTGCTCGGATAAGGTTGTTTTTTCGGCGTAGGGGTTCCCCTTAAAATCAGACCGAAGGACCTCGTATGCTCTTGGAGGGGGAACCCATGCCGTTTTTTATTTAAAATTTGGCGTGGAGTTCCCCCTCCAGACTCATACCAAACACAGTGCCTGGTATTGGCGGGGATCCAAGACGAAACCCCGTTCATCTGACTTCAAGTTGCAGGGCAAAGTCGCCTAAAAAGTAGGACGAGTGTCGTGTCGCACCAGTGTAAACCCGGCCTTAAAGAAAGGAAGGATAAAACCGACCCATAAAAATCAAAAAACAGAAATTTTACACCAATACATGTATAACATAATAGAAAACCTAAACTGATGGAAGACATCCCACCCAGGAAAATCTTTTAAAAACATAAAGTTATTTTTTTTTTAAAATACTTTCAATGAATGTAAACATATGTATGCATATATATATTTATTTATTTATATAAGAACTTTGATAAAAAGCCTGCAGAGTATTTGGACAGAAAAACCTGTGCGTGCCTATCATAAGAATTCTCATACAAACGTTTATATAAGAAAAAATTTATTAAAAATTATTCTCGCGCACTCACTGGTGGATAAACCCATTTTCTGTCAAATGCACCCGCAGACAATCAGAGTTCACATCACAGCAAAAAAAAAAAAGGTTTGCCTATAGGTAAAATGAATTTAACCTGTATGCAGCCGCTGACTTCAGCGGCACATGCACTGTGAAGGACTGGCAAAGGTCCGGCGTATAATGCCGGAATTTGTCGGAACAGAGGGCGCATGTGCCGGAGCCGCAAACCCGGAAGAAACGCCCAGGGGAAAATGTCAGCTCCCTCTGCGTTGACCGGGATGCGATGCGGGGCTTCGTTCTAAGGTAAGTCTTTCATCATGTGCTAGTATGCGGTGAATACTAGCTCATTATGCCTTTGCCTTACAGGTTTTTTTCGTTTATTTATTTATTTATTTATTTTTGTTTGCTGGTATACAACCGCTTTAAGGCTGCATATGCTTATTTTTCCCTTTTCTGTTCTTTACAGAAAGCAAGGGTACATCCAGGTTTGGGGAGCAAGTAACTCATTTTTCTCCCCAGCTGATTCTTGGAGGGTGATCACTCGGACACGCAGCACTGTTATATGGGGTTGGGAGAGGGGGAGGGGGATTTTGAGGTCAGGATCACTTTAAGGCTGCCCTTGGGATAGTAATTTGTGATCTTCACACCTTAAGGCTATACTAAAATTGACAGCCCTTCAATGGCCATCAATGAAATTCTGCTCATCCCTGTGATAAATGGAGGTTACTGTAAGCACATCTCATGTCAAATCAAGTCCTCAAACCAGTGGTCCAGAAATGCATACCTCTGCATTTTCTGTCTGCTAATTTGTGCACCTGCGACGACAAATGATTTGCCCTGCAGTAATTTCTGTAGCAATGAACAGAGCTGTGATGACAGAGGCAAGCTAACTAGTGTTGAAGCAAAACTCCAGGCAGGAGTCCAAATACACAAAATGAAAAAAAAAAAAAAAAAAAATGAAAAAAAAAAACTAATAATAGTATATATATATATATATATATATATATATATATATATATATATATATAATCATATTTTCTAAAGTATTGAGACACCTGCCTTTACACACACAGTGCCTCCACCAAATTATTTGGTGGAGGGGGGATTATGATGTGGGGTTGTTTTTCAGGGTTAGGCTTGGCCCCTTAGTCCCAGTGAAGGGAACTCTTATGCCGCGTACACACGATCGGAATTCTCGTCGGTAAAAGCTCTGATGGTTTTCCCGACAGAATTCCGCTCAAACTGTCTTGCCTACACACGATCACACCAAATTCCGACCGTCAAGAACGCGGTGACGTACAACACTACGACGAGCCGAGAAAAAATTAAGTTTAATGCTTCCGAGCATGCGTAGGAATTTTGCGCGTCTGAATTGCTACAGATGATCGGAATTTCCGATAGAAACCTAATTTTGTGGGAACAGTTTGGGGATGGCCCCTTCCTGTTACAACATGACTGCGCACCAGTGCACAAAGCAAGGTCCATAAAGACATGGATGAGCGAGTTTGAGGTGGAGGAACTTGACTGTCCTGACCTCAACCCAATAGATCACCTTTAGGATAAATTAGAGACTGGTGGGTGGGCCAACTCAATATTGAACCCTACGGACTAATGCCTCGTACACACGGTCGGATTTTCCGACGGAAAATGTCCTATCGGACCATGTTGTCGGAAATTCCGACCGTGTGTGGGCTCCATCGGACTTTTTCCGTCGGAATTTCCGACGGAAAATGTTTGAGACCCTGCTCTCAAATTTTCCGACAACAAAGTCCTATCGGACTTTTTCCGATCGTGTGTAGCGAATTCAGACGGACAAAGTGCCACACATGCTCAGATCACATTAAAAGACCAAAGCTATTGGCTTCTAGCCTCTACGTAGTCCCGTCGTACGCAACAAACGTCACCACTTTCAGAATGATCGGATTTTCTGACAACTTTGTCCAACCGTGTGTATGCAACAGTGTCGGACAAAATCCGTTGGAAAAAATCTGACGGATTTTGTGGTCGGAATTTCCGACCGTGTGTATGGGGCATTAGACTGGGATGCCATTAAAGTTCATGTGACTGTAGTCAAGTGTCAGAATACTTTTGACAATATAGTGTATATATATATTCAATTGAAGAAATTAAAGACTGCAGAGACTCAGAAACTTTAAATGGTGTCGGAGCACTGAACTCAGTAGAGGTATGCTATACTGTATCAAGGTATCCTACTGGACTGGAGGAGATCAATAAAAAGTTAGCAGGATGAGGACACCACACTAGTTTGTACAGTCCATAAGAAGTTTTATTACACCAGAAAAAGAGTTGTCAGTTTCAGGCACTTAAGGCTGGGTTCACACTAGTGCAACTTTGACTATATTGTCAAAAGTATTAAGACACCTGCTATTACACACACATGAACTTTAATGGCATCCCAGTCTTATTCTGTAGGATTCAATATTGGGTTGGCCCACCCTTTGCAGCTATAACAGCTTCAACTCTTCTGGGAAGGCTGTCCACAAGGTTTAGGAGTGTGTCTATGGGAATGTTTGACCATTCTTCCAGAAGCACATTTGTGAGGTCAGGCACTGATGTTGGACGAGAAGGCCTGGCTCACAGTCTCCACTCTAAAGCCCCATACACACGGTCGGACTTTTTCATGGATTCTGTCCGATCGGACAAGGTTGTTGAAAAATCAGACCGTGTGTATGCACCATCGGACAGTGTTCGTCGGTTTGTCCGACGGACAAAGTCTTATCTCCTGCTGGAAAGATTTGCCGTCAACCCGGTCCGATCACACCAAACCCGATCGTGTGTACGGTTGTCCGACCGGACAAAGTGCTACGCATGCTCAGATCACATTACAAGACCAAAGCTATTGGCTACTAGCCTCTACGTTGTCCCGTCGTAGGCAACAAACGTCACCACGTTCAGAATGATCGGATTTTCCGACAACTTTGTCCGACCGTGTGTACGCAAAACCAACATCGGACAAAGTACGACGGACATGATCCGACGGACCTTGTCCGCGGATTGTCCGACCGTGTGTATGGGGCTTAAAAGGTGTTCTATCGGGGTGAGATCAGGACAGTCAAGTTACCCCGCATCCAATTCGCATGACAGGAGAGTGTGCCCAGCTCTCTATGGAGCCAGTTCACACAGCTCCGGGAGGGCTGTGGAGCGGATTGTACAGAGGTACTATGCATCTTTGGCTCAGTTTCAGGTCTGAAATCAGGCAAAAATTCGGACCTAACTCAGACCCCCTGCTGCAAGCCGCACATAGTGTGAACCCAGTCTATAGGAAAAGCATTACACTAATGAGCTTATCTCTCTGTAACTCTTCCCTCCTCGCTATCATCATGATCCTTGTCGGCACTTTGTTTTGTTGCTCCCTCTCCCAGTCTGAGCACTTTTGTAAAGAGAATTGGAAGATTGGAAGTCCTTACATTCCTTGTATTTAAACATTTTTTAAAAAGTACTACTGAACATGATTTACTAAAACTAGATGGTGTCAAATCTGGTGCAGCTGTGCATGGTAGCCAATCAACTTCTAACTTCAGCTTGTTCAATTAAGCTTTGACAAAAAACCTGGAAGTTGATTGGTTTCTATGTAGAGATGTACCAGATGTCTTCAGTTTTAATAAATCAACCCCCATAAAACATGAACATTGATATCCTATATCTGGCACCCCCACCCCAACTTTAAAATGTAAAAACACCCCACTGTGATCCCTGCATACCTCTTCATCCCCCAATATCTCTTTGTCACTACCGTGTACCCCCTCTCCACAACTGCACCTCTGGACCCCTCTACATTACACAGCCCCCCCACACAGGTCTGGACCCTGTTACACTACACAGCCCCCCCCACAGGTCTGGACCCCTTTACATTACACAGCCCCCCCCACAGCTCTGGACCCTGTTACACTACACAGCCCCCCCACAGGTCTGGACCCCTGCACATTACACAGCCCCCCCACACTATCTCTGGACCCCTGCACATTACACAGCCCCCCCACCCCAGCTCTGGACCCCTGCACACAGTGCTGGGACAAGGCCATTTGGTGTCCAGGACAAAGATGGCAAACTGCGCCTCCGCCATTTTTAGGAGGCAGTGGAAACCAATCAGCAGGCAGTTCTAGCTCAGGATGCTGATCTCCCAGTCTGTGTCTCTGGAGCAGCGGGAAACATTTTGCTCTGGCTGCTGGAATCTCCTCCCCTTCTCCTACCTCGGACAACACAGAACTGCATCCTCTCTCTCCACTGCCTGGCCGTGAAGCACACAGAAAAGGTTAAACCACTCCTGGCTGGAGCTTAATGCCGCAGCTGCATTGTTGTCAGCAGAGGCAGCGGCTCTTCACTTCTTTACGCCCCCCCCATGCCCAATAAATTGTATCGCCCAGGGCATCTGCCCCTTCCGCCCCCCCATGTACCGGCTCTGCCTGCACATTACACATTGCCCCGCCCCCAGCTTGGGACCCTTGCACATTACAAATTGCCCACCACCCCCGGCTGACACCAGGGTACAGTCCACACACGGGCAACCCTGCACCCTGTCACATCTCACCTCTCCCTGCCCGGGTTGTCACAGCGCCGCCACTGCTGCCTGTGCCTGTCGCCCCACTGTCACAGCTTCTTTTGCGGAGGGCAGGGGGCGTCGGGCTGATACCTCACCTAATGTGTGGCACCCGGGGTGGATCGCATGGCCACCCCCCCCTATTGGTACGCCACTGCTACTTGTCTCCTGCCACAATGACTTCACTCTACACACCCTATCCCCACTTTGGTCTATCATTAATGTTGCTGTCAGACTCATCCACCTTACCATTGCTCGGCATCTCTCAGGCCACTCTGCTAATCCCTCCACTGGCTTCCAACTGCACAATGAATACAATTCTAAATACCCCCAACAACATACAAAGCCATCCACATCTCTTTCCTGAGCTACATTACCAACCTCCTCTCAAATTATCACCCAAACCATCCTCTTTGTTTCTCCGAGGACCTCCTGTTCTCTAGCTATATCATCGTCCCCTTCCATGTTCATCTCAAAGGCATCATAGGAGCATATCCCATCCTCTAAAACTCCCTACCCTAATCTGTCCAGCTATCTCCTACTTCAATCATCTTTAGATTATCCATGAAAACTCATCTGTACAGGAAAGTTTATAATTAATTTATCTGAAAACTAAACTTTTCTTTCTTTTTTTTCCAACAACTAATCCCCACCAAAGTCATTACCTTTTGTATATCTTTCCCCTTCCTTTTAGATTGTAAACTCTCAAAGCAGTGCCCTCTTAACCCACCTGTCTTATTAGAGAAGAACGGGAATAATTTTTTTCGTAGAATCATGCTTACCTAGGTAGATGCTGCATCGGTCCCCCGCTGTCTCTAACACTGAGAAGCAAGCGCTCAAACACCCCCGATCACTTGGCTCCCTGAGCAGAGAGCCGGTGACTGTCAGTCACCGGCTCTCTGCTCTGCACCCTCCTCTCTCATTGGAGCGCTGGCCCATGGAGGGGGCGGAGCCGGCAGCTAAGCCTCTCAGTAGTTTGCTGAGAGGCTGAGGTCCAGTCATGTGGGCGGATCCAGACCATATGGTCGCGATCTTTCCCGAGCCTGGATCAATGCCGTGACATCAGCAGAGAGTAGACTTCAGCCCACTGTCTGCTGAAAACAGGTCACAAGATGATCTGCACTCCTGTGATCCCCAGAAGTACAGCCAAACAAACTTTGGCTGTACTTCTCCTTTAAATTGCACCGTAAGTCTATATGTCCACTATTGCAACCACAACTTTGAAATGTGACTTTGAGTGTAGCTTTGATCCAACTTTACACTATCTGGAAGTTCACAAAGTTGCATAAAAAGTTGCATCAAAGTAGTGCAGGCACCTTTTCAAAGTCTTTTTTCATTAAAATACTTTCTCACTTATTTATATTTTAAGTGGCAGTTTTAGGGATTAGGTGCATGTGAGCGCAGTGGTGGGACAGTTTGTTCAGGTGCGCAGAACTTACCGTCATTTTTTATACCTTTTCAAAGTCGCTGATTTTCAAAGTCACATAGATGGGGATGGGTGCCATCGAAATCAATGGGCTGTGACTTGTCATGCGTATTTATGTGTCCAAGTTGCACGACAAGTCGCACTAGTGGAAACATAGACTAACTGTTCTGTCAAATTTTATAGCACTGTGCAAACCATTGGCACTAAATAAACTCGTTATAATAATTTGCCCATTCATTTTGTCTACTTTATTGCATTCTTCAATTTTTTTTCTTTTCTGTATCAATTTCTAAAACCTAAAAAAAAAAAAAAAAAAGATTTTAGGCACACTGGACATATAAAATGCCTCTTTTAGAGACCATTTACACTATCAGCAGGCCGTGTTAGCGGTTAACCGGGGTGCTTTTAACCCCCGGTAGCGGCCGAAGAAAGGGTTAAATGCGTCCGAAAAGCACCGCTGCCGAATCGCTATGTAGTCACTTCGGCATCGGTGCCCATTCATTTCAACCGCTCCAAAGATGCTGTTTGCAGGTCTTTTTCTAACGTCTTGCCAGCGCACCGCTCCAGTGTGAAAGCACTTAGGTTCTCACACTGGGGCTATATGGGAGGCGTTTTTCAGGCGCTTTACAGACGCTATTTTTAGCCCTTTAGTGTCTGGAAAACGCCCCAGTGTGAAAGGGGTCTTACAGGCGGTTTCCATTTTTTTTCTGCATTAAAACGCCTGTCTATGTTAGACTTTGGGGTTGATTTACTAACTGGAGAGAGCAAAATCTGGTGAAGCTTTGCTTGTTTCCAATTTTTTTTTTTTTGTGAAAGCAAGTTAGGCAGGCCATGGACAGTGCAAATTTTGCACGATTGCCCCATCAACACAGAGAGTGCTGCAGGAAAATCCCTCCTGCCGAGCCATTGTCTTCTCCCAGCGTGGGGTGTGGGTGAGCAGGGGGAAGCCATCGACACTGGGAGAAGACAGAGATATTCGCAAGCGAATCCGGCAGGCTGGCTGTACATAAGTGGATTAATTAATCAACTTGGTATATTCAGCCTGCCCATTAATGGTTATGATTTCAGTCGGTTCCAGCTAAACCGGCCGAGATTTGAACTGTCTATGGCTGGCCTTAAGCCTCGTACACACGATCGGATTTTCCGATGGGAATTGTGTGATGACAGGCTGTTAGCGGAAAATCCGACTGTGTGTACGCTCCATCTGACAATTGTTGTCGGATTTTCCGCTGACAAATGTTGGATGACAGGCTCGTCGTGTTTGTTGGCCGACAATTGTGTGCCACTTGTATGCAAGGCAAGTTCGGGGCCAACGCCCTTCAGACAAAAGTCTGCGGTTTTGTCTGCGGAAAATCTGATCGTGTGTACGAGGCTTTAGAAGCTGATTTGCTACCGTGTACAGCTGCACCAGATCTTGCACGCTCCAGTTTTAGTAAATTAACCCCTTTGTGTCCATGCACTTAGGCATTTAGCCCAGGTTCAAACTGCTGCGGGATTGAAATTGTGCGAGTTTACCTGAATGCGCACAATTTCATTCCCGCATGTCAGTCCGACGATTTCAGAGACATCTGAGCGGTTTTCTGCACAGGTGCCTATTGAAATCACACCTGAAATTGCCAAAAGTAGTACCAAAACGACTTTTGGGAATCGTGCGGCGCCGCAAAGTCGGCGTTGCACCGATTCAGGCGGGCAGCTGGCAGCACTGCATGAGGGGGGGTGCCAGGAAGCAGGGGGCATAGGCACAGGATTGTGTGATTAGGGTGTGCCCAGGCTCACTCGGCACACCCTGTGCTGTGCGCACACCTATGGGCCTAATAATGTATTAATGAACACAGAGCTGCTTTAATTTGTGTAATTTATAACTATCTGGAGTTCAGCCTTTAGGAAAATATTCCAGTAACTTCAGAAATGTTAATATTTGGCAGCAAATGAAAAACGTGATCCTGAAAATCAGAAAAGTTCCATTTAAATCCTCCAAGTGAGTTTGCGGCAAACTTTTCATGTGTGTCTGGAGTTCTTCTATAATACATCAGATTATATTCCAGAATATCACACAACGTAATATTGCTGTTCATAGTGCTGGGTTAACCAGTATATGCGCTCCGCTGTTGATAAAACAGACAACAGATAAGTGGACATTTCAGGAACAAAACAGTTAAGTAATGGGACTTAATTGATAAATTATTAACTTAATCAATTTGAGTTAATTAGATTGATTAGTTCCCTTATAAAACCTCCCAGTAGACAATTTACCCTTCTAGTAAAATTAATGAAGTTGTTGAATGGAGAGGGAAGAGATGTCTGATAGGGACCTGCTGGAACTGTGCAGGACAAATCAGAAATAAAAAAAAAAAAAAAAAACAAGCATAACTTTTATAATTAAGTCTAATGAAAAGGGAGGAGTAATTATTGCAACTTCTTCACCTCCAGAGCAGTTTATTTTTTTTTTTTAAATGCAGTTAATTCCGCATTTTTAGTTTGAAAATTGCTTAAAACCACCAACCATTTATATAATTTCTCAACATAGAGGTCCTGTGGTTCTCTTTTTTTATTTAATTTTTTTGTCGCATTCCTACATTTGCACAACAGTTTACCAGGTCTATATTTTCACAAGGAGCTAACAAACATTGAATCTCCATTTTATTGTACAAAATAAATGATGAGGATGTGTCGCATAAAATAAATATCAACTATGTCAAAAACTGTGAGTTTCTGCAAACCCTCAAAAAATGTTGATGCCCCAAAAATATCAATAGGGGATGATTAAAAAGCCTTTACGGCTCATAAATATAGAGATATCTATGAATGAGAGACCTAGAATTATTTATTTTACTCTGCCATGCATAGTCATACCCAGTTTGTGTTGTGCAATCGCTATTTGTGTTGCATTCCAGTGTGTGTGTGTGTGTTTAATATTTTTTTAATTTACTTTCTTTATTTGTATTTATTGATTTTATTATAATACATTTTTTATTTATTATAATTTCATGTTTTAACCACTTGCCGACCGGATCCTGTACATATACGATCCCTGAAAACTATCCTCTTCAGGAAAGCCTATCCTACCCACACCTAACAACTGTATTTTAATTTTGTCCATCTGATCATCCCCCACAGTTATTACCTTTCGTTTCCACTTGACCTTCCCTTCTAGATTGTAAGCTCTAACGAGCAGGGCCCTCTGATCCCTCCTGTATTGAATTGTATTGTAATTGTACTGTCTTCCCTGATGTTGTAAAACACTGCGCAAACTTCTGGCGCTATATAAATCCTGTATTATAATAATAATAATAATAATATATGTTGGCATTTAAAAGATGGATATCTCGGAAACGGCAGCCGAGGTATTCATCTTTAGAGCCAGCAGTCCTGTTTACGATAATGGTGGTCTCTGCGGCTGATTTGCCGCGAGATCACTGTTATCGGCGGCGGGAGAGGCGCCCTCCGCCGCTTACCGAAGCCGTCAGCATCGGCGGAGGCGATCGGGACCTGTCTGTGGCTGGGTATGGAGATGAGTGAGGCTAAGATGGCCCCCACCTTTCTCCATACTATAGCAGGGCGGAAGCGACGTCAAAACGTCACTTCCGCCCATACGTCTTAAAGGGACATTTTTCTGTTGTCATTTTTTCAAATGACAACCTTTTTTTTTTTTTTTTTTTTATTGCATTTAAGTCCAAAAATGATATCTGAGGTCTTATTGACATTATATTCCTTGTAATAGGAATAAAAGTGGCCCATGTTTTATTTATTTTTTTTAAACAGTGAAAAAAAAATAATAAAATCAAATAAAATAAATAAGAAAAAAAAATAAAAAATTTAAAGCGCCCCGTCCCGACGAGCTCACGCGCAGAAGCGAACGCATACGTGAGTAGTGCCCTCATGTGAAAACTTTGGTCAAACCACACATGTGAGGTATCGCCGCAATCGTTATAGTGAGAGCAATAATTCTAGTCCTAGACCTCCTCTGTAACACAAAACATGCAACCTGTAGAATTTTTTAAATGTCGCCTATGTAGATTTTTAAGGGTAAACGTTTGACGCTATTCCACGAGCGGGTACAATTTTGAAGCGTGACATGTTGGGTATCAATTTACTTGGCTCAGAGAGGCTGAGCCAGCTACCGGTCTTTGCATCTGGGTGGATCCCAACTGTAAAGTCAGGCTCTTTCCCCAGTCTGAACTGGCTTAGTGACATTAGAGGACAGCTGTCGGCTGAAAATAAGTCACAGGAGTGTGGAACAAACTGCACTCCTGTGATCTATAGGAGAAATAGGGCCAAATAGGGCCATTCTTCTCCTTCAATTAACTCTTACAGGTCTTGTCTCTCCTGTGACTGGACAAGGAAAGGAGAAGCAAAATTTCAATGGGCACATTTCCTTGTCACTCTTGCCAGCATATTGATTGGCTCCTTTTGTTGCTTCTTCTTCCAGTCTGAGTTCTGCTTTATAGGAACTGCAATGGACTGATACCAAGTCAAATTCGGGTACCTACAGAGTTTTCATTAGAAAAAAAATGCATTTAAAATCTAAATCCTCAGGGAAGCATATACCTCTCTAGTAACAAACAGTCTTTTTCAATGCAAGAAAATGTTAATGCACACAGGTGGGAAGCTGGGTTTCCCTTGCAGCCTGATAGACAGTGGTTAAGGTGGTAAGAGGGACCGAACAGAGCTTTTTCATCTTTCCCTAAGGCAGACCATAGATGATGCGATTTTCTTTACAGGTTGCAGAAAAGAAAATTGCTTGATTTCCTCTTCAACACAGTGTTGATGGGGTGATTCCTTCCGCAGAGCTATTGTGTTCTTCCAGCAGGGGGGTTGAATGCATGGAGCAGTCCCTACCGGGAGAACAGAGTGATTATTGCTAGCGGCTATAGCTGCTGGAAATAATTGCATGCTAGAAATCTGACAAGTTACTGCAGATAGAGCAATATGCTTTCAGTCGAAAAGGCTATGGGCAGAGCCAGGCTTGGCTATTCACTGATAGAGGTATTAACAGTGCCAACATTTTTTTTTTTTTTTTCTCGAGATGGGAGAGGAGGTAGAGGACGGGAGGCGCTGGGGGAGCCAATCTCCAGATATGACATATACTGTATAAGAAGAGAATGGATTCTAGTATGTTATCTATAAGTTATGAAAATTGCATGTAATTTGTAAATGTAATAAGAGAGAAAATGTTTAATAACGATTAAATTATTAAAAAAAAACAGTGCTAACATCAAAGCAACTACAGCAGAGGCATGGCTGACAACCCTGCAATGATTTCACTGCAGAAGGAAGAGCATTGTTGCCCTATCAAATGGTTTCACTGGCAGGATCAACAGGTATTTACACAATTTACACAATGAAGTGGATGCTCAGGTACATAAATAACCCAATCTTAGGCCAGCCATACACAATGCAAATTTATTTGTTGCAACCACGGGTTGCAAGTGTAGCGCTCCCCCTTAAGGGCCACAGATGAACTGGGATCTCCCACTCTGAACAGCCAGGCACACCGAATTTTCACAGGCAGTCAGAGAACAGTTTGTGACTTTGTTTTTTGTTATTTATTGGGGGGATAATAACTTGGATAGGGATTGAAAATTATGGGATGCCAACTTGACTTTAAAACAACTTCAGGGACAATTCTTCCTATATACAGTCCTATATACAGTCTATATGTACACTCCACTTCTTCCAGCACTCGCTTTCTTGCAGAAACCCAGTTGGGACACGTGAATATCTGACAAAGGCCCTTGGTTGTGTTGCAAAAGTTCAGTGCCCAGCATTAATCACTCCTGTGATTACTGATCCCAGCACCACCCCTTCGGGCACTGCCAACCAGCCTGGCTGCAGCTGCCCTTTTCACTAGCCCTCCAGGCTAACTTATCCCCACAGTCCTCCAGACTGACACTCACCAGCCCACCTGGCTGACTCTCAGGAGATCTCCCAGAGGTGGGGACCTGCTTCCACTGTCCTCTCTCCTTGCTCTCGTGCATCCAGTAAGGGCTTCCTCTTTTTATTTGGGAGATCCTTCCAGCACCTGAGCCCCAGACCCAAGGTCACCCCTCCTCAGACTAGGGGGCAACCCTGCAAGACCTCCGACAGCCTCCTCAGCACGCCATCCTCAACCCGACTCTCCTGCTGGCATAGCTTACGTCTATTTATGAGATGAGTCTGCCCCCTGCCAGCCCATTTGCTGGGGATTGGCTGAGGCCCTCATAGATATGCATGACAGCCCCTCCTAGCTTCCACCCACTACATCTAGAACCTTCTCCAAGGTTCCAGAAAACAGGGGGAGGCACCAAAAGAGCTGTCAGATGAGTCATTCAGCCTCCCTGAGTCACTAAACCCTATTCCAGATTCACAACCCAGGCCTGGCTCTCAGCCAATACAATTTTGCCAACTCTAACAACTAACCTATTTACATCTAGCACACAGTAGAGGGTGCAACAGAAGAAAGAAATTAGCTTGAACCCCCCATCAACCAATCAACACAGAAAGTGTTGATGTATGCTAGGAATCCCTCCTGTGGGGCCATTGTCTTCTACCAGCGGGGGGGGGGGGGATAAACATCTCCGCCAGGAGAAGACAGTTATTATTGCTAGTGGCATCGAAGGCATGCTGGTTGTTCCTTAAATTGATTGATCAATCAACTTGGTACATTCAGACTGCCCATACATGGTTCTTGCTGATTTTCGATTTGAACCACATATGGTTGGCCTTACTGATATGGGCAGTCTGCAGTACTTATGTGGTTTTATAGTTTGACCATAGTTTTACTTTGATGGTGTTCAAGAACACAGATCTGCATCAATGTGTGTCTTTTATATCTGCTTTATATTTGATTTAATCAAATCTATTGGAAAATAATTGATCTTTTATGAACAGAAAACACTTGTGTTGTGCCATTGAAATAAACTTTTGTGAAATGGGACCGATCAGCTAATTGTTTCCACTAGTTTAGTGCTAACAAACTAAAGTTAGATGTTTTCTGATTTGAGAGTTTTTTAAGTTTGGGTACAACATTTCTCTTCGAAATTGCCAAATAAAAGCCTCAACATAGTTTTTTTTTTTTTTTTTTTTTATGTGAAATGAAAAGAAGAGGAGAAAAAAGAACAAATAAAATAAATAAATAAATAAATAGCAATATGGTAATGTAACATCAAACATGAAAAAAAGTCACCTTTTATCTAAGCTATTCAACACTGAAGCTTTCAGCCCTTCATCGCAAAAACAAGGTCTATTGTACTCATCTTAAAATCTTTTGCCACCGGTAAAATAAAATTGCATCTTTGTTGTTCTCAAAACAAGGTAGAGACAACGTATGAACAGTATACATTAACAATCTTGACCGGTTGCATGGATATGTAATTTATTAGTATTTGTATTCAGACAAAAGTTCACATGTGCCGTTTTGTCACCCCACATTACTATTAGTTGCATTCAGAATAGCCAGTGCATTAAACAAATTGAGCTACTGTAAGGGTCGAACAATATTATATTAAATTTAAAGCCCTTCTCTAAGCAGACACAATCACCTTCCTCCTCCAATTCCCCCCAAACCACTTGCATGTATTCTTTTTTTATATAGGTGGAACTGTGCTGTGTCGATGCTACAGGGGAAAGGGGGTCTGTTAAAGGGGAATTGTCCTCTTAGAGGCGCTGTTAGTTCTCTCTGGGGGAGGAAGGTATCTGACTTGATGCCAACGTTTTACAGGAATTAAGGGCAGCCATCTTAATGAATGAGCCTTTAAGTAGGGATCCCACTTCATTTGGGTGCACGTTGAGTGAATGGTAGGTCAGGGTGAGGCACTCACTGGTTAATCCAGCACAGGGAAAGATTCCAGGTGAGTAGGGACAGCATGAGGGGCACTTGTGCTGCAGAACCTTCTGAAGAACCCTTGCAGTGTGCTAGTGTAATCCAGTCCCCTACCATATGCCACTCCTCCAGTAGAATCCTTCCTCTAGTAACATTATAGTATAAAGGTATCAAAAGCCAGTCTGAATTCCCTGTACATAGACATGCTGGTTGCGCACCAAGGTTTTTAAAGGACTAAAAGCAAGAAATGGATGCCACTTATATGATATAGTTGTCATTTCAGGGTATAAGGAAAAAGTAATCCACTTTATTCAGACACATGGATGTACTTAATGGCCCAATCCACAACAGCTTAAAAGGCTAAAACATACCAGACTTTGCTGCCATCAAACCTAGGGAAGCCAAAACCAAGTGGGAAAGCTGTAGGACCGCATAAACCACAGAGCTGCTGTAGGGACCAACAAAATGGCCGCATTAGGAGAACATAGGCAAAAGGAGATGAGATTTGAGAAAGAAGTAGCCTCTTCGAAGTGCGTTATCCTGCTGGGAGATTGATTGTTTGGTCCTCCTCTCCTCCTGTAGTAACCGCATGACCAAGCACTTGCATCAAATCTAGATGACGTTATCTCCTGTTCCTGTGTTCCCATAGCTTGACTTGACAGTTTTTATTGCTGTCTGTGCCACCATTAGGGAGATTCACTCTCTCTATTTGTCCTGTTTACCATTATCATTGAAAGTGAAAGTAAAAGAAAAAGGGGACATTTTCCAATGGGGACACTAGTTCTAGTGACCTGGGAGTCCCCAGGGGAACCCGTAATTTGCAGGGCATTTCCTATCACCTCCTGTTTTGGCTATGGGACTTTTTCTCCATTATTGGTGTCAGTGACAGGAATAATGCCACAAGGGCCGGATAAAGACAAGCAAAGGGCCGCATCTGACCCTAGGGCTGCAGTTTGGAGACCACTGATCAAGATCATCTAAATGGTTGCATTTATAAATACATTTGTAATGCATGTTTAATGAATGCATAGTTGCATTGTTTGGCATCATCTCCATGTCTTCACAGCAAACTTCCACCCATAGTTTCAATGAATTCCCATTTTGTGCATCCATATGATCACATTATCAGGGGAATCAATAGAAACCAGGAGTAGCAATTTGCCATAGACTATTCAATTCCGTTCCTATCATCTCTTTTTTTTTTTTGGCGAGCACTACACCCCAGTACTCATATAGAGGGGTGCAGAGGATGCTTTAGGATGGTGTGAGAAAATAACAAATATTACTTTATTACAATGTATCAAACTCGCAAAGAGGTGGAGGCTTCCTGTAGAGCAGGAGTGTCAAACTCAATTTCATCATGGGCCGCATCAGAATTATGATTGTCCTCAAAAGGGCCGGTAGTATCTGTATTGCCGCGTACACACAATCGGACTTTGCCTGCCGAACCTAGTCTGGCGGACAAACCGCCGGACTTTCCAGCTGGGCTTCGCCGGACTTGAAAGCGAACGGACTTGACCACACACGATCACGCTAAAAGTCCGGCGGTTCACGCGATGATGTACAGCACGTACGACGGGACTAGAACACTAGACTAGAGTCCGTGACATACTTGCTACTGAGCATGCGTCCTTTTTGGTCCGACGGACCATACTACAGACGGCCGTATTGTCCGCCGGACTGCCAAGTTCAGCGGACAATTTTAAAACAAAACTTAAAACCTAGTCCGCCGGACTTTTGGGAAAAAAAGTCAGTCGAAGTCCCACACACGATCGGACTGTCCGGCGGACTCGAGTCCAGCGGACAATCCCGCGGAAAAGTCCGTTTGTGTGTACGCGGCATAAGATTAGATGTCAAGCGCATCCCCACCCCTTACATTACATTTCAAGAGCCACCCCAACATCAGAACTTGAGTCCCCTACTCTCCCTAACATCACAGTGCACCCCCTTTCCTTATGCTGCTGCTGGGAAGAAGCTGGATGCTTGAAAGCAGAAAGTAGGGGTCTGGAGGAGGACCAGAGGTGGGCTGGAGCTCTCCTGCAGCTGCAGGAGAGGTGTGAGGGCCACATGAAATGGCCTGGAGGGCCGGATTCGGCCCGCGGGCCTTGTGTTTGATACCTGTGCTGTAGAGAGTCTGACCTACAAGTGTTTACAATTGTTTGAGGCATGAGGAACGCATGAAAGTTACGTTTTCTTTTGATTTAGTTTTTTCAGTTAAAGAAAAATACTTTTGCTATGATTTGCTGTTAAAAATGCTTAGTAAAGCTCTCTTGTAAATATAACTAGATTAAATAGCATGCTGAGTATTTAATTCAGCAGGGACCTTTAATACAACATATAGGGCGCTATTTCTGTACATTAATAAACTAGAATTCCACTGGGGACCTCCGTTTGTAAGTGTTGCTTTATTTTATGCACAGCTTCAATAATATATATTTTGGTAATTATGCAGAACATTTTTGTAGCAACCAGAGGCATGGGTCAGTTATTGGATATCTGCTTTTTAATCAGTTCCAACACAGATTGCATTTCACACCTTATCTCTTCCAGGTATGAGCTCAGCAACTAAGGCTGAAGAATTATTTTCACTTCCTATCTTTAATCATACCTTCACTCCTGCCTTCCCAAAAATAATTTAAAAAGAGCTTTCACAGGTTCCAAATTTAATTTTTTTTTCAGTCCATTTAATAGAGATGACAAGACACAGACACCGCGCAGAAAGCAAATAATGGATATGTTGTGTAATTTTTAACTGCTCCTTCTGTTTGCTTTTTGTCTTTTTGCAACAAATATACAGTAGCGTTTTTAGTAAGTTTGAGCCAACACCAGCCCCAAAAGCCTGCCTCCATTGTATTCAATTATTTTTAAATATAATATTGGACCTATCACAGCTCCAGAAGCCTTCCTCTGTGTTAAAACTCAGTTTGTGAAAGCCCCATAATGCTCCATCGTCTATGCAGAAAAATTAAGCAGATAAGAATATTCAACTAGGGATGAGCTAATTTAAGAGTTTTTGCTTCACCAAAATCTTTTGCATGAAAATAGTCAAAAGTGCAAGTGAAACTTTAGCTCCGTTAGAATGGGCTTTTGGTGAAAATTCCATTAAGAAATCAAGTTTTTTTTTTTTTTTTTAAATGGCATAGGTAGTTTAAGGAGGGGTGGGAAGATGTCCCCAATGATGCAATAAGTGAGCAGCCAAAAACACAAAAGATGGATGCAAACATGGACAGAGTGTAAACCCTCTGAGGGGATACCGTATATACTCGAGTATAAGCCAATTTTTTTGTGCTGAAAGTGCCCCCCTCGGCTTATACTTGAGTCAAGCACTTTTCTGCAGCAGAGAATGACATTTTCTGACCCGACTTTGGGGCCCCGTACCTCGGGCCACTTGGTGCTAGGAATTTGGTGTGCAAACCCAGTGGAACCAACACTACAACATTTCCAAATGTGGGGTTCCTAGCACCAAGTGGCCCCGAGATACGGGGCCCCAAAATTGGTTCGGAAAATGTAATTCTCTGCTGCAGAAAAGTGCTTGACATTTTCTGACCCGAATTTGGGGCCCCATATCTCGGGCCCACTTGGTGCTAGGAACCCCAAATTTGGTGTGCAAACCCAGTGGGACCAACACTACAACATATCCATATTGGGGCTCCTAGCACCAGGGCCCCAAACTCGGTCAACTGTGTCCATCTGCAGCAATGTCATTTCAGGACCCTTTGGGTCCAGAGACCCCACATTTTGGCTGCAGCTAGGGGGCATTTAGGAACCCTTACCTACCAAGTTTTAAGTTCAGCGGACCTATGGCTGCAAATGGGCACAGTGAGGCTGCAAATGGGCATTGTTGACCCTTTTTTCCACTTATGCCCCATACACACGGTCGGAAATTCCGACCACAAAATCCTTCGGAATTTTTTTCGACTGATTTTGTCCGACACTGGTGTTGCATACACACGGTCGGACAAAGTTGTCGGAAAATCCGATCATTCTGAACGTGGTGACATTCGTTGCGTACGACGGAACTTACGTAGAGGCTATTAGCCAAAAGCTTTGGTCTCGTAATTTGATCTGAGCATGCGTGGCACTTTGTCCGTCGGAATTCTCTACACACGATCGGAAAAAGTTCGATCGGATTTTGTTGTCGGAAAATTTGAGAGCAGGATCTCAAATTTTTTCGGAAAAAGTCCGATGGAGCCCACACACGGTCGGATTTTCCGACAACATGGTCCAATCGAACATTTTCCGTCGGAATTTCCGACCGTGTGTATGGGGCATTACAGTAGCTGTGCATTTCTCACCCTAGGCTTATACTTGAGTCAATTAGTTTTCCCATTTTTTTGTGGTAAAATTAGGTGCCTCGGCTTATATTCGGGTCGGCCTATACTCGAGTATATACAGTAATTCACTATGAATTCATAGAACATTCTACAATGGTCAACCAACATTGTTACTTACTGAAAAGGTTACAGGAATCTGTTTGAAGGAAAAGACGGGAACTGTGGCCTGATAACTGGATTCTCCACCACGACAAAAACCCCACACAAACATTTTTTCATTCCAGGAATTAAGTTGTCACACCTCATATACTTCGGTGATGTCCCACTCAGTGAACCTTTTTCCACCACTAGATCACCTCAGTTTCAGATTGAGGACATACTGGGAGTGCTGGGCATCAAGAACCCATTGCACACTGCCCTGCATGGTGTAATAATGTACATCTCTGCAAATGAAGACTGGCTAGCCCAGAGAAAATGTGAAGAAAAAGAAGAACCTGCAGATTTATGTGATTGTCCAGAAGATACTAGGAAAGAGTAAATATAAAAACACAAAAGCATGAAATATTGCACAAGGGACCTCCTTGTTAGCGCTTTATTTTTATTATATTTTTTTACGCTTGCAATGGGCATAAATGACTCCCAAAGATTTAGGAAACACTTTTAAACTATCTTGGACCTGTTGGTGCCACGAAAAATTACTTCTCAATGGAATGGAATGTGAGAGAAACTAATTTTAAACATACAATTCAACAGTTTATGGTCACTTCATTTGTCATTTTTGGCAGATATTGATTTCGCCGTTTGAACAATGTTTACCCTTCAGTGTAGAACAATGTTTCAAAAAACAAGAATGGCAGTTTGGCAGGTGTTTCTGTACTCTGCATATTTGCTGAATTCCTTCATTTAGTTGCAATGTCCCCCTTCTATGTAACTAAGAACAAAGTAAAATGTAATTAATATATCTAAGACAACTGTGACAGGTCTGAGGTTCTTTAATCTGGAATGTCCTTTGAGTGGTTGGCCATTAGCACTTTACTTTTTTTGTTTGTCAAACACAAACATGTATTTAATGGGAACCACTTTTGAAAATGACAGTATTTGCTGTTTGTTCGTGCCTCTTGAAGTATAATTTGAATGTAGTGTAATGTGTCCTTCGCGCCGCTAAATAATCATATACTAATTGATCACTACAAGTGCTAAAGTGCAAGTGCTAATTATAGTGAATACAATAAAGGTGTTTAAAAATACTGTGATGAATATCGAAAAACATAAATAAATAAATAAATACAATCCTGTGTTATAAAAGTTGCTACCTGCTGCAGAATCTAACATGTGCACCAACACACTTAAATGTAATTAAAAAGTAAAAGTGACTCTGCGCATAGTATAAATATAACATCAAGTGTTCATGATGGATCAATCATAAAAATGATAAAAAGCAAAGTGAAAAATTGGTGAATAAATACGTAAAAAACAAAAGGCTAAAATGCACCAAAAAAGTGTGTCCAAGAAAAATGTGTCCAAGTAAGATAATTAATCCGTGCTAGGAATGCCGGTATAGATAAATGAAATGGGGCTCCGGTGCTTATCTTCTAGTCTCTATTTGTATAACACAGAAGCAGATGAAAGACTGCCACACATATCCTCAAATAGGCTCACAGGCCTCTCACCTCCAGATTTCTTTTCTTATTGCAAATCGCCACTTTCTTTTACTGCTGGTTAAACTGCTCCACGCACTGGACTGCGTCCTTTGGATGCCCCGGTCAAATGGTCCAATCAGCTAAAGCCTCATCAAACAGAGAGATAAGGGGGAAGGAGGGCAAAGAGGACTTCCATAGTGTAGTAGTTTAAAAGTAAAGTGTTTATTAAAAGTAAAAATTGCGCCCTTACATCTAAAATAGTAATAACAGGCAAGGAATCAAAAGAAGCGTTGTTACACGCTATTCTCACTGCACTTCCGGTTGCGTCCGTCCAGACCACTCCCTACGCGTTACGTCACACGTGACTTCTTCAGGGGATACTGATTGGTCGTGGTGTGGACGTTTAAATAGTGTTCAGGGCGGAAGTAGATCGGCGGCCATTTTGATGCCTATACCTGCATTGGTGACAGTTGAGGCTAAAAAGTAATGG
Source organism: Lithobates sylvaticus (assembly GCA_028564925.1). NCBI lineage: Eukaryota > Metazoa > Chordata > Amphibia > Anura > Ranidae > Lithobates > Lithobates sylvaticus. Next base: position 243,482,173 of record CM053032.1, read on the forward strand.
CCATTTTTGAGAGAGATGTTTATTAACTTCCGGGTTAAGATCCCCGGAAGGTCGTGTGCGGACATTTTTGTTTAGTTACCACCTCCGGTTACTAATGTGGACTAATTGTAATCTTAGAAATCAAAAATGAAGTCCATAATTGGATTTCTAAAACGTATTGCTAATATAGACTATTAGCGAGTTAATCATAGCCTTATGAACCTCCAACACAAATATTGGCTAGAACAATCAGCCATATATAGTGTGTTTTCCTTATAGGTAAAACAATAACACCATAGTGTGCAAGCTACATTATTGACTGCATAGACTGTGCGCCATTTACCGGTGGCGTCATTCTAAATGTAATGCTCCACTATTCACCTTTGATGGTTCTATCTGCGCATGTCTAATACAAAAACCTACTCTGCTGACAGTCACAACCAACTCATTGGTTAGAGTTGATAGACTCTGGTCCATGGACCGGGACTGCCAGAGACTAAGTGTCAAGGAGACAGTTAGCATTAGGAGACAATCCGGTGTATTATAGTTAGTAATAAACTAGTGTTTAGCCCCAAATAGCCAATTAAGGCCAAACTATTTACCGAAATGGAAAAAAAGGGGGCAATACAGGATAGTCTATCCCATATGGGTATGACTATTATACCCTATATAAAATATGGGGTATATATTGTATAATAATAATTTATTAAATAAATCAGTTTAACTATATTAAAATTGTATTAAAATTATGCTACACCCATAAGGGAAGTCAGGATACAGGATCCAACAGCCCAACACCCATTGGATGGACCAAGATGGGAAAGAAGTATGGAAGCAACAACCAGATCAGGATATGACCAGCGGAATACATACCAGGAGACACCTAGACCATATCCAGAACAAAGGCCCATGGGCCCATATGGACAACAAACACCCAAGAAGACTTGGAAAAAACCTTTTAAAAAACCTTTTAAGAAACCTTACAATAATGGGCATCAAAATAATAGAGATAATAGAGGGCCACCTCCACCACAACCCTACTACTATACTCAAGGAAGACAAGATAGAAGCCCTATTCCAACGGGAAACAGATATGAGCCTATTCAAAACTATCAGAATCAACAACAATATTACCAACAACCCACCTATCAGTATCAATACGATAGACCAACACAAGGGGTTTTTTTAGACAGAGAAAGGAGGGACTATTCCCCCAGGAGATCAACGTGGGAACAACGCCGCTCACCAAGAAGACAGACGGAAGAAGAGAGGATGGAGGACAATCCCGAACAAAGAGAGGCTGCAGAGCGGGAAAGAGAGTCCAAACGAAAAAGAGAGTAAAAGGAGAAGGAGTAGTAAACCTCAGTGGGAAAACCATCACCCCTGAAGAACTCTCTGTTCTAGATAAAGGACTCAAACATGCCCCGATAAAAAACCTTAATAAATTTGACACATATATAGGTATAAGGAAATTTATTAGGAAACTGAATATCAAGAAATATGTCTTGGGCAACCCGTTTCAGACTACAAACTATCTGACACAAAACCCACAACAACCTGTACACAGCCAGTTACGGAACAATTCTATTTATAACCCACAAGTAGCCAATAACCATCATATTAAGGTTTTCAAAAAACTTGTATTGGATGATCTTCAATCACTTGAAATCAAAAAAGTATCTGACCCCATACATATCAAGAAGGGGCTAAAATCGCTTCAGGCACGGAAAGATATTGTAATACGCCCTGCAGACAAGGGAGGAGCAGTGGTGATACAATCAAAAGAACAGTACATGAATGAGCTGAATAGACAGCTTCAAGATGAGAGTACATACATTAAACTGCTTGGAAACCCTATGAAGAGTTATAAAAAAGAGTTGGAACGAGTGGTAGACCTAGGATTGAAAAAGGCTATCCTAAATAAGAAGGAAGCAAGGTACTTGATACCAGAAGCGTGTAGGACACCTGTCATCTATACTATACCTAAAATTCATAAGAGTAAAGAATGTCCACCGGGAAGACCAATAGTAAATGGTATCGACTCACTGACATCAAGAACAGGAGAATATCTAGACCTATTTATACAACCGGCAGTACAAAAAACGAAAGCCTACTTAAAAGATACCAAACATGTACTACAATTATTGCCAGAGTAGGTTTTTGTATTAGACATGCGCAGATAGAACCATCAAAGGTGAATAGTGGAGCATTACATTTAGAATGACGCCACCGGTAAATGGCGCACAGTCTATGCAGTCAATAATGTAGCTTGCACACTATGGTGTTATTGTTTTACCTATAAGGAAAACACACTATATATGGCTGATTGTTCTAGCCAATATTTGTGTTGGAGGTTCATAAGGCTATGATTAACTCGCTAATAGTCTATATTAGCAATACGTTTTAGAAATCCAATTATGGACTTCATTTTTGATTTCTAAGATTACAATTAGTCCACATTAGTAACCGGAGGTGGTAACTAAACAAAAATGTCCGCACACGACCTTCCGGGGATCTTAACCCGGAAGTTAATAAACATCTCTCTCAAAAATGGCCATTACTTTTTAGCCTCAACTGTCACCAATGCAGGTATAGGCATCAAAATGGCCGCCGATCTACTTCCGCCCTGAACACTATTTAAACGTCCACACCACGACCAATCAGTATCCCCTGAAGAAGTCACGTGTGACGTAACGCGTAGGGAGTGGTCTGGACGGACGCAACCGGAAGTGCAGTGAGAATAGCGTGTAACAACGCTTCTTTTGATTCCTTGCCTGTTATTACTATTTTAGATGTAAGGGCGCAATTTTTACTTTTAATAAACACTTTACTTTTAAACTACTACACTATGGAAGTCCTCTTTGCCCTCCTTCCCCCTTATCTCTCTGTTTGATGAGGCTTTAGCTGATTGGACCATTTGACCGGGGCATCCAAAGGACGCAGTCCAGTGCGTGGAGCAGTTTAACCAGCAGTAAAAGAAAGTGGCGATTTGCAATAAGAAAAGAAATCTGGAGGTGAGAGGCCTGTGAGCCTATTTGAGGATATGTGTGGCAGTCTTTCATCTGCTTCTGTGTTATACAAATAGAGACTAGAAGATAAGCACCGGAGCCCCATTTCATTTATCTATACCGGCATTCCTAGCACGGATTAATTATCTTACTTGGACACATTTTTCTTGGACACACTTTTTTGGTGCATTTTAGCCTTTTGTTTTTTACGTATTTATTCACCAATTTTTCACTTTGCTTTTTATCATTTTTATGATTGATCCATCATGAACACTTGATGTTATATTTATACTATGCGCAGAGTCACTTTTACTTTTTAATATAATTTGAATGTGATTAAACAATTTGTTATATTTAGCAATTTTTTTTGTATCCTCTGCATGGCAGAAAATATTAATCAAAGTAAGGCTTACTATTTTAATACATAGAAGCATATCAATGACCTTATTGTACATAATGGTACCATGTATTGACCTAAAAGCTCCAAACAGTACTGTAATGCCCTGTACACACGACCGGACTTTCCAGCAGAAAAGGTCAGACGGAATCATTCCGATCGTGTGTGGGCTTCATCTGACTTTTTCTTTCTAAAATTCTGACGGACCTAGAAATAGAACATGTTTCAAATCTTTCCGCCGGAACCGGTTCCTATCGAGAAAACCGCTCGTCTGTATGCTGTTCCAACGGACCAAAAACGGCGCAAGGGCAGCTATTGGCTACTGGCTATTGAACTTCCTTTTTCTAGTCCCGTCGTACATAATCACGTTCTAAACGATCAGACTTTGGTGTGATCGTGTGTAGGCAAGTCCGTTTCGGTGGAACTCTGTTGAAAAGTCCTTCGGAGTTCAGTCCGACGAGAAGTCCGCTCGGTCTAACTGTTCTAAACTCAATGGTCCACTAGGGGACGTATTTATAAAGCAGTGAATGTGGCTTTCACCAAATATTCACTGGTGGTGAATCAATGACTGTCATTTAAAACACATACACCTGGAAGATTCATCTGTGTGCCTCTTAAAGTACAGTATATTGAGTACTCATTAATAGAGTCATATAGCTTCATGTTTTATCTATTGAAAAATGCTGCAATGACAGAAAAATATCTGTTGATAACTTCCTGTTTGGGCTCCTGCCCCTCTCTGTCCCTTTCCACAGTCATACATTGATTTATTTCCTAGCAAAACAATGCTGCTGCCTTTAGAACCTGCCCTCTCTATGTGTGTAAAGACAATTTTGGGAAATGTAGTTCTGGGGGTGTGCTTAGATCAATAAACTCTTAGCTCCCAGCAACTTCTGCTACAAGCATTTTACGGGCCTGGTGGTAATGTCAAGGAGAATAATAAAAGCTGTTTCTCACTACAGAAATTATTCTATAGGGGAAGCAGGAGGTTTGGTGTTAAGTTTGTGTAATACCTGGCCATACTGTACCCTTTAAATCATAACTCCAGCTACACTTTTTTAAGTTTAAGTTGAAAGGGTGGAAATGTGTTTGCTTTCTCAGATTGGGTTTTGATGCTTGACACTGGTTATTTCCTAAAAATTATCTTTAAAACATTTCCCTCCCCTCGTATCTGTTTAACCCTTTGGCCCAAACCCCAGCTGTTGGATAAAACCCGTTGCCTGTTATTGGCCATGAACTTGCCTAACGATTATCACTTTGGCCTCTACTGGCAACAACAAAGCCATTCCAAAGGTGAGTACTCATGCAAACCCAACCTAGCCATCAGGGGCTTGGAGGAAGACCAGATATTTCCTATGACTTGACACTACGTATCCTCTTCCATCCTAGCTTAGTCTGCACAGATCCTTCCAGATCCTTCCACTTCTCATATAAAGTAAAACAACTGTTTGATACAAAGTAAAGAAATATGAATACATATATAACCTCAAGAAGAGTATCTGCTTGTAGCCCAGTGCAAAGAAGAGCACAGCCAGGAGAACATCCCTCCACTGGTGATAAAGGAAGATGATAAAAAAAACCTCTAGCTAGCGACTGTATAAAACAGCATCTCTTAGGGCAAGTAATAGCTCTTATGCCGCGTACACACCAAGGGACTATCCCGCGGGATTGTCCGCTGGACTCGAGTCCGCCGGACAATCCCCTCGTGTGTGGGCCTTCGACTGACTTTTTTTCCCAAAAGTCCGGCGGACTAGGTTTTAAGTTTTGTTTTAAAATTATCCGCTGGACTTGGCAGTCCGGCGGACAATACGGTCGTCTGTAGTATGGTCCGGCGGACCAAAAAGGACGCATGCTCAGTAGCAAGTATTTTTCTAGTATCTTTCTTTCTGGCATCCCAACATGAGCAGTCAAGCGCCTCGAGGCGATTCAGTTCGCAGTTGCAGCGCTATACAAATCATTCATTCATTCATTCATTCATTTTTCTAGTCCCGTCGTACGTGCTGTATGTCATCGCGTGAACTGCCGGACTTTTAGCGTGATCGTGTGTGGTCAAGTCCGTTCCGGATTGTCCGCTGGACTAGGTCCGGCGGACAAAGTCCCTTTGTGTGTAAGCGGCATTAGGGGAAGTACACTTCTACAGCGTCAGCAGTCCCTTTGTGCGAGCTCTGGAATCCTCTCACCAGTTTATGTAAAACAAATATGGGTGAAGAAGAGAAAAAGCACCACTGTCTAAGCATAGTATTGATGGGACCAGTAACAATTTTGAAAAAGTAAGTATTGCACTCACGTACAAACAGACGAATATTCTGGGGAGATTTACAAAAAAAACTGTAACACTCAGAATCTGGTGCAGCTGTGCATGGTAGCCAATCAGCTTCTAACTTCAACTTGTCCAATTAACCAATTGCCCACTGGACACTTTCATCCCCTTCATGCCCAGGCCAATTTTCAGCTTTCAGCGCTGTCACAATTTGAATGACAATTTCGCGGTCATGCAACATTGTACCCAAAATAAATTATCACTTTTTTTTACACAAATAGAGCTTTATTTTGGTGGTATTTAATCACCACTGTTTTTTTTTTTTTTTTTTTTCTAAATAAATGAATAAATACCGAAAATTAAAAAAAAAAAAACGTTTCTTAGTTTGTTATACAATTTTGAAAACAGGTCATTTTTCTCCTTCACTGATGTGCGCTGATGAGGCAACATTGATGGGCAATGATAGGTTGCACTGATGAAACGGCATTGATGGACACTGATAGGCTGCACTGATGAGGCGGCACTGGTGGGCACTGATGAAGAGGCACTGGTGAGGCTGCAGGGATAGGTGGCACTGATAGGAACTGATATGTGGCACTGATGGGCACTGGTAGGTGACACTGATGAGCACTGATATGTGGCATTGATAAGGAGTCACTGGTAAATACTGATTTGCAGCAGTGGTGGGCACAGATTGGTAGTAGTGGTGGACACAGATTGACAGCACTTTTGCAGAAGCCAATTATCAAATCTTTTATCCTCTCCTCCACGCGTTGACAGCGTGAGAAGGAGCAGTGAAAAGAGCCGGTAACCAGCTTCTGTTGACATCGTGATCAGCTGTGATTGGACACAGCTGATCTCATGGTAAAGAGCCGCTGATTGGCTCTTTACCTCAATCCGTGTTTGGCAGTGTCCCCCAGAACTAGAGGACCACGCTGTAGCCGTCGTTTGGCTATAGTGTGGTCGGAAAATGGTAAAGCTTTGACAACAAAAAATGGAAGCTGATTAGTTTCTAAGCAGAGCTGCGCCCAATTCTGCACTCTCCAGTTTAAGTAAATCAACCCCAGTGTATCAATAGGTACACTATGATGGCATCTGCAAGTTGTGATTTTATGGATTTCCAACAAATATAAAACAAGAAGGAAAAGGAGATGAGAGCACAAATATCTAAGCGTAGTAGTAATGTGGAAGTCGGTAGCAAAGTAAAAGAGGTAGGTATTGCATGAATAGATGGGCACAGCATGTCAGTAAGGGCTATATAATAACTTCAGCAAATGGTAGCTTCACAGATTCTCCAATGGATATGAGATAGAAAAGGAGCAAAATGAAAAAATACCTCTAATGCCGCGTACACACGAAGGGACTATCCCGCGGGATTATCCGCTGGACCGAAGTCCAGCGGATAATCCCCTCGTGTGTGGGCGCCGGCGGACTTTTTTTGGCCAAAGTACGGCGGACTAAAGTTTCAGGTTTTGTTCTCAAATTATCCGCTGGACTTGGCAGTCCAGCGGATAATCCGGTCGTGTGTAGTATGGTCCGGCGTACCAAAAAGGACGCATGCTCAGTAGCTATTATGTCACGGACTCGCTCGGTCTGGTAAAACTAGCCTTCGTTTTGAAGCTCGCACAATCGTCACGCTGTTGAAATTTTTTTTTTTTTTTTTTCTGACAGCGGGATTTGTATGGTATCGTACTTGAAGAATGATTTTGCCTTGCTGCTTGTATATTCACGCAGAGTACTCCCGAACGTTTTTTCTTCAGCATTCTTTAGTGAAGTTATATATATATATATATATATATATATATATATATATATATATATATATATATATATATATATATATATATATATATATATATATATATATATATATATATATATATATAGATATAGATATAGATATAGATATATAGATATCCAAATCACCAAATGAAAAATATATCTATATTTCTCAATAAGCGCCAAAAAATATATATCGATATCTACATATATATATATATATATATATATAAATATATATAGATATATAGATCTATACGTGTATAAAAATAAAATTATATATATATATATATATATATATATATATATATCTATATATTATATATGTACATATATCTCTATATAGATATTTTTTATTATTTGTTGGTTATCAAAAGGATTAGTTATTACACATGATACAATTGTGGAGTCAGCAGAGCTTGCCCTTAATTCCGATGTTAAACCTCACCTTTCCAGCGACTGCACTTGCAGTTCCATTGAAGTTGCACTTTACACTTGTATTGTCAAATGAATGTTTAGACATGTACCTGCCTACTCCTAAAGAAACTATGTTTTTGAATAACAAGCACGTATATCATTATTTGATGAAAATTAAATGACCATTTATTCTGGTTAAAACAAACAAGGCAAAACAAAATAGGAAGGCAACACTGGAGCCACTTGTAGATTTTGTCAAGACTTTTTGCCCCAACGGCAGACACCAAGTTTGTGAAGCCAAAAATTAAGCTTGGGCACATTTCATACAATATAGGGAGCACAAGAAGATTGACCAGGAATCAGACAGACCAGGAACAGCAGCAGATGACATCTATGTCCCCAAGCTGTGGCACTACAACAGCCTGTGTCTTCTGTGAGACCAGACTGAAGCCAGGCAATCACTTCCGACTCTTCGCACCACGCTTCCCTGCACTCTTCCCTGCAGTCTTCCCTGCACGCTTCCTTGGAGGCTGACTTGTGGTAGGAGGAGGAGTAGGAGGAGGAGGAGGAGGAGGAGGAGGAGAAGGAAGACGAGGAGGAGGAGGAGGAGAAGTTGGTGTCGGGCCTTCATGGGTCAGGCGGGTGGATTCTCGTAATTCACCCCTCAAACCCCCCCTAATTGCCTCAGAAATTAGGCCCTCACACAGGTGCCGTTGGCCCCTCTCCATTTCCAGCAACCTGCTGGACACGTAGCTGGCATAGCCCTCTTCTGGAAGGGGGGGTTTGTCGAGAATCGCACTCGCCTTCCGAATCAGTTCCAGTGATTCCTCCTCCACAATGGTCATCCTCCTGGGCCTTCTTGGGGGTAAGGGCAGGGGTCGAGGTAGACTTCTTAATTGGGTCTGGCTGTCACTCTGGCTCGTGCTGGGCCCAGCCACCTCCTGGCTCTCGCTGGGCATGTCCTCCTCCTCCTCCATACCACTTGTCCCGGCATCATCCTGGGTCAGCTCATCCTGTGTGCAAATAAAAACAAAAATCAAACACCTGTTTTGTGGTTTCTGGCCTACTCAATCATCCAATTGTAAACTTAGGAACGAGCATCTAAATTTTCCAAAAGATCCAAAAGGCTATCATTTGGACCCCTGCATTTTCCAAGCAGATCACCAATGTTGTCTAACGCTTTTTTTGCCACTACTGGATGTATGTATACACTATATATGTATCGATATGTTGCACCAACACTTTTTAGAAGTGTGCATAATTTTTGTCAGTTTTTTTCACAATTCTGAGTTCAGGGTGTTAATTGTTTCACATTTTAACGTTGACAGCATTAATATTCACACAATCACAATTTAGGCTACTAAATATATACCTGGCTCCAGCTGGGCGCATCAGCCTGCTCCAAGGTGGAGGGGTCTTCTCCTTCCGTGGAAGCCTCAGCTGGGGTGGAGGGAAGAGTGGAGGGAAGAGTGGAGGGAAGGGTGGAGGGAAGAGTCGACAGTGATTCCCTGGGTTCCATCTGGTCACCTATAAAAGTCAGTTGGTTGTAGTACCACAGCTTGGGTACATAAACATTCTCTGCTGCTGCTCCTGATCTGACTGATTCCTCAATCTTCTTGCGCTCCCGCTTGTACATGTGCCTTAAACTTGCAATTCTGGCTTCCACAAACTTGGTGTTTGCGTTGGGGACTTTAGTCTTCACAAAAGCCACAAGTGGCCCCAGTGTTGCCTTCCGGACATCCCTATTGCCATACAAAGGGTTCTTGAGCTGCCACAGGTTGGTATTTTTTCTGTACAGGGCAATGAATTCGGACATGAACTGCTGGTCCTTGAATGGATTCAACTGGGGTGATGACATGTTTGTTTCTGTTTTGTTAGTAATGGCAATACAAAAGACCAAAAACACAAATGTTACTTAAAACGCACAACCAGTTTTTCTTAACAAACATTACACAACACACCCACACACAGGCAGCAACACATCCACACAGGCAGCAACCCCTACACACAGGCAGCAACCCCTACACACAGGCAGCAACCCCTACACACAGGCAGCAACACATCCACACAGGCAGCAACCCCTACACACAGGCAGCAACCCCTACACACAGGCAGCAACCCCTACACACAGGCAGCAACACATCCACACAGGCAGCAACCCCTACACACAGGCAGCAACCCCTACACACAGGCAGCAACCCCTACACACAGGCAGCAACCCCTACACACAGGCAGCAACACATCCACACAGGCAGCAACCCCTACACACAGGCAGCAACACACACATATCCTTAAAAAATGCTGGCCCAAAACCCAAAAAAAAACACAGTAATGCATCCTAGAAAACACTTACCTTCGTACAGAGCGCTCGCTACTTCCGTTCGGCAACACGTGGGCCCCTCAAACAGCCTTATATACACTGCGCACGCGTCGAAGTCCGCCTGCGTCCTCCGCGTCGCCCGCCCATGACGTTCCTCATGACGAGTATTCCCCGCCCCGCTTCCCCTCGTTGCATTGTTGGTGAATTAATTCATGAATATGGCGGACACATTCTCAGCCAGTAGCGCGGAGGAAAGCCAAGAAGCCAACACATCTGCATCCAGCAGCAGATATAAGGCCACCAATATGGCCTTTGAAGAGATGGTGGAGATGGTGGACATCCTCCAAAGGGAAGATTACGACGGGGAAAATGGCCCGTACCCTCGACCCAACTTGCGCAAGGACAAGATTCTCACTACAATCGTCAGCACCCTGGAGCAGAAATTCGGCGTACGAAGGGGCAAGGATCAACTGCGCAAACGATGGTCCGACATCAAATCCAGGGAGCACGATCAATACAGGAGAATTCGAAAAGCCATCAAAAAAAGTAAGTCAAGCACGTGCGCTACTATGGTTATACTTGATATGTCTAATCTTGCGCAGATGTAATTACCATTCGTCCGTGAAACTTGCGCAGATGTTATTACCATTCGTTCGTGAAACTTGCGCAGATGTAATTACCATTCGTCCGTGAAACTTGCGCAGATGTTATTACCATTCGTACCTGAAACTTGCGCAGATGTAATTACCATTCGTCCGTGAAACTTGCGCAGATGTTATTACCATTCGTACCTGAAACTTGCGCAGATGTAATTACCATTCGTCCGTGAAACTTGCGCAGATGTTATTACCATTCGTACCTGAAACTTGCGCAGATGTAATTACCATTCGTCCGTGAAACTTGCGCAGATGTTATTACCATTCGTTCGTGAAACTTGCGCAGATGTAATTACCATTCGTCCGTGAAACTTGCGCAGATGTTATTACCATTCGTACCTGAAACTTGCGCAGATGTAATTACCATTCGTCCGTGAAACTTGCGCAGATGTTATTACCATTCGTACCTGAAACTTGCGCAGATGTAATTACCATTCGTCCGTGAAACTTGCGCAGATGTTATTACCATTCGTACCTGAAACTTGCGCAGATGTAATTACCATTCGTCCGTGAAACTTGCGCAGATGTTATTACCATTCGTTCGTGAAACTTGCGCAGATGTAATTACCATTCGTCCGTGAAACTTGCGCAGATGTTATTACCATTCGTACCTGAAACTTGCGCAGATGTAATTACCATTCGTCCGTGAAACTTGCGCAGATGTTATTACCATTCGTACCTGAAACTTGCGCAGATGTAATTACCATTCGTCCGTGAAACTTGCGCAGATGTTATTACCATTCGTTCGTGAAACTTGCGCAGATGTTATTACCATTCGTACCTGAAACTTGCGCATATTTGATGAAAGTTCCGTTTGTCTTCATAACGTTTATTGAGTTTACCTGGCTTTGGGTTGTTGGAGTTGTAAGGTTGTTTATTATTGTCACTATCTATACAATTACTGCTGTAGTAAGGGTTTTAGGGGTAACTTACACAGGGACTCCAGAGGCTGTTTTGGGGGGGGGGGGATAAATATGTTAAGCAGGGTCTCATGCTCACAATTCCCAAAAAATGCTCATCATCTCTAAATACTGTAGGTGGTGACTTTTCAAAGAAGTACACTCACCTGTCCCTTGGATGGTGCAGCTACAATCTCTGATCTTGCAATCATGAAATTAATGTTTGCGGCTTCACTTCCCGGGTCACTATTGGGCATGCGCCAGTTGCGCAATGCAATAGGACTGGTCCGCGCGAGCTCGGGGACCCCTGTGTGTCCCAGCAGACAGCACGGTGGGACGGGATGTGGCGTATACTTCTGTGGGAGTCTAGGGCCGGATGTGTGTGCAAATACCTGCCTTACACAGGTATCTGCAACCCATCCCCCCTAAAACGTTCAAAATAAGACACCACAGGGGTGCAGGGATCCAATGAGCGGAAGTTCAAATTTAGGGTTGAAGGGCGCTTTAAGTATTGGAGTTTCATTAGATAGACATTTCAATTCTGTCTTCAAGTAGGATCTTCTAACAAACTGCTAATAATTGGCAAGACTTTTAAACAATGTTTACTAATCCTATTTTGGCACTCAAATATCAGTGTGATTCAAAAGTGTACCTTTTTGTGTTCCATTACCATAGGGGGCAAAAGACTCAGACGTCAGTCCGAACCTACGAGGACCTCCCGGCCTCACCAGACTAATTGGGCAGTTAGCCCAAGCCCACGCGTGGATGTGGCGGAACAGGTCGTTGAAGTCGATCAAATCTGCACCCCACCAAGTGAGTGTCTCAGAACACAGATTGAGCTAATAAATTAAGGTCTGCATGTTTTTGACACTTTTTTTCTTGTGTTTTCTCTACCCAACTTTTAGGTGATGCTGATCTGTTTGTGGAACGACAAGCTGCGGAGCCATTTACCACTGACAGTGCCCACAGGCTTATTGGGCAGATCATGGCCTGGAATCTGCAGCTGGAAAACATGCAGAAGGAGATGGCCACCATGCAGCAGGGAATGAAGGACATGATTGATGTTTTGGGGAGAATCTAAAGACCCCTTTTACATTTCTTAACATCAATCATGTCCTTCATTCCCTTTTGAAGCGCTGTTTAACTAATTTTAGAGGCCAAATTTTAAATATGCACACGGTATGTCAACATGTGCTATGTGCCATCAGGGGATCTCAATGGACGCATTTTGTGTTTGCAACCCCTAATGCTAGTAGGTGAGAGGGAAGGGGTTTCACACACAAAACACGTCCATTGATTCCCCATGATGGAACATAGCACATGTTGACATTACCCATTTTCCAGTTAAATTAGTGTGCATATTCAAAATTTGGCTTCTTCTGTTCATGGGTTACCTGTTGAACTTTGTAAGTTCTGGACTTTTACATTGTGTAAATAATTTCAAATGCTAAGCCAAAATTTTTTAAAAATTTTAAACATGTTTTTATGTTTGTTTTAAAAAATCAATCCCAAAAAAAAAAAATAATATGTTGTGAGAAAAACACCAAAAAAATGTCAAAAAGATAACATAAAAAAAAAAAAAAAAAATTCATGTTCCAAAAAAAAAAAAAAAAAAAAAAAAAATACCAAAAATACCAAAACAACCAAAAAAAAATAAAAATAAAAAAATAAAAAAAAAAAGTTTTGGATGTGCACTATAATAAAAAAAATAATGTTTGCACAAACTCAAAAATGTGTGGCTTCTTCTTTTTAAATACTACCAGTTTGACAAAAACATGTTGTGGTTCATTGACAAAGGGGCTTATTTACTAAACGCTAAACAAGTTTGCCACTATTAAGATGTGCACTAGGACAACATATAAAACAGGCCAAATTAAAAGCCAAACAATACGAAACGACCAATATTTCAAACATAAATAACTGTATTTATTCATTGTAAATGAAAAAGATGGTTTAAGGGTCTGCTGCCATTTCAATGGCCCCCCTACCATTAAAATACTGTAAATAAAGGTCCCGCACTTGCTGGGCTGATTGTGGTGCGGAACCAAGAGGGCGATTATCCAGCCCTGTCATGTTGCCTTCCACTCCGGCCTCAGGGCCAATTGGTAAGGAGTATGTTCCTGAATGTTTCCGTAAATAATTGTGCATGACACAGCATGCAAGAATAATAGTATTGAGTTTGTACTCTGCCAGATGTAACGATGTAAGGAGCAATCTGAAACGGTTGGCCATAATACCAAAGGCATTTTCCACCACCCTTCTTGCTCTGGCCAACCGATAATTAAAAATCCTCCTCTCAGGGGTGAGGGATCGTTGGGGAAATGGCCTCATCAGATGGTCACCCAGACCGAACGCCTCGTCGGCAATGAAGACGAACGGGAGTCCCTCCACATTATCTTCATCTGGTGGCAGCTCCAGCCCACCAGTTTGGAGACGATGACCGAACTCCGTGTGGTTGAAGACTCCTCCGTCCGACATCCGGCCGTTTTTCCCCACATCCACATACAGAAATTCATAGTGTGCCGACACCACCGCCATCAACACGATACTATGGAACCCCTTATAATTCCAATAGTATGACCCCGAATGGGGTGGGGGCACAATTCGCACGTGTTTGCCGTCAATCGCCCCTCCGCAGTTGGGAAAGTCCCAACGGGCAGCAAACTGGGAAGCCACAGTCTGCCATTCCTGTGGCGTGGAGGGACACTGTGAAGTCAAACAGAAAGATACAATTGAAATTATAAACCAGCCAAAACACCAAACTAAATGCAACAAATTAAAAAACAATTTGGAAGAACATATGTATTTATTTTGTAAATCCTTGAAATAAAGCCAAAAGATTAAGGATAAAAGGGACAAATCTCTGATTGATGACCCCTCTGATGGACCAGAGAAGATAATAATGGGGATGTGGGTGGGGAGTAAATAATGGTAAGGTCACACAATACACATGCAATTAATTAAAGGTGTGTGTGGGGGGGTGGGGATAATTACAAGCTGACTAAAAACACATGATATTAATTATCAGGGGGTGTGTGGGGGGGTGGGGATAATTACAAGCTGACCAAAAACACATGATATTAATTATAAGGGGGTGTGGGGGGGGTGGGGATAATTACAAGCTGACCAAAAACACATGATATTAATTATAAGGGGGTGTGGGGGGGGTGGGGATAATTACAAGCTGACCAAAAACACATGATATTAATTATAAGGGGGTGTGGGGGGGGTGGGGATAATTACAAGCTGACCAAAAACACATGATATTAATTATAAGGGGGTGTGGGGGGGGTGGGGATAATTACAAGCTGACCAAAAACACATGATATTAATTATCAGGGGGTGTGTGGGGGGGTGGGGATAATTACAAGCTGACCAAAAACACATGATATTAATTATAAGGGGGTGTGGGGGGGGGTGGGCAAAATTACAAGCTGACCAAAAACACATGATATTAATTATAAGGGGGGTGTGGGGGGGGTGGGGATAATTACAAGCTGACCAAAAACACATGATATTAATTATAAGGGGGTGTGGGGGGGGTGGGGATAATTACAAGCTGACCAAAAACACATGATATTAATTATCAGGGGGTGTGTGGGGGGGTGGGGATAATTACAAGCTGACCAAAAACACATGCAATCAATTTAAAAATGAGGGTCAAGGGGGGTGAAAGGGGGGGTGAGTAAAGCTGTACAATGGAGCTGGTAATATACATTTTTAACCAAAGAAAGTGACTAGGCTAGGGGTGTTTAGGGGGCCAAGCTTCCATGCTGGGGAGGTTGGTGCAAGCAAATATGCATGTGACCCACTAAATAATACATTCTTAAAACTATTTCGATAAGTCAAACATAAAATACTAGACAAAAAAACAAAATCCCCAAAAAAAAGGAATAGGCGACATTCATAGAATAGTCCTATCATGGTAATTAGCTAATGATGACATTGATGCACTACATTAACAAACATACAAGACATAGGTAATTTTAAAAGAGAAGACTTACCTTAATGTATTCCTCCTGCAGGACGTGGATAATGGCAGAACAGGTCTCTGGAATAATGAGCCCCAGAGCCTGGGGGGAGATGCCTGTCGTGAACTTGAGGTCCTGCAAGCTTCTCCCCGTCGCCAAGTAACGCAACGTGGCGACTAGCCTCTGCTCCGCACTGATGGCTTGCCGCATGCAGGTATTCTGCCTGCTAATATAAGGGGACAGCGAAGCCAACAGACGGTGAAAAATGGGGTCCGTCATCCGGAGATAATTCCTGAAATCATCAGGATTATTCTCACGGATCTCACGGAGCAAAGGCATATGCGAGAATTGGTCACGCTGGCGCAACCAATTCTTGGTCCATGAACTCCTCCTCACCCTGTTCATGGACCGGGCTCGTGCCAAGGTGCTAACCGCAACACCGAGCCCCTGCACAGCACGAACTCGTTCCCGAGTACGTCCACACTCCATGGCTTCAAAACGGTCGGCTGATCAAACAAACAACTTAACAGAACGCACTGAAGAACAGCAAGGCCTATGAAGAACGACCTGAAAAACAGGAACGAGCGGACCAGAACGGCCTGAGAACAGGTAGGAACTGATCCACACGCACTGAAAGCCAGATACAAACCTCACAAGCACAAACTGAACGGCAGAAGCGAACGAATTAAGCAGAAGTCTGAGAAGCGCGAATCGTCTCTAACCAAACGTCAACTAACACGCGATATACACGAGATTAGCTGACGGGGCCCAAAGGGTGTCGTTTGGGATCTCGAGCTTCCTTTTTCTAGTCCCGTCGTACGTGCGTACGTCATCGCGTGAACCGCCGGACTTTTTGCGTGATCGTGTGTGGTCAAGTCCGTTCGCTTTTTAGTCCGGCGTACCTAGCGGGAAAGTCCAGCGGATTGTTCGCTGGACTTAGGTCCGCCGGCAAAAGTCCGTACGTGTGTACGCGGCATAAGTGTAGTAATAAAGAGAATGACTTGTGAACAATATAAAGGTATTTCACTCACATTAAGGTAAATGGTTACGGAATGTCAATATTCTATAGCCGCATCACCTGGTGGTGACTTCTTGGATTATATGAATGAATCCAGCTTTTCAGTAAATATTAAATCAATGGCAGCAAACGCAGGTAAAGTCTTCTTAAATCCTCCAATAAGTATGGAATGATAAAAAAAGAGAAGGAGAGAGAACAAACAGCTCTCAGTCTAGTATTGTTAGAAATATTGTATAAAAAATATATATGATAAAAAAAAATTGTGCTTAACCACCAGTTGATGCTGCAGTAGAATACCAATTGACATGCTGTAAGCATTTATCTTTATGTGAGTGCAATACCTACCTACCTACCTTTGTGTTGTCCACAAGTCCTTCTCTTTAAAACTACATTTAAATAGAGGGTTTCTTTCTTTTTTTTTGCTCTTCCATCTCGTATCCATTGGAGAATCCATTAGGTTGGCATTTGCTGATGTTATTATATATAGTACCTACCTGACATGACCTCTTCTACTTTGGCTTACCCGGAGTGGGTTCTTCTAGGCTACGGCAGACACTTTGGATAGGATCACTGCCTTACACATGGGGTACCTTTACTTGAACAGACAACTGATCTCTAATAAACTCTCTTAATGTAATATAAACCACCATAGTCACTGATGCATTTAGGAGGGACACGCAGAGCGCTTGCCCTTTCCACCTGTCCAGTGTATCACTGCTACCTAACTCCCAGTAATGGTATAAAGCCCCACCGTGCACCTAGTGCTGACTCCATGCACGCACTTCACTTAACTCTTCTGCCCCGTACACACGGTCAGACATTCCGACCACAAAATTCATCAGATTTTTCCCGACGGATTTTGTCCGAAACTTGTCTTGCATACACACGGTCGCACAAAATTGTCGGAAAATCCGATGGTTCGGAAAGAGGTGACGTACAAAACGTACAACGGGACTATGTAGAGGCCAATAGCTTTCGTCTACAAATTTTTTCTGAGCATGCGTGGCACTTTGTGTGTCGGGATTTTCTACACACGATCGGGAAAAGTCAGATCAGATTTTGTTGTCAGAAAATTTTAGATCCTGCTCTCAAATTTTTTCCGTCTGAATTTCCGACGAAAAAAGTCTGATAGAGCCCACACACGATCGGATTTTCCGACAACATAATCCGATCAGACTTTTTCCATCGGAATGTCCGACCGTGTGTATGGGGCATTCCTCTTTTGTACCTTTGTACAGGTTGGGAACCTCTGTGGTGCTGATCTGCTTCTGTTCTTATGGGAAATGGACCTGCTCACGGAGAGAGTGCCAAGAACAACCTCTTACATGTACATTCTCATGACAGGCTGCTAGAGAAACCTTTTTTACCCTTGGTAACCACTTGTATCTTCACAGTGTATTAACTCTTGTACTGTTAACCTCATACTGCAATGTGCTTTACTGAAAAATGTGGTCATTCCAAATAACATTGGCAACAGTCTTTTCCTAATATCCCTAGTCCCTGACTTAGTGTTGCGATTGCCCCAGCATACCTGCACAGAAAAGAGTCCATGGTGATAGTATCCCGGATTGGCATCTTCTGAGCGGACTGCAAATCCCAACAGTTCCTCCAGGCTGTAGCAGGATCCTGAAGGCAGATGTGTATTAAAGTGGTTGTAAAGGCTGATTGTTTTTTATTATATGCATGATGGTAAAAAGCCTTCTATGTGCTGCTCCCCCCACAACACTACTAATACTCACCTGAGCCCCCTTTCAATCCAGCAATGTGCACGGGAGTCTTGGCAGTCTCCTCATTGGGTGAGACACAGCAGTGGGAGCCATTGGTTCCCAATGCTGTCAATCATAGCCAGTGAGCTAATGAGGAGTGGGGGCGTGGCTGAACCGCAGCGCTGTGTCTTATGGGCACATTGAGCAGGGTTCAGGAGTGATGGTTTTGCACAGAGCAGCCCCAATGATCTTCTTCTCTGGTCTCCCGCTTGCACTCCTGGCTCCTCCCCTTTGACCAGTGCCCCCATAGCAAGCGGCTTGCTATTGGGGGCACTGGTCAAAGGGGAGGAGCCAGGAGTGCAAGCGGGAGACCAGAGAAGAAGATCATTGGGGCTGCTCTGTGCAAAACCATTATACAGAGCAGGTAAGTATAACTTGTTATTAAATAATAATAAAAAAAAAAACACAAAAAAAAAAACCTTTAATATCACTTTAACTGTCTCTCCAGACATATTCAGCATGTTGACAGGATGGAGACTGGCAACAGCAGCAACCACACACTTTCAGTAACCTCTCGGGCCCCGTCCCATTTTTACCCAACACAGGACCATTGGGTCGGACCCAGGAAAGATTACCAAGAAAGAACAGGAAGCATAACTAATACTAGCCCTCCTGGCTGGGGTAGCATAAACTCTAGCTGCCTACACACCCGTCCATAAGGGGTGCAGGGGCACCGCCCTCCCCTAATCCATGCGCCTGGCCCCTAATCTACTTGCAGGGTGCCGGACGCAGGCTCTAATTGGTTTCAAAAAGGGTGGACTCAGGGTGGAGAGCACTGTGCCCTGAGCCCACCCAGTCGTGTGACAATAGCAAATTTATATTCTCTATTGCCTTCCTGATTCTCCTCCCGCCCATTCAGGAAGCGGGTCCTGAGACCCGATTGGCCAGGGAGTCTCAGGACCCACTTCCAGTTTGGCAGGGAAAAGAAGCTCCGGCTCTTCCTGAATCCTCCTGGAGCGAGGAGCAGCAGTCCTCCATGTCATCATCCTCCATGTCATCTTCCTCCTCACGGTAAGGCCTCTAAACCCCTGCGTTCCAGCCACCACTGCTACATACTACTAAGATATCGGTGCTCTCTCCTCCTTTTCCTTCTCATTTTATATTCATTGAAACCATCACTTGTAGATGCCATAATAAAATACCTATTGATACGCCATGTCTGTCCATTTATATGTGAGTGCAGTACTTACCTTTCCAATATTGTTACTGGTCCTCTCACTAATACTACTCTTATGCCACTTACACACGGCCGGAATTTCCAATGGGAGCTTTTCATCTGATTTTCCGACCGTGTGTATGCCCATCGGTCTTTTTCTGTCGGCATTTCCGACAGACTTTAGATTGAGAGCCTGTTCTTAATTTTTCTGATGGAAAAACTTTCTATCGGAAATTCTGATCGTGTGTATGCAATTACGACAGGCAAAAGAATTCGGACGCATGCTCGGAAACAATTCAACGCATGCTCAGAAGCATTAAACTTCCCTTTTATAGTGCCACTTTCTCTCCCCTTCCCTCATCTTTGTTTTACCTTCTATGACACAAATGCAACCAATCAAACCACTCTTTAAAATATTATAGCCTAAAATCTATTTGCATCACTTCTTTACTGTAATTATGATCACTACAAATTAATTTCTTGATACATTACTGCTGCCTATGTCTAAAAACGAATGTGAGAACATTTTTTTTTCTCTTCCATTAAAAACATGTTACAACCTTTGTTACTGAGGTTAATTTGTTGACTCATGATTCATGTATATTAAATGATACTTTGACTTTTGGTAGAGACTGCAACATGATATCATTTTACTGAAGTCTGACCTTTAATCTCCCTTGTTTTTATTATAAATGACAGTGACCTTTCCATCGTACAATGTTATATCAGTAGTGCACAAATATGTGAGCTGTATGCTAACAAAGAATTAGTCCGAAGAATATTCACGAGGCTTTTTGAAGGTTGTACTGAAAACATTAGTGGCACGGTAGTTAGTATTAGGTTTATTTATTAACAAAAATGTGGTCATCTGTGACTTCAAGAATGCCCATTTCCACGAGTGTGAATATAATTACTTCACAGATGTGCCCAAGATGTTTTGATGGCGATAGATGAGTCCATTTTTTAGCCAATGTCATTAAAATTTGAGAAATGCTTACAAAAATATGAATGATTAAAATCTGGAGCTTTGGCTTAGAAGATGTTCTGGGAGGCTGGAAAATGAATGTTCTTGGAGAAGCCACTAAAGGGCAGGTTTCCAAGTTGCTGAACTAATCTTTGTGCATGTGAAGCTGACTTATTGCAAATTATCAAACAGAATAGAAGCAGCCCATTTCTGTACTTGAAAAGCTGGATTGCATAAGGTGTCTTCCCACCTAGGGACATCCTGGGGTGTATATATAGATAATGGTGAGAGATAAGAAAGAAAACGAAGATGTTCACAGTAAAGGCCTGTGCTAATGGTCTTTTGTTCACAACAGAACTGTTTCCCATCTCATACAAGCCAATGGAATATGGGAATACAAAAGCAGCCTGAACTGATTGATGTAGGTCAGAAGGAGGTCAACCGCAGGTCAAATGCACCTGTCAATAAATCGCTAATAATCTCAGACTCCTAAAGGCTAGGTTCACTTTTTTTTCTAAACCCCATCTCCCCTATGTACCAATATGGCATTAATGTACTTCTTTTACAAAAATAAAACAGCTTTCCATTTATTCTACTCACTTTTACCTCACTCTCTAAATGGATGTTTAAAAACCCTGCTCCATTACTTCTGCCTTACTTCCTGGACAGACTTTAGGTCATGACACAGGAAGGAGTTGACCAGCTGAGAGTAGATGATGCAAGGTGTGTGCTGAGATCAGCTGGTCAACTCTTTCCCGTGTCATTGCCTAAAGGGCGCACACCCGGGAACATCCGTGACCGCTGGGTCCAGGGGACCTGGCGAATCACAGATCGTGGTAAACGCTCGCTGATAGCGGCCATCTACCATGTGATTTCTCCGTCAAATGACAGAGCATCACTTGTAAACAAACTGGCGTCATGTCATGACGCAGGTTCCTACCCTCTCTGTATCGATCGGTGCAGTAAAAGAGGGAGAGATCATTTGCAGCGCTGTGGGCACTACAGATCCAGCCCACAGTGCTGCTCAGTGCCCATATTCTGCCACTGCAAGTACTGCCATGCTCTGCAGTACTCTGCAGCAATACTATGCAATACTCTGCAGCAATACTATGCAATACTCTGCCAACACTATACAATACTCCCCAATACTCTGCAATAAATTTTAACAGAAACAAATCTTTTTTTTTTCTTACTGAATTTTCAGTCTTTTTTGATTTATAGCGCAAAAAATTAAAAACACAGCAGTAATTAAATACCACCAAAAGAAAGCTCTATTTGTGTGAAAAAAATTACAAAAAAATCATTTGGGTACAGTGTTGCATGACTGAGTAATTGTCATTCAAAGTGTGAGAGCACCGAAAGCTGAAAATTGGTCTGGTTAGGAAGGGGGTTTAAGTGCCCAGTGGGTAAGTGGTTAAGCCTTGGACACACAATCGGATTGTGTGATTTGTGTGATTACAGACTGTTTGCCTAAAATCTGACCGTTAGTACGCTCCTTCAGACAATTGTTGTGCAACCTTCCGCCAACAAATGTTGGATGGCAGGCTAGTAAATTTTCGGCGGACAATGGTCTGTTGTCAGATTTTCTATCGTCTGTACATAAGTCCGTCACACAAAAGTCCAAACAGGTATGCTCGGAATCAATGCTCACCAAACACAACATTAGCAGAAGGTGCCCAAAGGGTGGCGCTCATGAGCTGAAATTCCACGAAGTACATCACTACATTCATGTTTGTTGGCCGACAATTGTGTGCCGTTAGTTGTAAGACAAGTTCTTGGCACACTCCCTTCGGACAAAAGTCTGACACTCTGTTGGCCAACAATCAGATTATGTATACGAGGCTTTACTCAGGGAGGTCATACAGCGCTTGACTGGATCTCTGATCCACTGAAGAAAAGCCAAGGTGCTCTCTCAGGTGTCCTTAATTGGTAAACCAAAAGGCTCTCAACAGACCAGGAAGTAATGGCAAAAACCATCAGTAGATCAGCTAACTGAAGTATATATGAAACAAAAGACTCCACATAGTGCGATAGTGTATCAGTTTCGAATTTAATAAAAAGTAATGCACTTATATCCGATTAGTAGAATGCAGATACATAAATCCAAACGAATCCCTTGTAAATCGGCAGATAGCAATTGCGCATGCACAGTAGCGTGTGTACGTATCAGTCCCAGCGATCGTTTTGTCATAAATTACGTCATCAGGGGTACCATCATTGATGTGCATCTGCATAGCTGGACATCGTCATTGATGATAGATTTACATTGTGGGACATTTGTGGGAGTTTATTTTTTAATTAAAGTCAGAAAGAGTGTGTCTTTACTTACATTTTACACTCTTTTTGTGAATGGGTAGAAGTACTATGTACCCTTAACCCTGTAAGTGGGGACCAGTACCTGGGGGCTCCTTTATTTTTAAAGGGGGCTTCTAGATTCTTATATGTCCTCCATCCACAGACCCCCAAAAGCCACCAGGCCAGGGTTGTAGGGAAGAGGCTCCTTGTCTTCTTTAACACAAAGACAGGGTGTTTTTCCAAGGACATGTTGTGGCCTGGTATGGTTAAGGGGGGCTCACACCTAGACATGTGCACAACAAAAAAATTCGTTTATTTTCGTTTCGTTTTTTTCGTTTCCGAAAAAAAATAGTTTTTTTCGTTTCGTTTTTTTCGTTTCCGTTGATTCGTAACGATTCGTACATTCGTAAGTCGTCGGTGTTCGGATTCGTAACGATTCGTACATTCGTAAGTCGTCGGTGTTCGGATTCGTAACGATTCGTACATTCGTAAGTCGTCGGTGTTCGTATTCGTAACGATTCGTACATTCGTAAGAGTTATTTTTTCGTTGATTCGTTTTTTCGTTAGTTTAATTTTCGGACGCATTCGTATTTATTCGTACATTCGTAACATTCGTAGATTTGTAATCGGAGCATATTTCATAATTTTATGTAATGTGTATGCTATTATTACATTTTAATAATTTACGAATCGAAAAAAAAAGTTACGAAACGAAAAAAAAGTTACGAATGTACGAATTTTTTTGTTCAATAGAGACATGGAAAATTACAAATCGAAAAAAAAAAAAAAAAGTTACGAATCGAAAAAAAAAGTTACGAATCGAAAATAAAAAAGTTACGAATCGAAAAAAAAATTACGAATGTACGAATTTTCTTGTTCAATCCATTCGAAGCACGTTTAGCAGCACCATTCTAAGGGACACGGAAAATTACCAATTCAACAAAAAAAAAAGTTACGAATGTACAAATTTTTTTGTTCAATAGAGACATGGAAAATTACAAATCGAAAAAAAAAAAAAAAAGTTACGAATCGAAAAAAAAGTTACGAATCGAAAATAAAAAAGTTACGAATCGAAAAAAAAGTTACGAATGTACGAATTTTCTTGTTCAATCCATTCGAAGCACGTTTAGCAGCACCATTGTAAGGGACACGGAAAATTACCAATTCAACAAAAAAAAAAGTTACGAATGTACGAATTTTTTCGTTCATTTTCATTTTTCGGATTTTCTTCATTAGTACATTCGTTGTTTCTAATTATTTTTTTCGGAATTTTCGTTGTTTTTCGGATTCGTTCGATTCGAATGATTCAGTTATTCGGATTCGTACGATTCGAACGATTCGTTTTTCGGACGAAAACAAACGAACGACAATAACGAAAAAAAACGAAAAACGAAAAAAAACGAAACAAATTGCACATGTCTACTCACACCTGTCCCCCCTTTCCTGGCCTTTCAGGATGCATGGTTGGATAAGGGTCTAGTATTGATTTAGGGAGATGACATCATGCTTTTCCTTTCTTGTTTTTTACATGGGTTTCCCATACAAATTGATACCAGACCAGTATTTGTGTAGTGTCCCCCTTGAAAGGTATTTATAGGTAGAACCCTGTATTGTTTTTTATGGGATCCTTTTTAATATCTATATCAGCACCTAGGAGAAGGGTCTTGTATAGATGGACATTCACAGTGGCTTTGTTTATAAAAAGAAGTAAGCAGTCTAGAACTGTCCTTTACCAGCAATTTAAACAGCATTTTTTAAAATGTCAGTTTTGCTGTAAGGGCATCCCCATGCATGTTATTTAAAGGAAGTTTACATTTTTAATGTTACCCTGTCATAAACTTGCTGCTCCCTGCCAAACAAAATTTTTTAAAACATTTTTTTTTCTTTAGCATATGTTCCATAGGGACATGCCTAGTTCTCCATGCCCTTTGCTTTACAATTCCTTGCCTATTACCAAAAAATAAATAAAAATTACCTCATATTGAATTGACCTCCCAATGGAGTTTAGATTTGGCAACCGAACTTTAGTAATATTCACTGAACCCACTTTAAACCAACCCTGACATGTCTGACCTGCATGGCCCCGAAACATTGCATTCTTCGTCTGTGAGCATCTTAAATACAATATTTGGATGTTGGTGTTCTGGTATGTTGTTTATCAAACCAAGCCCAGGTACACCGGGTTCATCCCTGCTGTGGATTATTTCACCATTAACCACTTCAGCCCCAGAAGGTTTGGCTGCTGAATGACCAGACCATTTTTTGCGATTCTGCACTGCGTTGCTTTAACTGACAATTGCGCGATACTGTATCCAAACAAAATTGGAAAAAACTTCCTTTTTTTGCGTATAAACAAAAAAGGAGCGACAATTTTGAAAAAAACACAATATTTTGTGCTTTTTGCTATAATAAATATCCCCATTTAAAAAAAAAAAAAGCTATTTTTTTCTCAGTTTAGGCCGATTTGTATTCTTCTACATATTTTTGGTAATAAAAATCACAATAAGTGTATATTGATTGGTTTGTGCAAAAATTATAGCATCTACAAAATAGGGGATAGATTTATAGCATTTTTTTATTATTATTATTTTTTTACTAGTAATGGTGGCGATCTGCGAATGACTGCGACATTATGGCAGACACAATGGACAATTCTGACACATTTTTGGGACCATTGGCAGTTATACAGCGATCAGTGCTATAAAAATGCATTGATTACTGTAAAAATGTCACTGGCAGTGAAGGGGTCAACACTAGGAGGCAATCAAGAGGTTAATTGTGTTCCTTAGTGTGTGTTCCAACTGAAGGGGGGATGGGACTAGCTAGGGTAAGAGATAGATCAGTGTTCATACTTTGTATGAACACACGATCAGTCTCTTCTCCCCTCAGAGATCCCAGTTCTCGCCGTGTCACAATCGATCGTGGGAGCCCGGCTGTCATCGCGACCACCATGCACTCACATCAGCATCGGGGGTAAGCAGTGGGCGCGCTCCCCTAGTGGCCAAAAAAAGAAGCGACGTAACATAATAGCACTAAAATCACAGCTCCTCTCCCCTTACTTTTTATGAAAGCAGGGACTTGGCATCTTGCCAACCTTTCAAATGTAAAGAACTTAATGCTGTAAGACCCCTTTCACACTGGGACGCTTTTCAGGCATTTTAGTGCTAAAAATAGTTCCTGTAAATCGCCTGAAAAGCGCCTCTCAAGCTTTCACACTGGGGCGGTGCACTTGCAGGACGGGAGAAAAAGCCCTGCAAGCAAGAGGGGGGCGGGGTCACCAGGTGCCCTCCGTTTTAAAAGACCTGTCAGATGGAGCGGAGCCTCACACAGCGGGAGCCTCCCATTGCGCGGAGCGGCCCAAGAAGACACCGACACCGACACAAGACGCCGACGCCGACGGAAGAAGATGCCGGACGAGAAGGACGAGAAGACCAGCGCAAGAAGAAGCGGATCGGAGGAAGAAGAAAATGGAAGAAGAAGATGGAAGAAGATGAAGGAAGGAGAAGATGAAGAAACCGAAGGATGAAGAAAGAAGAAAGAAGATTTTAATAACGGAATTGTCAAAGACTGTCTCCTGTCATTTTTACCATTTTTGCCACTTTTTTGGTGAAATGGTAGGAAGTACCCCCTTACCATTTCACACAGGGGGGGGGGGCGGGATCTGGGGGTCCCCTTGTTAAAGGGGGCTTCCAGATTCCGATAAACCCCCCGCCCGCAGACCCCCACAACCACCGGGCACGGTTGTGGGGAAGAGGCCCTTGTCCTCATCAACATGGGGACAAGGTGCTTTAGGGGTCTTAGACCCCCAAAGCATCCTCCCAATGTTGAGGGCATGTGGCCTGGTACGGTTCAGGCGAGAGGGGGGGCCGCTCTCGTCCCCCCCCTCTTTTCCTGCGGCCTGCCAGGTTGCGTGCTCGGATAAGGGTCTGGTATGGATTTTGAGGGGGACCCCACGCCATTTTTTTGGCTAGGGTTCCCCTTAAAATCCATACCAGACCTCAAGGGTCTGGTATGGATTTTGAGGGGGACCCTATGCCATTTTTTTTTTTTTTTTTTTTTTTTTGGCTGGGATCCCCTTAATATCCATCCCAGACCTGAAGGGCCGGGTTATTGAATTTGGGGGGACCCCTACGCTTTTTTTTTTTTCATTTTTTTTTATTTTTTATCAATGACTTTTTTTTATGAATGAGTTTCAATGAATCACTGTTCTCTGTGTTACGGGAGCCGTGAATTAACATTAGCCGCAAGTGATTTTAAATAGCTTTTTTACTTTCAAAAATGACACTTTGCGCAGAGACAGTTCTAAACACGGGAAACATGCGCCCCTTCACAGGCATACTATAGACACCCCACAGGTACGAAATTTAAAGGAATATTACACTTTTATTGTTTCAATTTAAGCATTATTAAAATCACTGCTCCTGAAAAAACGGCCGTTTTTTAAAAAAAAAATTTTGCATTGATACATGTCCCCTGGGGCAGGACCCAGGTCCCCAAACACTTTTTATGACATTAACATGCATATTAGCCTTTAAAATGAGTACTTATAATTTCGAACGTTCGCATCCATTATAACTAATAGGGTTCTAAAGCTCGCACGGACTTTAGGTCCGTTCGCGGGTTCTGGTGCGAGCCGAACGGGGGGGTGTTCGGCTCATCCCTAGTCTCCACCCAGAGGATGTGTCTACATAAGTCTCCCTGCAGGATATTTCTCCCTTTTTCAATTTTCATTTTTTTGTTTTTAGGAACCATACTAGTAAAGCTTTTGGGTCTTTTATGGGGGAAGAGGGGGGGGGGGGGTAAGTATATTTTATATTCTATATCTTAGCTACACCACCACATATCTTTGCGCTTTATTTTATCCATACACAGACTAAACTGGAGGCTGGCCAGTCAAGCAAATAGATTCTCTGTAGTTGCTTTGCCCATAGACCTTTCTAATGATAATCTCCATGACCAGCCTGATATGCTGTCTCACACACCTGATACCTCATTACCCACACAGTGGTGGCCGATGATGCATATAAACCGCCCCCTCCAACCGGAGACTCCATCTCCATAAGTAAGCTCCAGTGGGCGGAGTGAAAGGTGTTGGAAACATGCCCTGTCAGGAGTCCAAGTGGAGACTGCCACTTGTCTACACACAGCAGTTCTTGTTCTGATGTGCGGCTCTTGGGATCTTCTGCTCTCACCCTGCAGGTGGACAGGGAGAGTGCAATGCAAGCAAAACCCAGATGCTGGAAAGAAACCAGCAGCTGCCATGGAACAGGACAATAATATTACAAATTAAATTTGATTACGAAGGCATGACGGTGTTCCAAATTATATAAAGTGCTTTCTAGGTGAGCCTTTGCAACATCTCATTGTCCACATAGATTGTTCTAGCTATATCTCTGACATTTTTTGGATATTGTAATATTGCAACTCAAGTAAAAACATTAAACATACTAGAAAGTGAACCGAAAACTGTGTTCATGTTAAATAAAGCTTTAATCTGCCCTTTTTTGCCAGCTGACATCTTTTATTCAATCTGAGGATTACCCAATTTACAGTATGTATCCACAGTATATGTAGATAAGCAATAAACACATGTATTGTAACAAACATTGCTGTTCAGCACGGGTGCCTAATGTGACAGTAGAAGCATATATTTATGAGCCCATTCTATTGAAAATTGTAAAGGTTACATACAAATTAATGTAGGTTTTATCATGCTATTTCTCCAACTAATTGGATAATTAAACACTAGTATAACTAGTAACACCACCAATATTGTGATTATAGACGGAAGATGCCCCAGGATTCCTTTGGTCCACTGAACTCTAAATATAGGCTCTGTGCAGAGGTCTGGGAGTGTTGTACAAAATCAGTGTATGAAATACAATTAGGATGTTTAATTAAAAGTATACTTTTTATTTATTTTTTAACTTGTATAGCAATTATACAGTACAGGGGGTCCCCGGGTTACAAACGAGATAGGGACTGTAGGTTTGTTCTTAAGTTGAATCTGTTTGTAAGTCGGAACAGGTACATTTTTTAAGTGTAGCTCCAGCCAAAAAAATCTATTTATAAGCTTTTTGGAGAACATTGGGAAAGGGTTATCACCCCTGTAACATTTGTTTTGCTGTCTGTGCCCCTGTTCAGAACATTTCACCTTACCTTCTGTCCCAATGAAAATTGGATTTTGAAAATTTTGGGTTGTTAGGGAAACATCGACGGGTGATAAAGCATCAGTGAAGACACCTTTTTCCCATATTAACTCTTACAGGAGTGAATTTCCCTTCCTAGGGGTGGATTTCCTCTCACTTCCTGTTGTCTCCCTCCGTTTGTAAGTCGGATGTTTGTAAGTCGGGGACCCCCTGTACAAGCTTTACATTTTATTTAGCAAATATGGAATATGTCCTATACATTTTGAGCCTATGTTGTTTTTAAGGTGCACATCGTAGAGAAATATTGTTGAGATGCCAAGGTTATACTTTATTCAAAATGTACATTTTCATTACTGGCAGAAGAAAAACTGATTTATATTGTAGTAATAAAATATGAATTTACCACAAATGTTCGATATATAAACTAATACTTCACACACTTCACACAACAATATCATGCAGGAAAAACTGGTCCTTGTTATGGCAGATTACCATAAACTGTGCTAATACCCACATGGGTGCTCCACAAAATTTTAGCCAGTCACAGTATTATTCTTTCAATTTTTAAAATAGACATAAGCAAACATACAATAAGTGCTCCATATGGTATTAGTCATATGAAAAAAATAGCATTGTATTCAAATGTACTAATTTCAGAACAGACAGACATTGCAAGGAAGGAAATAACATCTTTAAATCCATATAATTATTACCAGTTGTTCAGAAAAATCAGCCACATAAGCAATAAAATAATTTACAAGCTAATATAAAGCTAAAAAAAAATACACCAGTGGCTTGGTTTGCTAGCAAAGAGTGGAAATTTAGTGTTTAGTGCATGAAAGCTGACTCAAATTAAAATGAAAAAAAAACTACAAAAAAAAACAGTAAATTAGGTTTGTGTTATTAACCATATCTGAAAATGTCATGAACCCTATTAGGCTACATTCAGTTTAACCATGATATATTTATAAATGTCTATCACTGAGCAAAGCTTATGGAAAAAAAAATCAAAAAGTCTATTACAAACTTTCTTTTATTTTCATTTTTTTTTTTTTTATAATTCATTATTTTTTATTCAACTTGTATTTTTTGAATGTCATGGAAATTAATTTGGACCACCTGAAAAATTGTGAAAATTATATTGAATTGTGTTGAAGGAGACACCAGACTAGTTTGATTTTGTAGAAACAGAGCCATATCATAATCTCATAATCCACAATCTTTTTTTTTTTTTTCCTTTTCACAAGACCTTTATTGAATGCGTACAGTGCTCTCTCAGTGGCATGTATCAGCTGTTGTCCTAAATCTTTGCTTTTTAGTAGAGATCGAAAAAAATAAAACAAAAGTAAAACATTTTATGTCATAGATTATACAAAGGTCTACTTTCACGATTTTCTTTTATTTATTTGAGATGCTCAAGTTCATAGATGGAATAAAATCCTGTTTTAATGCAACAGACGGACAGTATTTTATAAAGCTTAGCAATTGGAGAGCTCCCTTTCCTGAAATCATTATGTTGAAAGCACACTTATAGTAATCTGTCAGCTTAAAATTAAAAAGGGTTTCTGGTGTATTTATAATTCTTTGGATTGTAAGGGGGAAAAAAAAACGATGTTCACTTTGTAAACAAAAAAGGCATTGAAAACATATTATAATATAAATTTGTTCGTGAGTGTGAGAAAGAGATGGTGCTTTGAGTTTTAACAGAATTGATTTACATAATATCAAAAGAAATTAAAATTTGATGGGTAAAACAGTAAAATTTGTCCCAAACGTGCAACCTTTTTTTTTTTTTTTTCCCTTCCCCATGGGTATAGGACACTGCTGCTCATATTATTAGCACAATGATGTTAATGTTATTTTCATTTTGATGTTTTTTTCCCCAATAACCTATAACCATACAAATAACAAAAGGAGATAGATATAATACTGAGTTTATAAAAAAGGTTTTTATTTGATGTCTAAAGAGTATCATATGTCTAAGTGTAGAGTGCTCTTTTTGTAATTGGTTACCAAAATAGTCACTTTTTTTAACCAAAGTAAGTGGGAGGTCTGTTTATTGAACGTGCCAGAATTGGTCCTGGTGAGTCTGTAAAAAAGTCTCAGTAGGGATCCATCCGGTTCCCACAATAGTCCAAAATGGATAATAAACGGTCTGGCATGTGAAATATCTGAGAAGAATGCCACGCTATTCTTTTTTCTTAATTTTTGCAGCTTTACAATAAACCAGAACAGATTTGAAGACCCTTGCATTTGTTACATCTCCTTCTTCTGTCATTCAATATAGACCTTTGCGTTTTCATTATGTGGTATGTTCTAATCCGGTGTTTCTTATCTTTGGTTCACGTATTTATTTACTAGGGATGCACCGATGCAACTTTTTTGACACCGAGTACCGATACTTGACATCGTGTACTCGTCGATACCAATTACCGATACCCATCGCCTATGAAGAGGGGTGGTTTGGGAGGTGGCGGGGGGTTGTTGTTTGGGAGGTGGCGGGGGGTTGTTGTTTGGGAGCCGGGTGATGGCAGGGTGGGAGAGGAGGGATAAGTGAGGGCAAGGTAGTTGAGGGTGGGGTGAAATAGGGATTGTGGGGTGGGAGAGTTTAGATGGAAAAGGCGACAGTCAGGGACTAAAGGCATGGTATAGGAGACAATCAGGGACTAAAGGCATGGTATAGGAAACAGCCAGAGACTGCAGGCATGGTACAGGAGACCGGCAGGGACTCAAGACATGGTATAGGAGACAGCCAGAGACTGCAGGCATGGTACAGGAGACAGTCAGGGACTGAAGGCATTGTACAGGAGACAGCAAGAGTCTGCATGCATGGTACAGGAGACAGTCAGGGACTGAAGGCATGGTACAGGAGACAGCCAGAGACTGCAGGCATGGTACAGGAGACAGTCAGGGACTGAAGGCATGATACAGGAGACAGTCAGAGACTGCAGGCATGGTACAGGACAGTCAGAGAGTGAGACTGCAGGCATGGTACAGGAGACAGTCAGGGGCTGAAGGCATGGTACAGGAGACAGTCAGAGACTGCAGGCATGGTACAGGAGACAGTAAGAGACTGCAGGCATGGTACAGGAGACAGTAAGAGACTGCAGGCATGGTACAGGAGACAGTCAGGGACTAAAGGCATGGTATAGGAGACAGCCAGGAACTGAAGGCATGGTATAGGAGACAGCCAGGGACTGCAGACATCATGAAGCAAGGAAACAACGCTTGTGGGCTGTTAGCACCTAGCGATGCCAATGGGAGGAGGAGGCGGCGAAGGCACTGTCCAGAGGGGAAGAGGAGGCGGTCCGCTCCCAAGCGATGTCACTTACAGTATTGGTTTCCGGTGTCGGAGCATTTTCGCGAGTACCGATACTTGCGAAAATGGCTAGTATCGGCGCCGATACCGGTATCGGTGCATCCCTATTATTTACCCATTAATTATTTTCTATATTCATATACATATTTCATATTTTGCAACAAAATTAATGATATTCCTCAAGATAACACGTTACTTTGCCAGGTGAACTCATCTGCTATGTGAACCAATAAAAGGTCCTCAATTCCTTGGCAGTTCACTTTTTCAAAGTCAAGTGTAGAACCCCAAGACCCCAAAATAGGAGTTATATGATGACACAGCTCATTAATAAAACTATATGTCATACCATATCTAACCTCAGATTAGTGAGGATAGGTGAGGCATCTGTGTTCATATGGCGCACAGGTGGGGAGAACCATAGAAGTCAACTAGTAAAGAATATGCATTTAATGAGAAGTAATAAGCAAAACTGAGTTACATTTTCAAATATTTTGGTGAAAGTCAGAAGTTTTACCATTGCAGATGAGTGTGTTGGAATCAATGGGGAAGGAAAAACTAAGGTGTTTTTTATCATTTTTTTTTAAGGTTGCAATGGTATACATTGTTCATGAGGACTAGGGATGAAGCTTTCAACTCTCCTGGACATATTCCTGTGCCAAAAAATGACCTTATTATTCAATTTTTTTTCTCCAAAAGAAGAAAACGGACAGTGGAAAAGGCACAATAAAACTTTTTAAGTGACAGCACGCAATTGACAACCAATCCATAAATTTGCAGTAAAATTTATTTCACTTAAAGTGGGGTGCCCCCTAAAAAAAAAAAAAAAATTGAAAGTCAGCAGCTACACATACTGCAGCTGCTGACTTTTAATAATCGGACACTTACCTGTCCCAGGGTCCAGCGATGCGGGGGAACGAAGCCCCCCCTGGATCCCCACTCCGCTCATGGCACCGGCATTCTTACTGTGGGCACCCGGCTGTGGCTTCACAGCCGGGCACCCACTGCGCATGCGTGATATGCCGCACAGTCATCTGGGACCTGTCACATGTCCCAGATGACTGACTGCACCGAGGGGAAGTGATGTCAGTGCCCGGGCACTGAAGGGGGCAGACTACGAGGGACCCCCTAGCAACAGGTATTTAGAGGTGGGGTTTTTTTTCCAATATTTTTTTTTTTTTGGTGGAAACGCCACTTTAAATCACCCTGACCATTCCACAACTTGCATGTTTGAAGATAGATTGGCAAATCCAATGGATCGACTCAACACCACCCTTCATAAAATAGAGGGTTAAAACTCATAATTTGTTAAAAAAAATAGTATTAAATATAGAATTGTTATACAAGCTACTAAGTTTAAAGTGTAACTTTTTTTATTTTGGGTTAAAACTGTGTCCCATAGAGGATATTTCACTTCACTTCATGTCCCATAGCCAACATAGGAAGTGAGAGGGTATCCTGGCAGGACACCAGGGTCACCTGAACTAGTATCCCTATTAGAAGATTTCCCCTCTATTACTGTTCTGATGTCAACCCAAAATTTGGGACTTTGTTACTTTCACTTTCCATAATAACAGTAAACAGTGTACGAATCCTTCTCCACACTATCCAAAACTTAAAAAAAAGGTTGTGCCCTAAGTTATACTATAATAATTCAATCCTTACCCCCTTCTATTGTTGGATCAATACCTCTACATACCTCCACGTCTTTGTAAACGCCCTCCAGCTTTCCCATTTGTCCTTTCGATCTCTCCTCTCTATTTCTTCCCTACTTAGAGCTAATCTATCCAGGTTGTAAATGCTACTTATACCAAGTAACCAGTCTTGCATTTTTGGGCTTTTGGGGTGGGCCAAAAGGGTGGGCCAAATTAATTTAGAACCCTACGGACTAAGACTGGGATGCCATACAGTTCATGTGCGTATAAAGGCAGGCATCCCAATACTTTGGACAATATATTGTATATTGCTTGTGACACTGAGCATGGCTATGGACTTAGGGTTGGTTCACACCACAGAGATGCAGGCATGTGAGGCTGCCCGCTGGCAAAATGGGTAGCAATTCTGTCTAGCAGCACTGGGGTTGCTGGTTCAATTCCCCAACATGCTAATGCTTGTGTTGAAGTTGATATGTTCTCCCTGCGTGGGTTTCTCACAACAATCCAAAGACATGCTGGTAGTTTATTTCTCTCTTGTCAAAATTGCCTCTAATGTAAGGTTAGTTTTGGACTTTAGATTGGAAGCTCATTGCAGCCAGGGACTGATGTTAATGTTTGTTAGCACTAATCATGCCCAGGGACTTGAACATTTAAAATTGTAGGGTTTACACTGCACAGGTATATATGCTTAGAAAACTGTTGCTTTGTTTATGTGCATGCAAATGGACTTCGATCTTTGGCCTGAAGTTGGACATTTGATGCACATAGCCAAGGGCTAACACAGTTGCAAATAGTATTATGTGTTTCTGCTCATCAGGTGCAATCACTTAAGACATACATGAAGAGACAGATTTAAAGATACTGGTGGGCGTGTACTTCTATTGGGCGCGTGTCAGTGTGCTAACAATACAACCTATCTCATATAAAGGGCTGAAGGGCTGCAATAGGGGGGAGGGGGGTTGGTTTGGCCTGAGATTTTTTTGCTGTGATTTTTGGGGGAGAAGGAATGATATTGTGCATATTGATAAATGCCCAACTAGGGCTGTTTGTTTTCTGAAATTCTTGTGCATTTTTTCCATCAAAAGTGGCTTTATGTGGCCATGCTGTCAATGTTGTGTGTGTCTGACCATGCAAACATGGTTTGGGAGCATGTGCCGACCTTCTACTCCTTGATCTCATTGCTTAATCATGTACACAGAAATGCAGCTTCCAGCAGAACATGGTCACATATGTATGTATGTGTGTGGAATGTGGGCTGGTGGTGGGTGTTCTATTTTGAATATGTGCCTTTTTTAACATAACGTTGGAATGCTTTGTAAGAATAATGACTGTTAGGTATGTTTCTATAATCTTGCAGATAAAAATGATGTGGGCTGATGGGTGAGTTGTACTATGAAATGTTACCCGTTATACACAGAAAGTAAAGTTGTGTCCACTCTAAGGTTTAGACAAATTTTAGAATGTAAGCTCCTATGAGCAGGGCCCTTAAAACTCAGTTGCTAACTGTAGAATTTTGTGAATGTACAGAATTTTGTTTCTGCTGGCAAAATAAAAGTACATTATTGAGCTTGTTTGTTGTGTTTTTTTTTCTCTTTTCTTTCTTCTTTTTAATTAGTTTTGGGGGTGGTGGTTTGGGGGAAATGCAATATCTTTTCTTTTATATCTTATAATTTCTATATGTATTGTGCACCAATAAAAATAATCTTTTCAGCACACCTGCAAATAAATGATAAAATTTGAATTTTTATATATAACAGCCATGGAGAATTGCAGGTAATGCATTCAGCTGGTGGATAGCCAGTGTTGTATGTGTCAGTCCTGGTTCACATTGCTGCTACTGCTGCAATTTCCAAAAGTAGTTTTTGTACAAATTTTTGGCAACTTCGGGGTGCGATTTTTATTGACATCAGTGCAGAAACCTGCAGCATATGTGATCTGACAGGCATGTTCGCTGCTTTCCATTTGCATTAGCGCCTAGTTTCTGAGAGTCAAAGTCTTAATTGGGCGCTATTTTCCGGGACTGCAGGATCATTTATTGCCGCTATAGTAAATGACCCCATAAATGTGTTATTTTAGAATCACGGAATTAGGAAAAAGTAGTTTATGAGAAGAAGCACTTCTAGGCTTAGCCTATTTAAATTTTTGGGCTTATTATTTCACTTTGGCCAACATAACTTTGGGGGCGTGGAAGGTATGTATCATTTGCTCATATACTTTGTAATGGAAGGTATTCTACTTTGCCATTTTAGAAAGTTGGAGATTTAAAAAAAAAGGGTAGACTGACTTTTAAAATGTACTTCCATCCCCAATTAGATTTTAGAAAATTGACTACACCAGGATCTGAATTTAATTCTGGACATCCTGATTAGCATGTTAATAAACTGGAAGTAGAACGGCATTAAAGATTTTCTCTCATCTTAAATGACAAAATTTGTCTTGATTTTTTACCTTGGTGAAATTCTCTAAAAAGAATATATAGCTTTGCTTTGCCTCATGGTATAATAGTCTGTGAAGTGGATTTTTTTTTGTTTTCATTTTACAGCAATAGATTAATGCTGGCAAATCATATTTTCTTTAATCCGTTTAAGAAATGTTACACGTCAATATTTAATACCTGGACCCTTGTGAATTTTTTTTTTTTGACAAGGGTTTTGGCATGAGAGCAGAAAAACACACAGATTATTATACTCAAATTAGATTTGCTTTCCATGCATTAAACATTATACAGTAAGTCTTTAATGTGTATGGAAAGGAAAAAATAAATTGTAACCAAGCTTCTGTTTTCTATAACATCTCAGCATGGTGGAAGGAAAAACCTACAGGATTCTCAGAAAACATCTGATATAGTTTCCAGGGAGAATCTTGTATCACATCTACAGGTCTCTTTTCTGCCTGTTTGAATGTTATTTTAAAGCTTATATTCTAGAAAAAAAAAAACTTAAAGTAGTTTTGTGACTGTTTGTTCTAAAAAAGGGCTGACCCAAAGGACAGGGAGCAAATACCCCCTGGGTCTAAGTCACTCAAGCAGTAAAAGGCCATTAAGGTCAAGACTGATATCAGCAAGGGCTGACCACTTAGTGGTCTGCTCAATGGGCTTGCTCCAGGACAGAATATTACCCTTCCTATGTTTGTTTTTCTTATATTGTAGCAAAACCAGGAAATAGACGTATTCTTAAAGTCAAATCAATTTTTTCAACTCTTGGTCCAGTAAAGGAAAGTAACCATCTTAAATGCTTTCTAATTCATTCATTTAAATTGAACGTAACATCAGAAATTTCTTCTGGTAAATGCACGTGTGCAACTTAAAGTGGTTATTTTGCTTCTGTACAAAAAAAAATAAAAGTCAGCAGATACAAATACTGTAGCTGATGACTTTAATAAAAGGGCACTTACCTGTCCAGGGCTTGGCTCCAGCACTGTGCTCATCCAAACCACTACTTTTCAGGTCTTCGGTTCCCTGGTACCGGCATGTTTACTATAGGTAACCAGATGTGACTCCCTGCGGCTTCACAGACAGCTGCCCACTGCAAATGTGTTACCTTTGTAAATGGTTCAACAGCCTTCAGGAACCTGTGACATGTCCCAGAAGGTTGCGGGCAGGCTAGAACTTTCGGTGGATTATCGTGGGGATTGGCGCTATAGTAAATGACCCCCTAAAAGTGTTATTTTAGAATCACAGAATTAGGAAAAAGTCGTTTATGAGAAGAAGCACTTGTAGGTTTAGCCAATTACATTTTTTTGTTATTAATTCACTGTGACCAACATAACTTTGGGGGTGTGGAAGGTATGTTCATATACTTTGTAACGGAAGGTGGCCATTGCCAATGTGTTAGCTTTGTAAATGGTCCCACAGCCTTCAGGAACCTGTGACATGTCCCAGAAGGTTGCGGGCAGGCGAGAACTTCCGGTGGATCACCGTGGGGATCCGAACAGAAATGGGAGTGGGTGTCTATCAAGATCAGGTACTCGCTCTCTCCCCCCCCCAAAAAATTGCCAAAATTTGAAGAGAAGGGGAATAGGAGGGCATAAAGCGGAATGTCCCTTATGTGGTGGGAGCAAGCAAACCACTCACAGGTATTTTTTTTTACCACTGTACTACTGACAATGCTTTTAACTGCTTTAGAGGGATGGTTCCTTCACAATCTAGTCCTATGCCAGAAGCTCCTGGTTCTCCCTTCCATGTTCTTACTTTCTACTAGGGATGGGCCCAATGTTCGAGTCGAACATAAGTTTGACTCGAACATCGGGTGTTCTCCTGTTTGCCTAACAGCGGACATTATGCGTTGTTCCGAGGCTTTCGAATTTGCCGCGCACACTGCATAATGTTCGCTGTTCAGTAAAGTCCAAAAGTCAAACTTCCGGTTCCGGCGCCGCATGAGGTAGCTGCGTCTTACCTCAGCTCCCGCTCCAGGCCCTGAAATCAGCCTAATAAACCGGCCTACACGGCCCAAACGCCTCACCTGCCACCACCGAGGGTCCCCCACCACCCCCCGGTCTCGAATGGACCGTTTTGTTGAAAAAACCGGGGTCCGGTCGTACGCGGCCGTGACGGCCCCGTCGGACAGGCCGCAAATCGAGCCCCCGGCTCCGGCCTACACAGATCCGGCCCTCTCTCAGGCTGCAGCGATCACACAGCCAGGAGCCATGGAGGTTAGTGGATGCTCCTCTCAGGCACCTTCAGCCTCTCCACATATTATACCTCAGGCCCCAGCTCTACCACTGTCCCTGTATAACACCCCAGAGGCCTACAATACTGAACCCTCCCCAGGGGATGAGGGTCAGACACAACGTATAGCGCAAGTGGTAGCTGCTCTCCTGACCCCCATGATCGCAGCCTCAGTAGAAAAAGCAGTGAATGCGGGCATGAAACAAATCAAGGCCCAGCTGTCTGAACACACAAACAGGCTGAATGAAGTCGAACACCGCTTATCTGAAGTGGAAGATGAATTATATCAAGCGCAAGCTACAGAGCACTCCCAAGACAAAACCAACCAATTTATCATTCAGAAATTAGAAGATTTGGAAAATAGATCCAGAAGGAGCAACCTGCGATTTGTCGGCGTCCCGGAATCGCTACCCCCTGCTGCCCTTACTGAATTCTGCTCCAAACGTGTCCCCGAAGCAATGGGCCTCCCAGGCCCGGTCATAGTGGAACGTGCCCACAGGATGGGCTCCCTTAAGCCCGAACGCAAATCCCCACGTCCGATCATCGCCAAATATCTCAACTATGCAGATAAATCCACTATACTTCAAAAATTCCGGCAATCCCCGGCTCTCCAAATAGATGGGGTAAAAATCCTCATTTTCGCTGACTACTCGATAGAAGTTTCTAAGAAAAGGAAAGCCTTCCAGCCAATTTGTTCTGAACTCTTCAAGCAACAAATAAAATTTACTCTGGCGTTCCCAGCAACTCTTCGACTTAAATCGCCCAATGGGGAACAACTCTCCTTCCAGGATCCCTCCGAAGCAGAATCCTTCCTCAGATCTCTCCACCCAGACGCACTTCACCAGACGCCATCCAAGTCTACCACCAGTCTCCGCTCACTGGAACAAAGAAGCCCACGCAAAGATTCCCCTAAACGCTTCAGATCCTCTGCTCCGGACCATCGAAACAGAAACGCTCTGCGCTGAAGTCCTTCTCCCACTACACAGCCATCTTCTCTTCCTGAGCAGGTCGTATACTCTTTTTCTTCTCTTACTTTTGCTCTTTTGACCTGCCCCACCCTGCTGCAGGGTCTTCGCTGAAGTTGCTCAATGCCAGCTTCCAACCACTACCCCTATCTGTTGGTCCTATTGGACGCTATGCTGTTTCAGCTCTGGTCGTTCATCACGGGCACAGAGAAAAAGGAAGGAAAAAGGAAAGAAAAAAAAAATACCTGGAATCTCATTTGTGTCCTTATTTTTTCTTTTTTTTTTTTTCTTTCTGCTTTTATTTCCAGCATTGTGAGATTTCAGGTTTACTTGGCCAAAGTAGTTTTTTTTTTTTTTCTGTAGGCAACATACGGCCTAAATCTCGTTATTTTGGTCAAATAACTGTATAACTGTTTTGCTATAAAATTTAAGCTGACGTCTTTGCTAAGCCAACTACAACTGTGCTCATTTGCTTCCTTTTTCAATATGAATCTGCTGTGCAAACCTTCCACCATCCTATTCACATTGACCCAGGCCCCTCGATACTCGTGCCAGTAATCCCAGGGCTCGTAGGCACTTCTGATTACACCCCTCCCTCCATTAGGGTCCTGTATGGGGAGCAGTTCGCACAGCGAGTTCATGCGGAAAAAAGTGAAGTACTCGACTATGTATGGATTGGTTCTATTTTTTTTTCAGGTTTATCTCCCCCTTTCCCTCCTCCCCTCCCCATTCCCTCTTTTTTACATCATCCCCTGCATCGTCCACTTACAAGCTAGCAGCTCGCATAAACCTTGTATTTCCGTAACTCTATTGAGTCCCTCACATCCATCTTATCTCTGCACTACATCCAGGATCCCTCAAAATCTCCTCATGACCCAAGCCTCTTAGGGTAATTTCGTGGAATGTGAAGGGTCTCCGTTCTCCCCACAAGAGAATGAAGATCCTTCGCCACCTAAAACGGCTAAAAGCCGACATAGCGCTACTACAGGAGACCCATCTCCACTCCTTCCGACTTCCACCGCATGCAGAAACTGTGGGTGGGGACAGTCCTGGGTTCAGAAGCAGTGGGGCGTAAAGCTGGGGTCCTCCTGCTAATCCATAGAAATCTCCCATGCTCCGTCCTCTCCTCAGACACAGATGACCAAGGGCGATTTATTTCGACCCGAGTTAAGCTTGGCTCGAAGGAAATTCTAATATCCAACGTTTATGCTCCCAACAACCCGTCAAAATCCTTTTACTCTCAACTTTCCACTAAGCTCCTGACCCCTACTCATTTACCTCACCTGATTGGTGGAGATTTCAATGACATTATGCACTTGACTGACGACAGGTCCTCACCTAAACCATCCCTGGCTAACCTCTCTCTTTCCACCCCCACCCTATTCGCATCAACCATAGACTCCCTACATCTCTCAGACTTGTGGCGCCTTTCCCATCCAACAGATAGAGCCTTTACTTTTTACTCCAACCCACACAAAATCTTTACCAGGATCGACTATTTTTTTGGTTCTGATACTGTTATCCCCTTCATATCCGACTCCAAGATAGAAGACATTGCCATATCTGACCATGCTCCTATTACTCTTACCCTGGATCAATTAGATCTCCCGCCACACCCCAACCTTTGGCGCTTTCCCTCGTTCCTAAACAACAACGCTGACTTTAAAAATTATCTCGTACGCTCCTGGGAAGAGTACTACTCAGCCAATGCCTCCCATTCAGACAACCCGAACCTCCTCTGGGACGCCGGCAAAGCGTTTCTGAGGGGTAGAATTATATCTTATGCCTCTACCTTTAAAAAAAATGCCCTATCTAAATTTAAACTTGCCAGTACAAGACTTCACAATGCACAAATCAAACTAGCCACCTCCTCATCCCCCACTGATAGTGATGAATGGGGGGCAGCTAAATCCTCCTTCGACGCCTGGGCATCTACACTTGAACTCACCAAAAAAGCCCACCTTGACGCCACTCTCCACAAATTCGGCAACAAATCTGGCAAACTTCTTTCTAAGCTCTGCAAAGGTTTCTCCCGTCCGACTCACATCACCTCCCTCAGGGACCACCTGGGGAAAATACAATCCTCCCCTCCGGCTATTAACAAAACTATGCTGAAATTTTACATGGCTCTCTATGGCCCAGACCCTATCAACAAAGTTGCAGCGCAATCCTTCCTAGATAAAATACGCCTCCCTACCATTTCTCCCACCCAGCTAGACTCCCTGAATGCCCCCATCTCAACGGACGAAATAACAGAAGCCATTAAAAATCTTCGCCCCTCAAAAGCCCCTGGCCCTGACGGCCTTACCAGCGAATTCTATAAAACTATTCCTGACATAGCGATTCCCATGCTTCACTCCGTTTACTCCGGTATCTGGACTGGTGGCCCTTATCTCCCTTCAGGCAGTCAGGCAATTATTAAGCTTCTTGCAAAAAAGGGCAAAGACCCGTTAGATCCAGGCTCATATAGACCTATTTCGTTACTCAACATAGATGTTAAAATCCTTTCAAAAATAGTGGCTTCCAGACTATCAATAATCCTCCCAGATCTCATACACCCTGCACAATCCGGTTTCATAAAAGGCCGCACGGCCACCCTTAACATTCGTAAGGTGCTCTTAGCCCTCGAACAAGCCAAACAAGATCCCAAAGGTGACTATGCCATAATTACCCTTGACGCCGAAAAAGCTTTCGACAACGTCAGCTTCGATTGGCTTTTACTCTCACTCTCCAAGATAGGATTTTCCGGGCCTTTTTGTCACCTCGTCAACTCTATGTATACATCGCCCTCAGCTAGGCTAGTCGCAGCGGGTCTTCTCTCTGAAGATTTTCGCCTTCACAAAGGGACCAGGCAGGGATGTCCCCTATCCCCCTTATTGTTTAACATCGCCCTGGAACCCCTCTCAAGGTTTCTATCCCATAATGCTCCCCTACGAGGTATCACTATAGGATCCACGGAACTGCGTACATCGCTTTTTGCTGACGATGTACTGATCTTTACGTATAACCCCCCAGCTGATATCCTGACGATTAAAAATATTTTTGACGAATTTAGAATCTGCTCAGGACTCCGTATCAATTATTCCAAGAGTGAAATCCTCCCAATAGGCGGTCACTCCAATCCCCCCTGGCTACAACACTCTCTTTTTCACGTTGCCACCTCACATATCACCTATCTAGGAATTAAGATTGGAAAATTACCCTCTTCTCTTTATCACCTTAACTACCCCCCTCTCTTTCACAAAATCTCTCAGGAACTATCTAACTGGATGGATCTCCCCTTATCGCTAATGGGAAGGTGCCACCTTATTAAAATGATAAGCTTCGCCAGACTATTATATCCTTTACAAACCATTCCGCTACTACTGAAACACAAAGATGTCTCAGCTCTCAATTCCAAAATTTCCGAATTCCTCTGGCATGGCAAAAGACCACGCATTGCCTTTAAAAAATTGCACCTTCCCAGAAGCGAGGGGGGTATTAGCCTACCACACATTAGAATGTATAACCTTGCTTGTTTGCTCAGGACCAGCCTCGACTGGCTGGGCCAATTATCCCGTCACTCCAACTATGGGCTAGAGTCCGAAATGGCTCAACCCTACTCCTTGGTTGCCCTTCTACATTGCAGGTGGAAATCTGTCCCCATCCCACTTCAACACAATCTCCTCCTACGTGACACTGCCTTAGCCTGGAGGGAGACCAGAAAAATCCTAAAGCTCCCAGCCTCCATCTCCCCTCACCTACCCATCCAAGGGAACCCCGGCTTTCTCCCTGGTATACACAGCAAGCCCTTTAAACTATGGAAGGAACATGGCTTGCGGAACTTCACAGCCCTATGTGACACCGCAACAGGGAAACCTTTCTCCTTTTCCTCAGTGTCTACTCAGTTCTCCTTGCCTCCGTCTCACAAGTTCTACCACAATCAATGTCTCAGATTTCTCTCCAACACCTGCAAAGAATCTCCCGTGCGATTTCAACCGTGCTTCTTGGATCGTCTGCTACAGAAGGGTCTTCTCACTATCTCAGACATCTACAAGCCCCTACTACATGTCTCCTCCCCTTCTCCTACCTCATCTTCTATTGCTAACTGGGGCAAAGATTTCCCTGATCCTAACATCACTGAAAAGATTCTGTCTGGACTT
The DNA here is from genome assembly GCA_028564925.1 of Lithobates sylvaticus. Classification (NCBI taxonomy): domain Eukaryota; kingdom Metazoa; phylum Chordata; class Amphibia; order Anura; family Ranidae; genus Lithobates; species Lithobates sylvaticus. Next base: position 243,525,951 of record CM053032.1, read on the forward strand.
CAAAAAGTAATACGTCTGACTCCTAATGAAACGTGGAGGGAAACTCAGCTAAAAATTACTCACCGAGCTTATATTCCCTTCCTCTCTCCCAAATCCAATACGGAGGGAGTCAAGTGCCCGCTATGCTCTGCTACCAAACCATCACTTTGTCATCGCCTTTGGTCCTGCTCCCTCATCTCCTCTTTTTGGGATCAAGTGATTCTTTTCATATTCAAAATAACGCTTCTATCTCTCCCCAAAGACCCCCTTCTCCTAATTTTTGGTTACTGGGACCCCATTCTGCTACCATGGTCATCCTCTTCAGCCAAAGCAACTCCTCCAAAAGGGGATCCTCCCCTTTCTCCCTCAAAAGATTGGATCCTGTTATGTCTACTCATTGCAAGGAGACTCATTCTCAGACATTGGATATCACCTCAAGGTCCGCCCATTACCCAACTCAAAAAGGACTGTCTTAATCTTCTCTACAGAGATCGCCTCCTCACGGATTTCAAGGACCCTAAATCCAGAACTCGTTTCCTCACTAGATGGCAATTGTTTATCTCCGCTGTCCTCTCCCCAGATGACCAACAGGATCTCCAAAGACTTTCCTTCTCATATAACGAAACGATCCCTGAGGACTCGTAATTCCCAAGGACGTTCCTTGAGGTCAACTCTTTCATCATCACCAAACTTGGGGGTCACCTTTTGGAGCCCCCCCACCCCTTAGGACGATGCATCTTCCGAAACCTGCAAATCTTCTCCCCCTCCCCCTTTGTGCCTCCCTAGTTGCACACCTCACCCCCCCCCCGATATTTTTATTTCTTATTCTTTATTTTTTTACCATGTTATCAGGGGTTAGCATTTTTGATCCATCCAGTTTTCTAATATATTTGCTAGTAAACTATATAATTTGACTAGATTCTGTCTGTTTTTCATTGCCGCACGAATCTCTTTAGACAGGAATCTCATGTACTATTTGTCTGCCCAGCTACCCCACAGCGTTAGTTGTTTTTAGCGTTGTCTTTTTTTTTTTTTTTTTTCTCTGCCTTACTGACAGGTATGCTAATTTCAAATTTTCGTTTGTATTGATATTGTGCAGTTACTGTAAAAATGACTGATAATAATCTGTAAGTATGTCTTTATGCTTTTCTCTAACCCAATAAAAACATTTTGAAAAAAAAAAAAAAGTCCAAAAGTGCTAATTTTAAAGGCTTATATGCAAGTTATTGTCATAAAAAGTGTTTGGGGACCCGGGTCCTGCCCCAGGGGAGTGACATGTATCAATGCAAAGTAAACGTTTTAAAAATGTACTTTTTTTGGGAACAGTGATTTTAATAATGCTTAAAGTGAATCAATAAAAATGAAATATTTCTTTAAATATCATGCCTGGGGGTGTCCTTAGTATGCCTGTAATGTAGCGCATCTTTCCCGTGTTTATAACAATACCACAGCAAAATTACATTTCTAAAGGAAAAAATCTCATTTAAAACTGTTTGCAGCTGTAATGAATTGTCAGATCCTGGCAATATAGATAAAAATAATTGAAAAACCGGTGGGTGTTTGGCTCATCTCTACTTTCTACAAAGCTACAATGTTGCAGTGTGATTTGGGGAAGAGGAGACTGAGGAAATGCTTCTCTGTGCCTGCAGAAGACTGATGACATCATCTCAGGCTAGGAAAACTGGCTGGACTGGAGCTCAAGAACAACTTCCTAATAATAGTTATAGGTAGAGCGCTTGTGAATCAATAAACTGTTCTTGTATATTGTGATTTGTCAGGAATTTATTTATGCAGACTTGTAAAGTTCCACTTTAAACCCTTAACATTATAATATCATTTTGCTTTGAATTAAGTACAGCAGTTCCATGACATTTGGTGAAAGGTGCTTATCCTAAATTATTTCAATCCTGAAATGATTTGCCATATCTATGTGCAATCCACACACATGCTTTTGAAAAGATCGTAGGTAGCCTGCGGATGGATTATAAGAACAATGGAAATTAGCTTTGGTGCATGCTTAAGCTTTGGAGTGCACACCCTAATGTAATAGACTGCACACTCCTATGATGTATGTATAGTAAAACTATTTGTTAAAAGTCTCACCTCAACACTAAGGCCTGATTCGCACCTATGCATTTTTTAGCACGTTTTCAGTTTTGCAGAAACACACTGCAGTCATTTAACATGGTTTCCTATGGATGTAGTTCACATCTGTGCATTTTATGGAAGGGGCCAGGGACCATAATTTCCATTGTTCTTATAATACATCCACAGGGTATGATCTTTTCAAAAGCACGCGTGTATTGATTGGTTTGCGCAAAAGTTATAGCGTCTACAAAATAGGGGATGTATTTATGGCATTTTTAAATTATTATTATTTTTTTTTTACTATTAATGGCGGTGATCTGCGCTTTTCAGCGGGAGTGTGACATTGCAGCGGACAGACCGGACACTTTTTTGGGACCATTGACACATATACAGCGATCACAGCTAAAAATAGACACTGATTACTGAGTAAATGTGACTGGCAGGGAAGGGGTTAACACCTCCCCAGGGAACACGCTTAACCCCTTGATCACCCCTATCAAGGGGTTAAGCATGTTCCCTGGGGAGGTGTTTCTAACTGTATGGGAGCTGGGCTGACTGGAGGAAGAGAGAGATCGCTGATCCTGGTCACTAGGAACAGGAGATCTCTCTCTTACTCCCCTGTCAGAATAGGGATCTGTCTGTTAACATTGACAAATCCCCGTTCTGGCTCTCATTCCCGTGATTGCAGGTGGACAGCGGACATTGCGGCGGCCGGACGGCAATTTGGGGGAATGTATAACGATGGCGACTGGTCAGCAAATGCTTCAAGTGGAACTTCAGTCATTTTTTCAACTTTCCATCTGTTAAATCTTCTGCTCTAATTGTTGCAGAGCTGGAGGTGTGCCTCTGTGTGTCTGTGTAAATCCAGGAAGTGAACAGGCAAGCAGCTTCAGCTGCCCACAGTTAAAATGGATGCAGCCAGACTCAGTGGAGGGAGATCTCTGCAGCATATTTGCATAGCTCCCAACTGTCCCTGATTTCGAGGGACTGTCCCTGATTTGGAGCAATGTCCCTCTGTCCCTCATTCCTCACTCATTTTGGTCTGATCTATATAGATGAATATAACAGCCCTCAAAATTTGCACTCGCCTGCTCGCATTTGGCGAGTGAATTTATGAGCAGTGCGAGTATGGACAGGGCTGTGCTGCATAAGGTATGTATCCAGTTCCCCTCTGCCCCTCACAGGCTCGCAGCGCCAGCTTTGCATAGAAGTAGCGTACCAGCCAGCGCCGCCCCTCTTCACCTCCCACACATCCCCCACACTGCACAGGCTAGCAGCAAAGCAGAGCTTTGCAAGGAAGTGTACCAGCCAGCGCCGCCCCTCCCCACCTTCCACACATCTCCGTCCCGTACATGCTAGAGAGATTTGTGAAAAGAAATGTACCTTGCCGCTTGGGACCGCCCCTCTCCACCTCCGTTTGGGACCGCCCCTCTTCAGCTCCATTTACGACCGCCCCTCTTCAGCTCCGTTTAGGACCGCTCCTCTCCAACTCCGCTTGTGACCGCCCCTCTCCACCTCCGTTTGGGACCGCCCCTTTCCACCTCCGTTTGGGACCGCCCCTTTCCACCTCCGCTTGGGACCGCCCCTTTCCACCTTCGCTTGGGACCGCCCCTCTCCACCTCCTACAGGCTAGCAGCTTTGCAACAAGTGTACCAGCCGCCTGGGACCACCCCTCTCCACCTCCCACACATCCAAGGAGTGCACTGATGCCTGACCCCCATAGCTGCAGGACAATGGTATGTCATAATGTGACAGTCTGTTGTAATGTTCTGGGGGCATTGGGGGATTCAACAAGAAGTTTGCTGGGAGTAAGGGGGGATTGAGAGAACATATCTGCTGGATTGGGGGGGGGTTAATTGTAAGCATAGGTCTGAATCACCCCCCCAATCCATTATACCTATGCCTCCAATTCCACCCCCTCCCCCCCAATCTATCATACCTATGCCCCCAATTCCACCCCCTCCCCCCCAATCTATCATACCTATGCCCCCAATTCCACCCCCTCCCCCCCAATCTATCATACCTATGCCCCCAATTCCACCCCTTCCCCCCCAATCTATCATACCTATGCCCCCAATTCCACCCCTTTCCCCCCAATCTATCATACCTATGCCCCAATTCCACCCCTTCCCCCCCAATCTATCATACCTATGCCTCCAATTCTGCCCCCCCATCTATCATACCATATGATCAATGGGGGAGGGGGAGTGGAATTGGAGGCATAGGTATGATAGATTGGGGAGAGGGGGGCGGAATTGGGGGCATAGGTATGATAGATTGGGGGAGGGGGGTGGAATTGGGGGCATAGGTATGATAGATTGGGGGGAGAGGGTGTAATTGGGGGCATAGGTACGCTGGTGAGGGGAGGTTGGAAAACGAGGTGTACTGGGGGAGGCTGTGGCAGGTAGAGGTGTACTGGGGCAGGCGTTGCAGGTAGAGGTGTACTGGGGAAGGCATTGCAGGTAGAGGTGTACTGGGGCAGGCGTTGCAGGTAGAGGTGTACTGGGGAAGGCATTGCAGGTAGAGGTGTACTGGGGAAGGCGTTGCAGGTAGAGGTGTACTGGGGAAGGCGTTGCAGGTAGAGGTGTACTGGGGAAGGCGTCGCAGGTAGAGGTGTACTGGGGAAGGCGTCGCAGGTAGAGGTGTACTGGGGAAGGCGTCGCAGGTAGAGGTGTACTGGGGCAGGCGTCGCAGGTAGAGGTGTACTGGGGCAGGCGTCGCAGGTAGAGGTGTACTGGGGCAGGCGTCGCAGGTAGAGGTGTACTGGGGCAGGCGTCGCAGGTAGAGGTGTACTGGGGCAGGCGTCGCAGGTAGAGGTGTACTGGGGCAGGCGTCGCAGGTAGAGGTGTACTGGGGCAGGCGTTGCAGGTAGAGGTGTACTGGGGCAGGCGTTGCAGGTAGAGGTGTACTGGGGCAGGCGTTGCAGGTAGAGGTGTACTGGGGCAGGCGTTGCAGGTAGAGGTGTACTGGGGCAGGCGTTGCAGGTAGAGGTGTACTGGGGGAGGCGTTGCAGGTAGAGGTGTACTGGGGGAGGTGTTGCAGGTAGAGGTGTACTGGGGGAGGCGTTGCAGGTAGAGGTGTACTGGGGCTGGCATTGCAGGTAGAGGTGTACCGGGGGAGGCGTTGCAGGTAGAGGTGTACCGGGGGAGGCGTTGGAGGTTATTCTGAATAAAACATTTAACAGTGTTATTTCATGAGATCATTTACAAGGGCGTGTTTAGGGGCAGGGCAAGGTAGGGTTTGGGTGGGGCAACAGGTGGCGAGTAACTCTTAAGGCCTGGCTAGTAGCTCAGAACTTGAAATTTTGAGGCCTGAATATAAAATGCACTTTTTATCTCTCAAAAAGTGTTTTCCAGTGCTAAACCTTTCATCTGATTTCTAAATTGCTGCATTTGTAAATCCCAAAAGACAATATAAAGGAATAGTAGTGGTAAAAAAAAAGCACTTGTATGTTTAACCACTTGACCACTGGGCACTTAAAACCCCTTAATAACCAGACCAATTTTCAGCTTTCGGTGCTCTCACACTTTACCTATTTGAAATGTTGTCCTTTCTTTTCACACAAATAGAGATTTCTTTTGGTGGTATTTAATCACTGCTGTTTTTTTTTTTTGCGCTATAAAAGAAAAAAGACCGAAAATTCTATAAAAAAATGCATTTTTCTTTGTTTGTGTTATAAAATTTTGCAAATTAATAATTTTTCTTCATATATTTTGGCCAAAATTTATACCCCTACATATCTTTGGTAAAAATAACCCAAATCAGTGTATATTATTTGGTCTTTGTGAAAGTTAGAGAGTCCACAAGCTATGGTGCCAATATCTGAAAATTGATCACACCTGAAGTACTGACGGCCTATCTCATTTCTTGAGACCCTAACAAGCCAGGAAAGTACAAATACCCCCCAAATGACCCCTTTTTGGAAAGTAGACATTCCAAGGTATTTAGTACGATGCATGGTGAGTTTTTTTGAAGTTGTAATTTTTTCCCACAATTCTTTGGAAAATCAAGATTTTCCTTTCTTTTTTTTTCACAAAATTGTTATATTAGCAGGTTATTTCTCACACACAGCATATGCATAGCACAAATTACACCCCAAAACACATTCTACTACTCCTCCTGAGTATGGCAATACCACATGTGTGAGACTTTTACACAGCATGGCCACATACAGAGGCCCAACATGCAGGGAGTGCCATCAGGCATTCTTGGAGCATAAATTACACATATAATTTCTTGACTACCTCTTACACTTTTGAAGGCCCTGGAGAACCAGGACAATGGAAATGCCCCAAGGCCCTGTGAGGCACTGTAGTGGCATGGATGAGCATGAATGGGGATAGATGAGCCGTGGATGGCTGAGCATGAATGAGTATGGATGGGTACGGCTGAGTATGGATGGGTATAGATGGGATGGCTGAGTATGGCTGGGTATGACTGAGTACGATTGAGTATGGCTGGGTACGGCTGGGTATAGCTAATTATGGATGGGGGTGGATGGGATGGCTGAGCATGGATAGATGGATGAGTATTGCTGAGGATGGATGGATGAGTATGCCGAGTAGGGATGAGGATGGATGGATGGGTATGCAGAGTATGGATGGATGGCTATGCAGTGTATGGATGGCTGGGAAGGCAGAGTATGGCTGGGTATGGCTGGGTATGCAGAGTATGGCTGGGTATGCAGAGTATGAACGGGTATGCACAGTATGGACGGGTATGCAGAGCATGTAGAGTATGGGCGGGTATGCAGAGTATGGGCGGGTATGCAGAGCATGCAGAGTATGGCTGGGTATGCAGAGTATGCAGAGCATGCAGAGTATGGACGGGTATGCAGAGTATGGACGGGTATGCAGAGCATGCAGAGTATGGACGGGTATGCAGAGTATGGACTGGTATGCAGAGCATGCAGAGTATGGACGGGTATGCAGAGTATGGACGGGCATGCAGAGTATGGATAGGTATGCAGAGCATGCAGAGTATGGACAGGTATGCAGAGCATGCAGAGTATGGACTGGTATGCAGAGCATGGCTGGGTATGCAGAGCATGCAGAGTATGGACGGGTATGCAGAGTATGGACGGGTATGCAGAGTATGGACGGGTATGCAGAGCATGGCTGGGTATGCAGAGTATGGCTGGGTATGGCTGGGTATGCAGAGTATGGCTGGGATCGGTGAGCAGGGATGGATGGATGTCTCCCTGAGCAGGCTGTGGGCACTACACATGCAGCCCACAGCGATGCTGCCACCGATCTCTCCGCTCACACTGGACGGAGAGGGGAGGGAGGAACCGGAAATCACGTCGATTTGTTGACATGTGATCGCGCCGTCATTTGGCGCGATCAGCGGCCGTTCACCGTGATCCGTCATGCTGGTCACGGAAGTTCTCGGATGCGCGCCCCAGGGGGCACGCGAGAGCAGAATTCTGGGAGGATGTCCATGTACGCCCTCCCAGAGTTAACAAACCGCCCTGTAGCTGTTTTTTTGCACAAAAAATAATTTATAATTTAAAGTGCTTATTAGGACAATATGAACGCATAAAAATAGCTGATGAGTAAGATAATAAAGTGCTAATATTATCATTTTTTTTTGCACAATTCTTCTTTAATGGGGGCTTGACAAGGGGTGTGTCCTATGCCTGCATACTTTTGCTGATAGGTGTCCCTCATTCCCATCTCAAAAAGTTGGGAGGTAAGTATTTGGCAAGTACAGAATCACAGTATATATAAAATAATAGGCAAAGTGGTTGGAGGGAAGCCTCAGAATGGCAAAGATGTTTTTTATTACAAATTATGTAAGCAGACTGCAGTTCCTTTTTAAATCAGCTGCTGAAAGTGCTTAAAAAAAATGCGGGTTTATCACTTTAATATGAGGAGTCGTCATGCAACATTAAAATATAATATATGTTGTATTACAGACCACTAAGTATTCGACCTGCAATTTTTTCATAGGCTATGATATGCCCAGTGTTGCTTTTAGGCTGGTGCAAGCGGTTCTTAGCCATGTATTAAGAGTCACAGCTCCCGATCATAAAAATATTAACACAGAAACCTCTAACAAGCTCTGTCCGTGTAAGATTACAGGATCAGTGAAACATGGGCACATTATTTTAATGATCACACATCTGTTTAGATTGTACTGCTGCTATTGAAGTGCGCAGGAAAGCAGCTAAATAAATATCATGTTCCTGCATTTATACTGTATGGGAGCAATCTTCTATGCACTAAGGTCAGCGCTTACAAGCTTTAGCTATAGATATGTGCAGGATCTGACTGTGTAAGAATAATGAGCTTCAGATTAGGAACGTTCTTGTGGAATGAGTGACCTATATTCTATTCTGACACTGAATTGATGGATAAAAAGAGAATTTTCCCTGCTGACCACCAATAATAAATATCCTGGGCAATCAGACTTTGCAATAGGACCACTTACCAAAAAAAAAAAAATATATATATATATATATATATATATATATATATATATATATATATATATATATATATAACATTTTATAATATAAAAAAAAAAATAGTGTTAACAATATCTCATTGCATGTTCCCTTACAATAAGTATGCCTCCTTAGACATGTGCACAACAAAAAAAATGTGTTTATTTTCGTTTCGTTTTTTTCGTTTCCGTTGATTCGTAACGATTCGTACATTCGTAAGTCGTCGGTGTTCGTATTCGTAACGATTCGTATTTTCGTAAGAGTTATTTTTTCATTGATTCGTTTTTCCGTTAGTTTAATTTTCGTTTATTCGAAATTCGGACGCATTTCGTATTTATTCGTACATTCGTAACATTCGTAGATTCGTAATCGGAGCATAATTCATAATTTTATGTAATGTGTATGCTATTATTACATTTTAACCACTTCAGCCCCGGACCATTTGGCAGCCAAAGGACCAGAGGTCTTTTTTCAATTTCGCACTGCACTACTTTAACTGGTAATTGCGCGGTCATGCAATTTTGTAACCAAACGAAATTTGCGTCCTTTTCTTCCCACAAATAGAGCTTTCTTTTGATGGTATTTGATTGCCTCTGTGATTTTTATTTTTTTGCGATATAAACGGAAAAAGAGCGAAAATTTTGAAAAAAAAAAGAGATTTTCTACTTTTTGTTATAAAAAAAAAAATCTAATAAACTCAATTTTAGTCAAACATTTGGGCCAAAATGTATTCAGCCACATGTCTTTAGTAAAAAAAATGCCAATAAGTGTATATTTATTGGTTTGCGCAAAAGTTATAGCGTCTACAAACTAGAGTACATTTTCTGGAATTTACACCGCTTTTAATTTATGACTGCCTATTTCATTTCTTGAGGTGCTAAAATGGCAGGGAAGTACAAAACCCCCCCAAATGACCCCATTTTGGAAAGTAGACACCCCAAGCTATTTGCTGAGAGGCATGTTGAGCCCATTGAATATTTTTTTTTTTAGTCCCAAGTGATTGAATAAAGACAAAAATAAAAAAGATTTTTTTTTTTTTTTCAAAAAGTTGTCACTAAATGATATATTGCACACACATGCCATAGTTATATGTGGAATTGCACCCAAAATACATTTTGCTGCTTCTCCTGAGTATGGGGATACCACATGTGTGGGACTTTTTGGGAGCCTAGCCGCGTACGGGGCCCCGAAACCCAAGCACCGCCTTCAGGATTTCTAAGGGTGCAAATTTTTGATTTCACTCCTCACTACCTATCACCGTTTCGAAGGCCATAAAATGCCAAAATAGCACAAAACCCCCCCAAATGACCCCATTTTGGAAAGTAGACACCCCAAGCTATTTGTTGAGAGGCATGGTGAGTATTTTACAGCTCTCATTTGTTTTTGAAAATGAAGAAAGTAAAGAAAAAAACATTTTTTTTTCTTTTTTTCAATTTTCAAAACTTTGTGACAAAAAGCGAGATCTGCAAAATACTCACCATACCTCTCAGCAAATAGCTTGGGGTGTCTACTTTCCAAAATGGGGTCATTTTGGGGGGTTTTATGCCATCTGGGCATTCCATGGCCTCCGAAACTCTGATTGGCAGTGAGAAGTGAAATAAAAAAATTACACCCTTAGAAAGCCTGAAGGCGGTGATTGGTTTTTGGGGTTCCGTACGCAGCTAGGCTCCCAAAAAGTCCCACACATGTGGTATCCCCGTACTCAGGAGAAGCAACAGAATGTATTTTGGGGTGTATTTCCACATATGCCCATGACATGTTTGAGCAATATATCATTTAGTGACAACTTTTTGTGTAAAAAAAAATATATATATTTTTTTTTTTCATTATTCAATCTCTTGGGACAAAAAAAAAAAATATTTAATGGGCTCAACATTGCTCTCATCAAATAGCTTGGGGTGTCTACTTTCCAAAATGGGGTCATTTGGGGGGGGGTTTGAACTGTCCTGGCATTTTATGCACAACATTTAGAAGCCTATGTCACACGTCACCCACTCTTCTAACCACTTGAAGATAAAGCCCTTTCTGACACTTTTTGTTTACATGAAAACATATTTTTTTTTTGCAAGAAAATTACGTTGAACCCCCAAACACTATATATAATGTTAAAGCAAAGGCCCTACAGATTAAAATGGTGGGTGTTGCATTTTTTTTTCCACACAGTATTTGCGCAGCGATTTTTCAAACGCATTTTTTGTGGAAAAAATACACTTTTTTTTATTTTAATGCACTAAAACACACTATATTGCTCAAATTTTTGATGAAATAAAAAATATGATCTTAGGCCGAGTACATGGATACCAAACACGACATGCTTTAAAATTGCGCACAAACACGCAGTGGCGACAAACTACATACATTTTTAAAAGCCTTTAAAAGCCTTTACATGATACCACATTAGATTCACGGAGGAGGTCTACTGCTAAAATTACTGCCCTCGATCTGACCTTCGCGGTGATACCTCACATGCATGGTGCAATTGCTGTTTACATATGACGCCAGACCAACGCTTGTGTACGCCTTTGCGCAAGAGAAGGGGGGGCAGGGGTGGTTTTTTTTTTTTTTTTGTTTTTTTTTTTATTTATTTAGCTTTTTTATTTTATTTTTAAACTGTTCCTTCCATTTTTTTCTTTGTTATGATTTTTATTGTTATCTCAGGGAATGTAAATATCCCCTATGATAGCAATAGGCAGTGACAGGTACTCTTTTTTTGAAAAAAATTGGGGTCTATTAGACCCTAGATCTTTCCTCTGCCTCAAAGCATCTGACCACACCAAGATTGGTGTGATAAAATGCTTTCCCAATTTCCCAATGGCGCGGTTTATATCCGGGAGGGGGGACATTCCCTCCCACTGCTTGTAAAAGCAGTCTAGAGGCTAATTACCCGCTAGAATTGCTTTTACATGAAAGCCGATCACTGGCTGAAAAGAATGATACCAAGATGATACCTAAACCTGCAGGCATCATTCTGGTATAACCATTCAAAGTCCAGCAACATACTGGACATATATTGTAATCTTTTTTTTTTCATGCAGCCTCTTGGCTGAACGAAAAAAAGAGATTGATTGGTGGGTGTGCCCACCATTAGAATACCTCCCTTCATCCACCCACTTCTAATGATGGGCATACATGCACCATTTATATATGCCGATGCATGGGGGCATCCTCCCGCAAAAGTTATGCCGTGTACACACGGTCGGAATTTCGACCGTATGTACGTGGCATTAGGAGCCAATCGCTCCTCCCCCCCCCCTGCTGCCCCCATGCTTCGGCATATATGCTCTTTTTTTTTAACTGTGGTGGTGAAATCACCTCCTACAGCGTTGGAGTCGCGGCTTTATGTATCGTGGGAGCAAACGCTGTTGCTGTCAAGATAAATAAATCCGCGTTGCAACTGAATGGCGCACCTGAAAACAAAAAAATGCTTAACACTAAAACACAGTAAACAAAATTACATACCTGAAAAGCAAGCATGATAAAACATAATAAAACATTGCAGAATAGAATGGAGTAAAAAAAGAGCAACAATAGAGAGAGAGAGAGAGAACAATAAAACGACAACTATTTTATTTTTTTTTTTATTTTTTTGAGATTCACAGGTAAAAAAGCTCCTGACTGAAGCGACTGAATCAAAACGCTACCACAAAAAAAATGTTAGCGATCGCAGGGATCAGGCCTGACTCTGCGAACGCTGCAGTTATGTGTGCTTAGTGTTTTGTAAGTGACAGTGATCGATCGATACTGCACTTGGGTGGGCTGGGCTGGGCGGAGGGGGAAAACGCAGGTGCTAGCAGGTATCTGGGCTGATCCCGCTAACAATGCGTTTTTTTTGGAACCCTAAACTGCTGGGACGCTAGTATAGATCTGATCAGATCAGATATTGATCTGTTCAGATACTGTGCCACTAAGGGAGGTGTATGCTTTGCGCGTGGGTGTTTGCGGTACTGGCACTAATCTGGGGCGACGCAGACCTTATTAGACCCTAAAACCTAATTGATATCACCCGCCGGGCGATCAGGGGGTTAAACCGTTATTGGGTAATAAATGGCGGGTGCCCTGACAGTATAAAAAACAAGCTAACTAACCAGCGTCACCCGTAACAGTTATACAAAAAAAAACTGGTTACCTAGCGACACTAATGCAGCGATCAGAAAAACGATCGCTTAGTGACACTGGCAAAAGGGGGTGAAAGGGTTAACTAGGGGCAATCAGGGGGTTAAAACCTTTATTAGGTAATATATGGGGGTACCTGACGCTATATAAAAACCTGACGGGGAACCTAAATAACTAACTGGCTGACCAGCGTCACCAGTGACATTTATACAGTGATCACTGGTGAAAGGGTTAACTCTAGGGGCAATCAGGGGGTTAAAACCTTTATTTAGGTTGTAATATGGGGGTACCTGACCTATAAACCTATTTATGAACCTATATAAACATGGCGGTAAAAAAAAAAAAAAAACTGGTTACCTAGCGACACTAATGCAGCGATCAGAAAAACGATCGCTTAGTGACACTGGCAAAAGGGGGTGAAAGGGTTAACTAGGGGCAATCAGGGGGTTAAAACCTTTATTAGGTAATATATGGGGGTACCTGACGCTATATAAAAACCTGACGGGGAACCTAAATAACGAAATAACTAACTGGCTAACCAGCGTCACCAGTGACAGTTATACAGTGATCACTGGTGAAAGGGTTAACTCTAGGGGCAATCAGGGGGTTAAAACCTTTATTTAGGTTGTAATATGGGGGTACCTGACCTATAAACCTATTTATGAACCTATATAAACATGGCGGTTAAAAAAAAAAAAAAAAAAATGGTTACCTAGCGACACTAATGCAGCGATCAGAAAACCGATCGCTTAGTGACACTGGCAAAAGGGGGTGAAGGGGTTAACTAGGGGCAATCAGGGGGTTAAACCTTTATTAGGGGGGGGGTAGGGGGCTACCTTGGACCTAAAACTAACTGCCCTGACAGTTATTACAGTCACACTGACACTAAATGCAGTGATCAGTAAATAAATGATCACTGCAATTAGTGACACTGTGACTGGGGGGGAGGGGGTGATCTGGGGGGTGATCAGGGGGTGACAGGGGGGTGGAATATGTGCCTAACTGTACTGGTGTCAGTGTACTGTTGTGCACTAACCTTTACACGTTCACCGCTCGGCGTCTCCGGTCACATAGACCGGCGCACCGAGCGTGACATCACTTCCGCCTTCCTGTCTATACAATAGACAGGAAGGGGAAGCTTTTCATTGGCCAGGAGCGATCGCGAGGGGGTGGCCAGAAACCACTGGCCGTCCCCTCGTCCCGGATCGCTCCTGACACGATCCCGACCGTCCCCGCCGGCGGAGGGGGGTCCGATCGGACCCCCCAACCGCCTGAAGAATGTCACGTACAGGTACGTGATTCTGCCTGTACGTGCCATTCTGTTGACGTATATATACATGGGGCGGTCGGGAAGTGGTTAAGAGACACGGAAAATTACAAATCGAAAAAAAAAGTTACGAATGTACGAATTTTTTCATTCAATCCATTCGAAGCACGTTAAGCAACGCCATTGTAAGAGACACGGAAAATTACGAATCGAAAAAAAAAAAAAAATTACGAATGTACGAACTTTTTCGTTCAATCTATTCGAAGCACGTTAAGCAACGCCATTGTAAGAGACACGGAAAATTACGAATCGAAAAAAAAAAAAAAGTTACGAATGTACGAATTTTTTCGTTCAATCCATTCGAGGCACGTTAAGCAGCGCCATTGTAAGGGACACGGAAAATTACCAATTCAACAAAAAAAATAAATTACGAATGTACGAATTTTTTCGTTCATTTTCATTTTCGTTGTTCCTGTTTTAGTTTTTCGGATTTTCTTCTTTCGTACATTCGTTGTTTCTAATTTGTTTTTTTTCCGGATTTTCGTTATTTTCGGATTCGTTCGATTCGAACGATTCGTTCTTCGTTAAAATTTTTAGCGAATCGTTCGTTCATTCGTACGATAACGAATGAACAAAAATAACGGAAAACGAAAAAAAACGAAACGAATTGCACATGTCTAATGCCTCTACATTGCTGATAGCGCTGATATCATATCACCAACAGACCAGGATCTCTCCTGGAACAAGGCTGTCACAACAATTTGTAATTTTATTCAACAAAAAAGCATATATAAGTCCATAAAATCCAAAAAGTTTAAAAGATCCATAAAGTCTGTATAAAGAAACAGAACAGAATGGCAGTCACTAGTATAAACCTCAACTTGCCGAACAGTCTTGTTGTTACCATGTCGCCACTGAGTTGTAATAAAGCTGACAAAAACAAAAGGAGAAAGGAAGTGCATAGACCTAGCATAGTGAAAGCTTTTATTAAAAACAATCAAACAACATATATGTAATGATCTAACATTTGTAAAATGATGTGTTCACTTATAAGTCAGTATTCAGCCTGAATGAACCTCAAAGGTAGTGGTGTTATGGATGGAATACCTCCAAAATGTCTATGGTGTTGTATGGCTGGGAGAGTACGAGTGCTACCATGCCTGGCCACATGTGAGTGCATTACATACTGTATATGTTGTTTGATTGTTTTTATAGAAGTTTTCACTGTACAGTGGAACCTTGGATTACGAGCATAATCCGTTCCAGGAGAATGCTTGTGATCCAAAGAACTTGCATATCAAAGCGAGTTTCCCCATAGAAGTCAATGGAAACGAAGATTATTCTTTTCCACATTGACTTCTATTGCATGCAATACCGCATGTGGCCAGAGGTGGGGGGGGGGCGCCGGAGAGCCTTAGAAATACTCACAGCTCGGCTGAACTCGGAAAGCCTCGGAAACTGAGTAAATATACAACTCACGTTTATTAAAAAGTTTTAACCTCCCTGGCGGTATTCCCGAGTCTGGCTCGCGGTGGATTTTCAGAACCAAAAGCGATAAGCCCGAGCCAGACTGAGGATCGCAAGTAGTACTTCATTTTCCCATCGCACACGTTCCTGGAAATGCTCTCAGTTTTGGGTGCTGTAGCAACAACCGCTGACGAAGTCCAGGAGGACGTAACGTACGTACGGGGGAGGAGTCTATCAGTCACTCGCTGTCTATCACTATCTCCAGCAGCTTCGTTCCGCAATCTCTCTACATTGCTGCAGTGCAGGACTTTTTTAAACAGCAATTGTTCCCCATTTGCAGCTTTGAGCTGTTTTTTTATGCATATGTCCATAAGGCTGCTTTCACACTGGAGCGGTGGGGGCGCTGGCGGTAAAGCGGCGCTATATTTAGCGCCGCTTTACCGGCGTTTTAGCGGCGCATTGCGGCCGCTCGCGGGGTGTTTTTACCCCCGCGAGCGGCCGAAAAAGGGTCAATACCGCCCGCAAACCGCCGCTGCAGCGGCGTTTTGCGGGCGGGTTCGGCGCGCTCCCCCATTGTTTTCAATGGGACCGGGCGCTATAGGAGCGGTAAATATACCGCTCCTATAGCGAGCCAAAGATGTGGCTTGCAGGACATTTTTGAGCGTCCTGCAAGCGCACCGCTTCAGTGTGAAAGCCCCCAGGGCTTTTCACACTGAAGGAACAGCAACAGCTGTTTTGGGTCGGTTTGCAGGCGCTATTCTTAGCGCAATAACGCCTGCAAACCGCCCCAGTGTGAAAGCAGCCTAAGGCTTTGTTTGCTGCAGTTGTGCATATCGAGTGTACCTACAGCATTCCCTTAACTTTTTGTCAACTGCATAACTTATGTTATTTGCAGACACAACCATTTACCTTTTTCATCAAGGTTGTATTTTAAACTTCAATTTTAAATAAACCGTTTACCAACAGTCAACACTTAGAGTGTCCCCCCCTTCTATTCTATTATTATATGCTGGGAGATCTTTTTTGCCTGGATCCACATTGCTTAGCATTGGGCTGTCCATTATATGAGGAGATCATCTGCCGGAGATCCGTCCAGTTGATTGGTCGTTTGCCCTGATTGGAGTCAGCTTCCCTTGGAATCAGACACTTCACCCTCCACTGAGTCTATGCGTATGTGCATAGCACATTTGGTAAGAGTCTCCATTTACCTTCGGTTGAGGATATCACCTTAAGAACATATTCTGTTTATTTACAGTCACCAGGGTGTTTTATCTACAATCAGTTATTCACTCTCTGTTTTATTTTGGACTCACAAGACATGAACTTTTGTCACTGTATTTGATTATTTTCCATTATGTGTATTGTGTTTCATATACATATCATAATTTTATGATTTCTTATTATTATTGTATTATTATTGATTATTTTTTAGATGCGCTGCACTTATTTTTATTTTTCACGCTGTAGCAACAACCAGCTGGATACTGGTTCAAGTCACAATGAAGATATTTGCCAGCACACCATGGAGCGACACAAATAGCGTCCAAAATGGTGATTTATTGCATGATCACAACACAGGGATAGTGCAACCTTTCGGAGCCACGCAGGGCTCCTTCGTCAGGCATGTGACTGGGGATCGCATCGCAGGATCCAGGAAGAGCTTACTTACCTTGTCCCCTGGATCCTGCGATGTCTCCCAGCAGTGTGAGCGGCTCATCCTTCGCTTGATTCATCACAGAGCCGGGCTCCGTTCCCTGCGAGCATTGCGATGCACGGGGACGGAGAACGGCGCCAAATTCAAAAAGTGAAACACACACAATACATACAGTACACTGTAATCTTACCGATTACATTACTGTATGAAATTATTTCACATCCCTTTTGTCCCTAGTGGTCTGTCCAGTGCCCTGCATGCAGTTTTATATTATAAATACTGTTCTTTCTGCCTGGAAACTGGAGATTGTCCATAGCAACCAAAACCGTCCCTTTACATCAAAAGTGGTTTTAGACCAGCTAGAAAACAGAGATAATAAATTAGAATCACTTGCAGAATTGAGCGATAGTGATTTGTGGGGAAATCCGTCATCAAACACTGAAAGTGACTCTGGTTTGGACAGATTTAAGTGAGTTATTGCTAAGAATTACAGGCCTACAATGTAAAACGCCAAATTTCCATGCAAAATAATTGTACCGCTTTCAGCACCTAAAATCTGAAATAATCATACTGCCAGGGAGGTTAAAAGCATTGGTAATACATCAGAATGGTCTCATATGCACAAATGCTGTAAAAGAAAAAAAGTGTTACTAAACCCAGGACCCTGCATTCACTATATCTGGTCTCCCACAGTACACAGAACATGGAGATGAAATTATTTTAGAAAATAGAAACTACTAAATACATTTTCCCATCAGCAGTATATAGGAGTCTTGTGACTTCTATTAGTGTCTGGTTAAAGCTTGTAGGAGGAGTTTTCATTTTCCCCTGACCTTCTGTCTGGGCAGAGCTGAATGGCCCTGTGCTGATCACATGCACTCCAGAGAAAAAAAAAAAACTCTCTAGCAATACACATTAAACTGAGCGGGTGCAGCCTGACTCCTAATGCTCTGTTCTATCAGGAGATGGACTGCGGACAGTGGAAAAAGGGGAGGATCAGAAAAGAAGACATGATCAACCAGCCCTTATACACAATGCAGATTTTTAACCCCTTAGGTTCCACAGTGAGTATAACAAGCATGCTTTACTACATATACAGACTGATTTTACTGTTGTGGGTTTAGTAACACTTTAACTGAATGAAACCTGAGCTAAGGAATGACATGGGTGTATAGGAGTGGGATCAGTACACTGCAACTTTTAATTATTTTTTGAGTTAGCCCCCGTACACATGGTCGGAAATTCCAACCACAAAATCCGTCGGATTTTTTCCGATGGATTTTGTCCGACACTGGTGTTGCATACACACAACAGGACAAAGTTGTTGGAAAATCTAATCATTCTGAATGTGATGACGTTCGTTGCATACGACTGAGCTACGTAGAGGCTAGTAGCCAATAGCTTTGGTCTCGTAATTTGATCTGAGCATGCGTGGCACTTTGTGCTTCAGAATTCTCTACACAAGATCGGAAAAAGTCCGATCGGATTTTGTTGTCGGAAAATTTGAGAGCAGGATCTCAATTTTTTTTCCGTCCGAAATTCCGATGGAAAAAGTCAGATGGAGCCCACACACAGGTGGATTTTCCGACAACATGGTCCGATCGGACATTTTTCGTCGGAATTTCCGACCGTGTGTACGGGGCATTATTCTATATGAATGTAACAAATATAAAGCAGGCATTCTCTCAGTTTGGCTGCAGAATTGGAAATACGCTTTGAAAAATCAGAAAAACAAATCCAAATTCCACTGGAACCAGAGACAAGTAAACCCTGACCTCATTTTTCAGTGTACACCATTCTTCTTACACATCGGTGTTAACCGCAGTGTGATACGAGACTATTAACGCATGTGTGAATAGTGATCACCGTTTTGATTACATTAGACAATTTGTATATAAATGGCAAATGAACATTGATTTTAAATCTGTTTCCTTCGGCAGAACCTGTTACCGAATGTAATTGTTAGCCACCTGCTGAGAATACAAGGCAGCGGTGATTGCTTTATGCGCCGTTAGCGGCGAGTAAACAACGGCGACAAATAAATGGCTGAAGATGTGGCGGTTATGGTCGGGGGGGGGGGCACCTGTTTTTTTTCATCCCTGCCAAAGCAGATAACGCACTCTGACACAATGGCCAGATAACAAACGCTCAACATTGAACAGAATGGCCATTATAGGTGCTTAGTCCATTTTTCTATCTGTCTCTTTGATGCTCTGGTGCATTTCAATTGCAATCTTGAAGGCAACATTTTCATTTAAAGTACTCCCAACAACAGCATGTAAAAGCCTTAAAATAATTTGAATCTGTCTCTTCAAACATCCCTGTAGACTCTAACTAATGGTTTTGAAGTCTTTGTATACTTTTTTTCTTTTTTTAATTTACTTGCCGATACTTGTTTGTATGCGAAAAAAGTAAATAGCTGGAACACGTCAATGAAGTTTTAAGGTGGGGTGGAAAGATAAAGCTTCGGGTTAATTTTCGTCATTACCAACCACTGCCGAGGAATTCGGAACACATAAGGAATGTCAATCAAGTTCTTTGAGGGGGGAAAAAAAAATGAGAACATCAAAGTCTATCACAAGTTGAATCAGTCAGTTATATAGAGATTTAGCTCTTAACCCCTTGAGGTGTAAGTAAGCTTTCTTTCTGCTCTAACAATCATTTTCATCATTAATTGGATGAAAGCCTCAAATATTTCAAACATGGTATCGTGTAGGGAGATTTTGCTAAGTAATTTGTAAGATGAGAGACTCAGTTGAGGATTCTTCTATAGGATAAAATCGGGGCATATTGATTATAAAAAGTAAACTATAATATGTACAACTTCTTTTTTTTTATTTGCTGTGTCATATTTTGATTATTGCATTTGATCTAATGTCAAATGAAGGAGCCCTCTAGTGGTCATTTGTATATCAGGGCATGTGAATAGATCAACCCTAAAGCCTCGTACACACGATCGGATTGTTGGCCAACAAAACCATGGACTTTTGTCCGAAGGGCGTTGGCCCAAACTTATCTTGCATACAAACGGCAAGGAATTGTCGGACAGCAAATACGGCGTACTACATTGTTTTTCAGCTCTTTAGCGCCACCCTCTGGGCTCCTTCTGCTAATTTTGTGTTAGTAGAAGTTTGGTGAGTGTTGATTCATGCTTTTCATTCTCACTTTTAATTTCACACTTTTCATTTCGCACTTTTAATTTTGCGCTTTTCAGTTTGTTTTCGTCAACCAGCCAGGTTGCGGAATAGGAGGAGATTACGTGTTATTTATTATTGGCCTTGGAGTTATTGCTTTGACCCAAGTCCAGTCCAGGAACAGTAAGAGGAGGAGTTTTTGTACCAAAAATTGGTTGCCTTATTAATTGTGACCAATTATGTCATATGCCTTTGCTGCGGGAGCTCCAGGAGAATAATCCAGATGTTTTTCGGAATTCTCTCCAGATGACGGACCCCTGCTTTCACCAACTCTTGGCATTGTTGACCCCCTATATTAACCTCCCTGGAGGTAATCCCGAGTCTGGCTCGGGGCAGGAACTTCAGTACCAAAAGCGGTAACCCCGAGCCAGACTCAGGCTCGCATTGCAGGATACAGGGGGGTTACTTACCTTGTCCCCTGGATCCTGCGATGTCTCCCCGCTGTGTGAGCGAGCCGTCTGCTCGCTCGATTCACACAGTGCAGAGTGCTGCTGATCTCCGTTCCCTGCGACGTTCCGACGACGGGAGCGGAGATCGGCGCCAAATTCAAAAAAGTTTAAAAACACAGTACACATACAGTACTGTAATCTTACAGATTACAGTACTGTATACAAAAAATACACATCCCCTTTGTCCCTAGTGGTCTGCCCAGTGCCCTGCATGTCATTTTATATAATAAAAAGATTTTCTGCCTGGAAACTGGAGATTGTCCATAGCAACCAAAAAGTGTCCCTTTATGTCAAAAGTGGTTTTAGACCAGCTAGAAAACACCGATAATAAATTAGAATCACAATTTATCATCAAAACACTAAATTTAATGACAGCGACTATTCTGCAACTGAGCAAATTTCAGTGTTTTTGATCTGATTACATTATTGAATCATTTTTATATATATTTTTTATTATATAATTTATGATTTTGTGTTTCAAACTTTATCATACACGGGATGTCTACTAGACTCTGGTTCGGACAGATTTAAGTGAGTTATTCATAAGAATTGCATGCCTACAATATAAAAACGCCAAATTTCCATGCAAAATAATTGTACCGCTTTCAGCACAAAATTCCAAAATTCCAGACAGAATCATACCGCCAGGGAGGTTAAGAAGCAGGACACATGCATGAGGCTTTTATTAAATTTTTTGGTTGAATAATAAGGATTTGATTTGGTATATTTTCTATATTTTTGGATGCATAGAATGCACTTTTTGGTTAAGTTCTATTGGCAGATAGCATGTCTAATTTTTATTTGTTTTCTTTTTTTAATGCACAATAGAAAAATGTTGTGCATTAATAATACTTGGCTTATTGTGTTTTACTTCAAATGACCGTTTGGGGGTAGGCAGTTACATTTAAAAAAATACAATGAAAAATTTGACAACATAGTATCTTTGATCTTGAAAACTACAGGATAATGGTGTTGTGGTAGCTTTCCCCCAAAAAAAGCATAATAATATTATTCTTGATATCACTAGAAATAAAAGCCTTTGAAAATTTGTTTGCAATAACTCCATCAGTATCACCAGCAAAGCAGCTTCATTATTATCCCATTAAAGAAGAAGAGAATTGTGCGCTGCATTTGGAGATTTCATAATTTGCCACGTCACGAATGTTAATTCTCCATTACAAACGCTAATTTACAAGACCGACCAATTCTGCTTCCGAGCATGCGTGTTTTTACTTTGGACTTTTGTCCGACGGACTTGTGTATACACGATCAGAAAATCCGACAACACACATTTGTTGGCGGAAAATTTGAAGACATGCTAGCCAACATTTGTTGATTTGTGAAACGCGTTAGCTATCCATGCTGTATGCTGTATTTTTGATGATATAACTGTATTTCTTGGATTTTATCCATTACCAATAAAGAAGCCTTTTTGAAGTGCGGCCATCCAGACTTCCTTTTTCTACTCTATTACAAGCAGAGCCAGCACCAGCCAAATCCAATTAGGGTGGATACTACCTCCTTTGTGGGACTACAGACTAGAGCGGTATCTTCACACTTAAAGGAGAATTCACACGGTCGGATTTTCCGCCAACAGCCTGACATCCAACATTTCCCGCCAGAAAATTTGATCGTATGTACAGGGCTTAAGGTCCTGCGTTGCATGTGATGACACCAAGGGGCAGTTCATCACCAGAGCACAGAGGAGCGCCATCTGCTGGGGAAGTGGAGGATCAGGTAGATAAAAGTGCTTCTCCTTCCCCCTAAACTTAATGATGAGTTAACCCAGACATTGCTATGCTATCACATTGCTATAATCTTTTTATGTGGACTATAAACTGAAGGACTTATGAATATACGGTTGTGGAACGAATCATTGGAGTTTACATTATTTCTTATGGGGAAATTTGCTTTGATATACTTTACAAGTGCTTTGGATAACAAGCATGTTTCCGGGGAGAATTATGCTCGCAATCCAAGGTTTTACTGTAATTAAATATTTGAAAACACTATAGATCTTTAATTTAAAGTGCATACATTTACTAATTCAACACATTTATAATATGAAAGAGAAGTCTAGGTTAGATTTAGTCTAGCCATTCCTGCACTTAAAAGGGAAGCCTTATTCAACAGTCGCTCAAGGAAAGTCTTTATTATTATAAAGAATATTCATTCATTTGGAACCAAGGACATAATTGAGGCACTCTTAAAGACTGGTATTCTTTAGCCTTTAAGCAGATGGCAAGCCTGACTAAATAATGTAGGATTGTGCAGTGCAAGCAAAACGGTATCTCACGCGGCTTTTGATTTGCAGAATTTTAGCCCCTAAATACCTTTTTGGAAATTTTCAGGAAGTGCTCATGTGACTGCTTGATATTCTTTTCTCTTTCTCTGTAGTTGGGACTGTGGAACGGCTACAGTGGTGTGAAATGTGGGTCAAATGCTGTGATGTGGTTGTCATGTGCCAGGCTATAAATCCCATTACACTTTGATTTACTAAAGGCAAATAGGCTGTGCAAAGTGCAGTTGCAGCAAAGCTTAATAAATGAGGTAAAGCTTCACTTTGCAAAAAATACCCAATCTCGTTCAAGCAAAAAAAAAAAACAATATATTTGCTTGCACATGATTGGATGATGGACATCAGCAGAGCTTCTAGTCGTTTACTAAGCTCTGGAGCAACTGCACTTACAAAGTGCAACTACACTTTGCAAAGTGCAGAGTGTATTTACCCCTAGTAAATCAACCCCTTTGTGACAGATATCCTTATTCCAAGTGGCACTCATTGACTTAAAAAAAAAAAATAAACTAAGCTAAACTAAAATCTTCAAACAATATTACCTATTTTTATTCCTTATGCTGCTACCGTGTTTCCCCGATAGTAAGACACCCCCGATTGTAAGACGTATCGGGAGTTTCAGAGGGGTCAGCTAATATAAGCCGTACCCCGAAAGTAAGACATATGTCTTACTTTCGGGGAAACACGGGGATTTGCCTCCAGTGACGTACGGTACAAAGAGTGGGGCTAGGGGTGCGGGCCGCACCCTGGGGGGGGGGGGTGCCAGGCCAGTGCCCTCCCCCTCCGACTGAAGAGACAGCGCCGTTTTGATCAGTCTGCCGACAGGTGTCACTGGCTCTGTGTCCTCCCGGAAAAAGGTCAGTGCTGGTCATACAGAGAGAGACCAAGGAGGGGGAGGGGGGTGTGAAGAGATTCTCTGCAGCTCTTACGGTATTATGTAACCGCAAGATGCAGCTGAGGAGGACTACAAGTCCCAACATACCGGGCTGTGTGGGCTTACAGTTCTCCTCTGCTGAGCATAGCAGCTTTGTATGCTTGGACTTGTAGTCCTCTGTAATGCAGTGCAGCCTTGCTTGCTGGGACTTGTAGTCCTCTTCTGTAGCGCATAAAATGCATATACACTAAAACACATTTTACACAGTTTTTTCCCAATATAAGACATACCCCGAAAGTAAGACATAGTGGGGCTTTTAGGGATAAAAAGAAAGTAAGACACTGTCTTACTTTCGGGGAAACACGGTAGCATCTATAATAGATAGAAATGTATATTATGATGATGCCCCAGTTAAAGACCCATTGTGTCGAAACACGTCGGGCTTGCATATTAGTGACTCCCACATTGCTTTTACTTAATTTTATTGCATTTTTGATAAATTTTATTGTTTAAATTGCAAATTGTTGTAAGATGTTTTAAGCCCAATAAATCGTTATTGGTTGAGCTGCACCATATGGAGCTTTTTAATTTTTTCCCTTTTTACTTTGCATTCCGCCATTTTTGACCGATTTTCCTCCATCCATACGTGGATGTACCTGGGATATCCTTGGCTGCTGTTTGACGGTTCTTCGTGGACCTTCGCGGTCCTGCAACTTGGAGCTGCTCACCATCTCACCCTAAGTGATACCAACAGGAGGATTATAAGCCCATTTGACCCACTGCTATATGGTACGTGTTTCCACCTCAGCTGGTAAGAGTACCTTATCATGTGTTCATCTTTGTCAAAGGTTGATTGGCATATTCATTGTCCAATTGGGATCATACTCCAGTCAAGTCTTTTTGGAAGTGAGACCTTAAAGAACTTTCCTATGCATTTTACATATGGACTAGAACACACATCCCATTGGGTCCCATTAGCACAATTAGTGTTTTCACTCTCCTTTTGTTATATCACAATTTTGTGTACAATTTGATCACTACAATTGTTTGAGCAATTTTCACATTTGTATTGAATTTTTTTCACTTGTTAATTGATGTCATGTTCCTATTTATGAGGTTACATGTCTGAGCGCTACACATATTATTCCACAGAAATGTATATTATATTTACTTGTTTGAAACTTTTTATTTTTTAATTATTATTGATTTTGCTTCCTGGTCTCTGGCCTAGGCCAAAATTATTTCATATGTCAAAGGAGTCTTCATAGCATTTTTTTTATTTCTTATGGTGGAGGGGCTTTCTTAGCTAAGCACACCCTCCTGGAAGTAAATGCTATATGGATCATCTACTGTACCCTTACTCAAGATGTCCGCAGCTAGAAATGCTTTGGGGGTGTTTTTCAAATTGATCTGTTAATAAAATTAAGCATAGAGGCATGAATGGATGGGGGAATTTTCTTTGAATATTAAAAATGAATTTAATCACTTGCGTACCGGGCACTTAACCCCCCTCCTGCCCAGAACAATTTTCAGCTTTCAGCGCTGATGCACTTTAAATGACAATTGCGCGGTCATAGAATGTACCCAAATTAAAAAATTTAAATTTTTTTAACACAAATAGAGCTTTCTTTGGTGGTATTTAATCACGGCTGGGGTTTTTATTTTTTGCTAAACAAACAAAAAAAGATGGAAAATTTTGAAAAAAAATAAATCATGTTTCGTAGTTTGATATCAAATTTTGAAAACAGGTAATTCTTTGCCTTCATTGATATGCACTGATGGGCACAGATGAGGCGACACTGATGGCCACTGATGAGATGGCACTGATGTGTGGCACTGATGGACAGTGATAGGTGTTACTGATAGGTACCACTGATACATTGCACTGATGGGCCTTGATAGGTGGCACTGATAGGAGAAACTGATGGGCACTGGTAGGTGAGACTGATGGGCAGCACTGTTGATGAGGCACTGATTGGTGACACTGATAGGTGGCAGTGTGGGCAGTGATGGGTGGCACTGTGGGCACTAATGGGTGGCACTGTGAGCACTGGTAGGTGGAACTGTTGTGCACTGGTAGGAGGCACTGGCAGGTGGCACAGGTGGGCACAGATGAGCTGGCGGGAGCTCGCCTTGATCGGGACCGATGTCCCTCTGAGAGCCGTCGGTGATCGGCTTTTTTTTCTCCTCACGCTGTCAGCGCGAGGAGAAAAAATAGCCGATTACCAGCTCTGTTTACATCACATGATCAGCTGTCATTGGCTGACAGCTGATCATGTGGTAAGGGTTGGGATCGACCCCTTACTCCAATCTGTGATCAGCCGAGTCTCATAGACTCGCAGATCACAGAGTGTGCCACGAGTGCCCTGCAGGGTACGGGAGGTTGATTCTCTCTAACGGGGGCACAGACAGAAATAAAAACAGACAGAGATTCTAATTCCACTTCACTCTATCCACAACTAAAATAAAATGTTTTGCCTTTAGTTATACTTTAATCAGGGCTTAGACATGTTGGAGTGTGATCTGAATGGTGTGAATTCATTTCCCTAGGGAATAAATGAAGAAATGCTCTCAAAGCCTGCTCAGTCATTGGGTTTTTACTAACTGCAACAGAGAATAAAGCATATTCTGAACACAAACAATCAATCTGCACTCTCCTCCTTATACATTTAGCTGTACTGAGAATGGAGTCATGGCCCTTGTATTTTTTTTTTACAGAGAGCTGACTATTAAAAGCTCACACTCCAGCTGGGACACCCTCACCTGAATTAAAGAAATCAATGCCTCATAACCCTACCTTCTTGAAGAAAAACAAAGAAGCTTTCAGTGGTTTGTGTAGCCAGAAGCACATTAATGTTCCCATCAGCTTCCTGTGATGTTAACAGTTATCTATACTATATTGTAAGGTTGTTATTATTAATATTCTACTATATTGTAACTGATAACACAAGTATAGAGAATGCTTAGTTGTCACCACAATGTCCGAGGGAGAAAACCAAGACTCCCTGTTATGCTAATATCAACTGCAATTTGGAATGACAAAGTCTGACCCATCTTCTCTTACTACCCTATTGACTGTTCAATGAGATGGAAGGCATTTCACCCAATAAACCAATGAGACACAGTAATGAATGGACCAGGGCTCAAACTGAAAAAAGATGTCTTATTGGTTAAAGGTTAGTGTTTTTTCACCTTAATGTATCCTATGCATTAAGGTGAAAAAAACACCTGTCAGTGACCGCCCTCCCAGCCCCCCCGTTTTACTTACCTTTTATCTGGTTATCTGATGTGGGGAGGAGCCACGAGAGCCGCAGAGGGACCCCAGAAGAGCAGGTTTGGGGCCACTCTGTGCACAGTGGAAGGAAGTATGATATCTTTGTTACTTAAAAAAAAAAAAAAAAAAACCTTTAGTGTCACTTTAACCTCCCTGGCGGTATGATTATTTCAGATTTTTGATGCTGGAAGGACACCATGCCAATTTCAGTTTTTAGACAAAACATTTACAATTATTTTGCATGGAAATTTGGCGTTTTATATTGTAGGCCTGTAATTCTTAGGAATAACTCAAATAAATCTGTCCAAACCAGAGTCTAATAGACATCCTAATAGACATCCTTGTTTTAGTTTGTCTCAGCAGCTGAAGTCCTCCATTCGGATCTCACAGAGAATGTTGCTGATCTTTTAAGGTTTTTGACAAACTCATTTATGTGTTTTCTCCCCAATTCCAGATCCTAAAAGTTTGGAAGGATCTAAAACTAAAGCCAGGTGACTTGTGGATTGTTAAGAGACATTTATATATAAGGAAATGTTTGGAGACTCAATACAACATCTATTTCATGTACAGTTTTGCAAAACTTGAAGGAAAAGTCACCTGGATCCACACCAGACACTGCAAAAATTACTAAATTAAAGAAATCTTTGTGTTTGATTTGTTTCCCTTTTGCAATCACAGTCTAGGGTACTTTTTGATTCTATTACTTTAATTGTAAGGGATATATATTTGAAAAGTAGTTTAGCCATGTTGAAGTCATATTTGTCTTTTGTACCTCTTCCATTTTTTGTAGAATTGTCTGTGTTTACATATGCTGATAAGTCAGCATACCAACAATTAAGCTAGAAGGCCATTCTGGCCACAGGAGTGTACAGCCAGTACTCTGTAAATATGTCTTATCAATCATTTGTTTTTCACAATGAAAAGTCATTTTGTAATGAAAAAAGCTGCTCAGCTATTATTTTCTCCACAATGGAGTTTTTGCCTCTTTGGCCAGGACTACCTCCACCTAAGCGTGTGAAGGTTCCAGGTTAAAGGTGATAGCAGGTATGGTTAGTGATCAAAATATTGATCAAAAGAGAGGAGATGTAATGGAAATTTGTAAGTTCTGTATATAATTGTATTCTATTTTGTATGTATTGCACACTGCCCTCACTGTGCACACGGCACTAATAATGTTTTCAGTACATGTTTACATTCTTTCGAGTCCTGATTAGAATAAGCCTGCCTATGATACGCCCCTTGTTACCATAAATGAACAATTGTAATATTAATGTGATACCTACGTAATCATGTGTATAAAACCCCTGAATTGCGTCATAATAAAGGAGAACGGTTATAATAATAATAATAACAATTATTCAATAATGTAATCAAAAACACTGAAATTTGCTCAGTTGCAGAATTGTCGCTGTTATTACTTTCAGTGTTTGATGACGAATTTCCCCACAAAACGTTATCGCTCAATTCTGCAAATGATTCAAATTTATTATCGCTGTTTTATAGCTGGTCTAAAACCGTTTTTGAAGTTTTGGTTGCTATGGACAATCTCCAGTTTCCAGGCAGAAAGAACAGTATTTATGATATAAACCTGCATGCAGGGCACTGGACAGACCACTAGGGACAAAAGGAATGTGAAATAAACCGATACAATAATGTATTCTGTAAGATTACAGTGTACTGTATATGTATTGTGTGTTTTACTTTTTGAATTTGGCACCGTTCTCCGTGCGTCGCAACGCTCGCAGGGAACGGAGCTCAGCTCCGTGATAGATCGAGCGGAGGACGGCTCACATACAGAGCGGGGAGACATCTCAGGATCCTGGGGACAAGGTAAGTAACATGTACCTGGATCCTGTGATGCAATCCCGAGTGTGGCTCGGGGTTACCGCTTTTGGTACTGAAAATACACCCGAGCCACACTCTGGAATACCGCCAGGGGGGTTAAGATCTAAAGTTTTTGTTTGGCATGTAGACCTTTAGTAAATACCACAGCACTGTAATGATCCCTTTCCTTCTCCCATACTCACCTCCAGGACTTCTCCAGAGCCTCTCCCATACTTTGGAACTCTCTACCTCATTCTGCCAGGCTGTCTTCTAGTCCTACCAGCATTGGGCATTCCCTGAAAACTCATGTCTACAGAGAAGCCTAGTCCACTGAACAACTGAACTTTTTATTCTTCCATCAGCTAATTCCCTCACAGTTATTACCTTTTGTACCACATGATACATAAGAGTATATTGACCAAACTTAATTGCAAGGTCACACGCTCTGAGGTGAGCGGCCATTACCTTGAGGTGGGGAGCACCTGAGTGTAATCACTGCTGCAGATCGCTATATTCACAGTCACCTATCAAGTCACATTTATTAATGCTGTATTAAGGACACTGAAAACTGATCTTGGGTGGTCAGAGTATCATGAAACCTATATGCACTTTATGGATCACTTTTGTATTAATATTTATATTTTATGAAATGTGTGTATATTCACGCTATATGATGTTGAAAGCTGAATGACGACTTTAGTCGCTTATATATTAAAGTGGTTGTAAACCCTTACAGACCACTTTTACCTACACGTAAGCCTAGATTAAGGCTTACCTGTAGGTGCAAGAAATATCTCCTAAACCTACACGGTTTAGGAGGAAGAAGAAAATGGAAGAAGAAGATGGAACAAGATGAAGGAAGGAGAAGATGAAGATTCCGAAGGATGAAGAAAGAAGAAAGAAGATTTTAATAAAGGAATTGTCAAAGACTGTCTCCTGTCATTTTTACCATTTTTGCCACTTTTTTGGTGAAATGGTAGGGGTACTTTTGTACCCCCTTACCATTTCACACAGGGGGGGGCCCAGATTCCGATAAGCCCCCCGCCCGCAGACCCCCACAACCACCGCCCAGGGATCAACATGGGGACAAGGTGCTTTAGGGGTCTTAGACCCCCAAAGCATCCTCCCAATGTTGAGGGCATGTGGCCTGGTGCAGACGCAATGCATCGGCGGCGTGCAGACGCAATGAGCATGCCGCTGCTAACGGCGATCACACACCGGAGCCGCGATACCCAGAAGTCACTCCGGGATAGATGGCGGAGTCAGAAGAGAAGAACAAGGGTCGCTTCGGGTGCTTCAATCTGAGGTGAGTTATTTTAATTTTTGGATGAAAACCGTGCGCAATAATCGTCATGCATCACAGAATCGAATCAAATCGCGGACAGGATAATCATAATCAAGTTGAATTGTGAGGCCAGTGAAGATGCACACCCCTAATGGGTATGGTTTATACATCTGCCCACTCTTGTTGGGATTAAGGGGTTTACTTATTAAAATCGAAAATGGCGAAGCGGTGCATAGAAACCACTCGGCTTCCAGGTTTTTTTTGGTCAAAGTTTAATCGAACAAGCTGAAGTTAGAAGCTGATTGGCTATCATGCACAGCTGCATCCGATTTTGTACTCCCCAGTTTTAGTAAATAGACATCTAAATGTAAAAATGTTGATGGAGATTTGTTTATTAATGAATTTATCTACATTGGATGCAATGGTCAGACTGTCGTCCAGAGGCTACAGAGCCAGGATGCTGCCAGAGACCTCATTTCCGATCACCGGCCCAAACGACTGGAATATTATTGCTGGTGCCTCCAGAGCCTCTGATGCAAAATGTAAACTAAGTTCTCCCCATAATATGTTATTCAAAAAGCTTTAACTGTTCTAGATCTGTAGGTGCCAATTTAAAAACAGCTAAATTCCCTTATTGCAGTCCTAATAAACCATATAAGCCCAATAAAGGCGTAAACACTAAAAATAAAATAACATGAAAAAAATGTAGCTTCATTCTGTCAATGGGGCAGGGATGGTAAATGTTTTGTCACTGTTTATGTCCCAGCCTAGTATTTTTTTTTTCTTTTTGTATATATTTTATTAAAAACAACAGTGAAAACAGTAAGCGAATACACGCAGTTCGATTTTACAATCAGCTTGTACAGGGAGCTGTGCACAACAATAAAGAAACCATTTTCAAAAAAATTTTTGGGGGGGAAAAGGAATAGCAGAATTAGGCTGAGGGGGGTAGATAACAATGGCGGTGCAAGGTATCACAGTTTGAAGATGAGGTAGGGTGTGAAGGTAGAGGGTAGGAAAGGATAGAAGGAATGGTGGGGGTAGGTCCGAGGGAGATTGAGAAAGAAAGAGGGAGAAAATGAAGGACAAGCGACATGTTACGCAGACAGCAATAAAAAAGGAAACTCTGTCGCTGGTCCTTCATCTCATCCAGGGAGACCCAGCCTAGTATTAACATCCTCTTGATGGCTGCCATGATCATTTCAAACAAGCAGCCTAAACTGTTGTGTAAACCTCTGCAAAATCACAGACAGTAAAGTATATGTGAACCCAATCACTAAAATCTCATATTAGCTTTAACATTTTTCGATTAGGAGCTACAGCAATACCCCTGAAAGGTATGAATTACGTATCACCCCACTACAAATTAGAGCAAATCTAAAAATGTTGCTGCAGATCAATTTATTGTTGGATTTATCTGCATTGTATGCAATGGTCTGACTATTGTCCAGAGTCTACTGATGCTACCGTAGACTTAATTTCCTGATGTGAACGTATAATATATCATATATATATATATATATATATATATATATATATATATATGTGTGTGTATATTATCTATCTATAATATATATATATATCTATCTATCTATCTATCTATCTATATATATATATATATATATATATATATATATATATATATATATATCTAACGTGCTGTATAAATTGATGGTGCTATATAAGTTCCTGTAATAAATAAACACATTTAAATTAAGCCCTCAACCACCTATATCATATACAAAAGTGTTAACTGTCCTAAATAATTTTGAGAGTGCTACATTAAAATATTAAGTTACATTTTCAAATTTTGGTCTTAATAGTTCTCATAAACCTAATAAAAGGCATAAACAGCAGGTACCAAGACAAAGAAAAATAATGCGGAAAAATGCAGCTTTATTCTGTAAATGGGGCAGGGATGGTGAGGATCTTGTCAATGCTCAAGGCCATGCAGGGATAGACCTAGTTCCAACATCCCCTTGATAGATGGTATAATCATTTCAGACAAAAAGTCTAACCCCCACCAAAATCACAGACTGGAAGGGATATATTAATCCAATCAATAAATCTCCTATAAACTTTAATACAAATATATACAGTATATACATCGGGTAAAATAAGTATTGAACACGTCACCATTTTTCTAGGTTAATATAAAGGTGCTATTACCATATTTCCACCCCATGTCGGTAACAACCCATGCAATCCATACATACAAAGAAACCAAAACAAATAAGTTCAGAAATGATGTTATGTGTAATAAAATGGAATGATACAGGGAAAAAAGTATTGAACACACGAAGAATGGTGCATCCCCCTTTCTTCATGTGTTCAATACTTTTTTCCCTGTATCATTCCATTTTATTACACATAACATCATTTCTGAACTGATTTGTTCAAAGGGCATGGACACCAGCTGAAATCTATTAGTAATTAGAAAGCAATCTTGCCCCATGTCAGTGAAAATTAATATCAGCTGGTCCAGTCTCAACCGATGGCCTAAAAAAAAGGTGTCTCACTACCAAGGTTTTGAAGCTCATTTAAAGTTTAACATGTAGACAAGCCTCTGAAATACTGGGAGAATATAGTCTGGTCAGATGAGACCAAAATTGAACTCTTTGGATGCCATAATACACACCATGTTTGGAGGTCAAATGGCACTGCACATCACCCCAAAAACACCCCCCCCCCCATACCATCAGTGAAGTTTGGAGGTGGGAACATGATGGTGTGGGGCTGTTTATCAGCATATGGTACTGGCAAACTTCATATCATTGAAGGAAGGATGAATGTAAAAATGTACAAAGACATTCCTGATAAAAATCTGCTGCCATCTACCAGGATGATGAAGATGAAACGAGGGCGGACATTTCAGCAAGACAATAATCCCAAACACAAAGCCAAGGAAACTCTCAATTGGTTTTAAAGAAAATAAAGCTGCTAGAATGGCCCAACCAATCACCTGACTTGAATTTAATAGAAAATCTATGGAAAGAACTAAAGATCAGAGTTCATAGAGGAGGCCCACGGAACCTTCAAGATTTGATGACTGTTGGGCCAAAATCACACCTGAGCAATGCATGCGACTAGTTTCTCCATACAGGAGGCATCTTGAAGCTGTCATTACCAACAAAGGATTTTGTACCCAGTATTCAATCAATTTCAGTTAGCATGTTTAATACCTTTTCCCTGTGCCATTCCATTTTATTACACATAACTTCATTTCTGAACTTATTAGTTTTTTTTGTTTTTTTGTATGTGTGGATTGCATGGGTTGTTACCGACATTTGGTGAAAGTTTTAGGTCAATTTATGCACCTTTTAGAAATATTTTTACCTAGAAAAATGGTGACGTGTCCAATAGTTATTTTACCTGCTATATATATATATATATATATATATATATTTATGGTCTAGAGCCCTACGGACGACATGAGTAAAGATGACCATATAGGAACAACACAAAACTCACCAACATGAAATAGACCTGAAAGTGTGCCTTGGTCTACCGTATGGTACACCAAAATAAGGGGGCATACCCTAGATAAAGAATGATAAGAAGTAGTTATGGAATAATGTGGAATGAGTATTCGGTCTGAGGTAAGAATACTTGGAAGAGGCTTTTAAAAGGGGAGGGTGGGTGCGTATCACGCA
Organism: Lithobates sylvaticus; assembly: GCA_028564925.1. NCBI lineage: Eukaryota > Metazoa > Chordata > Amphibia > Anura > Ranidae > Lithobates > Lithobates sylvaticus. Next base: position 243,559,816 of record CM053032.1, read on the forward strand.
CAGGAAACCGACAAAGACCGGCGGCCTTTGGGCTGCTTAAATACCCTCCGGGCTCCTCCCATAACTTCAGGCCGGTACCCGGCCTTCCAATTTATGGTCTAGAGCCCTACGGACGACATGAGTAAAGATGACCATATAGGAACAACACAAAACTCACCAACATGAAATAGACCTGAAAGTGTGCCTTGGTCTACCGTATGGTACACCAAAATAAGGGGGCAAAAACCTTCAGGTAGGGGATAATTATTTGTTAAGGTAATGTCGCTGAGTAAGACGAGCAAAGGCCTGAGCCACCTCTAACTGTGGGTTAGGAATGTAGCGAGAGAAGCGGGCCGATTCCGCCGACCCAGTTCCTTGATCACATGGTCCGGAACCCCCTGTCTTGAGGCCGTCGTGGCCGCCCCAATCCGGAATGAATGCCCGGAGTACTGGCTGGGGTCCAACTGAAGATTGCCGAGAAGGACCCGGACATGTTCCACGAACTGCGACGAGTTGAGGGGTTATACCGGAAAGGGCAGGAGCGGACTGGACCCTGGGCGGTCAGATAGCAGTGCCGTCAAGCGGTTTAACACGGCAACTGGGCACCAGTTGTTGTGAGTCCTGTACAGGTGAACATCTACTCCGGAACCTCGCTGCTGAGTTTTGGATGTCGCCAAGTGAAGGACGTAGTGATCCTGGTGGCGACAGAGACTACTTCTATGCAAGGCTGGACCGGCTGGGCGGCTGCGAGTGAACTCGCTGGCCGTGGAAACCCATAAAACGCCATGTGTATCGCAGCCTGCAGGACGGTGCTGAGGAGGAGACCGAAAGGGGACCTATCCAGGATGTCAGATATTCCCCTGAAGATCTCCCCCGTGGTAGGCAGCCGCTTCGGCTGACTGGCGGCTGGTGTTTCTGCACTCCCCGTGGTAGAGCCCTCACTGCGTGGCAGGAGAACACCGAAGGCCTCGCGGGGTCTTGATGCGACAAGTAGTGCGGCACCCCGGCCACGTACTGGCGTATCGTGCTGTGTGACAGTGCTAGGTGAGAATGACCCTAAGCGCTGAGTTAAACTTCCCTGGAATGAATGAGCAGTAAACATTGAACTGATGCTGTAGGGACAGCTGGACCAGTCTGCGGAGGAAGGACATGACGGGCCTGGATTTAGGCCTGCCCTTGCTGATGATCTTGGCTGTGGCTTGATTGTCTGTCGTGAAAGCCACAGTCTGTCCAAACCAATGGTGACCCCGTAGGTGAGCGGCTGCTACGATGGGGAAGAGCTCAAAAAGGGCTGACGTGGTAGTGAAGCCTGGTGTGGCTAGTAATTGAGGAGGCCAAGGGGCGGCGAACCATAAATGGCCAAAAAATGGCGGCGCATCCTGTGGATGTCGCCGCATCGGTCACCACCTGAGGTGACTGCGTGGACACGACTGGGATGAACAGGGACACACCGTTCCAATTACCAAGAAAGAGTTCCCCCATGGCCAGATCTGCCCTGGCTGCCCAAGGGCTACTCTTAGACCCGAAGGTCAAATTGGTCGCGAAACAATATCGCTCCCTCCACTTGATGAGGGGACGAGCGAGTTGAGACTGGGAGCGACGGAAGAATGAGGCGCTGACAGATCATACACCAGATGTTTTTATTTGAAAAATTATTCCCTGTACAAGCCCGATAGGGCTAACCCTCCAGATGTTAAAGGGAGACTGACTGAACGGGCCTATCAAGAAGTCCCGATCCAACTCCGTCTGCAGAAGGACGTCAATCGCTGGCACATCTGTTGCTGCTGAGCGTAGGTTCGGACATTCGTGGGTGGAGTGGGGCAGGGTGACGAGCCCGGTATGAAACCCATCGGTGAAACCCTGGATGAGGTAGCTGGCAAGTGACGGAGTGGGGTGTGAGGTCAAGTAAACACCGAGCCAAAGGGCATTGACCCGGCTTAGTCGTGGTTCTTCTGTTTGACTTCACATAGAATCCTGGGGTGCGCCCTCTGGCATAGGGCGCAAATGTGCAAGAGCCGGCACTGGCTGAAGTTGCAGGAGCCGTAATTGAAATTGTTGCAAATGGCGGCTCCCCCAACCAGCCGCACCGGACGTCCCAATTTGTCCACCTTTTGTCCTTGCGCCGGGGCCTGCTGAGCCTGGCTCGTGCTAGTAGAGGCCGTGCTAGCTATCGGATGGACAGAGGCTATGTTGGCACACCAGACCGTGGTGTGGGACGCTGACTGACAGACAGCACACAGCGGGGAGCGAAGACCCGCGAAGTGGCGGCAGAACAACTCCGTGTCCACTACGCTCCAGTCCGTTGTCAGATGAAACTGTGAGAATCTGGCTGCGGCTTTGGCCGAGAAGGACCGATGATAGTCGTAGAACGCTGAGCCACCGTATTTGTGGCCCCGGTCTACGATCAAATGGAGGTAGAGGTCCAGTTCCTCCCGTCTGCCGGGGGGAGGCTGAGCACAGCACATCCCTAAACATGCCGAAAGCGAGCGTGAACTCGGGCACCGTGAGCTTTCTGTTGAGCCTCGGATCCTTCGCTTTCAGAACCACCGAGATGTCCCCCCAGGTGTAGGCCTTGTTCTCGGCCCAGTCATGGACCGAGATCATGAGTGAGGCCAGGTTAACGTCTCTGCCCTCTAAAATGTCCTTCCTTACGCTGGGTGGCACCAGGTGGGAAGGGTGTACGGTAGTCGTGGCAAGCTCACAACCTGCGACCGGTGCACTGATGGCTGGGACCACCGCAGGGTCCGGAACCGTGGCAGCCGGGCTAGTCTCTAGACGAGACACCCTGTCCTGGACCTCAACGATTGAGGAAGACAGGGAGGACACGAGGGTGTGTAGCTGAGCGACGGCGGCTGAAAATCGATTCCAAAGACGCCTGCTGGCTGCTGGGGCTTGGTGCGGCCGGTGGTGGGAAGAGGAGCCTGAATAGCTCCGCCTTCCTGGCCGTGGACGAGAAGGGTATCCCTCTGCGTCTCAGCTCGGCGGACAGCCTGGGAATTGTCCATGCCCTAAGGGACTGGACACTGCCAGCCTCGGAGGCTGATGCCGAAGAAAGCGGGGTGGTGAGGTCATCGCTGCCGACTGATGACATGGCGGCTGCCAAGACCCGTTACTTAGTAGACTGGTCACGTGTCTGCAGGCTGGGCCTATAAAGAGGTGACAAGCAATGAGTTTGAATGTGTCACCTCTGATCTACGTACCTGCCATGAGAAAGCAGGAGCCCCTCGTGCCCCTGCGTTTTTTTTTTTTTTTTTTTTTACCTGCTGGAACCCTGATCAAGCTGGTGCAGGTAGACCTACTGAATCCGACTGACCTGCGAGAGTGTGAGAGAAAGTACCTATTTAAGAGCCTAACTGCTGCCGTCCAGAGCGACGGAACCCAACGTAGATGATAACAACAGGCGATAGTGACTTAAGTCGACTGCCGAGACCGCTGTGTGATCAAATGACAGATGACAACACTAATGACTGACTTGACATGTTGCCTTAACTGAACGAACTTCCCGTGACAGGGCCCGGCCTGTTCGTACCGTATGGGGGGTGCCTGAGAGCCGGACTCTGGAGCACGTACAGGAATGAGGCAACCGTGAAACGAGGCTAACTGCCTGGGTATTGCTGAGGCCGAACTGTGACATCCAGCTGCCACCGGGTCCGACTCCAAGCTCCCCTTTTTTTTTTTTTTTTTTTTTAAGGGCACGCCGGCGCGAATTCGTACAGGCAGGTGACCAATTAACGCCGGGGCGTGGTAAGGTGACACAGAAATGATATAACATGACAAGGACAAGAGTCAAAGTCTTTTTTTTTTTTTTTTTTTTTGCGACTCCGCCCCTGGCGCATGTATTGAAATGAGGCCGAGCCTAGGGCACGCCGACACAAATTAAGTGCGAAGAAGTGACTTCATTCACGCCGGGCGTGGTAAGGTGACAGAAATGAGATACCATGACAGGGGCAGGAATCAGGAATGTACGCAAACCAGTGATGCGATTCCGCCCTTGGCGCATGTATTGAAATGAGGCCGTGCCTAGGGCACGCCGACACGAATTAAGTGCGAAGAAGTGACTTCATTCACGCCGGGCGTGGTAAGGTGACAGAAATGAGATACCATGACAGGGGCAGGAATCAGGAATGTACGCAAACCAGTGATGCGATTCCGCCCTTGGCGCATGTATTGAAATGAGGCCGTGCCTAGGGCACGCCGACACGAATTTAGTGCGAAGAAGTGACTACATTCATGCCGGGCGTGGTAAGGTGACAGAAATGAGATACCATGACAGGGGCAAGAATCAGGAATGTACGCAACCAGTGATGTGATTCCGCCCTTGGCGCATGTATAGAAATGAGGCCGGGCCTGGGGCACGCCGACACGAATTAGTGCGGGGAAGTGACTGCATTCATGCCGGACGTGGTAAGGTGACAGAAATGATATACCATGACAGGGGCAAGAATCAGGAATGTACGCAACCAGTGATGCGATTCCGCCCTTGGCGCATGTATTGAAATGAGGCCGGCCTGGGGCACGCCGACCCGAATCAGTGCAAGGGAAGTGACTGCATACAAGCCGGGCGTGGTAAGGTGACCGAAATGATATACCATGACAGGGGCAAGAATCAAGATCATACGTAACCAGTGATGTGATTCTGCCCTTGGCGCATGTATCGAAATGAGGCCGGGTAGTCGTGCATCTGGGTCGCCCCGATCGGAGCATGCATGGATGCGACCGGACCAAGATGGAAGCGATGGCATGAACACCCTGTTGCAACTGATGCGAAATGACTTAGCATGACCGAATGGCCTGATACGTTGGCCACGTCTGAAATGATGAAATGATTGTCATGCTAACACGTGAAATGTTTCGACACGGTCGAAGTGATTTGTACAATTAGTATGCCAACAGTGCTTCGGAATGTGAATAGCGATTCGGCACGCTTGCTGGCGCCACCGATTCGAATAATGGCAGGACATGAACGATACGTGTGAGTGCGAACGGCACCCGTGCATGAGTCACGTTTGAACGATTCGAAGACTGCGTAGCACGACCGCGAAAGGGAACCCTTGAGTGCCGGATGCGGCATCGGTCGGAATGTAGTGGCGGGCGGCCCTGAATGTGCGTGCCGCAAGATGGCTCCCGATCGTGTACAACCAAAAACGTGCGAGTAAGTGTTTAGTTTTTTCGAGACAAGCAGCGCGTGGTTCGTGAGCTACGCAGACCACAGTTTAGTGACATGATAAGCAGTGCATGAGAACGTAAAACATGGGAGCCGAAGCCCTACCTGCGACCGCCGAACCAGACTCTTTGTACGAAACTGCGACTCGGCGACACGAGTGCGACACGAAGGGACAACACGACTTACGAAGACGGACGCGGGACTGCAACAAGAGGAGACGGACAGACGAAAACGGAGCTCACAAACCGGCACCAACAGCGCTTGTCTCGAACGAGTCGGTCCTAGATGTCTGACGTATCAGATATCACGCACAGGAAACCGACAAAGACCGGCGGCCTTTGGGCTGCTTAAATACCCTCCGGGCTCCTCCCATAACTTCAGGCCGGTACCCGGCCTTCCAATATATATATTTTTTTTTTTATCTGCACTTTTTTTTTTAAATAATACCTGCTGATCCTGCCATGGATGTCCTTCTGCAGGCACTTCTTGTTATAGGGTGACATCTATCTTCCCATGGTGATCCTGTATTACCATCCTGGTCCTGGTGGTGACTATAAGACCCCTTTCACACTGGGGCGGTTTGCAGGCACTATTGCGCTAAAAATAGCGCCTGCAAACTGTTGCTGTGTCTTCAGTGTGAAAGCACCAGGGGTTTCACACTGAAGCGGTGCGCTTGCAGGATGCTGAAGAATGTCCTGCAAGCCACATCTTTGGTGCGTTGTAGGAGCGGTATATTTACCGCTCCTATAGTGCCCCTTCCCATTGAAAACAATGGGGCAGCGCTCCGAACCCGCCCGCAAAACGCCGCTGCATTGACCCTTTTTTGGCCGCTCGCGGGGGGTAAATCCGCCCCGCTAGCAGCCGAAATGCGCCGCTAAAACGACGGTAAAGTGGCGCTAAATATAGTGCCACTTTACCGCCAGCACCCCCAACGCCCCAGTGTGAAACCAGCCTAAGAGGTTGTGCCGACACACATTGGGGAGACATGTTCCATTGTTATCACTATCAGGAAACCAGTCGGGAGAAAAGAGGTGCATTTGATGCTGGAGTGAATGTATAAAGGCAGGAAATAATGCCTGAAAGGGGCTGGAGAAGATAAACAGTATTGACAAGCAATACGCACAAAAAAAAGGTGAAAACAATACTCTAAAGAAAATAAAATTAAAAAAAGCCAATAGTTTATGATGTACATGTGTTAGCAACATAAATATCCTTCCTTGAGGGTCTACATCTACTTAATATTTACATTGATCAATATGATCAATATAAGATTTTGATTGGTCCAGTTTAATAGCATGTACTGTTGTTCCACTGGGTGTAAAATACAAAAATATAGGGACTTCTGTCAACATTGCTCTTTTCCATTCTCTATAATGTTTACTTTTTACATTCCCTTTTATATCACATTTAGCTGTAACAACCCCCTGGCTTTGAAAATAAAATACTCACCATTTTGTGACCATAAGTAAATTGCCTTTGATATTTTTGTGCTTTGGAATCACTGAAGTTTCATGATGACAACATAATACAAGCGACAAAATATATTTTGGCAGGTTTTATCTGACTTTAAAATGTTTCCAGCTGTGAATCTCTGTCTATTTTACCATGCATTTTATGGCTG